>OY759209.1:67784086-69233714 GCA_963662105.1 Meiosimyza platycephala | reverse complement strand
AAAAATTGTAATCATTACGGCACGAAAACTGCAAAAAATAACAAATATTTTTATATCAAAGAATAAAAATCAATAGTTGTCGTTCGGAATGTATGAAAATATGTTTTAAGACGAGGAATTAAAGGGATTTTTATGAGAAACACATTTTCCGAAAACAATATTATGCATCTTTTCTACATCCAAAGGTATATTTATCCACATTTCTCTACTATTTGATCGAAATTGTGCTCACCATAGAAGTTTTGAAAACGTTCTTCTGTATATTTTGTAGCGCTTTAAAATCTATGACTTCGATTTTTTTTAATTTTAAGGCTTATCATGTGTTTTTAAGTAAGCGCCTCAATTGTTCAAGAGAAAAATTTTTTAAGACAGGAAAAAAAAAAACAAAACATTTCATAAAATAAAAACACATAAAGTAAAAAAACTTAACACTTTTTATGGAATGAAATAACTAAGTCTTCGCGTACTTTAAAAAATTTAAAAAAAACTAGTAAGAGTGTTATCTTTGACCTTGCCAGAAATTATGCACCCTATACGACATTTACAGTAAAAGTGCGCATATGCCTTAATTTGACAAGCTTTACTTAAATAACTCCTTCAGTATAATGTTTTTAAAGTTCTTTACTCATTTGGTAGGTGCCACGCCCTATGTCCACCTTTTGCTGGTGCTAGGCCAAAGCATTTCTAGTATTTATAAATTTTTTTTCCTTATTAAGGTATTACCTTATACAATGCTCTCATTACAGCGTTGCATTTCAGGTGGCGATTTTGGCTGATAATCGAAACAAGCGTCAGTCGCCAGGCTAGTTTTGGAGCTGGTTGTGAGAAAATGCGCATCATGTAAAAAAAAAAGAATGTCCAAAACCCATTTCAATTCACTTGAAAATTTGCACAATTAATGTTAAGATGATCATAATAATAAAAATAATAGTCAGCTGCGTGTATTATGGGGGATTATACGTCAGCTACTTACATAAACGTGTACAAAAAAAAAATTTCTAAGGTCATTTCAAATTCAATGAAATTTATACATTTAGTTCATAATATAATTAGAATGATAAAAAACATAATCAGCTATTCTTATAATGGGGGTAAGACCGTCAGCTGAGTGATCATTAGGGTGGTTCAGACACACATGGGAAAAATTAAAGTTGCTCCGATCTTCGCTCCCCGGGCACCAAAAGTTTCGTATTGATGTCAATAAGAACCACGTAAAATTTGGTCCATTTCAGAAAACATTTGATGGACCGCTACCGTTTTGAAAACTGGAAAATGGTCCTTAATCTATCGAAAATCATTAATATCTCCCCGAAGCTACCTCGTAGAGGGATCAAAAGTATGACAAGGTCCTTTTATTTTTTCTCCTTCAACATTTTTCCCGAACATACTTACCCCCTATCACAACCCCTTAGGGGGGCTCCCTTGCAAAAATTACATTCTCGTGAAATTATGAAATTGACTCTCCCTCTCCTCAGACGCCTCTGGAGGGGTAAAATGTTAGACAATTTTCTATTATTTTTACTCTTTCAAACTTTCCTCTCGACACACCTACCCCCTGTCTGCCACCCTTTTGGGGGTCCTCCCCCTACAAAAACACAAAAAATTTTGAAAAATATAGCTCCCCCGGAGTGACCCGTAGAGGGTTCATATGTATCACCACTAGCCTGGCGACTGACGCTTGTGTCGATTATCAGCCATATCAAAACTATCAATTAAAAACAAAATTAAGCAGGAGGAAATCGCCACCTGAAATGCAACGCTGCCTCTCGTACTATAGGGTGCCACCCCCACTTGCGAAAATTTGTCTTTTTCTTGTGCTGAGCTTTTTCGAACCACACGGAAAAAACACCAACTCAAATTTTATTAAAAATTAATAGGAGATTATAAAAATTAAAATCTGAAAACAAATATTACTTTTTTATAGTAATAAATAGAAAATCCTTATTAAAAATTCTATTCTAGTTTGTAAATATTTTCATTTTACATTTTTTAATAAGTGCATATTAAAAATTATTTTCTTCATTTTAATTATCACCTAAAATCTTTGAAATTTTACAAAGAATTTATTAAATTTTAATAAATTGCCACATTAGAATTTTTATATATTTCATATTGTAATATATGATTCCCGCTTCATAATTTTTAAAAAGTAGTTATAGAAAAATTATTTCAAGATTATTAATTTTTATTATATTGAATTTTATTTCTCTTTTGTGTTTAATTTGTACTCTGTTTGAGTTCTCAACATGTTCATGCAAAAAAATAAATATATAAGGCTTGCCAAACTCTTACTAATTGGCTTTGAAATAATGTGTTGAACAGAATTGGGACGGGGTCGGCAACGGAAACTCGCTGGCTGCCCTAATTTTGTTCAACACACCAAAAAATTTAAAAATAAATTTCAGTTATTATTATTTCATCATAAAAACTTTATAATGTACTTTTTAAAATATAGTACAGTCCTTTGAAAATATAATAAATTATTGCAGAAATTTTAAAATCTACTTTGTAAAAATTAAAAACTTGCATTCGAAAAATTAATGCCTGCTTGATGCAATTTTTATATTACGCTTAGTAATTTTTAATAAACACTCGAACCGTTTCTAAATTACTAAATTACCTACTAATTTTTCTTAAATTTTCATTAATATTTACAATAATTTCGAGTTGGTGTTTTTTCCGTGCATTCCCACTGTTAATTTGAAATTTGGTTTAATTACCTTAAATAATTCTCTTATTACATATGGTGTTTGCTTGCCCTCTTGTCGAAATTCACCAACTTTTTGTTCAGAACTTGTCCAAGATACAAACATTTCTAGTATTTGTGAGAAACTTGGATACAATACATCAAATAACTCGCTCAATATAACGATTCAAATGTGTTATTTGTATAGACGGTAGCCGTGTTCCAAAACCTTTGTTTGAAGGTGTAGCCTGGGTACCGAATTTCATTTAACTATCTTGCCACAGACAGACAGATGGATATAGCTAAATCGACAAAAACACCATACCTATAGGAAATAAATATACAAAGTGCTAGAAATAAATTATGGTGATGTAAAGATATGAATGTAATAATTTCCCAATTCAAAAATGTAACTAAGGATGGAATGGAATGTGGAAAGGCTAAAACAGGCCATATTATACGGTTTCATTTTTTTATGAATAAATCAAATACCTATTTAGTGTACAAATTTCAAGAGAGTTAAGTGAACAACTAAATATGTAAGAGTGAGTACAAGCCACATGACTACCTTACCACACTATATGTTTTTAAAAAAGTCACATACACACTAACATTATCATTGCTAAATGTAATTCAATAAATTTTCTAAAGTCAGCAGACATCCATAAGCCTTAACGAACGAACCATTGTTTAACATTATATAACATACTTATTAGAATTTTCTAAAAAATCAGCTGATTGGCACCTAAAAGCCTTTACTTAACTTATCTTATTGTTTTATAATTCACAAATAATCCCATGCTTATTGTTGCCAACGCTATGTGCACAGAATATCTATTTATTTTTTATCAAAAAAAAAAAAAAAACAACCAATTTTATTGACAAAAAAAAGGAGAGTAAAACACAAACAAAAACAGGCAAATGTTGACCTTAATGAGCAGCGTGTGATTTAATTAAAGCCTAACGCAAGCATTTAACAGCTCTACAACATATAGGTGACGTCACCTTTTTTAGTATCAATTTTGTTATAACATTTTTCTTCCTAATAATTTCTTTAAGCTTGATATCTTATCAATACAAATATTCTACTTAGATACTCGTCGTACTTCTGACAAATATTTAAAAAATTATATAAAAAATAAACTCAAGTCATAATTTCCGCAAATTGTAAAGTTATACATGAAGCGAATGTAACGACGTACCTTGATATTTATTTACAGATATGGTACTTACATATATAGCAAAAAATAAATATTAAGCTCACATAACTCCCAGTACTAAGAACCTAGAACTATTTCTATTTAATGAGGTCTGTAGTTGTGTGTTGAAATTGGAGTGAAAATCAATTAAATTTCATTAGTGTAGCCGTTTTTTTTTTTTTATTTCCTTTTCTCTTCAATGTTTATGCATAAATTTAAGTTCAAGTGCTGATTGGCAACAGTTTTTTTTTTATTTATTGAATTTCTAATAAACATTTCGTCAGTTGCGTATCTTTAGCTAATTTGTAGGCAATCGTCAAGATTCTATTTGTTATATAATTTCAGCTGATGTCATCATTTACTTTACTAAGGGCTTACCATGTGATGAGCATGTGAAATTATTTTAACCACTTTGTTAGCCATTTTGCAATTAAGTGTAAAGTTGCGGCTATTATTGTGGGAGCTTTACTTAACATTCACTGTAAAAAAATAGACTGAATACAAATGCTTCTTTTCTCCTGTGCATGTTTCATAATCGAATCTGCATATCTTAATAGATTTTGCATATACCTGATTTCACGTAAATATCACAAAGGCCGCCCACTTACCCTAATATGCTAAGATCGACCGATAAAGTAAATGATAACCCTGGTTCATCCTAACACGCTATGGAATAACTAGTTTGCGATGCACTGACAATACGAGCAATTAAATATATGATTGAACCAACATTTACCATCATTTGATCCAAATACAATATGTTTGACTGAAATAAATATTTGATTCTTCTGTATAAAAGATACGTTTGTTATAGTCAATTAAATTGATTTTAAACTCTAATCCATTTCAGGAATAAAAATTTTAATCATTAAAAGAATCAAACGACTGATTTGCTTGGCAGGTCCATATAGGGATAAAAGCAGTGCCTAACCTGGCTCTGAAGCTTCGTGACTCCAATTTATCGCCACTATATAGATATGGTATTCATAAGTTGCGTACATTACAGTACTAATTGTAAGTATTAAATTCCTAAGCTTACTTGGTACTCAATTGTTTGCTTAAAATTCTCAAAAAAAATATTCCACATACGCTGCTGCCGTCTATTGAAAAAAAGTTAGATTAAATTGATATAGCTGCAGTGACAAGAATTAGGCAAAAATCTTAAGAACAAAATAACTACTTTACAAGGTAGGCACTAGCAGATTGTTTCTTTCTGCAAGAAATTTTTTGACAATTCTCTTGTGTACATATACGGCAAAATGTGTATGTGTTGAACGTAGAACTTACCTCGAGAGTGTTTTGAGTGCCATCAAATATTTCTCTCTAGGCAATCCCTAAAAACCGCCAAAATAAATTTTCCGTCATAACATTTTGTTTGATAGCCGATCGGCAAATACAAAATATTGTTGTTATGTTTGTTTGGTTATTATATAATAGAAATATTTCGTTTAATTCAGTACAAATTTTCTGAATGTCCTTGTATTCAGGAATTTTTGATGTGGATCGGCTCTGTTTTTTTTTTCTACAACTGAGAAAAATATCCCGCATTTAAAATTTATAGTGCTTAACCTTTCAAATAAGATACATAGCCAAAACATCGTCACATTGTGACATTCTCTGAAAATAATCATAAAAAGGTCATATTTTGACCTGTTGTGCCTCTCTCAGCTGCCTTTGACAGTATCGCAATATTAGACAGAGAAAGAAAAGAAAAAGTTGGTTTCATATTAGAGGGCTTTAAGAATAACAAAACGACAAGGAAACAAAGAAGATTATAACAATATCAGTTTTAGTTGTAGTATTGCAAAGTATTTTTTGTTTGTGGTATGTTTATATTGTTCAATTAAACGCAGTATATACTGCTTTAAGGAATTTTTAACAATTCACGCCGAACGATAATTCTGAAAATTAAAATTAATAAAGACATATTTAAGCAATTTAGTAATATGTACTCTCAATCGAACATTCATTCCATCGTCCGAAATTTGGACTATGACAAAGTAATTGACAATTTTACCGAAATGATAGCACGAAATAAAAATTTTAATTTTTATTGAAATTTTCTATCTCGTATAACAGTAACAATAAAAAGTTATTAAATTATTAACTCAACAAATAATAATTATCTATAATTCTTACTTTATTGAGCTTACCGTTTAATGTAATCATGCAATTCACAGTTCATTGTACAATGTTGTAATTTTACAATATTTTACGAGGTTGTAAATTCTGTTGTTATTGTTTCCCATATAAATGCTAATTACAGCTAGTCGATGAATTTGAACATGCCTTTCAGCATGTTTTTTGAAAGTTGTATTACCTAACAAATTTTTCAGCTCACAGTTGTATGATTTGACTCGTTGTAATTTTGTCAAGTTCCAATTTTACAATGAACTGTAAATGGCATTACAGTTAAGAAAGCTAAATTTAACCGAAAAATGCTAGTTTCATCCGCTGCTATGCGAACTCATCAGTGACATAGTATGTAGTAAGAATTTGTAAGCCTGATATGTATTCCTTTTTGCATAGATTGGTTGTGAACCGAAGTAAAAAGTGAAACAAAGCCAAAATTCTTTATTTGTTTGCAAGCCATGTTGCCGAATAAAATCGTATAATAAATCGGCGGGTAGTTTCTTTGTGGCGTGTTGGAACAGAAAATAATTTTTTTAACATTAAGCTTTGGACCACAGTCCAAAAATTTTCCAAGCGCCTGACATTGTAATGCTACCATTACTTGTATTTATGTATCTGCTATGTAATTGAGAAATCTATTAATGATTACGAATTATAAAATTGAAATTATCGATTACAACGTATAAACGAAAATAAATACGAAAAGAATCTGTTCCACAATATTTTCAATTCGTAACATTCATAGCGTAGTAATTTTATGATTTCTTTAAGTTTCTAACATAGGAAAACCAGGGTTGCCAAGTGGCCGGGATTGGCTCGGCCAATCGTTGAATTTCATGTCAAAGCCGGGAGCCTGGTAGGAATTCGAAAATTTCTGAAATAGTCGGGAATTGGATGATTTTTGTGGCATTTGCAGTTTTTTTAAAAAAAAGTTCAAGTTATTTTCACATCAAAATTTTAGTTTTTAGAATTAATTTTTGAATATTGCTGACAAAAAAAAAAAGAAAAATCATCAATTTTTTCCCAAAAAAAATGACTACCATTGAGAGAAAAATAATTTTTTTTTTTTTTTTTGAGAAGGCCGGGTTTGCTTCTATTCAACTTGCCATCCCTGTATATAACATTTATTTGCGCCATTTTGAATTTAAGCTAAGTTGTGGCTTGTGGCTTTTTGCTTCCGCCTCAATAAAATTTAAGTGTTGCTATTTTTACAAATGAGTACCTACTAAACATTTTAATCTTATCAATTGGCATATATCAAGCACTTGCAATTTGATCTACTGAAAAAATTTAATTAATAACCCTAGCTACTCGTAGTGGCATTGAATTCGAATTAAAATGTCAATATAAATGATATATTCAAACATTCATTTAAATTGACATTATCTTTATAAACTATCTTTAATATTAGTAAAGTGTACTTTAAAATAACTGGGGTTTTTTTAACTAACCAAAGGGTGTCCCAAAAACAATGCTATATATAGTTTTTGAATTGAACACATTAAAGCCTTTAAGATTTTGACCATCCAAGAGTTGGTATGCTTATGTATCTACATATGTATTTGTATACGTACGTACACACATATACATTATGCGCAAAGAAAAAATGACCAAAAATAAATTAAAGTCAACATGGGAGCGCTCAATTTTAGTAATGTCTGTCTTCGATACGTATGATTTCTTAATGTTTGCGTATTTGTTTCTTTATTCCTGTTTTTGTTTTTAATGTTGTAATGGCTGTTTTATGACACGCACAACTTTTATATTCATACTCTCGTGTTCTTTAGAAATGTCCCTATGAAATGGCTGTTCTCAGCATGTTGCTCACTTGCACACACTAGATATTTTGTTATACTTTTTCAAGGGGACTCTAATTGAACTGTGAATAAATTGGTTTTAAGTGTTGGATTGCTTGACAGGATTGTCGAAAGAAGAATTGTTGGCTTATTCATTGCATTTACAGCGAAAGATATGCTCTGCAACAGATATATTTTATTAGACTTTCAATTATATACCTACATTCTTCCTGTATTTGCGGTTTCTCCCGCGCACGCTGCGCTTAGTACGGACAATATACTATAAAATAAATATTATTCAATCCCATCTACCTTTTGCAAGGTGCTTGGTACAAATAATATATATCCATACATCAAATTCATTATGACTGTAGCTATCACAGGTGCCAAGATATACCAATTTAAGTGTTTTTGTTATATGGGGGATACTATGCCCTATTGTTTAATCCCCCTCACATTTTGCGAAATGCTTTTTCCAATCAGTACATTTGAATTTATGTAATAGATTGAACTACTATAGATACCATAAATGCTAAGGTTGTGTATTTTTGTTGCATGCGAGAAGCCACGCCCCTGAACTTTTATATCAGGATTAAAAGTAGATTTTGTCTTATGTCGTGCTACAAGGAACCTCTTAGTCAATTATCGTCAAAAGCGATTCAGTGGATAAGCTGCGAGAAGGTTACAAACAGACAGACAAAAGAACACCATTTATAATATTACGAGTAGTTAGGATGTATACGAATAACTCAAAACTAGTATGCTAACTCCAAATTGAGAACAGCTGGTTTGTTGTGTGACAACCAATTTTGGTCAGTTGAATTTTTCTCTTTTTATCAGTGGTGTGTTATTGCTGTATGCTGTAGTAGCATTGAACCCCTTACCATAAAGCCAGCTACCGTCATGATAAATCGTATCGATTTAACTGCATTAAGCAAACTGCATAGTTTATTCGAGTGTGTGTATGGCAAACAATTTAATACACTTTGTCCTTGTCATTTCAACTTTTACTTACAATTAGATAAATATAGATTACATCTACATATGGAATGTACCGCGAATTTTATGACTAATTGCACTGTATAAAATGTTTTTATAAAGAAGAAATTTAGTTGAATAGCAAAAAAAACTAAGTTAAATACTAATTGTAATTGTGAAAAGAATAAATACGCCAAGAAGTACTTGCAAAAAGGTTTGAAACATTAGTTGTGTTCTGAACATCTGCCTCAAACGTGGATCCTTATCAATAGCGTTTTTGCACTGTCTTAATTTATGTATACTGAGGTAGAGCATGCAGAGATTATTATATATCGTTAGAAAAGTATTAAAATGAGCCTATATAATAACCCCTTGCTGCAACCCAAAAAAATGTACCGATTGTTTTTTACCAGGGAAATTAATTTACAAAATAACACATACATATGTAGATCGAAGAGGTTGTACCACAATATTGTTCTAGTTTTATAACTATAACGCCCACAACCCCGTGCCCCTCAAGACCTTTATGATCAGGTACCCACCACAGTGTTACAAAATAAATTTTGAGAAATTTCGGTCTATTTGCACTTATTTAGGAAGTCAATACTTCAAAATAATATATGTACTTGAATATTGACCACATAAATTTTGTCAGTTTTAGAATATATTGAAATGCTAGGTTTAAAGTTCCTTTGATTGATTAACTCTATTAATTTATATTTTTCGCAATGATTTTATGTTTCTAATCAATCACAAATCTTTTTTAATTGTCGCAGTTTTTCAATGAATTAAAGTCATATTAATCATTCACGTATGACTGTTTTATTGATGTTATAAATTTGAGTTAGTAGAACTCACTGTCTTTAAAAGTAGCTACGATTAAGTTGTAACTTTCTACTAAGAGTATAATCGATAATAGCTGATGTTATGAGTTCTGTAAAAAATACTGATTGCTTGACGAACAGAAATTATAGGTAACATACGATATGCGACATCCAATGTATACAAATACTTAAATGACCACGAAAGCCGATCGTTTGTTCCTTTTTTCTTAAAGACTCACATCGGTACTTCGCCTTGGAACTAATAAAAAATGCAGGCCGACTTAGCAGCGCCAATTTTATTTTTTATTAGTTAAGCTGATAAACCAAAATGATTTCAAACATCAGAAATGTTTTCTTATCGCATTTAATTGAGTTACCAAACTACAAAAATGAAATATGATAACAAGTTCACACAACAAATGAAACAAATTTAGGTTAGACCGAGAGGTCAGAACTTATATGCATACTTCAGTATATTTCCCTATTGAGGCAGGAATCTGAGCGTAAATGACCGCAGTATGACGTAACAATCAATGTTGTCTCCTTCCCACTTCTATGTGACAGTTTGTCACAAATTTTCCCCTTTCCCTTGTCGTGTTACGTAATATGTGAACGACCTCTTAAAAAAACATTTTTTAAACGATAATAATAATCAGACCTCAGAATGTTAAGCATTTGCTTAAACTTGCTTATTTTACATATTTCTTATTATATTGCATTTTACGAGAATATTGCTTAAATCAGCATATTTGCTCCTTTTTTGCATTTGAGAACACTATCCGATCCATATCAAGGCCACATGTGAAATTTAAACTTGGCAAACGTTTTGAAAACCGAGTAAAAATTCACAATACTTAACAAAAAATAGAAACTGACGTCAGAGTTACTACCAAGGTCGTACAGAAGCAATTCCCTGCCTTCTCAAAATAAAATTATGTGTCTAAGATCGAAGTTTTTTTTTTTGGTCAGCAATATTACAAAGTCCTGAAATCATAAGAAATCTAATTTTTTTGTGGAACATAGTTCATTTCACAAAAATCGTCGATTTCCCGGCTTTTTCCGAAGTTTCTGAATTCCTCCTAGGCTCCTGGCTTTGACATGACATTCCTGGCTAAGTTGGGTCAATCCCGGTCATTTGGTAACCATGACTGACAAACATTCATTCAACTAAACTTTCAAAATTAGAACTGTTTTTTTTAAATTTTGTACTACTAAATTTTTACTACGGTATAAATTCTCAATAGATTCAATATGTTTTTTTGCTATATTTTGTGTTTTTTAAGGCATATTTGCGTACTTTTTTGGAGAATATTTAAGCGCTTAAAATCAGTTTTTTCGAGCTTAATTTTCTGAGTCCTGATAATAATACACCTTTTGGAGATAGATTTTTACAGAGACGTTTTGGTCTGTTAACTATGTATCCTTTGAAAACTTAAAACTTTAGAAGGATGTAATTACCGCAAATTTAATTTTCATCAAAACAATTTCTAATATAAGAATGGAAATACACCACAAGAGGACTAAAAATGGATAGGGTACAATCTGCGAAAAATTGCAGTACATACTGCGATTCGAACCATTCACATTGAGACTTCAATAGTTATGGTCGAAAGACAAAGAAACCTCGGGGTTATGCTAAAGTAATTCAAAGATGGTTATCAAAAATCGCTTATCATAGATATATCACTGGAGTGGTTAATGCCATATCTCCCTCCCAAGAGATTTTAGAAATTCAGAGGACTAGGTGTAAACGAACAAATATACATTACACTTTTGAAGAACAGAGAGCTATACCCCATTATCATAAAATTTTCAGGAGTCACATGCCTTTTTACTACTACATATAAACGCATCTACGAAAAACAGAGAAAACCACCACTGCTCTTAATCACTGATACTCCAGTGAAAAAAATAAAGAATAAATTAAAGTATGTTGTTGTATTTGTGTGTGCGTGATCTGTGACTATCTCCAATACGAGTGTATACTCAAACAAGTGTACGCGTGTATGTAACTAAATTTTGTTGTAGTACAACTTTAAATACTTCGTTATTATGACATGACTGTGTGATTAACTCGTATTGCAGCCAGTATCTTTTCAGAGAGATCACGTGCTGTACAATTCAATAGAAAATATTATATTTTTCCATTATTAACGTCCGGAATTGTTTTGATTTGTTATCAATATTTGTCAAAACTGAACTGAATTGAACAAATTGCTTTGTATTTTTTATGCAATAATTTGATTGATGGCACTTCATTCAACAATGTTTGAAATTTGAATTTTTAAATTCACCAAATAATCGGAGCTCCAGCTTTAAAACAATTTCACTTTTTATAAATTTTTTAATTCACATTGCCTCTTTTTTATTTATTTTATATATCAGAGAACGTATTCGCTTTCCTTGACTTGTTTATTTTACCAAAACAGGTAGTCTAACAAGTTTGCTTACCGTTCACACTAAATATTATTATTAAAATCCAAGGTCCGCCGTAAATTTATTTAGAACCTGCTTCGTCGAAAGAAAGAAAACGTCTGGCAGTGCTAGCAGTCCACTCTCAAACTCATCGACACTGTCGAATAGAGCATTCCATTAGTTTGTGTGTGTACGTCGTGAGTTGGTTGGATATTTCTTATCTCACCTAATGACCCAGTAGGAAATAACAGCGTTGCTTAAAATAAATATGTATTTTTTTTTAATTAGATTCAGTCATGCTAATTTGTTTCGTATTAATTTTCAATAAATTTATTATTTTGCCAGTGAAAATTAAGTAACCAGTATGTATGTATGTAGCAGGCATAGGAAAGTGTAAATATTCTTGATCAGTGTCACTTCCTGAATCAATCTGACCATATGCGCATGTGTCTGTGTAAAGCACTATCACGAGAAAACGGAGAGAGATAGTTTGACAAAATTTAGTATATTTTTTAGATAAATTCGGTTAATGGATACGCCTAACGCCAATACAAATGCATGCCTTCCTTGTGATTGTCTAAGGAAATAATTCACTAAATTTCATAAACTCATTACGCAAGAAAAAGTACATGATTTGTAATAATAACTATGCTATATCTCAGTATCATAAAGGTACGTGGCGTCTGTTCCATAAGCAATAACTTCAAAACGCTACACCTGAATCTATTAAATTGGACAAGAGGGCGTGGAATCTCCCAAACAAACAAAAAGTTCAATACGCTATACCGAAAGTTATTTAAAGTGATGCAATCAAATTTCACACGAACAAAAGGAAAAAGGTTCAGGATTCCTATTACACCAAAAGTTAACGAATTTTGAAAGGAAGGCGTGCTACTAACCACATAAACAAAAACTCTGAATGGTTCGGACTAGCACTTAATAAAAAAAGGGGCACATTTTAAGAGTGCCACCTCCCATAAAAGCAAAAACTTTAAAGTGCTATACTGCCGTCAGAAGCGAATTGGGCGTATCTCAAAAAAACTCGTTTCGAGATAATTGATGTTTTGTTTATGTCAATTTGTTGAAATACATGTAAAATTGAGAAATAGGTCATTTTTTATAGGTTTGAACTGAGATACCGGCATTAGACGCAGTTCATTAGATGCGTAATTTCTTAAGCTATCTGATGCCATAAGAATCTCGAATATCAATTTTTTTGAGATACGCCTATTTCGCTTCTGACGGCAGTATAGTCCGAGAGTTATTTGAGATAATCTAGCCAAATTTCACACAAACACAAGGAATGGTTTGGGGAAGTTCTGGCCAAAAACCACAAGTTGGAAGTTGGAAAATATGTTAGTTTTGAAAATTTACAGGGACAATAAAAAAGTACACCCTCTTTCGGTCCTATCTTCGAAACTAGAATAATTAGGTAGAGAGAAAAAGAAGCCGAATTTTAAAAGTTCAGGCGAGAAGAATAAATACAGATCACAAATTTATATTTTTAATTGCTTTTAAGTTAGTGACTTCAGAAAATTCAGTATGAGGCGCTACGGCCTTGCTCATATCCCTAAGCCTTTTTTTAAGGTTTTGTAAATTCGAGATTTTGAAATTCAACATAAATGCAGAATAAAGCGAAATTTTATTGTTTGGTAAATTCTTGTGTGATCAAAACGATAAATATATAGAAAACAGGGAAGAGAAAACCCACTTCAGTTTAAAGGTTAAAAACGACTTTAAAATTATATATAACCGAGTTGTTATATTATAGTTTGGGAGATTTCATCAGACATTAATATGTAACATTTGTAGACTTTTCTAATAAGCCTATTTAATAAGTTCATGAACACAATGCCGCCAGTCTGCTACAACAGAGATTGACCCAATTGGATATCCTAGAACAAAATTAATTTTTCAGCTTAAAACGAAATATAACTAGCTGAAATTTAACACCTTTAGAGTACTAAGTTTCAGCTAGTTATATTTCATTTTGAGCTGGAAGTGCATCATGTGCCTCTGTTCCTCTGCTGTGTTCAGACGATCATGAACTAACTAAGCAGGCATATTAAAAAAGTGCGCCTATACGTAAATTTTTTGTGACGCACCACCCGGACTATTATGATAAAAATTTTAAATTTTCTGTCAGACATAAAGCAAAAATACGCTTTATTAGGTAAAATATAATGAGATGAGATTACCTCTGTATCTAGTAGTATTTACTACTGAAGAAATATACAGCTTTTGCTGTATTTGCTGATGATGCTCCTGGCGGAGTAGTGAGTATCTCAAAATGTATAAGTGCGAAGATATATTGTAGATGAATGAAAAACTTAATACTCGTAAAGATGTAAAAGTTAAATCTTTCCTGTTGCGGGAAACGCTAAGTGCTGATAAATTTCACTCTCTTCGAAGAGAGATTTACTAGAATTTTGTTTTATAAATTTGTGAGTTGTCCAGAAGCTTAGACTTGGAAGTGAGATAAAAATAATTTTATAATATATAAATAAGACCAGTTCTTGAAGCTGCATCAGTAGAGATCTTAAGCATTATTTGATGTAAAAGTAAAACAGAGTGTACAAATAGACACTGTTCATTCAAAAACTGCATTAAATTGTTCAACACTCTGCAGATCATTTTCGTACGACAGTTCATGCAAAAAGTGTGACATTGATAGTTAAAATGTTATCACACCAGAACCAATCACTGAAAATTGTGAATTGTGAAGGAGACGTTATCTTAAAAACACATTAATGAACATGATAAACGCGAAGTGAGTTTCAAAATCTGGCAAAATATAGATAAATTACGCTTTAGTACTCGCCAACACAACGATTGGACCCTCGTCTGGCCCATAATCTTGTTTTTGATATTACTGGTCGCTATCTTTTGCGCTTCTCTAGACTTAATGTTACTTATCGTGGCATTCAATGGCCATGAAGCGAGCATTTCGAAGACATTGTCTATTGGCAGATGACATAGGCCTTCTCGACCACTGTTCCGATTTCGAAATTGCTTGATTCTTAATCTGTTAAGACTAACCAATAATTCTGAATTCAATATTGGTTGTCAATTGACTAAAGCATATTCTCTCTGGTAGACCACTGCATATTAAAATTCTTTCACTGGTAATTTGAAATTTAATGTTCGCTTATGTTTATATTTTTTATTTAATAGATGTTTATTTAAAAAATGTAACTTAAAACAAGTTTTAGGTTCAGAAACAGGACAAGTGCGTAATGACATTGAACGGTTAATTAAAAAGAATCATAAATTAAAGCAGGTTGGTTCTAAATTTATGATTAAACAATTCATTGAAATATTTCAGTGATCCCAAATAAAGTTTTATGTCTTTCTAATAATATTTTTATTTTTAATGCATATATTGTATTTTTATTAAAATTTAATTTCAAAGAATTTACTCTCTAGTATCACAAAATAAATATTTAACTAAAAATATGTTTCAGCTATATAACTGCTAAAATAATATCATTCATTGAAATTGCAATTAAATTTAAAATAATAAATAAAACAAATTAAACTTTACAGTAATTTAAATATTCACCACCATAAAAATTGCATGTAAATAAACTTACTATGTATATATAATATCATTTTTTTTAATGTGTGACAAATGTATTTATTTGCTTAACAGTTGACATTTTCTAAAAATATTAAAGTTTACGTAAATGAAATGTGGTGATTTTTTGCATTTTGATATATTCACACTCAAATCAATAGTTTTTGACGAAAAGTTCAAATATAAAGTGAAGTTGAGTTTCTTGGTAAATACTATTTTTGTGGCCTTAAAACCATTTTTTCTTTTTGTATACCAACGAAACGTATCTCATTTGTAAGGTCTTTTTTAATGCTTCAACTTTTGTTAAATTCAAAAACTAAAGCTGGCTAGAGGATAAAAAGTATAACGAGATTAAACGTTATTTATTTGAATACGGTATTATTCAAATTTGTATGATCTTTCTCTTGGTAAAAGTGAGTACCACGGAGGCTCATTTCTAAGCAACAATAATCAACCTTATGATAAAATCCGTTGCATATAAATATTACTATATTCCAAATATAAATTCTTATTTATTCTTGATTCCATAAATCGGAAATGAGGACACCTAAGTTAATAACTACCCATGCTAGATCTAAAAATTGATCTTCCATAAAAGTATTTGCTCCGGCAAAAATGGTCCTATTTAAAAGGAAAGAAAATGTCAAATGACTAAGTGAACTAAAGCAAATAAGGACTACGTTTCTGGCGATGGTGCCGAATTACGTCGCAAAAAAAAATGACGCATGTATGCTTATGGCGTAATTTGGTAGTTATTGATAACGGATTTCCTATGTAGTTTTTAATGTGCACTTGTACCAAGAACGGTAGTTTCTATAGCTGCATATATAGTCAACAACAATGCAGTTTTTGTAACAGTGCTGTTTTTTTATGAATTTGGCTGTACACTGTCGTTAAATCATGTTAATTCATATCTAGTCAACTTGCGGGTTTCTACATGGAGTTGAAAGAAATAGTGTGTTTGAAAAACACACGGTTATTGTTATATATCTGAGTTTAGAACAACTAAATTCAATTAAGTAATTTTCGTGATCTAGAACAATGCATTATTTCGCATTTGTTTGTTTTTGTTTTCATTCACAATAAAAATATTCTTCAACTAACAAATGTCAACTTTACATATCTGCTTAAGCAAATAAATAATATTTTATTATATTTTTTCAATTAAAAATCTACAAATTAATTATATTTAACTTACGAGTAAACTAAAACAAAATATATATAAAACCCTTAGCCTAAGCATTTATTTCGAGTTCATATTTACGACGGTCAAATTAGAGCTTCAAAGTGAGAAAACAGAACCAAATTTCGTTTTATGTTGTAAAAATTTTAGGAATAATTAATGTTCAGATCGAGGATCAGAATAATTTAGATTTGGAAATTTTTTCCTAAAAATATGAATTTGCTTGAGGGAGGCATTTTTAAAATTTACTTGTATCATTCTCTATGGATCCGTATCTGGCGTTCATTTATTTATATTACTTATGTCTGTTGTTTGAGATAAATGGTATCTAATTTGTCAAAAACACTGCATTTTATTATTTTTGTGCCTTGTACTAAGGACATCCACCAATTCTTTTGAAGCATCTTTCAGTTATAATTGCGAAATGGAATTTCTCTTTAAAATTAAATTTTTTCGATGCGGATTTTGTGGTTCTTAGGATTATGGCTACATGTTTAGTCGGCATCAGTTAATACTAATTAATTTTTTTATTTAAAATTACTTCAAAAGCATTGCTCATTGGTTCAATCGGTGTTATTGTCACATTTAAGCCCACTTATCTAAAAACCAGACGTGAAAGGAAAATTTAATAACAGATTCGGATACAGCGTCGAAAATTACTTGCATAGGAAATGATAAATATAAATTTAAAAAATTCACATTTCAAGGAAATCATATTTTTTGCGAAAAACCTTCTTAAAAAAAAACAAAAAAAGGTCAATATTAGGACTCCAGATTGAGCATCAGTAATATTTTTATATTCCGAACATTTTCCAAAACAAAAAAATTTCTATTATATTCATTTAAATCCTCCACTTAACCGTCGTGCATAAGTATTTAAAATCCTTAACAAACTACAATTCGTATAATTAACAAAGTGCGTAGCAATAAGAAGTTATACATAATTTTTCAAAAATTAATAGCAATACGTACTAAAGTTAAATTTTTAAGGAAACCTTAAACTTAAATTCCACTTTTGCTTTAATCTGCAGTGAACATTTTAGAATGCCATTCAAAAGTTCAGTTGTAAAGGAGATTTTGATCTAGGAATTACATTGAAGCACACTAAGTTACAACATTAATTTATGTATGTTTGTTTGTATATTGGTATATTATAGTGAAATTTTTGTTTGTTTAGCTTTGATATTTCTTTTGTTTTCTTAATATTTGTGTTATGTTTGATATTATTCTTAGCATCCATATCAACAATTAATGAGCGAGACAAGAACTGCATTGATTAACTTTGATAATTGAGTTTTTGGTTTGGTTACAATTCAGGCTTGTGGCTTTATTCAATATCTGTCATTTTTTAATAAGTAAATAATTGATTTTAAACGGTGAAAGTTAGTTGTTTTGCTTCAAAGTTTGAATATTTTTATTTTCTTTAAGTGTTAAAAAAAGAAATTACAGTAATCTTGATTGTATTAAACTTGAAACACAATCACAATAACTTTAAAAACCTAAGCGGATTTATGTTCTATGATAATTTACTTTTACGGCTATTTAACTTAAACAAACTTTATTCATACTATGTGATTTTTTTATAGTTCAATACAGGAGGGAATAAATTATTTTAGTTTTAAATTAAAGTAAAAATTAAAAAAACTAACTAAATATCACTTTTGTTGGTTTGTAAAATGTAACAAAATAAAATTTATTCTGCCTCAATATCAAAGAATAACTTGATAACAATATTTAGGCCCAATTCTAAAATTTAACAGTATAGTGGAGGCAATAGTTAATTTCCGGATCCGAACGGTGATAATTGAGAAAAATTTTCATAGCAAATTATACTCTCGAAGCAACACTTCTAAGTCGTACATATCTACGGTGACCATCCGACCCATATTTTCCGGCACAGTCCTATATTCAGTATCGGCAACACGTAGCAATAAATCACTTAAGCCTCGACTTCAAGAACTGTCTTACCTAATTGATGATTTAAAAAAAAAAATATTTAAATAAAGTTGTGACTAGAAAAATAAAAAACTCATTTTTCTGCTTTCTTTTTTATCCACAAAAAAGCCCCAAGAAACTGGCATAATTCGATCAATTTTTCAAAATTATGAAGTTAATTTAAGGACTAATTTCCAAACCACCCCTCAGCAATAAGGAAGTGTATAGTAAAGCGAAAACTCGGTTTGTCAAACGAAACACTTAAAAATTCATGAGCTATTAACTCGTGAAAATAAAGAATTAAATGTTATATATAATCACTTTTTGGTTTTTCGCACCGGAAGGTGAATAATGCCGCCACTTTCCCAACATGACGTCGTGAGCTGCAACGCCATAAACTCGAATACTCAAAATTGAATAGATATGTCGAACTTAACAAAAAACAACAAAAAAATTCGCTACCTTGTGCAAAGTTAAGCCAATCTATTGACTGGACTATAAATATGAAATGAAAAAAAAAAACGTTACACATAAATTAATTGAAAAAATTACTTAAGACAAATTAAAACTAAATATTTTTAAAAAAGAGCTATGAGCAACTTAAAGTTTATATTTTCCTCACTTTTAAAATGTCATTAAGCCACTAAAATATCATTTTTGGAATTGAATATTTAACTGGCTCTCAACTTTAAGTATTCAATGAATACAGACTTATTTAAAAATGACAGGTACTTTATTAAAAATAAATAATAAAACAATTAATTTTAATTTAAAATGTCATTAAAAATGACTATGTCATTATAAAAATATAATCATTAGCATTAACTTTAAAGTTAAATAATATACATTTATGAAGTATTTAGTGTTACGAGGTCGGGCTGAAAAATAATCGGCATAGGAAAGATATGGCACCACCACTATCATATAAATTTTTTCTTCATGAATACCAAGGTGGGGTCTGTTGGCCTACAAGATGATGGCGACTACTTTTTATTTTGAATGCCAATGGAATCATTCACATCGATTTTCTTGAAAAGAGCGGAGTGGTCACCGGCAAATAATATTCAGAGCTGTTATACTGACACGATACTGATTTGAAACAATAAATTGCTATTCCGTCAGGACAACACATCAGTGCACAAGTGCGCAGTTACTATGGCAAAATTATATCAATTGTGCACGAATTGGGATCCTCATCCACCATATTCTACAGATTTGGCTGTCTGTGACTATTACTTTTATCCAAATTTACAGAATTGGCTCGGTGGAAAGAGATTTTGGTCGAATAATTAGGTCATCGCTGAAGCGGAATCTTAGTTTGAGCACCTCAACAAATCGTTCTATGCAAAACGCATACAAATTGAAGATTCGTTGGACGAAGTGTATCGAGATAAACAAAGACAATGTTGTGAAATGAAATTAATTTCGGCCAAAAAATTTGTGTGTTCTTGCTTAGACCGATTACTTTTCAGCCCGTCTTCGTATATGGAACATTTCAGATGATTTCGATAAAGTTTATAACACACCCCAACAAATCTTAAATTAAATAACTAAGCTTTTACAATATTTATTCTTTAAAAATACTGTTCCCTTTTTAAAAATAAAAAGTTTTTAAAAAACGAAAAGAAATATCTGATAAATGCTGAAACTTATTTAATTTCATTGGTCAATAGCTTAGAGCGAAAACAGTTAGATTTTTTTTAGTTATTTTTTCTTCAGAGATCGATAGTAGTTTAACTAGAAGGTAGGTAAAGCCAAAAGTTTGGGCACACAACACATAAATTGAAAATAAAAAATTACAGGCAAATTCTTGCGCGTGGCTTGTAACGCAATTTATAGAGATCTCATGTTTCTGAAGAAAATCGTTTGGGGGAAACGTTCCCATAAAGTTATTATCTGTAGGAAGGTTTTTTAGATTAACATGCAATTTGTGATAGTTCGGAATTACGTACTAGTGAAAATACAGACAGTTGCGTTCAATAGCCGCCGACAACAGATCTATTGATCTAGCGAATTTCTAATGCTGTAATAGTTAAGGTTTAGCACCTCACTTTTCTTAATTGCCAGTGTGTTGTAATAGCTGTTTCACAAAAATTAACAGAAATAGGGATGGCATATATAAAAAAGTATATATATTCTAGATTAGCGGCAAACTTCTAAGTCAATCTATCGATCAAGTCATGTCCGTCTGTCTGTAGTTTGTAGTATGTATGTAAAATAAACAAAATCAGTTCACTAACATGCTTACCGTCTAGACAAATTTGAACTTACTTAACGATTTTCACCTTTTTGAACCATGAAAGTTTATTCCAATATAGACGCAGTTTTTATTATCTAGATAACTTTTAAAAAGATTGTCTTGAAATCTCAACTGTGCCACGCCTACCTTATATGTAAGTAACTATCAAAAATTACTTGGGCAAACTGAATTAAGCTTTACATAGTTAGCATAATCTTTAAAATAAATTTGTTCACTGTTGGTCTGTGGACACTACAAAAACAAATCGAAAAATAAATACAGGCATTTTACATTAGAAATTATGTGATCTTGAGTCCAAACAAAAACTATTTACTTATTTAAGCTAATTAACATTTGCACCTTTCGGAAACACTATTGAATGTACAGTTGCTAATGCTGTGAAAGGTATTTATTTTTAAATTACATAAAACATAGCAAACTGGCTATATAAACATACGTATGTTTATACATATGTACATACATGTTCTAATTATCATGCAGTAGTGCCCATTTATAATTTTGAATTAAGTGATGAGGCTCTTCTAATTATAGTAGGTACTCTAGAAGTATTTTTAGTAACTTGTGACAAGATAAGAGAAAAAACCTTAAAGGAAATATTTTCTTTCAGAAACAAAAATAAATAAAGGTTTTAATAAAGAACTCTGAATGTTACAAATTCATCGAAAATAAATGAAATGTTGTATATCGCATATATATTGTTTTTAAGTCTATTTGAGCTCTTTTTACTTTAGTGTCCTATTTGGGTTTTAGAATATTTAAAAGTTCTTAAAATATGGTTACAATTCAATTAAAAAATTTATAAACAAATTTATAAAAATTACACCCAAACATAAACACGTGACTGTCATAATTTCTTAACAAATATTAAATATCGATAGTTGTAAAATCAACTAATTGTTAAATTAAATTTAACTCATGAAAAGTTAAATATTAACTTAGCTACTCCAGTTCCTGCAATTCTTTCATATTGAAAAAAACTAAACTTTAAAATTCGATAAGCTAAAGTCTTTAAATTATTTTCTGACATAATAAATAAATAATATTTTAACAAACACTCAATTATCCTAGCAATCACAATTGACTCAAGACTCATTTGGCTCAATATTGCTGATGTTGATGATGAAAACGTATTGAACTCAGCAGCAGTTGGTGCGGCATTTATTTGTTGTGCTTTTGTGCACGCCATAAAAGCGGCATCGAAGCAGAAGAATAATGAAGCTGTGATTTTTGTTGCTGCGGCTACAAGTGCATTTGGTCTTAATATTAAGTTATCATTGAATATTTTATATTGCTGCTTGGATTTGCACAGCTTTAAAACAATGAATAAGTTAGTATAATTTATAATATTAGTAGTATGTGAGTGTTGCTTAGTAATTTTGCGATTGTGATTATATATGTTGATGTTATGTAAGTAAAAGTCTAATTTAGATACATTGAGATTAAAAATGTTTTCATGTAATACGAGTAGTAAATTTTTCGTCAATACGTTACTGTCAACGTCCCTCAGCGTTGATATTGTTTTAAATTTTTGCAACTTTTTTATGAAATACTTATAGAGAACTTTCATTATCTTTAGTTACGGTTGAATCTGCTTTTTGGGTTTTTTCAACTCAGCTTCTTCGTCGCGCTTAATTTCGGTGTAACGTTCTCCTTTAAGTGAAACAATTTTATTGTCACGATAGCGAACAAGTTTTTTGGGCTCAACTTTTGGTACAACTGGCTTGTATTCCCGTTGCTGAGCGTTTTTATCCACGTAGGAATATCTTAAAAAATGTTAAATAATGTTTGGTTAAAAATACCTTATTTTGTTAATATTCCCAATACCTAGCAATAATACGATTTTTGAGCTCAGCATCGTCGACTACAACGTTTTTGCGATTTCCTAAGCAATTCGTTTTATCAGTAAGACATTGTCCAGTCTCCTGACGATGCAATAAAATCTGGGTAGCACTGTCAATGTCACCTTTGGCAATTGCAATGCAATGTTTTACCTAAAATTATAAATTTTCTATTAATAAAGTCAAGTATTAATTTCGCTGATTTCTTATATTAATTAATTATAATTATTCAAGTAAGGAAAAAGTTAGAGTGCTACCGGCCTTTACTAAAAACCTAATCTATTCTATTTTTTTCGCTGACTCGGTGAAGAGGATTCATACTCGCCAATAAAGATGTTCACAAATCAAAAAATATTTAAACGCATAATTTTGATTAAAATGTGCAATACTCAAGTCGTTCTCAAAAGAATTTAATGTCGCATACCATTTTTATATTTCGAATTCAGATGTTGAAATAAGTAAAGAAAACGAGAATATTTTCGGAATGAAAACAAATTAAAAATTCATAGAAGTTATGAAAATGAAGTTAAAAGAAAACTAATAATCATTTCAACCATTTCAACGCAACGATGCGTGCAGCATTATTGCAGCGAAATTGGTTCCGACTCACCACTATCTGATATAATACGCCATTACACAATACGAGCGCACACTCCGACCATAAATAGTTGTCTCTGATGTTTTCAGATTTATTTATTTATTTTTTATCTTCCCGCCCTCTTCAGAACTTTAAAAATGCCACATATTTCATGCTTTTGTGTCATCGAGCTTCCAACCAAAGGCTGTCAATATTTAATACATTTTAGCTGGAAGCATTTCCCAGGAATTGTTTATGAATGAGAACCAATGTTGCTATTGGAAACAATGCAAAGTAAAAAAAAACAACTTTAAATAACAATTACTTTAACATTGACCATAACAATAACATAGATTAAGAGAATAAATTCATCTGGAGAGTCATCTCCGCACAATCTATTCTTCAATAACTCGGACTCGTAAACATTGCCTTAACGCTTCATTTAAAATGTATGTGCATGACAGAATTTTGGCAGATAAACGACGCTGACACTCTAATTTAGGGACTACAGCAGTGTAAGGCTTTGTCCACGTAATGAGCCGCAATTGTAGAGCGTTAGTTGTAAAAATGCCGTTTGTCAAGTGATGTTTGCCGTAGTTTTTTGCTTAAAAGTTGAGTTCAAATTTGAAAATTTAATTTATTTTTAAGAAAAAGACTTGGTGTGGATTTAATCAGTTGTAAAAGATCAAGTTATGTTGAAGTTCGTCATTTGCATAAGCAATTTTGGAAACATCCTAATCGATTTAGGCAATATGTACATACGCACTAGAGATCGGCACGAGTGTACGAAACGACTATCAAGCCACTCGCCACGATTGCGAGTCCATCGAGCCCTTGTGCGGGAAAACCACAAATTAAATCAATAAAAATCGAAACACCAAGCAAGAGCGGCGAGTGTTCGACATGCATAAAATTTTGCCAACTGCGAGTATTAATTCAAATATATATTACTACAAACGACATTTAAGTGTTTACAACTTAATTGTACACGACTGTATAATAGATAAAATTTTTTTTTATGGAATTGCATTCTAGCTCAAGTTTCAGTTTGATCTCTTTCACACAGCGTGGGCTCAATGCAAAAACGCGAATTTTCGAGAGAAAGTTTTGAAAGTTTCTTGAAACTTTTTTTTTTTTTTTAATATGTGCACTACTATATGCAATCAATTTTTGCAAAAACTTTAAACAAAGGTGTATATCGCTACATAAAATTTTGTATGTCAATTTTTTTTTTGAAAAGTAACTGATTTTTAGTAAATAATCGGGATTAATTATGTAAAATTAAGAAGAAAAAAACGAAAAATCCTATGAGATATTTTGTTGAAATTTGATACATCTTCAATTAAACTCGTTGAAATTGAAAATGAGAATGTTTGGTAAACCAAGCAAGCTCTGGACAAAGAGTGGACTAATTTGGAGAAATAGGTGTGGTAACTCTCATACAAAAAAAAAAAGAATAAAATGATACATTGCCATACAACATTGGTGACACAAACTAGCATAAGAAAATTGTGTGCGATTAAATTTTAGGTTTCCACTTTTTATACGAACTTTTATCACAATATATGCAATAAAGTTCATCTTTCAGGCTCCATCACCATAACCGAACAAAATACACTTAAAATTAAAGTTTTAATGGGGTGTTAGTTTATGGCCAGGGTAAGCATAACACACTTATAATGCATTTGAATAGCAACCAAAATAGTGAAATAACAAACTTTAACTGTTGTTTCGTATAATATAACTACGATCCTTAATTTTAAAGGACAGTCCTTTATTTTTTTAACTTCAATTTTAGAAAGTTGGGTGACAATAAAGTTTAACACATACATAATTTGTATTATTTTCGCCTAAGTATTGCTTTTTTTTTATTTAATTATTGTAAAAATTTTTAAGCAAAAAAAAATATTAATTTTTCTTTTACCGTGAAGTAATTTATTTATACTTGTTTAACCCAAATGGTCTCAAGTTCTAAAGAATGAACGTTATTTACCTCAACGTAAGCTGTATCCGGAAACATTTCCTGTAAGACTTCAGCCTCATCCAAAAAATAATCGCAGCTAGAGCTATCGGTAGAACCGCAATCACTTGTTTCAGACAAATGTTGAGAACGTTTCTGGCTTCCATTCCCACCACCACCACCATTTGACAGCAATGTAAATTCATCTTTTTCCGAAATGGATGGAGGACGCGCCCGTAATTTCGATTCCGGAATAATATCAGACAAACTTAATGAACTAAATAGAAAACAAGAAAATTAGAGCGATAACACGAGAACCTAAAACAAAAAACCAACTTTAATGATAAATTTGAAGTCAACTGATTGTCCTGATTTTTGTCCATTTCTGACAGTTCGCTCTCCAATTTGAAAATCCAACTACAAATTATGCCTTGGTCAATAGAGGAGAATTCTATGAAATAGGCGCTCATCATTTCGACAAAGCCTTCAACATCAAAGCATGGATCCTGAGACGCTTCCTCCAAAATTGAAATTATATAGGATAGAACAATATCATCCACAACACTAAAATCAGCACCGGGAATATGAGCGCTGACAAATTGCACCAGACTACGCTTAACCACTTCATGCTGCTTTTCCAAGTTGGTCATGTTTGTTGATATTAACGTCGAAGGTTTCCAAAAAAAATCTAATGTTTTAAGGAAAAAATCAATGAAATGCAATTGTTTTTTTTAGTCTGAAAAATCGCCCAGTTTCCTGCGGCGGCTTACTTTTTCTGTGTATAACAAGAAAAAATAATTTTCTTGCAAAGAGGATATAGAAAGGATGATTTCTGCCCGCTTACCTATTTCCTTTAATCTATTTTTCCTTCTTCAATTTAACTTAGTTCATTCAATTTTGATTTTTCACTTTACCGTCGCAGAAATTAATGATTGCAAAAACGTAAAAATAAATTGAAATCAAATGCGCAAGGGAAAATGCGAAAATCTTAACCGCAAGCGACACAAAAAATTTCGTTTTGGTTCTTTATTTCACTATTTCTGCTTTGTTGTTCTGCACTGCATTCAACTTTGAAATGAAAATGAGAAAAAAACACCAATCGGCATTTCCTGGCAGGCAGAAAATTTATTTTCGTTCTGCTTTTTAAGTTTTTCTTTATGCAGCGCCCCAAGCGGAAAAGAACGCTTCAAAAGGTTTTAGCGAGTGTTAATTTTTCATCAAGAAGCCCTTACTATAGGCTTACAAATAAGCACAGTGAGCGCTTACTGCTGCTATATGATTATACCATGATCACTAATAAACATTTTCTGTTGAACACAGTGCTCTATATTCAAAGTTTATAAATTATTTAGTAAATCAGGATACAGAGCTTGTTGATTTCGTTGAGCAAAATTTGTATACATATGTATCGAATTTTGTTAATACATATGAATATAAATTTCTATTCTCTTGGGCATTATAACTGTTTATTTCAGCCAGGGCTGCTAAGTGTCAGGTTTTGACCCGGCCAACCCCGGAATTACAGGTCAAAGCTGGGAGCTCTGTAGGAATCGAAAATTTTTTAAAAAGCTAGTGATTGGATGATTTTAGTTTTTAATATTTGTGATTAAAATAAGGCCAAAAATTTTTATCCACATAAACATTAAATTTTAGACGATATTAATTTTTTTGAAACAATGCTGACCAAAAAAAAATATGCTCAAATTTTCTTCTTAAAAAAATTTCACTTTTTTTACTATTTTAAGGAAAATAATTTCATTTTTTCAACTTGGTAGCCCTGATTTAAACGTTTCACGTAATTACCATGCCCTTACTGGGCGTTTACACACACAAATTCTTGCCGAAAAGTTTCATTGTTTGTGGGCAAGAGGGGAAAACCAAAGAGAAGAGGTACAAAATTTGCCGTATGTTGCAAATGCCAAACAAAAACCACAAAAGAGAATAGACAAGAATTTGTTTCACCGAATTCGCCTGTGTAAACGCCGAGTTACAAGTAATCGAAATGAAGCTCTTGAAATAGAATACTTTAATCGCTTTCTGTAAGTCAGCGTTTCCACACGCAAATTCGATGAAACAAATTCTTGTCTATTCTCTTTTGTGAATTTGGTTTGCGTTTACACACTACAAACTAGAATTCTTTGTGCTTGAAAATGCTAAAGCAATTACTGCGTCAACCAGCCACAACTAACGTAAATTCAAAGCATAATATCAGCAAACGAACAGAACGAAAGCGAATTTGCGGGGTACGACAAATTCTGTACACCACACTTAATATTAATATAAGCGCTTGTAAACTTCTATATAACTTATCCGCTAATTCCTAAACTGCAATGTTTGATCATGTGAACTCTAGAAACAGCTGCTATATTTTGATTTCTCTGCTGGCTTCTCCATCCGTACCACAACAATAACAAATTTTTCATTTCAAATAAGATTTCATAGAGTGAACATCGATGGGTTACGTGAATAATAAAAAGTTTCGGCAAGATTTAGGTTTTTTTCGGACACATCCTCGTTGTAGGGAGTTAAAAATAATATCTACTATTATTAAACGAGCAATAATTGTATGTATATATATATATTTTCAGACTTTATTTCCAAAACGGATGCAGCGATTTTGATGAAACTTGGGGGTTAGGTACATATGTGAACAAAATTAGGATTGGGCTGGGTTTTAACTTATCAAAGGCTCCTGGAGGGGCGTGGCACAGCCCTAAACTTTTATTTTCATAACGTCATATCTCGAAAACTATTCAAGATATTGTGATGAAATTTGGTACACAGATGCAGATCATAAATGTCTTAAATTTTGCCAAAAGTGGGCGGAATCGAAAAAGTGGGCGTGGCACTTTTCAATAATTGAAAATTTTGATTCAATATTACTCAAAAACGGCACTGAGGATTTTCATAAAAATTTTATAGATAATACCACTAAGAGCAGTCATCATAACATGCTATGTCACTATACTGGCAAAATTCGTTTAAGGGCGTGGCACAGCCCACAATATTTATAAACATTATAATAATATAATTAACAACACAATCGTTCTGAAATTTCATATGGTGGATATACTTGCTATAAGGTACCTCAAGACGAAAAATGGGTGTAATAGTGCCAGTGGGCGTGGCACCTCCCATACAAGCAAAACAGGTTAAATGTTATATTTATTGTACTATGAGAGTAATCTTCTTAAAATTTGGTGAGGAGTTGTCGGTTACTATAAGCTTTGAAATTAAATGCATTTCGACGGGATTGCTTCAGTGGGCGTGGCACCTCCCATACAAACAAAAACCGTTAAATGTTATATTAAGTGCACTATGGGAGTAATCTCATTAAAATTTGGTACAGAGATGTCGGTTACCAAAAATTTTTAAGTTAAATGAATTTCGACGAGATTTCGTTAGTGGGCGTGGCACGTCCCATATATACGAAAATCGTTGAATGTTGTATTTAGTGCACTATGGGAGGTATTTTCTTTAAATTTGGTGTAGAGGTGTCGATTACTATAAGCTTTGAAATTATATGGATTTCAACGGGATTGCGTAAGTGGGCGTGGCACCTCCCATACGTACGAAAAACGTTAAATGTTATTTAGTGTACTATGGGAGTAATTTTTTTAAATTTTTTGTTCCAATCGATAGAGAAAGCACGAAAAATAAAAAAAAATTTTTTGTTCCAATAGACTTTTAATTACAGTGGTGTAGTGTTAATATTGTAGTGGTCATTTTTAATATTTGACCACTTAGTGCGTCCTGAGCGATTTGCGGAATTTGTTGCTGTAAGGATATTTTCCTTGTCCTTTGGAGTATCCCGGAAGTAGTCACTCCATAAGTGACTACTTATCGAGGCGGTTCACTCCGAGTCACTTTGGGTCACTTGGAGTCACCGAGGTGAGTGAAAACCGCAATTTTGTGGTTTGCGTGCGATTTTGGTAGAATTGGTCTATAACACCTATAGGCCACGTTGGTGCAAACTCTTATCGCACCTAATTATGTTTTGCGATGCGTGCGATTTTTTGGATATTATTGCTGTAAGGATATTTTCCTTGTCCTTTGGAGTATCCCGGAAGTAGTCACTCCATAAGTGACTACTTATCGAGGCGGTTCACTCCGAGTCACTTTGGGTCACTTGGAGTCACCGAGGTGCGTGGAAATCGCAATTTTGTGGTTTGCGTGCGATTTTTGTAGAATTGGTCTATAACACCTATGGGCCACGTTGGTACAAACTCTTAGCGCATCTAATTATGTCTTGCGGTGCGTGCGATTTTTTGATTTTATTACTGTAAGGATATTTTCCTTGTACTTCGGATTATCCCGGAGGTAATCACTCCATAAGTGACTACTCATCGAGGTGGTTCACCCCGAGTCACTATGGGTTACTTGGAGTCACCGAGATGAATGAAAATCGCGATATTGCGGTTTGCGTGCGATTTTAGTAGAATTGCTCTATAACACCTATTGGCCACGTTGGTGTAAAAACTTTGCGCACCTAATAACGTTTTGCGGTGCGTGCGATTTTTTGGATTTTATTGCTGAAGGATATTTTCCTTATTCTTCGGACTATCCCGGAGGTAATTACTCCATAACTAACTACTCATCGAGGCGGTTCACCCTGAGTCACTTTGGGTGACTTGGAGTCACCGAGGTGAGTGAAAACGCGATCTGTGGTTTGCGTGCGATTTTTGTAGAATTGCTCTGTAACACCTATAGGCCACGTTGGTGTAAAAATTTTGCGCACCTAATAACGTTTTGCGGTGCGTGGAATTTTTTTTTTTTTTGATTTTTACGAATTTTGTGAACCAAAGTGACTTTAAGTGACCCAACGTTAATCGGGGTGAACCGCCTCGATGAGTTGTCACTTATGGAGTGATTACCTCCGGGATAAGCCGAAGAACAAGGAAAATATCCTTACAGCAATAAAATTTAAAAAATAGCACCAACCGCAAAACGTAATAAGGTGCGATAAGTTTTTGTACCAAAGTGGCTTATAGGTTTTACCCCTCGTACTAACTGTACAATCGGTTGCGCTCTTTTATATAAATGCTGCGATATCTCAGTCGATTTAGTGTCCAATTTAAATGAAATCGAGCCATTTTGCATTATCCTTTTCATTTCTATTCACTCTTGGTCCCAATCCACTCTTTTTATAAACACTTTTGCATCAGACAACAATTTGACGAAACTAAAAACGAAGCAAAATTGTTGAAAAAAATGGAACAGAAAAAACTAAAGAGAAGTTGAAGCGTGAAAGTGAAAAGTCAACAAATTCCATAATTTTTCGATTTTTTCAACCTCAAAACGAAAAACCGAACAGTGGTCGGTCTCCAGGTACTTTTTTATTATTACACCTCCGTAAAATAAAAAGCAAAGAAGGGAAGTGAGTAATACGAGTGAAGTGTACATCTCGAAATTTTTCTGCAAATGATGTTTGAAAAGCATGTTTGATAATTTGAACGCAAACGAAATTTACAGTTATTCGGTTTGTCAAGCCATTTTGGACTGCATGAATGATGGTGTGAGCTCCCCTATTCGGTTTATCAAACCACGTTCGACAGCATGAAGGATGGTCTGTACTCCCCTATACCAAAGAGATACTCTTTGGCTAGCAGGATTTTATCCGAGGAAGGCCTTGCTCAATTGCCTGCTGGGCAAAGGCGCACGAAGAGTTATGGCTTAGTGCGATGTCACACGACGGGCAATTGACAGCAAACAAACAATAAATTTTTACTCTTTTTCACTCTTTGAGTGGAGGCCAGTCACACGACGAAACAATGAGTGCCGGTCATGGTATAATCATATAAGGTAAAAGCATCTTGTCAAAAAATGAAATTGCAACACTGAGAGAGAAGTGCTGAAAAAGTCAAAATCATATAAAAATAAAATAGATGTTGTTGTTAACAAAATTATTACGTGTTGTTTGACATTTCCAGCACTCGAAAAAGAGGCAACATTTTTCAGTGCAGTAACCATGTTAGTTAAATCATGGTGCCGGTTAAATTCTGACGTTTATGATTTTTGCTACTTTTTCTACTCCGTTTTGAAATAAATTAAAACGCCAGTTAAGATTTCAATAAAATGTTAATGCACATCATAAGAACATCCAACGGAAGTTTATCGAAAGCTAATGTACGCAGTTGCAAAGTGACGGGCGGCGATTTCATGTATTTAACAACAAAGTTGTACGCAGGTAGCACTCACAAATATGGTTTTTTATTACGATGAGTGCATCAAAAAAGAATTCATGTAAAAGGCCAGTAAGAACACAATTGGTGCTTGAAATAGCGTAATAAAAAACCATATTTGAGATTGCTATCTACCATTGTCCGTCCAGTATATGGCTTTTTCATCAAAAATAAAAATTCACTTTTCTTAAATGTCAATTACACAGATATTAAGGAACATTAGCTTATTGTTATACTTCCCACTTTAAAAGCAAACTGTTACCAAAAAATTCAAAAACTCGAACTCACATCTCGCGGAACTCCAGCGAAAATTATTTAAAAAAAGGTGTTGTGTTTCACTCTTTTTCTTGATGCTAATTAAAAAAGTATTTTTTTAATGTACTTTTTTCACTCCTTAATACAATACATTTTTTATTTACTACCCCGCAACACTATTGTGAGTGGTGACTGCTGTCATGTTCGCCACTCAAAAATGAATTATTTTGCCCGTCGTTCAAAAAGTTCATTCTCTCTCGCTGTCAGTGTTTTTTTTTAAATTTCTATAGGAAGCAACAACAAATTTTGTTTGAGTGCTGTCAATTGCCCGTCGTGTGACATCGCACTTACGCATACATACAAAATTAAATAAACAAAGCAGAATGAAAGTTCGTTTTTCCTCTAGCTAAGAAAATGGGTCACTTTTGTTCTGAGCGCGTCATATGTAGACGTTGTGAAACAACCTAGTTGTTAAAAGGATTCTAATCGCCACATTTAGCTCAATCTGGCAGTCGTGTCGAGGTTCTTAATACATATATAATTACCCAAGAATTTAAATTGCAAAAAAAAAGCAGGCAACATTGCAAAGTGGCATTTCTTGTATGGTTGTGAAATTCACTGACTACAGCTGTTCACAGTTTTACTTTTATTTTGCTTAACAATACGGAAGTGACATAAATGTAGTAAAAAATTCATTGTTAATAACAATTTGCCGGTTAAAAGAATGCTTGCAAATATTTTTCGTAAGTTTGTTCTGCAATAACAATATGTATTTAGTTTGTTAAAACCAATTTATAAGACAATAGCATAGTTTGAATGTGTAAAAAATATAGATAAGTACGCGTATATACACGCAAGTTCCATGTCAAAAATGCATTTTCCTATGCTCGTCATTCACGCGTTCTCAACAGATTGGATTTGCCAGGATTTTACAAAATAAATATCCAGAACTAATTTACAAGGTAGTACAAATTGTTTTTATATACATATATTGCGACAGGAATGGTAGAGAGGAATTCAGACATCGATCTGATGATTTTTCACATTTCCCGTGTGTTTTTCATTGGAATTTATCTTCATAATTTTCGCACTTTGGACTTCTTAACTCCTTTTATTAGCATTATTTTTGCTTAATTAAATATTTGAATTCATCAAACTAATCTGACCTTCTTTAAATTTTATTTTGTTTGTTAAAAAGCAATAAAAAAAACGAATTTTGTCACAAAAAAAAAAAAAAAAATTCGAAATGTCAAAAAAAATCACAATACAAATGCAAAACGGAAAAGAGCTAAACAGAATTGGGACGTGCAATATCGTCCAGTGAGTAAAAAATTGACACTAGCAAAATTAATCGCAGAGAAATAGAACAGATTCTATTTTTGGTGCGATTTCACACATAAGATAAATCGCACGTCCCAATTCTTTTTTTAGCTTAACTTCAGAAGGTAATGTCAAAAAAAAAACAAAATCGCCGTAAAATTGCTAAATGGGAAATATTTAACAGGTCAAACAGTTTGACAGCTCAAGTGTTCACATTATCAATATCGAAGGAATATCGGATAAATTATTAGCCCGGTTCACGATCCGTGCAAATGTGCATATTTTGTTGTTGGGATTGAAGACTTTGCAATACTATTTTCCATATGCTCTTTTGCAAGACCATATGCTCCGGATCGTGAACTGGGCTTCAAGGGTTTCAACCATTGTACATCGCGCTGGTAAGAAAATGCTTGTTTTCCGATCTTGGCGATATAATTGGATGTAAATTTGGCCTTGAATTAGTATAATTTATCAAAAACTGGATAATTTGCTTCGTAACAAATTAAAATCTCAGTTCACCTAAATTCAATATATTTTTCAATGCCCTTTCGAACTGTCGTAAATATTTTTTAAAATGTTAAAATTTGACCTTGATTTTTTTAAATCAAATATTAATTAAATTAATTATTTATATTAATATATTTTAGAGAGCGAGTTTTTTTTTACTTTTCGAGGAAAAACTCTATACAAAGAATGGGATTACTTTTTGCATCAGCAAAATTGTGTTAAGAAATTTTATAATTTTACCATACGTCACATGCCCGCCCGATTCAGCAATATCGGCCAATTTATTTTTTTTCAAAGATTATATCTTTTGTATTCGGATATTTTTATTTATTTCTTACTTCGATAACACAGGCCGACAAATTTTTAAACCAGAGACCAAAACTATTATACCCGAAGGACTTTGATGCGCTGAATCCGAATCCAAGCTCAGGATTTCTCCTATATCAGGTTTTCGAGACATTCTAACCTAAAATTGCAAAAAACACGGTTTTTTGCTATATTTGAGCTTATTTTACATCGCGAATAAAAGGTCAAGGAAAACCTCACGTCCACTTAATGCATAGAATTTTTATTAAAAATTATAATTTAAATCTCATGGGTGAGAGGAGAGGGGTCCCGCCAGAGGCACGATTACGATTTCCGTGGCGCCTCGATTTTTTTTATTTTTTCGATAAAACGTCAAAATAAATCGAAAATGTTAAATAAAAAAACTGAATATCTCGTTTAGTTTTCGTGTTATCGATACTTAAAAATTTGTTTTTGATAATATCGTTAGTGCCAAAATTTCAATGCCGCCGCAATTCAAGGATGGTTTTCAATAGAACAGCTCAAAATAAATCGAAAATATTAAAAAAAAAAAAAGTCGATAACTCGTTTGGTTTTCGAAATATCGATACTTAAAAATATAATTTTTATTATACCCCTACAAGTAAGACTCCTGCGGCACCACAGTAATTTTACATAAAAGTAAGGGTAAGTGGGCGGCCTACGGCCGCTGCTCAGGATTTAAAACTCCCAAAAATCCGACACTGGCTTCGCGGCGGCCTTCGGCCGCGGATCAGTCTATAATATATCCAACACCTGGTTTGCTAGCCACAGTAATCTAACATAAAAGTAAGGGTAAGTGGACGGCCTACCGCCGCTGCTCAGGATTTAAAACTCCCAAAAATCCGACACCGGCTTCGCGGCGGCCTTTGGCCGCGGATCAGTCTATAATAAATACATCCAACACCTAGTTTGCTAGCCACAGTAATTTTACATAAAAGGATTTAAAACTCCCAAAAATTCAAAACCGGCTTCGCAGCGGCTTCGGTTCTATTGAAAATCGTCCTTAAATTGCATTCAAAAACCATCAAAATCAAATGTTTAAGTATCGATATTTCGAAAACCAAACTAGGTATCGATTTTTTTTATTTAACATTTTCGATTTATTTCGAGCTGTTCTATTGAATATCATCTATAAATTGCGGTGGCATTGAAATTTTGGCATTAAAGATATTATCAAAAAAAAAATTTAAGTATCGATAACTCGAAAACTAAACGAGATATGCATTTTTTTTATTTAACATTTTCGATTTATTTTGACGTGTTTTATCGAAAAAATAAAAAAAATCGATTCGCCACGGAAATCGTAATCTCCCCCCGCCAGATCTCACCAAGGGGAGGGTTTTAAAAAAAACACCATGTAATTAATGGACGTCCCCTAGTAAAATACCAGATCTAAAAGAAAGCATCACTTTTTCAATGATAAACAACACTGATGCAGCTGACTGAAAACAACAACAAATTTTACATAAACAATAGATTTTTTTAGATGACGTTTGCCTTCCCGCGCGATTATTTTCTATTTTATTAAATTTGGTGATTTTGCGCCAATATATTAAAAAATTCATTCAATGAGGCATACTCGTACAAGCTGGTTCAAATATTTTGTGAAAACTATTTTTATATATCTGTACTTCCATTACAAATCAAATAGAAAAAAATACCAAATCAAATCATATTGGTAATTTCAATAGGAAAACTAACAGTTTAAATTTTTTAACGAAATTATTTTTAATTGACACCTTTTACATAAGTTAGTGCATGAAAAACACGTAAGCAATCTTTATGCTCAATATTTATTAAAAAAGTGCTTTAATGTTATCGATTCTTAACATTTTTCAGGACGAAGTATGGCTAGTATTTCCAGACCAGCTTTACCAAAGTATGCAGTTGGAACTCAACCTTTTACTGTACTCGTTGAAGGCAATATTGGAAGTGGGAAGACCACATTTCTTAATTATTTTGAAAAATATCCAGACGTTTGCCTTCTTGCTGAACCCGTGCAGGCATGGAGAAATGTGGAAGGAGGAAATCTACTAGTGAGTTAAGGAAACTAATAACATTGGTTATTTTTGGTTTGGTTACTTTGGTTATTTTAATTACCTACCTAATTTAGGAACTCATGTATAAGTCACCCGAACGTTGGGCTATGCCATTCCAATCTTATGTTACGCTGACAATGTTGCGGAGTCATATAATGCAAACAGATAAACGGATAAAGCTAATGGAGCGTTCCTACTTTAGTGCAAGGTATGTACATAATTTTGTTTTATCCCCAAAATTAAAAACTCGAAATGTCGATGTTAATAAAGCAGGAACTTGGAAATTAATATGTGTAGCATTTTCGTCCTTTAAATAAAATTCGATCACGTCATGAATTAAATTTTATAATTTTACAATCCGATATACACAAATGAATTACATAATTTACTGTAAGAGGAAGATTACTACAACTATGCATCCAAAAAGTGTTTTTTGTATTTAAAGGCAAAATGTGGAAATCTTAATCTTGAAAACTAGTGCAATTTGTCAACATCCAAATTGGACGATTTTTTTCTTTCTTACGAAGTTAGCGCTTTAAATCAAAAACCAACACAAATTTTTTTGGTCTACAAATAGTACATATGTATGTAAAATAGTGTAAACAATTAACAATGGTGGAAGCGCTTATGAACTATAGTACTTTCAGTCATTTAAAAATTAGCAAGAAAACTTTTTGGGAAAAAACTTTCTATAGGGGTCGAAAAGGTTTATAAAATATATTATACAAACAAAATTTGGCGCCGTAAAAATTATGGAAATTTTCTATTAATTCAAATAATTCTAGTCGTACAAGAGTTGTAAGTCGAAACGAGTCACTATGCATGCGTCGTCTCGCAACTATTTTGGTGGGGCTTCTAAAGTTACGATTCTGAAATATATTATTTATTTATTTATTATTTACACACCTTAAGGTGTAAAAATTTATGAGTTCCATTCTATTAGTAATCTTGTTGACAATCACAGCAACGATTATTATTTCCGATAATTGAGAAAATAGCCTAGACACTACCATTAATTTGCATAGTAAAATAAATTTTGTTTTATTTTTAACAGAAACTGTTTCGTTGAAGTCATGTTTAAAAATAATAAAATGGATGAAGTCATGTATCGCATATTGCAAGAATGGTACGATTTCCATGAGAAAACATTACACATTCAAGTAGATTTAATTGGTAAGATAACAGTTTATTTTTTGATGTGATATTTGATTTCAGATTTTTTTTTTTTTTTAAGTATACCTTAGGACAACGCCAGAAGTAGTATATGAACGTATGCGTAAACGGGCACGTTCTGAAGAAAGCTGTGTTTCACTAGAATATTTAAAAGAATTGCATGAACTTCATGAAAAATGGCTGATGCACAATCGTGCTGGTAGCGATGTACAGGTAACAGATCAATGATTTATGCATTATTTGAGCTTTAAAATACCATTTATATTATTATTTAAAGGTGTTCATTTTGGACGCAGATAAAGATTTGGACAGTATTCTTACTGAGTACAAACGTTCCGAAGAATGTATTATTAATCCAATTTTAAAACAACAGCAACCATTTGCAATTACTGTTTCACCAAGCAAAAGAAAATTTTTATCCAATTAACAATTAAGTTTTTTAAGTGTTAATTGTAGGAAGGTAAACTAAAAGTAATAAATTATTATTGTTATTTTTAGCGCACGTATTATAAGACAAAACTATTACATTTAATTTAAAGATCCTAATATGCATTGATTGGTTATTTTTATGGCGCTTATCAAAATATTTTTTTGTGTTTTTACTGTTTGTAATATAACTTAAAATGACATCAGTTATTTTACATTAAACAATAAATAATTTTTCTTAATTTAAACTTAGACGAATATTAGTTTTAATATATATATTTTTTATTAATTATTATCTGTTCTACATTACTAAAATTGTCTATTGACCTTTATAATCAATCAAATGAGTAGTTTAATTTATATTATTAGTTGGGCTTGCAATTAATTCAAATGATTTCTCTTGCAGTCTTTCTATCACTAAATAGTAGGTACCTAATATTTTTATAACAAATTTAAACTGCATTTAGTTATTAAAGCAGCTAAAACCAAAATAATGAAAAGGGATCCCATATGTTAATTTAAAAAAATTATAATCAAAATTTATGTTTTAACTTTTTATAAATAAATACTTTTAAAATAACTTGTTTTCTTTACGTCCGTACCAAGGCAATTCTGACTAAATAGTAATCCAAACACGCATATTTCATTTAATATACATACGTATAACTTCAGTATCAGAAGACAACAAATGCTTATGTTTACCTCAATATACCAAAAGGTGTAGTTTCAAAAGGAAGAAAACCAGATAATCGTATCAACCAGTGCATTATTTGATTGGTGCAAAAATAGATTCAAGTTGGAATTGAATTAATCCTAATACCATTTCAGTTAATTGTAAACTATTGATTTTTTAGGGATTCGGAAAAAAAAAGAATTATGTACAATATTTAAAAACCTTTCTCCAAATAGTTTTAAAAAGCAGGTAAAAGGTTTTGGAAAAATATTACATTGAAGTCAGTTTTCCAATACAAAAAGGATTAAAAATGTTAATGCCTTGGAATTTCAAAAGTCGACTCCAACACCGAAGTATGATTTACGTGGCCCCAAACTTTGACTTTTAGAGCTCGAAATAAACATTAAATTTTTTGCTAACTGGTTTGGTTTTCGAGAACCATCCTTGAAAACAAAATGAGATATCAAAAATGTTTTTCTTAATATTTCAGTTCGAGTTTTATAAGTATGAAGAGTAAACATAGAAACACTTATTGCAGTGGAAATATGGCATCAGATTTATGGAGCAATATCCATTCCATTTTATCCTACTGTCCTGACTCCGCTTCAACACTGAATCAGGTTGCCTATTCAGGTGCTCCTATTCTACTTCAATGAGAGACTAACTCAACTAAACTACGGTGTTACATTCACTTTTGACTTTGCTCGCAGTTAGAATTGTAGTCTGCTAAGGTGGCATGACATCAGAGAAAGTAAGTGGATCTTGTGTTTTTCGAAGACGACTCAAATATTTCACGGTTCTGTTCTTAGATATAAAAATTTTTCCATGATCACCAAAAATTTTTTTAAGTAGAGCTCAAATCATCTAGGAGTTTCGAACATGCCCATGACAGTGAGGTACAAAATAAATTTGTTTTGAGTTTGCCACGCAACTGAAAAAAGAAATCTGAGAAAATCACAAGATGATCACACACGATAACACCGTTTGAATTTTCTCTCCGAATATTTCAGCCATACTCCTTAGATGATTTTAAGGGCCACAACTCTTGGAAAAGTTCAGAACTTCCAAAATATATTTTTTTTTTTATAAAATAAAGCATTTATGACTTAATTATAATGTATTTAAAGAGTTTTATAATGTATTTTTAAAAGCAATCGATTTACAAAATTCTAGTTCCGATTTTAACACTTTCATAGCATTACTTTTGCTATTTCGGCGGTGGCCCATTCATCATTGGCGGTCTTACTCCACCAAGCGAACCCATAGGTGGAGGTGGTCCCATCATGCCCATGGGACCCATCATAGGCGGCGGACGCATACCCATCATAGGTGGTGGTAATCCACCATGCGGTCCCATCATCATTGGTGGCATGCCAGGTCCTCCCGGCGGCATACCAGGTGGCATCATGCCCGCTCTAGGCGGAGGACCTAAAACCGTTGGCGGAGGTATATTAATACTTCCTGGTTTAGGAGGTCCTGCTGCAAATGGATTTTGTGTTATCTTTCCTGCCTTAAAAGCAGCTGTAGTGGCATCAATCAAGTGCTGTGCCTGTTCTTCCATCCACTTCTGGTAGTAGAATTTTACATTATCGCGGTGCTTACGCCCGGTGCAGTGCGTTTTACGTACCGATGGCGAATCATGCGTAAGATATGTGTCACAGTAATCGCAATAATATTTTGGCATTGTTTTAATTAACACTTTTTGGAAATAAAAAGTTTTTCCATCAGATGCGTCGTCCAGAACAAATGTCACGATTCCTATATGTATTCAGTCATTCAGCTGAAATGCTTCGTTCGTAAAATAAAGAAACTTAGTCAGTAGTCACAGCTGTACAATTCGTACTCGCTTGTGTGAGCGTATCCGTTTTATACAAATAAATACATAATAGCCGCGGCGATACTTTCCAGTTCTTCAAAAGAGAATTCATATGATTCAGAAGTGAATGCTTCTAAACCGCATATATAGTAGATATACGCTCTACTTTCTAGGTTGATGAACTGTTAAATGCCGACCACCGCCGCGTGATAATCAGCCTTCCACTATATGATGGAAAGTGTTTCTTTTAACATCCTTTTTTGGGTCTAACTTCTCCGACGAATGCCCGAATGAAAATAACGTTACCCATTATCTAAGAACATACTACCAAATATGCAAGTGAGAATCAACTCGATCCCCCGATTGCAAAAGCGGGTCGTTCCAGAATGACAACATCGTCAGTTCGCAACAAAAAAATGCAGACACATGCTATTGATTTGTTTAAAAAAAAACAGGAATGCCGCGAATCAAAATCTAAAGTTTCTTACTCCATTTTAGATCCATCTCACGGGACGGATTCGAGTAAGGTTATTATTATCAAAAGTTTGTTGTTGAACCATAATGACGTGACAAGATGCAAGAGTTGTTAACATTATACTTTGAATTGGTCAAAATAAGATAGGTATTCATCTAACTGTTCAAAACCCTCGCAAACTGTGGAAGTTGTGCATTCTTGCGAGGTTTTTGAATAGTTAGATGAATGCCTATAAAGTTTCAATATACATATAAAATTTAGCAAAGGCTTGGGCATACATACAACTATAAAGTCGTTGGCTTTTAATGAGAGCGTTGAGCATTTTTGCTGTCCAACATATAGAATCATCTAAGCTAATTGTAGGTCAAAATACTTGAACGCGTCAGCGTGCGGCAATGCTTAAAGTTTCAATATGTCAAAAAAAGCATTCGCGGCAATCAGATAAAATTAAAGTTCAAGACTACCTTTCACGCGATTACATGTGGAACCATGCATACTTACAATTAAATAGTTGAACGATTTTTAATTGATAGTGCTTTGTAAAATTAGAACCAACTTATATATATGATATGACTTTTATGTCCCGTATAAGACACTGATGGGTAAATGTGTATAAGGCATATATAAACTGTCAAAACTTGTATAGAAACTGAAAAAATGATAATAAGAACTTTTACCAAAATTTAAACTCACTTTGTCATATATTTTAAGTGATTACCATCTTGCTAAGTCACGCCCACTTAAAGAAATTAGCCTATAAGTATCGTTCAAAGCTTTCCGAATTATTCCTACTATTTGTGTGAGATTTTGTTCCATTACCTTAAATACTTTTCTCAGTATAGCGTTATTAAGTTTTGCATGTGTAGTAGAGGTACCACGCCTTCTTGTTGAAATTAGCTAACTTTGCTTCAGAGCTATTTTAAGTATTTGTGAGAAATTTTGTTGATCTGCATTAGAAGTTACGAGTCAATCGAGTTTTTGTGCACAAAAGCAACGAATCAAATCAAAATAAATCGAAACACCAAGCAGGTGAGTGCTGCACGTGCAAACAAATTGCAATTAAAATGTCCTACAAGTTCAAGGGCTCGACGTTTATTGCATTTGGAAGTTTATATGATGAACGTTTCGAGAGCACTCATGTAGACCTCTAGTCTATATCTCAATATAGAGTTCTAATATCATCAATATAGAGTTCTAAATGTGTTTATTGTATGGGCGGTAGGCGCTTCCGTGTACCGATTTCATCCATTTTCAATCCCGAAAAGTATTGAAAAAGGTTAGAAAAGAAGAAAATCCGCTCCAGTATGGATTTTTTTTCATACCTTCCAGCAAAGATGCTCGCATATAAATATCACTTAATGTAACATACAGTGCAGTCGCGGTAACGTGAACTAATTAAAACCAAGGCTGTTCACGGTAGCGAAATTGTTCACGTAAGCGAATATGAAAATTTAAACGTATGTATTTTGATTCAAAATTGTATTCTTCATATTATTTGTGACAACAAAAACGTTAAGAGAAACAAAAAACTTCTTCACAAACTAAAAAAATTAAAATAAGAATACATAAACAGCTTTCTGCGTATTTTATCTTGCTAAAAGGTAGTTAATGCAAAATTTATTTTGTTCACGTTACCGCGTTGTTCACATTAGACGGTGGTCACGTTGCCGCGACTGCACTGTATTTATATTTCAGAGTATTATTATTATTGTTTTTTTTTTTGAATAAGTCAAACTATTCTTTCTCCAACAGCACCACAGTCAGAGAAATAACATATTGACTTTTAGCGTGGAGAAAAATATTCCAGCGGTTAGACCATTCGGAAGTATTGTAATTTGAGAATATTATTCGTAGCACAATTATTAACATATAATAAGTTCATTAAGAGTTTATTGTTGGAATATTCCTGCCAAAAACACTTTATTTATACATTTACAATAATATACATATATCATATTAAACTTGAGGCTGAAATACGATTTAAAAAGTATGCTCGGAAACACTAAAATCAATGTTGCTCTCATACTCTCTCGTTGCATTCAGCTGAATATGCGTTACTGAGAAATACAGGGCTCTTTATAATTTTCATTGAAGAAATTTGAAGTCAGTTGATTGTTGACCGGTGTGCGTGAATGTGTTGGATTACGGTGAAACAGCAAAGTGGGGACCGAGTGTAGATGGTCACTTTTTTGAATAGAAAAGAACGCAATAATACAAACAAATAAATAATAAAAATTGTTAAATTAAATGCAGTGAGAAAATGAAGTAAACAAAATTTTATACATCGCAAAAGCCTACAAAAAATTTAATTTTCAAGTGCTAGGGGAAAATTAAATTAAAAAATATTTTTGTTTTTAATAAATGTTTTTGTATTTGAATTTTCATGTAAAGAAATTTAATAAAACTAAACTAACGAACGAGTGACTACGGTGACAGATGCCGACAAAACGCAGCGTCGGTCCTCGTTGGTGCCACCGGTAGCCCCTAAAGGCAAAAGCCCAAAAAGCAAAAGGTGATGTGGAATCGTGCGAATGCGGAGTGAAAAGCAAAGAGATTACTGAGAAGAAAAAAACAAGTTGGGAACAAATAAATAAACGTTAAAATAAGAAATTGAATAAAACCCAATGAAGTGGAAGCCAAGAGACGCAGCAGCCACTGAAGCAAAAGAAGCATTGAAAAAGTCATGCAGTGTGGAAGTTGAAGATTATGAAGATTTTGTTATTTAAAGTTGTTTTTCCAGTTTGTTTTTATTTCGGTTCTATTTTTCGCATACGAAAAAAAAAATTAATCGCCCGATTATAGAATAGAAAATAATTTGGTTTCTTATTAATTGATGAAATAAATAATAAAAATCAAAAAAATCATTAATTGCATTATTAAGAGTTTAAGTGATAAAGAAATTTAGTGCCTACCTAAGAAATTATTAATAATCTGAATTCATGAAGTTGCCAAATATTTAAATTCAAACTTCCTCAAACTACTGCCAAAAACCTAATTATAAAAAAAATGTTACTCAAAATAGTAGTAGATATAACCTAAAAATGTGCTAAGAAAAATTTGTGTAGTGAAAAACAGCAACGAAAACACTAAATAACAAATAATCCTCCACTTTTGAAAAAATGCCCTTTATACAGCGCGTTGTGCAGCCCACCTACCTTTCGCGCCTGCAACCAACGCAAACGACGCATGGCGCCGCATCCGGTTCCGGCGTCTCAAAATTCCAATGCATACCCGGCAAATGTAAAAATAATAACTGTATTAGTCAGCAACAACATGAAAAATTTACTGCAGCTGCACGAATCGACGACGCTGAAGAGGATAAAAAATTAGGTTTCAGTGGCGTTGCAAGGATTTCGCATCAACAACAACAACTGCAAACTACAACAACAACAACAGCTATCGTGCATCAACTCACTGCAGAAGCGCCCTCTGCTGACTTGGGAAACAATGAATTTTGCGAAACAGCGCAGGATGCGACAGATTTTGTTGTTTCTTCTGCCTCTGCGCATTCACATCACCATAATCAACACAGCCACACTAATGGTTTTGCCTCCAGTTTCAGCTATGGAACAGACAACGAGGAAGAACACCTCTCTTCATCCGCTTCCTTTCCACTATCGTTACAACAATTGTCACAGCCTCAGCTACATGGAAAATTGTCTGTTGTGGGCGGTGGCAATGATGCAGCAGCATCCACCGCTCCGTTGTTGCCAATGAAAAAACTTAAGCAACATGTTGAATTCCTATCCACTTCGCCAACATCACCTAACAGAACCGGTTTTGGTATTGGTGCCGATGCAAATTATGCATCCTCACAGCCGCCTTCATCATCGTTATCGGCATCGGCATTAGCATCAAGGTCACGACAGCAGACAGCATCGCCTACGGCAACGAAAATTGTTACCGGCTATGAATTTGATTCCATTAGCAATATAACGCTTAGCAATGCTTTGCGTCAATTGGCCTCATTGGTTCTTATTGCCAGTGACATCTTTGATGATCTACAGCAGGAGCTACAAAATATCGGTGAACGTTCGCGTGCAGTACAGCGTAAAATTGCTGTAGTTGAGCAAAAAGTTTGTGCCTACGACCCAAAGTTGGTCACAGTTCGTAAGTGTCAATATGATGTTTTACAATATTTTCAAATGAATTTTTATTTAGGGCGTATGCAATATGCAAATTTCACATACATAATTTGAAAGTCTGGCATTCAGAAATAAAAGTTGCAAGTTTCCTTTTTAAATCGGGATAAGATATAGCCTATGCCTATCTATGCCACAATTTTTAATTTTTTTTCTTAAGTTATTTTTTTTAAAAATTTTTGTCAGTGTGGTTAATTTTACACACAATTGTTTTTAGTGCCAATGGCATAAAAATCAATCACTTTTAATTAAATGTTTTAGTGATAACTTAAAATTTAATGAACTGACTTTAAACACTGCCACTGAACGTTTAATGGAAGTGTGAAATTTATGTCAAAGGGCCTTGTAGGATTCCAAAAATTTCAGAGATAGCCGGGAAGTATACGATTTTTGTGTAGTGAACTTTAAAAAGGTCATCAAGCTTATGCCACAAAAAAAAAAAAAGAAAAAAAAAATAATAGAATTGTTTCCTATTTTACGAATTAATTTTTTAATATTGCTGACCCAGGTTTTTCACTTTTTCTCAGAAAAACTTTAATTTATTTAGTATTTTAAATGAAAACATTTTTCTTTGAGAAGGCCAGGAATTGCTTCTGCACAATTTGGTAAGCCTGGTTAAAACTCTTTTTGCCCAACTACATATGTTAAAATGTTTCCAAAACCGTAAAAAAATTGAGCATAAGCGATTAACAAACTTCAGAAAAATTATTTTTTTTTTTGTTATCTATAAGTTGATTGTAAATGTTGATATATCATTTGAAAATTTGTTTTTGTTTTGCTTATCACGGAACATGGATTTTTGGAAAATTTCAAAATACTTTTCTGAAAAATTTGTTCAATTTTGTGAAGGTACCCGAATTTATCACTCCGCCACCAGATCTACTCAGCTGTAAAACCATATATCTTTCCTAATAGGTTTGATTTTATAAAAAAAAACATAAAATTTTATGAGTGCTGAGCTACGTAACGCACCTAATGTTCGCCTTTTAATGAAGGTGAAAATTAAGAGAAAAAAAAACCTTATCGCTTTTATTTGTACCGTACAAACAAATGTTTCATTTGAATTCTTTTTCTTTGTATTTTTTACTGCAGACAATAGAAAGACTAAAATATTGCCGTGTTGATTTACCTCACTCCTTAAACTCCTCTTAACGTTGTGATTTAATTATTTTCAAAATGAAAAAATAACGCAAATTACAAATTAACTATCACCTTTACGAACGGTACGACGCCATACGTTACACACAAAAAATTTAGTTAGTAAATTTATTTATGTTTTCCTTAACAAATGATGTGACGGGTACTTCGTGCGTGTATAAATCTCCTACTTATGAATTTTTAGCTTAAAAAAGAAACCTGACATGACAGACCAAGAGTAAGTACCAGAACAAAAATTAAAAAAAAATTTATAAAATATTGTTACCCAAAGACGATGCTATAAAATCTGACATAATGGATGATTGATGAACAATTTCCCATAGCTTTCAGTAAAATAAAAATTAATTTCTTAACTTTTTCCTTGGGTGTAAACATTTATAATAAACATGTACCTATTTTGAGTGTATATGGACGTCGACTACTACGACGCTTTCTTGTATTTACTTATGCTGCATACATAGTTAGATAATAGAGGTAAATTGGAGTACGTTCGTATATTTGTAGGTAATATACGTATAACCTTGTGGGGTTGTCGACAACTGCTTGTTGTGTATTTAAATAGATTTATTTTTTTAACTTCTTAATCGTTCTTAATCGGTTTTTATTTGTTATAGGTATTCCGCAATTAACTATTTGTTCGTAATAAATTACCCTATGGCCATTTGTGGAAAACTACGAAACGTTTTTCATTTGTGGTTTAAACTACCATTTAATTTTTTTAATATAACTGTGAGTAATAAATAATTTCGTGGCTTAAGTTTCAAGCTGAATATTTGATTAAAATGAACCATAGCTTTATATAGAAAATAAAGTATGTAGTTTATATACTGAGATAGGTGCATGTGACGTACAATTTCCCAAACGTCCCATGCCAAAAAAAAAACGGATGTCCAAAAGGGCTGAAAATCGGGCAAATGTTGTCCTATTGTATAGCACTTCTCACACCAACACTTTATTTATTTACAATTAGACAAATATGGACTGAGGTGAAGGGGATACAAATTTTTGAACTTTCCTTTCAAAGCCTTATCTTCAAACGCTTGTAACTTTTTTCCGGATGCTTAAAAAAATTTTATCCAGACGTTCTCAATAAAGTTGATAAGTTACTACGTTTCAGTGAGCTATTTAAAAAAAAAAACAAAACTGGGTACAATTTTAAAAATCAAAAATTGATTTTTTTTCAAAAGATAGATGAGCATTTTTGCAATAAGTTCACTAATTTTCAGAGTAGTCAACCAAATGCGCCAAATTTCTTCTTCTATCACTTTTTTTTCTCCTAAACTAAGTAGCAATTTTTAGTAAAAATCGCACTGAGTAAAAAGATCTTAGAATTGGTCAGAATATTCAAAAAAATATTTTGTTTTTTAATACAATAATTTTTTTTTCTCATATGTTAAAAATGTGACTTGTAAGCTCTCATCGTTTGGTAAACAGGCTACTTCACTATCAAAGTTGTTAACTTTTAAGTTTTAAATTTACACCTGAGGGATAAAAAAACAACAAACCAAAAGTCCGTTAGCCTGGTCGTTCTTACATAGTCAGTCGCTGTGTTTTTTTTCTCAATTCGTTAATGTCACACACGGTTGCATATTATCGCACCGCATATTATAGAACTTGGCAGCAACAACAGCAGCAGAAGTAATAACGGCAGCGCGGTAACAATAAAAATAATTATCATGGTGGCTCAACAAGAACTTCTACCGCATGGACGTGTTTGGGTATATTGCTTAGCAACTTGTGAATACCTCAACTCTGTGGTACCTGCATTTTTTTTAAATTTATTAAGCCACCGATGTTTTTTAATTTTTATTATTTGTTTGTACTTGAGAATACATAAACAAAATTCATTCTTTCATTATTCCTTTGCTAATTTCACTTTGTTTTTTTATTTGATCTTTTCCGTTTAAGTTTTAAGTCATAAAGAGATGATTATGTAATTTTTGCGATCACTGTAGTATACTAAGAAGGAGTAAGATACATGAACATTAATATAATAACGAAAACCCATTAATTCTGCTAGTTATTATAATCACTTAAGAATAAGGCAGATATTATACCAGGAATATGTTAAGCAAGTAGAGGCATAAATTTGTACGAAAAATCCTTAAAAATACGTACCTACATACATATGTACATAATTAAAACTTTGTGGAACTGACTTTTTTATATGTTTCTTCAACTGCACGCTGGTTTAAGCTACTTCCTTCTTTCTCAAACTTATGGCTGACAATTTGAGGCACTGTAAGAAATTCGCTACTTTTCGCTACTGATTGTTCACGTCGGAAGAGGTTTGTGAAGGCCTTACGCCCCGTGAGAAGATGAAGGATAAGGCATATGTTCACCACGACTATATGTAATAAATCGCATTCGATTTGTTCAATTTTGGACCACTTAAAGTCTTATATTCGAAATAACACGCGTCATGTTGATTTATAAGCGTAAATTGTTGCTGCTGACTTCACATATCCCCATAGACAATGATCCTATAGTTAATAAACACTGTTGTTTAAAGCACTGTTATGTTATTTTTGTCCGAATCGGATTTTGTTTTTTAGATTTTTTTCAATTCTTGGAATTTGGTTTTAAAAATTTTCGCATTAGCTCTTTTAATCAAGCGCTTAGCGATTTCCAGCCCCTTTACTCAGCTCTTCTGACCATACCTCCTATAATGTGTGAATACGGTAGTTATCATTGTCAATAGCAAAACTGAACATTGTTTGGCACACACTCTGAGGATTGTCTTGAAAGTTGGTCAGTTTTAACCAGCTTGACCTATTTCTCGATTTCTTAGTAAGCGTTTTTAAATTCGATCGACCCAAACCTTGTTGCGCTTGAAAGAAGACGTAAAAATTAATATTTTACGGTCATACTTGGTTCTACTTACATTTTTTTTTATTAAAAGTTTCTCATTTTAGCAAAGGTGAAAATTGTTGTTGCTGTACTGTGTTAAAATACGCACATAATAAATTTTCCCTTAACGAAAAAAAATTGAGGCCAATTATGTTCAAAATGGCTACAAATATACTAAGCTGAGAATTTTTGAAAATGACCAAAAAAAATAAAAGAAAAATATTGCTCAGAAGAGCTGAGTTTTCGTTAAATATTTAACGATGTCAAATATCACTTCCGAAAATGTGCAACGTTTTAATGCTTTCTACATATTTCGAATTTTTAATTTCTATAAATTAAATTTTAAAAATCAATATGGGCTAAAATTCGAATTTTTTAATGACTTCAAAAAAACAAAAAATACAAAAAAAAGTTTGCTTACACCTGTAGCGTAACATACAATGGAGAGGTAGAAACAGCTTTTTTAAAAATATATTATAAATAAAAAGTTACTCAGCTTAAAGAGCTAAACACAGTTGGGACGTGCAATATCGTCCAGATTTTTAACACTAGATTTGACACTAGAAAATTTATCGCAGAGAAATAGAACAAATTCTATTTTTTGGTGCGATTTGACACAGAAGATAAATAGCACGTCCCAGTTGTGTTTTTAGCTTAAGTTTGGGATCTAAGAATTGCCCATATTAGAGAACAATACATATACATATAATTTTTATCTGTACATAGCTACCCCTGATTACAAAAAAAAATAACATCATACATACAGAGGTTATTATGACGGTTATACATATGACGGTTATTTTTTTAACAATAAAATCAAAAACAAATATTTTGTTACGTTTACGTTTACTTTTGTAGTTAAATACTTAAATAAATAATTAAGAAGACTTAAAGAAAAATAATTCTCAGAGAGAGATTTAGCTACATAAAGTTAGCTAAAATCTTGTTTACATTAGACAAGTGTCAAAAAAGGAAACTGTTAACTTTTTTGACACTTAACAAAATTTAGCCAAATAAATTTTAAGGTTATTTTTGTTAATTTTTTCCGGATCAGTTGATTTAATTTTCGCATTTTTGCGCTCTCATTTAACAACAGAACAGATTAAAACAACTTTTAGATACGTTAACATACCCAAGTAATAATTTTAGGTCAAAAATCTTATATCAATAATAATGTTACAATAAATATTTTTATTATTAACTGAATCATAAAATTATCTTTTGTTGAACTTATTATTGTAATTGATGATAGTGGTATTTTTTTCGAACTCAATATAATTTGTTCCTCCTTCTTTGGAAACGATCTTTCAACGCTTGTCAGTCAATTTATTGACACAATACATTTTTCCTCCTTCAAGTCTTGTGTTTAATTTTTGGTTCAGAAGCTCACTTTATCTTGAAAAATGCAACATGTTCTACATTTCACTTCATTCAACTGTCTGTTTAATTTTTCTGCTTGGTCTGCATACATATGTACGTATGTATTTATGTATGTACATAAAAATATTTATATTTTTTCGTTTCCAGTGCAATAAAATCAGCTGACACTGTATTGATAAAAAAAAATTAAATTGCCACAGAATGCTGCAAATCAGCAACATATCAAAAGACATCGAATTTCATTCGAAATAAAAAAAAAAAAATAAAATGCAATGCAAACAATTTCGGGGAAAAATTGGCAAACAAAAAGTCGTACTTATATTCATATACCTAAGCATTTAAGTCAGTTTATTGACTTATCCAACGGTCGCATTATCATGATAAAAATTATCATCAATTTAATTTTATTTAACAAGTACAAAAGTTTTTATTTTTCATAAATATGTATGGGTTTTAATATGTGATGCGATCTGCGTAAAGGGACTTTACCTTGCCAGAAGGGAGAACTAGGACTTAGCCTTAATTTTATAGAAGACAGTATAAGCAATATAAAAAACATTTCATTTTAGTTTTTTCTAAAATAAAATCCCCTGAGGAAGCCTAAGTCCCATAGGCGAAACGTCGGGAAAATGTTATAAAAACTTTGTTTTTATTTTTGCATTGAACAAAAGTGACCTAATAAGCCCAGCAAAACGAATTTTCAACATAGTTATTAATAAAATATTGGTCAAAAAGAATATAGGAAATATAAAAAACAATTATTTATATCAGAATTTAGACAATTCGAAATAAAGATGTTTTAAAAATCAGATAATTCATGTGGTGAAAAATTCACCCACTTAAAACTAATTCTAATTTCTCTTAGAATTTTTCTGTGTGGAAAAATTTAAATCTGAATTTGATCTGCATTTTTCGTCGGAATTCTAACATATCAGAATTTTGAATGATCCAAGTAGAAACGGTGTGGCGGGATAATCAGCGTCATAGTTCAGAAAAATCGCCAATTTGGACACAGGATGACATTTTTCGCTTTTCTAAAAATTTTGCTTAGGTAGGAAAAGGTTCCTTCACGCAAATCGCATTACATATCATATGATATATCAAGTTTTTCGTCGGTGGTGTTATGTCCATCAAAACTATTTTGGGGATTATTACAGTGAGGGTTATGACATGGCACCTTTTTTGATACCATAATCTCGGTGATTAAGGATATAAAAATTTGACTGAAACTTAGTCATAAATAAAAAATTATTCCACAAATTTTTGTTAAATTCAGAGCTAGTAAGGTCATAATTCGTGAGTTTCTGTGTTGATTTGATTTGTAACGCTAGAAAAATTACTTTTTTATATATGTATGCCTTTTTACATATGTACATATATTTTAGACTCGACTAACATGTATGTACAATATGGGAAAAAATTACAATAATGTTTTCCCAAGTTTGGAAAGTCTTTTAAATGTATCATAACTCAACTCTACATGCAAATAACCACGTTGAAACGATTTAAAATTTAATTGGGTTCAAATTTGTTCTTTGATTGCTATTAAGTTTTAATTTTCTTACATATTTGGAAAATCAAATAAAATACGTTGTTGCCACACTTTATGACATAAGGCAGGCAGTAGTAGTTCATGCGTTTAATAAATGCGGTTGCATGCCTCATTAATATGCAACAAAAATTCAAAACTTTAACCACGTCTGACGACAGTTGTGCCAGGCAAGAAGTTACACAAGCAGACAGACAGACAGACAGAATCTCTCTTTACCATACGACTACAATACATTGAAAATACATTGACAATAATGTACATACATGACCTAATAATATGAAAGTTGGAATAAGATACAACTGATAGATTTGTTATCATCATTGGGTACCAGTCACATATCTGCGCTGGCATCTAAATTTACTTGAATAAAACGAAAAAAAAAAAAATACTTTGAATCCACAAATGCCAAAGAAACAGAAAAAACAGCACTAAAACTTGAAAACATTCCTAAGTGCAACACTCCCTCCCCATTGATACTTACTCGAATGTATTAATTTTTCCCTTTGTTTTTCGTGTATTTTTTTTTTGTTTCTTGCATACAACAGCTGAGCAAGAAAGTCATCTGCAATTACTTAAGACCCAACCCAGTAAACATTTTTAATTGTGGCAAGAGTCATCTTTAAATTGACAAGACGATAATTTCGATGGCGTTTAAAGAGTTTATAGACTTGCAAAAGCATATGATTAATAATGAAGAGCTAATTGCACAAAAACAACACTTAACATCCAAACAAAAGGCCCAGCAACATTGACATCATTCTTAACTTTTTGTGCAATGCAAATAACAAAAAAATTAATATCGAATTATAATGCATTTACCATAAATACCTATATGAAATTTATAATAAGTAAAAGCCTTAAGTGCCAATTTAACCTCAGAAATGTAATAAATTCATCGCCTGGAAAATTCAACAATCTGTTGGCTGGGGCTATTATTGCATCTGTGTCTTATAGTTTTTTTTGTCTTTTGCCGTCACGTCTGTTCCTTTTTCCTTGAGTGCATGTCTCGTGCCCTTAGTGTTATAAATTCTTTATTTTGTTGTTGTAGTTAGTTTTGTTTTGGTTTGATATTTTCCTAACTTCCACGAAATAATTTACTTTTGCATCTTGTATTTGGCTAGAATGGTGTCTTCATTTGTTTAACCTTTAAGCCGCTGGAAAATCATATTTTTGGATCAGGGAAACTAAACGTATCTATTGCACAAAAATAATTTTAAAAATCATTTTGTTGTAATTTTAAATAAGTTTTAATTAGTGACAAAAATAAGCGTTGTGCTTCGTACCAAATTTTATCGAAGCGGGCCCCTGTTTTTTGAAACAAAAATTTTACAGGAAAAAGGTGTAAAATGGATTTTAAAAATCATCACAGAAATCCCTGACTCACTCAGAGGGATGTTTTTGTCGAATTTCTTCGAAATAAAATTTAAACTTTATCTAGCCCGTTTTCGAAAAAAAAGAAGTTAACTGCACCAATCCAAGTGAGGTAGAAAATATTTTTTCCAACTGTCTCCATAGAATGGTGAAACAAAATTTTTCGAGTCAAAACCCGAAATAAAAATCGAACCAAAATGAATAAAATTGGTGTTAAAAATTATTACTTAAGTTATTTTTCAAGAAACCGATCTCAAAACAAGTTTTTCGGGGGTTCGAAGCCTCTCCTAATGATGTCTAAAATTCAATTCCGAGGTTTTCATATTTTATGGCGAAATACGGGATCTTTTAGAGTCCAAAACCGACGGCAGTGATGTTCAATATATTGGTTTGAACTTACCCATCGATTGGAGGAAAACCAATTAAAAAAATTGTTCCAAGACGGGCCCTACAAAACCCTACCTTTTCCCATTAACTGGTCAAAAAAAATAAAATAAATAGATTTACGAAAAATAAGCCTAACTTCGAATAAACCTCCGGTCTTCTAAAGGTTAAACAATTTTTACTTCCTTTTAACAAATAATGAAACAAAAATCTCAGCAACAACAATAACAAAAGAAAAAATCCCACCCAAAAAGTTTTTAATATCAGCACAATAATTGCATTTCGTGCTGATCTCTTGCAAATCCTAAACTCCAAGTCTTAATAGTAAGCTCCATTTACTGTACGTAGTATAAAACAACATACCACGGATACCACGCAGTATTGTTGTTGCCAAACGAAAGCAAATCAACTTCATTCGAACTGCACCAAGCCAAGTCTATTTGGCATAACCTGGCTGTACGAGTTCAATTCAAGACTACTCGTATCTGTATTGCGGCATCTCTGGCAAAACAACAAATTTCAGAATCATCACAATCAGATACAAAAGCAAGAGCGAGTGCAAATCGTGCTTTTTGCTGCTTTTAGAGATTTAGTTGCCTGTGTCGATTATTTACCATTTAACTTGATATTTTTGTTTGCATTGCATTGATGAGAATTTCGCTTTCTGTATTCCAATTTGATTTGCTTATAAAGGGTGTCACAATAAAGCTGTCGTATTTAGTTTTTATATTGTACACATTACGTTTGTTGAGATGTTGAGATTAAGTATGATATCATACAAATGCGCCTCACTGCTCTGCTGCCAAATTTTTCTCGTAAGCTGTACCGGCCAATCATGATGATTCGATGGTCACTACTTTGCGATTATAATTTTCCCCACTTTTGGAGCCAACTCAACGCATATGGTTATAATTATAATTCTTTATTAAAACTTTTCGCTTCTTTGATATCATGACAGATGTCATGAAAAATGGCGCAAAATTCAAATTTAGCGCTCTCTTATTGGAACACCCTTTCTGTATTTGTATGCTGCGCTGCATTTCCGTAGCTATTTAAGTAAAATTAATCAGATATCATGTAAATCAACATGAAAAATCTGATTTGGTGTGGTATTCGGCATTTATGTATGTAGGAATTTAATAAATTACTTTAGTTATTATGCTTTAGTTTTTTAGAAACCAACTTAATACAACAACTTTAGAGTTGCTGACTACTAAGGCTATTTAAAAATGAAAATTGTGTGTTTTCATTCACACCTTCTAGAAGTGTAACCAGGCCGAATGTGAATGATTTTCAGAATGTCACATTTTTTTCCTTGACCGCTTCACATGAAATGCCCGATTTCTTACAAATTGAACATTTTTGGACAGGCAAATAGTGATCCTCTATATTTTACTGGGAGTATAGTATGTTTTCTTTTCGAAAGTCTTTTTAAAGATTGCTTATAGTCAGAATATTTATTTATCTAGGGACAAATGTTTTTTTGAAAAAAGTATGTTCTTATTACTTCAAAATCAAAATCTTAAATTGAAACAAAGCGAGTTTCGAGTTACTTATTATATACATTTAATTCAAAGCTTTTACCTTGAAAAAATATTAAAATATGTACACATACATTTCTTAAGCAAAAGTCAAAAATATATTGTTCAAGATAAAGACATAAATGCCCTTTCATTGCCAACTAAACTATGTATTATTGATAGTATTCGTATAAGCTCTAAAAGCATTTTCCAAAACATTTATGTAAATACACGGACAAACATTTTGAAAAAAATAAAAAATTACCCAAACTTTGTCAATTACACCACTATTGTTTGACATACCGCCTGTCAGCAAGCTGAGGCATCACTTGAATGCAACAAACAAACCGGAACAACATAGCCAACACTCATGCATACATATGCGCATGTATGTACATATCTACGTAGAACCGGATGGATGGATGTTACGTTTTTAAAATAGCATTTAACTGCATACAATACCGTTTTTATAGTCGCCCTTCCCAATTGAGTTTCCTGCACTTTTTCTTTCTACCTAAAGGGACCACAACGTAAAACGAATTGTTACTCAATTATGATGCAATATGTGTTACGAGGGCATATTCGAGAGGTAGGTACCCAAGACATACATATGTATGTATAAAATGTTTAATATAATAAATAAGTAGGGTTGCTGGCTAAAACTCTTTCTGCTCAACAATAACAATATCGTACGTACATATTGTTTAAAGAAATAACAAAAATTATAGGCGAAATATTCGATGCCAAAATCTATGTAGCATATAATAAACTGATTAGAAAGCAATTGTCTGAGTTGAAGAACGCTCTTCTGACATACTACATGAGGAAATAACCACCTTTGCTGTTGCAATGCATGTTTATGAATAAATTTTACAAAAAATCGATTTGTTTTCAAAGTGGAAGCTTAAGCTTCGTTTAACCATCTTTTTAAGAGGTAGAAAGTTTAGATTTCAGGAGAGCCCATGTTTTCTGAAATTGTTAATCATATCCCCAAATCAAAAAAGTTGGTCTGAAATTAATAAAAAAAAGTTTCCAAGCTCTAATGATATGCTATATTCTGAATTTATGAACTCTTTTAAATGTATTCACGCATTGTAGATACATGCAATAAAATTTTAAATTATATAAATCTAACAACGAAAAATTTAGACTCTGGTCATCCATACCATTTTCATGAGGTAAAAGTGTATCATAAAGTGATTAAAATGGTATAACAATGCTATTATCAAATGCTCATTAATGTACATATGTATGTACATGTGTTCAAAAATACTTGATTGCACACCGATGGTAATGATGATAATCAACGCTTTATGGCTTGTGCGGATTTATCATTACATTAACCTTAGAGTACTAATGTACCCAAAATTTACTCACTCACTGTAAAGACATGATAATTTTTTATTGAATGTGAATTTATTGATGTTTTATTTTCTATAATTTCTCCATTTTTTTTAAATAAGCAAATTAGGTTAGTTTGGGTAAGTAGTATTCATTTTTGGCCACTCTCTTCTAGGTAAGTAGGGACAGTCTTTTAGTTATGACTCACTTAAATCAAAAATTGTCTAATGAGGTACCATGGCGTAGATATTCAGTCACGGTCGTAAAAACATCTGATTTAAATGACTGGTAAAATGTATAGTAAAATAAAGTTATTATTCTAGGGTTAAAAATAATTTTCTAACAAAAAGTAAAAAAACTATTAAAGTGCACGAAAATCATCCCCTTAATTAAGGTGAAAGAGAGCAGCTGACTCTATGAATGATCAAAACTATATACCTAACATAATCATAAGTATCAACCAGATTGTCGAGTACCGCCACACTCGACAGATTTAGAGCACATTGTAAATGACAGAGTTGCCAGGCGTAACAAACTCAATTACATTAATTATAAAAATTTAAGTGCCAGTCAGAGCAACGAAAACGTGTGCGTTTAAATTTCATTACACAGGATATGTGGCATATGTTTATTCGAAAAAGGCGCAACGTTTAGGTTGAAGCAATACTTTATATGACTGTAGATGCGCAGTATTTTGGTGTTTGTGATTTTTCAAAATGTTTAACTCAACAAATTTTATTGTTAACAAATGAGATTTTAAAACATTTTATTGAAGCAACATGCTATTGCTCTTGAAATATTAACTTTTTTATCAAATGTTACTACAACACCAAAACAATTTGTTCTCTTGAAGTAAGTAATTTTTAAGTTTTGATTTTGTCCAAAGCTCATGTACAGCTTTTAAAGTACATACATAGAGTACCGTTTCCCATATTTAAATTTGATACAAAAGATATATTTGGTAATTTTGCTGCTCTAACATAACTCTGAAGCCACACTCTGGTACACATGTGTGACATGCATGCATGAGTGACAAAAATTTGTTATTTTTAACAGTTACATGAGAATTGGGCGCACCCATTTTGTTTGTTTTTTTTTATTATCTTCTCATAATCGATGCACTTTTTCTCAAACACACACACTTGCTTGTGTGCTGTTGTTTAAAACCGGAAAAATTTTGGTAAACATGTTTGGTTTTTTAGTTTACAGATACACCTGTAACTGTATCTGCGAGATACATTATACAAAATTGTATATCTGCCGTGCTTTATGTAAATGAGTTACAAGAACGGTTTTATTTTAATTACATATTTTCTGTTTATATACTATGAAGTGCATTAGAGTGGTCCTTATTGAATGTAAAGAAGAAGATGAAAGAGTCAGTAGTTTCTTAATGCCAAGAAAGCTCTTTTTGTCACAATATTTTCTTGAACTAATTGAGAACTGTAAGATCAAATAAGACATGAAGACAAAAATTGAGAGCAGATTTTATGGATTCTAGTTTACGTCCTGCCAGCCGACATGACATGAGCATTGACACTGTTTGCTGCAGTGTTGGCTGGCCTTCCCTTGCAGATGGCTTGCTCAATTGCCTGCTGGGTATTAACAAAGGCAGATGTCTGCACATACTTTCGTTTTGAGTAAAAGACGATTCTGGTGTGGCGAGCATTTCACTGAAACTCTATATAACTAGGATTATCCGATAATAGCAGTTGTTTATAAAAAAACATAATTTTAACATCGATGATGTTCGTGTGCTTTAGTAGTTAAACTTTATTTCATATTAATTTTTCTATTCCTGGTACATGAAATAATAACCTCTCCATTTAAAAACAAAAACATATCAGCTTTTGTTACTACCCTTTTCATGTATATTGTTTGAAATTATGTTTCCCTAAAAGATCTCTTACATCCCACATACTTAAGTATGAACATAAATGTTTGAAAAATTTTATCATTTATCATTTTATTATTTTAAGTAAGTCTGCCCAAGTGTTTTTAAGTGTTTAATGTTAGAATTGACTAACAGCACTTTTCCTTTGCACTGAAAAATACGCTTGAATTTTTATCTATGCTATAGAGCAGCCATTTTTAACGACCCACCAAATGACTGAACTCAAGAAACGAGTTGGTCCCACGCACTTGCATCGATCAGCAAACAAAAACTCATCCGTAGTCGTAATCTAACAGCATACAGGTTTGCCAGGTTACCCCGCTCAGCCTGATTTCGGTGCTAACTACATACATACTAAGCCTGGCTGGCATACTCACACACACACTAGAAGCACTCGCCTGCATCTTTTCGTTGCTCAAAATGCTTTTTGTGTCTGATGTTGAACGGCAGGGCATGACTTTTGGTTAATTGGGTTTTGCATTTGTTTTTCCTCAATGACATTAAGAGAGGCTTTTGCCTTGGTTTGTTTTTCCTAAATTATACCGAAGTTAATGAAGTTCTTCTTTGCTTTACCATGGTGTTACCTCAATTTTTAATGTTATTTTTATTTTTATTTCGATTTCTATTGTTTATTGTAAGCTTTATTTAGCCACATTTTATGTTTATGCAAATGAAGAGAAAGCCAAACCTTTTTGTACCATTTATAATGAAGGGTTCAATTATTGCATAGCCGACTCTTTGATTTGAATTTGAGCTTAAATTTTTTCTAACATTAAGCTCATATAGGTACCATCTAATAGAGTTGTGCTTGAAATTTTCTTTATCATTTACACATAAAAAATGTAATAAAAACTATAAATAAATAAGCCTTTCGCTACATGTTCATTAAGCTAAAACAATTTAATGACTGTTAGAACTGTAAATTATGAGTTTTTAAATATTGTATTGTATTGTTTTCCAATGTACTTGGGTCTTGCCGAAAATGTTATGTTATTGAAATATTCAGTCCTAACGTAAATCTTCCTGATGAATTTTCCGTTCCAATTGTTCAAAGATTATTCGAATAAAAATTTTTAATAATAATTTAAAATGTAAAATGAAAAAAAAAAAAAATAAAAAAATAAATAAATTTTTAATCGAATTAAATCTGTTCCCTAAAGGCCGCTAAGAGCCCTTTTTTGTTCAAAAAAAAAAAAACTAAGCCACAAATCGATGGTGCTATAATTATCAGGGACCGTAACGATTATGAATTTTATGATAGAAATCACTGCATAATCGTTATTCTGGATTTAAATTTTTTTCGATCAAAAATAATCGTTATTTTTAATTTCTATTTTTTTCGATCAAAAATAATCGTTATTTTTAATTTCTATTTTTTCGATCATAAATAATCGTTATTTTGGACTTAAATTTTTTTCGATCAAAAAAAAATCGGGTGTTTAAGACAGAAAGTACATTTCAAGTCTCGATTCACAAAACCCAAATGCCATCACACAAACACAAAGAGCATTTGTGATCGATAGAAAAAAATAGAAACTAAAAATAACGATTATTTTTGATCGAAAAAAATAGAAATTGAAAATAACGATTATTTTTGATCGAAAAAATAAAAATCAAAAATAACGATTACTTTTGATCGAAAAAAATAGAAATTAAAAATAACGATTATTTTTGATAGAAAAGATAAAAATCAAAAATAACGATTATTTTTGATCGAAAAAAATAGAAATTGAAAATAACGATTATTTTTGATCGAAAAAATAAAAATCAAAAATAACGATTATTTTTGATCGAAAAAAATAGAAATTAAAAATAACGATTATTTTTGATTGAAAAAATAAAAATCAAAAATAACGATTATTTTTGATCGAAAAAATAGAAATTAAAAATAACGATTATTTTTGATCGAAAAAATAAAAATCGCATAATTAAAAATCATGTCATGTATCTAGCCTTCTCGTCAAAAGAATTTCATCTGTATACTCAGACTCAGATTTCGACTTTTCCTTCATTGTGATTTTTTTGACTTTAATTATAGAAAATAACGATTATTTACGGTCCCTGATAATTATGGATTTTGGAAAGATGGGGAGAACTTATGAAATAAAAATAAAACTGTGCAATTTTTGACATTTTCCCTTTGATTGGTGTACTCAAACTTGTTTTCATAAATGGAGCCGAAACAGTCCGTTGAGGGTCCCCTTATTCCAAAATCTTTTTTCAATGTCTTTACATCAATTTGTGCAATAAATCTCTTTCATAAATGGAGGCATTCATTGGGAGTTAGGAACTTTTAATATAATTTTTGCCTTTTCCTTTCAATTGGCGAAGTAAAATTTTTTTATAATTTTTGCCAAAACAACTCTAGAGGGTCCCGTGACCAGGGCTACTCACTGACTGGGGTTGACCTAGCCAATCCTGGGATTTCATATCAAAGTCGGAAGCCTGGTAGGAATTTAAAAATTACTAAAATAGCTGGGAATTTAGTGTGATATGGACTTCAAAGTTTTGTTTAAACGAGCAAAAAAAAAAACAACTCATTTTTTCTCTATGTAAACAACAAAGACTTTTCACCATTTGAGGGAAACATTTTTTTTTAGAAATCGCTTCTTTTTAACTTGGCAACTCTGCTTGTTTAGATATTTTGGTGGAATATTTGTTTTTCCATGTATTGAGTCGAAACATCCGTTTTTTGGAGGCTTGCAACCTTTCCCTATCGATTGATACAGTTCCATTTTTTCCATAAATGGACCGAAAACGCCACCTTAAAGGAGTAAGTGTGACCCCCCCCCCCCGTTGACTTTCAGGATATACAGAAGTTCTAAAAATCCATTTGTTCTTAATTTTGTTGGCATATAAATTTTAGATTATTGATATTCTTAGGAACCTAAAAATTTTTCAGTTCAAAATCATAAAATTAGCCATATGTACACATATTTTTCTGTTATGTTTGATCATAAGATGAAGCATAGAAAATTCCTATAGTATACAAAATTAAACTTTTTTAAATAAAAGTCACTCATAAACAGCATGAATAAAAAAGCAAAAAATTAATGTATGTCAACCATAAAAAAGTTGAATGTCAAGACTCTAAAACGGCAGTCGGAGACTCTTTGGCGTCTGCAACATAAAAAATAAAAATCATTTAATAGCATTTTATTTAAATGATCCCAAAAATGATGGGCAAAAAATTCATTAATTATTTTAGTTTTTATTTACAAGAAAATTACTTACTTTTCTTCCTCTTTGCTCTGTTTTCGTTGTACCGAAAGAAAACGTGAGCATTATTATTTTAGCACGCTGTGTTATAACATTTTTGAACATTAACAAGCAACATGAATTTCAACCGGTACGAAAACATGTTTTACAGAAGCTTCGATTCGAACAACATAAAATTTCACTTTTTTTCCTCTCAACCTCCTGCAGGCGAAATTTGGCACCAACGTCGTCTCGACCGCCTCATTGATATTCGCGTGCAAGCGATTCATTGTAAATTCTTGGTGTGTTCCATTGCGACAACATTGAAAAAATCGTTGTTACATCTTTCGTGTTGATTCTGTTTGGCCGTGATGCGATAAGAGCAACTGTGTTATAGGTATAACTATTGAATTTTTTTTTCATGTACAACACCTTTTGTCTCTTTGAAATAATTTAGTTTTTGTTAATGAGTCCGAATCAAAAACTACATTTAGTCACATTGTGTTTTATTCATTTCCATTGTTTCTATACTTAGAAAAATCAAAAAGTCTAAAATTGGAGAATAGTGTTAGGTATTTAACACCCATACTGCCGTCAGAAGCGATAAGGGCGTTTCTCAAAAATATTGATATTCGAGATTCTTATGGCATCGGATAGCTTAAGAAATTACGCATCTAATGAACTGCGTCTAATGCCGGTATCTTAGTTCAAATCTATAGAAAATGAACTATTTCTCAATTTTACATGTATTTCAATAAATTGACATAAACAAAACATCAATTATCTCGAAACGAGTTTTTTTTGAGATACGCCTAATTCGCTTCTGACGGCAGCATAGTAGTTTCAAGTTTGCATTGTGTTTTTGAAAAAAATCCAATTCACAATTTTCAGTTAAAACAAACAATGTCCATTTGTACTGGAAGACCTATGAAATGAATGCCAGTTGTCTGTAAGCCTTAGTTCTTGCTGATGGGGTCCACTTGAGACGCCAGTGTCCAGGATTACAGCCCTTAACTCCAGCTTTAATCCAGCGTGGGTCGGTAGTTACTATAGTATTTCTACTACATATTAATTTTCAGTTAAATTTTTTAATCAAGTTGTATTGGGAGTAGCAATTAGCTGCTGCTTTAAATATTACCAGTGCCACTTGAGTTCCATTACTTTGATTAATATTAGTGCTATCTCTACTTTGCAACATACCTATCGGCAGCCAACATGTCGCAAACAGCAAAAATTTAACTGATGGCAAATTAAGGTTGAATTTTTATCTTATCAAACCATTTATTTTGTAATTTTTAAAATAAAAGTTTTACGGCAACTATACACAGCTAAGTGTGCCAAGTGGGCATATCGCTATAAATTTTATATGAAAAATTTAGTAATTTAACTATACCTCTGATAAATGTTCAAAGAATTTCGCTAGGAGTCTCTTTTGTAAGTTCTTATCAGGAAAAGAAAACATTTTTTTCAATTACCGATTGGTTCTTTTATTAGAAAATGTAGTTCGAAAACTCAAAAATGTTCCATACTATTAAAAAAAATTGTTTCCAATATCAAAGATAAGTATATCGGTTGATTGGTCTTTTGTTTAAGGATATAAAGATAAACTCATCCACTCATTTCAGTTTGGGCTTGCATGTCAGCTGCTGGTACCGAAAATTTGTCTTTTATTGAAAATATCATGAGCATGTACACTTGTCTTCAGATTATGAGTGCCAATTTGTTGCAGAGTGCCGAAAATCTTGCCATGCAGACAAATTTACGGTTTTACCAAGATAAAAACCCGAAATACAAAGCGGGCTTAGTTCAATTCTGGTTAATATACAAGTGCCCTAATTTGATGGCACCGCCAGCTTAGTCACCTGATCTAAAGGTGCTTGTAAATTTATGGACGATTTTGGAAAAAAATATCCGAACACACAACATTTCAAGCAAAAACGACCTAAAAAGGCACTTAAAATTGAGTGGTGCTATAACTCGCCAGATACCAATAAAAAATTTGCAGCTTCGATGCCAAACCATTTTTAAGCTGTAGTTGACTAAAGAGGCTACCACACTACATACTTAAAATTATGAAATCATTATTTTAAACAATGGTTTTTCAATTTATACATGTCTGCATGAAATAAGCTGTGACATGAGATTCAGTAGTATTCTTCGATTCTTTATTATAAAAATTGCAGGCAATATTTTTTTACATTAAATAAACATTTTTTTAAAACTACAATTTTTGTTCTTTCAAATGGTATCAAAACTTTTTTCATATTCCAATTAGTTTGAAAGTTACAGAGCATTGAAATTAAAAGTATACACTGCATGAAATAAGCTGTGAGCCACTGTAGATGAAGATAAACGTTTTTCGTTGTTTTTCCAAAAGTATTAAAAAGGCACTTGGTCGGTTTTGCAACTGGACGCCTCATATAATGATGAATACCATTTTTCTACATGGGTATTTGGTAAGGTCTTTCACCTGCAGTTCTTAATAACTAATTGCAAACTTAAAAATATTATGAGTTTATCATTAAAATAACATCAAGCAAAATGTTCGAAATCATTACAACTTCAGCAAATATTAAATTATTTAAAGGCGTTAATAGCCAAGAGCTAACAATTAAAATGTTTGTAATTAATGAATAACAGCAACGAAATTAAATGCTTCTTAAGTTTACATTAACTTGTGTTACTTAATGCTCTTTTAGAGATATGGTACATAAACCTACTAAATCTTTAACTTTGAATATTTAAAGGTCACAAGAAAAATGCAAGCGTCAAGGGCAGCTAAAAAAAAACTTTGTTTAAAAGCAAGAAGATAAAATATCCATTAGTTACACAGATACAAGATGCTCGTTTGAATTCTCCTATATGAATAACTCAGAAACAACCTCATACTTGTACTGCTGATACTAGGCCACACAGTGTAGATGGCGAAAGGTTAAAGTGAATCCGAAATCAAAGAATAACCTGAAAAAAAACCAAAAACAACAACAAAAAACACTAAATTCTGTCAGGCAAGGAAATTCCAAGAAGTATGGTGCGCGGCTAGACGGCTTCAACTAAGTATGTATGTGAGAAGAACCAAAAAAAAAAGATCAAAAACTGACGAGTACTTTTGGGCCAGTTTGGCGATTTTGGAATATTTCTTTTTTTATTGACAATTTTTTTTTATTATAGCTTTGACCGTCTCAGGTGTCTTCGATTAGAGATGTCATAAGAATTAAGGATTAATTTAAGGTGCTTTAGTGATACTGATAGTTGAAACTTTTCGAATAAATTCAAATGAAATTGAAGTTAATCAGAGGTAGCTCTAGAGCGATTTTCAGTTTTGATACATAATTAGAGAGAATGGTAAATTAAAAAAAAATCTCACAAAAAAAGACCTAACAAGATAGGGCAAATTGGCTACTAGACTTAGAATTAACGATCCAACTATAAAAAATCATTTGGATGGCGTAAATAAAAATTTTTTGTTTGTGTTCAAAAATTCTGGTCAAATTTTTAAATTGAACTGAATGTTACAAACCCTGAAATTTCTACTAACTGTTATAAAATTTTATCCTGAATAGAGTAACTAGTCCAGGATCAAATTGTTGACGCAAAATGGATTTATTCGTATACGTTTCTTTTTGTTTCCCACCAATAACTGAAAAAGTGTATGTAAGTACGTCGGAAACTTAAGAAAAAAAAAATCGTGTCGATCATAAAATCATTATCGATATACCAACCAAACGATACATATTAATAAATCATCTCTGTGTCATCTACTTCCTTTACGCGCTCTTTATGCTAAATTTTCGTCGTCTTTGTTTATTTTTCTTTATGTCGTTTCATTCGTCTTGCTTTGGGATGTGAAATGACAAAAGATGCGATGATGACGATCAGTTTGCTCCAAGCTAAGACACTCACCTGTACGAGTACTCACCGTATGAATTTCTGGTTCTACTACGTAATAATTCACGTAACTATCGATTTCAGAGTTTTACTCCATTGTTTCTCGTTTTGCCATAGTTTACTTCTTCACTGCACTTTTTTAATGAACGTTTCGATGTTGTCATTAATTTAGAAGTTCCGTCTGTCCTGTATCTTGTCTTATTTTTGTAAAGAAATATCTACGTGTTTTCTACCATCGCCTACAATGTCCTGTAAGGATAAACGGCACTCAGACATTATCACATGCGAACACGCACAACAAAAATCACACTGACAGTAATATTGCACCCAGCAAACATTTTAAAGATTTTTAAATCTTCTAAAATAATGGCAATATAACTCTTCTAGAAGAGTCTTACGCGTTTATGCTTACATACACATACATGGGTGGCAATAGCAACCCGTTACCGGGTTACAGCCGACCTCAGCAGCACTCTCCGTGCGCGCCGTTTTCAATCAGTGGTTTCTCAACCTGGTCCTTACGTCGAAGGCTCAGCGAATTTCGCTTCGAACTTCGTTGAACTTCAATTATTGATGCTTTGCCGACATAGTGAATTTTGTGGCAAGTCTCCAGACAATAGTATCTCGCGAGCAAATTATCGCTTCGCAACAGAATATGCGATCACGCTATCGAAATTATCGTCTCGGCAATTGAAATATGACTCTTATGCAAATAAAAATGTTTACTGGGCGCAACCGAAAAAAAAATATAAAACTTCAAGTTAATAACTAAGTATGTAGTTCAAGAATTTTCATCTTCTGATGCTGCCGCTGTAACTATGTATGTATTGCATACCTCATCTAAATTGGACATACAAACAGACATGGTTGCATAGTCCACACTGTGTTCTTCTGTGGCTTATCTTCTTCTTGTCTCTTTACTTTGCTCATATTTTTTTAGTTTTATGTCTGTCTGGTTAAGAGAACACGTTCTACCTCAGTGTAAAATTTAATTTAAATTCCATTAAATTTGATATGAACGAATGCGTTACGACGGACGGACGGACGGACGAGCCATGTCTTACATTCGATTTTGAATTCCTTTGCCTGAAGCTGAGCACAACACTTTTATGCTTCACTGTATGCATTTAAACGGTTTTTCATTTAAATTTCCGATTAGAAAGTTAATGTTGTGCATTAATTTTTGAGTAGTAAATGTGTTTTGAAAATGACTTCTGCTATATGGGTAAATAGTTAATACTGTGCTATAACAAATGACTTCTTTTTATCTGAAATGTTTAAGGTGAACGCTCAAGGGTTCAGTTGTTAACTTATGTCTTAAAGTGCATAATATTAATTTTTATTTTTTTACATTCAAAAATGTGTAAACATTCAAAAATCAAACAGATTGACGCCGTCATTTATCAAACAAAGGGATGATAAATAAAAGGGATTGGTTTTCCTTTAACTTTAGGATTTAGATTTCATTTATGTTTCAAAATTGAAATATATCACAACTTAAGCATCGGTGTTAAAGAAAATTGCAAATTTAAGTTTTGAATCTTGAAAATACGTTACATGAAATCTACAATGCCATCAAAGTTGCCGGCAGCAAAAAAGGAAACATTTTGTCTCAGCCTGTCATGCGTGGACGCCGTGTTGTCCACGTCCGTTGTTGTTTGTGGTTGGTTGACGTCTTCGCTGTCGTCGGTCGCGTCATCGACATGGCTCTCGTCTCCTGTTGTTTATTTCCAAATGAATGATTGCATGCGCAACATAATTTTGCTGCAGCAAAAATTACAAAAAAAAGCCAACACATAACATACATCACTCGTTCGAGTATGCGCAGTGATAGTGTTGCCATCAGCAAAGATAATAATATGTATTTCGAAAAAAGTTGCAGCGATTTTGATGAAACTTCGTTTACATGTGAACAAAATTAGGATTGAGCTATGTATGTAGGTTTGAAGTTTTCAAAGACTCTAAGGCTTTTACAGGGGCGCGGCACAGCCCTGAATTTTAACTTTTATAGCACTATATCTCGTAAACCGTGCCATATATTGTGATGAAATTTAGTAAACCGATACAGATCATAAATGTATTAAATTGTACCAAAAGTGGGTGGCATTAGAAAAGTGGGCGTGTGACTTTTCAACAATTGAACATTTTGATTCTGTAATACGATTTTCATGAAAATTTTAGAGAAGATACCGCTGAATGGAGTCATCAATACAAGCTTAGCCAGTATATTGCCAAGAATCGTTGAAGGCGTGATACATCCCACAATAAACGTCACAGTAAGTGAAATATCAACGTAATCGTTATGAAATTTAATATGGCAGATAAAGTTGCTATAAGGTATCTTATTACAAAAATGTCGGACAATATTACCTGTGGGCGTGGCACCTCCCCAGAAAAAGCAAAAAACATTTAATGTTATAGATAGTGTGCTATTAGAGTAATCGGCATAAAATTTGGGTTAGTGTTATCGGTTACTAGAAGCTTTGGAATTAGGTGAAATTTGACGTGATTGCATCGGTGGGCGTGACACCTCCAAAATTAACATAAAGTTGTAAGCGCTATTTTAAGTGCAGCAATTGTTAGGAAATTAAATGAAGATGGTTTACTTGCTATTAAGTATGTCTGCAGCAAAAGCGAGCGAAATAGCACCAATGGGCGTGTCACCTCCCATACAAGTAAAATATCTTAAGTGAGACACATATTTATAAAAAATATGTGAGCACTCGTACTAAAATTTGGTGAATTATGAAAATTATTTCTGAATCAAAGTCAGATGTAGCTGTAACAGTGGGTGTGTCACCGCCTTAAATTTTAAAACTAATTACGGCATATAATGCAAACTGTACAAGCTATTGTGCTAAATGTCGGATGGCGATGACGAAAAGTAAAATAATAAAAAAAAACTCTAAAATGCAAGCATTTGCCTGAACGGTTCTGACGTTTTAGCATCAATCATTTCGAAAAGTCGTTAACCTCTTCAATTTCCTAGTAATTTATGTATCTGCTGAAGCAAAGCTAATGCCACAATGGCAACACTGCCTACAAACGAATTGCATATTGGGTATAAAAATAACTACAAGTAGCAAAAGGTGTTCAAAGGTAAAGCAAAAAATTTCAAAAAAAAAAAAAATGCAAACATTCAGGCCTCCTGAAAGCAAAGGGAATCCTTTGTGGCTTCAGCAAATTTCAACCCTTTACAGGGTCATACATACTCTGAGAACAACAGCTGAAATCTAGATACTTGCTTGTGTAATATTTAGTTGTTATTGTTGTTGTTGTTATTGATTGCAATGCAATAATGAAATAAAAACACGTTTGTGAACACACAAACAAACGCTGGGCGGTGTGTTATTGAAAGGATTTTAACAAGAATCCTCTTTCATTTCATGCAAAATGCAAATTTATCATAAGCGCATTAAAACTATGATGATTTATAACTGGCAGATGTTGCATTTTATTTGTATCTTTCGATTAAAAGAATAAACACAATATTTTTTTTTTCAAATATTGAAAGAATTTTTGTTGCTTTTTGAAATACCATACACAATACAAGAAACTACATCTAGTTATGTTAAATAAACTATGCGTCAATAAAGCATCAAAACGTGCTGCGTCTGCTAAACCCATATTAGCGATCGAGCAAAGTTTCAAGTCAAAAGCCAGCCAAGCCAAATAGCTGACAGTTCAATGACTCCCCGTGATTCTGGACGATGCGATTGCGTCCAAGGCTTTTTTGTTTGCTTCACTTAGTGATGTTGTTGTTCTACAGCCAATATTTTGTATGTTCATTATTTTTCGATATGAAGCAGAGAATCAGCGTTGTGTTGAACATAATTTCTTGTGGTAAAAAATTGAATGTAGAAAATGGAAAATATGTAAAAAATTAACAGTACACATTTTTTCTCTAAATTTTGTTATAAGTCAAATGTAACTGATGCTATCTCGGTTTATTGAAAATTAAGTTTTTCTTATTTACGACATGAAAAGAATTTGATTTTGTCCAACTCTATGTATTTGTTTTTGTTTGCTTGGTTCACAACATAAAACTCATCGAGTCAGACAGCTAGCTGGCCAAAGTCAGCGCCAGCATTTTCATCCATGCACTATGCTGCCACGACGCAATGCAGCGTTAAAATAAACTGAAATTCCAACCAAAGCAGCGCTCTGTTAACAATTTTTGTGGTTTTTGTTTTTTAATGTATCTGGCATCATAGCCATTGATCGTCGATGATCGCATGCCACTAACGTTGCTTGCTTGCGGTCAGAAGAGCCTCAGATCGATTGCGCAGAAAATCAAAAGTTTGTGCCTAGTTGGTTGGTACGTCTTTCTGTGATGAAGCGTTAAAAGACTCACAAACAACGCGAAAGACATAACAAATTCAAGTGAAGTGGAGCAAAGCTATCGTATTATAGTGCTATTTACTCGTACATAAACTAGCGAAGCAGTTGAGAAAATCGACAATAAGATGAAGATGGCTGAAATAACTAAAATTCTTAAACAATATTCACTAACAATTGAAGTACAAAGCAAAGCTTGTAAGAAATTATGTTTGTTTTAAAAAAAACAAAAAAACATTGACAAGTGATGGGAAAAAATCTTTTAACTATGAGCCGAATTACTTTTATGTCAAAAACAGTTACAGTAAGAAAGAAAAGATTATAAAACTTGATACAAATTACACCTATCGACAATTTTAAATGCTGCATCGTGACATAATCCCCATTCCGAATAATTTGCGGACATAATCCCCATTTTGTCTATGGGTGTTAAGTCCGAACATTTTTCGGACATTATCTTCAGGAAATAGTGGACATAATCTCCAGAGCTATGCCCACATCCGTTTCGGACATGGTCCGCATAGCAATAATTTTGTTATTGACAACTATAGTAATACTACATAAAAGTTAGGTTAAGTGCGCAGGATTTACATTCTCCAATATGTCCAACACCGGCTAGGTCCGTTCTTAGAAGTTCTCATAAGCCCAAAACGAAATGGGGATTATGACCGAAGAAAAAAAAATGGACATATGGCCCAAAATTTTTTTGGACATAACATTAAAATTTGCGGACATAATCCCTACACCAAAAATGGGGATTATGCCCGTATAGTTTGCGGATCTGCCTATACTATGTTCAACATCGGCTTCGCTAGTCCTAGTCAGTCTGCATAACAATTAAGGGCGGCCTTCGGACGCTGCTAAGGATTTTTATCCTCCAATATGTCTAACACACTTGAGAAGTTGTCATAAGCCCAATAAAGAAATGGCGACTATGACCGGAAAAAAAACGGACATAAGGCCCAAAATTATTTAAATTCATTACATTCTTTGAACATAACCCTTTCGGACATAATCCCCATTTACGAAGTGGAGATTATGTCCGAACACCATTTTATGAGCACAGCTAATCAGAACCATAAAATGTATACCTCTGTTTAATTTCTTTGTATAGTAGGCGTGGCACATCCTATAGAAGCATTTATGATGTAATGTGTATGAGGTTATTGGGTGCTATAAGCGTTCACTAAATGAAAACTGGGCGTGGTACCACCCACAAGATCTATTTTTTGTACGTAAAGAATTGTAATGAGATTTTGTGCAAGGACCTATGTTTTCAAGAAAATTCACTATTCGAAAAGTTAGCTCTATGGTTCGATTCAAGCAAAAATTCTATTTCGCTCAGACTTAAGACTTTAATTAAGTCCTTAAGTGTTAGAGATTAAAGTGAAACTAATGCTCTTCTAAAATGTTGAACTTTTTTTATTTATTTTTTTTTTTGGTACATTTTCACTGGGAAAGTACTTGTCATGTTACTGCAGTGCAATTGTGGTGAAAAAAGGATGCTCTTTGTCTCCATCTCCATCTGTGTATGCAAACGTTTTTGCTGCATGCAGCTTTTAAAACAAACCATTTCAGCAGCAGAAGTCGCAATGAAATAAACAAACAAATTAAAAACAACAAATCTTCAAGTGCAAGCAATTCAAGCGCTAAGCATACAAAGATACGAAAACACACATCTAAACATGCATACCTGCACATACATACATAGATACACAAATACAACCACATTAAGTTCATGCAACGCTATAACGCATTTTTCCACGCCAAGCTTTGTGGCCGCATATGAATTGGATTTCTGTTCGCTTTTTTATTTAATTTTTTACACTTTAATTTTTGTTTACTAACGTTTTTTTTCAATTCTTTTTTTTTATCAAAAAGTTAGCATTTTGATTCCATATTTTAGCGCTTCTCTTCTCTTCTCTTTTCACTTTACTTTACTCTTTGTTGACTCTAAATTCTATAACGCGCGCAAATGCACCTTACGCTTAGACGCGTACTTTTTTTTGTTGTATATTTTTCATGCCACAAAGGTATTCAATGTGTTGCAGTATTTTGTATCTTGACGTACATAGATACTTGCGGTTATGTACTACAATGTTTTTTCTTTTTTTGTATCTATGACTTTGGCGTAGCCTCTTCAAAATGAAGCAAACAAAAATATTCGAAAAATAAACAACTGTTAACTTTAACATTGTTAGTGAAAAACAAAAATAAAATCAAATTCTCATCAGCACTTTAAATGAATCGTGGAATCTTTTAGTTCAAGTTTTTGTTTCTTTTATTTTTATTCTAAAATAAGTTTTTCTTCTTGTTGATATTTAGTTACTTGTTGTGTTGGATTGTTTGCGTTGTGGCCCATTTGAAGTGGATGGACAATCTTCGTGCATTCATTCGCGGCAGGTTGCTGTGGTTCCCAGTTTCGACTTTGTAAACAAACAGAGTTAATGATATATGGGAAAATATTTGTAATTTATTTTTTTCAAATATTTTAATTAAAAGTAATTGGGTCTAATGAATAAAAAAATAGAAATTGCTTCTCGATAGATTTGTAATACATACATATAATGGAAACCAGCGCCTGCCAGACATACGTCAATGCATACAGGCTGAAATTTTGAGTGAGCATTCTCACTACTCCGGCTAATAACGGTCGGAAGTTACAAATCTTAACTTATGCAGAAACCATGGAAGAAAGTTGCGTAAAAAGTGGGCTAAGTCACGTTAAAGAATAAAGGCTGGAATTGATATATTGTGTTCAGGCAATAATTTGATGACAGTATTTAAATAGTCAGACAAATCCGAAGAGTCTAACACTGCGCTAGACGTAATAAAGTCCAGCTAAAACTCAACATTTCCACAGTCCCAATATTTCAAGAGCTAAGTAAGATAGTGATATGTATATGTTTTCTTGGGAAACGCTATAAGGATTGTAAGGAGTCGAATAAAAGGGCTCTTGCCTTTGACCTTGAAACCAATTTTCAATTGCACTGGGTAGAAAGTTCTGAAAATTGGTAAACAACACAATAGCGGTATTCACGATCCAGAGCAGTTGACGTGACAGATGAGGACCACAGGAGATTCTCTCGTAATAACAACAAATTAATTGTAATTTTTTAGTTTATTTTTTTGTCTTTTCTTATAATCTTTTTTTCTTTTTATAGTTCTCGATTTGTTTATGTGTATTTTGTAACAAATAAAGATTGCTTCGCTGACAAAAATCTCTGGGACATACATATGTATGTAATTTGCTAGTATGAACACAACTAATTTACATTCACCGTAAAAGACCCAACTAAATTTAAGAAAATTCTAGTCTCTGTTTTAGTAAAAAATGTTCTATATCTATCTATCATATTATATCAAATTCAGTTTTTATCTGTCTGTCTGTCTGTCTTTAGTGGACGCGGAAACTATCCGGCCGATTTTGATGAAATTTTTAAAGTACGTTAGTATTGATCATGCGGGTATCATAGGCTATAACAATTTTATTTAGGGCCTCATACAAAAATATTTTTAAACTAGCGTTTTCAGAAAGACCACTTAATTGAGTCACATGGAATTTACACCACGTAGTTTTTATACTAATTGGCATAGTTTAGGCTACAAAACTTTTACTTAAGTTGCATATTTAGGGTGGCCCTCATACAAAAAATTTTTTGAAATACCAGTTTCTCGAAGTCCGGTTTACCGATTCAGACCAAATTTACACCACGTAGGTTTTATATTATGAGGCATAGCTAAGGCTACGAAACTTTAATTTACTGTGGTCCTCATACAAAAATATTTTTAAAATAACATTGTCCACTTAATAGATTCACATGGAACTTACACGACGAGTCTTTTATATTAAGAGGCATAGATTACGCTATAAAACTTTTATTAAGGGTGCATATTTAGGGTGGGCCTCATAAAAATATTTTAAAATATAACTTTCACGAAGACCGGTTAATCGATTCACACCGAATTTACACCACGTAGCTTTTATATTATGAGGCATAGCTTAGGCTACAACACTTTTATTTTGGGTGGACCTGACACAAAAATATTTTTAAAATATCATTTTCACAAAGACCACTTAATAAATTCACATGTAATTTACATGACGTGTCTTATATGTGATGAGGAATAGCTTTGGCTGTAAAACTTTCATTAAGAGTGCATATTTAGGGTGGCCCTCATACAAAAATATTTTTGAAATATCATTTTTTCGAAAACCTCTTAATCGGTTCTCATGGAATTTACACCACGTGGCTGTTATATTTAGAGGCACATACATACTTAGGGTGGCCCCCATACAAAAGTATTTTTTAAATAGAATTTTAGAAAAATGGGCAGTGACGCACTCTCCAAAATCAAATTAATCATATCTCATCAAGTACTGGACGCAGATGAATGGGACTTGATATAAAAAGTCCTGGCGAAATAAGTTTCACTGGAAAAATTGGCTGTTTCGCTTATACATTCCATCGCATGAGTTCATATAACATCCGGAACAACTACCGGAAAGGGCAGAACAACGTCTGCCGGGAAAGCTAGTATATACATACATATATATATTTTAGAAATATGTGTACATTTCATAATTTTTCCTATAGCGGATCGTTTTCTGCTAACAATATTTGCTTAAGCCGTAAAAATTTTCGAGAAATAAAAAATTTTTAGAACCGCTCGTAAATAGCGCGATTTCCCGTGTTAACAATTTTTAAAATCTTATATTTATCTTTATGTTTTATCATTTTGCAAATGGCTTAAGTTAATTATTTCATAAGAAGTAACTTTATTTTTAAATAAAGCCGTGCAAGACAATTAATAGCTGTTAACATGACTTCAACGCAGTCGTATGCAATACTTCTCTAATTGCTTACCAAAACATTTAACGCTGCGATTACTCACTCGTTCGTGTCTATCACGTCATAATGTGGTCACACATTTTTCCTTTTATGGTATGTGTGCTGTAAATCATTTTTGTTGATAAAATAGATTTTTTTTAACGAGTTTAGAATCGATTTCTAAATAATATAGAAATGAGGGTCAATGACTTTGTGAGTATTAAATTTATTTATGAAAATGTTATACATACCATATATATACTTGTATATAAAGAATATTCATCAAAGTTTTCTTTATAACTGCAGAAAAAAAAAATTGTAAAAAAAAATTTCAGGTGAGAATCTTTATAGACATACTTCTATTGAAAATTCCTTATGGATCAAATTACTTTATTATTAAAATTGGGTTATTCATTACCAAGTTTTAAGTTTTTATTGGAAGAGACAATATCAAAATAATAGTTTTTTGTATTGTCTTTAAAGAGTGCGTGGCAGGTGCAAATACAATGCTTAATGTCTTCCTCCTCCTCAATATCCCTACAACTTTTTCCGGAAGAAGCATGCCAACACCTTTTTTATTCTGAGAAATTTGTGAAGTAGCATCAACCACACTGGTGTGGTGAATGTTAAAATATTGAATCATCTTATTAAGAGTTATATTTCAGAACAACTAGTGAGTTTAGGAAAACTAATTTTAGAGATTTTGAAACCTTGACTATTTGAGTAAATGTTAATTTGCTTATGAGAACGACATACACTTACATATATGTATATCAACAGCGAAGTTGCTTCCTCTTCTAAGGCTACAACCTCTGCCTGAAAACCGCTGCAATGTTCTGGTAACCTCACAACAATCTTTAACTTCAGTGCTTTAGAGTAAATAACATACCAACATCCACTTTGTAGTCGACAGCTAGAGGTCATCCTTGTTACTGTCATCTCCAGATAAAATGTAAGTCTTGTAATCCTCCGTGATATGATTACTGGAATAGTATAGTCTAAATTATTGGGAACAAAACTCAGACTGTGAAATATCGTTAAGTGTTATGTTCCTCTCTTAGACTATAGAAGAGGTTGTCTAAATCTAATGGTGGAACAAGCTACCATCTGCTTATCTAATAAGTAAAGGGGAACGAGATGAAAGAGCACATCCAAAACGTCCCAAGTAGATGTAAGTGTCTTGTTTGTCGAACTGGTTTTGAAAAACCAAATCAACTCTTAATCGATCTGAGAAATAACTAGTTTAAGCTTGTGAGCCGTCCAAGATTCATTGATTTAAGATAATGGGAAATCCATCATCTGTCTTTTCATGTTGTTTGAATAAAAAATCATTCCAGAATATCCATATTTTTTAATGACTCTGTGTTCAACGGTAAATTGCTGTTGTAATAAATAGCACAGGAGAGCACAAAAAAAAAAAAAGGATTCAGTCGATAAAAATAAACAAACCGCAATTTCAAAAAACTCGGAAGTACTTGCCTTAAAACTATATAGCTAGTGGCAACATGATTAGTCATTAAATATGTTAATAAATGATTAAGAGTAAAAAGTATTGATTAAGAAAATTTTGCAATCTCAATCAAAGTTATCATTCCGAGACCCCAACTGAATGATGGATGCATATGATGAAGATGAAGATGAACGGAGTCTGATAGACTTTCCTAAATGATTAATTAGTTTTTAGTAGGCTATAGCCTCTCTACATCAAACGCATACAAATCGATACGCTATTTTTTTGGATATATGGGGAACAAAGTTAATGAAATCCATAATTTTTGACACTCCATATCGGTTCATAACTCAGATTTGATTAGATTACAAAAAAACTTTTTAGAATTTATAATCTATTTTTATTTGTTTAAAGCAATTATCTATGCACTCACAAATTTGGTTCATTCAATTCGTATTCAAAACAATTCAAGCCTAAGCTTAATGCACAGTTTCAAAGAAAATCATAAAGCGATACTTTGTGTTAACATCATAAAGTTAATTGCATAGAAATGATCAAGATTTTGTACTACTTAGAAGGGTGCACCATAGTTTTACGTACGTAAATATGTATGTATATGGGACGTCTCACGTTAACCGGTTCACCGGCGGGCATTTTTGAGAGATAATGGTATTATTAAAAAATTTGGAACCAAACAATTTTCTTAAATCTATATACAGGGTGTGCAAAAATCAAAAACCTGGAAATACTATTGTTATTAAACAACCTTTGAGAAAATAAATTTCCTTTGTTATCGTAGTTTTCTCAATTATTTGTTTATGTTGTATGTATGTTTATTAGGGTGATTCAAATTTTTTTTATTTTGTTTTTTTAAGGTGCTGTTGCTTAAAAAGTAAGTTTATGAAATGAAGAAATAGTTCACGAAAATTCAGCTCTGTACCTCAATTTTATAAGGTGGCGCCGAAGCTTATTAGTTTTACATATAAATTATATGGAAAAAATATTTTTTTACTAAAAAGGTGTCTGAATGAATAGGTGATTAATGTTGTTGGACTAGAGGGTCGTTTTTAACAAAAGCATCATTTAGTACCGTCCTTTGCAAGGAAACATCACAGATCATCATTTGAAAGCTCATTTTAAAGGGCAAGGACGGTACTAAATGATTCTATAATAAAAATAAGCTGATCAACTTTCTTTGAATCCTATACATTGCCCCAAAATAGACAAAAAACATCATGATCTAGGTACTTAACCTCAAATATTTCAGAATTCTGACATGATGGGTCGAATCTGAGGCAAGATTCGGACTCAGCTTTGAAAAACAACCCTGTTTAGCCCAACAACATTTATCACCTATTCAGGCCCGGAGGCACACTAGGCCAGTGCCTAGGGCGGCACGATTTTAGGGGCGGCAAATATTGGGAACTTTGAAATTTTTTTTTGTAATTTATTTACACAGGGGGAAAAAAGTACGAATACTGGGATTGTGTGCACTAAATTACCTAAAAATAATGTTAACAAGCCAAAAAAAAAAAAAAGTCCTCACTTTTGATATTACAAAAATTTTTTTTCTATATTTACTAGTGAAGAGAGGCAATTTCTGGTTGGCCTAAGGGCGGCAGATTTCTTAATCCGGGCCTGCACCTATTCATTCAGATACTTGTTTAATAAAAAATAATTTTTCCATACAATTTACATGTAAAACTAATAGGCTTCGGCGCCACCTTATAAAATTGAGGTACAGAGCTGAATTTTCGTGAATTGTTTCTTCATTTCATAAACTTACTTTTTAAGCAACAGCACCTTAAAAAAAACAAAACGATAAAAATTTGAGTCACCCTAATGTTTGTGTTATGCTGACGTAGGCATTAACCAAAAATATACTGATGAGATTTTGAGAATCGAAACATATGTCTATATTCTAGAGTTGTTGCTTTTTCCTTAGTTTTCTCAAAGGTTGTTTAATAAATAAAGCATTGTATCAACTTGTAAAATTTTACTTGAATGTTGATCGCTGCTAAATTGGCTGCAGTTCAATTATTTAATTATTCATTTTTAATATTTATCTACTATTATTAAACGAGCAATAATTGTATGTATTTATATATATATATATATATATATTTTCAGACTTTATTTCCAAAACGGGTGCAGCGATTTTGATGAAACTTGGGGGTTAGGTACATACATATGTGAACAAAATTAGGATTGGGCTGGGTTTTAACTTATCAAAAACTCCTGGAGGGGCGTGGCACAGCCCTAAACTTTTATTTTCATAACGTCATATCTCGAAAACTATTCAAGATATTGTGATGAAATTGGGTACACAGATGCAGATCATAAATGTCTTAAATTTTGCCAAAAGTGGGCGGAATCGGAAAAGTGGGCGTGGCACTTTTCAATAATTGAAAATTTTGATTCAATATTACTCAAAAACGGCACTGACGATTTTCATAAAAATTTTATAGATAATACCACTAAAAGCAGTCATCATAACATGCTATGTCACTATACTGCCAAAATTCCTTGAAGGGCGTGGCACAGCCCACAATATTTATAAACATTATAATAAGAGAATTAACAACACAATCGTTCTGAAATTTCATATGGTGGATATACTTGCTATAAGGTACCTCAAGACGAAAAATGGGTGCAATAGTACCAGTGGGCGTGGCACCTCCCAAACAAGCAAAACAAGTTAAATGTTATATTTATTGTACTATGAGAGTAATCTTCTTAAAATTTGGTGAGGAGTTCTCGGTTACTATAAGCTTTGTAATTAAATGCATTTCGACGGGATTGCTTCAGTGGGCGTGGCACCTCCCATACAAACAAAAACCGTTAAATGTTATATTAAGTGCACTATGGGAGTAATCTCAATAAAATTTGGTACAGAGATGTCGGTTACCAAAAATTTTTAAGTTAAATGGATTTCGACGAGATTTCGTTAGTGGGCGTGGCACGTCCCATATATACGAAAATCGTTGAATGTTGTATTTAGTGCACTATTGGAGGTATTTTCTTTAAATTTGGTGTAGAGGTGTCGATTACTATAAGCTTTGAAATCACATGGATTTCAACGGGATTGCGTAAGTGGGCGTGGCACCTCTCATACGTACGAAAAACGTTAAGTGTTATTTAGTGTACTATGGGAGTAATTTTTTTAAATTTTTTGTTCCAATCGATAGAGAAAGCACGAAAAATAAAAAAAATTGTTTGTTCCAATAGACTTTTAATTACAGTGGTGTAGTGTTAATATTGTAGTGGTCATTTTTAATATTTGACCACTTAGTGCGTCCTGAGCGATTTGCGGAATTTGTTGCTGTAAGGATATTTTCCTTGTCCTTTGGAGTATCCCGGAAGTAGTCACTCCATAAGCGACTACTCATCGAGGCGGTTCACTCCGAGTCACTTTGGGTCACTTGGAGTCACCGAGATGAGAGAAAATCGCAATTTTGTGGTTTGCGTGCGATTTTGGTAGAATTGGTCTATAACACCTATAGGCCACGTTGGTGCAAACTCTTATCGCACCTAATTATGTTTTGCGATGCGTGCGATTTTTTGATAATTATTGCTGCAAGTATATTTTCCTTTGGAGTATTCCGGAGATAGTTACTCCATAAGTGACTAATTATCGGGGCGGTTCACTCCGAGTCACTTTGGGTCACTTGGAGTCACCGAGGTGAGTGAAAATCGCGATTTTGTGGTTTGCGTGCGATTTTTGTAGAATTGGTCTATAACACCTATGGGTCACGTTGGTACAAACTCTTAGCGCATCTAATTATGTTTTGCGGTGTGTGCGATTTTTTGATTTTATTACTGTAAGGATATTTTCCTTGTTCTTCGGATTATCCCGGAGGTAATCACTCCATAAGTGACTACTCATCGAGGTGGTTCACCCCGAGTCACTTTTTGTACCAAAGTGGCTTATAGGTTTTACCCCTCGTACTAACTGTACAATCGGTTGCGCTCTTTTATATAAATGCTGCCATTTTGCATCATCCTTTTCATTTCTATTCACTCTTGGTCCCAATCCACTCTTTTTATAGACACTTTTGCATCAGACAACAATTTTACGAAACTAAAAACGAAGCAAAATTGTTGAAAAAAATGGAACAGAAAAAAGTAAAGAGAAGTTGAAGCGTGAAAGTGAAAAGTCAACTTTTTTCAACAAATTCCATATTTTTTCGATTTTTTCAACCTCAAAACGAAAAACCGAACAGTGGTCGGTCTCCAGGTACTTTATATTAAACGTAGAATGTAGCTATTTGCGTTACTCAAATCTCTAGCAGGCCAAATAAATCATTCGGCATTCGACAAAACTATAGCGAAAATCATTAGGATTAGTTCAAACTTGCTAACTATATTAAAGTTAAACTTTTCTAATACGTTGTACATATTTTTATTGTATTAAACAGTACTTATTGCAATAACATACATATGTAAATACATAAATTACTTAAATGTTGATCCATTCAATCTTGCCCATTACAATAATAGCTCTTCAATAACGGCCGTTAATCCAAACTTTAAAATCTGCCTTCCAATTAAGTAATGCCGCAAGAGCCGGCAGGAAACTGTTGTTCATCATGAAATTTTCAATTTCGTATTGAATGTTCTACATAAAGAAGGGAAAACATAAAATGAAACATTAACTAAGCAATTTTTTTTAATTTTCCAACTGCATACGTACTTTCTTCAGAGGACAATATGGATTTGGTTTGACTATACGAATCAACTCATCACGAAAAAATCGAATAAATGGTAGTTCAACCTTCGAATATCGTATATCACAAAGATCAACTTCTGTCGATAAATAGTTATCATATCGACCTCCACGTTCAATAGAAATATTCACATTCATTTTTATATCTGTGATGTCATAAGCGAATTTTGCACTAAAGATTTTTGCTAGATGCGACTTTAATTTAGACTTTGTGGTATTATCGTTTGGCATTGCTACAATAATATTTAGACTGCAATTCGTTACCAAAAAAACATCACTTTTCTCTGATAATACATAGCTGAATAATGTTGTAAGTGTCCAAAATGCGCTGTATTCAAAGAGAAAAAAAAAAAGAAAAGTTCTTATTCTCACTTTGACTTTGTCTTTACCTTGGATTCGTATTGATGTCCTTAAAGTGCTAGAATTACAAATAATGTGTAGTCTGAAAGAATTTCTTTCCAGGCTTTCAAAGTATGTACAACATCTCAATCGAATGTTTAATATGTATGTGCACAACTTTAGCATTTGTCTGCTACAAACTCACCTGCTTTTTAGCATACGCATTAAATTGCAATGAATTCTAATCGTCTATTCATCAAATGTACGAAATTAGTTTTGTTTTATAAGTTAATTGCATTTATTTTGTTTGCTTAATGAACTTCATAAACACGATTTTTAACATTAGTGCTATGTGCCCATTTCACAAGTTTTCATTGTAATTAGAGAAAAAAAAAATAGAAATCGAAAAAATCCATATCCTGCGTATTAGATATCAAATAATCAGTTGAAATGAAGATCTATTAATGTCACATGATTATCAGTCAAAGCGATCGAAATGTTTAGCAATTTCCACACAGAGCTTTTTCAAAAAAAAAAAAAAAAATATTGGTGACAAGTAAAACATTTTAAAAGTGTAATTTATGTTTTGAGAAAAAAAAAAATTCAAAAATTATTATAAAAAAAATCAACGACAGCCAATGACCATGGTTTGGTTTATTTAATCTATAAAGCAAATATATTTACGAAAAAATTTAATGTATATGAACTTATTTCTACCTAAATAAATATGGAGGTGGAGGTTAATTTCTTCAAATTTGGTAATTTCTCAACCAAATCAGCACAAAAATGACACCAGCTACTTCAAACAAATTAATTTTTGTGTCGAAGAATTAAACATCTAAGTTGAAGTCATTTCTTAAATATATTTATTTTTTACTCGACTTCAACCCAACAAACGATAAAAAGATACCGCAATTCATGAAACAAAAAGTTTTCCTATCGCTATCCCATTTATTAAAAGAAACCACACGCAGAGCAGATCCGAGAAGTTTCATGAAAACTTCTCTCGAATTCTAACTCTATGGAATTTATTATTGCTAACAGAATATGAAATCAAGAAGTCAAACATAAAATGCGTGTCGCACAATAATGCACTACAATTTTATTTCAATTAACATAAAATAAAATTATTTCTATGCTTTACACGAGTACATGAAACTTAGAAATTATCAAATTTCACTTTCCACTAATTTTATTAGAGTGCCGTAGTGTACCGTCAACAACGGCCTTGAATCCAACAAGTGTACCAGGCAATTCACTAACATAAAATGCAATACGAAATGTGACATCCGGTAAATAGTTTGGTAAATCATTCACATCCATATTGAAATCTCGTATTGTATAGTTAAAATTCTGTAAAGAAAATAAGAACGTGTTAATCTATGTATATTCCAGAGACTTTATGTTCAAGAAAAAGTGAATATGAAATTGAAACATACCTCCTCCACTGGGCACACTGGTATTTTATTTACAAACTTCTTAATATATTTATATACAATGTTTATTTGTTTCTGTTGATTTATTTGCCTCACATACTCACAAACATCAATGTTTTTATCTAAGAGTGTGATTGATGCACCCGTTGCCATAAAATATTCAAGAACAATGTGTACATTGAATCTTGGTGAGAGCTTCTGTAGCATTATATGAACGTTTCCAAAACTGGTATGGTTGCGTTGAGTCATTTCACAGCCTACACTCTTAAACCATTCTGGTGCATAGTTGTAACAATTTATACTTTGAAGTTCAATAATTAGGGTCCGCTTTTGAAGCAAAAATATAAGTAAATTTTATACAAAAATATAAATATTTTAATATACTTTTTAAACTTTCAATATATTTTTTAAATTTACCTGTGCTATCGCTGTGCGTACAAGGATATTACAAAATCCAACTAATAATTTTTGAGCTGCAGACATCGTAATGTCGTGATGAGTAGTTCGAAATGCCAAAAAGGTTTTTGAGTAGACCTTTTTAATTGAAGTTATAAAAAGTTTTATGGCGTTTAAAACAAATTATTAAAAATAAATTCAGTTTCCATTTATTTAAAATGAAACTTTTTAAATATTTATTAAGTCATTAATTAAACGTTTAAAAAGAATTTAATGTTCTTATGCACTTAGCTATTTCTGTTTTTAATGGAGTTTGATGTATAATACTTCAAAAGTTATAATAAAGTACATTAACAGTTATAACGAACTTTGAACACACTCTAAATGGCTAAAACGATTTTTGCAGTTACCGAGCTGATTTTTATATACGTCGTGTAATCAAACTGCAGCTGAGCTCAGGAGTTACCAGTGTTGAAAGTTCGGCAAAAAAAAAATTCTGTTTTGGCTAAATCAATTGAGAACGCTTTGCATATGACCAAAAATTGTAGAGACTTGCACTTTGATGTTTTTTAGTTAAATAATAGTTAGTTTAATCATTTTTCTTTATATATTAATTAAATTCTGAAACTTATCTACCAATAGACACATGTTTAACTTAACAAAATTTGCATATCGATTGGCTTCAAAGTCTTTTCAGAAGAAGATTTGCAATAACCAGAAAAGATCTCTGAGGAATGAACGCATTGGAGTTATGTATTTTTTTTTATGAGGTCAAACCAATTTCGGTAATAATCTACCTCTAAGTCAAATATGACAAAGACAACAGATGGAACAATCTAACCTGGTAATTGATGGCATATGCGTTGGCTGTTAACAGTGCCGGACTTCCGCCTAGGCCTACAATGTCGCGGCCTAGGGGTCCAGCCAGCTTAGGGGGCCCAGCCAGCCTAGGTGCCCCAGTCCCAGTCGGGTGGAGGGCGTAGGTTGGCGTCCATTAAATAAATAATTCAGCAATGAACAAAAACTACGAAATACTCACAAATAATTAAGTTGCAGTTAAGTTCTTTGCTGGGTTATGTTGGTTTGCTTGTGATATGTTGCTGCTCGAGTCTTTTCAAGCTGCTATATCATTCTTTGGTATTTTGCAATCATTGTACATACAATTTTTTTTCGGCATCAACACACAGATGGAAAATTTTGTTATCGATACTGAAACCAAATTTAACAGTCTTAAAGAGTCTTTCTCCGACAAGATGGTCTGCTCGAGCTGATTCTTTCTGGGATGAGATCATGGCAGCTCTTCAGATAATCGCCAATGACTCAAATGAAAAACTATCTGCGCGCTCTGAAGCTTCAGGTCCTCTGAATTCATTAGGCTCGATGGAAACTTGCTTTTTGACACTTCTCTGGAATGACGTATTGGAAAGGTTTAACAAAGTGAACAAGTCTCTTCAATCTGTCAACATCGGCTTGGGTACTATCGCTGAACTGTATCATACGCAACGTATATAGAAGACTTAAGAGAACCCAATACCTTTGATCTTTATGAGTCGAAAGCTTTTGAAAAATCAGGTGAAAATAACTATGCATATGACATGCAGAGGAAACGTAAGCGTAAAGTCCAGATCGACGAAGTCAAGGGAAACGAAACCGCAAGAACAGATTTAGAGTTACCATTTATAATGTTATTATAGATAGACTTGTAGTAGAACTACAGAGATGCGGATCTGCTTATAAAGAATTAAGTAAAAAGTTTGACTTTCTTACGAAACTTAATCGCTTGGAGTCTAAACACATCAGTGAAGGAGCCAGAAACCTGATAGCTTTTTATCCGACTTTCGAAAACGAATGTCTACACCTGCGAGCTAATTTTTCATTCAATGACGGAGTTATAGGCTATCATCACTAAAGTTGTACAAATATTTACTAGAAAAAGACTTTTCGGATATTTATCCAAACGTAGGAATTGCGCTCCGAATGCTATTGCGTACACCAGCGTCAAACTGCTCAGCAGAACGGTCGTTTTCAGCGCAAAAGAGAGTAAAGAATTACTTAAGATCGGTGCTGCCCAGAGAAAGAGCAGGCGCTTAAAGATCGTAAAAATTCGTCCACGTATACAGGATTGATAAACAATTCATCAACACATGCTTATCGTGAGAGTGTTTGCTTGTGGTAGTGGGCACCACTGCTTAACATCTACTATATAGAATAAAAGGGTAAATTCACTCACTGTAATGTACTACATAAAGTCAGAAATAATGCAGTCAATTGACTATGATGACGTCATTCGTTCTTTTGCTCAAAAGAAAGCTCGCCGTATGATTCAATAAAATAGATAAACATAATTATAGTAACAAAGACTCCGTAATTCTGCTGTTTATTAATGTAAATAAAGTCGAATAAAATTTATTTGTACTCTACTAGTGCCTTTCCTTTAATATTCCAAACCAAAATGGAATGATTTCGAGTTGGCGGGGAAGGGACCCAAATGCCAAGTGCCTAGGGGCCCTGCGCTTCTAAGTCCGACCTTGGCTGTTACCCATAATCATATAGAATATCAAACAAATTTTAGATAATTTTGTACTTGAATGTGAACCCCGACCGTTTCATGAATTATATTTAGACAGCCGCTCTTAACACTTAAGCTTAATGGAACTCTAACCTTGAGGTGTACAAAGTGTTCTTCATATAAATACCATTTTTCTTTGAAATAACGAATTAGTTTTAAAAATCACGCACGCTTTTGAATTGCTTACAAATTTTGAAATTTGACTCTGAAGTTCCAGTACTATTCTCAAAATAGTATTAGACACGTATGAGCGGTAGGCGCGTTAGCAAACTGATTTTGCTACAAAGACAATTGAACATGGCTAGATCGATTCAGGTCAATAATTTATTTTCATATGGAGTTAGGAACCAATATTTGCAAAACTCTGAATAAGATTATACTGTTGCAATAAGCTGATTTTATTTATATTATTTTGAGCAAATTAAATACTTCTTGAAATAAAAATTTTGTCATATAAGTAAATCACTTAAATGTTGATCTATTCAATTTTGCCAATTGCAACAAAAGCTACTGCATATCGCCCATTAAGCCACATTTTAATATCTACCCTCCAATTAAGTAGTGGCGCATAAGGTGGCAGGAAACTGCTGCTCAGCATGAAATTATCAATTTCAAAAAGAACATTCTAAGGAAGAAAAAAAAGAAGACATTTTAGTGAATAATATATATTTACTATACACATACTTTCTTTATAAGACAAAATTCTTTTGGTTTCAGCACACGAATTAACTCATCACGAAAATATCGAAGTACTGGTTGTGTAACTTTCGAATATCGCATTTTACAAAAATCAATTGATGTCGATAAATAGCTGTCATATCGACCACCACGTTCAATAGAAATATTCATATTCACTTTTATATCTGTGATGTCATAAGCGAATTTTGCACTAAAGTAGATTGCTGGATGCGTTTTTAATTCAGACTTTGTGGTATTATTGTTTGGCATTGCTGCAATTGTTGTTAGACTGCGATTTATTTGTGTATAAGCATCACTTTCTTTTGGCACTGTATAACTGATTAACGTTGCGTAGATGTCTGAAATGCGCTGCATTCAAAGAAAAAAATTTAGAGCGTTCTAACCATCAGTTTTAATAAGAATGTATTTTTTTTGCCTTGGATTCATATTGACGTCCTTGAAATGCAAGAATTACAAATATTGCGAAATTATGCTGGTGAAAAGCGAAACTCTTTTTTTTTGTATTTTATTTAGCTTACTTCTGAATATAATGTGTTAACAACAAAAATCGTTTTCGGCCATTTCTCTACGATTGGTGCCATAAAATATTTTGAAAAATTGGTTCAGAACCCCCATTTGGGATGGTCGGGGGAATCTCTGATTGCTTGGAGAATCTATTTCCGGCCTTTCCCACACGATTGAGGCAGTACACATGAGGCAGATCCGGAAAGAAACCTCCTCTCAAACTCAAACTTTATGGAATTAATTAATGCTAACACAATATGAAATCAAATGGTCAAACACAGAATCTATGTTGAACAACAATACACTAAAACTTTATTTGAATTATCATAAAATAAAATTATTTCTATGTTTTATACAAGAGCTTAAGTAAATATAGTAACTTCCACATAAATTTAATTTTCCGCTCATTTTAATAGAACGCCGCAACATACGTTCAACCTGGGACTTTAATCCAGCAAATGTACCAAGCAATTCACTTACATAAAATTCAGTGCGAAATTTGCAATCCGGTATATAACTTGGTATATCATTCACATTCTTGTATGGTATAATTAAAATTCTGTAAAGAAAATAAAAAAATGTTTAGGTATTAACTTATCTAGTATAGTCATAATGTTTAATAATAATTGATTTTAGTTACTACAGCTATAAGTTTTCTTAGCTATTTAGCCTAAAGCCTTAATGCTTAAAATTTTTTCATTTAGAAAAGTTTTCTTAATGTTATTCCAGAGACTTTATGTTCAAGAGAAAATTCGTCGAAAAGAACACTTAAACTCCTTAAGTTATAGTCTCTGGCATTTAATATGAACTTGATATCATTTCTTTTAACATACCTCCTCCAATGGACACACTTCTAATTTATTAACGAACTTCTTTAAATATTTATGTATAATCTTGAATTGTTTCTCACAACCATCAATGTTTTTATCGAAAAGTTTGACTGGTATACTCGTCGACATATAATATTCGAGAACAATGCGTACATTGAATCGGCGTTGCATCATAGCGCCTAAAATCATAACGCCCAAATCCCATTAAGACATGACGCCCAAAATGTGGCACAAAGCCCAAATCTTAGGAAATATATGACACAAAGCCCAAATGAAAACAACAAAAAAATAATCGAAAAATGACATAACGCCCAATTTTCTTGTGAAGAAATTTGTTGTTGGTGAATTTGGGCATTACGACTTTCAATTTGGATCCAATGACTTCCAGTTTGGGCGTTATGACGTTGGCGACTCAATAATTTTTATGAGAAATTACAGTGGCCAGCGAAACCGGTGTTGAATATATTATAGGCTGATCTGCGGCCGAAGGCCGTCGCGAAGCCAGTGTTAGATTCTCGGGAGTATTAAATCCTGAGCTGCGGCCGCAGGCCGCTTACTTATCCCTGCTCTTATGTAAAATTACTGTGGCTAGCTTAGCCGGTGTTGGATAGAATATAGCCATAGCATATCCATCACCGGCTTCGCTGGCCCCAGTAATTCTACTTAAAAGTGAGGGTAAGTGGGCGGCCTGCGGCCGTAACTCAAGATTTCAAACTCCCAAAAATACAACACTAGCTTCGCGGCGGACTTCGGCCGCGGATCAGTCTATATATATCCAACACCGGCTCCGAAGGCCATAGCGAGATACCATAAATTTTTTCATTTGGGCAATATGCCCACTTATTTGGATGTTATGAAACTTTTTCCCAAAGTTTTGGGCACTATGCCTATTGTTGGGCGTAATGAAATTACTTCATTTGGGCATTGTGACAAATCCATGGTGGCGTAACACCCAAAAATGTCATAGAGCCGAAAGTTTAAATCGAAAATGTCATAATGCCCAAATAATTCCGCAACAACAATTTATGTGGAAAATGTTTGGGCGTTATGTCTTAGTGGGATTTGGGCGTTATGATTTTGGGCGCTATGATGCAACGCCCATTGAATCTTGGTGCGGGCTTCTGTAGCATTAGGTGAGCGTTTACAAAACTGCTTTGGTTACGTTGAGTCAATTCACAGCTTACACTTTGAAGCCATTCTGGTGGACAGTTAAAACCATTTACACTTTGAAGTTCAATAATTAGGGCACGCTTTTGGAGCCAAAAAAATTAATTTTATATAAAAATATAAATATTTTAATATTGCACTCATTATGTTTTCGATATATTTTTTAAATTTACCTGTGCAGTCACTGTACGTGCTAGAGGTCGGAAACTATCGATAGCACTATCGGCGCTAAGTTTGCTTTTTTTTAAATAATAATAATAATTAAATAATTGAACTGCAGCCAATTTAGCAGCGATCAACATTCAAGTAAAATTTTACAAGTTGATACAATGCTTTATTTATTATAGTGCTCACTCACATTTTTCACATTGCATCAATTTTTGAACAGATAGGCGGTAGTGTGCTGCTTCATGCGTTTTGTCCCATGTATAATAACGTTGAAATTAGTGAAAATAAATGCAATAAATATATTAAAATTAAGCCTTTATCACGATTAGCTTATGCTACAACTAGAAACTATAAAATACAACTTAAACTTGAGCTAAAATGTCGCACTATAAAAACAGTGTTGCCGTCCTCAGAGCACTCACGAAAACTGTCGCTAGCAATAAAACGAGAGTTCATTAGGTTCAAATTTTATATTTTATGACTGTTGAAAAAAAAGTGAAATGCTAAATACTGACGTATGAACGAATGAATGAATGAATGAAGTTATATAACTAAAAATGATGACTATGTAATTAGAATTCCTATATGAATTAACAGAATAAGATAGAAAAGCAAAACATCGGTGACACACTTACGCCTCAAATTCAAACTGCATGCCTGATAGTAATTACTCGTAATAATTGAATGTACTCGTCTGCTGTACAAATGACTATGTTTAATTTAGTCAGTCCGATAGATGTTGATGAGACCTTTTGTGAACCGATTGTTAAAATAATTAACATATTCATAAGAGATGACAAGCAACGTCGGTTGGCATTCATACTACGTGCAACGTTGATTAGTCCGAGGGTATTAAACTTTGTAGGCAGTGCCAATATGCTGCAACTTATAGTAGATCAATAACATGATGAATTTTGAATGTTGTGAGTTTTAATAGCATTATATATCATTAATTATAGTAAAAATATAAGATGAAAACGCCCACAAAATGTTGAAGCTCATCTGAAGGAGAATCGACATAATTTGCCACATTATGTTGTTCAAAGTTTTAGCTCAAGTTTTATTTTTCCAAACTATTAATATCAAACAGCAACGCAAAAATATTTGGGGAGCATTGGGAATGTTTCTTTTCTTTTTAAAACCAAATGGTTCAAATCCAGCTAAGCAAAAGTATCAAAACAAAAAAAAAAAAAAAAAAAAATAAGAAAAAACTTGAAACAGCTGTGCACAAATTTTTTCTTTTTTTTTTTGTTTCAAATTATCTTATGAAGTTATGTACAACAACATTCCAACAATGTATGCATTAAAAGGAGACAATATCGTGGGTTGTAGTCTTGCACGGTTTTCGTTAATCGTATATCGAAAGGGTGAATCCCCTAAAGTGTTAATGAATTTGTTATTAATTATTATGACGATGTGATGTTGGCAACATGTTGTAGATTTTATTGTTCCACAAGTTTTAAAATAAAATCATAAAACAATCTATAAGACTTTAAGAATTTCATATTTAAATTTTGATAAGAATGAAACTTAAAGTCGACATGTTTCCCTCAAGGAAAATATTAAATATCTGGTCCGGCAAACACGCTCTACCCTTTCCGGTAGATGACAAAATGAGTTTTATTTGGAGGAAGTCCTTGTATAAGGTAGCCTGTACAGAAGAGGTCGTTGGCACGATTGCAGTAAAGACAAGGAGACCAAAAAATGGTTGCGGTAAAATGCAGTTTATTTGAATGAAGATAAACAAACTGCTTGATATTTAAAATTGGTAATGACAATTTCAACTAAAAGTCCGCAAATTGAATTTTGAATATGAGACGATCCAAAAAATTCAGGTTTTCTCATGTCGGAGACGTGGCACCTTCCATTTTTTCATTGAAACTTACTTTTGGCTTATCTACTACTTTATCTATTACTTTTACTCGAAACTCGTTTTTTGAGATACGGTCTTTTCGCTTCTGAGAGCAGTATATTGACCATATGAAAGAAAAGAACAATTTTTAAAGAAAACTGCACGATATTTTATAAAAAGTATCAGTCAAAAATTCAATAGAAACTTTCAATAAATTGGATATCTTAAGTATTTTCAGAGAAGTCATTTTTTGCTGAGTACAAGTTTATACCACAGACAAGTAGAGTTGGGGAAAATATTATTGGAATGTTGTGAATGAATTTTTACAGCAAAAAGTGTGGCTCGAAAGATGATTTAGTAAACATATTCAAAACAAAAAAATATAATATTTTAGAAAGTAATTTTTAAAATAACAAGTAATTAATATTCCTTCTCTTTTCTTTACAGGTAAGTCTTATCCTCAAATTTTTGAAACAAGGCAGAAGCGTAAGTTCTGTATGAGTTATTAAAACTTAATTTTTCTTAGAAAGGATTTGAGACAGTGTTTTGAGATAACCAAGTTAAAGATTACTTCACCCAAAGGTTCGATTTCAGCAACAATGAATAGTTAGTTTCCAATAGACTTTCAGCGGTTAGGCCACCATTACATATTGTATAAAGATAGTTTTTAAAAAACTTAAGGCAAATTTTGCAAAAAAACCACATTTTGATAAGACGGAACAAATTAAATATACAATGTGCGATATCTGCGTACTCTTGTGATAATTCGAGCCACCCATTTGTGATAGTCGCCGTGTATGGTCTTAGGTATTACATCTTAAAAATTTGTTCAGCGGCTGGAGTATTGATATATCGTTGTTTCGCAACGGTTGATATTATCCCCATACCTATAATACTGTTGAATTTTTCCGAGTAGGATATAAAAATTAGCGAAAGCCCAAGTTCATTTACAGCTATTTTGTAAAAAATTCTTCATTTGCGAATACTACCGTTTTAATTTTTTTTTCATTACAGTAACTGAATTTTGTAATTTAAAGTGTAGTTTTCGCACTCAGCATTTATTACTTTTTTCATACTTTCAAGAGTCAGCTTGTTCATTAAATTTTTTTATAGTTTGCAAACTTCACATGACCTGCAATCTAAAGTTGACAATACCCACGTTCAATGCAACCCACACACGAATAGATTTTCAATAACTGAGCTGCACCGTAGAAAATATTTTCCAATTTATTGCTTTTCATTTAATAGCCTTAAATGACCGCTTTTTTTACGACCAACGTACCTAACTAAAGTGTTTGATTTTTAAATTTTATTGACCAGCATTTTTTACAGCTTTACAGCATTGTTGTTGTTGTTAGCTTAGCCCCCAAAAAAAATAAAGTGATTGCCTTGAGCAAAACCAATTTTTTAATTACGAGCAGCACCCAATAGTGTGTACATTTGAATTTTATTTGAGAACTTTGTGGGGAGAGATAAAAAAGAATTTCAGAATAAACAAGTATCTGTGAATGGTAAAAGTAACAAAAAGACACTAACTGATTGAATTGTTTTCATATGTCTGCTATGTACGAGTATATGAAGATTGCAGCAAGTAATGTTCCAACATGCTCCCTACTCAACAGATTTCAAACAATTATTTTATAGATTTTTTGAAAAAAAAAAAAGAAAATTTAATTGAAAGTCGACTGTTTTAATTTCCGTACTCTTTTTCGGCTCCTCATTCACGATATCAAAGTCATTTTACAACATCATGTAGTTCCCGCGTTACTTGTGAGATTTTAAACTTTTTAGATACAATAAATTTCAATCAGTTCCCATGGAAAACAAATATAAGTTTTGATTTATGATTTGCTGTGAAAGAGCAAATTTATAGAAAATGAAAAGAAAAAGATAAAAAAATGTTTGAAGTGAAAATTATAAGAAGTATCTAACAGTTTTCTTTTCCACATGTCATGCTTTTTGTATCTACTCACATATTTCTCTATCACACATCCTGACGCACCAGCATTTTTATATTTCGTTATATCATTTTCTCGCATTACTCTTAATTGATGAATTCAGAGTCAATGATGTGACAAGTTGTTACAATTGTGCACGGTTGGTAACCCTCTTTTGCTTGCAGTGTTGCACAACATTGAAGAGCGCAGTTGCAGTAGCAGCAAGTGAGCCATTAATTTATTTCATAAATAAAAGTGCATGCTGTTAAGTATTTTTTTTTTCTATTTTATTTAATTAAAAAAAATATGGATTTTTTTTTTATTTTGTCATGATTAATTGACTTTGGTTACATATTCATCAGAATTATGAATGTTTATATTTTATCACATCGTTATGTGTCCGTCGAATGGTTTTGGCTTTAATTTGCTGCTGCTGTGTTGCTGTTGTTTTTCAAGTTGAAAATTCTGTTCGTAGATACTATAAAATGCAACAGCGAATGCTAATAAATAACGTGAAAATGACAGCAGATAACGGTTCAGTATGCTGTTGTCACAGCTCTGTTATTAAATCCTCACATAAAATATAGTGGACATCATTTTTAGTATTTGGTAGATATGTCTGCAACTTTGTTGCTGCCGCATGTTAAAATACTCAATAAAAACTTTACATTAAATGCATAGCAAAATGTTTAGCTTCGTTCTCTATAGACTTTTAAAAAAAATTTCATATAATCATCAGTGCATTTTTCATTTCTAAAATTTTGTTTTAATATATGTATGTACGCACGTGTGCTACACTGAGAAAACGAAAATAAATGTATATTTCATATAGAGAAATTAAATATTTGATTGAGTCAAATGTGAGATGCTTCAACCAACATATACCACTATTTGATCCAAATACAATATGATTGACTCAAATAGATATTTAATTGCTTTATATGAAATATACATTTGTTATATTCAAACAAATCGTTTTCTCAGTGTAGATTGCTTCAAAAAAAAAAAAAAAACATAACGGAATAACATTTCATAATGAAATCAGTTCAATAGCTTAGGAGCTATGAGTTGTTGCTAGCTTTTTATCTCATTTGCCCTTCTGCACACCTTCCACGGTCATTAGCGTGATGACTTCAGCTTTTTCCAACATATACCCAGTCTACGAAGATTGTGATCCAGCGATCATATCTAAAATGATTTAGAACGGCCCAATGCTTTTCGGTAGACAAATGGTGATATCCGCTAGATGTGTTCAATCCGCTGGAATGTTTGCCATTTGTTTAGCCAGAAATCGAATCTTATCAGCATTTGATGAGCAAACCGACATAATTGATGGTCCCGTGATACCAAAGATAATCTGTTGCTCAACTGGCTTTTCATTGGACTTAATAGTTTTGAGCTTCGTTGTTTTTGGCAGGAACGAAAATAGTTAGAAATTATGAAGCTGAGCAAAGCTTATTTTCAATTGGCTAATTCTAACATGGACGTTTTTATAGGTACCGCCATCAAATGTTTTCAAGTGGCCAAATAATTGGAACCATCCACATACTCCATGCTGAATTCACCGTCATAATACTTTTGTTGGCGCGGGTTGAATTTATTTTATCATTGTTGATTTTCAGATCTATGTAGGGAAAGGTGGGCAAAGTGGTATGCCTAACGGGTAAACGAAGTTTTCATAAAAAAAAAAATTTTTGCACAATTAAACATGTAACATATTAGTTCGATCTACATATATTGAATCTATTAAGTTAATTAGGCTCATTATTTTCTCTACAGAAGATGTTTATTATTACCATTCAAAAAAAAAGTACGTTTCTACCGCTTTACCAATCGGGTGGGCAAATAGCCGTCCAAAAGTAGCAGGACTTTTCTGTTTTACGAAACTCCTAAACCAAGTGATAAACACTACCGCTTTGCCCCTACCACTCTGCCCCTATGACCTATGTAAACATACAGACTCGTGAAACAAAAACTTATCAACATAAACAAATCATTGTCAACAGAAATGAATGTCACTAATATAAACTACGACGTAATACTTTGCCTTTTTTTAAATGATTCATATAAAATGAATTTACTTAAGTTGAAAATCCTCGAATTTTACATCGACCTCACTCATTTTGATGAACCTTGTGGTTCTCGAAAACGGAAGGTCGAAATGTCGCTACAACCTGGCAGTTACAAGAGCACTACTCAAAGACAAATTCCTTATAATTACATTAGATGGCGTTGTAATGCAAGGATAAATATACTTTTTGTATCTGCTTTGCCCCGTATACCGGTTTGCTCCGACTTCCTCCACATACCTATTTCGAAATAGATCTTAAGTAGAATAGTTTTGCATGAATGTTGAACTGCATTGTTATCAAGGAGGCAGATGTCTACTAATACTAATACTATTGTCATATTACTCCATTTCTATAGCTATTCTATACCTTTGTGTCGTTGTTTTATACAGTGTTAGTCATTGCCGTACCGTGGAAATCGGGCGTCCGGGAAAAATAAGTTATTTACCGCTCGCTACCAACACAAAGTTTTGTGTTCTCACTTTCGAATTCCAAAAATTCTCCTACAAAATGAGATATATTTCACTTTTAATTCCAAAATATTCACCCACACATTCTAATTTAGTATATTTATTTACTAAAAAAAAATAAAAAAACCCTTACTTTTGGCTTTCAAAAACCCTAAAAAAATGAGATATATATTTATATAATATAAACATACCATTTTACCGCAACCTCGGCCTCCCCCATGTGTCCATGCACTAAAAGAAATGTCAATTGCCAAGAATAAAATATATAAAACCCATGATTTCAAGCAATGATGCTTAGTTTTTCCCTAGAACCATGATTGATTCGCTTAACTTCTATCACATTTAAATGTACCGTCCTATTTCCCTCGATTGTTAAAGTGTTTTCATTAGAATTGGGCTAAGATTAGTTGCTAATACTTGCAACATTCTTTTAGCTTAGCTCATATGCATATTAGCAACAATGTATTCAATACAATGTTCGACACTTAAAGTGTTTTTAAATAGTGTTTTCATCTTGTTGAACAACACTCAAGTGTTAAGTTTATAGCATGGCTGTTTAAAACTTGACTCACTTAAAGCTTTTAGCTATAACACTTCTCTCGAAAGTGCCTTCTCATAACTTAGCACTGCCGCGGCGTTACGCCTTTCATGAAAATCACATGGTCTCGCACAACTGCAAATTATGTTGTAAGCGCAAAAATGTATATTTTGCCATATGCTGCATGGTCGGTTTGGTTGTACTAACAATAAATAAATAAAAAATATGAATTTGAGCAAAAACTTTTCAACCGTTGCCAGTCAGTGGTTGCTTGCTAAAAAAACACAAAAACGTCAAACTGCATTGCAACATCTGACAAATGCCACAACATTGGGTCATTTAGGTAGCCAGCCCTATGGCATCCTGCATTCTACTTTGCTGCAATGCAAAATAAAAAACCAACAGCAGCAGCAGCAAAAACCAGCAACTCTTTGCAATGTTGCATGTTGCCGGCACTTAGAATGCGGAAGTGCTTTTCTGCAGGTGTTGGTTGCTACCCGCTGACTGCCGATTGAAAGCATTTGAAAGCGCGCATATCAGTCAAAATTTTATGATGAATAAGTTTGTGAAAAGTAAGCAATAACATCAAAGTTATATTGCCTTGAGTTTCGGGTTGCTGCTACTGGTTGTTTGTAAATCAGCTGCTTAAATGACATTACACTGTAACAAAGTTACTTATAGATATGTGCAGAAAAATCATTGCATTTTATTGCAAGAGTACTGTGTGGATAAATTGTGTCCCATGTCTTGTTATATCTTGGCGCTTTGTGAAATTCGTATATTCTAAAAAAAAGTGTACTTACAGATTTTGCATGTTAAATTTATGCCGATCGGCCAACATAGGAAATTGGATATAAATTTAACCTAACTGTTTAATATAAAATATCAAATCTCTATCTATTAATGAAATCTATATACGGCTCCTTTTATATTTTCCCACAAAATTACGAAAATACTGAAAAAGAACCAAATCGCAGAGAGGGAAAAGCTTTTCCACTTTTTTCGGATAGCCTATTAAATGCTGACACAGAACAAAATATTTTCTAAAATTAAGAAAAATCATGAAAATTTTATGTTTTAAAATCTGTTATCAACATGAAATATTTTTTTTACTTTAATCCAAAACTGTATCTATTTGTTTACATACAAGAAACGAGATAATAAAAAATGTATGTTAGCATACATATATCAGATGTTAGAACGCTTGACTGTTACTGTGACCGCACGGGTTCAAACTCTGGAAAAATCACATAATTTCTTAAATTTAAATTTATTTGAAACAAATTTTAGCAAACATACAATATTCAATTTAGAGGCTTAAGTCGCTCTACACTTCCATATATAAGTATACATATGTAGTACAAAATATTTTAATATTGACTGAACAACTAAATAACTTCATGCACAATCATCAATTAAAAGATTTTCTATTATGTATTCTAGTTGTTGTTGTTATAATTTATTGTAAACTATTGACATTCAACTGACATAATTATTGTCAGTTGAATGTCATAATGAGTTCATTACATTACATTATGCGGCGAACTCAATGCGCTCGCCATGCACACAATTTCATTATCTCACATTTGTGACACCATCGTGCTAAAGCAGAATAAACAAAAATCTATAAAGGCGTTGACAGATATGAATATTTTTTTTCAAAATACTTAACGTAAATACATACAGCACATAAAAGTTTCGTTTTTATTTGTTTTTATAATTTTCCATTTGTTTGTATGTAACATTAACACATTTGAAATGTCCAAACAGAGTTATCAGTTTTAGAAATGTAAATATAAGACAGGTTTGCTGGAAAAGCAAAGGAAAAACAAAACAATCCAGTGCAACAATGCAAGGAGATAACAAAGAGGAAGAAAAAACATTAAAATAATGTTAAAAAATACACACTTTAGTGCAATAATTTGTGTGCATTTAAAACACTTTCTCATCAGCTCTGGAATTGTTAGCTAATCTACTACTTAAGTCAAGTTACCAATTGTTAAAGCGCATTAGTCGGAAAATCTGTCTGTTTAATTAAAACAAAGATAATGCTTAGATTAAACATTCAAGTTTTAAGTATTGCTTGCGACTTCGTATACGTTACACCCAACCATCATTAAAGGGTATATTGCTTTGAGCATATGAATATAACACGTAAATGTTACTTTTTTTGAAAAACGATAACGCTTAAGCTTCGTATGTTTGTACATTGGAGTTCGTCGAAATAGCATCAACTTCTGGAATTCTTTAGGCACGCCTCGAATTCACATCTATGGTAAAATATTTAAATATTTCTTAAAGAATATTGTCTTAAATAAAATATTTAGTTGTTGCTAACAGCAAAACTCAATTTTATGATGTGTGAACGTCTTAACTGGCGGCGGGTATGTGAGAAAAAGCTATACGAGATTGAATTGGCGGAAATGTAACGCAACGCTCACGCTAATTTTACATTTTAGACTTTTATCAACACCATTCGTTCTTATGAACACTTTTCGTGTTTACTAAACATAAACTTTTTTGACATTATTTGACTTTTTCGGATTATATAGAATTTTACGATGGTGTAATTTTTATTCAGTGGCCATTGAAGTTTATCATAATGACATACATATATGCTTCAACAGCTTTATCAAATTTTAGAAATTTGGTTCCAAATTAATGGTTCTGTGCGCCAAACTTATAGAGCACTTGCACCACACTACACACGACATAATCGACCATCTGAGATCTGCATTCGCCGTATTGTTGATCGTGTTCACACAAAATTTTCTTTGTAAGATGCAGTGGCAATGAGACGCATTAGAAGAGTTCTGAAGAAAATATTGCATTTGTTCAGGAGAGTGTTGAAGAAGAAGATCCAAATATATCGATCGACATCGTTCACAACAGCTTGGTCTTTGTCCGTCCACTTTATGTAAAACTTTACGCAAAGATCTTGGTTTGAATTATTATTAGATTCAGCTCGTGCAAGAATTGAAGCCGAATGAACATGATTAGCGTCGAAATTTCAGTCAATGGATCCAAAATCAACTGACATTGGATTCGCTGTTTTATTGAAAAATTTTGTTTAGCGATGAGGCTCATTTTTGGCTCAATGGGTGATTGCCATTGTAGTTTTAACTGCGTTTGTGTTTGATTAACAATATTTGCATAGTTTGCGTAACGCGGCTGTATGGAAGGCGAGCAACCAGCCCTTCAACCACATACTAAAGTATCAGGCAATATCTTGTCTAAAAACCATCTGTTGCCAGTTACACTTCTCTAGACCTATTATTATTATATAGAACTAAACTGACTAAGTATGGGTTTTCTTGGTCTTATTAATACTTGGTAACGAGAAGCTAAAAGATGCTTCCTTGCTTAAAAGTTTCGGCTCTCAAAAGGTAGTACTATTTCTTTTTTTCTTCTGAAGAGTAAAACCAATTTAAATGGTATGTAAACTGATATCTTTCACCAACACAAAACTAATAAACATTTTTTTCTTACCGTTTGGCTGACTTAATATGGCCTTAAGCCAAAGTAAAGTAAAAAATTTCATATTATTTACCATTTTTTAAACGCAAAGTTTTAAATTACTTAAGAAATGAAAAAAAAAATTGAAAAACCAATGAATGGCAAACGGCAAAAAGAAAATGAGCGATAAAACGCAGCAGCTGCTGCATTAATAAACCATTTCTAATGTTAATTATAACAGACTTGGAAGAGCGCACGAAGGAGCTACTACGTACGTAAGTGAACTATGCTGATGAAATACAACGCCTAAACCACACTTTTATGCAACACTGAACATTTTGTGGTCGGATTGACGAAGAAACCATCTATTTTTTTGTGGCTATCATATGTTAAAAAATATATTTACTCTGTATACTAGCGAAGCAAAATAAATAGAAGAAAATGGCACACGTTTGGTTAAAATAAAGTTAAGCAAAATGCATTTTCATTAATTTCGAATCAGGCACTTGGGAAAAGTTTATTGAACTTTTTAAGCAAATAACTTAGATTGGTGCTAAAATGTGTTTTCTAAACTTTGAAAAATTGCTCTCGTATGTTTGATATTATTTTCGAAAGAAGAACTTTTAGCTTTTTTTACGACTTGATTACATTTCCTTCAAATTTCTTACAAAGAAATTATTCAGCAAACAAATGCATAACAAATAAGTAATCAATTTATATTGTGTTTTGTTCAGCTCCTTGTATTCTCATTCAATCATTGAGTCTTTTGTTTTGCACTTACATTCTGTTTTTAAAATCGGGTCGTTTTACATACCATACCTTGACAAAAACAAAGAAAATTGTAATTTGCACAAGGATAAGCTCGCTAAGGTGAAGGTAGACATTTGAAAACCCCTTCAAGAAACAGCTCAAGACGTTTGCTGATCCTTTGTAGTAGGGCTTCTTCTAATTCTTCTTCTTTGTTGTTTTACTGTAGCGCTCGCTGTCTGCGTTCGTTGAATGAAAGATGTTGTTACTGTAAACACGGCAGGACCTGCGACAGGAAACCATAAAAATCGGAGTGCAACTAAATTATAATTCCTTAGATTTCATTCAGGGGAATTCAGAAAACTGTGTGAATTACAAGAGTGCAGCAGTGTAACGACATTTATGCAGTTCCTTACAGGATATATACCCTTAATGTATTAAATTAAATTTCCTTGTTCCGCACAGCACTTTCTTCCTTTGTATGCTTTATATGTATGTATATGTTTCTGTTGTACCTGCTGCGGCTGCTGCTGTGAACTTTGACTATAGAAATCCAAACAAGCATAATGCCCCAGTGAGAAAATATTTGAAAGTGCAGAGGAGAAACGAAATGCCTAGGAGAAAGTTAAGTTACGCGACTAGAATTTTTGGAGACATTAAATCCGAGATTGCCAATAAAGGCTTACAACGATACTTTTAACATATGCTCAACTGCAAGATATGCAGATGATGTTCATGCAAACGTTGCAGTTTCGTAACGTTCTTTCCTCGGAACCTTTGCTGAAATTGAAGATGTGGCGAAAGTAGCTGGGATATCGATTAACAATGCTGAAATCAATTGCTTAAATTTACTTAAATATATATCTAAAATTTCAAAGTAGTCAAACTACGATGTAAACTCCAAATCTACAGGTAGCAGCTTATAGTATACAATACTAGGCGAAGGGAAGGCTTGCAAGCTCTCTTGTTCTAAATGTACATATCTCGTTTGAAATGTTGTTTTTAAAACTATATTAATGACACAATATGAAAATTGTTTTTAGCAATAGGTATCGAATTTGAATAGTACTTGTTAGTACTATGATTTTTGTGAACAACTCAATTGGATAAATTGTTCCAAAGAAACGCTGCAGGTTAAAAATCAGACAAATAGTTTCGTCTACTAGCAATCGTTGAGAATTTCTGACAAAATTTTACTATGATGTACTTTCATAGATATACTATATATCTTATTTGAAAGGTTTTTTAAGTAAATTAGATCTTACCTGAAGCATAGTATCATTTACTACTCTGTTTACAAGGTACAGAGATCCATACTACTGAGGTATAAGGGTATTAATATAGATGCCAGCCAAGAAAGGCTTTCTTATTGTCAACGGGACACGTCAAAACTTTTGTCCGATTGTAGAAATGGGTGTGGCTTCCATCTCAATTTATTAATAAATTTAGAAAATATATCTGTGCCACTTGAAGTTTTATATTACGTCCGCCCAAATCGCCCAACCTAACATGACTTCTACATTTTTATAGATTGAGCTAAAATTTGAAGGCAAAACTATTTTCTTGATCCGGAAAAAGATTTTGTTTTATGAAAAAAAAAATGATAACAAGGAACATGCATAATGTCCTGTATCATCTTGTGTGCAGGAATCATGACATAAAGTTTGTTAAATAAATTTGTGATTTATCGAAAACATGTGCGGGAAGATATTTCCATATGGTATTGAGTTTCAGCTAAAAATTAATTTGTTAAACAACATTTTTAAAGTGTCTAGAGGGCTCTATAGCTTCAAGGCTCCGATCTCAAGGCGGCTCCATTAGCAGAACCTTGTGCTGTACTGCGAAAAACCATTGAGAACATTGCAATATCTATATATTCATCATATATTATCAACTATTTGATGCAGATGAATGAAACTTGGTACATATATAAAAAGTAGAGACATAAATAAGATTTAATGAAAAAATGGGCGGTGCCACACCTCCATATGAGAAAAAATCAACTTTTTTACATCTCAGTGGCTATTTGACGCAGATGAATGAGATTTGGTACATATGTTTATTATAGTTTGGAAAAGTGTGCAATGCCACGCCCTCCCATATAATAGAAAAATTAAATACACCATATCTTATCAACTATTTGATGCAGATGAATGAAACTTGGTACATATCGTCGCCTGAGTTCTCTTTTGCTCCACTCGTATGATAAAACGTATGCTTATGGAGCAAAAGAGAACTCAGGCGACGATATATAAAAAGTAGAGACATAAATAAGATTTAATGAAAAAGTGGGCGGTGCCACACCTCCATATGAGAAAAAATCAACTTTTTACATCTCAGCGATTATGTGACGCAGATGAATGAGATTTAGTACATATGTTTATTATAGTTTGTACAATTTTCTTAGCATAGTTTGGTTTGGCAAAGTGGGCAATACCACGTCCTCCCATATAAGAGAACATCTCATAAACTATGTGACGCAGATAAAAGAAGCTTGGTGTGTATTTATAAAAGAGAGACGAAAGTAAGATTTAATGAAAAAATGGGTAGTACCACGCCTCCATATGAGAAAAAATCAGTTTTTTTACATTTCTGCAACTATTGGACGCAGATAAATGAGATTTGGTATATATTTTTGTCATAGTTTGGTTTGGAAAACTGGGCAATGCCACGGCGTCCCATATAAGAGAACAATTAAGTTCATCATGTCTCATAAACTATGTAACGCAGATAAATGAAACATGGAGATTATATATAAAAAAGAAAGCCAAAAGTAAGATTTAATGAAAATGGGTAATTCCCCGCTTCCAAAATGAGAGAATTTATATCTCTGCAACTTTTTGACGCAGGTGAATGAGACTCTGTATATAGAAGACAAGGACTTTAACCAAATTAAACTCATTCAAAGGTGCTGATTTCACGCATTCCAATGATTCCCACCAAATCAGTTGTTCATTTATACACCCAATGGAAAAACAAATTCACTCGCATTAAGATGAAATTTCAATAAAAATAACTTTTTCTTATTTAGTCCAACTTAAAAAAAAAACACTACATTTTATTTGTTGAGGCGTAGCAACTCGCGCCGGGTTTTGCTAGTAATACATATTTCGGCTATTAATCGAAATATGGTATTCATTTCATAGGAATTTTTTGAAATGTATAGTTAAGATTTTTTTGCTCACCAATTTGAATACGGTGGGAACAAAAACAAGTCTTAAGAAAATTTTTATAAATAAAAATGACCTTGAGTTCTTAGTCTCGGTTGGAACCCGCCGTGTCTATTAGCATCTCAAAATTTTATTTTAAAATTTTTTCATCATTTCTCACTGGGTTTGCAGTAAATAGAACCTGAAATACCACTGAGAACGTAATTCGTCGGTTTCTCTGACACTATGTTGGTTTGTTATTTATTTTCAATAATTTCCAAACATTTGTCCTCGCAGTCGATGCGACAACATGAGCGAGTGCGCTAAGTAAAGAAGAAAACTGCAAAATGCACAACAGCGCAGCCTGCAGCAGTAAACGACAGGATAAGCATAAATTGAGGTGTTTCTATGAATGTGTGTGTGTGTACCAAGGGTATTTCCCATGTTTCACATGTAATGTGTTTTGGTTGTGTTGTTGTTGTTGCTATTTTTTTTTCGTTCATAAGCAACATTGTGGTAAAAATACTATCAGCATAATTCACATACTTTGCAAGACGGTGTTGCCATTGGTTATTTTGTTTTTGTTTTCTCTTTACTTAAGGTAAGGGGGTTCCCAGGATCCTTCACCTTATGCATTATTTGGTACCTTAAAGCAAAATATATATCGAAATACAACAAAATATTATGAAGAAAAGAACAATAACAAAAAATACATTAGACACAAGACAAGACAGACGCAAGAAACAAAGTGACATTCCCGTCTTTGTCTTGCGCTAATTTGATATTGTATTTGTGTTGCAGGTGCGAAAGTAAAATGTATTACCAACATTAAAGTGGTCAACGTATGTAATTTTTCATTTCTGGAAAAGTATTAGTTCACCTGACACTCAGGTCTCTTGATGCGTACTTTTTTTTTACTTTTTTAAATTACACTTTGAAATTTTTTAGCTGCTTTCTTAAATGTAATTCAAATAATTCTACCTAATTAATGTAATCTAACACTTAAACTGTACAAATCCTTTGATGCGCTTATTTAAATAAACAAAGGATAACGATGATAAGTGTTCAATTCGTACTTCGCAAGGTTCAAATAGCAGAACTGCAAAGGAACAAAAACTTTTCGACCCCAAATTCTGGAGAATTGGAATTTGGGTTCATTGTAAAATTGTATTTCCGTTTCAAGGATCGGAATTTGGAATTTACTTTTTCAAACCCTTGGAGAAAAAAATTGCATTTTTTTTGCAGATTCGATTGCAGGAATCAATATTCTATTTCAAAGAATTATAATTTGGAATGGAATTTTTGGGTGCACCGAAAAAAAAGTCCGTCCTAAATTTAAAGAACTGCCTTCCTCCGATTTAGTGTAAAAATTTTCCTTAATCTAAGTTATTTTTCCTCATATTGATGAAAATATCGTCTCATTTAGTAATTGAGTCCTTTGAAATGAGTTCATGTTTCATTAAAGCAAGTCAACGCTCTTCCTCAAATATAGAGTTTGTGGTTTTAGTAAAACTTTCCTTTGAAATAGTAAATTTTTCTTTGGGAATAATTTTTGAGGACAACTTGTTCCTCATTTGAGTAAAAACTTCCTCAATCTAATGGAATATTTTGTTTAAGGAAAATCGTACTCAGTTTTAGTTAGTTTCTTCAAAAAATTTACTATAATGGAGGAAAATTTTCCTTAATAAATGAGTGGCAACACTCGCTGCTTTACTCGCTGAAATTAATATCTATTCTTCTCGTAAGTATTCTGTTTTTGCCTATATATTTATAGTTCTCTACTTGTTTTTTAAATAAAAAAATAAATAAAATAAAAAAAAAAAAAATTATGTCGTCGTCGGGATTTGAACCGAGGCTTTCCTGATCAGACAATGGTTGTTACATGCGCAGTTTAACATCATTTTAGCATGTCTTAAAAATGCTGTCGGTGGCTGAGTTGGGTAAGATGAGCATCTTTGAACAGTGGCATGGCGCTGAGAACACTGATCGGGTGACAGGTAAAAAAAAATTTAAGTTCTTCTTTGAAGTTTTAAAAACATATTACAATTAAAATAAGAATGACCGACAATAAGTAACCAACAAATAAGAAAATAGAGGAAATAGAAGAAAATTAACAAATTTTTTTTGAAATCAACGAATTTATTTTAAGTAAATTTCTTTCATTTAAGGATACCTTCATCCTTAGAAAAAGTAAAATTTTCCTCAGTTTTATAACCTTGTCCTCACATTGAGTAAACTTTTCCTTATTTCAAAGCAGCAACATTTACTTGTACTAAGGAATCCAACTTACATATTTTGAGGAATCCATGGCTTTAGCTCGTATTGAAGGACATTTTTTCCTTACATTTAGGCATTTTTCCTTAAACGGAGTAAGTTTTTTTTTCGGTGTGTATATGGTCGGTCTTCGGATAAAATTTGAAACAGAGTCCTTTTGATGGCACTTACATTCCATCTTTTGCTTCATTGTAATTTTTTAGACTTTAATTATTAAAAATAACAATTATTTACGGTCTCTGAATTTAACGCCTTCGCATAAAACATAAGCTTTTGCTTTATTTTGAAATATTTACTTTAAAAAACGAGTCTTCTTGTTTTAAATTTCATTCAGATCAACACGAATAGTAAAACTTTTAATAATTCTTATAACTCAAAAAAAAAATTTTATTATTTTTCAATGCCGATAGAAAAACGAAATCGGGTAGATGTAACAAAAGCTACTTTGCCATGCTTCACAATCTGAAATCTTAAGTAACAAATTAACTTTTTTCTATTGTTACTTTTTTTTACTTTATTTTGTACAATTTTTATAGCCTTAAGTCACACACGCAATTTCTTGGCGCTATCTTATTACAAAATCTTATTACGAATTCTCTCACACAATTCAGGGTTTGAAAAAAAAAAAAACAAAAACTCGTACCATATACACCCGGCCATAATAACTGCCTGGCAAGTTACTGTTTTTTTTTTAGTTTTTTTTTTGTCTTATTTCTGTTGGCACAGCTTCAATATGATTTTCGTGCCGTTTTTTTTTAAGTTGGTTCTTTATTTAATATTGACTCATTATAATGGGTTCAAGTAATATTGCGTTATTGAGCCCTCACTCCTATATGATTTTGTTTGGCGTATGATTTTAATTTTTTCCTCTGCTAAAACACTTAACCACTTTTTGTACTTCAAGGGTCTGGTAAAAAAAAATATAGAAACTAAAAAAAACATCCAAATATTGAATAAAACTTGACCATTTCAAGTGGTGGACAGTTTGCATTTGCCGCACGAAATAGCGCCTCCGCATGTTACTAAATTGGTTAATAATGAAATACATAGTGAATAAATCCATAGAATAGCAATACAAAAAAATAAAAGGAAAAATAACGATAGAAAACAATGACCCTCAACTACTTCTCAGAATTGTCGGGTGGGTTGCTTGCATGCAAATATATTAACATATTTTTGTCACGTTCATTTCATAAATTATGGTAAATGAGAGCAAAAAAAACACTAAAGCCCAAAGTAAATGTGAAATTGAATATATAGAAAAATTGGAACGATTAACTAGGATAGCATTCAAATATTAAGGATTTTTGGTTAGTAACTATTGTACTTAAATTTAATAATTTGTACAAAGAATTTCTTATCATGATATTTAAAGGTTTTGACCCTTTTTTTTAACTTAAATCTGCCAAAAAAACTCGATAAGTTCCATAAAAAATGAAGACAATGTTCGTTGTTTCCTTCGATAGCAAGGGCATTATCTACCGCAAATTCGTCCCAACTGGTTAAACAGTTACAGATGCTTTTTATTTGGAAATTTTACACCATTTGATGGCCAAAATTTGTCGAATTCGACCAGAATACCGCAATTCTGGGGACTGATGTTTGTTACATGATTATGCACCGAGTCACACAACGCTCATCTTTCATCAATATTTGGTACGAAATCAAGTCTGTGTGTTGAATCATTAACCATATTGACTTACCACTATTCGCAAAAATAAAATTCATATCATGCGTTTTCGATAGCATTGAGTCCATTGAAATAGAGTAGGCGGTGCCACGCCTCAAACAGGAAAATACGTTTTGAGGTAGATTGAACCCTAAGATAGGTAATATAAAAATGTTAAGTTCTTTAAACACGCGTGGCACCGCCCTTAATGAGAAAAACGCTGTCACGGTTGCTTAACCGCTTTTGATGAAATTTGGTGTGGACATACATAGATCGAGTTCTGAGTAAAATTATTTGTTTTAAGTGGGCGGTTCCACGCTCCTAATAAGAAAAAACTGCTAAGCTAATGCACTGATTTTGATTAAGTTGGGTACAGAAATAGATTGAACTCTGAGGATAGGTATAGACCGATTTTGATTAGATTTATTATGTAAATAGATTAAATCTTGAGAAAAAATATTTGCTGTTAAGTGGGTGGCGCCACGCCCCTAACAAGAAAATATGTTTTCTTAGAAGAAAAAAAAAAACACTGATCTTGATGAATTTTGGCATGGAGACATTTATATTGAACTCTTAGAAACTCCATAACTTTAATTACTGATCCTAAGCGATGACAAAAATAGCTCTTTCTTATATCAGTTTCAATAAAAAAAATGTTTCATTTTTATAGCTCTAGCCCCGGAATATTATTTGTGTATCTTATATTAATTCAATGATGAAAAAATGTCACCAGAAAAATGTAAAATTTTTAACACAAATAAAATATTTCAAGACAAAAAAAAACATTTATCAAAACTAATCATTTATCAATTCAATTAATTCATTTAATTTTTTCTGAATGTTTTTTAAAAAATTTTAAACGTAATAAATAATATTTTTGATAATTTACAAAAAAAAAATATTTTGATATATTCTAACGAATTATTGATAGCAGATTTTGTTAAGGCATTTGAAAGGCATATGCGCATATAAAGCTGATTTTGAAAAGCCTAAAATCCACGGAAAGTTGATTTTGTGAAAGCCTTAGATAAGCGCTGGGAAAACATTTTGGAAGCAATTAACGTAAACCCAGTAGTATTCTGTTTTTTTAATGCCATGTGGCATTCACCAGCAAGATTTTAAAATCAAGTGTTTATCTTTGTTAATCTCAATTAATGACTTTATTTATTAATTGCAGCATGTTGTTGCAGCCTACCCTCCCTCCCACTATGTACACTTTGTCTGCCTTCAATTCCCCGAGAGCGAACGCGTGCCACTTAAGCTAAATATTTATGTTGGATCAGTCATTGACATTATACATATAAACAAGAATTCGTGCTTTAACACCCTAAGGTTTATGTATCTGTATCTGTTGTGCCATTTGGGAAATTTTATAGGCAATTTTTCTTTCTTTGTTTTTGTACTAATTAAAAGCTGAACAAAAAAGTACATAAAACCATTTACTGTCGTTTGGCAGTGTGACTGACTGTCTGTCTCTTTGTCATTGGTTTTTATCGTTTTTACGTTGCACTCCTGCCGCCTCGTACGGTTGGTCCCAGGGGAAAATCATTTTAAATCAAGCAACACATTCATCAATCGATTTCACAACTGTTCAGTATGGTTTAATACCAAATATACCACCATCATCATCATCATCATCAGCAGCGTTTCACATTCAACACTTAATATTTGCTTTCAATGTTTGTATTGATCATTTGTATAGCCTTGATCGTACTCGATCGACATGCAGCAGTCAACGATCGACTTAAATGCATATGTTGCATTTTGTATTTTTAGTGAAAAACTACAAAAATAATGAATTCCTACAATGACATGCAATTTTTCACTATTCACGACGACAGATTCCTGTACCTTCTGAATTCATAAAATGCGCTTAAAATTACTCGAGAATTTTAGAATGTTATGAGTTTTAGAAGAACCACTATAATGAAAAACATACATTTTTTCTACTTTCTCTCATCGGATTAGATAGTGATCGTGTCGAGAAATGCGCATGTACGTGCATTTGTCGTTCAATAATACTGGTACCATACAGCATGTACTGCTTACATACTTGTGGTAACTCGTCATTGTCGGTGCAACATCAGCAACATACTGCAAATGCTTTTATTTTTTCCATTTATTTTTGTTTTTTTTTTTTCTCGAGATATCATCAGCAGTTTAGTTAAGTAAAATTTTTATGCCGAAAAGCAATGACATTTTGCTTTTCTTGCCTGTCGTATTGAAAATTTATAGAAGCCATCGTGTCTGCGTTTGCAATTGAAATAAATTTTTATAGGCATTGGAATTGGAAACGCTAAATGCAGACAGAGTCTAACAATAACATCCACCCTCATTGTCTACCAATAAATACCACATTGGCGAAGCAAAACAAAAATAGTAGGAAAATCAATTTTAACAATTTATAAAATTGAAAATTTCCAAAAACATTCTTTGAGAATTGACGATAATTCAAGCTCAAGGTCTTTTAGGGGGAAACAGTTTTCACTTACTTACTACATGGAGTAGAATCTTAGCATCTACTTAAAATCAGATTTTTACTCAATTACATACATATCCCTGGTGGAGAATAGTTTTTATGTTTAAAATAGATAACTGAAAATGCAGATTGCAGTATCTAGGTTTTTATGGGGTTTTAGAGTAAACGCCGTAAAGCTACAAGAAAATAATCCATCGCTACCGTTTACTCATGTTCGACTTACCTACTTATTTACTGCCATCAGAGATATATAGAGTAAGAAGGTGGTACTTTTGTACTTTTACTGAATCCTAAAGGCTCCGGTATATAGAAAGCAGCGCATGCATCGCGCGCATTGGACGCCACGCATCAGATGCGACTAATGCGTGTGGTTTTACATAGAACGCGCGCTTTTATTTTGTTTCTTTTGTCGGAAATTGTTTCGCTTTAATTTTCAATCTTCAAAAATTTATAAAAAAAACAAATTTTGAATAAAAAACTGTTTCAAGTTGTCAAATGATAAATAAATGTTTGTTTAGTTGCTCTCAGTTGTCAAAAGCGTCTAACGCGTTTAAAAAGTTGAAAGTTGCTGAACTTTGAGCAGCGCGCGCTTCAGTCGCTTTTGTGTATATATCACTCTCCATATAACGGCATGAAATCAATCCTTCTGTCAAAGCGTCTGATGCGCGCAATGCATGCGCTGCTTTCTATGCCTTTAATGTTGCGAGAGCATTCTCTGCTTTTCTGATTTTACGTTAGGAAAAACGACATAGTATTCAAACTCATCATTCTACTTCAGGATTTTACTACGCCTATGCGGCTTACCTTTTACTGCATACATTCTAAATTTAATACAAAACTTCCCTTTACGGGGTCTTGATCCTTAGAAATAACCCATAACTTACGGGCTTAAGGTGTGGCTGGGAAGGGAAAAAATATCAAGCCATGCGATAACGCATTTTAACGTGATCGAATGCAGAATAATTTTTAATTTTTCCCCATTTTTTGGACCAAGTTTACGTTTTCTCTAAAAAAATTGTTTTTGAAAGTCTTTAGAATGGTGATCAAACGAAAAAACAGATGGACAAACGAATGCTCAAAGTTTTGGTTTTTGAGTGAAAGGTGAACAATCATAATTTATATCATTTTTCCCCAATTTAGAAGTTAACTTAACGCATGCCGCGTTGTATCTTCAAAACATCAATTAAATTGGTGCTATTAATTTTAGTACCAGGAGGCCGACCATTGTTCGGTTTTTCATTTTGAGGTTGAAAAAATCGAAAAAATATATAATTTGTTGAAAAAAGTTGAATAAGATTGAATAAGTTGAAATATTTAAAAAAATTGAAAAGGGTTGAAAAGCCAAAAAAAAAAAATTAAGAAAGTTGTTAGTCAGATATGGGTTTCGTTACACTGCTTCCTGTCGTCAGAGAACGATGACATATTTAATTAAAGTAAATCAGCAAAAATCCAAAAATCGCACGCACTGCAAAGCGTAATTAGGTGCGATAAGATTGTGCACTAACGTGGCCTTGCATTATATAACATGTACGTTATATAATGCAATTCTAAAAAATCGCACTTAAATCACAAGATCGCGATTTTCACTCACCTCGGTGATTACAAGTGACCCAAAGTGACTCGGGGTGAACCGACTGGATGAGTAGTCACTTATGGAGTGACTACCACCGGGATAATCCAAAGAACAAGGAAAATATCCTTCCATCAACAAATTCCGCAAATCGCTCACGACGCACTAAGTGGTCGAATATTAAAAACTACCACTATTACACTACACCACTGTATTTAAAAGGCTATTGGAACAACAAAAATTTTCGGGTAAATAGGTCAAAAACGGTCCTTTTCAGGGTCCGGAGCCACCCTTAGTGAAGTCGAAAACTGTTTTTCGAGCTTCCACTATCGATTGGAACAAAAAACTTAAAAAACAATTACTCCCATAGTACACTAAATATAACTATTAACGGTTTTCGTATGCATGGGAGGTGCCACGCCCACGAACGAAATCCCGTCGAAATCCATTTAACTTCAAAGCTTATAGTAATAGACACCTCTACACCAAATTTAAAGAAAACTACTCCCATAGCTCACTAAATATAACATTTAATGTGATTTACTTGTATGGTAGGTGCCACGCCCACTGGTTGCACCTATTTTTGTTCATGAGATACCTTATAGCAATTATATGTATTATGTGAAATTTCGTAGCGACTGAGCTGTTAATTCTCTTATTATAACGTTTATAAATATTGTGGGCTGTGCCACGCCCTTCAACGAGTATTACCAGTGTTGTGATATGGCTTGTTATGATGACTGCTTTCAGTGGTACTATCTTTAAAATTTTTTTGTAAATCGTCAATGCCGTTTTCGAGTAATATTGAATAAAAATTTTCAATTATTGAAAAGTACCACGCCCACTTTTTCAATTTGGCCCACTTTTGGCAGAATTTAAAATATTTATGGTCTGCATCTGTCTATCTACTAGATAGTATCTAGTATATGTATATCTGACGGAATGAAAGGGTTTTTTTGTAACTGTATTATTTTTTAATGTAAAGTTACAAATAAGCACAAATTATTGCACTAATATTTGCTTATGTTGGATGTCCATATGTCCTGACCTTTTAGTTCCCAAGTTTCTTTAATGAAAGAGATCGGTATACCAATGTTTTTGTTAAAAAGAAATAAAATTTTTGATTATTTATTTAAAGTTCTTTTTTGACTCGAATATTCGTAGACCCTCAAAAAAAAATTACATACACTTTTCGTTCAATAGTTCATGACTTTAAAGTAAAAATATAATACACTGGAAAATATTCATTTCACGACTTTTTCTTAAGGAATTTTTTCAATGTATTGTTTTTTCTCAAATCCACAAAAAATAGCGAATAAAATAAGAGTTCAAGAATAAACGTTGACTGTGTCACTTTTTTTTCAAATAAGAGACAGTCTACTGTCCTACTAGTACTACTTTAAAGCATTCTGTTTTTTTATAATTATAAGAACTCGAGTAAAACGATAACTTTTTAACTAAATTAAATATTTTTTTTTTTTAAATACTGCGAGTAAGAATTTTAGAACTGTCCATCATTGACTGACATCATTGTTTTTAGTTTGGATATTAAGAATGTTATGAAATTTAACATTTTTAAGGTCTTCTTTATGAGCCTTAGCTGGTTGAAAATTTTGGACAAATTCGAGTTTGTGAATTACTTAAGTAATTACCATTATATTAAACTTTCCAATCAAAATCTTCCATTTCTTTTTGTAAAATTCTCTATTGGCATGCGAAGGCTTGCAAAGATTTTACAATAAAATTTCCTTGATGCTCAAATATTGTGGGGTCAAAAAACCAATTTTGTCAAATATATTCTCAAACATTAGATAAAAATCTCTGTGTATGCATTCCCATGCAGCAGCCTCTATGTCACCAAACAAAAATTATGGTGCTGGAATGTGAATAAAGCCATTAAATGGCTATTGCTTTAATTTGAGGGTACGTCTTTTGTTTTTCAGTTTTCAGTTTTTCTCTCTTTTATTTTTACCCTTAGCTGTAAACAATTCTGTGACAGTTTGTGTTTTTTTACGCTTCCCTTCCATTTTTGCTTTACTACATTAACTTCCTTTGTCATTTTTTTTTTTATATTTTTTATTTTGTTGTCACATCCATTTGCCTGTTTTTTTTCTTTCTTAATATCCAATGCAGTTTCTCAATTCCAAAGCAATTCTAGCGCTTCTTATGACTTTTGTGTAAATATTTTTCCCGATGACTCCATTGATCCATTTTCACCTTGGTTGCACTCTTGATGTTTAACATATTTCAGTTATAATTTAAATATTTGTTTTGAAGATATCCGTACAAAAGTGCCTCAGACTAAAGAAAAAAAAAATGACATACTCAATGGCTTTCATTGACAGATATCTACTCTCGTACATATGTATGCCTGCAGTTTGGGGATTATAAATAAAAGATTTTGTAAATAAAATAAAAAAATGAATGTTAGCGCACACCTTTCTATGTGGGAGCTCAGCCACTTATTACTTTTGTATTTTCATAAAGTTCAAGAGCTACGTTTGAATATTTGACCTTCGGATGTATATTTTTTTTTCTTAAAAAAAATCTGTTTCCGGCGCTGGATTAACTTTGTTCGGCTTGAAATCTTATTTTAGATTGTTATATACAGAAGTGCTTGTTTATACGCATATTGAAAATGAATATTAATAACTACAATGAAGTATAATCACAGCGGTTGGAAACTATTTTAAATCAAATCGATATTTATATCCCTTACATGACCAATCGTAATTCTTTTGGGAGTACAGCACTTCTTTTAGGAGTACAGTACTTCTTTTGGGAATGCAGTACTTCTTTAGAAAGTGCAGTGCTTCTTCAGGAGAAAAGTACGACTTTTGGAAGTGCAGTACATTTTTTGGGAGTACATCACTTATTTTGGGAGTGCAGTACTTCTTTTTTTTTCTCATTCTACTGCTTACTTCAAAGTACAGCCAAATATACTCTTTGTGAGGCAAATTTATCGTAGCGCTCGTGTTTTGACGTTAATGTGAATGCCACCAACTACCGCAAAATGGTCTTGGACAAAGCTCTAAGCTGCCGCAAGTAAAAACTATATTCCGCACTTTTGATGCGAATCCGATAAAATTCTCTTTATGGGCTATTTATGAAACCAAAGTCAACACAGAAAAGTAAGAAAGTTTGGACGCTTTCAAGTTGGTGTCTGTCCAGGAATAAATAAATGTTCCTTAAGCTCACGTTTGAGCAGCGTGAGATAATTTTTTTGTGTCTAAGAAATTATAAAAGCTAATGGTGGATATATCGAACAGTAATTACAAAGGCTTGATGTATTACAAAAAAAAACTTTCAGGCTTAAATATGAATAAAAAATTGATGATAAACAAATTCTTTAAAACGTTTTGAAGTAGTAACAGATCCATTAAAGTACTCTGTACATAATCTTAAAGGTATTCTGAGTATTGCAAGTTTCACTTAGAATTCAAGGTCAGACGTAAGGCATGAGGAGAAGTGCGTTTTTTTATAAGCATCAATGAGTGCTTTGGTGCCTAGGGGTCAAATTGTAACACTAATTTAGTTTGCAATTTTTTTTATGAATTTCATTTGAAAGCTCTTTATTTAAATCAACATTTTTGAACTAAATACAAATACTCGTACCTCGGAAGCTATGAGCTAATATGTGGTCACTTTTTATGAACTTTGCCACAAATTGCCATATGTTTATTTTAACATAATTGTATTATGTGCAAATGTACCATCTTCAAACATAAGTATTCCAATTAAAACTCAAACAGCGGATGTTTAATTGAAACTTACATAGCGCGTCTTCAATTAGTCACTTGCTAATTACAGAGTCACATAATAAAGGTCAATTAATTTAAATATACTGTGTGTATTTATTAAATTAAGACGAAAATCAACACCGTAAGTTATGTGCTCGAATTAAACGAGCATCGAAAATAAAAATAATTCTTACTAACCAGAACTAACAAGATTAATTCTCTGAATTTAATATGAATTTTTGCGTATATCCGAAACAATGAGAACTAAAATATAGTAGCCAGCTACCTATTCGTATATGTAATTCGTACGCATTGCAATAAACGTCTAATGGTATTAAAATGACCTTTTATGGCTAAAGCAATTACGACCGACAATATAATTTTCTTTGCGTTTTACTATTTTTCATCGATGCAGCATAACACAGGGTGGGTGCGTTTTGGGAAGGGTGAATCCAACCATAGACTATGGTGTACAAAATCGGGGCGTTACTTGTGCTAAGGATGTTGAAATGATATTAACGACTCGTATATTTCAACATGTGACATAAATCAGATTTAATCGACTGGTGAATGTCGTTTCAAACAGCAGCAGCAACAACAACAGCAACAACAACTACAATAACAAAAGCTATGTTAACAATAACAAACAGTAGTTGCAATAGTAACAATAACAACAACTGTACTCTAGCTACACTTGAAAAAAAAAGACCAATAGTCAAAAAAAACGGATAGTGGTAAACAAATTGAAATTTAAAACTTAAAAAAATATTGGAAACAATTAACTTCTTTAAAAAAAACGTGTCCTTAAGAACATGTGTATTTGTAAATCTGTCAGTTCAAGTTTCAGAGCGCTTCTGAGAATTTGTGCAAACTGTTTCTTTTTGCCACTATGCGTCCATCTGTGGCTTGTGCTACAAAAATCTATTATGATCTGCTCAAAGCGCTTTACTGAGATGCTATTTCATGCTATGCTCTACTGCGTTTTGGCAATAATAGTGAAGCGTTTGATTTTGCTTTAATATAAGCTATTCATGCCCACAACAAGTCTATTTTGTTTTTAAGTCTTAAACAGAAACTTTTTTAAAAACTGAAACAACGTGTGCTATTCTGCGGTTCTGATTTTTAGGTTTGTAAAATATAGTACCTCCTTACCTTAGTACCACCTGCTCCAGCATTCGTTTAAATAAATCACCTTAACGATATCTGGAACAGTTCAGAACAGCTCAAAGTAATTTTTTTCATACTACACGTATTTTCAAGCGTTGCAAGTAACAACTGAATAAATTTTTTCTGACTGATCATGATCAGTGACGTCCACTACCAATACTACCACATAAACACTCTCACGGTATGTATGTTTATACTTTGTGTATCATTTCTGTATACGTACACGTTTCCTTACGCCCAGAGAACGAGCAGGTGCTCAAAGAGCGTAAAAATGAGAACGAACAGGCACTTAAAGGCGTTAAAGAGCTTAAAAAAGTGTGCACGTATATATAATTGATAAACAAATCATCAACACATGCTTATCGTGAGAGCTTTTGCTTGAAGTAGTGGGCACCACTGATGATGATCAATGGTAGGCACCAACATGCACGAAAAACTTCGTTTCAATGTAGTGGTACAACAACCATATCGCTCATTTACTTCAAGACTGGCATAACTCAAAAAATGTGATTTTTGAGTTAATGATGCAGATCCGCCATTTTATGTTTTATTTTATGTCAAAAACTCAGAAAGGTATCATATAAACTCGTTTTGTGAGAAGATTTTCTGTAAACATACTTTATTGAATTTTCATATAAAAAGTAACTTATTGAAAACTTTAAATGCGCTTTTCTCCCACTTTGTGTTTTTTTAGTTATGCCAGTCTTGAAGTAAATGAGCGATATGTTTTCTTCAATGGCTGCTAAAGTAGAGCTAAATCGTTGTTGTGCGTTCTCTTTTGTATACGCTTACACAAATGCTCTCTCGGTACTCTCAAATGCGCTATCGTTAGAACCTGCAGAAGAACTTGTGCCCATCCACGGTGTTAAGCGAGCTAAATGCTGAGCTGACACAGGAGCGTCACTTCACCAAAACCTTGGGGGGGGGGGGACAAGATTTATAATTCCACCAATATTAGATGGTTTTATTGAATTGTTGTATTGAATAATACCTAGTATCAGATCCTTGGGGGGGGGGGCAATGACTTTTAAATTGACAATAGATTTAACTTATAGCTCCTAATTACCTCTATAATTGGTGCTAAGGTTGAATTAGGGCAATTTTTCGTTTTCAAGACAATTGCAAAAAACCAAGAAGTTCGCACGGGACAAAAAGATTTGTTTTCGTCGAAATGCCCATACGATTATAATCTTATATGTATATTATGCAATATATCATTTTGTATGTGCATCCATTTGTTATTATTTTTCTTTATATAGCTTTCCCCTTTTCTCCCGACCCATTACAGTTATATTTTATATCACTCTTCAGAGAAACTTCGCTCTTCTCACAGTGTAGCTGCATTTATATAAAGCACGTGATGATTTTTATTTATCGCAATCCGTAATCAAATCAAAAAAAAAATAGTGAAATGATTTTTCATACAAATAGCATAGTAGTAAACTGAAACATGAGCTTCCATACAAGAAAAAACTTATGAGATTATAATAAAAAAAAATATAAAAGGAACTCTTGGTTTAAAAATTCAATTCAGTTCCTGGGGAATGCTATCGTTTGTTCCCTACACAGGACGATATTGCTTCCTTTATCACTTTCTGGAGCGGTTGGTTGCATTTGTTTGTGGTCATCACATCTCTTACAGCATTTGCGTCATGCGGATTCCCTAACAATGCGGTTAATGTACGATGCATACAACAGATGGCGCCACATGCTCTACATTATTGCAAAAACTATCTTTTGTTATTATTGTTTTTCTTTTTGCATTGTTGGCTGCACCCTAATTTTATTGTATTTAGTATTTTTTGTCCATTTATTTTTATTTGTTCCCTATTTTCTTTTGATTCAATTTTAATTTTGCAAATAAAAATGCGATTTTCCTATTTTTAGTAGTTGGGTTGTGTCTGTGCGTATGATTTTCGGTTTGTTGTGTCATGCATGGTTTTTATGGTCCTCAATCTAGGGTTTTTCTTATGACTACTCGTATCTACGTCTTCTTGCCGCGCTGGCATAGATTAAATCTTAAATAGCATTATTCTTTGTTGAATTTTTACAAAATTTTACTTATATTTAGGCAAAGTGGCACGAAACTATTTCCAAATATTACATTTAAATGAGGCGTAGTTGAAAACTTGCCAACCCAAATAAACATCAAACATATCCACCATATTTACTTTTTCCTATTACTCATTTAACTTTTTTAAACCATTCGAGTTCATGGCTTTCTTACTAATCGCATTGATCTTTGGTCATTGCAGTTCATATCCATAAGAAAAAAAAATCATAATAAAATTTAAATACTTTGATAAATTAAACACACTTGACTTCTGTTGTCGTCTGCCTGCTCCGCCATTAAATACAAACTGTATCGGTGCCATTAATTGAAATTAAAAACATTGAGAAATCATAACGATGAGAAGAACCTTGATGTGAAAAGTTCCAGCAACACCGAAGGAAACATAAAACAGAAGCCTATTTGGCTGTCATGCCAGCGTGTCGTAGTAGTCAGTCGATGTCATTGTAGTCCACATCGTGTATCGTGCACAACCTTCTGGCTGTTTGGCTTGGCTTACTGACCAATGTTGCCGTCATAAAAGCGAACTAACTCTTAGTCTGTGTCTTCCATTGCAATGAGATATTTTATGGAGTCATAACGAATGGTGCCACCATCAGCTAGCACCACTAGAAGAATCAGAACCATAACCAAGTGCATACTCAAAACAACTCCAATTTTCAATTTCAAGTTCGTTATGTGATTTTCACTTAAGACAGACAAGCAAACGGACAGATATCATGGGACAGACTAAAGCAAAGCAACTCCTCCATTAAGTGATGTACAAAATTTTGATCAAAATGTATCGTTTTTTGTTTGATACCACATTTTTTAAGTATCGATATCATTGAAATACCACATATCGAAGGGAAATGTTATGTGCATGATAAAATTTCAAAATATACGTAAAATCTACCGCTGTAAGCACTTCGACTATACACTTAATTCGACCCTGCCTCCTCTGGAACATTAATAATAACACTGCCCAGTGTGGCTTACTTATCATATCCGATACCATTTAGTTGATACTTTCTTACACGATACTATTTCCATCCACAGCATTTTAAACAGCACGCCAAATATATAAATAATTTTGACCAATGCACTCTGTCTTTGTCGTATGCAAAAAAAATAGGGAAAATTGTGATGGATGTCGTGTGCAATGATTTGGTTCCATTTCTGAACGAAGACGATCTACAATTTTGATGAGTTTCTTTCGGTATCATGATCACTTTTTTTTGTACGAATGTACACAATATTTTTGCAGTAAATTTTGCAGAATACAAATTAAAGTTCAAGGAAGTGCAGAAGTAGCATCGGCAAGTTTACGATGACGCAGAATTTTGTGGACGTTCGAAAAATTTACTGCCGCGCCACTTTTGTGTGTCTTGATGATTTATTTTTGGAAACTTTCCAATTCATTTACACTTACTCCTAGGGTCATAAGTCTTAAAATAAATTTTGGAACTCTCTCTTTCATATTATATTCTGTGTACTTCTTTTTTAAATGTAATACCCAAATTGTATTATTTTTCACTGCACGTCAAGTTAACTCAACATAATGTTAGCGTGTGTATTATAGTGAAACTGTTTAAGCGGTACCTGGATAAGTGGGAAACCTTTACTAGTGAGACTCACTTCACTCTATATCTTGGATTTAATTTTTGAAGTTTTTGTGCGTTTTCGCCTCTATAACATGGGCTTTTCCCTTTGTAACTAACTAGGACCGTTTAGAAATAATCTCTATATTTGGGAAATAATATTTATGTGTGTATAATTTGTTATTCTGAATTTGAATATGCACGATTTATCGGTCTGAGTATGGTTATTTGGAAAACTGTGTAAATGGGAACCTCTTTAATTGAGACAAAAATGTTGGCCTCTTGGAGATTACAGTTATCCAGGTTTCACTTTATATATAAATTTTTGATGCTGGAGTTCGCAGAAAAATTCGATTCCAGAGTATATCGTCGTCCTATATAATAGCTATGGACTTAATCAACTGCATTTATTATTTTTTACTGTATATTTTTGCTTTGTGACCATGGTATATTGAGCTTACAGCATTTTCACTATAAAAGCAGTATGCCAATGAATTGCAACTATAAAGGTCTATTTATTCGCTTTTTATTTCATTGAAAACTCTTCTCTACCATAATGTCATCAAAAATGCTGAATTGTGCCGTCTTAATGAACTTTTTTTTATACAAAATCGGTAGATAGATGTGATGTCTTTATTAAAGCAACAATAATTCAAATTTATTAAATAATACTTATAACGATGTTAGACGTTGACCTCTTGTGACCGACATTTTGGTACCAAAAAAACATTTTTGACTTTCGCCATATGAAAAATTTACCATTTCGAATAAAAACAATTCAATGGTGTATATGGCGTATCTTGAACATTTGTCGCACGGGACGAAGAACAATCTGCCACCCTCTTCCCATGAAAAATGTTCTTTATTTAAAATAAAATAATCTACTAAAAAATGTATTCAAAATAAAACGTCAAGCTGTGATCAAAACAAATTTTTAATTTAATATTATGTATTTCCAAATCTCAATGAATGCCGGGTACCATTTTACTGGCCTAAGCCTTTGTGGCCGGGACTGCTGACCCCTTCGTTCTCCTAGCTACTCTCGAAGGAAAAAATGGTAAATTCAATTTGTATATCGTATGTATATAAAATACTGTGATTTGCAAAATGCAGATATCAAATTTGTATATTGCTGTTTCAAATACGAAAATATTTAAGTTTACTGTTAACGTACTTAACCCTAGAACGTTATACTTCATCGAATCGACGACGCGCTCTCACTCTTTGTTCATTTTCTTTGTTTATACCGCATATTATGCTTTAATTTTTTTAACAATGTAAAGCTATATCGAGAGCTTATCGTAAACGGAAGATCGTCGCGTAAACAGCCACCAAAAGTGAAATTCGGCGGTACAGGGTCGTCGAAACGACGAAGTATAAGTTTTGTGTAACTTTTTGGAGTTGTATCGTGGAGAGTTTCTGTGCTGTTTGGTAATTTTTTTTGTAAACTATTGTTACTGTTTCTGTAAGTAAGTTTCGTTATTTATTCTCACAATATGTTTTCCGATGGAAAAAAGCCAAAAAAGCGTCGTGAAATTGTGAAAGATCTTCATGATATACTGACAACACTAAATTTGCAGAGAAGACTTGGGACACCCACTCTTCGGGAATCAATAAAAAGGAATATTCGACCTATTTTGCCTGGTGCACAAGATGATACAGAAAACGAACCACAGCCTAAAAAGCGCAAAATATGTCAAGAAATGCCAAAAAAGCATAGGTATGTGGAGAACACAAATTTCAGTTTTGTAAGTCCTGCTCAAAATAAGCTTAATGATGGAGTTTTCTTTTTTTATATTTTTTAATATGTATTATTGAAAGACTGTATGCGTACTAGGTCAAATTTGCTTTTGTTTTCTTATTTTTCATACTATGAAAAAGTTCCCTTAAAGAAAAAATAACTAGAAAACGTTAGTAAGAATACTATTGATTTTAAGCCAAAAAAAAAATATTTTTAAGATTTATTTTTTTGTTTGTTTCTGAATAAATGAGTTTAGTGAAAATGATTTTTGTGAATTTTTAATTTGAAAAGTTTACCCGTAATAATTTTTTCAAAAAAAAAGTTCGTCGATTCGACGAAGTATAACGTTAACGTATGTAAAATAAGTATAACGTTCTAGGGTTAAAAAGATTTGAAAACAATAGTTACTTACACATCCAATTGAAGGCATTAGTTGATGAAAGTGTCATGTATCATTTTCAAATTTTGTGTTTTATGTCCCGAATGTATACGTAATGTATCACGAAACGTCCAAACTTCAATATTTTATCTTAAAATTTAATGCTTCATTTCTACAAAATTTGGAATTGGTATTGGTATTGGCATTAATTCACTTATGTTTTCAATTGCCAGAAGAGAATCCATTTATTTCTTTTGCACTTAAATGTTACTTTTACCATCCCACATCATTTTTAATTTTACAATTGTCGGAGGGAGGGGGAGGAGGGACCCGTGCATGGTTACCCCCGGGCCCGGATTTGCTCTCGGCGGCCCTGTAGATTTGCTTCCATAATTTCAGTCATAAGTTCCGTAATCAGATAATTGCATTACCGCTGCTCTTGGTCAAATATTTTCAATAAATTAGTTCATTTCATTCAGTGCAGGTTCACTTAATTTTCAAGTTCCTTATTTGTGTTACTGGACTTTGATTTTATTTAGCGCCGTCACGTCTGGCTGGTGTTGCATGTTTTCCCTCCCCTTCGCATACCGCCCATCATTCTTTATTGTTCATAACTTAAGCTAAGGAAAATATGCGCAATTTGAATTTAAATTTCATTGTCAACAACAGCAACAACGACAGCAGTATCAGTTCTGGCAACAAAAAATTCAATGCTGTTTGTTGCAAACAACAGTTGTCGCCTTTTTAGCGATCATTTCATTCATTTTAATGTTCATTTTTTTGTTTGTTCCGTTTTTTTTGTATTGCACAAACACTTGCTCCGTTGCGCATGCACAGAAGCATGACTCTATTCTGCAATATCAAATAAAAAAAAAAATTTCATTTGAAAAAAAAAGGAAAAATTAAATTTTCACTCTTCATAGTAATTAACATAAAATTAACAATAAAATACGCGCTCGTCTCCTCTATGTGCAAGTTTGTTGTTTTTATGTATTCGTATGCACATACCTATGGTATATTTAAAGCAAAAACTTTTGCCAAACTGGTAACATCGTTAAATATTAATATTTTTACTTAATAAGCAAAACGTGACTTCCTGCTCATTTGTAATGCTCTATTTTTCAAAAAAAAAAAAAAAAAGAAAAATCGAAATTGCCGGAAATTCGATTAGCTCAAAATTTAAACATAAATTGAAAGTTTATATGCAAATTAAACTGCATGCTGCAGAAAGTGTTTATTAAAGTAGAAAGTTTATTTGCTTATGTAAACTAAAGACTATACATTCTGATTGAATTTTTTCATTTTCTAATATGTATATTCTACATATTTTTGGTCTAAAGAAAACTTTCAAGCATAACACTGCACAACAACCTAAAAATAAATAGGTTCTTGCTATTGATTTTGCTAGAGAAAATAAAAGTAGTGACAGTGTTCTCGCTGTCCTCGCTAAAAATGTAGTACCCTACACCGAATTTGGCAATATTTACTTAAATAGCTCTCTGGATACCATTTTGAAGCGTATGCTTGTATTGGAGGTACCACGCCTTTTATTTTGAAATTCACCAACTTTTTTCTGATGCAAAACTGAACCTTATATTTCTGTATAATTTGGTTTTATTACTTTCAATAATTTTCTCAGTATATCATTTTAAAGTTTTCATTTCTAGAGAGAATGCCACGCCCATTTGTAGATATTCGCCTTGCTCTTGTCCAAAGCTTTTCCAAATCATTCCTGTTGTTTGCGTGAAATTTAGTTCAGTTACCTTACATAATTCTCAGTATACATTTTGAAGTTATTACTTGTATGGAAGGCACCACGCCCTCTTTTATTGTATTTGTAAGAAATTTGGTAACACTATATCAAGAACCCCTCTCAGCACAGCGTTTTAAATTTTTTTATTTGTATGGGCGGTAGGCATGTCCGCGAACCGATTTCGTTCATTTTCAATCCTTAAAATTTAAGTATATGAATTTCTTAAATTTTTGTTTAAAGAAATACATACGTAGTCTTTTCTTTTCATTTTTTTTTGCTACCAAGAAATTATTTTTGGATTATTTTTTGGTTATGTAATCAAAAAAAAATTAGATTTACTTACAAACAAAAACTGTTTTTCGACTTTTTTAGTTGACTTTTATTTATATTTCAGATAGTTCAAGGTCTGACTTTCAAAACACAAAATTGATGTTACACCACATTCAAAAAATACAGCTCACATAATTGGTACAAATCATAGCAACGTTGACCTTTTAAAAAAAAAACCTGGTCACAAATCATCAGTCCCACTACAAATTTTGATTTGATTTGAAAAACCAATTGCCCTGCATGAAAATCTGCTGATGACATTACAGTTATGTCTGCATTTGGTTTATTCCTCAATTGAAATCAAGTAAATTGCACACAGATAAATCGTATAATATCACATCAACCAAATATGGCAGGCAATCTACCACAATACCATAAGTTATCTGTGTTTGGCTCTAACAATCTCAACATGTACGCTACAACATGTACAGCAAAGTAAAGCTACAAAAAATAAAGTCAGGAAGTATTGGCTTAGAATTTACTATAAATTGTTGTAACACAAAATTCGCAGATAAGATATGAATACAGAAAGTAACACCACAAATAAAAAAGAGCAAATAAAATACAATAAAGCTGTGGACGCAATGGCTACATGATGGTTTTAAACCGAAACAAACGGGTAAAGTTCTTGGATGGTCTGTATTTTTCGACATGAGCACTTACGTACGAGTACATTTATGTCACTTCGTACAGAGACAACGCATGTTATGAGGTGAATCAAAAATACGCTTTCTAAATATCTCTGAGCGTCGGCTAAAAACTCACTGAAACAATAATTTTAAGCCTTAGAACATTGAAATTAGTGGTTCCTACGAGCCATTTTCCATTTTTCCCATATGGAAACGAGAAGTCCGTTTGAAATTTCCAAAGTTTTTCAACATAACGAGATTTTTACTTGATTTAAAGCTTCAAGGAGGCTAATAACTGTAGTAGCTGAACTCTATTATTATTTCATTTATTATTTATGTTGATTTTAAATTTTTTTTTGGATTCTTCCACAAATTTCATACAAGCAATTTTAGCAAACATTGTGTTAATATTTTTTGGCTTAAATTTTCCTGAGTGTATGTGTGTCTGTGCAGATTTATTCAACTACATATGTATATGTATAGTACAACAACAGCAACTGGTTTTTTGCAGCATATTTTTGCCAATTTCATAGATCATGCTTGACTTGATATTCTTTGCTATTTAGTTTGTGGTCTATGCCATAGTTGACGTTGGTTTCATAGCATAACGAGTGACATATTGGGTATAGCAAAGTACATACATTGTATACCAATGTATACGAACGGATACTTCGATGCATTCATACTCACTTGCATGAACCAAATATAGACAAGTCAGCTTTTTGTCTTTGCTGATGATGATGTTGCTGCATTTGTTGTTGTTGGTTGCAGTGGTTACATGTTGCAGTTGCAATTGTTGCTGCATTAAATAAAATGTCTTTTGACTGTCTATAATATCAAAAAATGTTGTTAAAAAAATAAAACCAAGGTGCATAGGTACATGAAAAATGCGTGGATACAGGTGAAATTTTGCGTGTTTTTGAGATAACTAAACGAATATAAAGTTAAAGTTCTAGTAGTAAATTCCTAGTATACACTAAAAATGAAATGATTTGAACTCACCTAGCACACTGTCAGTAATATACTTGTATCCTTTTTACGACAACAATTTGACTCATTTATGTAATTAACTCGTGTTGATCCGAAATGTCACTTGTACTCCATTGATATATTAAGAAAGAAAGTATTTCGATGATATAGAACTTTGAATTTTGAAACTGTCTTCAAAGTGGGTATTGACATTGCCACAAGTCATGGAAATCCATTGAAAACTATTCTTTTGTACCGTCTTACTCTTATCGTTTCATTTGAGCAAGATTTTAAACAAATATTCACCTTCAACATTTCTAATGTATTAAATGAAAATATCTGAGCTTACGTCTTCTTGTATAAAAATATTAAAAGTCAATTTCCTATAAGACTCTTTTTCCCGACTGGCCACGAAACAACGTCCGGCCCAATTATGCTTCCTTAAACGTAGAAATTTATAGCGAACTGCAGTAAAACTAGGACATGATCTGGAAATGCACATCCGCTGTTAAAAAGAAGTTTGGATAGCATGGTACCCCAATAAAAAAAATTAAAAACCTTAAATTTATCATATCAATTAAGCTTTCCAAGTTGTGTGATGTAACTTGAAAAACACAACTAGTAATATCAAAGAACTTTTAAAAAGGAGTTTAATCAACGTCTGGACTAAAAGTGGGCACAAATGGCTGCTATACCTTGAATGTAATAAAAAGACTGAAATTCTTATAATATATTTTTTCCATGAAATAAAGCACTATCCGGACAAAGAATGAGTTGCATTATAAACGTTAAAGAGAATTTTTCAAATATAATAAAGCAAGATTTTATTTAAAGAATCTAATGAAGTATCGTCGTAATAAAGCAAGAAAGTTAAAAAAAATGGTTCGTTTTCGCACAAACGTAAAAAATTCGGAAAATCTCCATGTTTATAAGTAATCTTCTATGCTGTCCTCTATCTCCTGCTGAAGCATGGGCTCTCCAAAAAACTCTTGTGCACGCTCATTAGGATGTGACTTCAATATTCTCAAAGGTTCCCGATTCATGTATTTCGTGTTCCATCAATTACTTCTGAGAAGATTTAGCACGGCCTTTTTTTCTTTTACAGTACTTCTCTCAGAAGCGATAAGGGCGTATCTCAAAAAACGCGTTCCGAAATAATTGATGTTTTGTTTATGTCAATTTGCAAACCGGCATTTGGTGTAGTTTATTCGATGCGTAATTTCTTAATCCGTATCCGTTGACATAAGAATTACGAATTTGAATTTTTTTTTGAGATACGCCCATTTCGCTTCTGAGGGCAGAGTAGAGAATCCATATAGAATGATGTAGAAAAACGACTAATATTGACACCAATTTATCTTGGACATTGTTTCCATGGATATCTTTATTTTCTAGCTTTTCTCAGTTCTACTTTTTTAGTATAGAACAAAAAGAGAAATTTATGACGTTACTAATAGGGAGAAAGCATTAGTGCTTTGTGAGATAGTATGACAAACTGAAGCAACTCTTCAAAGCTATTCACAAGTTCGTCGAGAAATGAAATAATTCCGACAAAGAAACACAATGTCATCTTCATCGACTTTATGCAAAAGCAACATAATAATTAGAGTTACTTTTGCTGACTCAACTTGACATCTCTTAACTTAAACATAAAATGCTTATGACTTAAGCAAAAAAGCACAAGGGCCATACAAAATGAAAAACGGAAGTCTACCGTTAAAGAAAGGTGGTACTTGCATTTAATTTGACGCAAGAGTTGACGACCCTTTCGTGCTCATAAATTGGTATATGAAATGTATTAAAATAAGATATGATGATGATGACGATGATAAAGATGATATTCCCTCTCTTACATTACATACATACAGTACTTGTGTCTCTCATTTGAATGTAATTGGATAGATGGACGGATGCTTATCAAGTTAAGTCTCGATGTTGTCGCTAAAACTTATGTTGATATGAAGATGAAGTTGAAGATGTAAATGTCCATGATGACGATGTTGATGACAATGATGACTCCTCTACAGGCGGCGCAATTGAATTTAACGTTGTGGCAACAAAAATGAAGTTTCACTTAATTATGAGCATAATTGAATGGAATGATTTCATCTGTTTCCTAACTGCCGGTTGCTCCAATGTTTGTATGTATTTTTGATTGGATTGCAGCCAAATTGTCTATGGCACATGCTGTGGCGTCTGCGGGTGGAGTGCTGCATTTACTATTTAGAAATTTATCCTGCTGTTTTAGCGAGTGTCATCGTTTACTCAATTAATGCAATTTTAAATGCATTATGTGGAATTATTTTGCTGATAAGCGTAATTTAATTGCTCGATGAGAGAAGTCAAGAAGTTAGTAGTTTTCTAGCTTTTATACTTCGCTACTTAGACCATGCGTTTGCTTTATTCGTATTGAAAATATTGCAAATTCTTTCAACTGAATCAACATACAAAAACAAACAATTCGCTACTATTTTTAGATATTCACTCAAACACTTGATATATCGCACATGTGGATTATTCGTTCATCATCGATATTAATGGATAAGTTTACAATAAAAAGTTTTCATATATGGTATTGTTTATAAATACGTATGGTATAAAAGTTTTTAATAATTCGCTTTTGAACTTTTTCATTTGATTTCTGAGAATTTTGAAATATGAAATACATACATATCTCAAATATCTCAAACGAATTGCTGGCATTGTTGAGCAGTAATTTTTAGCTATATACTCATAACAGTGCTTTTTAATATTTAAAGCATATTGACCTGTGGACAATGGAATGGGTGTGATTCGATTGCAATGTTGTATATCTGTACTTCGTTCCGAAAGTCTTTTCTATTCGAAAGTGATTTTCGAGATATTATAAGAGATACAGCCAATATAATAAAAGTCAGCCATATAGGAATCGGTGCATGGTTCACAAAAATTACAATTTTATGGACGCATTTTAAGTTGGCTATAGCACTTGTTCTTATATAAATATATATTACCCCCAAACCTAGAGCATTGAATATCATTTAGTTTTGTTTTTAATTTACAGTCACCCTCGAATATAATAAGATACTCAACAGAAATTTACATACGCAAAAGTAAAGTGATAACAATTAATTGACTGACATTTCAAAAGAAAAGAATTACTGGCACTTTGTTTAAACGTAAAATTATCTCTAAAATTTATTATTCCACACTAATCCTTTAATTTTTGTCATCTTCTTCTGTTCTAATTACAGCTGAAAGCGACCTTTTAACATTCGCACAACGTAAAACTCATTACGATAGCGACAAGTTAGTTCGCAAGGAGCTCTTTACCGTCGAAACCCGTCCATGTAGTGTCAAAGTGCTGTATGAAGATGCGGGCAAGGCAGCGCCGCCACGGAACAGCGCCACATCGCCACGCTCAACCTCATTTGCATCGGGAGACACATTGAATGGTGTCGATGGTTTTGTGGATAGTTCAGGTACAGGTGCTTCACAAGCTGCTGGCAGCAATGAATTGGTTTGTACGCCCGTATTTGGAAAGGCCAACCGTAAGATGAGAACACGAATTGATGCTGAAATTGAAATAAGATTGGTAAGTTAGTAAGCTGTTAGCAGCATGTACAATAGCAGTGTGTACGTAGTTGAGTGCTATGTTGAAAATTGTTAATATGCCCGACAGTGCAACGGTGCATTGAAAGAATACACCGAAGTTGGTAGTCCAGTAATTTATGGGGAACTTATGAAATTTCAAACCCAGAATACAATTAAAATGAATTGAAATGAATGAAAATGAAATCTACTTAAGTGTGGCCATATTTAAGGAATACAATTCATGCCAATATACCGACCGCTATTGGCATGCGAGCATTCTTTAGATATTACCATTTCTTAAGAAGATTCAAAAGATTCATTTTAATTTCACTCTGGGCTTTGAATTTTATAAGTTTTTCTTTAATTTACCAGACTATAGATGCACTAACTTATAACTACATACATACTACGTATCTGCATATGTAGGAGACACGCAACAATCCATGTTGGGAAAACATACTAGATTGGAAAGTCACTGACTGGCATGAGTTAAGAATGATTTATGATTCTGGCTCCGTGGCAACGTAGTTAATTGAAATAGCAATTTTAGAAACCTTTCTACTGAAATTAAAATTACAATTATGTACCAATTTGACAATAAGAAAAAAATGTTGCTAGTGCTGCCATCTGTGTATTAAAACTCGAAACTTATTGACTAGTCTGCTAGTAAAAATAAAAACTTAAGTACTTTTTGTAATCAAATGGTATAAAATATGCTTTCTTCTTAAGCTTAACGTCTTTTTGAGTACGTAAAATCTGTGATAAATTCATTGAATTTTCAACAAGATTTTTATTATGAATTCAAAGAGATTTCTCTATAGAATAATCTAATTATTTTGATGGCTTAAGGAGAATTCGTTGTAAAATATCTCAAAAGGATAATCTTATTGATTTGATGTTGTAGTGCATTATCCTATATGATGATAGAAAATGTAAAATTATGCTACCTGCGGCATATTTTTGCTACGCTTAGCAACCGTGTATATACCACATATGATGGCAAGTCTTATAAGAACAGAAGTTCCTATCTGCTAATGAAATTTGCTAATTCATTTTCGTGTTGAAAAACGATATATGTATGTACTCTGCTGTTTAAATTAACTTTATCTGAAGTTCACTTAATAAGCCAGTTTTTGCTTCTTCTGCAAACACACTTAGATACTGTGCGCATCTTCAGCGCATATTGAATCCAGTTGTTTGTCTATTTCTACAAACATTACAGATGATGAAACCTTTCCACATGAGCTGAGCGTCTCTAATTTATAATAATACAATTTAAGTGGCTCTTTTATTTGCTATCTTTGTCTACTAAACAAGTCAACATCGCTTTGGTGTTTTTGTATGGCACAAGACATTGATGACGCTGATGATGATAACTTGGCCATTAAATGAGTCAGTGAACGGGCCACATTAGAACCGTAGATTAAAAGCCACTTTATTAAAGACGGGTCGACAAAAAACGAACCGCCAATACTTTTACAAAGAAAAAGCATGAAAAAAAAAGCAGTTCAAGGAAGACATACAGTCGGACGCAATAACAACGCGATATCACGCGGACGTTGCACAATTTGAAAGGCAGAATTTTAATTTGTTAGATGACAATGCGGCGTTTTTTATTTAATGTTTGTTGTTGTTGCTAAACAGTAAAACAAAAGAAGTTCAAAGAAAATAACGCAAACACAAATAATAAATTGTTTTTTTTTTTTTTGTTGATTAGAAGCTTGCGTAAAAATTGCATACAAATGACAATAACCGTAAACAAACAACATACAGTCGTGAACAAAAGTGTACAGCCAGGGAAAAATGTCATTGCAAATTTGAAAAATATTTTTTTTTTATTTAAAGCCGCAAATTTTTTCCGTATGTTTTAACACAAACAACTTTAAATTCATTTTGAATTTGAAAAGTATTGAAAATAACATTTTCTGACTTTACTTCAATCGTTAATAATTTCAAAGTGAATTATGAAGTTGCAAAGTATTTGAAATTACAATTTTTTATTTTACATTGAGCACTTTGTCACTTAAGTCATATGCATTTATGGTTGAATAAAAAATAAAATCATTAATTTCTGCACTGAGATTAATATGGTGATTTGTAATATTTACTTGTACAAAAAGTGGCGCGTCGACAATTCTGAAACCGCTCATTTTTTCTAACACTAATGTTGGCATTACAAAAAAGTTGCCCCTCGAAGTCAGTTTTTTCGCGTAGTCTCTTGTCGAAAAATGCCCAATTATTGTACAGAGCTTGTTCGAATCATTTCTTGTATTTGAATAAAATTATTAGTTACATTTACATTAAATAACTCCGATTTGTCCCATTTTCAATCCTACAAGCTATAATGGAAGATTTACGCTTCGTAAGCATGATTTCCACGGTTAGACAGACAAACGGACCGGGTATTTTTTTATTACAGATACTGGACTACACCGAAAAAAAAGACCGTACTAAATTTGAAGAACTGCCTTCCTCCGATTTAGTATAAAAATTTTCCTTAATCTAAGTTATTTTTCCTCATATTGATGAAAATATCGTCTCATTTAGTAATTGAGTCCTTTGAAATGAGTTCATGTTTCATTAAAGCAAGTCAAAGCTCTTCCTCAAATATAGAGTTTGTGGTTTTAGTAAAACTTTCCTTTGAAATAGTAAACTTTTCTTTGGGAAGAATTTTTGAGGACAACTTGTTCCTCATTTGAGTAAAAACTTCCTCAATCTAATGGAATGTTTTGTTTAAGGAAAATCGTACTCAGTTTTAGTTAGTTTCTTCAAAAAATTTACTATAACGTAGGAAAACTTTCCTTAATAAATGAGTGGCAACACTCGCTGAAATTAATATCTATTCTTCTCGTAAGTATTCTGTTTTTGCCTATATATTTATAGTTCTCTACTTGTTTTTTAAATAAAAAAATTAAAAAAAAAAAAAATTATGTCGTCGCCGGGATTCGAACCGAAGCTTCCCTGATCAGACAATGGTTGTTACATGCGAAGTTTAACAACATCATTTTAGTATGTCTTAAAAATGCTGTCGGTGGCTGAGTTGGGTAAGATGAGCATCTTTGAACAGTGGCATGGCGCAGAACACAGGTTCAATTCTCTGATCGGGTGACGACAGGTAAAAATAAATTTAAGTTCTTCTTTGAAGTTTTAAAAACGTATTACAATTATAATAAGAATGACTGACAATAAGTAACCAACAAATAAGAAAATTAACATTTTTTTTTTTTGAAATCAACGAATATATTTTAAGTAAATTTCTTTCATTTAAGGATACCTTCATCCTTAGAAAAAGTAAAATTTTCCTCAGTATTATAACCTTGTCCTCACATTGAGTAAACTTTTCCTTATTTCAAAACAGCAACATTTACTTGTACTTAGGAATCCAACTTACTTATTTTGAGGAACCCATGGCTTTAGCTCGTATTGAAGGACATTTTTTCCTTACATTTAGGCATTTTTCCTTAAACGGAGTAAGTTTTTTTTTCGGTGTAGCTAGCAAAAGATTATTCTTGGAGACAAGATACTAATATAAAATAGCTTAACAACTATCCTGCATTTTAATTCAAAATCATATTCTTTAGTTAGTTTATAATCTATGAAATTAGCATCATGTTTTAAGTAATAATAGCCTCAATATCTAATCAATTTTTGCACGCTACTGTACTGCATAAATACATAAGTCAATTGCGAAACTTCATTTTATTCATGCCACTCTGTCCGTCAGTCAAGTAAAATTGCCAAATCAGTATAGCTCTATATGTTGAGCCTCAAACAATTTACTCTAAGCTGAAAAGCTGTAGTCTATACAAATAACAGTTCGTTTTGGTTTTCCCTCCCCTTGGGTCACCATATTTGGACGCAAAGATGTTTAGCAGCCGTAATCGCATATTGGGGAAGAAAAACAAAATCCACAATTAAATGGTCTCAATTGGCCGCAAAGTTGACACAATACTTGTTTGGTAGCTGCTTGACTTGTACAAGCAATTGGCCAAAAGGCGGCTGTAGAAAAGTGGTGTGTAAAAAATTTATGGATGAAACTTTCAGGAAAAAAAGGACACAGTTCTATCGTCATCCGTGGTATTCAAGGTCGAAGGTCACAAACAATAGTTTTTTTTTAAATTATCTGTAGTGACCGGGAAGAAATTCAATCTAAACAGAAATGATGGCTTAGATAATTTATTATGAGGAAACTTAGTGTATTGTTCACGTTTTTATAATATTCAATATATATGGTTAAATATGTCATTTTTATTTATAAGGCTTTCACACTGGCATCGAAAACAGTCCGTTTTTCATTTATCTTATGAGCCAAAAACGGCTAGCTATTCATGCAAATCACAGGTTAAACAAAAAGATATCGAACCGCGCTTTCTACCAAAACCAATATTTTATTCACAAGAACCAGTGCTGTTGTGAGCTTCAGAATAAATTGCCAGGGTTGTTCAATTTTTACTACTTATGTGAACAGCTTTTAAAGCAAAAATACAAAAAGTTAACACTTTCACACTGGCGTTATCGTAATGTTACTGGCATTTGCCATTAGTTGATTCCATTTTGTTAGACTTTAGCTCCGTCAAAATAACTTGTGAACTAAGCACATTTCAGATTTAAGATTTAATTTTATATTTGGTTATTTTTCCTACCATTAACTTTTGTTTAACTTTGGCAAGATAATATCGAAAAATTGTTCCTTTGAGACCTTGAATATCTCGGATAGAGACAGGTCGGCGTAAAATAACCCCAATAAAATATATCTTTCCTGAAAATGTCATCCATGAATCTTGTTCACGCCATCTTTCTACAGCCGCCTCTAGACCTACATATAACAAGAGTCAACAGCAGCGTCACCAATTTTAGTACGAGTGTATTGTATGTCTTTGTCGCCTATCGTTGTTGCTGTTGATGTCATTGTGGGCAACGACAGTTGCTGCTGGACCACACATTGCTTCTACAAACGTTGTCGAGATACTAAGCACATTATTTATGACCATAGATTAGAGACGACAAAACGGTAGAGTAGAGTGACAAGAGTTGCAGCCGTAGTAAAGACAACTGAGAAAACTAAAAAAGGAATCTCAAGAAACAAAAATACATAGTATATATCGCAATTAGAGATTTGTTTAATTTAGGATCAATTTTTTTATTTTAGTTTTCTAAGTTCAATTTTATCTACAGTATAGGAAAATTAGACGAAAAATAGCGAACAAAAAAAATTAACAATTAGCAATGATTTGAAAAGCTTCCACTTACTCGTACCCTCTCTGATTCGGCCGGCTTCATTATACCGCTTATTAGACCACGAGTTATGGCAGTACGCAATCATTTGTTGCCTTAATAAACGTTTTGCAGTGGAGCGATTTGAAATCCAAACCACTAGAAATATTTCCAACAAATTTATTAATAGGAATACCTCCGATTCATAGACCAACCCACTTGAAATACTTATTAACAGTAATATAATCTCAGACATGTGGATAACATCAACCATAATTACTGCTGTCAGATTCGGGCACAAAATGAAAATCACACTAATCCTGCCAATAATCAAATTAGAGCAAAAAGAGTTACAACTGAAAATTCCATAAAACCACTGGCAAACACTTTCAGAAACAGATTGGTCATACATTAAATTAAGCTTAGCAAAGCACCAGATATTTGAAAAGAAGAGAAACTTCCTGGTGAATGGTGTGAAAAAATTACAGAAAATTCCAAATCCTGGGCTCATCATCTAAACTGCAAAGTAAACTGGAAATATCATTGCGAAGACAGTAAGCCAGACTCCATACAAATCGATAATGTACGGAGAATATACTCACACTCTGCATTGTCCTAGAGTAAGGATGATAATCATGGGAATCAATTCTAATGGCACTGATGAATCTGGCTAAAGCCATTAAAATGGGAAAGCTTATGACATTATAAGCCATAATCACTACAAAAGAATCCAGTGCTACATAGACTCTCGCGGCTATTGTGATCTGATTTGCTTTTTAACCATATAAAATTCAATTGACACAATAGCTGCAGGAAAATGACCATGAACGGCTGCGAATAGAAGTGCTCGAGTTTTTCAGCTTAAGTAGTAATATAGGCGACCATCATTTTTGGCAAAAAATTATTATGAGCGACGAAGCACTTTCTTTGAGAATGGTGTAGGCAGGCCCGGGTTTAGAAATCTGCCGCCCTTAGGCCAGTCAGAAATTGCCGCCCCCCTTCACTAGTAAATAGAGATAAAAATTTTGTAATATCAAAAGTGAGGACCTTTTTTTTTGGTTTTTTTTTTTTGCTAATTAACATTTTTAGGTAATTTAGTGCATACAATCCCAGTATTTGGACTTTTTTCCCCCTGTGTAAATAAACTTTAAAAAATTCAAAAAAAAAAATTTCAAAGTTCCCAATATTTGCCGCCCTAGGCACTGGCCTAGTGTGCCTCTAAGATAAATCCGGCCCTGGGTGTAGGCTAAGGCAACATTTACTGTTGACCGTTATCGGAACATATTAGAAAACTTTATTGTGTCCGGATCAGATCAATTATGCCTACAGAACAACTGGTTAACACGATGCCACATCACACACAGCTCGTGCTGCGATGCAAATTTTGCGAGAAATTTTTCCCAACCGAATAATGTTAAAAAGTAGTGATATCGACTGGCTCCCATGATTCCCTGATTTGACCCCGACCCCCCCCCCACGATATCTTTTTATGAAGTTACTTTAAAAAAACGGTGTACACAAACAAACCAACTACAACTTCGATGGTTAAGGACAACATTCGAAACGAAATTGCTGAAATAACACCCGAAGGGTTTGAAATTATTATGAAAAATGTACTTAAAAGAGCTCACCACGGCGGCAATTTGACCAACATTATATTCCATATTAAAAACCATATAATTGTTATTAAAAAAATCATCGATCTGGAACATAAAACGAAACCTATATACATACATCTTTTTTAAAGGATTTTGAAAATGATCAAATAATATTTGAGTATGTATTTTGACTTTTATTACACTGGCCACAAAAGAAAGTTTTTAATATTTCGCTTAGTTTTTTATGATTGACTTTACCAACGGCTGATGGAAGATATTTCCTGAAATTAGATAACAATACTTGCGTTACAAAATTCATGTTACTTGGATGTTTCCGAAACATAAACGTTTTTTCGTTCAATTTATAAATTGTATTCTGTTATGCACATTCTTCATTCTTTCAACCAATATGTTCAAAATGCTCGTACCACCATGCAAGTACATAATCCCAAATTACTTTAGCTGTTTACTTGTCATTGTTTGCAAATCTTTTTAGCACACTCTAGGGAATTGGTTAGTTCTTTTATGTCTTATTATATTCCATTTGTTGATTGGCTCTTTTCTTTGACAATGTCATTTTTTCGCGTATCGTGATCGTATTCCCTCAATAGTGATGAATGCCTCCGAATACACTAACGATGAGACATGAAATTGGCCATAGTGTCGTTGTCATTGTCGTTGATTTTAAATTCCTTCTGCTCCCTGTCATTTAATTACATATAAAATAATGCTCACGATTGCGTGACTATTTCACATTTTTGAAATGTTTTTCCAAAAGCATTTCTCACCATTTTGCCTCTGTTTGATTTTTAGCCGATAAGCCTTTAAATTTGTTTTTTGTGCGCTTAACTTTGTTTTGTTTTAGTGATATTTTGGTGAATGTTTTATTTGTTAAACATTGTTGTAGTGTTGGTTTGTAAGGACTGACCTTTCCCGGGCATTCGTGCTCTTATGATGATTAATTTGGTTTTTGTTTGGTGGGGTTAGTTTTCTTTCTTTCTACAAAGTTGATTTTGGAATAGGACCATGTAAGCTGCTGGTTTATTTGTAGTTTGCGTAGGTGGTGTGGGAGTGCGTTTTCATGTTTGTGTATGTTATAATTAATGACATAATGAATGCAAATAAAATGCGTGGAAATATCTATGATAAATTATTTGATAATATTCAAGTGATTACCTTCTATTTCAAATGTTTATATTTCACTATTAGAAGTATATAAAGATTGGGAACACACGGTAATTAAAATATAGAAGAGATTTCAAAAATATTTAAGTTTTGAATTATCGAAAGGTTGATTAAATTAGTTGATATCGTTCACTTTAATAATATATCCATAAGAGCAGTTTATCTTAGTACAGCCGCAGAGAGGCGGGAAAAGGAGAATTCGTTCCAGACCCATAATTTTTAAGCCACAGCTAGTTTGTGTTTTTTTTTAATATTTTATTTACTACTAATTTTTACTCAGTTTAACGTGTCAAACACGATTAAGAAGATGGTAAAAAATATAAATTTGAACAGAAGCGATTCCCGACCTTCTAAAAAAAAATTATTTGCCAATGTCACAAAAATTGTCCAATTCCCGGCTTAGATTTGAATTTCCGGGCTCTGCCGGGTTAATCCCGTTCACTTGGTAACCCAGAGTTTGGATATCTTTCTGATAAAAGGATTCACAATTAACTGTTGCCTGCTTGTAAGAATCCTACACTTCTCCGAGCACAAGTTTCGGGTGGACATTGTCATTCAAGGCAATATATTTTTAAGATGATAACTATTTTTATTTTCATTGATTTGTTGTTTTCAAATTTATTTTTCTCATTAATTTTAGCCCGCCGCCATTGAAGATCTACGTAAATGGACTTCAAGCGAAGCACTTGGTGATGTAACAGTCACACCAGATTGCATGCACCATGTGGATATGTCGATAAGCACCTCAATGGCGATTGGTGATAATGGCATCCTTACGCCAGCGTTATCTCCGTCCGTCCTGTCAGCCGATGCTGTTGATGCCCTTTATTCCATTAATGTTAGTAACGCCGGCAATAATGCAGACAACACCCATCTCCCTAATGATATGAACAAAGATGTGCCTTTAAATCATCGACTGCCTTCACCAGAAGAACAATGTAAAATTATAGCCTTAAGGTGAGTTAAAATTTTTCTTATATAAAACATATAGTTTAGTGGTAGTAGCTAGTCGGCTAAGAAGTGTCGTAAAAATCATTAGAGTTGATTTCAGGATATATAGTGCTACGCTTACTTGTACTGTACAATCCTGCCAATAATTTCTTCAAAATAAGCTAGTAAAAGGTAGCATCTAAATACTAAATTTCACAGGAATATCTTTGATGGTTCTTAAGATATGCTAAATGCAAATTTAAAGGTCTGGGCAGTGCCATGCCTCTAGTTAAAGCTTTTTGAAAGTTAAATTCCTTCAATCTTTCTTTTCTAATAGATATGCAACTCCCCTTAATTTTTAAAAATCGGTCAAGCCATCTTATAAATATATTCTTTTCTTCAGCATATGGATTTCATAATTATGTTTGTTGAGAAAAATTAATGGGAAAAAACGAAAAGCGACAGAAAGACTGACCGGTATTCAGTATTCGGGTACTTCAGTATTTGCCCTCAAAAATACTGTTAAATTTTTTTTTCTTAAACCATGCTCGTTGAAAGTATTCAATAGGATTACGTTTTCTTGACTACAAAAAAATGCAATTCTATCAATGGCATATTGCCCTACCTTAAGTTTAAGCTCAGCATTTCGTGCCAACAATTTTAATATTACGCCTGTTTTTTGGCAGCTCACAAGTATAGAAAACATACACTCTCATTTGCATACACAGCGGCCGTCTTCGTAGGGTGGGGTGTGCGTTCTGAAATGTTTGGTATTTTTGAAAAATGTAACATATGGAATATGCTGTTGATGATAAAGTTGAAGTAGCTAATTGAATTTATTTAGTGACAACAGAGTGCAGAGCATTGTAATTCCACATAAAGTGAAATTAAACAAATTAATACAATTATTTACATTTGTACATTTGTGGCATAGGCTTTTTTTATTGTCAATTTTGTTAAATAGTCAGTAAATTTAAAAAAATATTTCGTTGTATTTTTTTCAAATGCTGAAGTTGCAATAAATAAAAAATATATTCGTCTGGTGCATATTGTAGCAAATTTATTGCAATTATGACATACTGATAATATTTGGAAAAAAGGGGTAAGCTAAACTTTTCATGATTTGGAGTAATATTGTGCGCATTAGAACTTTTCATCTACAGGTCCCGAATCTTATTAGCTAAATATCGAAAATAAATGCAGAAAGAACAAATTATTATAGTATGAGAATAAATACTTCATTTTACAGAATTGTCAAAGATTTTACTGAAGTTAATTTCTTTATATACAAATTACGATATTTATAAAATTTTCCTCCAATCTAAAAAAAAAATTATGTTGAATGAATAACGATTACACAGTATTTTACATAGTTTGAACGTATTTTAATTTTGTTAATATTTCTCTAGATATCCTGCCGAACTTATTTCTGTCGATACGTCTGGCAAACGTTTCGAACGCATGTGCATGGCCAGAAAATCAACGACCGGTTGCGTTGTAAGCATCGCGGAATCGAATAATTTAAATGATGATGTACAAACAGTAAGTCGGCGTTCACGATCGCGTAAAGTGCGCGGTAAAAGACGAAATACGATCGCTGGCATCGATCAGAAGGAAATACAAGATGCTGCTAATGGGTATGTTCACCTTTATGCGTACTCGTATAAAATAAATTTAAGTTCTTTTTCTTACACTTACTACTCAGTTGCATTTATTTATGTTGCTCAACCTAATTTTTGACTAAAAAAAAGTCAATAATGTATATTAAACTAGAAAAAAAGAATTAGTCAAAATTTTTACTTAAACCGATAGCGTATAATACGCTTAAGTCTTGTAAACTTTATTTAATAAATGCAACATGCCTTGTAATTTTACGAAATCGTATGAATGCACACGGTGGTTAAGCACTGCATTATTATAACGATGCCATGAAGCCCACTACATATAGGCTTAAATATTTGTCCTTAAGTTCAAAAATGTCTTATGAAGATGCATATTTAAAAACAAAAATAGTTTTATTTAATACCTTTCATTTGATGTGCAATATCAAACATGCATATCTCATAGTACATATTACCTTTTTTTTTTTGCTCCAATTGTTGAGACTCAAATTTTGTGGAATAATTTTTTCACAAAACTTTGTGTTTAGCGTGATATGAAAACATTGGCTCACTGCCACGCCCACCACTCATATAAACAACTGGATAATTTCAAATAGCCTTCAGCGAATTTGCTTTTATGGCTTCAACCGACTCAAAGCAACTTTCTTGAAGTGGTGGATTTAGCTTTCGGTTCAGGAAAAAATGAGACGGGGTTATATCAGTTGAGTACGGTGCTTTGTTGTCGATGGCATACGTTGAAATGTTGGGCTCAAATCTCTAGCACAATGTTGGTCTTATGCGATCGTGCATTATTGTGGTGTAAAATCCAGGAATTGGCTTTCCACAAATCTGGTCATTTTCAATGAACGTTTTTACGCAAGCGGCTTATGGCGCCTAAACAATATTCCTTATTTACCGTTTGTCGTGTAAGGAATTCAGGGTGCATCATACCGTGGTAATCGAAGAAAACTCAGTTTCGTATATTTTTTACACAGCTGTTGTAAACATATGGACCAAAACGCGAAAAAGTAGACTACGGAGAAAAATTTTTTTTTTCAAATTTCGCGGGTTCTTCATTATTTGCTGGTTACACATATCCCTAGGTATCGAGAAACACAAATGTCAACCTGAAATCTGTGGTTCGCTACGAGAATTTAGACTTGCTTCTTTATTGCCTCTTGATGAATAAAAATGAACAAAAATACAACACGAAACAAAAAGGTACGTTGTATTCAATATATGCTATTTTTTACTTGCTATCCGCTTTTCTGAGATAGTATTAAGTATAATGAAAGTAACTAAATAAAATATTTGAAGGAAAAAATTGTTATCAGCATTTTGTGTAAAAAATAATTCGACCGCATTTTTTTAATGTAACGTAACAGTCCAAAATCCAAAAAAGTTTTTTGGCGAACAATCTAACACGTTAACAAAAGAGAAAGACCTCATTTTCTTGGAGCAGTTTTAGTATATTTTCTAAAGAAAATAAAAAATTAGCGGTGCATTTACTTATGTGGGTGTCCAGCGCCGAAAACAATTTGTAACGTAACAGTCTTTTCTCATCGATAATCAAATATTATAAGAGCTATGTTGATTTTCTAACCTAAGCTGAGCAAGGCTTTACATTTTTATTACCCGTCCAGCACCACTCTTTAATCCCCTTATGGAACATTTTAGTCAAATTTTCTGAAAAAATTAACATACGGGTCAAACGAGTGAGAATTTTTTCATACGTCCTTAGGAACAAATATTCCTCATAAAAAACTAACAACATAACTTCCTCAGGCTCATCTGTGTGGCAATAAAATTCAAAAATTAATCGTCTCTTTAAGTTTTTTCAACTCCTTTATATCGCTCGTTTACTAGAGACCGTTAGAACTGAAAAAAAAATTTTCGAGTTAATTATTTATTTGTTTTATGTCGAAAAATCGTAAAGGTATCTAATGAACTTAGCTTGTGACAAGAGAGAACAACTTTTCCTCAGACACCAAATCTCTTAGACTTGAATTAAAAAAGCCGTAGAAGAGCGTTTAACCGTGTCAATTACCGGTTAGTTTACCGATATCTGAAAACGTAGAAGTCTTGACCAAAATCTGATGGCAGATTCGAGCTCAGCGACCCCAAATTACACTGATTACCCGAATTTTAGAAATAATTTTTGCACACAGTGCAGTTATAGTGTTGTTGGTTGCTTAAAATTCAATGCCATTTACTTGGAACTTTTTGAACGTTTAATCGTTAGACCACTGAATCAATGCTATCTATTAAACAATTAAACCCATTTTAATGTTTTATTTTACTTTTTACACGAACATAGCTCGGTAACGTAACAGTCTTTTCGTGTAACGTAACAGTCCGAACATTTTTGCTTCTACAGAACTCAAAAAAAAAATTTCAGTGTAATTAAAATTTAATTCATTACTTTCATTCTAAAGCTTAGAAATTATAAACTTCACATTGAAAATAGTCCACCAAAAGAACAAACCTTTTCAACAATGTGAGGCAAATTCAAAATCTACTTCCAAAACTATGTAACGTAACAGTCCATGCTCACACGTTCATAGCTCCTAAATAACAAGGGATACAAAAATTTTTATATAAACAGAAAATGGTACCATAGAATCATACTTTTAGATGCATGGATCAAATATATTTAAAGTACTCAATTCCATGTGTTTTCAGAGCAATTTATGTTCAAATGTACGTACGAATGTAACGTAACAGTCTGCGTTTTAGTCCATATACGATACACATTTTGAGCATTAAGTATCCTGCAATATAAAATTGAATTTTTTCTTTAAAATTCGTCAAAAAGTAGATGTGTCTCGGCTTTCCAAGTATCATAAAAAATTAAATAGAAAAAAATTAAACAAGAGGCATAATATAGCTACATATAAAAATGATGTACTTGATCACCGTGGGCATATATTTACTCGTTCGGTGATATATAATGCGATTCATGTCATTTACAAGACTTAAGTTTAAGTATTTCTATAACTCGAGATTATTAACATTTGAGGAATAGTTTTACAGATATTTCAAAGAATATTATATATACGCAATTTGAACATACTAATCTATATTGATACACTCATGTATATTTACAAATAATATAATATATGCTACTTGACATTGCATTAAATATACATTATATACTTCATACATTAGAAAAGCGAAATTATTGTGATTTAATGGTTTGTTATGCTGTTTTTTTTAATTGATGTATTTTGTTAAATTTCGTAAAATTAGTTAAATGTTGTATTAAAAACATGAATTGAATTTTTGAGACCATATTTTATTTGAACAAAACACAAAAAAAATAATCACTTTAGTGGAGCATGAATAATTTGTTTTAGTTTTTTTTTGTAAAATATGTTTGCTCTATGATTTCTACGTGTAAAAATTTAATTTAAAAAGTAAAAACAAAATTATTTTCGTTTTCTTATTAACCAAAATTAAAATGCAAATTTTCTGTAATTTAATACCAACTTAAGTTGCTTACTCAGCGTATCTAAATGCGCCTCTTATCTTTTTTTTATTTTAAATAACAGCCTAACAAATTAATATGTGTTTGTAAATAAATTTTGAAAAAATCGTGAACATCAACATAAATTTTATACTTTACATAATCTACACGCACTCACATAAATACACAAACAACATCAGTACAGACTATACATTAAACAATAAATTTTTAAATATTAAATTTCTATATTTCATATACATACCTACTACATCCATATATGTTTTCATAATGATTTTTCTTCATAACCAGCAGCATTAACGCACATCATTGCTTAACGAACATCAATATTTTTTCAATCATCCAAAACTTCATAAATCATTTCAAGATTTCAGTATTACAGTCATAACAAAAAAAAATCAAAAATTTATCTTTAGGCCTACACCTCACATTAAAATGCATTTTGTTATGCAAAAATTCTATTCAAATTAATGAATGTTTTATGTTTTTATTTTTTGAAATGCCAACAGCAAAATTTTAGCGTGAGAAATGGTTTTTAATTTTCATAAATTATTGTGATACGAAAATCTTTTTGTTGTTGCAATTGAACTTCATATCCTTTGGGGCATGCTGTTCGAAATTTCAATGAGTGTTACAATATAGATTAGGTTAGACGGGCTGTCCAGCAAACAGGTGGCTTCATAACTTCCACACCCTTTTGAATTCCTTAATAAAAAATGAGGAGATTGCATATCCTAATGTTGACTATGTCAACTATATTATTGAAAAAGTAATCCCCCATCTAAAGCATTTCTACAAAGAGCAGAACAGTTATAGAACAAGGTGTTCAACACTTTCTTCCTCCTCTTCGCAGCAGCAGCTTCTACAGAAATCATTGCAGGCAATACCCAAATGCCTAGCATATTTGCCAAAAAGACAGGCCTGTAAAGATACCTACCACCGATTTCACCGATTCTTTGATCGCTGAGTTCATTCATGTTAAATTTTTCAACCAACTAAAGTTAGCTAACTCCAAGGTCTTCTTTTCAATGTCTGATTTGCAAGTAGTCGGGTGATGTGCGATGGAAAGCGAATCCGTCACTCTTTTACTTAGCTTGGGAAGCATGTGCTTATAATTATAATGACACACAAAAGCATTGTTTCTTCGAAAATTTCTTCGATAAAAATTCATAAAACTTTCCTGGTTATTCTATTGAAACAACAGAAAGACGAAATTTTGATGAAGTTACATGAAGATTTTCGCAACAGTCTAATGTAAAATTCTTTTTGAGTGCATAAGTCTTGAACCAACATCATTGTGCTCTCAAATGTTTTTTTAAAACAGAATATCTTGATGTACTGAGATAAATTATCTACCTTATTTAAGATCAAAGATTACAGGTTTTCGTTTTTAGCTTATTTCCTTCGAACCGTTTTCAGGTAAAAAATTAGAAATGTTGATTATAATCATTGATATTGATTGATTAATAATTTTCAATATCACATTTCTTATTGGTTGGACATTATTTTATGTTAGACAAAAGCTTTAGATTTTAAATTTAAATTTAGAAATTTTTAACAGAAATTATTACGTGATACAAAGTAAAATACTATAAAACTAATTTTTAACCTTTGACCTTGAATTTCCTGACAACGGCTGAACTTATGGGATTTAGGCAAATTTTCTTATCTATCACTTTTGTGCAAAATGAAATTATCATCGGTTAATAGGTATCTTAAATAATGTTGAAATTTGATGTACATAATCGTGAGATTGTGTTTCTAGAAACCTCAGAGAATATATCGAATTTGGTCGCAGAAGTTTGAACTAAAGAAAATTCTAAAATTTTTGAGCTCTCATAGCGAAAACATATTTTAATCGGTGACGTTACATAAATTCCATAAGCGACATTCGTTCCTTTACAAAAGGTGAAGTTCTTTTTCTTACTTTCTATCACTATTTCAAGTTGAAAGTTAAATATAGCAGGTGTCCCAATTATGAGCCGAATGATGTCAAAACCTCGCAAAGACTAGACTGTTTTAGACTCAATTTAATAATAAAGAAGTGTTCATTACTCTTAATAGTTCACATTTCAGTATGACTCCTTCTTCCCGTCGTCCATGGTCGAATCCTGCATTCGCTACTGAGGCCAAATGAATACTCACGCGGCGAAATATAGAAACAATAAATAATTTTCATACTATTTTTTTATTATGAGTCATTTTCAACTTAAAATCGAATAATGTTGGACAATGAACTTCAACCAAACTGGTATGTACTTATAAAAAATCTTAATTATTGAGTCTTAATAAAATCATAAATTTAACAAAGTTTTTCTGTAAAGAATGTTCTTAAATATCAGTTTTTATTTCGTTTATATCGTGTGCAACGATTCTTTAAGTTCAATTAAATGTGAACTTTTCTTTAATCGCTTGAATAAAAAAACAATGCGATACAATCAATGTACGACTGACCCTGACATAACCTCAATTTCTAGAAAAGTTTTTGTAAAAAAGTACATTAAACTTAAAACAGATAATATTTCAATTAATAAAACTATTGAAAACATTTGCTAGCCATGTTCATTACGATAAGACCTTTGCATAATATCATATGTTCAATGTCTGATATAAAAAAACATGTTTATGCTCGTATGAAAATGTACAATAAATGTTCAAATATTAACATAAAAATGCATTTAAATCACAATAATTTTACCCATTCTAAGATGAAATAATTTTATAAAATTTTTTTAAACATTAAGGGTTAAATCTTTTATGAATAAATGTAATACTGAAATCTTTCATTTTATTCCTTCAACTATCCATTATCTATCGGTAAGTGTTGGGCAATCTATTATTCAAAAAAAAAAAAAATAAATTTGAACTGCAAGAGGAAGATCCGGTCATTGAAAATGTGAACGATTTTAGTGTGGTACATAATGGGTAGATTTGGTAACAAAATAATAATATAATATTTTGGCTTTCGTGCAATATTTGATTTTATTTGAATAGAGATCGTAGTAATCAGCTAGTGACGAAGGTCGGTCATCCTAACACACATCATATTCAACTTGTTCTTCCATTCGTACAGATGTACGTATGGTATGTTCTTGATCAGCATCACCTCCTGTGTCTTTACTGGCGGGCATCTACATATACTAAATCGGCGGGGAGCCGGTGACATCAAAAGTGCCGTCAGTCATCGCTGATTTGAAAAATTGTAATGAAAATTGACTGTAGAAAACCTTACAAGCAAAAGAGCCCAATATGACAAGGTTTATCTAGCCGGAAGTATTTTTAATTAAATTAATTATCGTTAAAAAAAAGTAACTACCAATGCCGTTATTGCGAAAATTGATTTCAATTAAAGCATTTTTAGGATATTTCATGCTCTTTTAGAAAAACCTGGTGTGACAGCCTGAATGTCTGTTAAGAACGAAATCCAAAATATGGATATATAGTTTTTGAGATATGACAATTTTTAAAGATTCTGACCAACTTTTTTTTTTTTTTTTGGTCCAACCGAAAAAATTATATATTTCATTATCTCTTCTAAATAAAACCGGTTACTAAGAAAACTTATATCTCATATAGCACGATGTAATGTTCAATTTGGAGTGTCTCACATTCCATAGTTTTTTATCAACTACTCAGACATTGGTATAATGACATAAGCAATTACTTGAAGCTTAATTGTACCTCACAAATCGTTTATACCCTAATATATTTGATCTTCTTTTTGAGGTTGCAATAGTACCTATACGTTAAGTATTATTTTTTCGAGTAACGAAATTCAAAATAAATTATTGCCCAAAACTTTTTATATCTATCCATTACTACTCTTTCTTCTTCATCACTATCATCATCATCATCATCTTCATTCCCTAAAAAATCTAACGAAAAACCTACAAACATTTTTTTTATTCCACATTCTATTTCTCCCATCACCACGAAATTATTATTCGTTTTCAATTTAGCGATTCTACTGCAACGAGCAGCGAGATTAAAAACACATTAGCGACTGTCGCCACCAATGCAGACGATGCTGCCGCAGACGTCGATGGAGATGAAGAGGAGTCGATGGCAACAACTAGCAGGCGCACAGAGAAATCAAAGAAATTTGGACGCAGTAAATCAAGCGATATATTAAAAAAAGAATATGTTGCCTTGCCATATGATAAGGGCAAGAGCACCTTGACGCGACTAAACTCATTAAAGCAATGGGGCCGCAATCGCTTCAAATTCATGCAACGCAACGAAACACCAATTGTCGTAACAGCAGCATCAGCGCTGATGATGACGAATAGCGGAAGTCATGACACGAGCGGCATTAGTAGTAGTACTTACGCCCAAAATGCTATATCGGCAGACAAATCGGAAATAAATGTTAACGGTAGCAAATCTACAGCGAAAACTAACAAAATGCTAATTGCAAAGGGTGCTCAGGGCTCAGTTGATATCGATGATGCATGCGTAGTCCACGATCTAATTCATGGCCAAAAGAGTGAAAGTCGGTTTTCGCACGAACGAAAACCTTCATATTCCTCCTCGGAGAAAAGCATAAGCGTTAGTAGCAGTGGCCATTTAAAAGGCAAATTGCATTTGGCCAGTTGTGGTGGCACCGGAAATGTTAAGCTGCGTGATACATCATCGTTGAATCGTCAACGTCGCAATGGTATCACAACTAACGGTGGTCTAAGCTGTAAAGATGAGCAACCGCATTCGTCAAGTGGCAATTGGAGTGCTAGCTCCGAATCTGGACGTGCCTCAATAGGCAGCGAAATAACTATGCAACCTAAGTCCAGTGCATCGAATACTTCACTTAACGTGTCTAGTTTCCATCCCGGTAGTAGCGGTCCTCCTTCGTCTATGCTTAGCCGACGTCGTTTCCTTAATACTTCAGCTTCCAGTAGCGTTACAAGTGAGGGAACGGCAACACCAGAACTCCAAATGGTCGATACTGCATATAACAATCCCTTGGATGACGAGACCAGTTCAGCTTACTCATGTGATACTGAGGGTTACTATACCTCGTTTCATATGGACAGCGGCTTACGCACCCTCAAGGAGGAAGAGCCTCCATCGACACCACTCCAAATTGGACAAAATTTGCATACAAGTAGCTACTCTTTCGGGTCTCAGTCTAATCAAACGGTACTCAATGCCGAGAATGAATACGAACTTTATGGCAGAGGTTCGACTTCCACCACAACTAGTTCGGCAGGAACTGTCTGCACCACGCTTATGGTAAATGAGCATAATAGCTGCAATTCTGTGCTCGGTCCAGATGTGCCGGAACGCATTAGTTCGCTGGGCAAGCTCAATCGTTGTAGTCACAGCAATAGCGCCAGCACCAGCACTTTAGAGCGCAGCTACTCGAGCAGTACAATTGGTAGCACACTCGAGCGCACGGGCACAATAAAGCGCAACGTTAATGCGAGTCTAAAGTTACTTGCCAAAGAGGCGGACGAAATTGATGCGCAGTCAACAGTGGTGACAGAAACGACGCCTGAATCACAAGAAGAAGAATTCGATTTTGAGCATCGCATACGAAAACGTACAGCACAGCCGTTGCCTCACATCGTTGCAGAACTTGAATACTCAGAAAGCTCTGACTTAGAGGGTGTGGAACGCATTGAGCGCATCAAACAAAAGACAGCCTTAAACGCTAAGCGTATACCTTCAATGTGTATCATAACGCCCAGTACGAGCGATGATGAGAATCATGTGAAACCCAAAAGCTCCCTGCTAAAAGCTGCCGATTCTGCCACAACGCTGCAGTTTAAAGTAAATGAAGTCACTGGTTATTGTACGATTGATGTGACAGCAAGTGATGAATTAAAAATCGAAGAGGCACCACCCACACCAACAAGAAAATCAGCTGTTGCGGAAGAGCGAAAGGATCAAAATCTCAATGTGTTAACGAAACGCAGCTCTAACTATGGCTTTAACAACGTGCTGGAAAAGCTACGTGTTGTCCTGCCAAATATTAAACGATCCCCCAGCAAAAACTCACCATCATCTGCCAACACTGCTGTGGACGATGACGAGTTGTATGACACCGCCGGTGAATATGTCACCATTGCCGACATTAGCAACAACAATCGGCGACGTAGTCAGTTGCAACAGCCAAAAGCTATAGGCACAAGCCTTGGAATTTACTATTCCAATGACATAATTCGTCGACGTGCCTCTAATGCAACACAACAACAGCAGGCTAACGAACCCTTGGCCAAGGCGACAAGAGAGACTGAGTTGGAAACCGAATATATATCTCTCAATGAATTACCGTATCATTTGCGTAAAATTGAGGAAGCTTTTACGCGCAACGCTACCCAACCCTCTGCAATACTGAACGATGCTGTGCAAAAAAGCTCCACTTACAATCAGTGCGCAGAATCCGCAAAGCGCCAAAGTGGTGTTGTCGTACCCATGTATGCGGAAATTACAGAGCAACCGCGAGAGCGAGAGCTCATTTCGCCAGCAACACAAAGTAAGGGTGCACGCGTTAAATTCAATGCACAAGGAAAACCAATTTACGATTCCGATAGTCTGAAACGGCGCAAGGGTGCGCATACAACATTCGCACCTGGACCGTATGTGAAAGAAACTGAAAGTACGAAGGCGCACGAAATCACTGCCTCGATAGCGTCGACCATCAGTAGTAGTGAAAGTGCCACAGCGAAAGCAATAAATCTCCTCAAATCCAACGCAGCGAACGCGAAATTACTTTTCCTTAATGGCGCAGTAACTGCTAATAGCAGTGGAACACGTAAAGTTGCCAATGTTCGTCCGATTGTCGCAACTACGCCGTTACAACCTCTACAACGAGCTACGAATACCAACACGAATGCAATGTCTGCTGCTGGTCCCTATAACTCAGCGCATACTACTGCGATAGACTATAGCTATACCGACAGCAAAAATCTTCTAGCCAACCACACCAATCCATTTTTCAATACCGGAACTGCTATGTTGCCTTCGCCATCGTCAAAATCGACTTCATCGACTGGCTCAACAATTTCATCGACAAATTCAACGAATACCCAGAGTTCTTCTTTTTCAGCATCAACTTCGTCATCAGCTAAGGCAGGGACAGCAACAACAGCAATGACATCGTCACAGAACAAGGATGAAGGTAAGACAGCGTCAAATGAAAATCTTTCTAGTGGTAATGTTAATTTTAATTTTGAACTTGTGGCTAATGTAAATAACACTACAAACAACAACAACAACAAAAACAACAAAAAAGACACAACGACAATTCAAACAACAAATGCTAACAATAACAATTTGGAAACTAATGAAAATTGTAATATAACAACAACAACAACTAACGATGTTTCCTTTGCCCCAACTTTTTCCAGCAATGTATATATTGCAAAATCAAAAGCTTCAACATATACTGGGGTTGAACAGCCCCACGACCACCTACTACAGCAACAGCAACAACAACCCCAACAGTTTCATTGTTTTGGCAATGCAGAGTCAGTTAGTGATCCACAACCCCCACCTCCCCCCTTACCACCGAGATGCCAAAAATTAAGTAATGGCGTATCGTCATCAGATGCTGGCGCTTTTGCTCATAATGCATTTTCAGTAAATTTATTCTCACCTCGGCCGACGCCACCGCCGTCTTCACCGATTTCATCAAGTCAACAGCATAGTGGTGACGACAAAATATCGATTTTTGGCAATGTTGACCCAAATACTAAAGCACAGATTTCCATTTCAACTAATGCAACTATTGCAGCAAATGATGGTGCCCTGGTAGAGATGGAGATTGCTTCCCCCCTAAAACGTCCTGTACTTAAACGTAATAATAGCTATAGACTGGTGTTTTGCGGCAAAGGTTAGTTTACCTGCCTATAACGCTAAAATAGTCCTGGCACTTGAACCAGTACTATTTAGGTTGTTTGATTGTTATTGCAGGCACATAAACCCACAATAACAGTGTTTAAATGAAAGCAAGGCACCTTACCAGTGGTCGGGGGTGTCTTGCTGTGTTGGCCACTAAATATCAAAAGAATGACAAGAAAACCTTTAATATAAAATAGGTGTTGCTTTCTTTTTGAGTTGCTATGTAATGGCGAAATTTTATTTAATTTATGTCTATTATATACTTAATCGATAATTACAAATTGTGTACCAAATCATAATTTCATTAATTTAAAAATTGTGACCTACTTAAAATGCAGCCACCATAAACAAAACAAAAGCGAGCATTGACTTTAAAGAAGTTGCAATGTTTGCATTTTGTCAATAAAGCAAAAGCGAACATTGACTTCAAATAAATTGCAATGTTTTGCATTTTGTCAATACTAAACATTTTGATATGCTTAAGGGGTTGCATATGTGTAAAATATGTATGTGAGATTATAATTGAATAAGTGAAACTGAACATCCTCCCCCCGTTGAATATAATTCAACTGCTGTCGTCCAAATTGATAGCGAAGTCGGGTTTTTGCTGCCCAGTCGAACGTGGCTGAGGTGTAGGCTTTGTTGTTGTTGATGTGAATCGTCTTACTATGTGCTTTATAGCGATGAATAATATTATTATGACTGCTAAAATTAATGCTGTGCTGGCAAATGCGGTGTTCCAAGTATTTTGATGTTGTAGTTTATGTGGCAGTATAAAATTTTCTGTTGTTAATAGCATATGCAATTCAGTAAGATTTTTTATTTGGTCATCATAGAGGATACTAGTGTCATTTCTTAATACGGCTCTTATTTGCTCTGGATTGGATAACCTTTGAACACTTCCGAAACCAGTGTAGGAAGTGCGTATTGCGCTGGATATGAGATGGAATCCATCCAGTGTCAAAATACTGTTTTTGGCAACACACTGGGGTGCAATTGTGAGAATCCCCGAACCTGCCAAAGATACCTGTTGTGAGTTCTGGTCACATACGATCGTCAACCGAGTAGGAAATTTTAACGCAAATATCCATTGGTTTCGTTGTTCCGTTTGAATCCATGTTGAGTTTTGTTCAATCTTTTCTAAATTGCAGGTGGCATGTGTTTCATTTTGGAGAAGCCCAAGTTCACAGGAACAAACTTGAGATTCTTTGTGGTACCTTGGACGAGTTGTGCATACAACTTGATCCTGTTGAATGATGATACAGGATTTAATATCAGCTTGACTTAATGGTATGTACTGATCCATATGTTTGTCAATGGCAATTGTTTCCGCGCAAGGTGCAACAGTTATTAGTGTATTGTTAATTATGGTTGGAATAGGTGTCATTTTAAGTATATCAAATTGTTCTTGGATGGTCAGTGGAAGTGAAATCTGAAATACTGCATTGTCATTCGTTACTCCTCCCTTGACTGTCATGATTTTATATAACTGTATGGCGTCCTCATCTTTGACTGGTATATCCAAGTTGGCTGGCATGTGGGCCTTGATGTTTCTTAGCTCCTTGCGCAGTTGATTTACAGATAGTAAAGTTGGACTTATTTTTCCATGATGTGTGTCGGTCAATACGTCAAGGAGTGCAGTTTGCACCCGCTGTATGTTGATAATAATAAGTGTCAGTTGATCTGATAAGGATGTGAAAGTTTGGAATAGAAGGAATTGGTATTCAGACGTTTCGATGTTTTCTATTGCCTTTGTGAGGAGATTTAATTGACCTTCCACTTGCTCGAATTTCAACTTAGTAGTGTTTCGGTCTACCTTTATTAAGTTAAGAGTGGAGTCTATGATTGATGTTTTGTTTCTTAACAATCTCAATAGATAATCTTCATTGTCTTTTACTTCCTCTATAGTATGTGACATTTTTTCTGCGTAATTGGAATCCAGTACTCCAAAAAGTGAATTTGCCACATTTCCTACAAAATTTATGGCACCTCTTTTTACACGACCTGTCGGCAAAAAGGAATTGTCTAATTGAAGCACATCAGCCATATGTTGAAAATGAGATAAAGTGGTATTACAACTGCATTGTCGATTTATTCTGCCACATATATTATGAAGGAATGAAATACCATTTTTCAGTGCGATGATGTCGGTTTTTAATGGTTCTAAATCATAGTAGACAATGAGGTTCCATTGGCTTGTAGCAAGTTTGAGTCTCCCAATCTCTTCAAAATGTATACCAATATCTGAGTTAAACTTCTGTATTTTAACGTTTTGTGCTAATGCTAGTGGTAACATTAGAAGTGTAATCATAAGAGTGATCAATACGGTCTTGCTGCTGTCAACTGATGCCTTTCGTGCGCGTTTTTTTTGTAAATCATCTACCTCTTCAGAATTAACCTGTGTAAATTCCTCAGTTGGTTCAATTGGTAATGGTGACAACTTATGTATAGGTCTTTTAAGAACCCCCGACGCTGTGCGAACATCTGCTACGCGTACAGCTCCATCCTGACCATGATAAATCTTTTCAATTCTTCCTAAAGGCCACCGTAATGAGGGAGTATTGTCATCTTTTATGATAACCATTTGACCAAGCTTTGCATTTGAACTTTGTTCTTTCCACTTGTGACGATACTGAAGTTCATTCAAATATTCCAGGGACCATCGTTTCCAGAACTCTTCTTTAATATGTGTCACCAGTTTCCATCTTGTTAGCAATGAGTTACTAGTGGGTGTGGAAACTGGATCAATTGATGAATTAATTGGTTCTCCAATCAAAAAATGACCTGGTGTAAGAGCTGTCATGTCATTAGGATCATTTGACATGGGAGTTAGAGGTCGTGAATTCAAAATGGCTTCTGCTTCAACCAACGTTGTTTCAAGTTCCTCATACGTAAGGGATGCCGATGTCAAGATTTTTATGAGTAAACCTTTTGCAGATTTAACAGCTGCTTCCCATAGGCCTCCAAAGTGAGGGGAACTTGGAGGTATGAATTTAAAAGTAATGCCTCTATTGTTGCATTCTGTGGTTATCTTTTCGTTAGCTCTTTGGGATTGAAGAATATTTTTTAATTCCTGTAATTGGTTACTGGCACCAATGAAGTTTGTTGCATTGTCGCAGTATATAGTTTGGCAATGACCTCTTCGGCCAATAAATCTTTTTAAAGCTCCTATGAAGGCATCTGTTGTGAGGTCGCTAACGAGCTCCAAGTGGACAGCCTTTGTAGTGAAGCAACAGAATACTGCTACATAAGCCTTTTGAGGACGTTTTCCTCGAATTTTGTAATGTATCCAGACTGGTCCAAAGTAGTCAACACCGGTAATAATGAATGGTCGATTAGGTGTTATTCTGTCAGCAGGTAAGTTTCCCATTATTTGGGAGTACATCTTTGGTTTCGCCTTGTTACATTTAACGCACCGTTGGATGATTGCTCTAGCCATAATTTTTGCCTTGATTGGCCAAAATTTCTGTCTTGTGAATGATATGAGCGCTTGAGCTCCACAATGCATATTTTCCTTGTGTACCTTTTCCATTAAAAGCTTCGTCAATGTGTCATTGTATGGAACTAAAATTTGATGCTTGGCGTCATAATTTAATGATGAAGCTTCCAGTCTTCCTCCAACACGAATAACACCTTGCTTGTCTAGGAACGGAGAAAAGGCTGCTAACGGGCTTTGGGCCTTTACCGTTCTTTCTTTCTTTAATTCTTTGAGCTCATCGCTGAAATCATTTTTTTGAATGACCTTGATGATTGTAACAAGAGCGTCATTTAGTTCCTGTGTGCTTAGCGTCAACTCATTGCATGTTATACCTTTCATGCGTCGTATAAATCGAAGTGTGTAACCTACTACTCGTTGAAGTGTGTTGAATGAGTTTCCATGATTGATTTTGTAAATCCAATCCCTTTGTGAATCGAGTGCCACTGATGTTACATTGGATGTTGTTTGTTCATCTTTATTCATTGTTTCAGTTACGATGGAAGATTTTTGCTTCATTTCCGGACACTGTGGGTTATAAGTTAACTTGGTGAATTTAACTGGCCAATTATTTTCATTTCCATGCAAAAACAAAGGACCAAAGAACCACAAGTGACTGGCTGGCAATTTTGATGGCATTAATCCTCGTGACAGTGCATCTGCTGGGTTGTCCCTTGATGAAACGTGGCGCCACTGATCTGCCACTGTCAATTCTTGGATCTGGCTGATCCTGTTTGCGACAAACGTTTGAAGTGCAGATGATTTTGAGTTTATCCAATAGAGTACAATTTCCGAATCCGTCCAAAAGTGTATCTGTCCCTTATGATTAAGATCGTTCTTCACCCTTTTCATTAACGTTGTGCTGAGGACTGCTGCACATAGCTCCAGGCGTGGAATTGTTTGTTTTTTCAAAGGTGCCACCCGGGATTTTGAACATAGTAGTCTTACGACTGTGCGACCGTCTTTTAACGTTGCACGCACGAAAATTGCAGCTCCGTAGGCCTTTTCTGATGCATCACAAAAGGCATGAAGTTGAACAGATGATGCTACATGTTGTCCAAAAACGTGTCTTTCAAAGCTAAAATTGTTCAGTGCCTTTAAATCGTCTCGGAAGGTCATCCATTTGGAATGTAATTCGATTGGTATTGCCTGGTCCCAGGAAAGTTTTAATTGCCATAAGTCTTGTATGATGATCTTGGCTGTTACTATAACTGGGCCAAGTATCCCTAATGGATCAAATATTTTTGCAACTTCTGACGTGATTGTGCGTTTCGTGATTTTGTTTGTTGCATGAGGCGTAGATCTGATGCAAAATTTATCCTGTTTTGGTTGCCAGACTAACCCAAGTGTTTTTATGGAGGTATTATCATCATTGTCAAAATCTAAATCAATTTCCTGATCATCCTTATCAATATCTTGTAATATTTGAGGGTGGTTTGCACACCACTTGCGAAGTTTAAAGCCAACAGGTTCTAATATGCGTTTCAGTTGACTCTGCATCTCCAATACCGTTGATAGTTTATTGGATCCACTGAGACAGTCATCTACGTAAAAATTATTTTTTAAGACTTGTGCTCCCAGTTCAAATTTTTCTGTATTTTCTTCTGCAAGCTGTTGTAGGCATCTTGTTGCTAAGTACGGGGCGGATCTGGTGCCATATGTCACTGTGTTTAACTGATAATGGCGGACAGGCTCACCAGGATGATTCCTCCAAAAAATAGTTTGAAATTTCCTATCCGCTGGGTGCACTGAAATTTGTCGATACATTTTTTGAATATCGGTGCAAAAAACAAATCTTGGTAATCGGAACCGCAGAAGGATCGAAAACAGTTCACTCTGCACTGTTGGCCCAGTAAATAAAATGTCATTCAGTGATATGCCAGAACTAGTTTTACATGAGGCGTCAAACACTACTCTAAGTTTTGTACTGCTGCTATCTGGTTTCAGTACACAGTGATGCGGGATAACATAATGTGGTGTAGATTTGTTTTTAGTGGCTATCTGCTCCATATGTCCCAATTCTTCATACTCGTTCATAAATTTGACGTACTGTTCTCTGAGGTTTTGATCCTTAGATAGTCTTTTCTCAAGGGAAAAGAATCTGGTCAGTGCTATTGTTTCTGAATCTTTTAGGTTCTCAGGATCTTGTTGGAATGGTAGCCTTACCATGAAGCGTCCCAATGAGTCCCTTTGAGTGTTGTTTTGAAAGTGTGTCTCGCATAATTCTTCTGCCATAGTTAACTTTGAATTTTTAGGTTCCGGATCATCCATCTGCCACAATCGTTGAATCATTTCATCTAGATCTTCCTCAGTTTTTGTACATATGCCACATGTTGCGGCACACTCGTTCCTGTTATCAAGGTAGGAGTCGCCTACTTTTCCTGAAAAAACCCATCCAAAAACGGTATTTTGAAGTATAGGTAGATCACTTGATAGTTTGATTTGTCCAATGGTCAGCAATTGATGATAAAATTCTGCTCCCAAAAGGATGTCAATATTCGCCGCTTGGTTGAAGTAAGGGTCTGCTAGTTCAATATTTTTTGGAATTGACCATGATGATGTATCTAACGATTGCGAAGGCTGCAATGTAGTAATTTGTGGCAGAACGTATGCTTCCAATGGTTTTTGGTATCCATTTATACGGGACTGAATATTAATGTAGGCCCGCTGAGTTGAAACTTGTTTTTTCCTTCCAATTCCTTCTATGGACATTGAGGTCATCTGACCTGATACACCAAGGCGTTTTGCAAGCCTGCTAGTAATAATGTTGATTTGGGAACCAGAGTCCAACAGTACTCTGCAGGTTATCACCTTTCCATTTGCTGTATTTACCTTAATTAAAGCTGTGCTAAGTAGCACGTAGCCTTTTTTTTGGGTGTTGTTGTAGGTTGTAAGGCTAACAGGAGAGTTTGAATTATGTTCATTAGAAGATGTTGCAGCTATGTGTAGACCGTCTTTTTCCTGATGTAACAATGTATTGTGTTTTTTCTGACATCTGGTGCAAGATCTGCTATGACAATTAGAGGTGCTGTGCCCACTTCTGAGACAATTTGTACAGAGTCGATTTTTGATCACATGATTCATCCTGTCTTTAACTGAAGCCTTCAAAAATTTGGCACATGTAAACAAAAAGTGTTCTTTTTCATGACAGAATTTACATTTTTGATGTACTGTTGTTGTTAGCACTTTCATAGGTCTTTGTTTGGCCCCAATAGCCTCCATCATTTGGAACTGGGCTTCCAAAAAAGTAAGAAATTCGTTTAATTTTGGAATTTCTTTATGATTTGCAATAGTTTGCTCATATAAAATATGAGTTTCGCGATCCAACTTCTTTATTAAAATTGGAAGTAGTAGCGGATCCCATGAGTTCGTCACTACTCCCAGATTTTCCAATGCTAACAAGCATTCTTGTGTTGTATCATGCAGCTCCTTGATTGTTTTGGATGACGCTGCTGATAAGGTTGGCTGCTCCAATAATTTCGATACAAGAGTGTTTGTTAGGACTCTTTGGTTGTTGTACCGATCTTGAAGTAACGTCCAGGCTGTTGTATAATTCGCCTCACTCAATGAGAGATGTCGAATTAGCTTTTCTGCTTCTCCAGTGACGTTTGACTTCAAATACCACATCTTCTGCACATTTGGTAGCGCTTGGTTGTGAATCATTTGAAGAAATAAATCAAAAAATTGACGCCACTTCATGTAATCACCATCAAATTTTGGGAGAACAACCTTTGGCAGTGGTAGAGCTCCCCGCAAGCTTGCTGTGCTGACTTGCATTGTATCTGGATTGCTCCCTTGGTAGTTTTCCAGATCTTCAGTTAGAACGATTATCTTTTGTACCACCTCCTCTTCCAATTGGATGAACGTGGACAGGTCGTATCCTTTGGATGATGGGTCTTCCATTTGCTGCCAGATTTCATCGTTGATTTGTTCTATTTTTCCCCAAAGCTGTTTGATCGTGTTTAATTTCAGCTCACTGGAGATACGTGAATGGTTTGTTTGTGTAGATTCAGCGTTGGCCAGGTGTCTTTTTAATGTTGACAGTTGGGCTTCAAATTTTCGAATAAGCCCCCTTTGCTGCTGGTCAGCATCATCTGTACGTGTGTCATCTGGACCTTGGATGTTCTGCGTATGTTGCTGACTGCATGCTGTAGTTGTATGCTGACTAACTGCAGACCTTTGTGGAATCACCGATTTCACTGAGTTAGTTGCGTCTATCTTTGCAGCTGCTTCCTCGAAGATTTTTGTGTAAGTTTCGACTACTTCGGCTATTTGGGTGTAATAGTCCTTTGAAAAGTAGTCGTGTTCCAATGGGAGGTCGTTCAATATGCGGATTTTTGTATCTGTTTCCTCAAACTTTTCCCATGCTTGGCTTATTCGCCGTAAACGCTCTTGAAAGTAATTTGATGTCCCTTTCCGTTCTGAGGAATCCTTTTTAAAGTTCCTCACTACGCTTTGGATTTCTTCTCCAAGGGATTGCTGGATCTTTGCCAAGCCGTTGAACACCATCATGAATAGATGAAAACGAGTTGTTTACTGGTAGTAGATGGCTGCTGTGTCCACCTTTGGATTAGTTAGGCTGGATTGTCTTGATGCAGACTGTATCCTGGCCAAAATGTGTCACCGTTTTGCTGATGACTGTTGAATGATCAGATGGCTGCTGTGTCCACCTTATGCTGACTGTTGTATGATCTGATGGCTGCTGTGTCCACCTTATGCTGACTGTTGTATGATCTGATGGCTGCTGTGTCCACCTTATGCTGGAATCACGTCGGGGTCACCAATGTTTTGCGGCAAAGGTTAGTTTACCTGCCTATAACGCTAAAATAGTCCTGGCACTTGAACCAGTACTATTTAGGTTGTTTGATTGTTATTGCAGGCACATAAACCCACAATAACAGTGTTTAAATGAAAGCAAGGCACCTTACCAGTGGTCGGGGGTGTCTTGCTGTGTTGGCCACTAAATATCAAAAGAATGACAAGAAAACCTTTAATATAAAATAGGTGTTGCTTTCTTTTTGAGTTGCTATGTAATGGCGAAATTTTATTTAATTTATGTCTATTATATACTTAATCGATAATTACAAATTGTGTACCAAATCATAATTTCATTAATTTAAAAATTGTGACCTACTTAAAATGCAGCCACCATAAACAAAACAAAAGCGAGCATTGACTTTAAAGAAGTTGCAATGATTTCATTAATTTAAAAATTGTGACCTACTTAAAATGCAGCCACCATAAACAAAACAAAAGCGAGCATTGACTTTAAAGAAGTTGCAATGTTTGCATTTTGTCAATAAAGCAAAAGCGAACATTGACTTCAAATAAATTGCAATGTTTTGCATTTTGTCAATACTAAACATTTTGATATGCTTAAGGGGTTGCATATGTGTAAAATATGTATGTGAGATTATAATTGAATAAGTGAAACTGAACAACTGGCAAATGATGACGTTAAATTGGAGTTAAATAAAGAAAACTTTCACATTTTTAGCGATACCATCACGGTCGCCACAAACACAAACCCTGTATCGAGGAAATCTACTTTCAATATCTTATCTCAAACTCTACCACACTCCCTATTGAAAGTAAAAAATGATTTGAATTGTAACAATTTAACCAACGATGAAAGCATAATTTTGTCCACTCAATCGTCTATTGTCTCTACAGCCCGTACTACAAACCAACGTATGATTGCCAAATCATTTGAACGTTTAGTCAATGAATTTTCATTATCTACACCAACAAACATTACATCCATGGATTCTTCTTATTTGCGTAATAAATCTTTGGAAAACTTTGATGATTCCTCTGGGTTATTACATTCTGATGTCAGTAATATAACCGAATCCAGTGTTGAAACAAGTGTCGCTCCAGTTTCCGATAGTGCATCCGCTTCGGATGATGAATCAGATTCTGAATCTGATTTAGAGCTAAATTCTGTACCTTTATTAGCAACTTCTGCCGCTGGGAAATTTCCAAAGTCCTTTTTAGAAAGTGTACTCTTAAAACCTTTTAAAATCATATTACCCAGTGATGAGACTGGTACGCGAAGACAACGAATTTTGCAAAAGTTTGAGGTCACCGAAATTTGGTGAAAATGCATTCGAATATCATATATACATATATATAAAATTAGGTTATATGATAATTCTACTAGTATATTAAATTGTAACCAACCCATTTTTATATGTAAGAATTATAATTTACTGTACGCTCTCATTAGGATTTGTCGTGCTAAAAAAACTTAAGACTTTTTTTTAAGAAAGTGGTTGCTATTGCTAATTAGTATAAACTCTCCTTTATGTGACCCTAAGCTAACGACGAGAATATATTTTTGAGCATTCGCCATTTTCTTATATTTCAAAATTAAACTTATTTTTTGTTAAGCTGTAAAAGTTTAAATTGAAATCATTGAAACCATATCAATTCAATAAGAGTAATAGAGTTTAGCTACTACAGCTATTATCCTTCTTAGCTATTTACTTAAAGCTTTAAATCAAGCGAAAAGCATATTAAAAATAACTTGAGGAAATGAAAATATTATGCTTGATAAAAATTTATTATGTGTTAATATTAATCGATGGGATTGAGAATTTTAAGAAATATTTGTTTGGCATTTGAGGTGCCAGAAATATAATGGTTTAATGGCAATATCTTTAAGTACCGAAAATGTTAATTTTGTCCATGGCTAAATAAAAGTTATCATTTCTCATGAATTCTTCAATGCTAAACTCGTATCTGACCGTAGAACTTTTCTTGCAGGTCAATATTTTAAAGTATAATCCAGAAATTTTTATAATCTGTATGAAAAATATCATTTTTTGTGGATTTTTAATATAATTTTTCTAGAACGAATATCTTAAACTTGCCAGTGAAAGAAAATCATAATATGTCATCTTTGGCACTTTTATGTGTTAAATGTAAAGATGTAGTGACTTGGTCTTAATTTACCAATCAACATTTTGAAAAAAAAACCAAAAGTCAAAACCATGGGACCCAATACTGATTTTTGAAATGTTTCCAATTCGTGATATTATATTGCCTTAACTGACGAAAAAGCTTTGGTAGAAATTGCCATTCAAACTTTTATTTTTGGCCTTATCTTTGCTTTGTCATCTTTGCAATTTTTTTTCTTATGGACCTTAAATTTTACTGCTTACTACTGACGAAAAAGCTTTGGTAGAAATTGCCATTCAAACTTTATTTTTGGCCTTATCTTTGCTTTGTCATCTTTGCAATTTTTTTTCTTATGAACCTTAAATTTTACTGTTTACTAAGTTTTTACAGCACAGCATTAATCCGCCTAATGATGCCGTACTTATCCATGGAACTTGACCTTTTTGACATTACAAGCAACTTTTTTTTTCCTACCGTCAACTTCCGTACACCAGTTAATTGATGCCTTTTGCTGTAGTGAAATGTCAAGTGCTGACTGTATGCATTAAATGCGTACTAGCAAATTTCAAACGGTTCTCTCGTCTACTTATAAATTGTAAACGTGCTTAACGGCTCTATTCTGGTATACTTGCAGACTTGCAAATGCTACTAGCATAGTCTCTTAATAACAATGTACAGTTGTATGTATTTTTTTTTTTTTATGCACCAACAATATCCTTAAACAAGTAAATATTAATTTGCTTGGTTGGCAAAAATTACATTTCACTTAAAACCCAATCAATATTGGCGATATGCTTTTCTTAATATCATCGTCCCATACTTTATAGAAAGAGTGATAAAAGCAGCAAACTCTACTCTACCATATCATATTTAATATGAAAAAATATCATTAAGTTACTAAATTGGAACCGTTAAGCTTAATTTCCGGGAGGTAGCAACGCATTTTTCGGTGCCATGTCATAACTCCAATGGTCATAATGCCCAAAAAATGTTGGGCTTTATGTCCACCTAAAAAACGGTCATAGTTCCCACAAAAATGTTGGGGATTATGACCACTCATAACGATGGACATAACGCCCGCTTAATTTTTTTTGCATATGATAGTTTAAGTAAGGCGAATTATCGAAATAAGCGTCAGTCGCCAGAATCGTCGTGGGTCTGGTTGAGAGAGGCCGACGAAAAAAGTTTTACTCAATAACTCGAAAAGTAAGCCACAAGTAGAAAATTATGTTTGGACCAATGTTGTAGAGCAAATGAAAATACATCGATTTCATGCCCGAAAAATGTCGGTATCACATCGGATTTGACCCACTCTTCATAGTTTTAAAACTATTAATGACCATCTCCATTTTCGATAGTTTTTATTGAAAGTTTTAAATTAACATTACTCGTTCAGATCTGAAAAACATATTTTTCGCCCAAAATAACTATTTTTGCTCAAAATTACAGTATTTATTGGAAACTATAAAACGGTGAAAAGTGGGCTAAATATTGTCGTTTGGTTATTTTTCTACTTTTGGCTTACTTTCCCAGTTATTGCTCAAACTATTTTTTGTCCACCTTAAACAACCAAGCCCACCACTATTCTGGCGGCTGACGCTATTTTCGATTATCAGCTATACTTAAGCTATCATTTGCAAAAAAAATTAAGCGGGAGGAAATGACCTTGGAAATACAACGCTGCCTCCCGGGCTATTTAAGCTCTAACTGAAAAAAGTTCTGCAAGTTAAGACTTGACTAACAATAAGTTAGAGTGCCTTAAAGTTGGCATATGTTGGTCAATTTGGCGACGTTATTTAACATCCATAGAAGTGACCTCAACAGATTTTACTTCCTGACGCTAAAACATTTCCACGCAATTTTATCAATCAGCTATTATTATCAAAAAACTTGTAATGGATACGCTAGTAGCTAGTTATATTTTATTTTGAGTAGGCAAATTAATTTAATCCAAGGATATTCAATTGGCTCCCATTGTGGCCCCCTTCCACCAATTAAGTGCCAGACCGGCGACAAATCTGAAACTAAACGACAAGTTGAAAAGTTACAAAATTTTAATTTCGAAGCATTGTAAGTAATTTATGAGACCTGCCGTAGAATCTGTCGAATACTCTAACCCCAAAACAACGAGCGACCTCAACTTTAAGGGACTGTGCATAAATGCGACGAAATAGTTGTGCGATTGAGTGCTATTTGGTCACTTTTAATGTAAACTAAGTATTAAAAGTATTTTCGCACGTTCTATCGAGTGGCCACAGTGGCACTCAGTTCCAGATATATGCAGACTCTAAAAAAACTTTGATTATTGCAATATATACTTTTCCTGGAAATTGTTGGTATTATTTTTATTTATTCATCGATTTTTTATATTAATAATGAAAATGTTTAAAAAATTTGATTGTATATAACAAAAGTGTATTTGTTTAGTAATACTTTTATTTCAACTTGTTTTTTTTATAAAAATTTAAGAGGTTGCATACGTTTAAAAAGTTAAAAAAACCTTTGATTGCCTATATTTTTTTAAACTTTTAAGAAAAAAAATATTCAAATATTCTACATGGTGTCTTTTCGTAGAAATATTATATTGCATCGGAATGAATCATAATTCAATTCCAATTTTGGATTCTTGAGAAGAACATTTTGTTATGAAATATGTGAACGCGAATCCGAATTCCAATTCAAAAAAACTATGATTAAAATTAAAATAATGAAATGTTTACCGATGGAATAAAGTTTATAGAGCTTAAGTTTTCTCAAGCTTTGGGTGTGTCACGGCCCAAATCTATTAGTTTGCATTTACCATTATCTCAGAAACCATAATGATATTGCAATCAAATTTAATACTGTGGAGCCCTAAGCTTCGCACTTTTCAATATCTAAATCGAAGACAATTGCTAGTTAACGAAGACGCATAAGCATCCGAGGACCCTTCATCAAATTTTCAATCCTTTTTTGAAGAAATAAAATGACCGAATTTTGGGAAAACATAGTAAAAAAATGTTTCTGACTATTTTCAAATAGTAGTAAAAAACTCCATGTATACTCAGTTTTCGTTACGATTTTCATGATTTTTAAAATGTGTTCGTCATGTGTAATGCATTTATTTAAGTTTTTACAATATCTTAAATAATGCTTTTAAACCATCAATTTTCCAGGCAGCTGGACGTATGTTAACCCTTAAATGCTTGCTAAATTTGTTATTTTAATGCACATGTTTTTTATCTAACATTAAATTGAATATTCTCTATGTTTGTCACTAACATATTGTTTTGTTCCTATGTGTTATTTTTGTAAAAAAAAAAGTAAACAGTATTAATATTTTGTATAATTTTTATTTTTTTTTAAAGAATTAATCATGTATCTTACATAAAAAAAGCTAAATCCTGTAAAGTTTTTTGCACTCTTATTTGTTACATCAAGAATGTGCTCTTAGATTCATTTAAAAACCGTTAAAAAATATATACATATGCATATGTATGTTTTTATATGGATAATTTAAACAAGGAAAAAAAACTCCGGAGTTAGATTTTTCAAATTCAAACATTTTAAACTTTTAAATAAAAAATTAAACACATATTTAGAAAAAAAGATAATAAAGCCAGCTTAAATATGGATCTATAAAAATCTCTCTATATTGCAAAAAAGTGTGCAAAAAACTTCTATTACCTCAACAGCTTTGTGGTTGTAGTAGTTGATTTTTTGCTTATTGATTTAGTGCATTTTTCTTTCCAAATTTTCTCCATAATAGTTATATTTTTGACAATATAATTTGCTTTAAAGCTTTGGCGCAGCAACCCATAATGTCGGAAAATACTTACAATAAAGTTATAACATTTTTGTATAAGGCCCTTTGGCTTTTAGCAAAGTTTATGGAAACTGAGAGACGTGAGTGATGTACGGATATAACATACCTACATATATATAGTACTACTATAAAAAACATTATTTGCCATATGCCTCAATTGAGTCGTTTACTTCCCAAACGCGACCTGAACTTTAAGGGTAAGTTATCATTTTGGAACAAAATAACCACTATTCAAGTCAGGTTTTAGAAAAAAGTGTACTTTTCAAACTGCACTTTTTTAATGCATACTTGAGCTGTGTTTGAAACAAAAATAACTCACACCATTGGATTCCTGAGGTTATATACATAAGAAATTTGTAGTTAACTCAATTTCATAAGAATTCGCTCAGGTAACGTTTAGGAAACAAACGACTCAATTGAAAAATAAATTACACTTCGTATCACTCACGTTTCATATTGAAATAAACGGTACGTACCCTTTTAAATGAACACTAAAATTGAAGTTGTGACGTCATTAGCAATGCAACTTATGTATCATTCATTGCTATATAAAATTATTTTGCGACTTTTGTAGTTTGAAAAATTTAGCACATCCATGTTTTTTTTCTTCTGTTTTTGTTTCATTATTGTTTTAATTTATATTTACTTTATAGTTAGTGTTTAAGTTTTATTAAAAAAAATTGCCGCACATTCCATGTCAACAAAAACCAAGTATGTATTTTACATCATTTTAAATTATGTTCATAAGATTTTTTAAGTTTTTTCCTCTAATAAACATTTAAAACGCATCACATCATTATTACAAGCGAATTTTATAGTTTTGTTTTTTCGTTTTCATAATCATAAAGTTTGGCTTAGGATTGGTCTTCACCTTTTTCTGGGTTTGTAGGAAAAGTCATAAACTTTGCAATAGAAGGCAATTAATTGTTCATTTTGAAAGTTCACTATACGTCTGGTATATTGATCGGTACACTTTAATATCATATATTGAAATAAAGATTCCGAAAATATTTATAGCCGAAAATTTCTTTCTCGTGAATTTTTGTTTTCTTGTACAGATCCAGTCATTGTTTCAATAACTGCACACTTGACTTTTTTGAAACGAAGTATGGGAAATAGAATAAAGAAAAATACTTTAATTTCATAAAAATAAAATAAAAAATCTTAAATAAATTATCTTTAGCATTAATTTTTTTATTTATAATAATGTTTCTCAAAATATCTTCGTGAAAAAATTTTTATTTTTTAATATATTATTCTTTAATCAATCCTAAGAATGTATGTCTGTGCTTTCAAATCGAAATTCCCAACATATGTAGCTTTTGAAAATATCATACAGTTAGACTGGTGCACTCGCGCCTTCATAAGAATTTCATGTATACGAGTATCTTCTTTTATACAATATCGCGTAAATTGAATGTGAAAGGAACACTATTCACAAAGTGTCGCTTACGATAATATTGCTTTAGATTGTTTTGAATCTTTGCATCGCTTTCATTAGGGTAAAAAATTTTAAGTATCTGCTCATCAACTTAATTGTTATGCGTTGAAAGCTAGGTTCCCATATCGCTTTTGTATATAGCACTTTCAGATTAAACAACACTTCATGCCACGCCCATTATGCACCAATCTTCACAAAATGTAAATACCTATAAATATGCACATAAACTCATATGCTCTTACCTACAGGTTCATTTATGGAAAATGGTTTTTTGTTCATGCTTTTGGAAGGGTAAGTACGGCCTTATTGTATTTATTATACAAAAACATGTTTCGTAATGTACTTAACAATTTATTAACAAATTCAATAGCCGGACTTAAATATTTCATCTATATACTCAACACCTAGTACTTACTTTACTTTTATCTTTTTTTTTTTGTACGTAGACTATCAACATTTGTATAAGGCTACCGATCATCAGCGTACGCAACCAGTGTTGCCATATCAATCGCAGCAGATGGATTCATCATCAGCTACCACGCCATTTCAACGTAATGCGCCCATTTATTGGACCCTGCAGAATCGTAAGCAGCCCAATAGAAGTGTGGCCAATAGTGCAACAAGTCGCGATGATTTGTATGCCACGCCCATACGTCGTTCAGAGCGTGTAGCTCGTGCGGCTGCAGCAGCACAATCCAGTACCGTCTGCGCGGCAAATATATCACCAATTGTGCCACGTAATCGCAGTAGTTCGGTTGGATTTCTTACATCCACGCCTACACATATGGATTCCCAACTACCAGCAGATAATATACCGGCTAAAGTGCCAAGCGCACGTAATGTCAATTGGGATGATAATTCACCGGAACGTCTGAACACTTGCGCCGATCGTATTGGTCAAAGTAAGACATCATTGTTGGATTTCAAGAAGCTACTATTAGCTAAATCTGTAAAGAACAGTCCAGTGCAAAAGAAAGTATCCGCTGTTGAGCTCTTGAAAAAGGCAGGCTCAAACGACAGCACTACCAACGCTCAAACTAACGTTGTTGGTGGAAAGTTAGCGGTAACTCCGACATCGTCCGCGTCAGTCAACTCAAGCATGAAACTCTTAGATTTAAGTGGTTCTCCTAAAACTTTTGCAAATCGACGCATGTTGCGTCAAGGTCAATTTGGTTCACCATCAAAGTCATTTGCACCGAAAAATAAAACATCACCTGGTGCTGGTTGGCGTGGGCATAATGCTGTACATCGCACTGATATCATGTCGACAACGATTCCAGAGGCTAACAGCGAAGAAGATCAATCAACCAGCACCAATTCTAGCAACGGTAGTTCAAAAGCATGTTCAGAGACTGGTGCAGATGCAGAAGAGCGCCTTAACACCTCCACATCGGCCACAACTGCCGCTGAGAAATTTAATTTGAAGAGAAACTTTTTCTTACAAACCGAAGAGAACAATTTTATGAAGGGTGAACTAAAGAAACCTTTTGCCAAAACAACTTCACCTGGAGCAACAACAGCCAGTAGTGGCGTTAATAATCAATATGTTACCGGTCCGGTAGGACGTATTACTGCAATATCGACAACATTAACGGATACAACAAATTATGTAGCTACCGGTCAATTTGTGTCAAATAAAAGCAATTCAAATGTTGTATCTGGCACCGGTGTTGGTGTCAGTACAAATGTAACACACGCTATGCCAGCTTTAGAAACCGCACTCTAAAGATCAGTTCTTAGCTTAAGTAAATATATACATACATACATACATATATCAATTTCTTTTACTTGATTTCAATAAGACGCTTAAAATGCCAAGAAAGAAACGAATAAGAAATCAAATTCACGCGAAACGCATTTATATATACATACATACATACATACATAACTATATCAAAGTATAAAATTTGAACTTGAATATCCAATTATTATTCACCACTATTCTAAATTAAATGATAGTGCCCTACAATGTCAAAATCAATATAATTTTTTAAGTAATATTTTATCATTTTAAAGATTTTTTACTTGCAAACTTATCGTTTTATATCATAGTTTGCATTCAATTTTAAGTCTTTTAAACGCATTATTCGAACGTACTCGTATTTCATTTTTCTTAGAAATTTTGTAAATGCTTCCTGTACAAAATAAAAAAAATACTTTCTTAAGTTTATTTATACTTTTACTTTATTTTATTCTAACATTTTAATTTATATTCTATGAAACGAAATAAGCAAATAAACATTTAATAAAGCTTATATATCAACAAGTAGTTTTAAATCCTAAGAAATTTTTTTTTTAATCAAAAAGGTAAGAGAATAATGAATTTTTATATGGAACAATGTTCGCAGACACCATCCAGGGGCCCTACTTTGTAATGCCATGCGAAAGCCAATGTGCTTTACTGCAAATCACATTACATGCGTACGCCTTATTCCATCCAAATCTTTCAAGTTGTACTTGAATTTGTCAGAAAACAACATAGTCTTATATGCAAAGCAAAAGGAGATAGATTGAATTCTAAATATTGCAAAGCCACTGTAAAGGACGGAGGTGGTTTCTTCTTTGGTCAGGAGATTGGACCAATTCATAGGATTGATGAAATTATGGATAGCTCCATGTACGTTGACATACTAAAAGATGTGATGCTACCATATACCGATGCCACTTAAGCGGAGGTTCCAACAGGACAACGATCCTCTTAAGTTTTTAAGGCCTGGCTTCAGAGCAATAGAATAGAATTTCTTAGTTGGCTTGCCCTGATCTGAATCATGTTGAGAACTTGTGGGAGATCGTTAGCATGAAAATCAAGATTAAAAATTGGAAAACCACGTCAGATCTGCTTCGATCCTTGAAAATATCTTGGGATATTAATATAGTTTCCTCTATACCAAAGATATGTGCTTGTGTCTTCCAGAATAAAGGTTTTGCAACTAAGTACTAATTTTAAAGATTTTTATTTACATACTATAAAAAAAGGACATGCTTTAGTTTTGTCCGTTAAGTTTAAAATCTTCCTTTGATAATAACTTTTTATTTATGAGACGCAGAATTTTCAAAATTTTTGTCTGATAATAATAAAGGTATAAATATATACATATAATAAATTCACAACATGGTTCAAAAACGTCGTCTTCACAAAAAAAATTATGATTTGAAAAAAAAAATGTACTGAGGTGGTGCTTAAGTTTTGGCCAATACTGTATGTATTGTCTACCCAACTAATAGCAAAAAAAAATATTTTGTGTGGGATAAAGCAAAAAAAAAAAATAAATTGAACAAACATTTTAGTAAAAACTAAAATTCATATAACTAAATTTACCCTAACATCAATTAAGTACGAGTATGTAGAATAGAGTTTGAAGTTTTATCTTACTTTGGTTTTATATAAAAAATCGAAAAACGCCGAAATGTTTCAGCTAATTTCCATAAAATTAAGTACACGAACATATTAAAGCTCAAAATAAGACATGATGCTTTTTACCCTTTAGCGTAAGCGAGTGACACCAGACAGAAGTATGTATATCATATAAAATAGTGTGGATAAATTATATAAAATTTAAGAAGTTGGAAATATTAATGAGATTTCATTCTGCAAACTCTTATAAGCAAATAAAAAAATACTTTATCCAATTAGCAGCTTTTTAAAAAAATCAGAAAAAAATATACTATGAAAAGTTTTTTTTAGTAACTACTCGATAGGTACTACTCGATTAATGCTAAATACATATTTTTTTTAAACTTGTTCCGAAATGCCTCCTTTGATGGGTCGGGGACTTTAGTGAATTCCAGTTTCGACTTCTTCCTATTATTGGAACAGTAAGCCATTTTGGGAACTCCTCCTCATAGATTGGTGGAAAACATTTTTTCTTGGAAAAATAGGTCCAGATGGGACCTTCAGGAAACTGGAGCCGGTCCCGGGGATATCCCAAATCCATTTTCGACCTTCACCATCGTAACTTTTTTTTTTTCAAAATATGTACATATGTACATTTTTTTTTGTAAACTAAAGTATAAAATATTTTTCTAGAATTGTTTTACTTGAGTAGTCAAAGATATTAATTTTGGATCATTCTTTCTTTGCTTACTTATTCTTCTACAATTTTATACCTAACACAATTTTTGTTTTGAGGTAGCTTTTTCGAGATGACTAAAAAAATGTTTGCTATTAGGTACCACGTATCCAACACATCACTTTATTTTGAAAATTTTATGCACATGCCGTGTAAGTTGTCCCTAAAATATTAACACCGAAACACATTTTTTTAGAAAACAATCTACAGTTTAAAGTTTTGGAATTAACTGTGCTCTCTCACACAGATGACTATAATTTTATTAAAATGTAAATATTAAAAATATTACTACCACCAAATATTTTAAAAGGATAAAAATTAATATGTTGTACACCCATAAAAACTTAGATAGTCATATTCATGAAAAAATTTAAAGATTTACATACGAAATGTATATGTGTATAAAAATAACAGTACTACATTAATAGTGTTAATAATGTAATGAATTGTAGAGATGGGTTCTTTTCTTTTTTGCGAAGACTAAGATTGCTATGATTTACAATCATTTGCCCATAGTTGAAATTCACTTAGTTCGCTAACAGCCAAATTACGTGAGAGCGCTTTAACACGCAAGTTGCGATCCGTAGTAACCAGGACAAGTTCTGTTTGTATTAGGCATTTGCCATCTAAAAAAATAGCTCTTTAGCACATATTTTCCGAACGTTAAGCACAGTACTTACCTTTACTAGTTTCGGTGCTCATTGTTTTAGATAAAGCCAATGCTGTTGCCAAGATTTTATCATCATTTGACACATGTTCTTCTTCGACCAGTCCGAAAAGTGATGCATTGATTATTGAACCCTTAGTTGTAGCATATCTGTAAGAAAATGTTTTTTTAAGATACATTATAATATCATATGTATGTATTTTCATATATGCCGAAATAGATGTTTTTAATGTGTGGATATCTTTACGGGCTGGTGTAAAAAAAAAAGCTAAGCTAGAGTGAGTTTACTGAAATGCAACGTCTCAAGCAGGTGGTTTTTTTACTCGAAGTCTAAACTGATGTTGAGGAATCACTTGTTTGTAGATGAGTCATTATTTTATAAGCAGCATTTCTCATAATGTGAGTAAGAATAATTTAGAAAAATAAGAAAATTAAGGTAAAATTTGAGTCAAAAATTTTTATCCCCTAACTGCACTGGGTTTCGTAATTTCGAATTACATAACAACAAGAAACAAAGGAAATTTTATCAAAAGCGGCAAGCGAAGTACTGGAAATGCGTCTATCACTTACTTCACATTATTGTTTGTAGTTTTTATAAACTCTAAAGATTTTTTAGCACGTGTCGAAACATCATCAAAATGATGTATTCGATTTTTTGATGATTTTTCATAAGATTCAATTTTGACACCTTTAGCGAGACCATCAAGTTCTTTCACCACTGGAATTAAAATAAAGTTTCCTTAAGTTAATGCTACAAAGAGACAAAAAGTTGTAAGCACCTGTTAGTGGTATTATTAAGATATAACGCGTATGCTGTCGTACAAGTTTCTCAAAATCCTCCAAACAGTCTATAAAACAATTTGTATCAGGCAGCAAATATTTTGGGCGTACTTCAATATACAACTTAGAATCAACAAATTTTAAGATTTCCTGAAATTGAAAAATTTTCAGAATTAAATAACCAAACACAAAAAGCTTAAACAACATACCTCCAATTTTTCCGTATACATTTTTTTCACGTTAGACTTTGCCTCCAGTTCCCTTTTTAATTTTGTTAATTGTGAAACTTGCGTATTTTCTACAACCAATGACTGCGCTGTATTAAAAAAACTACGTTCCCTTAAGTTGCCATCTTTGCTGTTTATATCATTATAAACAATATTTTCACTATTATCATTAATATCTTCAGTTGTTACTGAATCTAAAACATTCATCATTTGTGCATTTAAATGCTCTAAGCAAAAACTTGATTCTTCTTTATTTTTAATGCGATCTTGATTTTGTCTAAAAATTTGGTTAAAATCGGAAATTTTATTTAATCTGGCACAAAACTGCACTGATTTGTCGGAAAATTTGCACTCTGATGCTGATGTGTTTAGCGTCGTGGAAATTGGTGTGAATCCCATAAGGTAAATATCTTCTTCAAACACGCTATTATCATTTATATTGGAAGCCACATACTTGGCACTTAAAAAATAATTTATGTGTTTAAAGATCAAACGCAATTCAGTCCATGGATCAACTAGAATTTGTCTGAAAGAAAATTGTATTAAAATTACATACATCAATTAAAATAATGAAGCCATACTCTTCACAACGTAAAGCTTCCCAAACGTGTACATTATCTGTTAACCAATCGCACCAAATTTTAATAAATTGCGTCAAGGTATCTAAGTCATGGAAGCTGAAATTAAAAGGTGGTTAGAGTAATAAAACAAAAAATAAAAAAGTTAAGCCATACAAAGTGATTTCAATACCTGATACTATTTAACAGTTTTAAATCCTCTTTTACTTCAATAAACAACTCGTTACACTTACGCAATATCAAACCAAAAATTTGATTACAGAAAACGTAAGCATAATAACGAATTTCGCGACGTGTATCTGTAAAAAGATTTTAATTACAGAATTATTCAACATTTTGAAATAGATGTTTTAAAAACCTTTTAGCTTATTATGCTCCATGATGAATATGTTAAGTGCTGCAATTTTCAGCAGACGATGAGATGATAGTATCAAAGGAATACGTTTTAGAACAACATTAAATTGTATAAGAAGCTTTCTTTGCTGTCCTGGTATAGTTTCCATGCTGCGTAAAATGTTTTAAGTTATATATTTTTTTTTTTTGTTTCAACCATTGTCATAGCTTAGGAAAATTATGCAAAAGCAAATAAGTACTTTCGACTGCAAAATGCTGTCTACAGGAATAACCCTCAAAGGCTATTTTGAACTTAAGTCTTAATTTTAGTGCACATTGGTTCGGGGCATTCTACTCAATTTTGAAAAATTCACCGTATTATCTCTTAAGCGGTGCTTCGGACACTAAATTCACTTGCCTTTGCAGACAATTTATTTTTCCAAAACTTATGCTGTCAATCAATCGAAGACGTTATTTTTATCTGTAAAAACGCCTGATTGTACTGACTATCTGAAGGAACGGGAGAAGTAAGGGCACATCCTACGCGTACGTACGAGAATCAGAGATTACAATCCGACACACCGGCTATAGGACGTACGAACAAAAAAACAACAAAATTCTTAAGAATGGCTTTAAGGCAATATGACTGTACAATCAGATGCCCCGTTTATCGAATGTACAAATCAAATCAAAATGATAAAATTAGCTATATTAATTTTTCATTATTATCATTTCGATATCAACAAGATTATAGAATTTAGCTGGAAATAATCGAAAAAATGTGTTGCAGTATATAAATACATACATACTGATTACTTGAAAAAGTTATAATCAGGCCTGTCGTGAAAAACGGTACGTTTGCATTTCGATGACTTTTTGAAGCAATTTGTCTTCGAAGTCAAATTGCAGACTTTTTGAATATGAAATTGACGTTTTGACGATTTCGAAAATTTATTTTTATTTTTTTTCATTGAAATCATATACACGGTTCGCTTGAAGCTAGATCAAGATCGATAAAATTGTCAACCAAATCTGACAATGCACAATTATTATTTAGTGTTCGGAGATTCCAAAAACATGATCCGCAATATCGTACTTAATCACTTACTCGTTTTATGGCCATTTTAAGGTAAACGTTTTTACCGATAATATTGATGAAAATGCGTTCTAGGAAAAATTGTGAATAAGTCATTAAAAATTTAAATTTTTTCATTGTGGACTCTGTATCAAAAATACTTTTAAAACCCATAAAAAAAAATTTATAAAAATTATTTTTCATTAGTTTTTAGGCCCAAAAGATTTTTTTGGAAATTTTTCTTCAATTTTTTTTTTTCATGAATAATAAAAGTTTTTTTATTTATTGTTTTTTGGTGAGCTTTGTAGTCGAAAATACCTCAAAAATCTATAAAACAAAATTATAATTTAAAATATTTTTCACTAGTTTTAAGGCCCAAAAGAATTTTTTTTGAAATTTTAACATACAGTCGTGTTCGAAAAAATAAGAACAACTTAGACAAAAATTTAATAATAAATTTTTATAATATCGATTTTTATTGTAATAACTAAACAGATATTAAGGTTTTAAAAAATGGAAAATGTGATGACCAAATCTATCCCCATTTTTTTTTTTAATTGCAATATTGTAGCATTAAGTCCAATTATTAAATCCAATGAGCTGTTCGAAAAAATAAGAACAAGGATAAAAAATATACAATACTCAATTTTTAAGTGCATCAAATACGCTCTCATGACATTATATTCAATATGAAGTGGCTCTCCCATGATTTTTAACTACTTTGGCACACCTGGATTTTATTGAAAATATCAGGTCTTGGCATCTGGAGAGTGAAAAAAAATTTTCTCAAGTATTTTTCGCTGCTTGTCATAACTCATCAGAATTTTCGGGTCTAGCGTCTTTTATTCTTTTCATAACATCCATCCAAAGATGCTTTATTGAATTAAGGTCCGGAAATTGTGTAGGCCACTTCATAACATTGACATTATGGAACCGAAACCACTCCTTTGCTTTCTCTGCGGTATGTTTCGGGTCATCATCTTGCTGAAAGATCCCCCATTCGTTATCTCTTCTTCAGCGTTTGGCAACATTACGACTTCTAGTATATTTTCAACATAGTAACTAGCATCCATAGTGCCAACTATCCTAGTTAGAGATCCGATGCCATTCCACGAAAAACATCTCCACAGCATCAGTTTGAGGCCTCCATGCTTAATAGCCTTAGTGGAGAACTTCACATTGAATTCTTGCTTACGAGGGCATATTACGTATTGTTTTTCTCCGGCGTGGTCGAATTGTACAACTTTTTTCTCATCCGTCCATAATATTTTGCCTCAAACGGCCTGAGCTTCCTTCAAAATAATCTGGCAAACTGAAGTCTCTTATACAAATGCACACCTTTCAATAAAGGTACTTTCCTAGCGCTTCGTGGATTCAGATTAAATGCGATTAATCCTTTTCTTATGTTAGAAGCGCTGTTGTAAGATTCAACTCATTTCTGAATTGCGTAGAGGCTATAAATGGATGCTGTTTAACAATCTTTGCGATAAATTTATACTGTCTCACGCTGGATATTTACGTCTACCTCTACTTTCGGCGTATGGTGACCAATTTTTAGCATCATGCCGTTTGAAACACCAAGAAGTTCCTTTATGAATGCAAAGATTTTGCCATCGCTGAGCAATTTTTTATTAATTTTCTTTATTTAGAAGAACAATGCTATCTTCATTCCATTTTTATGAGATTTTTTTAAATTTTTTGCACACTGAATATTTTAAAATGCAGTCAAAATTAACCACACAAATACACATGATACGTTTGCATTTAAAATTTGGGAATCCCTCCTTTGTGCGAAGTAAACGTGCTGCCAACATGATTATGTTCTTATTTTAGACCTAATGCAACAATATTGCAAAAAATAAAATGTAGACGCATTTGGTCATCACTTTTTCCATTTTTTAAAACCTTAATATGTGTTTAGTTATTACAATCAAAATCGATATTATAAAATATTATTATAAAAATTGACGAATTCGATTTTCATCTAAGTTGTTCTTATTATTTCGAACACGACTGTATATAAAAATATTTTTTTTTTTTTTTTCTTCGTGGGCTTTTTAGTCAAAAAAACTTTTTAAGCCCACAAAAGATAGTAAAAAAATTTAATTTTTCACTAGTTTTTCGGCCGACAAAATAATTTTTTTTTGTATGGGTTTTTTTCCATGAAAAATGGTGAATAACACAAAAGCGTTTACATATTTGCAAAAATAAGTGGCTTCATCGTGTTCATCGACTCTAACTACATAAACAACAGTTATCATAGCATATTTTAAAATTTCACTTGATCTTAAAAGCATCAAAAACTACACGGTTCGCTTCATAATTTTATTAAAACTAGTATCGTATTGTGGTCGAAACTCGACCGTACCCACCAAGTTTTAACTTTGGAAGAATTTTGCCGACCTATGACGAACAAAACGTCTTTGTCCATGGACCATGATCTTATTTAATTTCACTTTTCACCTAACCTCATTTCACCTCACCTCACCTCACCTTGCCTGTTCCTCATGCAGCCATGAACGCGATCAAAATCCGTTAGTTAAAACGTTTTGTATGGGGAAATCATGCGAGTTGTTTTCTTTATTTTACTTGCCTTTACGGCACATATATTAAATTATTTTGTTTTTTGTGCACATCTACGAAACAGTACTTTTCAAATGATATAAGTTTCATTCACCTCTCTTTATAATAAATACTAAAAAAGTGTACCATAAGTCTCGATGTTCACGTATTAATATATAGATTATCGCAAAAAGCGTTTACCTTAAAATGGTCATAAAACCAGTAAATGACCAGGTACGATTTTACGGATCATATTTTTGGAATTTCCGAACACTAAATAATAATTGTACATTGTCAGATATGGTTAACAATTTTTACCGATCTTGACTTTGCTTGAAACGAACAGTATCGGCCAAAGCGCTAACCTTAAAATGGCCATAAAACGAGTAAATGAGCAGATCCGATTTCGCGGATTATGATGTATTTGGAATCTCAAGACACTATATAATAATTGCGCATTGTCAGATTTGGTTGACAATTTTATCGACCTTGATCTTACTTCAAGCGAACCGTGTATAGGATATTAGTAAATAAAGAAAAATGTTTAAGGTTTTTTCCTTCATCATTTGGAGTAAAGGCCTTTAGTAATTAAATATAACATAACGTCTAACAAAAGTTCAGCAATCGACTACGACTTTTTAAAACGTTTCAAATCCACCCAATTTCACTTTGTCGTATAAATGAAATTCACGACAGGCCTGAATCTCAAAAATTTTTATCAGATCAACTTAGGCTAAATTTAAATTTACCCAATGCCTGTGAAAAGCTTGCCGATAACATATAAATAAAGTGATGTAAAGCGTCTCAGCAACTGAAATACAAACATAAATTTCCTTTATGTACATACTCTAAAATGTATAGTTTTCATACCTCATCAGTTGATAGTTCGTTTAAGCGGGTTTCTTCTGTTAGTGTTGATTTATTACTATTAATATCAGTTCGGTGCAGGCGTCTTACACCATCTGGGTGTATCCAAACTTCTTTGCGTAAGGACTTTGATTTTTTATCAGCATGATTAACTTTGATGTGTACGGGTGATGATTTCATTTCAGTCTCTTCAAACTAAACCGCAAAGTAAGAATGTGAGAAAAATAAAATTATTTTGTTAATATTCAAAAACAACATAAAAAACTTTTCCTACCTTTTTACGAATTTCATCGAAAAGCACCTGCAAGCTTTCTCTTGCGGAGCAAATGGCATTAGAAGACATTAAACTACGCATATGGTAATAAATTGCATCGAATTTTTTACGCTTCAATAGAAATAAGATAAATTATCAATAAATAGAAAAGATTTCAAAATCTTATTAGATATCACGTACATTATAAATTGCCAACACAGCAAGTTGATTGTATGGAATACCATTTGTTGGTATTAACCTCTGTGCACGTTGATAAAAATTGGAAGCATCAGAAAAATCGCTGGAATGTAATATTTTTGATTTATAACGACTCAAGTCACCAAGGCAAATGAGTAGCTTTTGTGCGGAAACTTTGGCAATAAATTCAAATCTATGTTGATGTTGGTTTTCGCTGTTTTCATTGTTGTTAGGCAAATTATATTTTTCATTAAGATGTGAAAATAAGTCAGCGTAGAATTCGAGTCCTCTATTAATTATAGAAATTGTTTCCGTTGCTTCCACGCCAGAAGTTGTTTTGCTTTTAAGATATTCAATAACATTATAGAATAATAATTTCCAAAAGTAAGTCTCTACTTTTTGCTCACAGCAAAACTTTAAATGTGTCAACAATAATTGCGCAAAAATATGTTGAAGTTGTGCATGACAAGCGCAAAAGTTTTGCCAATTCTGAAAATATCAAACCATATACATATAAGTGGCAGATATAATAAGAAGATATAACATTATTCTAATCGATTCAGAGTAGCTGAAAATATAGGAGCAATTTTCTTTTTAGTGTACAAGAGTACCTTTAATGTAATGAACAGTAGCAATCTAAGAGCAAACGCAATTTTTTCAAACTACATATATTTCAAATTGAAAACTAGCACAAACTCTTTAAAATCATTTTCAAACGCTGTTAATAGCAAGTACCGGCGACCGGTGAAATTATGCTATTTAAATAACTTTAATATTTTTTATGAAACATTTAATGTATGGGAAGTGACACACTAGCTGATGCTATTCGTCCACCTTTTACTTCAGAAATAGACTCCTATAGCAAATTTCAAAATAATAGCTGTTATAATTAACTTAAAATCACGTTTTCAATCTTTAATGTGTATGGGAGATGCCTTTCACATTATTTTAAAAAAGGGCCTTCAACCTATTCTAATGTTTATTGATAATCCCATCAATTTACTTACTATACAATTAACGAAAAGCTAGAACTGCACTCCGCAGACTACGCAAAAACAAGCACAGGCATCGTTAACTAATGAACTTCAAGAAATTATTAGATAAAAGTCGAATATATTCGAGAATAAATTTAAAGCGATAATCTCGGGTCTGGCCGGTAAGACAAGTTGGCAACCCTGATATTAGCGGTAAATTGTACGTTATAAACAGTCAGATTTTTAATGATACACCTAATTCTGTTTTTACACGGTCTTTTGTTTACTCGGTTTTGATTTAACACGGTTTGAAAATAAACAAATTTTAATTTTTTTTACACGATTTTATTCCATTTAGCACGATTCAAAATCTTTTGAGCTTAAACTTTTTTTTTGCACGAGTTTTCCTGGAACCAATTACCGTGTAAAAACAGAATTAGGTGTATTTGATATTATTTACAAGCTAGTGGATTTTAAGATGGGACAAAAGCGAAACAAACATCTAAATCACATTAAAAAATGAAATAGAATGAGCGTTAATCAATGAGAATGAGTTAAAATAAGTGACTTGTATATTTTTAAATTTACATAAACATAAAAGCATAACTCGAATCATAAGCTACACAAACTTGATTACAACATATGTACATACCTCCAATACTACTTTGCGTTGCATAAAATCGATCAGATTATCATGCAACTGTAGAAGCAACTGAGCGCATGTTGTATCCTTCTGAAGCAACATTTTTATCCATGGAGGATGCATTTGTTTCACTGGTTGAACACATACAGTATACATCGGATCTACACCAGAACGTGAACCACGTTGTTTTTTACTGCATTCGCCAGCTCCACGTTTATTACCGAAACTGCCCTTCTGCATGTCAGTACTGACAGTATTTACACGCAGAATCCCAGGAATTGTAAAAAAATCATCATTTTTCAACTCCTTATTAGCTTCATTCATTCCGATTGCTCGCGAAGTAGCTAGCGTTCCAGCAACAACTTGAGCGACGTCATTACAAGTAGAGGACGTAGCGCCCATACGCAGGAACATGTCTATTTGCGGAACATCTTGGTTTTCTGAAATAAGTGCTAGTATCAGCGGTATTTAATTAACCTAGTTAAGGTCCCAGCGAGATTATTTGTTTAATTTAAAAAATACGGGTGATAGGGCGAAGTTAGTGATATAACCATCTTGTTGTAGTAACAGGAAAAAAAGAAATACGAAACTTAGCACTCGGGTATTTGAGCGAGGTAGTGCAGTCTTTGAGCTGTCTTGCTTGTTTTTTGTCAATCCTTGTTAGTGTTTCGGATCATTAACCGAGTGACGATTAATCAGAATAAAAATATCAGTCCTTTCTACTGTTACAACTGCTTAGGCGGCAACTAATGGTAATGCATCCCTTGTAACAAACATAGATGTATATAATATACAAAAATCGAACAAATCGTAGCCATCTCATGTGCTTTAGACTCGAAGGTATCCACAAAATTTAAGAGATCCCTGTCTGCGGGAGAAATATAACTATCGAAACGAGCTAATAAATCTATTCAAAAAATCTCGTATATTTTGGGAGCCAAAGCACTGATTGGGTGAAATTGGGTGTCACTTGAAAGGTAACGCCATCTGATTAAAATTTGAAATTTTTGAAATTTCCTAATTTATACTGACTTATAAGTTAACTTTAGCTGACATTCTCCAATTTTAGTTTTTTTTAGGGGTAAAAGAGGGCTAAAAATAAATAAGAAATATGGAAAAAAAGTGTCGCTCGGATCTAGTTTCGGAGATATAGCCATCGGAAGTTCCGGATAAAGCTTTTGTAAATACTATCATAAGTTGGGAAAGATAATTTAATGGCCTTCAATAATGGTGAGTAAAGTTTTCAACCAAGTTTCAATTCAATTTAAAAAAAAATTGGTCAAAATTTCAGAAAAATCGTCATATCTCCAAAATTATAGGTTGAATTTCAGAACTTTACTAACCATTGAAGGCCATTGAATTATCTTTCTTATGACACCCATATTTTTGATATCCGTACAGGGGTTCTCAACCTATGATCGTTTTTACAAAAGCTATATCCGGAACTTCCGATGGCTATATCTCCGAAACTAGATCCAAGCTACACTTTTTTCATAAATTTTATTTATTTTGAACCCCCTTTTACGCCTAAAAAAAAATTGGAGAGTGTCAGCTAAAGTAAACCTGTTCCTCGAATTATGTTTAATTACCTTTTATATGAAACCTATAATTTGAAAATCAATCTAGGGACTCACAACTTATATTGATGCATACGCCAAGCCAAGCAAATGCAAAGCACTGCAGATCATAATGCTTTCACACCAGTGTCTTACCATCTTCTGGGTAGACCTAGGAATGTACTCTCGCTATTTATTACAATGAACAAAAGTTATACTATCTGATCTTATGCTATTGATATTCACTTTGTCACTCCACAACACGTTTTTCCAAAAATTTTTACTTTTTCGTGACGGTACAGCACGGGTGTAAAACATTATGGTCTGTTCTTGGCTTGGTGTAGGCTCACTTATAAAATTCAAGGACAAAATGGGCAAGTCTCAATATTTGGGCACATTGACAAACCATATGGAATCATATGCACTCCATTTCATGCCAATTAAGTGGACATTTTTGCAGTATAATGACACTAAACACTCCTCCAAAGTACTAAATAATGGGTTTTGTGCGGAAAAGATAGATGTTTTGGATTTTCCAGCCCGGAGCCCTGACTTAAATCCAAAAGAGAACCTGTAGAACGAGGTCAAGGTTGAAATCGTGAAAAAAAATTATACAAATATGGACGATCTTTGGTCTGCCGCGCGGAAAGATTGGTATGCCATATCCAAAGCAAAATGCGGAGAAGTGTGGAGAGTGTGGGTCGCACGTGTGAAGCTGCCATCAAAAACAGAGGCTACAGCACAATGATCTAAATGTTTTTGCTTACCAAGAAGTCATCAAATGCAATTTTAACACGTTATTTTCTCTTTTTTCCAATTTGTGCCATTTATGTGTCCCGCTCATTTCATCGTTTTTTTTACATTACGATAATTTTTTTTTTTTTGTGAATGGATTATTAGTGAAGTTCGTATTATTATTAAATATGAAGGATATATCTTTGCAAATAACCACACACTTGTTGTTTGTTAATATTATTTACGATACTGTAGCATAATAAAGAAAATATCAAAAAATGTGCCATTTATATATCCATATCTGTATGTATGTATTTAGAAAAACTATATCAGAAACTTATGATCACTGTCTCTAAAGCTAGATCCGAGCGATACTTCACATTTTTATTTTAACAGGTTCCCTGTCCCCATACAAAAGTGTAAATTCTACGCTCTACGTCCAGTTATTTTTTACTTTTATGTCGGAACAAGAGATGTAGCTTCAATTCAATTAAATATTTGAAAAATTCCAAATTTTTTTATATGTTTATAATCCTTATATGTGCTTCCACGTCCAATAAAAAAAATTTAATTAGCTTGCCTCGTTCATAAAAATAATATGCTACAATATAAGTCCCGAAATTGTGCATTGTGCACTTGTGATTCATGGACGTATCAGACACGGTACAAAATCGGTGACATGAATCATATATGATTCATCGGACAGGGAACCTGTTAACTATAAAACGATACAGCCTCTGAAAAAAAAATGGAACAATTTTGCTTTAGGGCCGATGCTCCAATTATTTTTTTTTTTAGAAACATGGAGTTTTACCCCCTAAAACTGAATCTGGAAAAAAAAAGTCGGTCTCCTATGGCTTCCGAGATTGGTTTTCGAAATATCAATACTAAAAAATGTTTACATCCTATGGTATGTCCAACACCGGCTTCGGTAGCCACAGTAATTATAAATAAAAGTATGGTAAGTTGGCGGCGTGCGGCCGCTTCTAGGGATTTTAAACTCCCAAATATCCAACACGGGCTTCGCGGCGTCTTCGACGCGGATCAGTCTATAAATATCCAACACCTTTTCGCCACAGCAATATGTGATATGAATTTTCAAAACTTTACGGAACAGGTTTACTTTCTTTCTTTCTTTTTAATAAAAATTTTTGTGTTTTATAATGTGTCGCATTGAAAAAAAAGCACCGCAGGCGAAAAATTTTTATTAAAAATCGCGGCGCTTTTTTTTTCAATGCGACACATTATAAAACACAAAAATTTTTAATAAAAAGAAAGAATCGTCTTATAATCCGTTATAATAATCCGTTATAAGACAATTCTCATTTTAAAACTTAAAAATTTTTATTAAAAATTGCGCGCGCGATTTTTAATAAAAATTTTTCGCCTGCGGCGCTTTCTTTTTCAATACGACACATTATAAAACACAAAAATTTTTATTAAAAAGTAAGAATCATCTTATAATCCGTTATAATAATCCGTTATAAGACGCGCGCGATTTTTAATAAAAATTTTTAAGTTTTATAATCAGAATCGTCTTATAATAATTGTTGTTGTTGTTGTTTTTGTTGTTGGTTTTTTATTGTTTTTGTCCATAAATACATAGTTTTCATAAGAATTCATTGAATAATTTTTTTTGTTTTTCGGTCAAAAAGGGGATATGCAAAAATTTGGAACAAACGATACACCATTTTAAGGGGAATAAATTAAGCTTTCTTAAGAAGCTAAAAAAGTTATAGGTCATTTAGACATTTTTTGGAAAAAATAACGGTTTTTTAAAAAAAAATTGGTCAAAATTTTAGAAAAATTGTAATATCTCCAAAACTATGGGTTAAATTTCTTAGGCTTGCTCTCCACTATTATAGGCCATTAAATTATCTTTCTTTGGACACCCATATTTTTGATATCCATGCAGCGGTTCCGAACTTATAATGATTTTTCCAAAAGCTATATCCGCAACTTCCAATGGCTATATCTCCGAAACCAGATCCGAGCGACTTTTTTTGATTACATATTTCTTCTTAGAATTAAAAAGCACATAAGATAAGTTTGGTTTTAAAAAGGTTTGCGAATGTGAGCTAAAGTAAACTTAAGCCAATTAAAATTTTAGTTTTCGGGCTATCGGCCCTAAAGTAAAATTATGGCAAAAAAATTGAGATGGCGCTTAATAGACGTGTACAAAAAATATATGTATTATACGCTACTTTGACGGCTATATCTCTTAAACCAGGCCATTTTCAGATTATGTCGCTTTAATATTCGAAAAAACATCTCTATTTGTCTCGTTGGAACCTAAATAAGATATGTTGCGTATCTTACTTTCTGGTGATCTTTTCTTTAGTTGGACCGATGCAGATATCGCATTGTTGCTTGTTTCCTGATTTTCCGCGAAGCAGCAACTTTGAGCTCCTGTCTCATCAGCAATTTTCTTTTGCAGTCGTTTTGGCAAATTCCCGATTATTATCGAAATATCATTTTGATCTCGTGTTTGCTTTCGATTCATATTTTATAAAATTCACCAGCAACTGCATTTATCCGGATTTTCGGAATATGTTTTATTTGCCAAACTATTAAAAAATTCACAATTTTCACAAAATTGTCAACAGCGATACGCAAAAAATTCCAACGAATTGTCGAAATCAATACATACCCAACGGGAAATAATGTAGGGGATGAATTTATTAGAAAACAGATGTAATGTAGGCTTGTCATATATTTATTTTTGTTGTTTTTTATTTGGTTTCCGGTTCTTAAAACACAATTGAATTAATCAAATATTATTTGAAAATGAATTTTAAAAGACTTCCCGCAACAGTATACTAGATGCATCATTTTGTACCTTCATAGTTTTTGGAAGTCGACAATTTCCCTCAAATAAAATTATAGACATCAACTGTAGCTGTAGAACTATACTCGTATTGAAAAAAAAAATAGTTCATACCATATTATAGTGTATAAATGTACATTGCAGCTCATAGTGAGTAAGAGTATAAGTATTAAAAATGCGGAAAAGTTAATACACTAGTTTGTCCAGATTTGTTCGTTAAAAATAAAAATCCTCAAAGAAATAAATAAAAATGTCATCATATTAATTTAGAAGGAATTTGAGCTTACTTTTTACGTAACGTAATATAAGATATTATTTCTCGAAAACTCGGTTGCAATTATATGAATATTTAGCTCTAATCACTCAATTGGATGAATTTACGGTATGATTTTGTGTATATGTTGGTGTAAAAGTATGATAACTTTAATAAGGTATATATAATCCATCAGTCCTGAAGTTCCCGCTGGGTATATATATGTGTTTCGTCGCGTTCAGAAGAAACGGTATATTACAATGGTAGCCCAGTGTATAATTTCTGAGCCCAAGCCAAGTGCAATCGTCTCACATATAATAGCCGTTTTTTTTGACACGGTTACCCGCTAAAAAAATTTTGTATGAGAAATTAGTCGGCGATAGAATCGCCGCTTAAATATCAATCGTGCAAATAAGCGTTGGATCATTCACAATTGGACTGCTTAATATGAGATTTGACAGCACAGTCTCACAAAGTCTCTAATTTTTCATCGAACGATTAGTAATTCAATTGTCTTTTTTTGTTTAACATTTGTTTCACGGGAGTGCTGTCAAATTTGATTAGCGAAAAAATTAAGCGGCGATAGCCGCATCAAAAAAACACGGCTAAAATGAGCGTTTTGCGTTGAACAGAATACGAACGGGATCGGGAAATCGGCAACGTTTAGCCGGTGCCAAAAAACATTACTGTTTAACTCATTTCTGGAACCTTCTACTTGCTTTTTGAAATTTAATTTTTTGCTCGTATCTAATCAAACATAAGATTCAATGAACGAGCGTTTTTTCAACGCGCGTTAGCGGTGTTTCTATATACATACACAAAATTATATGCAATGAGCCATCAACCATCAATGCACGTTTTTTCAACGTTGGTTGATTGGTTCGCACGTTGGTATTATTAACACTGGAGTTATGCTAAAACGCGCGTTTAAAAAATGCTCCTCTATTATTTGGGAGGTCCTCATAAAGTACCGATTGAGTGAAATTAGTTGTTACTTAAAAGATAATTTAATAACGCCATCTGAAACTTTAAATCTTGTATAGGCCAACTTTTTGAAATTTTTCCTAAAATCGCTTGTGTATACATACATACATATTTGTTTTTTTTCAAATCGTACTTTCTGGCCGCTTTGTCAATCATTAGTTATTTTCTACTACTCGTTACTGTTGCAGCTTCTCGCTGAAAAATCAGCTGCGCATTTCTGCACACTTTATACCAAAAAAATAAGAAAGAGAAAATCTTCGCTTTGTACTGTGGGTTTTATATTCTTATGTACTACAAAGAACTTTATAAAAAAATGTCTCAAATAGCTTATTTAGATAATTTATTAAAAGAATATCTTGTTTTTCGAGGATTTTCTAATACACTTAAAACACTCGATACTGAACAGCGTAATGAAAAGGATCAAAGCTTTCGTGCAGAAAAAATACTGGATCAGTTCAACCAGTCTATCAATAACCATGATCTGGAATCATTAAAATCTCTCTGGAACCATTTGGACATTAATTTATTTAGTAAATTGGAACACTCATATGCAGTGTGTAGGTGTTTCAAATTCAAACAAAAATTATGCTACCATCGTCAATATCAATTATAAATTTTTTTAAATTTTTCAGCCGTAAAAAAATTAGAAAACAGTTTGCTGAAACTTTACCTTATCACTGCTTTCAATAACAATAGAACCGAAAAGATTTCCGATTTTTTCACCAAGCTATCGCCTGAATTGCATCAGCAAAGTGACTGGAAAGACTGGTTTTGTAAGATTTCATTCATAATTTTATTGCTTTTGATTTGGCTCTTCATGTTTTGCTCTGTTTTTTAGATTTTCCATTTTGCAAAAATGCTGAAGAATCTCCTACATTTTCGCATTACTTTTCTAAACAGTGGCAGGATACGTTACAAATTTCATTACGCAATTTTCTTACCACAGTTTATCAATGCATTCCACAACCAACATTTGTACGAGCAGAACACGAGGCTGCATTAATTCGTCGGTTGCAAGACGAAAACGCCAATTTGAAAACAAGAGTTCAAGCATTGCAGCAGCAACAATTGGCTGCTTCAGGAAGCTCACAAAATCTAAATACTATAAATGGAGACTCACAGAACAGTAGACGTCGTTCAGCTTACAAAGCACAGCAGAGTTTAAGTGACATAACACCGTTTGATATAAGTCCACCAGGGCACATAGTCGACGATTTTTATATAATTGCATCGGAAACGAATACTATAGCACAGGCCAGTGATGCACAAGCACGTGGCCTAAAGTTGCTAATACGAAACATTGGCTCAGGTAATAGTCCTATTATGGGACGTAGAAATGGAGCGGATAAGTCAAGTAAAAGGCGTTCTGGCAGCGTAGGTCGAAGTTGGGTTTAAAAATATTGGTAGAAAAATGTTTTTTGTAAGCAAAAATCAACTGGAAAATATGTACATAAAATATTGTGACGAATATGCTTAGATGCTATAAAAATAAAGTCAAATTAACTTAAGTCAATAAGTATGCAGCAGATTTTTGTAACGGCGTACAGGCAAACAATTTACTTAGTAATATAAAATAAAAGTTGCATAAATAGTATCGAACGGATACGAACATTTTTGAAACAAATTAAAGATCAGTGCAAAAGATTAGTGTTGGGAACTATCGAGTGATTTCAACAATCGATAGTTAGTAACTGAATGATTTTGACTATCGAATGATTCTTTTCACTCGTTCGTTCACTCATTTAATTTTAATTCAGTGTTGATTACTATCAATTTGGTTTACTGAATGTCAGCAATTAAATTGATTACTGTTAAAAATCAAACAATTTTTTAATAATTTTGCATGATTTATCCAGTCATTTAATATAATAATACCAACTACAGCGCAACTATGATTTGATTTAAATTTTTTGCTTAATAGCATATTTGTATTTGAGGCAAAATATTACTCTAAATAACTTAAAATATTATCACAAAAATAAGATAATGAAACATTCAGTTGTATAAAAAGAAAACTTAAAGAAAAATCAATAAATAAAAATTGCCGCCGACAAATCGTAAGAATCCCTTATTTCGATATAAATTCAGCCATTGAGTGATTTGAAGTAACTGATTTTTGTAAATCACACAAAGAACTATTTATTCGATAGTTGCGCTGTAGTTGAATATTTTCTGAGTGATCTAGTGAGTGATACTATCAATGAGTGAATCGTCAACTATCTAATGAATGAAAACAAATAGACTATCGAATAACTCGATAGTTTTTATTCGATAGTTCCTATCACTACAAAAGATGCATATAAATATATTATAGTATATACGTAATATATATAGTAGAATCCGGTTATAGCGACATCCAAGGGAGCGAAAAATTCCGTTGCTATAAGCGGTCGACGTTATATGCAGATTTCATACTATTCATCAATATCATATATGTAGATCGCGTCAGAAAATACTCTTCGTAAGTTTGACCAAACAATATTAATTTAATTTGTAACTAAATTTTGCTTATCTGGCCAAATCTGATATTATGCCTAGCTTTGAATCTGTTAATCCAACTTCGTGTGCTTTCAAAATTCAAATGGAACTGTAACGCGAACAAATTTGCCTTTTTCAGCAAGATACGACCATTGACGGGCATACTGCTGTTCCGTGTAGTTTTAAACCATTGCAGCAAAAATTTTTCCACATTATTTTGAGTCTCTACTCTACTTTTTTAACTTTTAAGACATTTAAATTTAAACAGTTCTCTAATTTATTGATTTAGCAATCTTTGCAAACAGTAAAAGACTTGATCAATTTGAAAAGGCGACTAATAAAACAAGTATAACCTTTTTGATGAGCATAAAATATTAAAAATAAACAGAAAACAACAAACAAATGTTTTACTTTTTCGCCGCATGCAATGTTACAATTTGAAATTTCAAAAATCTCATCAACATGTTGTAAAGACATAAAAGTTTTAACATTGTGTTGTTATAACCGGATTGTCGTTATAAGCGGAGCCGCAATAAGCGGACTAAACTTCTTAGAAGCTTATATGGTGGCCAAACTTATAGGTGCGAATACGTTGCAATAACCGGATTGTCGTTACATGCGGAGTCGCTATAAGCGGATTCTACTGTATTATAATTTATTACAGGTAACATCCATTTGTAAATCGCATGTGTATTTTTTTGGATTTCAAGTCGTACGACCAAGCTCCATGATGATCGCGAATACAAACGTAGGCAACCAAGCCTTTAATATCTTCATTTAGTGCACATGCGTATAAAACATTCTTATACCACATTCTTACCTGTAGAGGATTTGGTTGTTTGGGATAAATTGCGTGAAAGTAGTCGATTAAAGCCTTCAATCCGGGTGGAGGCAGCGGTTTTTGACCATACCATACCATAGCTTAATTATAATTACGTATTTCTCTAGGTTACAAAACTTTTGGAAAAGTCTGCTCAATGACAGCAAAAGTTGCACTATGTTTCGTGTTAGCAAATTCATAGCTACGCAATATATCAAGCAAAAATACTGATAAATCAATGTGCGTGCTTAAAGCAGTTTGTATCCATTTTTTTCATAGAATATGCGCCTCGCTGGGTAAGCTGTGTACATCAATTCAATATGCAAGGTGTAAACTGTTTGCATCCTTTAAAATATAAATTGAACATGCATGATTCAAGGTGTAAACTGTTTACGTCCTTCACACATCAATTCAAGATGATGAAGCAAGGTGTAAACTGTGTACATCACTCACACATCAATTCAAGATGCATGATTCAAGGTGTAAACGTGTTTGCTTTGAGAATAGCAAACACCATTAAAGTTGTACATAAACATGAAGTTCGTAATACACTGCACATTCCAAATGATACAGAAACAAGTAGATTTTTTGATATAAAAAGAGCAGTATTAGAAGTCTTTACTTAAGCTAATTGAAGGTGTCAAAACCCTAATCAGGAACATTAGTCCCAGCCTCAGAAATGTTCGAAGCCTTTTTTAAACCTTTTTAACTTCATTGAAAACGATCGCTAGTGCACGTCGGAAGAGTTTTGTGGAGGCCCTATGCCTCGTGAGAAGGTAAAGAAGACAAGAGTATAACTGACTTAAATAATAACGAATATGTATTCGAATATGTATATTGCTTTTTTCTTAAGAAAACTTAATTTGTTTGAGTTCTTACGCAGAAACTCCAAGATTGCACAGCTCAAAAAAAAGGTGATGTTGAGTTAAATGGAAGTGATGACTGATTAGGTTGTAGACTTGTCCACTTCACTCGTGATATAGTCGTAGGACTATATCAAGATCCGTACTATTAACCGATTCTATTTGATGGGGTTATTGATATTAATATACAGCCATGATCATATAAAGAGCACACATTTTCTTAAGTTTAAAAACACTTAAGTTTATTGGCAGGAATTTATTGTTCCAGAACTATGGAGATACATAAATTTAACTTAATTTAACCATAATTTTGCGTCTACATCACCCCATAAATTTTCTTTGGAATTATGGTCGGGACTTTGAACTGGTCAGTCCAAAACACTTATTTTCTCTCGCTGAAGCCAGGGTTTGATGATATTGGCCGTATTTTTCGGGTCATGAAGTCCATTTATTGGCATAGAATGCAAAATATGGACTTAGCGTGTCACAGAACTGAATAGGAAGACGGCTCAATGCAGCAAATCTGTATGGGCGTATTGCTAGAAAAAAATCGCTACTGTCAAAAAAAAGCACGTGATGAAGCGTTTGTCCTCTGCCATTTTATCAATTTTTACCTCTTGTTAGTTTTAATTTTTTCACACGAAAATAATATTCGGAGATATAGCCATCGGAAGTTTCGGATATAGCTTTGTAAAAACTATTATAAGTTAACCACTGCATTGATATCAAAAATATGGTTGTCATATGAAAGACAATATAATGGCCTACAATAATGGTTAGCAATTCTTCTTTGGAATTTAACCTATAATTTTGGAGATATGACAATTTTTCGGAAATTTTGATCAATTTTTTTAAAAAAAACGATATTTTTTCCAAAAATTGTGTTAAGAACCTATACTTTTTTTAAAATATATGAATGCTTGATTGTCTTGCTTACTTTTTATGCGCTTACATGCTTCAACATACATACATGTTGTACACAGCGTCCATTACGGCTACAATTTTTATTATACGCACTATTGTTTGCATATTGGTATTCATTTTTTTTTTCAACAATAATTCTAACTTAAATTACCAAAAAATGTTTCACTTTGTCACAGTAAATCATTTTTTAAATAAGTTAAATTAAGCCCATAAATACTTATTATTAGATCGAACTGCTCCTATCAATTTGCTTTCTCTTAGTGTTTCTAAAAAGTTGTGAAATGATTGACAGTTTTCGCTACAGTTTAATCTTATAATGAGTTCTAACTTTATGAGATCTATTAACATTCGATTTTTTTCTCTAGAGTACAAGCTATGTAAAAGGCTAAGAACTTTATCAAAATAAGCGTTGGTATCCAAAATTGAAAAAATAAATGGCTTCAATTTTCTCAAGTTTTTCACTTCGGCGGCCACTTTAAGTAATTTGTGAAACTGATCTTCGTCCTTCGTTATCTGTTTGTTGAAATTTTGCGCAAGAGCAATCACTCTTTTTTTGAGCCACAATCTTCGAACACTTGCACGATTCGTTATTTGGCCAGCAAATGGGGCATTTTTCCAGAAAATCCATGTTGTGAATGACACCGCGGAAAGAGCTATTGGTCTTTGCAAAATTTCAAAAAACGGATAATGAAGGACGCAGTTCAGTTTAAAAAATTACTTTAAGTGGCTGCCGAAAACCGGAAAAAATCTACAAAATCAACAAATGTGAAATATTAGCGTTTCTTGAACAAAAATAAACTAAAAATCTTTATTTTCGTATGACGAAAATGCTTCTCCAGATCGCAGCGTTGGTACAAAACATCTTTGACATATCGTTTTCTGTGTAAAAAAGATTCCCAATCGATTGCGCATAGTGTCGTGGCCGAAAAATATAAAATAGGTATGGTTTCGAACGGGCAAAGTGGAAGTATGTCAGATTTTTTAGCATTTTTCACATTCTTATCAATGAATCAATACTCAAATTTGCGGCGATTTTCTGATTTACAATTTTCACACATACATATTTCACTTCATATATATATACCTCGAGGTTGATATTTTTTTTAATTAAAAGAAATAATACTAAAAAATCATCTCGAAAATGCACAAAAATTATACAAATCGAGCCACTGACACGCCTTCCCGTGGTCCGATTCGGGTGAAATTTTGGTACAAGGGCTTCATAGGCTCAATGTATGTTTTCAGACCTGAGCACCAGAAATTTGACGGCATTTAATTTTTCCATACGATTTTGAACCAGCCTAATATACATTAAGTAAACAATAATAGTCTGTATATAAGTCATTATTGTTTACATATTTTGTTTGAGAAGTGTCAAATTTTAACATTTTGAACATAACAGATGCAAAGACATTTTTAATCCATGCAGTAGATGTTTTTACTACCTGGTCTTTTTATTTCTTTTGGCTTACGTTTACTTTAGCTCACATTCGCAAACCTTTTTAAAACCAAACTTATCTTATGTGCTTTTTAATTTTAAGAAGAAATATGTAATCAAAAAAAGTCGCTCGGATCTGGTTTCGGAGATATAGCCATCGGAAGTTGCGGATATAACTTTTGGAAAAGCCATTTCAAGTTGAGAACCGCTGCATGATATCAAAGATATGGGTGTCCAAAGATAGATAATTTAATGGCCTATAATAATGACGAGCAAGCCTAAGAAATTTAACCCATAATTTTGGAGATATTACGATTTTTCTGAAATTTTGACCAATTTTTTTTTTAAAAACCGTTTTTTTTCCAAAAAATGTCTGAATGACCTATAACTTTTTTAGGTTCTTAAGAAAGCTTAATTTATTCCCCTTAAAATGATGTATCGTTTGATCAAAATTTTTACATATTTACCCGCTTTTTGACCGAAAAACAAAGAAATTTATTCAATGAATTCTTATGAAAACTATGTATTTATGGGCAAAAACAATAAAAAACCAACAACAAGAACAACAACAAAAATTATTCTAAGACGATTCTTATTATAAAACTTAAAAATTTTTATTAAAAATCGCGCGATTTTTAATAAAAATTTTTCGCCTAAGGCGCTTTTTTTTAATGTGACACATTATAAAACACAAAAATTTTTATTAAAAATCGCGCGCACGACAAAAACAATAAAAAACCAACAACAATTATTATAAGACGATTCTTATTATAAAACTTAAAAGTTTTGATTAAAAATCGCGTGATTTTTAATAAAAATTTTTCGCCTAAGGCGCTTTTTTTTTAATGCAACACATTATAAAACAAAGTTTTATAATGAAAATCGTCTTATAATAATGGTTGTTGTTGTTCTTGTCGTTGTCGGTTTTTTTATGGTTTTTGTCCATAAATACATAGTTTTTATAAGAATTCATTGAATAAAGGGGGTAAATATGCAAAAATTTTGAACAAACGATACACCATTTTAAGGAAAATAAATTAAGCTTTCTTAAGAACCCTACTTACTACCCATCTCAACTAAAATTTTTTGTTGTCAATTCACTGCATTTTAAGATTTAATTAATTCCTTCAAAGGAAAGCTCAAAAAAATTAAAAAAAAAAAAAAATTATCAAACAATAATTTGAACCAACGTGCAGGTGTACCTATTATTTTGAGCAGGCAAATTTTCAAACTATACACAGTAAGTAGAAACGTTCAAAACTTAGGGGAATTACATGATTTGTTTTACTCAAGATCGTGCTACCAAATTGTGTTATTCACGTTACCACTACGATTTTTCCTCTATATTTCCAAAATATTTTTGTAATAGAGTTTAAGCTAAAAACTGAGAAGTGTACCTATTATTTTGAGCAGGTGTGTATAAACTTCCAATGATAAAATGTGCAGTAGCTAGAGCCTCATAGACATCAGAATTTGAAAAGTGCGAAACCCAGGAGGAATTTTTCAGTAACCTGCACCAGATTTTGCTTGTGCGCCTTTTCGACTTAGGGCCGCTGAATTTTTCGTTTATCTCAATGACGTTTTTTAAAGAACCTAACGTGATGGGACGAAAAATGATCAGGATAAGGATTACACTATCACAATTCATACAAGAAATAAAGTCAGGTTCAAGTATTTTGTTATGGTCATTAGGTTGCTCCGAAACCGTCGCTTTTGATCAATCTTGTCGATATAATTTACGTTCATTGTCCTCAGTAAATAATAGGTACTCTTATATTTAAATCTTAAACACATCAATAAACCATAGAATAGATTTGCTTTAATTTTACAACAAAATAGACTCTTTATTTTAGGATTTAAAACAGACAAAACAATTAAATATAATTTCATATTTAAAACAATTTATGTAAAGCGCAGTCTAAAAGAAAAACGAAAACGTAGTTATTTTATGCACCTAAAAACAGTTAAAGTTTTACTGAATACAATTCATTGTATAGTATTTTTAAACATACATATTTACATACACTAGTACTTACTAACTTTTAATTATATAAACATTATATGTAATATAGTAATTGTAAGTAATTTAATGATTTTTTAAATCAAAAATTTCTCTTAACAAAGGCTCAACTTGTGATGGATTTACATTTAAATAGACACCGATAATAAATTGATTCAGACGCTCAACGTCTGAAATTTTTTGTAATAATTTAATAAAAGCGGATTTTGCCTCGCAGCCTGGGTATACACTTTCCAAATACCTTCGCAGAAGATAATAGTAGGAATTCTAAAACAAAATAGTAATGCAAAACAATTTTTAGATCAAGTTAGTTGAAAAAACGAAAGCTTTAATGACAAACTTACTTGTTCCAATTTGATAACATCGGAATGTATAATACGCGATCGACTTGGCGTAAATAATACGATGGCACACATTATCAATATTATATTTTCATCCATCCGCCATTTTTCATCAAAAGTGCGTATAAATCTTAAATGTTCTTCATAAACATTACCTTTAGCTAACTTTAGCACCTCAGCTCGTATGTTGGACATATTTTCTTTTGTGTGTGGAATCTTTAAATAAAATGTTAAAGAATTTATAAAAAAATAAACGTATGTATTATGAAAAATTTATTTGCCAAAACTTTTTTTTTATCAATCTATGTACATGTGGTGACTTAACACCAACACACATAAACAACAACACATAAACACTATACATAAAAACAACTTATAATAATGTTTAAGTTATTATTGAAAATTTTAAGATTTGAAAATTTTGTTTTAATTGTAAGAAAATTAAAAAAAATTCATTATTAAAAAAATCTTAAAACTATTTGTACTTAAAATTAAATATTATAAAAAATAAAACTTTATAAAACGAAAAAAAAAAATCAATAATTTTCAATAATAACTTAAACTTTATTATAAGTTGTTTTTATGTATAGTGTTTATGTGTTGTTGTTTATGTGTGTTGGTGTTAAGTCACCACATACATGTGTACATTAGAGCGGTTCAAAAAAAAAACTTTTTGATTTTTTGAAGATGTATCAGTGGATTACAATAGCTCTATATGTCTAGACAAAACAACCCATAAGGATTTTCTTCAATTTTGAAAACTGGATTGCCGCCGCCTGTTTTAAGTTGCCTACCCATTTTCGAAAATATTGATTTAAAAAATGGTGCAAGCTAAAGAGGTTATCAAATTTTCCAACAAAGTGGGTATGCTTTTCGAACTATTATCGATCGAGGAATTCGAATCCGTGATCAATTTTTATTCTTCTTCTTTTTTTCTTATAAAAAAATTGAAAATTGCCCGGACAAAAATTAAAAAATGCCAGCATGTCATCTGTTGGTACCGGAAATTTGGCTTTTATAGGAAATGTCATGATTATGGATATGTGTCTTCAGATTATAAGTGTCAATTTGTTGCAGAGTGCCGAAAATCTGGGCATGCAGAGAGATTTACGGTTTTACCAAGATAAAAACCGAAAATACAAAGCGGTCAAAGTTGAATTCTGGTTAATATACATGTGCCCTTATTTGATGGCACCGCCAGCATAGTGACCTGATCTAAATGTGCTTGTAACATTATGGGTGATTTTGAAAAAAAAAAAAATCCGAATACACAACATTTCAAACAAAAACGACCTTAAAAAGGCACTTAAAATTGAGTGGCGCTATAATTCGGCAGATACCAATAAAAAATTTGCAGCTTCGATGCCAAACCGTCTTTAAGCTGTAGATCAGGGGTTCTTAAACTTATGTAGTCCGCGGACCCCTTATCGAGTTAAATTTCTTTGTGCGGACCCCATCCCAACTCTAGACATTTGAAGTCGTTCTAAGCTTAATTTCTGACTCAATAATGACAAAGACACTCAGGCTTGCCAACCGATGTCAAACTCAACCAGACATAAAATGTCCGGTTAGCTGACGAGGTTAAGGAACAAAGAATTTTTATTTTGCTTTAATTTTTCCGGTCTTTTCAACACTATGTATGTTATGTATGTCCAGTTTTTAAAGATCCAGAAGTTCAAAAGCATGCAAACACTACTTTAGAATAAATATTTAACCAATCGTGGGCATTTATAGAGGCAAACATTTTTTATTAGGATTTTCATGTAATAAAAATACAAAATGAATAAAAATTGGGGCAATGTAACAGAATTAAAAAAGTTCCAAGTCAAAAAACTCAGACAAATATTTCTTGGTCAAAATAAAGCCTAGAAAATAATTTGTTTTTTTTTTATATCTTTTTTAATAAATAATATAATAATAATAAAGCTCAAAATGAAAATTATTTTTTTGGTGATTATTGGTCATTTTATAAGCGAAATTTGTTATATTTTCTTCTGTAAAAGTTTTTACTTAATGAGATGGATGATGTTGTTTTCTTGAAACCAAATCCACAATGTCGGGCTCTATATTCGGAAGTTTTATTCTCAGGTCTGCTTCTACATTAAGCTGGTTTCAAAAATTTGATGTTATATATAATAGTACCAAAAAGCCTGTTCACACAAATAAGGAGTGCGTCATAAGAAATATGTGCAAACGTTTTTGCTTATAACTTCTTTCATAAAAAAAATTAAATTATTTTGATCAGGTTAGCTTAGAAAATCATGTCAAATACTATTTCATATCACTTTGCATTCTCATCTATTACTTTGCGAAGACATGAGCAGCAAAATAGAAATGCGTAAAAAAAAATTAAAAATTTTTTTAAATAACCTGCAATATACTTTCAAGAGGATTGCAAGGGATGCTTCGGTATCTTGGGCAATGAAAATTTTTAAAACAGACGTTAGCATGAACAAAAAGCAGGAAACGCTCTGGAAAAAAGGTTGTGGTGACCGTAATAACGCAAAGAAGGTCGTAACCATGCTGAAGAAAACTCCAAACCTTTCAGGAAAAAAAATCGCTCAGCTAGCAGATTTCTCTGTATCATTTGTGCGAAAAATGAAAGGGAAGGCTAGGCTGAAGACCTACACAGTTCAGAAAGTGCCAGATCGGAATGCTGAAATAATTTCGAAGCAATAATACGAGCTCAAAAACTGAGAAAAGATTTAGTGTCCAAATTCGAATGTGGCATTATGGATGTCGAAACGTTCGTCCTTTCCGACATTTTTTAGTTTCCTGACCAAGAATTTTATTTTGCCAACGCTAGTGGACATGTCCCAAAAAATTTAAAACACAAAATAAATAAAAAAATTCCCAGAAAATTTCTTGTTTGGTGAGCAATTTACAGTTGTGGTAAAAGAAGCCAAAATTTCGTGACCAGAGGCACAATGAACATCGAAATCTTCATCATGGAATGCTACAGTAAAGCGGCTCTTGAGTGGTACCAGTAAAATAACATTACTTTTGTTCCTAGAGAAGCGAACCCACCCAATCCACCAACTCCTGCCAATCGAGAGATATTAGGTTCTAGTGAAGAGGCAATTAAAGGCAACAAAAGGGACATACAAGGACACAACTCATTTTAGACGCAAGTGGTGCGCGTCAGGCCAAAAAATCCAAAAAATACCATCAAAGCACTAAAAAGATGTGTCCCAGAGAAAGTAAAAAACTTTACGCTTCAAAATTAATATTTTTTTTTAATATTATTTTCTGCATTTGAATTAAATTTGCATTAAAAAAATATAATCTTTTTGAAAATTGAATCTGTGGTTATTGAGATATATTTATTTTTCAATGCACTCCTTACTTCGAACAAAACGGCATCAAGTTTTGGATGCCCTTATTTGCAAGTGCAGAGTAATCGGATTTTAGGAGTAACTAAAAGTTAGTTATTCAATTTTATTGAACTTTAGTTTCAATAGCAAGAGATAGCCACGAGTATATCTTGCTCTAATATCGATAATTGCTTAGCAATACTAAAGTCGAAGCGATCCCTGATCCAGTCGTAGCCAGAATCAGAACAGGGAAAAGAAGAAGAAGAAGATTTTGTTCTATTTCTCTGCGATAAGTTTTCTAGTGTCAATTTTGTGCGCACTATTAACTTATAAGAAAAATATGGACGATATCGCACGTCCCAACTGTGTTTAGCTCTTAACTTCAACTTTAAATTTATTTGAAGCTGCATCTTGTAGGCTCAAATTAAAATTTACAAAAATTGATGATGTTGTCAAACAGTGGGAAGAGTGGAGTGGGCATCTAACTGTTTGAACAAAAGTAAATGCACAGTTTTTTTAAAAAAAATATGTGCAATCATTCAAAAAGCCATGTCCTTGTAGAATTTTTAATAAATGAGTTATTTAAATAAAGCGAAAAGTTTGATGATGTAAAATTATTGATATCAAAATTATTTCGCGGACCCCTGGAAGAATCGATGCTGTAGATGACCAAAGAGGCTACCACACTACATATTTAAAATTACAAAATCATTATTTTAAACAATGTTTTTGAATTTAAACATGTCTGCAACAAATAAGCTGTGACATGAAATTTAGTAGTTTATTTCGATTTTTTATTGTAAAAATTCCAGGTAATATTTTTTTGCAATAAATAATTTTTTTTTTAATTTATAATTTTTGTCCTTTCAAATGATATCAAATTTTTTTCATATTCCACTTAGTTTCAAAGTTACAGAGCATTGACGTTGAAAGTATGCACTGCATCAAATACTGTGAGCCACTGTATCTGTCATAATTTGATTTTGAAAATCCTAGAAAAATCTATAGAATAGTTGAATTGTGCCAGGTCTGTTAATTAAGAAAAATGTAGATATCTTGGTTTTGAAATAAGATAATGATATTCGGTTCACGGCATTCTTTAAAGCAAATAAAATTACATTAAAAGTATGGTACAACGGGATCGGTGGTAAAATAATTTAGGCCGATTTTGCAACTTGAAAGCAGAAAGTCGGTATTTTTTGTTTTTTTTTTCGGTCAGTTTTAAATTTTTTTATAAGAAAAAAAGAAGAAAAACTAATCACGGATTCGAATTCCTCGATTGATAATAGTTCGAAAAGCATACCCACTTTGTTGCAAAATTTGATAACCTCTTTAGCTTGCACCATTTTTTAAATCAATATTTTCGAAAATGGGTAGGCAACTTAAAACAGGCGGCGGCAATCCAGTTTTCAAAATTGATGAAAATCCTTATGGGTTGTTTTGTCCAGACATATAGGGCTATTGTAATCCACTGACACATCGTGAAAAAAAAAAAGTTTTTATTTTGAACCGCTCTAATGTACATATGTAGGTATGTGTTCTATCTTTCTATTATATAAAATAGTTTTCGGTGTCAGAAAATTTGCGTATAATGAAAGAAGAAAGATAAAAGAATAAAACAAATACCTAATTTGAGAATGCAAAACTTCTATTGTATACTTTCATTTGGTAGAGTTAGTTTGGCAAATTAAGTGCAAGCATGGAAGTAATATTCATGTAGGCCAACAAGGCTTTTATATTACATACTGAATAAATTGATATTGAAAATTGAAGTAGCTAAAGTTAAACAAAACAAATTTCAGAAGAAAACAAAAATTCTGTAAAGCGCGTTTTCAATTTATTTAAATACACAATTTTTACAAACGATATGTTGCTCTATCAAGAAGATACAGAAAAGAAATAAAAATCGAGTGGAAGTTGGAAGAAACGATGTAGTGTAGGAATAAGCACCTCAATAAAAACTTTCAAGCTAAAGTGAAAGGAAAAGGGTTAGGGAAGGAAAAGAATACACAAGCAAAGCGAAGTGTGCGGAGGCAAGAGATTGGTGTACGAAGCGATTAGGGGCAAAGCCCCCTAGTTTATATGAAAATTAATAAACTATCATGCGCATCCATTTTCGGGTTATTCTTATTTCAAAATAGTGAGAAAAGAGAAAAATATAATATAGCGAATTTCAAAATTCACTAACGAGATTATTGCAAGCTTAAAGCGGTTAATTTTCCCTTTCTTTCTTAGTTCAATATAAATGAGACGACAGTTTTAAACTACAATCTGATTCCTATTTCAGTTGCAATATATTCGAGTTGCTAGGAGGCACCTATTTTCATTCATCAACTGTGAATCTGATTTCTGCAATCGCAATTATCTGCAGCTTTTGTACCTAATATGATTTGACATGATTTTGGTCTATATAAGTATATACTAAAGGGCTATACAAGACATCTTAAAGTGCAAACATTGTTATGACTCTAATTCAATTGACTGATCGAGTGTTGCCATTGCTTTTGCTGCATCAAACGAATAAAGTCTCTATACTCTTCGCATACACGACAAAAAACGAACAACAACACTTTATGTCAATGAAATGAAGAACAACACAATAGTAAACAGCAATGTCAATATTGTGATTCTTAAATTCCGTTGTGGCAATACTGAGCAACAAGAAAGTATAAAGAAGAGTAATAATACATTTATGTATGTATGTATTAGAAAAATCTAAATTTGAAAAAATTCATACAAAGTAACAAAAATTTTTAGAAAACGACCCGACTTATTCACTACAAGCTATGTTATGACAATATTCAATACAGAAAAAGTAAGTACTGAAAGGCGATAAACAATGCTGTGAAGTATTGTCCTGCATAGAATAGAATGTCTTGTGTACCGCTTTAGTATATACATATAAACTATGTAGAACGGTTAAGTTAAAGTCAATTTATTTAATGGTTTCAGAATACTCATTTTCAATTTCTACTACAATTTCTAATGCATCGCATATATATAAGATGCTACCAAAACAAAGTTAAATTCACTTTAGCCATAAGTATGCAATAGTAACTTTTGTAGAGGTACAAGATTGCACAACAGAACAGTTTTCTTATAAATTCATTCTCCTAAAAGATTAGTCTCCCAAAATTTTATTCAAACAACGATACAATGACTTTTTACTGAAAATATTTTTCTTCCACAGCTGAATTGAAATCGTGACGCTACACAAAATAATATTGAGAATTGCCTTATCAGAAACGAGAACTTTACGAGACTACAAAGTCTCAAAAATACATTACGCGAAAAAATCAGACCCAATTCCACTTCGTCAAATCACATACATCTTTTGTGATGTTTCCGCGAAATGAATATTTTAATTAAGATTGAGCGTTTGAATATTTTTTGAAGTGTAAACTTCTTCACTGATGGGTATGAAATAAAGTCTATACTGGAGTGAATTGTCGAAAATGCAAAACTAACGTTAAAATGTAATACTTTTTCGAATTTTTTAAAACTTCTTTGACATTTTCAATTTTTATCAACGTTGTTAAACTTCAATTTAACGTTTAAATTATCTAATAATTTACTTACCTTCCATGTGTTTCGATTATCATCATATGTCATAACTGACCGCATTATCATCATCTCAGTGCAGCCACCTTTAAGTAATGCAACTTGATCCTCCTGACACATATCTCTAAAGGCGGTAATTTTTTTAGCCATTTTAATGAGACGCTTAATAGCCACCGCTGTAAGATTGATTACATGCAGAAGTTTAGGATCTTGATGCGTATCTTCGGGCTGAAATAAAACATGATTAAAAAATTAACAATTGATAAGGAGCTAAAAAAAACTAAAAGAAAAATACAACAACGATTGCTAACTGTTAGCACTTTTACACGCTTTAACCTTATCAATTAGATTGTTGAACTACGAACAAATGAGGTAATGTAGTGAATATACTATTCTCATTATGTCTGAGCGCCTATTATTTGATATGATAACATTTTGCTAACAGGTGTTTTGCCTTTTGTCTACTAAAGTTTCGTGAAGTCAACATTTATGTTTTTACTTTTTTAAGCAGCTGCAAATTAATATAAGATACACATTTGATTTTTATTCAGTTGGGCTGGCAAAATACATTGAAGGAAAAATCTTTTGTTTACATTTTTGCAAATTATTCAATGGAAGTTACCATAAGCCAGTTTGAAGGGAACTGTGTTGACTCATACAGTAACGATTGCGGGCAGCAGGTGCAGGTGTTCAAGACACGGCAGTTATCACAGATAAGATAAGTAATAATGATTATGATATAAAATTACGGTATAAATGATTTATTTAATTAAATAAAATTTTCTGATTGACTCTCAATTTTTTTCAAACCACACTTTATGGGTTGTTCGTAGCACAAAAACTTCATTTGACAAATGGAAAATTTAAGTTTTTGTGTTGCGATATTTTAAAAACTGTATAACTAGAACTTTTAGAACTTTTTAAGTTTTGTCCTAATACATTTTGCGATAATCTTTGTTACTGAGCTCAGTGATTATATAAAGAACTCAAGAAAAGTCTTAACTATATGCCCTAACTATTAAATTACTTAAAAAACTAAGCATAAAGAAAACGCATGTGTAAAATTAATGGAAAAATTTTAAACTTTAATTTACCTTGATTCTTACTTCATCAACAACTAACTCATTTAAATCTTCATCAACTGGGTAATAAAGTGCTTCACTTGCGATTTTTAATTCGCGTAATTTCATTAGCTCCGCCTCATTTAAATCGCGGCCTACTGATACACTCGACGGCGAGCACACTGGATGTTGTAACTGTTGTCCGGCATGCATAAATCGTTGATGTGCTATATGATGACAGTGGTGCTGTTCCTGCTTAACACGCGGCTCTTGTGGCATCGCATTAAACGTTTCGTATTCAATACGTATAACCTCAGTTAACACTGACTCTAAAGAGTTTATACTGTCAAGAACTGATGAAGATGATAAATTATCTGGAAATGATGTTTGTATAAAGGATTTTATATCAAAATTTTCCGTGGAAAAATCAGCATCAACATCAATTGGTTGTGGTGTTGTAGGGCGCATGCTTGCAGATGTGCTATGTAGTTCATCAGAAATGCTTTCCGGTGAGCCATATTGCATATCAGTAGCTGACACTGCAAGTGGTACGACAGGTGTTTGTAAAAGTGTTGGAATTGTTGATGGTGGCGATGGTGAAGCAGCTATCAAAAATTCATTTGCAGACACTGGACTGCTATTAAGCATGGAGTGTATAAGCGCATTTTCGTTTTCACCAGTATTCAATTGTTGTGATGCATTGCTATTGTTGGTCGAAAGCAGAGGTGGTGTACTAAACCCAGAATCTTCTAATGTGGGTTGTTGTGCTAATTTTGTTATATCATCATCACGCATTGAATTGGAACCAGTAACCATTTTATTTATGATGCGCAAAGCTTCAGCAGGAGTGTTCAAAAATTTATTCATTAAGTCTAATGCATCTTCTGGTGCATCCATTAGCTGTTTTATGAAATGTAAAACATCCCGTGGAGAGCTAACGATTTTTGATATAATTTCCAAGGCGTCTGTGGGCGAGCTCATGAATTTCGTAAATACTGTAAGAGCGTTTAAGGGAGAATTCATAACTTTACTGATGATTTTTAAGGCGTCACCTAAAATGAGTAATGAAAAATTAATAATGAAACTTTTCTTAATATTTTTTTTTTTATCTTATATTTATGTGGAAATGGACCCTAATAGACAAGCAAATGTTAACGCGAACAGACCTCACTCAACCAGAAGTGGACGTGAATTCTAGTTTGGACACACTGACAAAAACGAAGACAAAAATGCGGTAAAACGAACGAACAATTTGAATGACGAGAGGAGTACAGAATTAGTCGAAGACGTAAAAGGACGCGTATTTTAAGAAGCAAATTCTAAGTGTTTTTCTTAATATTAAATAAACATTTTTATATTCAAATCAATTAAATCGTGGCTTTTATTTAAAATCTCACATTTTTGGGGGCTCTTTCAAAATATTTAAAGCGAAAATTTACAAAGAAAAAGTTAAAAAATGTAAATCAAAATGATTTGGACATTGAATTTGAAATCATTGTGAAATTCCAATAAATTTTAAGAAGCGACGCCAAATTCAAATTTTACAACGGACATTCAGCCGCATTTAAAAATGAAAAAATAGCTGCAAAAGAAGAGAGAAGAGATCTGGCGCCTTACTCTGTAGGTGATGAGGCACATATAGCAAAAGATTGCCCATCAAGACAATTTAAATGCTTCAAGTGTAACCAAATGGGACACCGTTCATTTGAATGTAAAGAAGTAGTAGTAGAAGGATGTGCAAAAGTAGAAAAGGGTAATATTAATATGGATAACATGCTGGCATGATTTTAAGAGGTATTGAAATTTACAATCACAGATTTTTAGCGTTGATAGACACAGGTTGTTGTTTATGTTTGATGACGTATGACGTCTTGCTTATGCTAGGTGATATAGAACTCAAACCAGAAAAGAGGCAGCTAGCTGAGAGGTCTTGCTGAAGCAGTGTTTGATACAATAGGCAGTTTTGATGCGAGGCTTGAGATTGATGACGTAATTTTTTATGTTGAATTCAATGTTGTAATGGAAAAAGATATGCCATATGATGCTATACTCGGAAATACAATTTTGAAGGATGTTGATATTGTTGTCAGAGAAGACGGAGCTAGTTTTAGAAAGAAATACGGTAAAGATGAAAAGAAGAAAGATGGTAAAGATGAAAACAAGAAAGATGGAAAAGATGGAAAGAAGAAAGATGGTAAAGACGTAGGGATGAATGAAGTTGAAGATGTAAAGATCAAATATAAAAAAAAAACGAAAAGGCTCAAGTTAAGAAGAAAGACACAATTGAAAATAATTTTTTGGAAGAATTCGGTGCAATTTGTGTAGCAGCAGAAAATGGAGAATTGTATATTGAACGATATTTAGATTTGACGCATTTGTCGAAAATCCAAGGAGCAACAATTTTAGAAATGGTAAATAGTTATACCCCTGCAGTCAACCTCAAATCTCCTATCGAAACGAAGATAATACTCACCGACGAAATTCCTATTTATCAACGACCGAGGCGTATGTCATATTCTGATTAAAAGTTTGTAGACGAACAAGTTGCACGATGGCTAAAAGAAGGAATAATACAACATAGCACTTCAGAATATGCATCTCCAATAGTTTTGGCTACAAAGAAATATGGAACAAAGAGGTTATGTTGAATACGAAAATAATTCGAGATAACTTTCCTATGGATTCGAGAAAATATACTGCATTCATCGTTCACAATGGCCAGTATGAATTTTTATACATACCGTTCGGAATATGTAACTCGCCAGGGGTGTTTTGTAGATACATATTTACAGTTTTGAGAGAGTTAATCAATAATGGTACTTAAGTGGCTTACATGGACGATCTCATAATTCCCTCAAAGGATGAGCATGAAGGAATCCTGAAGTTGAAACGTGTGTTGGATGTAGCAGCAAAAAGCGGTTTACACATTAAATGGTCGAAGTCTCAGTTCCTGACGCGAAAAGTAAATTTCTTAGGTTATGTTGTCGAGAAAGGCACCATAAGGCCTTCGCCTGAAAAAACTTTAGCAGTACAAAAATTCCACGTTCCTGTAGATCGGAAGACGTTACAAAGATTTTTAGGACTAACGTCGTACTTTCGACGATTTATAAACGACTACGCTATCATAGCAAGACCGTTGTCAGATTTACTGAGAAATGATGTGAAATTTGAAATGAATGAAGAACAGCTAGTTGCAGTTAAGCAATTTGAAGTTTTCTTTGGTGAATTCGCCGGTACTGAAATTGTACGATCCTACGGCAACAACTGAGGTTTATACCGATGCAAGTATGCACGGTTATGGAGCCGTTTTACTTCAAGTGGATAGTGAAGATCAGCAGTTACACCCAATCCAATATATGAGCTCGAAGTGCTTGAGATAGTCGAGGCTGTGAAGAAGTGGCGTGTGTACATTTTGGGTACGAAGGTTAAAATAGTAACCGACTGTAACGCATTTTCAATGACGATGAAGAAAAAAGATGTGCCTTTGAGAGTTTCGAGGTGGGAAATGTTCTTGCAAGAATTTGATTATAACGTGGAACACAGATCTGGAACTAAAATGAAGAATGTGGATGCACTCAGTCGTGTATCTTGCCTTCTTATCGAAGACTCATTAAAGTTTCGAATTAAAGAAGCTCAATTGCAAGACCAGTGGACTAAGGCAGTGATTAAAGTTTTGGAGAAGGACTCGTACGATTATTATTTTATGAAATATGACGTGTTGCACAAGGATCCCATTAAGGAGCTCGAGGTAATACCTGTTTCAATAGAAGACGAGATCATGAAGATCGCTCATCGTCAGGGCCATTTTTCAACAAAAAAGACACAAGACCTAGTGGAAAGAGATTTATTTATTCCAAACTTTCACATTAAAGTTGCAAGTGTTGTTAAAAACTGCATAGAATGTATCGTCATAGAAGGAAAGTCCGGAAAGAAGGAAGGATTCCTAACGCCAATCAATAATGAAGACAAACCTTTGGGAACGTACCATATTGACCACGTAGGACCTATGGAGGCTACACAGAAGAGATACAACCATATGTTTGCCATAGTGGACGCATTCTCTAAATTTGTTTGGCTGTACCCGACTAGAAGCACAAATTCGGAAGAAGTTTTAGACAAACATAAAAAGCAAGCAGCGATTTTTGGAAATCCCAAACGCATAATTTCCGACAGGTTCAGCATTTACCTCTAATATGTTTAAAGCGTACTGCGAAGACCAAGAAATTCAGCACTTACTTATCGCCACCGGTGTGCCGCGTGGAAATGGCCAGGTCGAACGAATTCACAAAATAATTATTCCGATGATATCAAAGTTATGTTTGGAAAACCCCGCAAATTGGTAGAAGCATACGGAGATGGTGCAGCAGATAATTAATAGTACGCCACCAAGAAGCACAAGAGTATCTCTCTTCAAAATATTGACAGATCTCGAAATGCGTATCAAAGGAAATCCAGATTTACGAACCATGCTAGAAGATGGTACTATAGAAGAGTTAAATCAAGACAGGGAGTTAACAAGACAAGAAGCCAGGGAAAACATTTCCGACATTCAGGCAGAGAACAGAAAGAATTTTAATAAGAGCAGAGTACCTGAAACACAGTATGCAGTAAACGAGTTGGTTGCCATTAAGTGCACTCAGTATGGTGCAGGACTCAAGCTAACACCCAAATACTTCGGACCTTGCAAAGTGGTCGAAAAGCTAAATCACGGACGTTATTCAGTGGAGAAAGTTGGACAACATGAAGGACCAATACGAACTTCTACCGTTGCTGAGTTTATGAAGAGATGACACTCTCCATTCGGGTCGAATGAAGCATCAGGAAGGCCAAATGTGGAAATAGACCCTAATAGACAAGCAAATGTTAACGCGAACAGACCTCACTCAAGCAGAAGTGGACGTGAATTCTAGTTTGGTAACACTGACAAAAACGAAGACAGAAACGCTAGGTAAAACGAACGAACAATTTGAATGACGAGAGGAGTACAGAATTAGTCGAAGACGTAAAAGGGCGCGTATTTTAAGAAGCAAATTCTAAGTGTTTTTCTTAATATTAAATAAACATTTTTATATTCAAATCAATTAAATCGTAGCTTTTATTTAAAATCCCACATTAATTGAATATCTTCGTGCACTAATAGTCTAGGTTTGGTTCCAAATAGCTACAAAAACATCAAATTAACCCTGTACTAACGCGTACAGAAGCTAATTTTTATCACACGCGGAGACAAAAATACTTTTTCGGTGGAATTTGACAGAGTAAACTGCAGCTTTTGTTTTGCCTCAGTAACTTAATGTCAATTGCTCTTGTGCACATATTATTTCAGAAACATGTTATCTATACGGAAAAAACACCAACTCAAATTTTATTAAAAATGAATAGGAGATTATAAAAATTAAAATAGGAAAACAAATATTACTCTTTTATAGCAATAGAAAATCTTTATTAAAAATTCTATTCTAGTTTGTAAATATTTTCATTTTACATTTTTTTAATAAGTGCATACTAAAAATTATTTTCTTCATTTTAATTATCACCTAAAAACTATGAAATTTTATAAAGAATTTATTAAATTTTAATAAATTGCCACATTAGAATTTTTATATATTTCATATTGTAATATATGATTCCCGCTTTATAATTTTTAAAAAGTAGTTATAGAAAAATTATTTCAAGATTATTAATTTTTATCATATTGAATTTTATTTCTCTTTTGTATTTAATTTGTATTCTGTTTGAGTTCTCAACATGTTCATGCAAAAAAATAAATATATAAGGCTTGCCAAACTCTTACTAATTGGCTTTGAAGTAATGTGTTGAACAGAATTGGGACGGGGTCGGGAAAGCGGCAACGGAAACTCGCTGGCCGTCCCAATTTTGTTCAACACACAAAAAATTTTAAAAATCAATTTCTGTTATTATTATTTCATCATAAAAACTTTATAATGTACTTTCTAAAACATAGTACAGTCCTTTTAAAATATAAATTATTGCAGAAATTTATATATCTACTTTTTAAAAATTAAAAACTTGCATTCGAAAAATTAATGCCTGCTTGATGCAATTTTTATATTACGCTTAGTAATTTTTAATAGACACTCGAACCGTTTCTAAATTACCTTCTAATTTTTCTTAAATTTTGATTAATATTTACAATAATTTCGAGTTTCGTTTTTTCCGTGCAGGTGTTGACCGATATATGTAAGCCCTAATTCTCTCCTTTGATATTTAAAACAAAACATTCCCAATTACAAAATTTGCCTTGAGGACCTATTGACTTCCTTTTTAAGCTATAAATTTAGGTTTCTCGCTCAATTTAAAAAAAATTAATTTTTTTACATGTAATGAAGTAAATTCTTCTCGACCTATTTTGATATTAAACTTTCTTTATTTTATTGACCTGCAGCCAGAATAAAGTAAAGGCAGTTGAATAACTTTTTTTATTATTTTCCAGATGTATGTTGTTATCCACAAGTGGGCATAATTTTGGAAACAGGAGCTACTTACAACAAAAGCAACAAAAACAACGATTACAAGAACAGAAAAAACTCCACCATAAATTAAATCTCGAAAGCAAAAAAAAAAATCTGCAATAAACCGAAAAAGTCAATTCCAATAATCAAGTAAGCACACAATAAATGTAGAAATAAAAGTACACTGATGAAACGAAGAGAGAGAGAGACTGTCCTCAATGTGCGCATTGTTGTTTCGTTCTCGCTAGTAGTTACGGGTTTCTTTTATGTTTTTTTTTTTTAAATGATGTAACAATAATAATAATAAAACTCTCGTGCATAGCACGTACAAAAAAACTTGTATGTTTGTTGTTTTGGTTATTTTTCTTAAGAAAAACGACGTTTTTGTTGTAAAGAGCTTAAATTGACTCAGTTTTCATACTTTTCCCACCTATGGCGTGATTCATTTTAATTTTCCCAGGCCAATATCTCGAAAACTAACAATAAGAAAGATATGATGTTTTAGGCTAAAGTTATAAGGTTTCTTGGTAGTCAAATAACAGTGACAATGCTTTTGACCTTGAAACAAATTTTTAAGTTCAGTTCGAGATCAACTGTGGTTTTTTAACTCGAGCAAAGGATGACAGGTAACCGATGCTTTTCTTCATTGCAGCTTTATGTGTTATGTATTTTTTTACCAGGAAAAGATAAGTTTTGTGAAGTGCATAAGTAGTTTTGGAGTCCTTGTTTCTAATAATATTTCGATATAAATGTGCTTTAGTAACTGCTAAATAAATAGGCCAGTGAAATTAGGATTTAACCTCGGAATGAGAGATAATAAGCTGTAAACTCGTATACACCTTCATTTTCATGTCTCAAAAGTCTCATAAAATCTCGTGTCTGCGTCGTAAGTTATTCAAGGTCAAAGGTCTCAAAAATCGATTTTTCGCAATTATCTCGGTTTCTATAGCTCCAATTATTTTAACATATGTAACAACAATTGTAGAGCATAAAATTTGCAACAAATTTTGTCTTGAAAAATTTTTCATACGACCAACCGTTTTTGAGATAGAGGGCAGAGAGCCCGCAGCGCTCTACCATACTCACTGTGATGCAGGGTCAATCGTGAATCTCAGTTATTATTCCTTGTATTAAGTTATTAAATCATAGAAATATCATTAACAACAAATAATTTGTATTACACGAGATTTTATGAGACTTTTGAGACAACTTTTACGTTACGTTTTTTTAAAACTAAAACTGATCCGTTACGGACACGTTTTTTTAAATAAAACGGATGCGAGCCGGACTCGTTTTTTTTAACTAAAACGGATCCGTTACAGATCCGGAATGGACTTCATAAATGGATCCGTTACGGAATCATTTTTTTTAGCTAAAACGGATCCGTTACGGACTCCTTTTTTTAAATAAAACGGATGCGAGCCGGACTCGTTTTTCTTAACTAAAACGGTTCCGTTACGGACTCGTTTTTTAAAATAAAACGGATGCGAGCCGGACTCATTTTTTTAAACTAAATCCGATCCGTTACGGACTCGGAACAGACTTCTTGTACGGATCGGTTCCGGACTCCTTTTTGGTGAACAAAATGGATCCGTTCCGAAGTCGGTTTTTGTAAATAAAATGGATCCGTTCCAGATTCCGATTCTGATACGATTCGGATGCGAAATCGTGGATGATTCGCCTCCAAACAGCGGGAAGGGTCGTTCGCGTTGTGGGATCCTTTTCGAACTCGGAACGGACTTCATATTCGGATCCGTTTCGGATTGGTTTTTTTGTTAATAAAACGGATCCGTTCCAGATTCCGATTCTGATACGATTCGGATGCGAAATCGTGGGTGATTCTTATTAATAAAAAACGAATCCGAAAAGGATCCTTATATGAAGTCCGTTCCGTGTTCGAAACGGATCCGACAACGTGGACGATCCTTCCCGCTGTTTGGAGGCGAATTACCTACGATTTCGCATCCGAATCGTATCAGAATCGGAATCCGTTTCGGATAAATAATACGAAGAAGTGGATCCTAAACGAATCCGAAACGGATCCGTGTGGCACACTGGGTAGGAATTCCAACGAAAAAATAAGCATGTGTATAGAGTTTTAAATGTACCCAGTAGAGATTCGTGCATCACTGATGTAAATAAATAAATAAATTGGGAAAATTTTTTAACTCAAAATTCATCAATAAAAAAAAGTTTTTTTCCAAGAATTAAAACTATTTTTTCATGAATATGAGTTTTTTTTACAACAATGATGCACACAAGAGCAGTTTTTTGTCTCTCATTTTTTTTACATGCGTAAAAAATTGCCTTTCGCAGAAATGCCTTTGACCTGAAACTTTCACAACTGGCATTGCGACTGGGTTTCTTGCATATTTATTTGACAAACGAACTAGCGCATAGAGATCAGCAAGTGCATGGCGGGACGAATCATGGCACGTTTCATAGCTCGCGACCGAGGGAGGGCAAACGGCTAACCCTACTGTAAATAAATACAAATGTTTTTACATGGAAATTACTATAAAAGTCATATCTTCTTACTTTGGAGAAAAAAGATTTGTTGATAAAATATAGGAAATATAAAAATTTTTTCAATAAAAATTGGATCAAAGTTAAAAAAAAATCGGTTAGTTAGGTGAAGTAGAAACCTTCCGCACAGATTTTAGAGCTAATTAGATTGTATAAATACTTAATTCGGGTATTTTCAATTTAATGAGGATAAAAAAGTTTAAAAACTAAATACTTCTTGCATCAGATGTCACACTTTCTCATTTGAACAAAAACGAATGAAAAATAAATCAAAAATTAGAATTATGATTATACATAATACGATTTGTAGATGATTTTACGACAAGATAGCTGCGTTTTACTCGCTATCCGCTGCTAGTTATCTATAGTTAGCAACTATAATTGTAAAGGAAAGCAAAAACCGTCCGCTTCTAGTTATCTATAGCTTTCACAAACAAAATCGCAAACTTAACAAGCAAAATCATGGTTGCTTAAGTGCCAGGGCATCCTAGCAGGTTTGTATTTCGTTTATTGTGCATTTTGGAATGAAAATAAAATAAAAGAGCTCTGCCTTGCATGTGTTTCGCAGAAAACCTATTTTTTAAATGTCAGGCTGCAAAAAGATGCAATTTGAAATAAAGAATGTAGAAAAAACAACAAAGTAGGATACTTAGCAACTTGGTCATTTTTTTCGCACATACACTAGGTAAGTAAGTCCGTTGATAAACTAATCTGGATATAGATATTTATGGTCGATCTTGGACAGGAAAATTTCAATAATGAGCCTCTTTAACATCCCAAACTTTTGAAATGATATGCAACAGCAAACAAATATTTACGAATGTGGTACAAAGTGCTAAAAAATACTTCGAGCTGTCATTCAAGGAAAAGGTGGAAATACAAATTACTAAATAGAAGTTATTTTTAAGGTGAAATTATATTTAAGAATAAATTAAATTTATACTTTCAATTTTCGTCGTGATTTATAGCAGACATTAGTTTAAGTAGAAATTTTTTTATTTTAAATATTATAAGATCATTATGAATTGGTTTTTCTTAATCCGTTTTAAACCTTATTTAAGAAAAATAAACATATTTTTATTTTAACAGAAGAACATGTCCCAAAAATAAAAACAAAACATGAACTTGAAATTTATACTTTCAATTGTCGCCTAGTGTAGATTGGCGAATAAGACACAGCTAATATATATCATATATATAATTTTTCAAGAATTTTCTGCAATCCATTTTTTTATATTTAGCAACATTTGAACACGGCGGGCGGGAAGCAAGTTTACATGCGACAAAATGGCAAAGTAAACGGAGACGTAATCTTATTCTTCGCAGTTCAAAGTCCCGATTCAGCAATGCAACAAACACTTATGCCCCTACTAAGGATTGTATTTTATGTGTACATTTATTTTCAAAATGACCTTATTGATTTTGAGATGAAATTCGATACGAGAAATCTTATAACCTTAAGAACTCACAGTACATAGCATTAACGTGATCGGATCAGTAGGCCTGATACCTCAAACATCAAAAAAAAGTTTTTAAAACAAATATTTTTATATTTCATTTTATTACATACCTTTTAATGCATAAAAATCGATGGAGCCATTTTGATAATAAAAGTAGTAAGCATTTACACAAATAAACAAATCTTTATATTTCAGAGACTTTACATTTGTAGGATTGGCGAATCTTAAATATAAAGTCTCAGGTAATACAAAAACAAAACAATCTTGCTTCTAGCCCATTGTATGGTAGTTTTCCGCTTCAATGGCGTAAATATATTTTTTTAAGGTCGTCCTACTAAACCTACCTGGATACGCAATCAAATGTGATATTAAACGTAATGCATCCGACTGTGAGTTTATGATCTTTTCCAACGTTGCCATTGCTTCTGCTGGATTTCGCATTAGTTTGTTTATAGCCTGCGTTGCACGATCCGGGTCGCAAACAATAAACTCAACAATTTCAGCACCAGTCATTGATTCACTGGAAATTTCACCCAATGCAGGAGTTGTCGAACTTGAAGTTGATGCAGAAAAGCCCTCATTGCTGACTGGCCCGTTTGCGCTATCAAAAGAACCACAACTCTGTGAGTCATAAGCATACGCATCGTTCGCAGTGATTCCACTGCTATCTGCGGCTGCCTGTTTATCAGTGGTGTTTTTGTTTTTACTCGAATTGCTATTGGGTTTATGTTCATTGATTTTTCGTTTGGCGCGATTGTTTTCGATTTTGCGCCGTTTAATTAATTTGTCCTCCTCGGACATGATGTTTTCGCTCTTCATTCCAATGTCCAGGCATTTTTTCAGTCGACATTTCTGACAAAAACGTCGCGTTACCACAGTAATTTCACAGTTCTGATTAAAGGGACAAGTAAATTGTTTTTTGGCCAGTGCGTTACGACGGAAGAACGCCTTGCAGCTCTCGCAGGTGACTGCACTAAAATTATAGCCTAGCGCCTTGTCGCCGCACACCATACAACTTTTGGGTGGCGACATTGCGGTTGGCAAGTGCGTGTATTTTTTTACTTAATTCAATTGATTTTTAATAGACTTTTGTTAATTATTGGCTTTTTTCGAATTCACTTTCACTTGCTTTTGAACAATTTCACACTTTCTACATAGCAATTATTTTTTCACATTATGTTACTAAATGAAGCAACATATTTATTCCAAAATAAAAAACAAATATAGTTAGTCTCATTTCTATTAAATTACCACAATTTTTCTAATCACAACACAATGTTAATTAACTCGTCCAAATTCCAGCAATCAATGCAGATTAGAAGGTTGAGAATCGCATATGTCAAAATATGACATTTCAGTTAAAGCTGAAGTAAGGCCTATAACTCATTAAGACATAACTGTCTCAAAACGGTTTTCGTCACCTTACTACATATGGGAGTGCGCTCACTATGTTTTAAGACAAGCACAAAACTTTTTGTTTTGCGGCACTGGTTCTTTTGCAAAACAAAACTGTTTCCGTATGACAGAATCGTATGAAGTGCGCTCATTTGAAACTTTTGTCACAAAACTTTTTGCATAATCGTGGAAATCGGTGAATGAACTCGAGAAATCTCTGGCACGAAGTATAGCTTTTGTTTTTTTCTTTGTGTTCGTTCAATCAGAACACAATACGCGACCTTCTTAGTGAAATTCGTCGCGAAACAAATTGTCTTAGTTAGCGCAGTCAACATGAAACTCGAAACAAAAACAAAACTGTCTTGAGACTTTTTTGTCTTAATGAGTTATAAACCTAAGAAGAAAAATTGTGCGTTCAGAAGGTACATCCGCTTGCAATAAATTGTTCAAATACATATTTTTAATGTGAAATTCTGAACATGTGGTGGAAATGCCAGGTCCTCAAATTTTATGTATAATTTGATGATATTTGCGATATTTTTTAATAATTTTATGTTCAAGTTTTGACCCAGTTAAAAATGACATTAACAATTTAAAAATATCTAAATTTTTGACATAGTTGTAAGACTGTTTTTAAGAAATTAATTTCTATGAAAAAATTCGAAACTTACACAAATCGATGAATTGAGTAAATTTAAGCCAGTCATAATGGAAGTATAATTTTCCAAAAAGACAAATTAAAAAATTTTAGTTTTTGCAAACTTGGAACGCTCACAGTGCACGCGGTGTGAAAGGTATCGATGTAAGATTTCTTCTGCTCATTTTGTTTCTTCCAAAAAGCTGGGCTAATGCAATATATTTCATGCTAGTATTATTTCGTTTCATATCTTATATTTTTGCCCAAAATGTAATAAACGATCTATCGATAGATTACATGTAAGTTTTTGTCGTTTTAAAGGACAAAGCATTGGTGGGCAAAATTTTGGAAGCAAGAGCTTCTTACAATAAAAACAACAATTACAACAACAAAAAAAACTCCACCATAACTCCGATCTCACTCAGGGTTACCTAGTGGAATTTTTTGACGAGTCCAGGCCGTGAATTGAATGCCAAAGTCGAAGGCCGCGTAAGGACTGGAAAATTTCTCAAAAAGCTGTTAATTGGAGTCGTTATTGTCCGTTAAGCGGAGGTAATATTGTACAAGAAAAAAAGTGTCTGGAGAAATATAAATTTCGTGCGACTAAACTTGGCAACCCTGATCTCAATAGCAAAATGAAAATGCTAATTAACCAAAAGTCAATTCCAAGAATCAAGCAAGAACAACATTTATGTAGAAAATTTGTTGTTGTTTCCTATAGAAATTTGAAAAAAAAAACACTGACAGCGAGAGAGAATGAATTTTTTGAACGACGGGCAAAATAATTCATTTTTGAGTGGCGAACATGACAGCAGTCACCACTCACAATAGTGTTGCGAGGTAGTAAATAAAAAATGTATTGTATTAGGGAGCGAAAAAAGTACATTAAAAAATACTTTTTTAATTAGCGTCAAGAAAAAGAGTGAAACACAACACCTTTTTTTAAATAGTTTTCGCTGCAGTTCCGCGAGTTGTTAGTGCGAGTTTTTGAATTTTTTGGTAATAGTTTGCTTTTAAAGTGGGACGTATAACAATAAGCTAATGTTCTTTAATATCTGTGTAATTGACATTTAAGAAAAGTGAATTTTTATATTTGATGAAAAAGCCATATACTGGACGGACAATGGTAGGTAGCAATCACAAATATGGTTTTTCATTACGCTATTTCAAGCACTAATTTTGTTCTTACTGGCCTTTTACGCGAATTCTTTTTTGATGCATTCATCGTAATAAAAAACCATATTTGTGAGTGCTACCTGCGTACAACTTTGTTGTTAAATACATGAAATCGCCGCCCGTCACTTTGCAGCTGCGTACATTAGCCTTCGATAAACTTCTGTTTGTTGTTCTTATGATGCGCATTAACATTTTATTGAAATCTTAACTGGCGATTCAATTTATTTCAAAACGGAGTAGAAAAAGTAGCAAAAAACATAAACGTCAAAATTTAACCGGCACTCATTTTTTTCGTCGTGTGACTGGCCTCCACTCAAAGAGTGAAAATGAGTAAAAATTTATTGTTTGAGTGCTGTCAATTGCCCGTCGTGTGACATCGCACTTTCTTGTTCGATTGCTTCGGTTTTTTCTGACTGATGCAACAATAACAATAAAGGGGAGATTACGATATTCGTGGTGGCGCAATTTGACGATGTTTTTCGATAATGTCGATACCTCGTTTAGTTTTCCAATTATGATTTCTGTGGCGCCGCAATTTAAGAATGGTTTTCAATGGAACACTTACCTTCATTCTTATGTAAAATTACTGTGGCTAGCAAACCAGATGCTGGATATATTATAAGCTGATTGATAACTCGAATACTAAACGAGACGTCGATTTTTATATTTAACATTTTCGATTTATTTCAATGTGTTTTATCGAAAAACATCGTCGAATCGTAGCGTCACGGATATCGTAATCATGCCACAATGTACAAATGAGCTTATATAGTTTCATTATTCCTATTTTGCCCATCTCTGTCGTAGGGAAAAGTTTCACAAACAAAGGACAAAAAATCACAGGAAGAAAAAATATAGGACTGATCCTTAAAATAAAATACGGATGGTCACCGTATACCGGGTGTCCCATTTTAACTTACACAACTGCATAAGTCAAAAAATTGCAAGTCATTCAAAAAATATTTTAAATAAAAGTTGGTGGGTATCAAAGGACTGATCCAGCCATGACCTTGACCTACATTTTCAAGGTTATTTGAAGGTCAACTTTAGTTTGTCAAATGTAAACCCTTATTTTTGACCTCGGATTCCGGAAGAGAACAAAATTGTACGTTCAGATATTTATTCATGTTAGAAGTCAAAGTGACCCCTGAAGGTCATTTCAAGGTTGAATTCCCGCTTGGTGCAGAAAAGCTGCAGCCAGTTAAGGCAAGATTGTGCAGCGGTCCAGACAATGATTACTAGCTTTTCTGCACCAAGCGGCAATTCGACCTTGAAATTTCCTTCAAGGGTTACTTTGACCTCTAACTTGAATTTTGGCTTATTCAGTTATGTAAGTTAAAATGGAATACCCTGTATATATGCACCAACTCACTGCGCAGCCGTAGAAAGATCGAACTATAACTACAGCTGTTTCACACTTGTCGATAAAGTTTGACATTTCATTTAACAAAACCCCACCTTCAGAATTTTGGTCATGGAGCTTCAAACCAAAACATTCGAAATTCAACAAACTTTTATAGAAATAGCAGATGACTATGAGCACCCTGAGCAGGACTTAGAATACGTTCTGGAAAATATATTGCAGGAAAAGTCTAACGACGATAAACCAGATGAAGAGTATCTAAATCTATGCGACCGGTACAATTCAATATTAACTAACAGCTGTAATTGTTCTGGGGAAGATAATTGTAGTTTCAATTCTAAATGTGGTCATGGCAGCAACTACAGAAATGCATATAGTTCCAACGAGCTAGTCTTAGATAAGAAAGAAAGAACTCATTACAGAAATAGTGGAGACATTATTTACGAGTGCTCAACTCTCTGTAAATGCGATGTAAAAAAATGTAGAAACAGATTGGTACAGTATGGACCACGAAAGCATCTACAGGTAGTCGATTCATTACAATACAATTCTAAGGGTGTTTCAACAATTGTAAATATTCCGCATGGTGGATTTATTTGTGAATATGCTGGGGAGTTACTGACCATGCAGGAAGCACAAAATCGTAGTGCTGAAAACGAAAAAAATTTTAAAATGAACTACATACTATGTTTATACGAGTTAAATGAAAATTGCGGTGGTACAAGTGACGGAACCAAAATATTGAAAACTGTAGTCGATCCAAGTCGCAAAGGTAATGTAGGACGTTATCTAAATCATAGTTGCGAACCAAACTGTGAAATTTTCAGCGTTCGGATAGATTGTCCTATACCTAAAATAGGTGAGTAGAATTTCAATAATAAAATTTATTACTTAGACTTTTTCTTACAGCTATTTTTGCTAAACGACATATCGTTGCCGGAGAGGAACTTTGTTTTCATTATGGCGGTGAAGAAAGCAAAGTCACCAAAAACATTACATTTGGTACAACACCTTGTTTGTGCAGCTCGAAAAATTGCAACAAATTTATGCCATCTACAAAATTTTTTAAAGATAACTAATGAGCACGATTTTCTGACCCAATTTACTGTCAAATAGAAAATGTTAATACAATGAGCCTTAGAAACAATAGGAAAATGTATTAACTTTAAACTCGGGTGGATCTTCCCTTTTCGTTGTCGTTCATTGCTACAACTACAGACAAAATGTAGTTCAATGATTCTTGAACGTAATAATGACAGGGACTTGCAAACCTGCTTCAATTGATAGAAAAATAACTAAAAGAGACTATTATGAACTAACTTAGAATGAGTCTTTTTGAAACTTTGTTGGCACGTCATTTAGTTTTGCTAATGAAATTATAAAATTAATTTACCCACTTGAAAAAATGTTCGGATTACTTGAGAAATGATTGAACTAAAACATCAAGTGCAACAAAGGCGTACGACAAAAAAGTAAGTTTTCTGATACTTGATTGCTTACGCAAATCATTTAAACTTTTTTGTTTCCAAAGCTCTTAAAAATGTGGAAGTGTGGCTTCACTTCGACTTGGAGTCATCGGCAACTATTACAATTATTTAATTTGAATAATGTATACATGTACAATCACACATGAAAATTTCACATTCTTCATTTAATTTGAAATGTGAATCATATCGAATGCTGCTTGCATTGCAATAATAATCGCGTTAGCTGAAAAAAAATATTGGTGTAAAGAGTGGTTAAAAAAAAGTGAATTTGGCCATTAAAAGAACTATAAAATATATCAACATTCTGAGAGGGGATAAATCTAGTTTTACGGAATTGTTATGTTACCCCAATAATTATTTAAAAGAGGACTGAGAAAGCCTATTTATATGAACGGTTGTGCTTGACTTTACGTTTTCTTGTGACTGTAGAAACATTTAAAGTTCTTAAATTTGTAACTGCTAGTACCAATTAATCCCAAGAATGTATCTACTTTCAAATCGAAATTCCTGACAAAGCTTTGGAAAATGCTATGTTATTATTAGTCAAAAACTAACAAATAGGACAATACCGCGAAGCAACTGGTATCAAATTTAAAATTCTTCACCGCCTTTGTAACCTTCGCCTTTTTTAATAAAAATTAGTCATTTAAAAAAAATGGAAAATGTTCTATTCGTACAATTAGACTGGTGCGCGCCTTCGATATAAAATACATATTTTCCAAAGCTATGTCGGTAACTTTGATTAGAATGCAGATACGTTCTTAGGATTGATTGAAGAAAAACATAAGTATTGTATAAAAAAATCAAACAAATAAAATATTTTGAAAAAAAATTTTATAAATAAAAAATGTATTTAAATTTTTTTATAAAATTTAAGCATTTTTAAACAAACATGTTTCTATGTTTTTTATCCTATTTTCCGTAGTTTCTGGGATATTTCGTTTCAAAAAAGTCAAAAAAAGTGCAGTAATATAAAGAATTACCGATGTTCATTAGAGCGGATCAAAATAAAAACTTTTTGATTTTTTCGCGATGTGTCAGTGGATTACAATAGCCCTATATGTCTAGACAAAACAACCCATAAGGATTTTCATCAATTTTGAAAACTGGATTGCCGACGCCTGTTTTAAGTTGTCTACCCATTTTCGAAAATATTGATTTAAAAAATGGTGCAAGCTAAAGAGGTTATCAAATTTTGCAACAAACTGGGTATTCTTTTCAAACCATTATCGATCGAGGAATTCGAATCCGTGATCAGTTTTTCTTCTTCTTTTTTTTTCTTATAAAATAATTGAAAATTGCCCGGACAAAATTAAAAAATGCGGATTAACTACTTTCAAGTTGCAAAATCTTGATATAATATTTTACCGCCGATCTAGTGGTACATTATTTTTAATGTACCTTTATTTGTTTAAGATAAAACCGTAAACCGCATATCAATATCTTCTTTCAAAACCAAAATATCTGCATTTTTCTAAATTAACAGATTCAACTATTCTATAGATTTTTCTACATATTAAGCTGATTCAAAAATTTTTTTTGTTCTAAACAGCTATTTTCGATCAAGGAACTTGAATCCGTAATTAGTTTTTCTTCTTCTTTTTTTCTTATAAAAAAATTCAAAATTGACCGGAAAAAAAAAACAATTTTTAAATATGTTTGTATAACCAGGCCCGACCACAGGGGGGAGGGGGTAACGGGTGGATTCCCCCCGGGCCCGCAGTTCTTCGGAGGGGCCCGTTAATTCTTAAAATCACTAAAAAACTTGAAAATAAATGATGACGGTCGAAATAATCATTGCCTTTGCGTTTTTTCGTCCACTAGAAAGTATAGATCTCTAGTAGTTATTTGTAATGTAACTCTACTTTCCAGAGCATGCTTTTACCGACTATCTTTACAACTTCAATCTTTTAATATAACCTAGAAACAAATTTGATATACAGATGAGCATTTCAATTGTGCAGATGTCTGCATTTTTTACTCTGGTCGTTTGCCCGTAAATGTTACTTTTACCATCCCACATAATTTTTAATTTTATGAGCTTTAATTGTCAGCCAATCAATTTTAAATTTTTCTGTATTGTAGAGAAGAGTCTGATAAAAATTTTAAGGTATGAAACGTGCCAATAGTATTAGTGATATTACTGTTCTGATCGAAAATATGTAAAAAAGAAACATCTTTTCGCTTTTTTAAAACAAACTTCAATTTTGAAGTCCTATATCTGGCATTAATTATATGGATTGGAAAAAGTAAGCACTCCTATCATATAGAAAGTTTCATTATAAGAATTTTAAGGATCCAAATGCTTACAGAAAAGCTATAATTTACGAAACTTGAGCATTTTATTAACATCAATGAAAAAAAATTTTTTTCTTATAAAGTCAAAAAAATTTTCAAGTCGATTAAGGCAGATGCCATCAATGTCATCGATTTGCTTAAAATTTACAGGGATCATTCTACGTTCAATTTTAAGAGACCCATATTTTTTATTTTGCTGAAAACCCACATTTCTCAAAATAATGGTCGTTTGAACTTTGTATGTAAAAATTACATATGTACATATCGCACACATTTAACTAAAGAGTCACAACTCAAAATTTTTGATTTTTGAGTTTACTCGTTAAAACTGTTCATCATACACACAAAAATTGCACAAAAGAGATGAGTTAATTTTTTGCTATATTTTGCAGTCAAAAAAAGTTATTTCTCTCTTCATGCTGCAATAGAAATTAGGCTGCAATATGTAAAACTAAAAATAGTTAATCGGAGAGATAAAGCTGTTATGATCACGACGATCAAACCATACTCTGTTAGTACCTTCTACTAAATAACCCACACTTTATTTCTGACAAATAGTTCACGAGCTCCAAAAAAATTTTTGCGTTTTCTGATAATTTTAAAATTTTGAGTTGTGACTCTTTAGTTAAATGTGTGCGATATATGAAAAACAATTTTGTAATTTCTTTCAAATTGTCGGTATTTCCTTAATAAATAATGGGTTTTCATAATTTATTTTTAAAATCCTCAAAATTTGATGGATTTTATGAAATAGTTACGTTTTGTGGAAATAAAATTGTTTTGTAGAAGATAGCGTTCATATCTCGAACCAGAGACATTTCCTTCAAATCAAAAAATTGCAAAATTTCTTTTGCACTAATTGTTATCTCTTCATAAAACCCAAAATAAAATGCAGAATTTCAAAAAAAATTATGAAGAGCCATTATTTATTAAGAAAATACCGACAATTTGAAAAAAGTCCTTTCAAAAAATGTTTTTCATACTTGTAATTTTAACATACAAAGTTCAAACGACCATAATTTTGAGAAATGTGGTTTTTCAGCAAATAAAAAATATAAGTATTTTAAAATTGAACATAGAACGATCCCTGTAAATTTTAAGCAAATCGATGACAGTGATGGTATCTGCCTTAATCGATTTGAAAAATTATTTGACTTTGAGCCGATGGCCTGGCTTCTAGTGCTCTCAACGAACAATTGTAGGGTAATTATTTACTTCGTAATATTAAATTAATAATAACTAATAGATTATTTGACTTTATAAGAAAAAATGGTTTTTCCATTGATGCTAATAAAATGCTCAAGTTTCGTAAATAATAACTTTTCTGTAGGCATTTGCATTCTTAAAATTCTAATAATGAAACTTTCTATATGATAGGGAGGCTAACTTTTTCCAATCCATATAATTAATTCCAGATATAGGACTTCCAAATTGAAATCTGTTTAAAAAAAAACGAAAAAAAGGTTTTTTACTTTTTTTCGATCAGAACTGCCAGCAATATCACTAATACTATTGGCACGTTTCATACCTTAAAATTTTTGTCTGAATCTTCTCTACAATACAAAATATTAAAAATCGATTGGCTGACAAATTAAGTCCTTACAACCAGTTATGTAAAGTATGTCCTCTCAACAGTGCATTTTTTTGAATTTTGCTATCTATATGGAAAATTGGGGTCAATCGAAAAAAATCATTAACATATTCGGATTCTACGAAAAATTCCACTCTAGAAAGTGTTATCGCCAGTCGTTGTACGGGGAGGGGGAGGGGCCCGTACATGGTTACCCCCGGGCCCGGATTTTCTCTCGGCGGCCCTGTGTATAACGTATAACGTTTGTATAATGATCGGAAGTTATTAAATATTTTCGAGCGCAATTCATGAATTCCAGAACGAATTTAAGAGTGCAGCGTGCGACGCGTCAAAACAAAGGAACGAGTATCTAACACTCGTTATTAAATTTTGATTCGTCGCACGCTGCACACTTTGTTTCCTTCAGGAATTCATAACTTTCGATCGAAAATACTTAATAACTTCCGATCTAACAGAGACTCCACTTTTTTGTAAAATGGATTTTGTAGATAAAAAAATAAGGAACAAAATGTTATTTTTTTAATGTATTCTAGTTGGGGGGACATCGTGTTAAAACTATTTAAACAATTAAATTGTTATTATTTTTCATTTGTTGAAAATATTTTTTTTTAATTTACTGCAAAACCTAACGTTATGGACTACTAAATAAAAAATATCCGACATTGATCGGATCAGTAGAACCGGAGATAATAGACTTCAAGTATGAGTATATTTGACAAAATCCAGCCAATTACACTAGTTTACAAATTTGGGCTTCATCTCGAGATCTGGTTTCTCATAAAATTTTTACGATGTATTTTGGGGCGTAGATTCCAAAAACGCCAACAATATTTTTTTCTTAAGAATAGTTTTCGAGATATCCTAAAAAAACCCGTTTTTTGGCACTTTTTTTATTTATTTGCCCATGTCTCCATCAAATTATTTTCTACTTTAAATCTAATGTACATCATTGCAGAGACATTTTTGTCTTCTTTCTAATGATATGCTGTTTGAGTAAATCTAATAAGATTTTCCGGAGTTACAAGCGATTAAAGTTCAAAAAAAGTAACTTTTTTGGTCTTTTTTAAAAGTCACTTAATTTCAATTGCTCCTTTTGAATACAAAAAAATTAGCTTAAATTTTTTTTAAGGTTTAGAATGAAAGACTAATCTTTTCCAAATATTTTAAGTGAAATTTGGTCCAAGTCGGACAAAAAATGTAAAAGTTATTTAAAAATCAATGGAAAAAGCTAGTTTCGATATTTTTATGCAATCCCGTATATAGGCCTTTGAGTTTGTAATAGAATAAGGAACTACTTCGATAATGGTTTTTTATTGTCTTAAATGTTCAATTGTACCCTATAAAAGATAAATCCGAAAGTTCTTTTAAATTTAGGCTTGGACTTTTGAGACCGGTGCATCCCCTTTTTATTTTTTTAATTATAACTCAAAAACTATACATTTTGGGTAGATACTGATTACCAGATTTTGTCTAGGGAATAAAATTTCCTATCGAAATGACACTTTATAAAGTCAAAAAATTTATTTTTTCACCAAAGTTACCTTAAAAAACTGATCTAAAAAATCCGAAAAATATAAATTTTTTGAAGCTTTTTTCATATCTAAGATCATATATTTTATATCGAAATTTTGAAAAAATTCATAATAAATTCATAATTATCATTGATAAGCTGAAAATAACAATTTTTATTGAATAAAAAATATTTTTGTGTGTAAAAACTGAAACTAGCATGGTGTAAAGGTAAAAATTTTTAAAATCATACAAAAGTAGGCAACATTGAACGTACCTCAGCCAATTTTCATCAGAAACTACTTTTGTTAGACACCATTTTGACGAAAATAACGTCAGCTTTTTTTTTGTGCTAAAAAGACCCTAGTTCCATTCAGAAAAAAAATTATTCCCAAAAATTAAATTTTTTCGGTTTTTTTAAAATAATTTTTTAAAGTTATTTTGGTGAAAAAATAAATGTTTTGACTTTATAAAGTGTCATTTCGATAGGAAATTTTATTCTCTACATAAAATCAGGTAATCAGTATCTATCCAAAATGTATAGTTTCTGAGTTATAATTAAAAAATAAGAATGGGACAAATATGCACCGTCCTCAAAAGTCCAAGCTTAAATTTAATAGTACTTTTGGATTTATCTTTTATAGGGTACAATTGAACATATAAGATAATACAATATCTTTAACGAATCAGTTCGTTTTTTAATTACATAGTCAATGAGCTATATACGGGAATGCATGAAAATATGGAAATTACCTATTTTCATTGATTTTGAAATAGCACTCACAGTTTTTGGACGACTTGGACCAAATTACACTTAAAATATTTATAAAAGAATAATCTTTCATTTTAAACCTTTAAAAAAATGTAAGCTAATTTATTTGTAATCAAACGGAGCAATTGAAATTTTGTGACTTTTAAAAATGACCAAAAAAGTTACTTTTTTTGAACTTTGATCGTTTGTAACTCCGGAAAATCTTATTCGATTAACTCAAAGAGCATATTATTAGAAAAAAGAAAAAAATTTCTTTAGAATGGTGTACATTGTATTTGAGTGGAAAAAAAATTGGATGGAGATATGGGCAAGTAAATGAAAAAAGTGCCAAAAAACGGGTTTTTTGGGGATATCTCGAAAAAGATTCTTAAGAAAAAAAAATGGTTGGCATTTTTGGAATCTACGCTTCAAAATACATCGTTAAAGTTTTATGAAAAACCAGATCTTTTTTTGTGTAAACTAGTGTTATCAAAAATTCATATGTGGATATTTTCGAAAAAAAAAATTTTTTCAGCAAAATCAAAAAACATGGGCCAACTAAATTTGTTGAAGATGCAGGAAAAAAATTTTCATCTCATTTGGAGAAGTCGAGGTTATTTTTCCTGAATTTTGTGCGGTTTGTAAAAGAACGACCGATGTACATACATACACTTTTCTATACCAGCGACGCTTGCTTCTTTACGTTACAAACGTAATGATCAAGTAAATATTCTCTGAGTGTACGGTAATTAGGCTTAAAATTTTGATTGATCATTCACATATTTTGCGATTTTCCTTAATTAAAACTGAAACAAATGGTTCAGTATTCAAAAAAAAAAGAAACAGCACAATAAAATTTTTTCAAGTCATTTGAATATTATGTTACGCTATTCAATCAAACAGGTTGAGGTAACGGCTCTTTTACAAATGTTAAGAAAGTTTTGAAAATAAATAAAATCAAAAATTACATAGGTACATATTGGACAAGTAGTCAAGTTTTAACTAGCTGGTATCTCACAGAGAAGGAAACTAGGTGCCAATCACTGCAGAAAAAATGTACAGGTTTAGGAATAAGGGTAGGGCTACCAAGTTGAGGAATTAACTGCTTTCCAAAAAATACAAAATATTTGTAAAATTGCGAAAAATTTCTTAGGAATAAAAAGGTGATTAATTTTTTTTTTTCTCAGCAATATTCAATAATTTGTAGATGCAGGAACTTTTTTTTTTGTTTAGCCAGAGACAAAACGTATAGTTTTTTTTTTGCTCGTATCATATATTTTTTCACCTCCAATCAACGGCTTTTTCTGAAATGTTCGACTTCCTATGCGGACTACGGCTTCCGCATGCAATTGACTGACCGCGTCAAAAGCGGCTACTTGGCAAAAATCCTAAATAAGTGATGAGAAAGTAGCATTACAAACTTATCCACTGATTTAGGGGGAAGATCCCACTAGAAGAAATTGGTAATTGATGCAAACATTCAGTCTTAAACTCGAAAAAAAAAATTTTTAGATGTTCAAACATGTATTTTCATTTATTTTAATGCAATATATTACAGTTGTAGATCAAATCTAAATAAAATCACCTTAAACCTAGATAGTAGGATGTATGTACCTGTAGCGGCTATTTTTCATAATTTATTTTGCAAATCTCCATTTATAGGTGGAAGTTTATATTGAATCCATTCTTGTATATCAAGCAATTCTCTTTTTTTCAACTCATGTAATGTGTTATTTAAAGATGTAAAATCTCCCTTAACCCCCAATGTAACTAATTGATCACAACTTTCTTTGCCCCATTCCATGGGTACTAATGTATCTCTTTCACCATGAAACATTTTAAGCTCAGGCAAAATAGTGCCTGGTTTTGTACGGTTTTTCAATGAATCATAAACGATGGAATCGCGGTTGAGAAAAGACGAACATGCAAAAATACCGGCCAAATCCGTATTTAAATGATAACCAGCATGTATAGCTAGAGCTCCACCCATTGAAAAGCCACCAACTACAATACGGCTGGGCGGTATCCCCTGCGCCATTTCTTCATTAATTAATTCGTGTACGGTTTGGTATATTTGTGCCATGCTTTTTCGACTTTCTTGTGCATCAATTGATATTGAACGTCGATCAAACCAAACATTAGATGGTTCGCCGCCCAGTGGCGTATAGGGCTGCATCGGTGCAGTGGGATACATGATTTTAATATGAGGAAACTGCATGTCTCTTCCCAGCAGAAAGCGTACCCACTCCACTAGATTGGTACCAGTGTCTCCTTGAAAAGAGGAATGCAGTGGTTTTGTTAGTTCATCATATAGTTCATCCACATAATTTCATAGTTATTAACATTTGTCACATATGTATGTACCTGAGCCATGAAAGAAAATTACTGTAGCACTGTGCGTTTTCCCAGTAGGGTTTATTGTTTTAACTATAAGTTTCATCATCAGCGTTTAATGTTTTAAGTTCGTCTTCCTAATTTATATTCCGTATATTATTAGTATTGTAATTTATTATCGGTCATTTGCACAGAAACTGTAGTCCAAATCGACCGATGTGAGCTTTGACCTCACCTGTTAAATGAATTATTGAATATATAAGTGGATGCTGGTATATTTGACTTGACAACAATTTTTCTTACTTTTATAATTGGGGCAACTCGTATCTTTTCATTTAATTTTATGTTTTAAATCAAAACTTACTGCATTTCTTTCGGCAAAGTTTGCATAAGCAGCTGTTTGATATTTAAACCAGGGCTACGGTGGCAATATCATGTAGTGCATACCAATAATTCAGTAATGTGCGGGCATTTTTTATCAAAAGGGCCCACACGATGGCTAACGATATCATATCGTCATATGTGAAGGTAAATTAATTTCAGTAGCGTTCAGCTAGCTTAGCTCGTCAGAAATATTCAATAGTTCACATGAAAATCCTTAAAGGTCGTTTTCACAATGTCCAGTTAAACTTAAGTGGATCTTCCACTGACCTATTTTGTATAAGATTTTGTGTCAAACTTAGTATTATGAGTATTAGAAGGATATTTGCAAGTATGTAACGCAAATTATTCCTTGTAGTGGCTATTCTAGAAAAAGTTTCCATCGTGTTTGCTGTGATGAAAAATTCGGCATATAATGGTATTCATCTAAACGCGCAGGTTTGCACAATTGTGCAAATGGGCAACTTTGCGCGATGTGTTTCATGAATGCCCATCGAATATTTTGTGCCCTTTATGGCAGTTGTCATTTTTTGTGAGAGAAATAGTATGGGAAAAGAGAGTGACAAATAAAAAATTTGTAAAAAATTAATTTTTGCTGAGAAAATCGTATAGGAAAAGAGAGTGACAGATTTGCAATATACTTTATTCTAGAGTTGTGTTTTTCCTTTGTTTTCTCAAAGTTTGTTTAATAAATAAAGCATTGTATCAAGTTGTAAAATTTTACTAGAATAATGATCGCTGCTAATTTGGCTAAAGTTAAATGATCTAATTATTAATATTGAAAAATATAAATAAGATCAAGTTTTTTCCACACAGAAATAAAATTTTATACAGAAAAATAGAGATATATTTTTTCCACACAAATTGTTACTTTCAAGGGAAAATTATTTTTATTTTCGGAAGGTCGAAAATCACTTCTTTTCAACTTGGTAGCCCTGCTATCAGTTAAAGTTCGTTAAGATTAGGATTAGGATAGGCTGCGTTCTGTAGAAATATTGAAAAATTGAGCAACTTTTGAGCTTATTAAGCAATAACAATTGTTCCGATCAGTTCGGGTTTTTATATTAGCTTCTTGATCCAAGCCGATTTGCTGAGTGAACATCCTTAAACGTAATGGGAGTTAAACATATTGAAATTTTCTCTTACTTAAAAGTTGGCACTACAGAACGCATCCATAGAATTTGGGTTTTGACCATGGTTTAATCATTAAACCATGGGTTTTGACTATAATAAGCTCTGAACGAAGAGGATAGAGGTGGTAGAGTGGATTGCTTGGCGCATTTTGAGTGCATCTGAATGGTTGCACTCCAATGTGCCACACTCAGACATAATTAAAGGTCTGTAACATAAAAGCGGTTGAATAACTGTAAAATATAAAATTGGAAAATACGTAGATTTAGTTTTACATGGCCATGGTACATGGTTATTAAAGCGAAAAAAGGTATATATGAAAAAACCTAGAATTGACATTGCTGCTGGCAATGCTATTCCATGGTGAATAGTATCTAACTAATGTTGCTAACTTCGTTTAGTTGCAGTGAACAGTGAAATGTCAAGTGAATATTGCAGAAAGTTCCTTAATTTGGAATTTATTAAAGTATAAAATTGTGTATTATTTAAATCATTAAAGTAACTATTAAATTTTAAAACAGTTTTTAAGTAGAACACAATTGTAAGTACATGTTACTGAATATATTAATTAAAAAAGTTTAACTAATCAATAAATTAATCGTGACAAGCGAAGTATTAGTATTAAGATTTGTGGCTGGAATTCTATGTAAATAAAAGAATACTATACATATATATATCTTGATGTTGAAGTTTATTTCTGGAAGGGCCAACATATTAAGAAATCAAGCTTAAATGCTCGATGAGTACGTTTTACCATTCCCCTATTCCGGCTGCACCCTCGATTTGCTAATGTTCTGATACAAAATGTGGAATCTGCTTGTCACTAATATTTTTTGTTTTTATTAAATATCTCTTTACTTTATCAGTGTAAATAAAAAATACATAAAACGAATGTTAAATGTTTATCGGTTGGATTTAGCAACACGTTCCAATTCGTCCTTCTTCTTAATAGCGTAAGAATTTGAAGAACCCTTAGCAGCGTTGATTAATTCATCAGCCAAGCATTCAGCAATGGTTTTGATGTTTCTGAATGCTGCTTCACGAGCACCAGTGCAAAGCAACCAAATAGCTTGGTTGACACGACGCAATGGTGACACATCAACAGCTTGACGACGAACGGTACCAGCACGTCCGATACGTGTAGAATCTTCACGTGGGCCCGAGTTAATAATAGCGCTTACGAGAATCTGAAGTGGATTTTCACCAGTTAGCAAATGAATAATTTCAAATGAATGTCTAACAATGCGACAGGCCATCAATTTTTTACCATTGTTGCGTCCCTTCATCATCATCGAGTTGGTTAAACGCTCCACAATTGGGCATTGAGCCTTACGGAAACGTTTAGCGGCATAACGACCAGCTGAATGTGGCAAATAGCGCGCAAATTTCTCCTTAACTGATATATAATCTTGCAATGAGATGTCATTTACTGTAACATCATCGCATGACCAGCGACCGAACAACTTAATTTCGGGCAATTCAGTTTGTGCGACTATATTTGTGTCCAGAAGTAGTTCAGCACCAACTTCAGTCTCAATTGGAGGAGGTTGTTCCTCGAAAGTTTCAACAACGTTTTCAGCAACTTCAGCCATGTTTTTTTCGTAGAAAATTGTCTCCGATACAAACAGCAATGGCGTTCGGAAGAAAAAAAGGAAACGATCTTTCGTTGCTCTGCTGTATGTTTCACTGTTTGTTTATTTACAGTTGGTACGAGCGAATTCTCTTTTCGTTGCAGCTGATTAAATTATTAATTTGATCAATTAAATATTTACCTTATGCGTTTTAAGCTACGTCGCACGTAATACCTCTTTTTAATAAAAAGAATGTATGAACATTTGCGTAGGAACACTATGTATTATTATTAAATTTTTATGTCGGGGCCTCAAGGCCCGAAAAAGCCCTCAGCCTAACGTACTTCTCACTGCCTGTTATGTCCACTTGGATTTCACAGAATGATGGTTAAAACGTTGCATGCCAAAAGGTACTATGTCCATTTTGTGAAATTTTGCAGGACTTGCAAAATTCTGTCCTTATTTTGGAGAGATTTGATTTTTCAAATACGGTTTTAAGGAACTTTAGTAGTATTTTCTGACAAAATCTTAAGAGAAATTTTATTGAAATTTATCCGGTTCGATACAAAGAAATCGAACTGTCAACATAGTAGAAATTCTCCCTTAGTACCTTTAGAAAGCAACATCTGATTTCAGAAAGCTTTCCAAATTTTTTTGGTAAATGTCGGATATGTTCTGTATTTCTTTTCAGCTTGGTTTGTACTTCTTTTTGCACACAATAGTTGGTCACGTTACTCATTACATGCTCAGTCACTAGCTGTCATTTAAATAAAATTGCAATAGATATTTTCACATTGCTCTTGTTATTTATTAACTTCTGATTTCTATACCCTACACACAGGGTATATTCACTTTGTTATTCCATTTGTAACACATAAAACGAGGCGTGCTAAGTATAGAAAAGTATATATGTATATAAGTCAATATAGCAATGTCACTTTGTCTGTGAAATCACGATTACATGAAAACAGAGTGAGGTAATTTGATAATATTTAGTACACAATTTTCATCTTTAATTATGGCTCATGGCATAATTATGTGCGCAAACGGGTTCACGGTCACTCCTAGGGTGTGACGTCCGTACTATATTTTAATTTTTTCACATTTAATATAGGAATCTTTGGTGAACCCCGCCAGCACGCGGCATGGTGCAAAAAATACGCTTTTATTAAAAAGGACAATGCTCACTACAAATAACAAATGTAACTCCTAAGGATAAACATTTTTTTGTGTTACAAAAAAATTATGTCATTTAAAAATACTAAATATTATAAAAAATTCGTTTCATTGACTAACGCTCATTTCAGCAAATAGTCCAAAAGTGGGAATTCTTTGTTAAGACTCTTACGCTGACTTTAACTGTTAACGCGGTGTAGGACATAAAATTTTTGTTTGACCAAAGATAACACCCTTTCTCGTTTAATATTTCATTAATATTTAGCTTAGTGTTTTAAATTTACAGGTGGCTGTTGTAGTGTGCTGCTTTATTAAGTTGTATATAAACTTTTGATTGTATTTTTTCTAAACACTCTGGCCTGTATTGTTTAATATTTCAAGATTTAGCTATCTGTCGAAGTTGGTAGATTTGTTTATGATATTTTTTATGTTTTGGAATAAAAAACTCATACCAACGTTCTTGTAGATATTGGTGTTTTTGTTTTTTGTATAAAGCAAATTACTTAACTTAGGTATTGGTATCACTAGCATGATTTCGGTGTGCTGCAAGTATTGTAGTTGCTGATCACGATGATTTGACAAATTTAAAAAAAAATTGTTTGTTTATTTTTTATCGTGTGGCTCTTTTTGTACCCCACTTCGTTTTTACGATTGTATCGATGCCAAGCAAGTTTTGTCGTTGTTGGACAAGCAATGAAAAAATAATAGAATAACTTCGCTTGTTATTTTCAGCAATGCCAACTTTTCTTTCATTTAATGATATAGCCAAGTTGTGTGATGTTTAATCAAAAGTTTTGCAGAAAATAACAGTTAATGTGTACATACATATATGTATGTTATATCCTTACATACACTTGTGCTCACTAGATTAAGTCATTCGTATGCTACGTACCATTTTTGTTAAAATTTATTTACTAATTGTTTTTCTGATTCTGATATTATTAGTTTTTGTAATGCTATGTAAGCATCAATTTACGGTAAAAAAATCAAAATAAATGTTTTGGGTTTATCCCGAAAAATGCAAAAACGTCAATAGAGGTCATATATACTGTGCTCATATAATTAAGTCATCTGAAAGAAATTAATTGAAATTATTGAATTTTTGGTGTGAGTCCTATTTTCTTTTATTAATTTAGCTTAATTGTGAGTAGGAGAACCTTTTTGTTTCATAAATGTTGAGAATCGGTTTGACATGCTGCCTACCAGGCGTGCACATTGGTCTGGAGTAATTTTATGCTACTTCTATTGATTAACTCGCCATAAGCTGCTTTACTTGCGGGCTTTCGTGCTGCTACGACTCGTTTGATTATGCCTCACAAGATCTCTATAGAATTTAAGTCGGAACTTTGAGGTGGCCACTTCAGAATTGTCGTTAAAACAAACATCAAAAAAAGTCGTCGGTTCGCAAACTAACTTTTAGAATATGATTTATTCTTTGAGTGAAGTACGTTGCACATAGAGACTAACATCGCTCCCAAGTACGTTGAACTTGGATTCATCGCTTTAAATAATCATACTCCAAAAATTCAGGTCTATGAAAAAGTGTTCCGTTTGCGAACCGATGACTTTTTTTGATGTTTGTTTTAACCCATACATTCAATTTTTTTATATAGCAATATACTAAGGGAACATTTGGCCACCGATTACACCAAAAATTTTCCGCTGAGATGGATTTTCCAGCTTGATAATGGCCCAAAACATTAATCTCCACTTGTCAAATCTTGGCTGGACACACAATCCACCAAGCATACGAATGACTTAATCTAGTGAGCACAAGTGTACATACATTTAAAATGGTTTATTTATTTGGGGAGATCCACTCCAGAAGAACATGAAAATGTTCGAAAAATAAAAATTGATTTGTTAACATACACTGTGGTTCATCAGGATAGAACCAACTAAATTTTAATAAAAAAATCGCTATATATTGTGAATGCAGAAGCAATAAATATTCCAACTTTTCAGAAATATAATATCACTTGTAATGTACTACTTAAAGATAAAAAATCAAGTCCCAATGCATTATAACCGTACTTTTCTTTAATTGTTTATAATGATGTGTGAAATTTTTATTTTTTTCTTGGTTCATCAGGATAGAACCACTTTTTAATTGCTCTATAAATTAAGCAAAAATTAATTGTTTGTATTAAATTTATTTTTTTTTTGTAATTGTTTTATCTGAATATTTATTTAAAAATGTGTACTTTTACCGTTATTCAGTATTTCATTGACTCGTATAGAGATTTTAAGTAATCAGGAGAAACATCGGTTCATGCTGCTTTTATTCCTTCAATAAGCTCATCCTTAGTTTCGTACTGTATTCCTCCTTCGGAGACATTACGGGTTAGCCAACCTCAAACATTTTCAATAATGTTAAGGTCGGATGAGAAGGGCGGCAAATTTAAGGTTTCAAAATTTTGGCTAGAAATCCATAATTTCACTACACGTGCCGCGTGTATAGGTGCATTATCGTGTTGATAAATCCACTCTAGTGGTCCAAAAATATATTTAATCTTTGAAAAAACTAGTTCCAGAAGATTTTTGTAATGATCTCCCGGTCATTAGCGTACTTTGTATGATAAGATCAATAGTTCCGTAGTATGAAACTGCAGCCCATACCATAACGCCGTTCTCTCTACTGTGATGAAGGGTCAAAAATTTTTCCTGCTTACGCAAATCGTGAAAATAAAAGTTATAGCATACCATAGCAACACCCTATGTTGTCTAAGTTTTTGAATATCAAAATTTAAAAAGGTTTCCAAATTTTAACTTACAGTGTCCGGGATATAGCAAATAATTATAATTATCAAAAAAAAAATGTTTGTGTCTGGGTGCTTTTTGTAATTTTTATGCTCGTCGGAAATACTTATTATTAAAAATGTAAGCATTCTCATGAAGATTTGCTTTGTAGTTTTCAGAGAAATAACACCAATATCAGCATTGGATAAAAATAAAAGAGTTGGAAAGCTGATTTTGAAAACGAAATAAATTTTTTGAGTTCGTGGAATTTATTTTATTGCATAAAGCACGCGTGTTATAGAGAATTCTCTTTAACGTTGCACTGTCTGGCCCCCATCAAAATGGAATGCATTAATTAAAAATGCACGAACTATGTATGTAATCAAAGTATGTAATTCGAGCAGAGTTCGGGAGTTTTCGATTGAAAATAATTTTCAAAAAATAAACAATAGTTTTGTCAAGCAATATGTGAGCATTGTACTCATATACCCAGAAAAATTATTGTGCTGAAATTCAAAAAAATCGTGTTCAAACAGCAGAGAAATTACAAACTTAAAATTTTCAGAACTCGCAACAAATCGCGGAACTCAAAGATTTCGTAAACTATCAGATTGCTGCAAAAGCAAGTTGCCAATATAAACACAAAAAAAATAAAGACCTTGAAGCTTTATGCACAAGGGAATAATTCCAACACATTCGGAAGATATTTCTTTAAAATCGGCCAAACCTGATGCGCTGCCAGAAGCATTTGCAGAAGATTCGAAATACAAAGAACCAGTTAATAAGTTTCACTTAATATTTCCTTAAGGTTTAGTGAATTTACAATTTACTTTTATATTAGTGTCTAAATCGTACAAATTGTCTCTCAATTAATGTTTGATCCAGTGTCCTTATAAACTTTATTGAATTTTCATTGATTTTTCCTTTAAGGCTTTCTTTTTGTGTTTTCCTTTTCTATATAATTAAAAAAATATTAATATATTGAACATTTTATTAATTTTAAATCTAAATAGCTGCTGCTAAAATAACGTTTGTGCAGCTTCCAACGCTTTCTCATATTAAACTCGAGATAATTTTATTTATTTTATTTGAAGGTGTTTTTAGTAGTAACACCTGCAATTTAGTTACCTTACCTTGCGTTTTAAAACTTGTTTTTCTTTTCTAAACAGTTTACTGACAAAAAGTTTCTTTGCGTTTGTATATTTTTGTTTATAAAATTAGTTATGTACCAGGAAAAGAACGTATCTCTAGTTTTTCCAAAGATAGCTCGTTATTTTTACTTTAAAGCATAGGTAAATAATATCCCACTTTTATGTATTTTCAGTAATTAAAGCTTTAAAACAATTAAATGTTGCATTTTGAAACTTTTTTTCGCTGCCTGAATAATTTTCTTTTTGGCAGATAGAATTTCTTTTTCGCAGAAAGCATTCGATATCATCGAATCAAAGAATAAAATTGAAGATTAATTAAAAATTTAACTTAACAAAATTATAAAATACAATGAAAATTTCGAAAAAGTACCGAATCCGTAATCTACGGTATTTGTTTGTCTGTTTCTTATACAAAAGGAAGGAAAGGAAAGTGAGCGAAGCGAGTAGTGTTCGGAGCCTCTAGCTTTTCAAAAAATAGTATAAAAGCAAAAAATAGATAAATCTTACAATTAATCTTAATTTTCAGCTATTTTTAGGTACGTTATCATCGGTTAAAAGTACATTTACTGAGTCCATTATCACTGGTTTATAAAAAAGAGCATAAGGAAAGAAAACAATATATTCAGCCGTGCTCCCATTTACACTTGGTTTTGCGATTTGCGTTTTTATACAAATTGTACGATTTCATTTTTAGGTGCTCCGATTTTCGTAAATTTTAGTTATCGATATAATTCATTTTCACTTTGTTTTTCGCAAGGTAAAACAGCATTTACAAAGGCAACTATGCCAGATATATCGATAATTGCATTCATCATTTTACTATTCGCTCAGAAGCAAATCACAACTTATTGTTGTTTTGATAAATTTTTCAACATTAAAAATTGAGGTGTGGCCAGTCAAAATCAACTGGAATTTGATTTTTGAGTACGCCAAAATTTTTTTAAGACATAACAGAAGAACCTAAAAAAAAATTTGATTTTAGTCAGTTGTTTATTTATACGAAAATGGCAATTTACTTTTCATTTCACCGACTCAACAGTGACTGATTTGAAACCGTAAAAATTTTGTGATTTACAATACAACATTCCGTTGAGAATAAAAATGGATCGCTCTTGTCGTAATTTTTATTTATATATTTGTAACTCTGCACAATGGGCTCATATAGTGGATTCTGTGAGTCGGACAAAAACTAGAAGAATACAAATATTTAAAGCAGCAACCAAACCACCTCTACCCCCCGAGTTGACCTCACCCCTAAAATGGCGAAAAACCGCCCCAAAATGGGGGAATCGCAATTTCCGCGTCTTCCATCGGTAAAATATTTGTCACCCCCCATTTTCGAGGGTGCTAAACACGATGGCCCCATGTGTTCAGCATCCTCGAAAACGGGGATTAGAGGTGGTTTGGTTGCTGCTTTAAATATTTGTATTTTTCAAGTTTTTTTCTGACTCACAGAATCCACTATAAGCCAATTGTGCAGAGTTACAAATATATAAATAAAAATTACGTCAAGAGCGATCCATTTTTTTTCTCAACGGAATATTGTACTTTAATATTTTTCACATTACTGTAATTTTTTTCGTTTTTCGATCGGACAGGGAAGGCTGTTTTTCATTAACATTTAATAAATAAACATGTTTTAAACATTGAAAAATACATTATTTTAAATTGTAAAAAATCTCACTTATACTCTATTTCAATACGAATCTAACACCGTTAAGTTTATAAAAATCGTCCAATCCGTTCAGTTATAAGCTTTTGAAAAAATTTTGCCTATAACAAAAAAAATAAAAAAAAAACCCATTTTAATTTCTAGCACGTACCATCTAAATAACAAAATTTCATTAAGAAATAAAAATTTTTTTTAGAAGTGGCCCAGTTCGTAAATTCTGACCCATATGTTTGGGCTACAATGAAATCTCCCTTAGGCAGATAGCGGCGGTTCCAAGACTTTTGTCCGCCTATGGGAGTTTTCTCGCCTAGGGAAAAAAAAATTTTTTTAGAGAAGAAAAATAGCATTGATTTTTGGTCAAAACATTTTCGTACGTTGCCCGTCCAAGGAAAGAAAAAAAATTTGTCTCTCCGAGAATTTGGTCAAAAATCATCTCTTACAATAAGATTTGATTGGATATAGCAGAACAATTTACCAATTTCGTGGTAGAGTGAAACGTAAATTAAAAAACAAAATTCCTAGACAACATTGAGCAAAACGGATTGCAGATTCGAACTAATTTAGTTTGAGAAAAAACAATGCATATTCACTCGGTTCAGATACCAGAATCAGACTCAAGTTTTTGTTAAATGCGAAAGCATTTCATACAAAATGTGGATAACTAGTTATTTTGACAGCTTAATAACACCTGATGGCGGTACCAATAAAAACATCCAAGTACTAGAAATAACAAAGTGAAAGGTACCTTCGTTAAGTTTCGTAATGTCTGGCATTTTTTGTTTTTGTTAACGACAATAAAGCTCAAAATCTTTGAATCAAACGTGAAACATTTCTTTTGTACGGCTGTGAAACCTGATTAACCAACAACATTCTGCTATGCAATTTACAAGTGTTCGCCAAATTCTGAAATTTGTTGTCCCCGAACCATTTCCAATATCGAATTGCTCACCAGATGCTGCCACGATCCGATTCCCATTCAAATGAAACGAAAAATGTCGTTATATATTACTAATAATCATTGGAAGCATAAAATTGTTGCCTAAGAAACATAACATCGGGCGCTAGGCATACGTGATTTCTTCGAATGCTTTAACCATTACCAACTTTTAAATAAATAACTGGTAACTTATGTATAAATGAATGAAACTATTGGCTAATATATATTTATGTATATCGTTTTATCTTCTGTATTCTATTTTGTATTGTTGAAAAGTTTCCATTTTGTCTGGGAAATATTTTGCAACACTGCTATGGCTTACTTACGACCATCTTTTTCGGGGCGCATTTACTTTTAGCTATACGTAGTCTTGATTTTATTTAATGTGCCTTTTATTTATAAAAAAAACAACGTTATAAAATCTTTTTTCATCTAATTACTGTATTTTTGATGGGAACGAGAATTTTAAGCTAAAACCGAAAAAATTGTAGTCATTGTACATTTTCGTATCAGTTAAACGCTAACAGTTTTTTTTTCTATAAATTTCTCTGTATTTGTTGATTAGCATTTTATTTTTTGCCTCATCACCAGTAAGCAGAGAGTTTAAGCAGCATGACTCTGCATAAACATGCGTTATTGTGCTTCACGTGCTCGATTTTTATGAATTTTTGGTTCATTCGACGTAGCTAATAGCAGGTGAATTTGAAGGAAAAGCTTTTAGTCGGTTTCGTACGTCGGTGGCGCATGTTTTATAGCGCGTCGTCCAACAACATTGTTGGGCTTTAAAGAAAAATACAATTGCAAATGAACTTATATTTTTGACCGACGTTAATCAATTTCAAATATCATATCAACATTGTATTAACGATAACAACAGTATGAAGTGCTTGAAACAAATTAGTTCATGTTAAATAAATTAGAAGAAAAATCACGTACTACATCGCCTAAATTTAGTGGCGTCATTGTGACCGAAATAATTTTATAGATAAGCCGCTAACGCAAGGCAAATAAAATGAATATTGATGATTAAAAGTAAAGAAAAAACCCCGAACTAAACGCATACTTGAAAAGCAAAATAAAAGTTCTGAGTTTTATTAGACGAAAAAAATCAGATAAGAGAGGTAATAAAAAAACATTCCTGGACTTTCACCCTAAATTTAAGTTTTATTGTTGTTGTTTAAAATGCTCTCTGCGCTGGTCCTTCTCTATTAATGTAAAAATGCTCTACGCACAACTATTTGACTTTATCAGGTGATGATCACTGATTATCAATTTTCATATAACCCATCTTTAGTTAGGGCTGTGTGCCAGCAACTAAATAATTAGAACGATTAGAGCACAATAAAAATTATGCGTCGGTTGCAACAAGTACTCACATAGTTGTAATGCCGCAAAGCATTGATAGTCAAATTATTGAGCGTAATCTTATTGTTCCTGGTCAAATGTATCAACAACGCGCTCTACAAAATCAACAGCAGCGCCTTGATGCCGCAGTAGTGGCAATGGAACATAGGAATGAAAGTGTGTTTTTATCTGTTGTATGCTTGTAAAGATTCATTCCGCTTTATCATAGCCGACTTTTATAAAGTTTGTCAGGCTAAAAAATAAGATTTGCATGAATTTTGGCCTTTTTTTTCTCAGGATCAAATAAATCGACTTAAAGCAAATACATACATACCTACTAAAATATATCAATTTCTACATGCTTTATTTGTTAACTTAACTTTTATTTATTCTTAAATTTTCTTCCCGTTAAGACCCAAACAAAAACTTAAAAAAAATACATAGTCTAAACTAAATAAATCCGTTAGAGTTTTCTGCTGCCATAAAAATTAAAACCACTCAATATTAGCACCACTAGTCTGATTAACTCAAGAGTAGTGACATATATGTATACCAACATAAGAATAGTTTGAATTGAACTAGTTCATAAAAGGTCTAGTACTAGTTTCAACGCAATCCATTTTTACATGTTGTGAACTTGCAATTTTTCAGTGATGATATCCTGGTAAGAGATAATTGGTCCTGTATGCATTACTTTTACGCCAGATATAGGGTAGCTTTGCAAAATGTGATAATGTGTCTAATGTTTAATTTTTTAAAATTTTCATCAATTCAGAATGTTAATTCTATTAATTAGCTTCGAACCAGTTTCACACTGTTAACTTTTGGACTTTTGTAGAACTGGATAGTTATATTTTTGATATAGGTCAATCTGTTGTTTCGTCATGTTTTTTAAAAAAAAAAGCATTATACGATTTATAAAACTTACAAAAATTCGGCCATGGCCATTGCTAATGACTGTAAGTTCAATTGAAAAAAACTTTAACTCTTTTGTTTTTAAGTTTTTATTTGCTGAAACCCCGGTCTTTTGTTTCCTTCAAAATTCATAAGGACCTTTTTTTAGCCTGACACATTTTATAAAAACCAATCTGCAAATCCTTGTGAGCCGATCGATTATGCAAAAGTGCAATGAGTTTTTCAAAGAGTTCAATATGTAGCCTCTATGAACTTAAGAAAATGGTTGACTCTCTTTTCCTTTTATTTTATTTATAATTGAATATTTTTGGGTATATACATACATAATTGCTGTAATCGCTTCAAATAAAAGTGTTCCATTGTCTAAAGTCGGCATCAAATACATTTCATTGTTGTTGTATTGTATTTTTTTGTAAGTTATACATACTCAGCTTTCTGTACAGTAAAATTAGCATATAGATGATAAAAATTTATATCCTCAGTATAGAGATAAATCTAAAATTTCCACCTCAAGAACTTGAAAAACATCCCTTAATTGCTGCTAAAGTGGCCAATACGACTTTATTTAAAATTTATTCAACTGCTCAAGTAAAAAAGAAATTCGATTCGCAAATATTCAACTTGAAAAAACATACAGTGGCGATTAAAATTAACTTTTCACGAGTTGATGTAAAGTTTCAGAGATTGAATAAATAAAAACTCTTTGAAAAAGTCATGCAAAATAGTGACCGGTGAGTTCTTATTTCTCCTGACCATTTTAGTCAAAAATGAGTTGTTAACGAGAGCCACACCGGTGCCGGTATTGCTGTTACTGTGAATGGTGAATGGTTATAGTACCATGGTTATAGTACCATGATAACTAACTTTTTATGGCCCAAATTGGATAATATGGGTGTGGACGATATGTGGTTCCAACAAGACTGTACCACATGCCTTACAGTCAATGCAGCAATAACCTCATTGCACGAGAAGTTCTCTGTTCGCATTTCGATTTGTTTCACACTAGTGCTTCCAGACTTACATATGTGTACAATATCTGCTCAATAAATAATTGTTGCTTTCGTCACCTGTGAGTTTTTCTTCATTGAATGCCGGAACAATAAGTTGGTACCGACAAGGCAAGTCAGAGTCGTTACGAAGCAGAGTGTAGACTGTTATGCAGTCCCGCGAGGTTGTGCGATTTCGCGTGTAAAACAATTTTATAATTGTTCTCTCAAAATCTTCGTAAGTGACTCACTCAACTTTTTCATTAATAAATTAATAATTTTGTGGTGTATAGTATGTTCTGGCGAATTGTCACATGTCACGATGTTCTAGTTTCTGTTGAAAGGTTAATATAAATCTAAACCTTAGCCTATGTTATGACTGATTATGATTAGATAATTGTGTTGTTGATCTTAATGTACATCCCAGCAAAAAACATGCTACGTTAAATATAAGACAGAGACTTGACGTACATATTTTATGTTAAGTAATCGACGAACGCCATTTAATTACACACATTGTCATATGAAGACCTGTTGCTGGTTAATCTCAATATAGCCAGGAGAGAAACTTTAGCTCTGTGAAGGACACATTCTCTGCCCAGTGAAAATGAAAGAAACCTATGATATTATGTGATAAAAAAACCGTGGTTGCCATAAGGAAATCAACTAAGAAAAATCATTTTGTCTTTTATCTCTTTCTCGCCTTAGCTTACAGTTAATCGGTCCAGTTCAAGAATACTACCGAACTAGATCCAAAAACAGCGGTTTTTCAATGCTTATGTTCTAGGAAAAGATAATTGTCCCCGTGTGTATTACCTTTTCACCAGTATGTCCCTGTATGCATCATTATCTTTACACCTAGGGTGGCTTTACGACTGTTAAAATGTATCATAACAGGTGATGAAACATGGGCTTATGGTTATGATGTCAAAACTAAGCTGCAATCTTCGCAGTGAAGGCCTTCTGGATCGCTGGATCTGATCCATTATTTATAAAAATAGAAAAATCGCCAACAGTACTCAAACACGTGTTATTACTTCAACATCTGATAAAAAAGTGTATAACCAATATGGCCAAAAATTTCGAGAATCCTTTTAGATATGCAACAACAAAAATATCGTGTCAATCGGAAAAACTCATCCCGCGAAACTTCGAAATCCCCGTTCTTTTTTAGACACACCTCGTACATACGCATGTATTTGTAGGTTTATTCTACATAGTTAATACTTTTTCACTCAACCCTTATATCCACTCTATCAATATAGAGTACATACATTTTACTTTATCAAAACAAGGTTCAATTATTATCAATAATTCATAATAATACAAAATTCAAATATAGATTAATAAAAGTGTTTTGTCAATCATTGTCATTGTTGGCCATTCGAAATTTGCTGAATCATATACGTAATGCTTCGATTAGCTGCAAATATTAAGTTTGGAAAAATATCTGCTACATTATGGCTGATGTGCCAACATAATCTTAGAAACTGTTTCATTTCTGTTTCTTATCCATTTATAAAAACGGTTTAAGCGAATTTTTTCAGAAAATTTATCCGAAAAAAAATGTATTGTTTTACTTTAATGCAAATTACAAAACAAATTTTAAGTTAAACGATTGACTCGTGTATGTACTTTATAAGGCTACTTAAGCTTTCTTATCTCTCTTCCGGTTGAATGGAAAAATCACCTCCCTTTTTATTTTTGGTTATCATATAAATAAGCTAATGAATTTTCTGTTACAATATAAAACTTGAAGTAGATTTTTACCTAGTTGAGTTAAAAAAACTGCATTTTATTTCCTAGAACTCAATTCAAAATTATCTATTGGATTGTGCTATATGCCATCGAATACATTCATAAATAATAAAGCGTAAAAAAATGGCCAAATGAAAACAGTTTTATTTTAAATTGTAAGGGCTTTCTATTCATTCTTGCTGTATCATGTCGACATATAAAATCAGACAAAAAAGTATTATTGCCGGCAACACTCTCAACATTTATTGCAGTTTTAATATCTTACGACCTTTTGTATGTAATAAATAATAATACAATTTTATTGCTGGCGGGTGTCAATATACTCGCTGAAAAAAAAGAAAAAACTAAACTTAATTTGTATTCATTTGCAAATACTCAGACTTGATTGTATATTGATTTAATTATTTTTTTTTAATTACCTCAAAGTTGCAAGTCATTAATGCATTTATCAGTTTGTTGCCTGCTCTTGCTTTTATTGCTTATCTCACTTGAATAATTGCTTCGTTTTCAGATACTGCAATGGAAATCTCATCTAAAGGTGCGTCGTGTTCTTCCTCGTCGTCAAATTGCCAAAGCTCAAATTTAACACAAAGTAGCGCCATCTGCTCTTATGGTGCATCATCATTATCGTTAGATAAACATGACGATTCGTCTACCAAAGATGATGACATGACGTTTTGCATGTCAAATTATGGCAAAGAAGTGCTTAAGATGATGTTCATGATGCGTTCTCATAATATGCTCACAGACGTCGTACTTGAGGTTAATCAAGAACTTTTTCCCGCCCATAAAGTGGTGTTATCGGCTGCAAGCCCATACTTTAAAGCAATGTTTACTGGTGGACTTAAAGAGGCGGAAATGTCACGTGTGCAGCTTCAAGGTGTAGGTATTTAAATCTTATTATCTTCTATTGGGTGGGAAGTATAAGAAGGAGGGAGGGGAGTTAATTCAAATTATAAAATGATAAAAAGTTATCTTCACTTTATAGGTCTGCCCAACAGCTATGGGTCGTATTATATACTTTATGTATACGGGCCATGTGCGTGTTACAGAGGTAACTGTTTGTCAACTGCTTCCAGCGGCCACAATGTTCCAAGTGCCAAATGTAATTGATGCTTGTTGTGCCTTTTTAGAGCGCCAATTGGATCCAACAAATGCAATTGGAATTGCGAATTTCGCAGAACAGCATGGATGTGTAGAATTACAAAAGAAAGCGAATCATTTCATTGAACGACACTTTACGCAGGTAAGCTTAGTTATATTTAAGAAAACTGCACTCATTCCTGTAATTTTAGATGGGTTTGGAAAGGAAGGGGTTTTTTCTACATCTTTCGACTTTTTCAACATATGTATATGAAATTTTTTGACATGTTTCGGCTGAGATCAATTTGCTTGATACTTTTATATATGATTACTAACATAATGTAACGTATTTAGTTCACATATCTCTCAGTGAGTGCTTGCACTTATCCTTTTTTTTACCGCACAATATTTTGCCAGAATGTCAAAATATAATATTAATTGGAAATCATTTTGAAACTATAGTTTGCTTGTCTACTAGTGTCTTAGTAATTTTTTTCTATTGTAATTTTTTATATAGTGAACATCAATGTTTTATTAAAACTTGTCAAGTGGAATTCGTATTTATAGATGAATATATACCAATTGAAAACTAACTAAAACTTAGTAAAGTCTCCAATGGCAAAATGACATATCCATGCAAAGCAAAATGTTTTTAAAGCAAAGCAAAGCAAAATGTATTTTTTTTTTATGTAGGAGAGCTTCCACAAAAATCAAAATTTTTGCAAATTTTAAAATGTTATGTGTTATTAGGGGGATATCCGATTTTTTTGATGTTTTTCGATATTTTTATTAATTTTATGACTAGACTTTTTCAAGAATATCCGATACATATAAACTTTTTCGATATTTTTTTATAGACCTTTTCGATATGTTTCGATATTTTATAATATTCGGCGTTTCGATGTTTTTCGACATATTCAAACTATTATCGAAATTTTCGTATCATATGACTATTATATTCAGACCAGATAAGTTAAAATGCCTTAACTCCAACTTTTTTTCTAAATATTTTTTTAAGGCGTTCTCGAATCGGTCTAAAAAATTAACCTTTCTATGTCATTAGAAATTCCTAAATCTAATTCAGTGATGAGTTCTATTGAAATTTATATCGACCCTAGTTTTGCACGTGCAACAATCTAAAAGCTAAAAAGTGTCCCAAAATTTACGCAAGATTTGAGTTTTGCGCCATTTGTAGGGTTAAGTGTTGTTGTTGGAAGAAAATACAGCGAGATAGCAGACAGTTTAGGGTTATTAAAAATGGAGCGCTACACGAAAGCACATCGCGTTTTCATTGTTGAGCAATATTTTAAAAATAATGAAGGTTTGGCAGCAACAGTTCGCAATTTTCGTATAAACATGGTCCGACTAAATAGATAGATTTAACTTCAAGTGTAATTATAAAATTTAGATTAGAGATCTTACACTCTGGCCGTCCTTCAACACAAAACATCAAATCAGTTCGTTAGAGTGTTCAGAAACATCAATCTGTCACCGTGGTCAAGGATTGGACATTTCGAGAAGCTTTCTATAACTTTTATTTAGAACCAAATCCTTTATTCTTGCAATTTTGTCCATAATAACATAAATTTTATCCGAACGGAGCTTACAAACTGTCAGTCGAATCATTAAATCATTTTAAAAATAAAAACCCGTTTAACAACCGACATAAATATACATTTTTTCCATTATCGTCTTCATATAAATTTCGTTTCAATTTTTGTTTTGATTGTTGAGAAAATTTTTATCATTTATTTTTTTTTTAGAATACCATACATACTTTATTTACTAACATTTTGTGTATTTTGATGTAGTAATGTAGACGACCTGTGTACAATCTGTTAATTTTTTATATGAAGATCTAGACAACTCACCAAACTATACAGTCAATTTTTGAGCGATAATGTTCAGCTTACTAGGGGTATTACGGCGTTGTTTTTAACACAGTTGCCACCGGGGTATTTTGTATACAATTTTTCGTCTGTATTGTCCGACTATAGTCAGTTTTTAAGTGATGATGTAGGCAATGTACCTTTCGTTTTTTACATTTATGCGGAGAAGAAGATAACTAGAGCTGTGGTTACAACAACTTAATTAGAATTACCAATTTGTCAATGAAATCAATAAGTCTGTTGTACTAAGAACTTTGTACGCTGTGAAGATTGAAAACACTTATTAGTGTAAGGCTATGGTTAAGCTCATCCTTTCTAGGACATAGTGTTTAAATGATATAAATGTGTGTGTTTAAATAAATAAATAAACTTTGGCTATTTCGCCTAACGACAAGAACAAACCTAAGAAGGCAGAAATGGGTTTTGTATAGTATTAAGTATTTATTGAGTCTATGGAAACACTATAAATTAAAACGAATCTAGATAAACTTAAATAACATTCTGGAAGGTACAGTCGTGTTCGAGATAATAAGAACGACTTAGATGAAAATGAATTCGACGTACAAAATTTTTATAATAGTATTTTATTATATCGATTGTAATAACTAAACACATATTAAGGTTTTAAAAAATGGAAAAAGTGATGACCAAATGCATCTACATTTTTTTGTTCTTGCAATATTGTTGCATTAGGTCTAAAATGAGCTGTTCGAAAAAAAAATAAGAACATAATCATGTTGGCAGCACGTTTACTTGGCGCAAGGGAGGGATTCCTAAATTTGAAATGCAAGCGTATCATGTGTATTTGTGTGGTTAATTTTGACTGCATTTTAAAATATTCAGTGCGCAAAAAATTAAAAAAAAATTTTATAGAAATGGGATGAAGCAATATTGTTCTTCTAAATTAATAAAAAATTGCTGAGCGATGGCAAAACCTTTGCATTCTACTTGGTGTTTCAAACGGCATGAAATTGGTCACCATACGCCGAAAGTAGAGGTAGACGTTAAAATCTAGCGTGAGACAGTATAAATTGATCGCAAATATTGTTAAACAGCATCCATTTATAACCTCTACGCAATTCAGAAATGAGTTGAATCTTCCAATAGCACTACTAACATAAAAAAGGATTAATCGCCTTTAATCTGAATCCACGAAGCCCTAGGAATGTACCTTTGTTGAAAGGTGTGCATTTGTATAAGAGACTTCAGTTTGCCAGATTATTTTTGAAGGAAGCTCAGACCGTTTGGCGCAAAATATTATGGACGGATGAGACAAAAGTTGTACAATTCGACCACGCCAGAGAAAAAAATTCGTAAAATGCCCTCCTAAGCAAGAGATTAATGTAAAGTTCCCCACTAAGGCTATTAAGCATGGAGGCCTGAAACTGATGCTGTGGGGATATTTTTTGTGGATTGGCATCGGACCTCTAACTAGGATAGTTGGCACTATGTATGCTAGTTACTACAGTAGGTGGCCAAATTATTAGGTAATCATATTTTTGTATTTTCTAGTTTAAATGATTTTTTGAGCAAATAGTTGGTGCTAGGTTTAGAAAGTATTTTTTTTTATTATAATATTCTATTTAGATAATAAAAAAATATATTAATGTCCTTAGAAAATTTTATGCAAATTACATTAATATTTGGTGATACCACCCTTAGCTACAATTACGGCTTGTATGCCTCTGGACATGTTTTGTATATATTTTTTTTGGATGTTGTAGGAGTTCAGGGTTTTGACGCCGTTCTTTGGTTTGTGCTTCAATCAACTTCCGCTTGGTAACAATCAATCCTTTCGCAATCCCTAAATTCGCAGTCCCTAAATGTTTGAAGTTTTCCCACATGTTCTCTGTGATCTTCAAGTCAGGTGAGTACGCCGCCAAGGCAAAACGCCAATGTTTTTGTCAGCTAGAAATGCAGTAGCACTCCTGGCTTTGTAGCTAGATACCGAATCGTGCATAAAAACGTACGCTGGTCAACAGCGTATTTATAAGTTCTGGGTTAATTGACATAAATTAAGCCATTTTGGAGCCCAAAAAAACTGTTATCGGAATTTTGAGTACCTCTAATGTACATAGTGCGTTTCTTCATCTGTAATTTTCGATAAATAGGCATAGGAAAACTGCCTATCTGCGTTTTCACCGGGAAAATGGAATAATTTTCCAAATTTTTTTATATCATTGGAAAGAGCACCCCCAAAAGTCCCTAAAAACATAAAAAAAAATTAAAAAATGTTAGAATACCGATTTTTTAAGAGAAAATAACTTTTTAAATGTTTTTCTTATTTATTCGATTTTGATTCTAATGCAGAGAGTGCTTTTTTTCATCTGTACGGCAGTTTAGTACTAAGTATTTATTGAATCTATGAAAATACCATATAGACTAGAACAATTTAACTTAATGTAAAAGGAACCTAGATAAACTTAAATAACTTTCTAGAAGGTAAACTAAAGACTATCAGTCTAAGAAGAATTAATAACTATGTATTACCATTAATTCTATCATAGATAAACATATTACTGTGAATGAGTCGCCGATGTGCGCTTATGTACGTTTTATTTTCAATTCATATATAGTACATCGATAACAGATTTGATTTTTTTTCTACACTTTCTGTAGGTGTGCCAAGAGGAAGAATTTCTACAATTATCCGCATATCAGCTAATTGCTTTAATTCGTCGTGATGAACTTAACGTTCAAGAAGAACGTGAAGTCTATGATGCCGTGTTAAAATGGGTCAAATACGATGAAGAAAATCGTTATCCCAAAATGGAGCACATTTTATATGCAGTTCGTTGCCAGTTTTTAACACCTAATTTTTTAAAAGAACAAATGAAAAATTGTGATGTGTTGCGCAAAGTGCCTGCATGTCGCGAATATTTAGCTAAAATTTTTAAGGATCTGACACTGCACAAACGTCCAGTGGTTAAAGAACGTACACCTAATACCACACGCATGATCTTTGTTGCTGGTGGATTTTTCCGACAATCTTTGGATATACTTGAAGCCTATAATGTTGATGATAAAACGTGGACTACTCTGCCAAATTTAAGAATACCACGTTCTGGTCTCGGAGCTGCCTTCCTCAAGGGTACATTTTATGCTGTCGGTGGAAGAAATAACTCCATTGGATCTTCATATGATTCAGATTGGGTTGATCGTTATAATGCTGTGACTGAACAGTGGCGACCTTGTGCGCCCATGTCTGCACCGCGACATCGCGTCGGTGTTGCTGTAATGGATGAACTTATGTACGCGGTAGGGGGATCAGCTGGTTCAGAATATCACAGTACGGTGGAATAGTAAGTTTATTCAAATAATTAACTAATGTGCATTTTGCAGAACTAAATATAATAATACATATTTTAATCTTTATAGTTATGATCCTGACGAAGATCGTTGGACACTTGTACAACCTATGCATGCCAAGCGTTTGGGTGTTGGAGTTGTCGTAGTAAACCGATTACTTTATGCTATTGGTGGCTTTAATGGCACAGATCGGTTGGCTACTGCAGAGTGCTATCATCCAGAGAATAATGAATGGAATTTTGTGCCGTCTATGAATTGTGGTCGAAGTGGCGCAGGTAACTAATCAACAAAAAAAAAAACAAAGTTCGCGTTTTATTTTGAACATCTCTCTAGCTTCGCTTAGTAAAGATGTATACAATTTTGTATTTCGCAAATTTTTTCGATAAATCGTTTTAGTTTCATTTTACTATTGTTTCTTTTGATTCTCAGTTTTCTATTGTTTCTTTTGCTTCATTGCATTATTGTTGAAAATTGCGATTTTAGTTCTTTAATAAATAAAAATTAAAGAATTATAATAAACCAGTACAGTCCTAATATTCTTGACAATGACAAGACAAAGACAAGACAAGACATTTGACCGCTGACTATAATTTTTCGAAGCGTCCTATTGAGTCTTAACATTAAGTCTTTTATTGTGCAAGAAGAAAAAAAACAGGCTATTAATTGTATTCCTTTTTTAGGAGTTGCTGCTATCAATCAATTCATATATGTAGTTGGTGGTTTTGATGGCACACGCCAACTGTCTTCCGTCGAACGTTTTGATACTGAGAATCAAGTCTGGGAACATGTAGCACCAGTAAAAATCGCACGCAGTGCCTTATCGCTCACATCACTAGATAGTAAACTCTATGCCATTGGTGGCTTTGATGGTAGCAATTTTCTTTCAATTGTCGAAGTCTACGATCCAAAAGCAAATTGCTGGGAACAGGGCACACCACTTAGTTCAGGCCGTTCAGGTCATGCATCAGCAGTCATTTACCAACCATCATGTGCAGCAAACTTTATGGATTGTATTGAAAGCGAAAGCTCTAAGCGCGGAGGGGGTAGCGGCGGCGGTGATTCACAGACAGATGACCAAAGTAAAGAAAAAAGTGGGCCTGGTAATATTAAACCTGATCCGTCATCCTTCTGTACAAATTCTTATGTACAATACCATACTTCGTTTGGCAGTGGATCGTGTCGTAATTGTGAAGAAGAATTAAAACCAACTACAGCAACAGAAAAAATGTTACAAAAGCAATGCATTAAGGATTCAATCAACTGTGCAGCTAAAATATGGCAAGGTAGAAAACGACGTAGTCGATTAATATGTGAAAAATCACAAGCTAAAATTTTGGAAATCGGTTTTAAAGAATATGCTGCAGTTAAGTTAGACGTCATAAATAATACTAGTATAGAACGGCCCGCTGGGATTGTTAAGGCAAGTTCCACTCCCAGTGCTTGTCCTTTTGCAGCAGTCAAAGAAAAGTTTTTTCAGAAATCAAAATGCAAAAGTAAACGAAAAAGTAAATCTAAATGCATAATAGACATATTTAAAAACTCTCCTGCTGGTTCCATGATGCATCATTTCGTAAACTGTATCATTGAAAGGCATTGTAAGAAAATTGATGCTAAGACATTATGATATTTTTGCAACCTTATAGTTTATTATATTTTAATATTGTATTAGTACAAATCAATGCTGTTAAAGTCATTTAAGGTCATGAAGTTGACAAATTTATGCATTCTGAACGACAATGATCCATAATAAAATAGGTTACTTTAATATTTTTCTATTTTTGTTGTTCTATTAAAATAATTAACTGCGGGTCAAAATAATTATAATCAATTAAAAAGTTTTATAGCTGCAAGCATTTCCATTTTTGTATAAACGTTTCATTGAGGTTAACTTAATCATTCCGCAAAGATAAGCATGTATTGTTTTCTATTTATTTTTTATGTGTAAAAATATTTTGTAGTTTGTTAAATTATATTTAAATTCTGTACTTCCTTATTTTTTAAATATCATTAATCGAGTCTTTATTTTGTACCCATATTGTTTTTGTTTGTACATTTTAATTTTAAAAGAATGTTGTATATAATGGTAGTCAAATAATGTACCTTTTAAGTTGTAAGTAAAATTTCTTTACAATTACATATAACATCTTTTCTTATCGAATATTTTATTTGTTTATTTTTATACACAGTAAAGAATTAATTATTTACAAACTCCTTTGCTTGCGCGCACGTGGTGGATTCCACGACACTGGTGTGTTATCCGTTATAGAAACAATGTTAAGGCCTCCCATTTGTAATCCCTTAATTGCCGACTAAAATTATAAAAAACATACATTATAATTCCATATTGATTCACGTCTAACTTTTTGTTGATTGATTTCATTCAAAAACATAATTGCAAATTTTGTTGTTGATTGACTCTATTGAAAAACAGTTGCAAATTTTGGCATCATAGGGCCTGTTCGCGAACCGTTTTTGTCCATTTTAAATACCTCGCGGCGAGGTACAATTGAAAAGTTACGATTGTGCCAAATTTAGGCGAATTATTCTTCGTTATTTCGAACAGACATACAGATCAACATGGCAATATTGATTCAGGAAATGACACTATTTAAGAATGTGTATGTTACCGGCCAAACTATTTTTTTCCTAGGCCAAACTAGGTGACAAATGAGCCATAATGAGCATACAACGAAATTTTAATGTAAAAGCACTGTGGCTATCCAAGCAGGTGTCGGACATACTATAGGATGTAAGCATTGAGTTGCCGCCGAAGGACTTACTCTTTCTTTTATGTGGAATAACTGTGGCTATCGAATACTAAGTTGGGCAAACTAGAGGATGTAAATTCTGTCCGAAGACCGCCCACTTGCCAAGCGTATGATGAAATTGATTAGTTTTTGTCTTACTTTACTTATCACAGTACTTCTGCTTAAAAGGTGGTGTATGCTAGCGGCCTTCGGTCGCGGCTCAGAGTGTACATCCTGTAGTATGTCCAACACCGGCTTCGCTAGCCACAGTGCTTTTGTATTAAGATTTCACTGGATATTTTTATGCTTAAAGGTAACTAGTTTAGCCTAGAAAAAACAGTTTTTTCCCAAGAAATAGTTTGACACGTAGCATATACCTACCTACATCTACATATACCCGCCACGACGATTTTATGTATTACTAACGCAAGAACAAAGTAAATGTACCCTGAAGGTATTTATGGGCTACTGTACCTTAATATTATTACTAACAATGAAAATTGAGTTATATTTTATTAAGTTAATCAAAGTTGTTCTTATTAATTTTGATACAAAATACATATTAAAGACTTATAAAGAACATACCATTCTTCCTGGCCCTAGTCCGCGAACTTTAACACGAATTGTTTTCCAACCTAATTCCATTGCTCGCTACAAATAAAGATAAAAAAGTAAAATTATTATTTTTGACAGTAAATACATATACATCTATAGATGAATCGCATACTCGTGTTAGCAGACTAAATGCCGATGGAGCGTTACATGCAATAACTTGACAAGAACAGAGAAGTTTAACCAAATTACTAAAAAGTTATAAAATAGATCTTTAGAGACTTCGTGTCGTAAAGATCAAAAATTCACAATTGTCTTGGTGCAGTAGTTTTTCAAGAAGAAAATCAGTTCTCCAGATACGTTCGAATAAGAAAAGGGTCTTTTAGATTATGAAAGCTAAGACGACACACACTGGTTCATAAGTGGAAATAAAAACCAAAATTCATAGTTAAGTTTTCCAAGGATTTTTGTGAAGAAGCCACTAAAGTCAATTAATTTTGGAACGTTTAAAAATACTACATAAAAAATGCACTAAAGATATTGCAGTTTAGTTTTTTGGTTATTAGAGGCATTACTATATAAAATATTTGCATAATGCGAAGTGCATTTCTGTTTTTCAAACGCCAAATAACTTATTTTGCGACAGTTGCCAAAAATAACTGACATCCATGTAATTTTTAGAAAGAATAAAACTGTAATGTGGCAATGGCCGCTGAGCGCTCTTTATAAAATACGTCATTAGTGGACTTTTACTTAAACTTCCAATGAATGTTTTATGAGTAAAAAAAATAAAGTTGTTTTTTGCACATATTTCTAAGAAACTTTGTAGCATACCTTTAGGCTTTTAGATTATTATACATACATACATAGACATACTGCCTAAAATTATACATACATCGTCTATTTGCAAAACACGCACTCAATTGCGGGACGTGTGAGGTTGCACTTAGTTTAATAAAAACCAAATAATCAGTTATTTTAAGGTAACATTTTATTTAATTTTTTTAAAAAAGTCATGCAAATTAGAATAATACAAAACTCTTATTAAAAACATGTAGGCGCTATGCCACAAGAAAGCTGCAATTTGGGAAAACTAAAATATCGGGCATTTCACGCGAAGCGGACAGGGGAAATGAGGTTCATGTTTCCAATTTCAGATATATTTGAATATGTTGTACCTGTATATGTCCTCGACACAGAAACAAAATATTTTTAGAATGGCAACACTGGTTTACAAAATATGGGTCTTTGAAAATTTGAGAACTGATAAGGTATATACTACTTCAAATGCCATTATTCAGTTTAAAAAAAGTCTAGTAAAATGATTTAATCACTGGATTTTACTTCATTTATTGGACTTTTCAACCTCATAATTGGATTTTAAAAATAAAAAAATACACTGAAAAAAATTATAAATATTTTTTTTTGTGATTTTTAAGTTCACAATACAAAAAATTTTTTTTTAGTGTATTAAAAAAGTTTATATTATGTTTATACTTCATGCCAAGTTTGATAATGGTCCGCCCAGCCGTTTTGGAGCTATATGCATTGCAATGCCGAAACCCGATGCAGCTCCGTTCTCGCGTCGACTCTTAGCACGACTTACTATTATACTGATATTTGGCTTATGTTCAGTTTAGCTCACAATCGAAATTGATTATAAACAACATATATAGAAATATGGAATCAAAAAGTGTCGATCTGATTTGGTTTCGGAGAAATAGCCATTAGAAGTTGCGGATATAGATTTTCTAAAAATCAATATGTCAGAAACGCCTGCATTTGATTTCCAAAATATGGGTGTCATATATAAGGTAATTTATTTAAAAAATTTTTTAAATCCATCTCATAGTTTTCGAGATACTACGACTTTTCTGAAATTTAGACCGATTTTGTTTTTCAAAAAACAGCTATTTTTCCAAAAAAATCCATTTCAACCTAGTTTTATTAACATATTCATCCCCTTCAAAATGGTGTGACACTGAAACAAACATTTTTGATATTAACCCTTTCTAACCAAAAAAAATTAAATTATTTTGATGAATTTTGGTAAGTTTTTTTTAAATTGTGTTGCCATTCTAAAAATATTTTATTTCTGTGTCGAGGACATATACAGGTACAACATATCAAATATATCTGAAATTTGAAACATGAACCTCATTCTTTTTAAAGGCCGGGAATTGCTTCTGTATAACTTAGCCTTAGCGCTTTAATAAAAAAATTATTATTGAAAATCCCAATATAAATTGTATGCTTTTGGCACTTGTCCTTATTCTTAATCTACTTATTAATCAAAATACAGATAGTAAGATTATTTGGCAATCGAACCGATATTATATATTGCGCTTACCGTGCTTATGCTAATAGCAGTGGCTTGAGCTGCTATATTTGTCCCCTTTCGCGTATTTTTAAAACCTTCAATACCGCAAGATCTGATAAGACGTGGAACTCCTTTTAAGGTAAGAAAATAATTTTAAAACCATGGAATACATAAGTTGTACATATGTACATCAACTCACCCTTAAAGTCAGTCACAGAAATAATAGTGTTATTTGGTGAAACACGAATATTACACACGGGCAACTCGTCAAATGGTATTCCGTTGAAAAGACGCTGCGGCAAGTTTGCATCAGGAAAGAATTTATTCTTTCTGTATAAGATAGACAATTTAATTTACTTAGAACACCTATTTTCGTTGAACTTACTTATTAAATAAATTATCAATATCGACAGATTTTTCGCCAGCGGTACCCTCGTCTTTAGCAGGAAGCGAAGCGAGCATTTCTTTGCGATCTTCAGCTTTCTGGAGATATGTACTCGTGTGCAATTTACACAAATGTGGCGTCTGCAGCATAGTTAATAATTTGGAATTTTGTAAAAATGTTGTTAACAATGTTTTACACGACATTTTAAACATAGCGTCAATATTTATTTCAAGCTAAAAGTAGTAAAAAAGTATTTATATATTAAATAAATAGTGCAGTGTTACGTCAACAAACGATTCAACTAACCTAAATCGCGAATTGTCAAAATTGAGCACACAAAAAAACGTTTGGTTAAGAAAAAAACATTTTATGCAGCGACCCAACAAAAGTGGAATTGTGTAGTGTTGGTGTTCACTTTTTGTTTGGAAAAAACCGTCCCACCTGACTGAAAGTTTGTAGCATTTTATTGCAATTTAGTCCCAGAAAATTCTAATTAAAACTACGTAACGTAATCGTTCCAAATTGTGGAGTTTCTGAATTTGTCCGTCCATGTTTATATTTTTTCATTTTTACATATTGTATAGTTTACTAACCAAAATTTTTCCACGACAATGATGTAGAATGGGTGTCGCTATTAAACCCGCTAATATTTTACTTAATTTTCACTTTTATTATTTAAATTGAAAAACAAAAATTTTATGAAGTTTAGAAGCAAAAAAGCAGAAATGCATTCAAACAAAAGTAAAAAAAACCAAAGATGGAAATAAATTTCTTCTATTACATTCTTGAATGTCATTGGGCATACATAGATGTCAAGATGTTTTACATAGATGTCATAGATGTTGGATTAACGATTAATTTTATATGATAACATTAGAATTTAGCTTGTTAAACTACTTCAATTTCATTATCAACACAAAACACATAATTCCTTTCTTTTCAAAATTGCTGTATTTTCTGTTTTTCTTTCAATGACAGCGACATGAAACATCGAAACCGTGGCTATCAACGTTAAACAATTAAACAGTTTGACGTGAACGTCAGTTGATCTGATGCATCTGATGATGCTTCCTTTTCCGCTTTTTAAAAATGGTGGTTGCAACGACGTTAATTCATATGTGGTTTAACATCTTGTTAGAAGATTTATAAGAGATTATTAATTTATATGTGGTTTAACATCTTGAATTACCTAAAAAAAAAACAACAGTGGTTTAACATCTTGAATTACCTAAAAACCAACAGTGGTTTAACATCTTGAATTACCTAAAAAAACAAAAACAGTGGTTTAACATCTTGAATTACCTAAAAAACAACAGTGGTTTAACATCTTGAATTACCTAAAAAAACAACAAATTACAAAAAGGTAATGACAAAAAATTTCCAATTCTCAATATTCAATATTCAATATGGCGCCTTTGAGACCTCCGGTGGTGAGGAGAAAATATGCAAATGTACAATCAGTTTTGATTTATCAATGTTCCTTCGCAACAAAGGACAAACGCTTTAATCCTATTAAGTTCTGTGACACGTTGTTAAGCATTTTCTATGCCCGTTGCATACTACAACAACAGAGCTTTTCTAGGAAAACAAACAATTTCGGATTTGCCTCCTCTAGCTTAATAAGTGGCTTATCAAGAAATAAAGTTATCTCTTGCAAGGATACGCGAGCCACTTTTCGTGGCACAAAATCCCAATTATGCACTATACGAGCGGGAATAAATGCTGCTGTTATTCCAATGACGCGAGGGACAATAATAGAGTCCATTGTAATCACATAATCTTGGCTCAATCCATGAATTCTCTGCAAATATAAAATTTATGTACTTAGCATTTATTTATTTCTACAAGAGAAAATTAGTAGACGAAGGAGTTAGAGGTAACCATAAAAAAGCATAAATTTCAATTTGAATAACTACCATTATTGGCTTTTTGACCGAAACACTTACGGTAGCTGGAAGATCTTAAAAAATTTAAATAAAAAAGAAACATAAAATATTAACATATTATAATTTTTATAAAGAAGAGTATTATTTGTTGCAATCATTCTTTTAATAAGTAAGGATTAGGCAGCTCAAATGATTATTTTAGCTTATGCTGAATTTCACAGAGCAATGTGAATTTAATTACTAAATTGTGCAGTTTTCATTTAAGTTCTTTTGTAACGGCTTAGAAAGCAAAACCGGCAGCAGGCTCACAAATGACATTTTTAAGGACCCTCAAAATTTGCTCCTTCCCTTTATCTAATTCTCCTATCTATCGCTCGTATATGGCATCTACCAGCCAATAGCGTTACTAAAACATTTCATCGTGGAGTCTGTTACAAAGTTCTTACCTGATGTTCTTGGTTTTAAAAATATTACTTGTTTTTTACAGCAACATATTAGCAATTATTACTTTATTTTTACAAATTCCTAGTAACTTTTTAAAATAATAGCACCTCACCAAACTAAATTCATTCACATGTGCACTTATTATTACGAGAATGACAAAAGTTTATTTTTGTTTCAACATACTATAATTCAGGAGCGTCTCACACTCTGCACATTTATAGTGCTGTGCAGCCAATCCAATTTCCGGGCATATATCTGATATTGGATACTGACGTTCGGCTGGAACTACATGAGCGCACACACGTACCACACTGTCGACGCATTCTTGATGTGCGGGAAAATGACAATCGCTACAAATGTACGATCCTTGCACAACGCTCCAAATAATGCCAGTACAGTAATCACAATAAATACATGTGGCTGCTGCCTGCAATCGGCCACTATACTGATGCACTACAAAATGATGGCCTACTACTGTTTTTACAGATGGACCACTTTCATTAGGATCTTGTTCAGCATCTTTTAGTTCATTTAACGAGAAGCGGAAGTCTACCAGGTGGCGGTCGAGCCATTTGCGCTCTTCACTACATTCATCCGTCAACAAAACCAGATCACGACAATGAGCTATAGCTGCTTCCAAATCTTGCACATTTGCATTGGAAGTGAAAATAAGACGCCATTGCTCTTTTACTAGCGATGCTGGAATTGGTAGTGATTTTTCAGAAAGTGTTACATTGCATTTACCGTTAAAAAATAGGTTAATATTTAAAAATTGGTACAAATGATACATCATATTAAAGCAAATGAAGTGAGCTTTCTTGTGATGCTAAAAAAATTATGAGTTAAAAATACATTTTTTGGAAAAAATAACTGTTTTTTGAAAAAAAGAGATCAAAATTTTACAAAAACCCTCATATCTCAAAAACTACAAAAGGAATTTCTAATATTTATATGGTGATTTATGCTATATTTAATTATTTTTCATATGATACCAATATTTTGGAAATCTATACAGGGGTTCCCAACTTATACTGGTTTTTATAAAAGCTATATCCGCAACTTCCGATGACTATATCTCCGAAACTAAATCCGACCGACATTTTTTTTCCAATATATATTATTAATTTCTATAGCACTACTTCTGGTAAAAAAATTACAAAATTTGGAGCATTTGGGCTAAAGTAAACTTGTTCCGTTAATTATTGGAAAAAAATTTCATTTTCATGGAAAAATAGTTTTAGTTTATAGAGAAATAGTTTTAGTTCATGCAAAAATTGTTTAGTTTTAAGTAAACTCTGTCAATATGTTTGTATAACGTACATACATATGTATACATAATATGTATAAGATTTAAAAGATTTATGAAATGTAAAAATACAATTATTTTATATGCCAACATTTATCTTTATTTATTAACATCAGTAATGCACGAATTTCTACTTTCTTCTTCATTACGTGGAAAAGACAAAACACATTTATTTTAATTTTTTTTTTGGAATTCCTTCACACATTTGTTCACATACATACTAGCGCGAAACTTTTGTTGTAAACGTCAGCGCGCAGTCGACTTTTGGGCATCGCAGCTGGCCATCCCTAATCTAGCGACTTTAACTTTTAAAAATAAACGCATCTCAGTAATGGCGAAACGTCAAATTTGACGTGCAATTAAGGGCAAGCATTTTTCGCTACATTTTTATTGTGTGTAAAACGAACAATTTTAGAAACTAAGTTTGTGATTAAAATAAAAAGGCAATTTAAAATGCCTTCAATTGAATCCGAAAACTTAGAAAATCCACAGAACAATAACAATGACCAATCCAAGCCTATGTCCGGGCCAATTATTGGTATAATCTATCCACCACCGGAGGTTAGGAGTATCCTTTTCCAAATAAGAGAAAAACATTTTATCTTGTGTTTTTTGTTATGCCATTATTTCCTTACTACTCAATTTAATATTAATATGTAGATATTGTTGACAAAACTGCGAGCTTTGTTGCACGCAATGGACCGGAATTTGAGGCTCGTATTCGTCAGAATGAGCTGGGAAATCCTAAGTTTAATTTTCTCAGTGGTGGTGATCCATACCACGCCTACTATCGTCATAAAGTAAACGAATTTCGCGAGGGAAAAGGTAAGGCCATGTAAAAAAAAAAATATATATATAGCTAATGTTTTCACAAAAAAAAAAAAAAGATTCCGGACCAAATGTAGTCGCAGGCATAAAGCAATTATCGGTAACAAGCGCTGCTCAGCAGAAACAACAAGAACTACTTAAACAAGTAGCAGAACAGCAATTTATTCCAAAGGAGCCGCCGTCAGAATTTGAATTCATCGCTGATCCACCTTCGATATCAGCATTAGATCTGTGAGTCGTATTTATGTTAAATTTCACAGTGGTCAATAGGAACATTATTATGGAGTAGTGAGGGAAACTCCTTATTTTTTGCTTAATGGTTTTCTAAAAAAATATGCATAAGGAAAGGGGAGATTACGATATCTGTGGCGCCACGATTTGACGATGTTTTTCGATAAAACACGTCAAAATAAATCGAAAATGTTAAATAGGAAAATCGATATCTCGTTTAGTTTTCGAGTTATTCTTATGTAAAATTACTGTAGCTAGCAAAGTAGGTGTTGGATATATTATAGACAGACCCGCGAAGTGTTGAATTTTTGAGAGGTTTAAATCCTGAGTAATCGTGCCTAAGAAAAGTGTTTTCTTTAATATTCAATCACTTAAAAAAAATGTATAATTAAATTTTCAACATTTACTGAAGTCGAATCTGTCATTAATTAAATTCTGTTACGCTGAATTTAGAGATATATAGGGTCAAATGGGTCAAAATATCGTTTTGCTTAAAATACATTTAAAAATTATGCGTCAAAAGTTGATGAAGGAAACAGGTTTACTTAAGAGCGCCTACCCAATTTTTTTTTACAGCAAGTGGGATTCCTGGAGAAAATGTTAAAATGTAATGAAAAGTTGGACGACACAAAAGTTTCGGAGATGTAGCCGTCGGTAGTCGCGGATATAGCTTTTCAAAGTTGTTATAAATTGGGAACCTCTATATGAACTTTCAAAATATTGGTGTCATATAAAAGTAAGAAAACGTGAATATGTTTCAAATATAAGTCGGTTTTTCTAAATTTCTGACTAATTTTATCTAAAGAAATTCGTTAAATTTATTTTACAAAATATGTTTTAACGTATAGTTTATAAACGTATTAAAAAAGATGGCTTAAAATATTTCAATAGATATATCGCTTTATCAAGGACATTATATTTTTTACATATTTTAAGCTATTCATGCCTTTCATTTAAAATTTAAGTAAAAAATAGCGCAATTAATAATAATATAAATAAAAATAAGCAGACAAGAATTCGCTATTTAATGCTTTTACCAACACAGATAAACATGTTATTGTCGACAGAATCCAAAGTTCGAAGAAAATTTTTCGAGTTCGTTAATTTGTTTCCGATAAAAATAAGGTTAATAAAGAAAAAGAGGTAAAAGTAGTCGTCTAGTAGTCTAGTAAGTCATGTAGTACATATAGACTTTTTTAGAAAAATAACGGGAATAAAAAGTTAGTCGGAAACTTAGAGAATTATTAGTTACCTTTCATCCATGTCTTGGAAATCGATTCATAGATTTCCAATTTATATTTTTTTTAAAAAGCTGTATCCGATGTCTATATCTTCGAAACTAAGTGCGTTTCCCTACTTTTGATTTCATATTCGTTGTTAGAATTTCAAACCTTATAAGCAAATTAGAGTTTAATAAAGAAAGAAAAAATCTGCCGAAGATTGTAAATGTAATTTATTATAATTCAAATTGCGGTATATTCATTTTAATGTTTATCGATTATATGAAATTGTTTCTCCCTTAAACACAGTGACATTGTAAAACTAACAGCGCAGTTCGTTGCACGTAACGGTCGCCAATTTCTTACAAATTTAATGAATCGAGAGCAACGTAATTTCCAGTTTGATTTTTTGCGTCCACAACATTCATTATTCCAATATTTCACAAAATTACTCGAACAATATACCAAAATTCTGATTCCTCCAAAAGACTTAATGGGGAAATTGCGAGCTGAAAGTGCACCTGGTCGTGCAAGCATGAATTTGGTACTGGATCAAGTAAAATATCGTGCGAACTGGCAGCGTCATCAGGAAGCACAGCGACGACGTGAAGAAGAAAAAATCGAAAAGGAAAGAGGTGAGTTATTGATAAACCGTAAAGCAAAATTTCGCTCCCTAAAAATGAAATTTATTTCAAAATTCGGGCTCCAACGATTTGTTGTCATTTTATTAGTTTTAATTTAAAAACAAATGTTCATATAAGACAAAATTTGCGCTCTCTAGCAATTATTGAACCAAAAAACTCGATTTGGGACTAGGTGCACCGCGGAGGTAGATTGATAAGCTATTACTGCTATGAATGTAATAATGTAATGTATGTATTTAAATATTTCTTTCTGAGGTTCATTGTTATTCCTCTGGCTTGGTATATGCCATAAAAGCTGTCTGAATCACTTTTATTGCAGCATCGCAAGCGATAAGATACTTACATATTATGTGTTATGAAGTTTTGGAGACATTTTATTTATTAAAACATGGCACTCAGGAATCAAATATCGTACATTCACCCATAAAACCAACTCGGCTAAAACAAAAATAACAAGGTTAACACCATGCAATTTATTATGAAAAAATATAAGCCAACGTGTTTTAATTGTTAAAAAACATTTTAAATTGATTAGCATGTGGTTCCAACAAGACGATGCCACATCGCATGCAGTCAAAATTACAATTAATTTACTACGAGACTTCTTTCTATAAGTAATTTCAAAAATTGTGTATTGATACTCCTCCACGGTTGGCGGATTTGACTACTCCGAACTTTTTTTTTGTGAAAAATAGCTTATGCAAGCCAACCAGAAACTCTTGAGCAACTTAAACTAAATCTTCGTGATGAAATTAATGAAATACCGGTGAATTGTGTCAAAATGTAACGAAAAATGTACTAAAAATGAGATCAAAATTGCCCGCATTTGAGGCTAGCAGAGGCGGGCATTTACCTGATATTGTATTCCATATGTAATTGCAAACATTAAATAATCCCTTTAACATATTAGATTCATTCTCTTTCACTTAACCAAAAATTTATAATCAAACAAAGTAATATACCTTCTCGGCGGACACCCTGTATGTTATGACAAAAAAAAAATATAAAAATAACCGTCTTTTCATTAATTTATTCCATGTTTTTTCACTAATGCATGTTTTTTGGTCCAACTTTAGTTGCTTATGCTCAAATTGATTGGCATGATTTTGTTGTTGTGGAGACGGTGGATTATCAACCCTTCGAATCTGGCAACTTTCCACCACCAACCACACCAGAGGAAGTGGGTGCACGTGTTCTTATGGAAGAGCGTTTACTTGAGGAAGATGGTGATATTGAAATGCAAATAGAATCTGATGATGAAGATAGTCAGGATGCACCCAGCAGCTCTGTTGTAAAACTTTCACAAATGGAAAATCGGACTGGAATACATCTTAAAAATCCATCATACAATATACAATCTCAAGCTCCTAAAAAAGACAACATTCAGGTGCAGGATATGGATGAAGCGTCAAGTGATGAGGAATCAGGTGGTGCACCGGGTAAAATGCAACCACCCCTGGCACCACTCATGCCACCAACTCACGATAAGGTCGTTGTAAAGAAATATGATCCAAAGGCTGCCCATCAGAAGCCTCCCAAACCTATGACTGGAGATGAATATCTTATTTCCCCAATTACTGGCGAAAAGATTCCAGCCTCGAAGGTTGCTGAACATATGCGTATTGGACTTTTAGATCCACGTTGGGTGGAACAGCGCGACAAGCACACTGTTGAAAAAATAAACCAAGATACAGTTTATGCAGCTGGCACAGCCATCGAAGCAAGTCTTAAACAATTAGCAGAACGTCGTACTGATATTTTTGGTGTTGGTGATGAAGAAACTGTAATTGGTAAAAAATTGGGAGAAGAAGAAACTAAAAAAGATGACCGTGTAACTTGGGATGGACATACCTCTAGTGTTGAAGCAGCAACAAGGGCGGCAAGAGCTAATATAACTTTGGAAGATCAAATTCATCAAATACACAAGGTAATTGAAAAGTGACCAAAGAATATAACGTACACTTGGCCAAACTTCTTTGCCATACATTTTAATTCAATTTTATTGACTTAGATGATGTTTGTAAAATTGCTTTAAGCTTCTAAACTAGTGTTTCGTTTTGGTTTTTTTTTATTTGAATAAGGACTGCCTTTATTTATTTATATTAATTTATATGTAATATAGAAGCCTAGTTAAATATATTACAAGCAGAATGATATGAGACTTAAGGTAATTTAAATCTAAGTTAAAATCTAAATTAAAATTCTTATGGTTTCCCTAAAAACTTGTTAAGACATAATTAGAGAAATAAAGAGATTTCCCAATTTTACTTTAGCTAAAAAGTCGAAAGTTAACCGCAATGCAAAAATTTCAAGGCTTATCATCGGAATATGAACCGTCTAGTAAGCACTTGCCAGAAAACCCAAGTAAAATTCTCTCTCGAACCGATACTGATAGCTCAAGAAAGGTTACGTGTTGTCCATGTTCGCTATATTATGATGTTGTAGTGGCGTCACCGCGAGATATTTTGCCTTTTCTAGACTTAGAGCTATCAGCAAATAAGAAGAAATAATACTAAAATATACTCTTGGCATCAATTTATAAAAGTTTAAAATGAATTAAGGGGTCATCAACATATTACATCATACAATTTTCGAACATTTTTCTATATTAAAGAAGGGATACATCCTAAAAGAGCCATATATTCAAAGGTAACAGGCGAACAGTTTGATTATTATTCAGGCCTTTTATGTAGAGGTTTTAAGAATTGGAACTTATTTTTACATTTTTACTTACTTTGTTTTAAAGAGAAAACTCAGAACGTTCTTCTTAATTCATTAGAAACTTAAAATATCTTTATAAGAGTCGGTTTCCAATGCTCAGTTAATATTGAACTTTCTTCAATCAAAAAAAAAAAAAAATATTGTATGAAACTTTATGTCAAATTGCATAGTAAATTTCCAGTTAATGTTTAACTCAACATTGAGAACTTGGCAATATAAGGCAGAATTGGCAAATACATATAGTAAAATTTACAATAAAAAAAGCTAAGAGGGAAATGTTAGGCTGTAACTTAGAGCAACATGAAATGATTTTCAATGTCTAAACTCAATTTCTTCTCAAATTTTAATCACGTGAAAAAATTAGAATAGCCGCAAAAAATTACTTCCATTTATTATATCGCTTCAGTATGACTTAACATAAAAGGAAACCGGCCCTTCTAAAGATGTTTTAAACTTCTAATGAATTAAAAGAGAATTTCGGATCTTACAGGTCAATGCCCAGGGCTTCAACTCTTTCCTAATTATAACTTTATTTTCAATAAATTCAAAAAATATTAAAAAAAAAAACAATATTGACTCGTTCTGCTATTGTGTGGCTAATCTCCCAAGTTTTATCATAAATAAAAAAATTAATAAAGTGCAAATGAAGCCACACCTTTTAAAAAATTTTACCAAACATGTTGTACCACATTCTCATCAAATATGTGTATACATAGGTAAAAGGACTACTACCTGATGAAGAAAAGGAAAAAATTGGACCAAAACCTGCAGGAGGAAATAAATCAATTTTAACCGCACCACCGCAGCCTCCAATTCATTCACATCAAGGGCATCCTTCTAATGCAGCTAAGGCACACGCTCAAGCCCACCATCAACAGCAGCAACATCATCATCACCAACAACAACCACCACAGCATCATAATATGCCACAAAATCCTCCAGTGATGATGATGCAAATGCGTCCACCACCAATGATGCGTAAGTAATTCAAGTCAAAACATAAGAATTAATATGATATTTCTTCTTTTTAAAAAAGCTCCGCAATTCCCTGTTGGAGGATATATGCCACCAATGCAGTCAGGTGGTCCACCACAAATTTCACCAGCTACAGCAGTAATTGATCAAGGCTTAATGCAAACCCCTCCCTCAGTTGCTGGAAACGATGACGAGCCACCCAATAAGAAATTACGGTCGGAAGATAATTTAGTTCCCGAAAATGAATTTATTGCATTGCATAAGGTACTTTCTGTGTAAATTATTTCTTTCATTTGATTCTGTTCAATCTTTCTTTGTGCACAGAGTCCAATTACAATTCAGGTACAAATTCCAAGCGTTAACGACAAATCAGAATGGAAACTTAACGGACAGACAATTGCAGTATCTTTGTCGCTTAATGATACAGTTACTAACTTAAAAGCTAAAATCCAAGATGGCACTGGCATGCCACCAGCAAAACAAAAGATTTCTTATGAGGTAAATAATTTCAATAATTACGAAAATACGAAATTTGGTTTAACTGCATTCTTTCTATTTATACTTTAGGGCATGTTCTTCAAGGATAGTAATACAATGGCATTTTATAACTTACTTAGTGGAACGACAGTGCATCTTCAGATTAAAGAACGTGGTGGACGCAAAAAGTAGAGAATCAATTGCGTTAATAGCATCATTAGATATTTATTTTTTTTTAACAAGCATTTCAGTAAACATTTTTAAAAATGCAAAAATAAATATATCATATGATATACAATATGTATGCACATATATTCTTAGTCCGTAAACGGTTAGCACTCATTTTTCAAATGTAAATCCAATTTTTTTAAAATGGAAGAAAGTTTAAGGTGCCGGAACAAATAAAAACTCCCGAATGTTTTTGCGTTTCGACATTCGAATCATTTAATAAATAATTCAAATACTTAAGAAAGTTTTACTATATAAATATTATATCCTCAACAAAAAAGTGGGAACACTGAAAGTTTTTTTCTTGATTTCGTATCTGAGATGCCTCAACTATTCGATAAAACCCAAAATATTAGCCAGATCGTTTTTGAAAAAATCCGTTGATTCACTTAATATTTTTCATTGCAATGTTTATGTTGTTGAAAAACTCATTTTATCAATTTCTAGAGGAAAAGTTTATATTATACGGTTATATTGTTAGTGAAAAATTGTGCAAATACAAATATTATGATTAGAATTTTCTGAACAGTTTTTTATTTTGAAAATTTTATCGTATTATAACAATAAAGAAAGCATATTGAATAATATGTACACTACCCCACGCTTTTTCAAATGTGCTGGCACTTGTTTTTTTTTTAAATAAATTTTGGAAACTATGTCTCAAATAAGATGCACAGATTCCATTGTCTGCTCACTGTAGAATCCGAGTATCATCTGTCACACAATGCTCAACATGAAAGAACACTGCATCAACTTTAGGAGTGATACTGATTTTTAAAATTATATATTAACGTTCTTTAAATGCTGCAATGCTAGCTTTAAAATTTGGATGGAGATTATTTCCAAAACATGACACTTTTTTGAAGTCATCGATATCGATATCCACTTTTTCCAAAAGCTTTTTACAGGAATTGCCCTTGAATGCTAGACTACCGTTCGTTATTTCGCGTTCAACGTGACAGAGTTTTGCCGATCTCAAAGATTCTTTCTCGACATCTAACATATATATACATAAGCGAATAATGTGGTCACCACACCCAACATTAAGTGTAATTCTGGTAGGGGAATAATCTTAATTATCGTTTTGTCGTTGTTAGTTGTGAATAGTCGTGGATGAATGCAATTCAAGTAGCTTTTGGCTTGTAGTTTTGATGCCCTTGCTTCACGCCAGGTCATGTAATTCTGTTATATCTTATATCGTTCTATAAGTTTATGGTAACTCGTTTTTTATGTTAAATATGCTTTTTATGTTTGATAAATATTTTTATTTTCTTATTTTTTAAACTTTCCTTTTTAAAAAATTAAATTTGAATAATAAAGTTTCGTAAAATTTTAAGCTTTCGTTTTTAAAAAATTAAATTTGAATAATAAAGTTCTTTAAACATAAATTGAAAATTAAAAAACATATTTTGAAATATAAAAATAATAAATTTTTTAAATAAATTTAGGGTAAGTGTTTTATGTAGTGTAAATGCGTCTTACATTTACACTTCAAGTCTCAAATTGTTTGAGTAGATTAGCATAGCACCACGTAATGGAGGCATAATGCCCACCAGGCTGTTTGCTAACCTCAAATCGTTGCGATGGTTCCTTCGAATTTATTGGTATTCAATGCAGACCATAATTGTGACATATTTTTATAATTCTCTGGCGTACACGGAGCAAATGCAAACAAAAACCATTTTTTCAGACCGGAGTCTGTGAATCGCTTTGCTTCAAAAATTTACCACCTCCTTCAATTCCAAATTTTAAATATTTCGCAGTGACTGTATTTTTCTTAAGGTACTGAATGAAAGCACTCAGAAACTACTCGATCAGTAGCTTTAGATATTTTATCAGCTTTGACATGCACGAAGTCAAATCCCTTATAGTGGAAGTATTCGTCCATAGAGTGACTTTCAGCTGCAAGTTTCATCTTCAAATCAGGTTCAATAACTGCTCCTTTTCGTAGCTTTGCGTATAGATTGAGCAATTCCCAATTGTTGAACATTGGAATAAAAAATAGTAAGTGCAACATTTTATTGCTACTTTCTCGAGGAATAATTTTAGACTCTTGACCTTTTTTCATACCGATTTCGAGAAAAAATTGAAATTTCGATTTTTTGAATTTTAAAACGAATTTTTTCAAAAACGGTTCAGATTTTGGTTTTCATCGGAAAATAGTTTTGAGAATTCTTGGGTTGAATGTATTTCCGACAAACCGTGCATTACGTAATAATTTTATAGGAAAATTCTTTGAAACAGAAAAAGGTTATTGACATGATAACCCATTATAAAATTAAAACTAAAATCGGAATGCCCAAATAAAAGTAATAAAAAAGTTTGGCAAGAAGCCAAATTCAAACAAAAGAAAAAAGGTATCGCTATCTTTATCTTACTCTCTATACAAAATATACTATATAAAAAGTTAATTTTTTATTTTTAATAAATCACAGTTAAGATTTAAAAATTGCACTTACATTTTTTTTGTTTGTTTTAATATAATATTTATTTACTATCAATTTAAATGCATTAGTTATCAAAAATATCAAAAAATGTGTGAGTTCATTGTCTTTTACAGTTTCTTGTATAAAATAAAATTATATGTGTAAACAGATTTCGTGTTTGAGGAATGTAGTTTGTTTAGGAAATTTCAACAATGTTACGACCGTCATGGTTTTACAAGGGCACATTTATAACATTTGTAACGATAGAAATCTACTTTTAAGTGTAAAATCTGATTATGGGCTCTTATCGCGTAGTGATGTTTCCAACTGTCAAGCGGAAATATGTGATATGTTCAGGGACGGATTTACTTATAGGCAGCTGGCTTGGCAGGATATTTTTAGGGGTGGCAAAAACTGAAGACCTTAAAAAGCGGTCTTGAGAGCGATCAAATTTTAGATCCGTGTGTGGTTATGTGCCATCAAACTCTATTCCCATTATATTAGCATATTTTGAGGGGAAAAATTGACAAAATTAAAATATTTTTGGAACGAAAACTTATCAAAAATAAATTTAAAATAATATTAAAAAAAGAAAAAATAAAAAATCAGCAATTGGCCACAATCCAAAACGATACAAGCACATAATCAGACTTTGACTGTCGTAACGTTTAGTTTAAAACTTCCCTTTAGTTGGTGTTTCTTAATTATGCACCATCCTTATATTGGCTAACCAAAATCTTAGCCATTTCATTGTAGCGCTTCAACATAGGATTATAAATTGCCTCACTATCTTTGCTAGGCTCACAAACTCGCTGCAAATGATTTGGAATAAATTGTATAATGTAGTCGCTATAACTTAAAATTGATTTAGATCCAGCAGTTTCATCTTTGCAATCGTCTGCTTGATTCTTTACTTTTTGTTTTAATAAATTGTCTGCTCCATTCGTGTGCAAATAATGCGCATACTTAGCTCGGTATGCGGCACCTATTAATGCAGATTCGGCCTCTTTCTGTAAGTTGATAAAATATTAGTATTAAAATTTGCAATTTGATCGATATACATACAGTAGAATCTCGATAATTCGTAAGGGACCGGCAATTATTTACGAATAACAAGGGTTTTCGATTTAACGAGGTTTTGATATAGCGAGATTAAAATAAAAACAATACGAATTAACGAAATTTCGATTCAACGAGGTTAAAATACGAAATAACGGAGATTTTTTTTAAATTTATTTGATAAAAAGTAAAAACCAAACCAATTATTTATTTAGCTGCAATACATACATACGCTCATTTACTTCAAGACTGGCAAAACTCAAAAAACATAAAGTGGGAGAAAAACGCATTTAAAGTTTTCAATAAGTTACTTTTTCTATGAAAATAATGAAAAGTATGTCTACATAAACTCTTCTCACAAGACAAATTTATGAGATACTTTTCTGATTTTTTCACACAAAATAAAACATGAAATCATGAATATTTTCTTGCATCATTAACTCAAAAATCACGTTTTTTGAGTTATGCCTGTCTTGAAGTAAATGAGCGATACATCTCTGGTGTGACGGACAAACTGACCAAGAAAAACACCAGAATTCCAAAAAAAAAAGTGAACCGTAAACGTAGCTTCCTACTATGATTGAATTTTTTTTTAAACCATAGTTCAGTAGAATATTGGTTTTCATTACGAATTATAAGAGGTTGTCAAATATCAATTACGATTTATAAGAGGTTAAACAGAATGTATATTGAAAAAAAATACGAATTATCGAGGGGACCAAAATGTATGGAATTTTTACGAATTAGAGCGATTTTTTCAAGGAACTGACAGTTTGTTACGAATTGTTGAGATTTTCGAATTAACGGGGCACGAATTATCGGGATTTCACTGTATATACATTAGAGCGGTTCAAAATAAAAACTTTTTGATTTTTTCACGATTTGTCAGTTGATTACAATAGCCCTATATGTCTAGACAAAACAACCCATAAGGATTTTCATCAATTTTGAAAACTGGATTGCCGCCGCCAGTTTTAAGTTGCCTACACATTTTCGAAAAACGACTTTCGATAACTATCGAAATCTTCGCCTATTTTTGGTATTTACGAAGTCGCCTTTTGACGAAAGCGACTCTCGCTTTCGTTGATTAAATGTCGCCTAAGTTTTTACAGACGACGACCGTTCGTTCGTGTGAATTTGATTGTTTTTTGTGGAAATTTTATATTTTATTTAATAAAAAAATGAAATGCACTAATAAAGACCAGTTTGGCAAGTTGGTCGAGTTGACGCAGGCAAATATTGGCCTAGCAAATGGTTTTAAAAAAGGCATTACCGTCGATTTTAAAAAAGAATGGCCATTCGTGATGGTGATGGTTGGCGATAGGTAAAATTTTAAAGTTTAATCATTAAGAAACCAAAATAAAACTGTTTTCTTTTTTTTTCAAAAAGGTTTGAAAACATTTCAAATTCAAACAAAAAAAAAAGTCATTCGTAACAGCAAAGAAAACAGAGCCAATGGCGGTGGCGTTTTCAATAAATACTGCGCTCTATATGAGTATTTGGTCATTCGTCATCACTGCTTGACGAAAACCAAACTTCAATTGAATCCATAATTTTTTTTGTATCAATTATTTTATTTGAATTGAATTGAATTCTTTATTGAGACTAACAAGAATACATCAGTTGGACAATTATTTTAATTATTTGACGTTAGCAAAATTAAAGATGACATTTTTCTCAATTCAAGTTATCGATTTTTTCTGAGTCGTCTCGCTTTTGTTACACGATACCAAAACTGAGACGAAGCGACGTCGAAGCGAAGACGACAGCAAATCGAGACGAGAGTCGTCGACGACTTACAAAATTTCGGTGATAGATTTAAAAAAGGGTGCAAGCTAAAGAGGTTATCAAATTTTGCAACAAACTGGGCATTCTTTTCGAACTATTATCGATCGAGGAATTCGAATCCGTGATCAGTTTTTCTTCTTCTTCTTTTTTTCTCATACAAAAATTGAAAATTGCCCGGACAAAATTAAAAAATGCCGATTTTCCACTTTCAAGCTGAAAAAACTTGATATAATATTTATCCATCTCTAGATCGGGAGGTAGCATTGAATCTTTCATAGTAATTTCCTCCCGCTTAATTTTTTTTTTGCAATTGATAGTTTAAGTTTGGCTCATCACCGAAATAAGCATCTGTCGCCAAAATCGTGGTGGGGCTGGTTGTGAGACCTTTCATACTTTTAAAATTACTAATGAAAGTTTTAAAATAAAATTACTCGTTCAGATCTGAAAACAGAATTTTTCGCCCTTTTTAAATTTATTGGAAACTTTAAAACGATGAAAGCTGGGTCAAATCTTGTCGTTTGGTTTTCATCTCCTCTACAACATCGGTCTTAACTAGGGATGTTATGGTATGAAGTTTCGGATTTGGTTACGGATACGGATATTTAAATATTTTTGTATCGGTTTCGGATACGGATAAGGATATAATTTTATTTCGGTTTCGGCTACGGATATTTTGGTGGACTTAAGGGAAGTGGTAGTGGTCCCACTATTGAACTGGTTTCGCAACCTTTACGTGAAAATTTTTTTCACACTGCTTGCACTTTGCTAAATCACTATAAATTTCAGTGTAATATTTCCAAACCTTGCTCGTTTTAGGTTTCACACGAATTATATGAAATAATTGGATACGAATAAGGCATCTATCTTAACACTTTTAGATCACGCGAAGGCGTTCGATTCTGTCAATCATGCTATTCTATTTTCTAAGCTTAAAAATCAATTAAATTTTTCAAAAACAGCAATAGATCTCTTAAAATCATATCTTACAGACAGAACGCAAGCAGTAAGTGTAGAAGGTTTCATTTCTGATTTCCTGCCAGTGCCGAAAGGCGTTCCTCAAGGGTCTGTGTTAGGGCCTTTGATTTTTGTAATGTATGTCAATTACCTACCAAATGTCTTAAAAAGTTGTGAAATTCACCTATATGCGGATGACGTTCAGCTCTACTTAGGTAGTGAACTCAAATGCCTTAATACCTGCGTTGCTGAGCTCAACGAGGACTTAAGTTGTATTTAACAATATAGCAAGGTATATTTATGGCTAAAAGCGTTCAGATCGAATATCTGCCTATTCCAAAAAAATTTTCGGTGTCTCTTTTGATGATTTATTGAATATTCGAACTCTGCTGCAGTTGCATAAAATTATTTTTACTAAAGAGCCGGAATATCTTTATTCGCGTCTCAAGTTTTCTCGTTCTGCTCGATCGAGACAAATTGTTCAGTTTGAACATAGGTTTCTAATATCGGATCGACAATTTTATGTTCATGCAATTCATCTTTGGAATGCGTTACCAACACGATTACTTAATTTAAGTAACGCAAAACAGTTCAAGTTCTATATTTTTAAACATTTTTGCGAAGAAACTCACTAAAATATTTTTGTTTTTTTTTAGTATTAGCTTGCCCAAAACCTTTCATTTTATTATGTTTTGTAAAACTTTCATTGTATCATCTGTATTAGTTTAATAATTAGTTTTTTAGTTTTAATAATTATTTATCAAATTTACTTTATTAAATATTACGTAGCTGTGACTTAAGCTTGTCAAATTCAGGATAGCTATATTATCTTGTAGCCTAAGGATATCCAAAAAATCAATAAATAAATAAAATAAAATTATATATTAAACCGTAGTAAAGTAAACGCAGGCTTTACTTTTAATTTTGAAAGGAATCAAAAGAAAACGCGAATTTTAATTTTTGATTTTACAAAATATGACATTTTATTGATTTACAAAATCGATTATTGGGTAAACTCAGAAGAGTTGTGCTGTAGCGAAATTGTTACAAATATGATTGCACAACTGTTTATATCTGGATATGATATTTCGGTTTCGGTTACGGATACGGATATTAAAAAATCTTTATTTCGGTTTCGGTTACGGTTACGGATAGTGTTTTTTTCGGATATCCGGTGGTTTCGGTTACGGATACGGATATCCATAACATCCCTAGTCTTAACATATTTTTCTACTTGTGGCTTACTTTCCGAGTTATTGAACGACATTTTTTTCGTCGGCCTTTCACAACCAGGTTTACCACGATTCTGGCGACCGGCCATACTTTAACTACCAATTGCAAAAAAATTAAGCGGGAAGAAGTGACTCTGAAAAATGCAACGGTTTCTTTTTACTTCTTTGGATCACGATGGGGGTTGATGAAATTCATTATAAAATTAAATTTTTTCAGAGCAGTACTGTTTTGTTTCAAAAGATTACCTTCAAAGTACACCGGGCTTTCTAAGCCCATAAAAATTAAAATAGCAGATCTTGTATTTCAGAAATATTACTAACTCAACATCGCTTATTCAATATCTAAATAATGAGCACAATAGTTAGTTATGTACCTGTGTATAAACGGGTGCATTAAAAACATCAGAAATGACTTGGAGAATCGCTTTGTTAACAGAGGCGCCGCCAGTTGCAATAATTTTTGTATTTTCTCCTGTAAAAGAAACTTGTTAATTGAGTCGATGGTTTTGAATAGGATGTTAGTTCATAATATTAATAAAAAGCATGATATTGCACATAAATAAAGGCTTTATTCGATTGAACTGCAGCAAAGTTGCATATTTTGCAATGTTTATTAATTTTGGATAGCAACATAGGGCAAAATTTAGATGTGCTTTGTTTTAAATGTGTGTAGGTATGTTCGGTGAATTCAAACCTTGCATTTTTTGTATACCCTACATTTAGGGTGCATTAATTTTGTCAATTCAACTAAGCCATGTCAGTCTGTCTGTAGAAATCACGATTACGGGACAATCAAGCAAGATAATAGAACGAAATTCAGCACACATGCTACACCTTCTAACAAGCTTCTTAGGATTGAAAACGGGCGAAATCGGTTTACGGACACGCCTAACGCCCATATAAGTAAAACATTTAAAACGCTATATTGAGAGATTTTTATGTAGCGTAACCATATTTCTCAAAAGTACTATGAAAAACTTTGGATGAAAATTTGGCAAATTTTGACGAGAAGGAGTAGCACTTCCGATGCAAGCAAAAAAGCTGTGCTGAGAATTATTTAAGGTAATGGAATGGAACAAAATTTCACATAAACAGTATGAATGATTCGGAAAAGCTCTGGACAAGAACTAGGCTAATTTCTGTAAGTAGGCGTTGCATACTTCATAGAAAAAAAACTTTAAAACACTATACTGAGAGAGTTATTAAAGGTAAAAAAAACAAATTTTACAAATACTAGATATGGTTTGGTCGAGTATCAAACAAAAGTTGGCGAATCTCGAAAAGAGCAAGTGGCACCTCCCATACAAACATAAGCTTCAAAACGATACACAGAGAGCTATTTAAGTAAATGTTGCCAAATTCAATGTATGTACGTTTAGTTAAACAAGTCAGCATAGACCGATGTGGAAGAAATACACTTTTAATAAAATTTCAGGACCTAAGTGCACTACGCGGCGTACGGCATTTAATTTTTGGTGAGGATCAAGTGCTATCTTGTAGTATGGCTAATACTGAAAAATTGTGAGACGTACAAATTTTTAGTTAAAAAATTGAAATAGATATAACCTTTCCTGATATTTTTCCAGAAACATGTGAGTAATGCAACCAGATGATAGAAAAATCTTATCTACAAACCATGGTTTGCATGAGTCGACAATATTTTTAAGATATCAAAAAACTTTAAATTTGAAATATTTTCAATTAAAAAATAAACTTTAGATAATGAACTCTTTCATATGTATTACCAAAATTAAATCCCATGTCCAATGCAATAGCCTTATGATGCAACATTTGCCCTTCTACAAGTGCACGTATTTCTATTTGTGGGGAAGAAAATCTAAGAAAAAAATTGTTAAATGAAATTTATTCGATTTGTTGTGTTTAAGTGACGTACTTTGTTACACCCTTTTCCGCGTCGGGTGAACCGGTTTTGTGATCTTTATTCCAACGTAAAGTACCTTTCGCATTTGGAATGATTTCTTTTTCATTAAAATGCAACGCCATATTTCCGTGGTTGCCACGTGGTGTAGAGTTTAGCAGTTCAATAAAATTATCCCAGTTATCGTTGGCTTCTACTTTTTTAAAATGATCGCGCACAAAAGAGCCGTTACGGAAGCTAAAAAATTGTTACTTTACAAATAAAAAACAAACACTAATTAAGCTAACAACTTACCATAGCATACCCATATATTGTTCAATAGTTGTGGGATGACACATTACGTGTCCCTCTTCTAGTTTCGGGTGCTTTTCTAAATTCATCAATACTGTGTCACTTGTTCCTAACGAAATAGTTAGCCAATTTTTTTCTAACAACATACCGGAAAGCGCTGAAGGATTATCGCCGGTGCAGCATGCAACTTTGCAGTCGGCCGGAAATCCATAACGTTGGACAAAAAAGTTGTTTACATTGCCAGCGATGCTGCAAGTTGGCTGTGCTTCACACAAACGTTGTTCTAAGTCTGGTGCACAAGCATTTAAACAGACTTCCGACCATTCTTTTTTATTTATGTCGAACAAGTTCATACCAGAGCCATCAGCATAATCTATAGGTGCCACTTTACCTAGAAATATTGAGGCTACGAAGCTGCTTACCAGTGAAATTCGTGGCGTTTCTTCGTAAGCGCGTGCCTTCGTTTGATATATTTTACGAATTTGTGGACCTGTAAAACGTTGATAGCATTTGGAGCCTGTTAATTCTACCATTTTATCGCGTCCACCTATTGCAGTTTCCATTTCCAAACATTGTTTTTCTGTAGAACCATCCATCCAGATGGGCGATTGCGTTATAGTAAATGCAGAGTCATCGAGTTGTAAATGCAAAAACTTGTCGGGATCAAGATTTTTCAATGTTTCAATGCCACGACATGACCAATAAACTGAGCCATGTTGCTATAATACAAAAAAAAAAGGCTTATTGTATTCCAAATATGTATTTGCGCCACTATGGTAATAGCACTACAATTTAAGGCAGGGTAAAAAGTAAAATTGTTTATATTAAGGTTTTAGAATCAAATCTTGCATATTATGTAATTTTCTCGATCCAGAAACTAATACAAAATTTATTCCACTTAATGAAATACTTCAATAATTTTTATATGATTGACCACCATTTGTTTATCCAATCATTTATTTTTAGATAAATGTTTCCTAATCAAAACTTTATTACACGAGTAGATGTCAAAGTAGGGACTGACAAATCACGTTACGTTTTTTTGATGAAACTATGAAACATAATTCGTTTTATACCATCGATATTTAACTCATTTAAAATGCGTTCCTTAGTGCTTCAACTTTAATTAAACTTTAAAAATATCAACCATTGTTTTTTTCTACAAAATGGCAAACTTAAGGAGTGCTCTTCTTTGTTCTAATTGAGACTGTCAAATATTGAGTCACTGCAATCTTAATAAGTCGGAAATCATTAACCCCGTGGAAAAATTGGATCTCGCTCCTCTCCGCATTTGAAAGAATGAGTGAGATTTGCTCTTTCCATTGATTGAAAACTATAAAAGTTTGTATATTATTTAATAATTTCTGACTCCAGTATTGATATGTATTGGTTATTTAGACTTACCTGTCCAGAAGCACTAATAGCAGCAATTGTGCATAAGTTAGCGCCTTGCACGACCAAACGATCTAGGACTATGTCAATCGCTTTGACCCACATAACAGGATGTGCATAGAATCTGTAATTGTTAATAGAATTTATTTAACATATATCTATAAATAATATGCGACAATTTTATTGCTTACTCATTTTTTTCTTTGCCTGCATTTACACCACCTACGGAACGATATTCTGGCAAATCAGAATCAAATTTGACTTCAGCTAAAGCAAGGACCTCTAGTGATGGACCCAACTGCACAGCTTTCAGCTTAAAATAAAGGAAAAAATTCGAATATTCGTTATAAGTCTCATAAAATTATGTTTTCATTCCTTTTTACTTGATTTAAAGCTTGAAGCTTAGTATTATTCTTAAAATACGTCGTCGAAGAGTTTTGATTGCTAATTCATTTGAAAATTAAAATCTCAATATTTTAGACAGACTCAGCATTTTTAATATGGTTGAACTTATTAGTTTTCTACAAAAGTGTCCAGCTCCTTGCATATGCCGATGATATTGATATTATTGGACGTTGTAAGTGAGATGTTACTGCTGCGTTTTCTGCTATCAAAAAAGAGTCAGCGAAAGTGGGTTAGACTGTCAACGAGGGCAAAACAAAGTATATGCAGTCCACAAGCAGGGAGACGCGGCGCATTGGATCCTACATTACTGCGAACAGTTCTACTTTCGAAGTTGTCAAGGAATTCACCTATCTTGGCACCGCCGTGAACACCCAAAACAATATCAGCTTGGAGATAAAGCGAAGACTCACTCTTGCTAATAGGTGTTACTACGGTCTCAGTAAACAATTGAGTAGTAGAGACCTCTCTCGCCCGACAAAACTGACGCTCTACAAGACGCTCATCTTACCCGTGCTATTCTTCGGTGCAGAAGCATGGGATGTGTCGCAGACCGATGCAGCCACACTTGGGGTGTTTGAGAGAAAAATTCTTCGCAAAATCTTCGGTCCTGTTCGCGTCGGCGATGACTACCGTATTCGAATGAGCCATGAACTGTACGAGCTCTACGATGACATTGACATAGTCAAGCGCGTCACTATCCAACGTCTGCGCTGGCTGGGGCATGTTGTGCGTATGGACGAAGAAGCTTCGGCGAAAAAGCTGTTTGATGCGGAAGCCGCTGGGCGACGACGGAGAGGAAGACCATGCCTCCGATGGAAAGACCAAGCCGAGGAAACCTTATCCACGCTTGGTGTGACTGATTGGAGAAGGCGCGCGCGAAGCAGAGGCGCCTGGAGAGAGCTTTTGAGGTCGGCCGTAACCCGATAACGGGTAGTTATGGCCACCCAAGTAAGTAAGCAAGTGATCCTATTAGTCTTAAAAAGCAGACGTGTAATAAAATATTGGATATCTGCAGTGTGAATACGCCAAGACTGAAATTATTAGTAACTCTATCTTGGACTACCTGTGTCGTTCAATGACAGATGAAAGTAGAGATGTAATCTCAATTAAGAAAACACGAACATATGAATCATTAGCGTCCAAAGGATCGATATTCGGCTGCAAACTCATTATGACACCTCACTCACACTCATTCACCACCAAGCGTACGGAGTTGTCACCTACATCAGAAATAATATAATCGAGGATTGAGTTATAGAGTGCATAAATGCTAATATCTTCATTATTGCACTCAAATGCAATAATATAATTATCATTAATACTTATAGACCTCCCTTAGTATAATAGCCACAAAACACAATCCCACGCTATGAACATCCTACCATGTATGCAGGTGATTTTAACAGTTACCATAGACTCTAACATTCGGAGACCATCAACCGTCCACCTTCATCCTTAAGCGCTCCACTTATGTCTCGCCCGAGGGAAGACCACAATAACTGGCCTCGTGTTCGTCTTCACTAACGGAGATAACAAAGGCCGTAATGTCTCTTAACAACAATAAATCAGTGGGCGCAGATTGTATAGTTGCCAAAATTTTGAAAGCTTCCCCGGAATTCACCGCTGTACTTATGTACCCTGTTCTTACTTAAATTTGGAAAGAACGAATACCTGAAGATTGGCTCATAGGAACTTTAGTAAAAATCCCAAAAGAGGGGACATATCGCTATGTCAGAACTATAGAGGCATAATGATTTTATCAATTCCGTCCAAGGTCTTCTCAAAAAAATCTCTACACCAGAATCAGTGAAAAAATAAAGCCACTTATCCGAAAACAACAGGCAGGGTTTCGGCCGAACAAATCGTGTATTGATCAGGCTTCGTTACATCTAACTTTCATCGAATACAGCACTGCATTTGATAGCATAGACTGAAATTGAATCTGGGATTTATTGAATAGGCGAGGTGCAGCACCCTCATAAAGAATCAATACGAAGGTTTCAAATGTAGAGTATTACATAACGGGAACTTTCTGACCCTTTTGAGGCCGTTTCAGATGTGCGCCAAGGTTGTTTGCTATCATCAACATTATTTCCGATAGTACTGGACAATTTCCTTAGCAGAGCCATAGACAAATTACAATCTACTATTCTATTCTATTTCTACAAATCGCGGCATTCAGCGAGCATCTGGAAGATCTTGCTTATGCTGATGACATACATACGTCTTCTCTTCTTCGGAAGAAGTAGGTCTGAAAAGCAATATCCGCCCAACCAGTGGCGTCAATAGCTTCCTGAAAGGCGAATCGAGCATAGAAGAAGTGGATAGATAACTTTACTTACTTGGGCAGCGTAATAACACCTGACGGCGGTATCAATAAGACCATCCATTCCAGAATCAATAAAGCGAAAAGTACCTTCGCTCAGCTTCGTAATATGTGGCAGTCTTCGTTTTTTTGAACGAAGCTCAAAATCTTTGGTTCAAACATGAAACCAGTTCTTTTGTACGGCTGTGAAATCTGGTTAACAAACAGCACCCTGCTACACAATTTACAACAATTGTCTTCGCAGAATTCTGAAAATTTGGTGATCTATGATCATTTCCAATGTCGAACTGCATACTAGATGCCGTCAAAAAACAATTACCATTCAAATCAAACGACGAAGGTTGGAAATGGATTCGGCACACGTTGCGGAAATCACCAATAACACCAATGGTAAGTAAGTTGGGCAAAATATAGCAAAACACTAGATATATAACTCAATCCACTTTATCCCTTCATCCGTTTTTAAGTACCTATGGCCTAGCATGAGAATTTTATCTACCACTATTCCAAGAGATTTTCGCATAGAATACATCCCATGCTGGAATGTCAGTTACATATATACATATAACAAATTACGTACATATAAAAGCACAGAAAAAGCAGAGAAACTGTTAAAACGCAACTAGGACTGCATACAACAGGAACTTAAAGCAGTCAAGCGGTAAGGCTTTCTTTTTACGAAATATTGGGGTGGTGCATATATGGTTAGTAACTTGAAAGTGAAAAGCTTTTTACAAGGTCTGTTAACAATGAGGATAAAAGATTCCCGAAAACCTGATTTCTTTCCCAACGTTTTCAAAATGATCAGATAAAAAAGATTCTATATTTTTAATATCTAATTGATAGAAAAACAAATAATTTACCTAGCAATGGGCCTCTCAATAACCTGTTTACTTTCGCAACGTTTTAAGTTGATTAACAGAAAAAACAAGTTTTATTTATAGATTTTTAAGGAAGCGAGAACATATGATCGAAATCAAAGAAGTCTGACAAGTCCATGATTTAAAAAAAAATAAAAGTTTTGAATTGTACTAGTTTCGGAAACTATCTTATGTTGTTCCAACTAGAAGATAAAAGGAAAAAAAATAAAACTTAACTTTACTTACTTTTTGTGTGCTCAAATCAAATCCCAAAAATGTGCCTGTATCTGTTTTTGAAGCCATTTTTCTTAATAAGCCAGAGGGAATAGTCTGAATGATTACAAGTTAAATGTAGAATGACGTGATGTTGCGATTTTTTTAGGTGATGTTGCTAATGTTTACAAGAGCAAGCGAACGGAAACAAAATCATGTAATGGGTGAAATGAATTAAATACAAATGCTTGTAGCACTTTTTTATATTTAATTTTTACAAGAGTTTGTTTTTTATTCATTTATTTTGTTTTAAATCACTTGTAAACATATTTCAATTGCAACGTTTATTTTTCGTTACGCACTCTTCCATGAAACTTCGCTATCTTACGCAACATGTTGTTAGTTTGTGAATTTTATAATTAGTTTTACTTTATTTACTTAAGTGGAAAAACATTAATAAACTAAGAGATTTCTATAGTTTGAAAAAAAAAAAAAATAAATAAAATTAAAAACATTTTTTCTCAAATGTCTGAAAAATGTCAACAAAAAATGTTTCAATGAGAAAAACAAATAATTATGCTTATTTTTATACAGTAGAAGGCTATTTACATATTCATTTTATGGTGGTGCATAAAATTAAGCCTAGAGCTGAGTAGAAATTATTCTTTTGGTAATTAAATTCTTCAAAAATTCCAATTCCAACGAATTTGAAACTGAAAAATTTTAATTTCATTTTTAATTATTGGAATTCGGAATAGACTGTTTTAAGTCAACGGAAAACTGGCGGTTGAAAAATTTGAATTCCATTTCAGGGAATTGACTTTTTAAATTCCATGGCAAAAAAAATTGGCTTATTTGTCGAAATCAAAATTTAGAATAAACATTTTTTAATTCCATGCCAGATGGCACGGTTCAAGATACCAAAATGGGAATTAAATTAATTAATTAATTAAATTTATAAGACTTTCCCATAAAGAATATTTCAAATAGGCTTACGATGAACTATAATTACATTGCAAGCGGAATAGGATGAACTACTTCATCTATCATTTTATACATAACTAATTGTAAGATAAGTTTTATTTTTTATATAAAACAGCCGTGTACAAAATTGTAAAAACCAAAAAATTATTATTCAAAAGCAAAGAGTTGCCAAGGGGACGTCCATTAATTTTGTGATGTGTTTTTTTGAAAATTCAGACGCCCCCCCCCCCTCCCCTTGGTGAGATTTGGTGAGATCTGGCGGGACCCCTCCCCCCCTCCCGTGAGATTTAAATTATAATTTTTAATGTAAATTCTATGCGTTAAAAAGTTGACAGAGGTTTTCCTTGAACTCCTCCACCCCTTGGTGAGATTTGGTGAGATTTTGCAGGACCCCCTCCCCCCATATTTTAGCTCGGACCCGGCCAAGCCCGGAATTTCATATCAAAGCCAGAGGCCCGGCCTGGTAGTAATTTAAAAATTTCTGAAATAACAGGGAATGGAATGGGACAATTTTTGTGACCGAGCAAAAAAAAAGTCAGCAAATAAAAAGATCATCAACTTTTTCCCAAAAAAAGTTTGAGGAAAAATTAATTTTTTTTAGAAAGCCAGGAATTCTTTCTTTTCAACTTGACAACCCTGCAAACGCAACAAATATACATCTAAGATGTGATTCGTTGCGACTAAAGATTAACTAAACTAGTGACACTTATTGCGTCAAGGTCGAGAATTTACTGATAGTGATAATTTGTATATAATAATTATTCAACTATGAGTTTTTTTTTACTTTATTAGCATGAGTTGATTGTCTTTTATAGTCGACTACAGAGAATGCATCTGCGTGAATTTGAACATTGATAGTTTTAGCACTACCTTTTTGCTTGCGAATTCTTATCCTTATCTCTGTATCTCTTGTAACTACAATAAATAAATTAAATGATAGTAAAAATTAAAAACAAAAAAAAAGTCTTCGGTTCGCAAACGAAACACTTTTTCAAAGGACTGACTTTTAGAATATGATTTGTATTTTGAGTAAAGTATGTCGCACATAAAGACTGACATCGTTCCCAAGTACGTTGAACTAGGATTCATCGCATGCTCCGAAAATTCAGTCCTTTAAAAAAGTGTTGCGTTTGCGAACCGAAGACTTTTTTTTGATGTTTTTCGAGGACACCAATGGTTTTGCCCTGGCAACCCCTACATTCAAATTTCTTATATAGGAATATACTAAGGAAACTTTTGGCTACCGGTTAATCAAGTGGCAAGTTAATCAAGAGAAGTGGCATAAAATTACTCCAGACCAATGTGCACGCCTGGTAGGCAGCATGCCAAACCAATTCTCAACATTTATGAGACAAAAAGCTAAACTAATAAAAAAATAGGACTCACACCAAAAATTCAACAATTTCAATTACTTTCTCTCAGAGGACTTAATTATATGAGCACAGCATATGTATATGACCTTTATTGACGTTTTTCCATTTTTCGGGATAAAAGCAAGACATTTATTATTATATGCTTACATAGTAGGATTAAAAAAAAACTTATAATATAAGAATCAGAAAAAAAATGAATAAATTATAACAAAAATGGTACGTAGCATACGAATGACTTAACCATGTAAGCACAAGTGTATATAGGTATCTACACCTTACGTAGGATGTATAGTATAAGCTTTAAATAATGATGACTCATATGGCCACAATGTAATTTCCAAATTAAATAAAAAATCTGTTAAATTTACTTACTTTTTGTGTGCTCAGATCAAATCCCAAATATGTGCCCGAGTCTGCTTTTAAAGCCATCTTTTTAATTACGCCAGAGCGATAATCTAAATGATTACACGAAAGTTTAATGTAGCACTGACTTAAAGTTACGAGTTTCACTAGTTTTTAGGTGATAAGAAAAAATGTTGCTGATAAATGTTTACAAGAGCTTGTGAATGTGTCTAATGGAAAGAAATGAAGGGTGTGTGTTTTTAAATGTTTTTCTGATTTAGTGAGTAAAAAACTATTTGGAACTATATAAAATTTGTAAGGTTCAGAAGACACAATGGTGTGCAGAAAATAACTCAGCAACATTAATATAATTTTTATGCCCTACATTCAAGATGTATTCACGTTGTCATTCCGTTTGCAACGCCTATAGAAAAGGACGTCACATTACAGAAAAGTATATGTGTATATTCTTGATCAGTGGAAATCATGATTACGGGAAAAGTAAACAAAATAACTGTATGATATTAGACCCACAGGCATCACTTTTAAGCAAGCTTCTTGGGATTGAAAATGGGCGAAATTGGTACAGGACACGTCTAGGCACATACGAGTAAGACATATAAAACTCTATTAAACAAATTTCTCAAATATATTAGGAAATCTAGACAAGGTCTGCAAAATAGTTGGCGAGTTTCGACGAAAGCGCATGAAGCTTCCCATGCAAGCGAAAACTTCAAAACGAAATACCTACGGAGAAAAATTATTTAAGGTAATGGAACCAAATTTCGCACAAATACAAAAAATTGTTCTTTCTCGTATCAGACAAAAATGTGAGAGAATTATTAAGGGTAGTGGTACTATACACAAACAGTAGGAACGATTCGGAAAAGCTCTCGACAAGAGCTAGGCGAATTTCTCTAAGTAGGCGTGGAACTATCCATAGAAATGAATACCTTGAAACGCTATATTGAGAGTTACTTAAGGTAGTGAAATTAAATTTCACACATATTTAAGATATGATTTGGTTTAACATGTAACAAAAAGTTGGCGAATTTCGGAGGGCATGGTATCTCTCATACAAGCATAAGCTTACAAACGCTGCACAGAGAGTTACATATTAGAGTAAATGTTTCCAATTTCAATATGCGTACGTTTAGTCGCACGTAGCGAGGTGGTCCAATTGATTTTTGACAGCAATTTGGGGGTTTCCAACTAATATTAGTTTTTTCTAAGAGCTACAGGAACAGGTTTACTTTAGCTCACATTCTCCAATTTTTTTTTTTTTTTAGGGGTAAAAGGGGGTTAAAAATAAATAAAAAGTATGAAAAAAAAAAGTGTCGCTCGGATCTGGTTTCGGAGATATAGCCATCGGAAGTTGCGGATATAGGTTTTGGAAAAATTATTATAAGTTCGAAACCGCTGCATGGATATCAAAAATTTGGGTGTCCAAGGAAAGATAATTTAATTGCCTATAATAATGGTAAGCAAGCCTAATAAATTTAACCCATAATTTTGGAGATATTACGATTTTTCTGAAATTTTGACCAATTTTTTTTAAAAAACCGTTATTTTTTCCAAAAAATTTCTGAATGACCTATAACTTTTTTAGCTTCTTAAGAAACCTTAATTTATTCCCCTTAAAATAGTGTATCGTTTGTTCCAAATTTTTACATAGTTTTCATAAGAATTCATTGAATAAATTTTTTTGTTTAACGGTTTTTAAAAAAAAAATTGGTCAAAATTTTAGAAAAATTGTAATATCTCCAAAAGTTAAATTTCTTAGGCTTGCTCTCCACTATTATAGGCCATTAAATTATCTTTCTTTGGACACCCATATTTTTGATATCCATGCTGCGGTTCCGAACTTATAAAGATTTTTCCAAAAGCTATATCCCCAACTTCCAATGGCTATATCTCCGAAACCAGATCCGAGCGACTTTTTTTGATTACATATTTCTTCTTAGAATTAAAAAGCACATAAGATAAGTTTGGTTTTAAAAAGGTTTGCGAATGTGAGCTAAAGTAAACGGCATAATTTTACTTTAGGGCCCATAGCCCGAACACTAAAATTTTAATTTTGTATTATGTATTTTGGGGCGCTGATCACAATGGTGCTAAAAAAAATTGTCGGTCTCAAATGGTTTAGAAGATACAACCGTTTAAAGTTTCAAAAATTCACATTTATTTTCTCGAAAATCTTTACTGTAGCTAAAAGGTGTTGGATATTTATAGACTGATCCGCGGTCGAAGACCGCCGCGAAGCCGGTGTTGGATCTATGGGAGTTTAAAATCCCTGAAAGCGGCCGCAGGCCGCCCACTTACCCTACTTTTGATCTATAATTACTGTGGCTACCGAATACGGTGTTGGACATACTATAGGATTTTTTAATATTGATATTTCGAAAACCAAGCGTGGTATCGATTTTTTTTATTTAACATTTTCGATTTATTTTGACGTGTTTTATCGAAAAAAAATAAAAAATTTATAAAAAAATTTTTACACAACTCATTTACACAAGGGAGGGGGTTCATGAAATTTTCAAACTTCGACCAATTTTATCTCGGAAGCCATAAGAGACCGACATTTTTTTTTCCAGATTTGGTTTTAGGGGGTAAAACTCCATGTTTCTAAAAAAAAAAAAAAAAAAATTGGAGCATGGGCCCTAAAGTAAAATTGTTCCAAGTAAACTTAAGCCGAGCTACATATATCTGCAATTTCCGATGGCTATATCTTCTAAAATAAAAAACTACATAAGAAAAAATTAGTTGAAGGAAAAAAGTACTTAAGTAAACTTAAGCCCATTTAGGCATGAACAGAGAGCATAACAATGACAAAATAAATCGACGTCACGAGGCTATTGTGAACCAAGCCCATGGTTGTGTTGCTGACGTATTCATTGATATGGGTTGAGGCCTGAAGTCCCTTCATAGTATTCGGTGCGGTAATCGATTCTTTTTATGTTGTCGTAAATCTAGTTATTTTAACATTCTTATTACACCTATAAACATTTTACAACTGCAACTTTTCGTTTTACGCACCTTTCCATGAAACTGCGCTTTGTCAGCAACATGTTTCTTTTTTTGTTTTCATTACCTTCTAATTTGTGGTTACTTAGGTTTTTATAAATTTTAAAATTGGTATGGTTTTATTTTCTGAAAATCGAGATTCATTGTAATAATTAAATTAAATGAATCGTATAAATGTATATGAACACATTATCCAATATAAGCAGACTGCTTAAATTGAACAAATAAAATAAACTAATTTTCACAAAACGTCAACAGCTCACACTGATAAACGTCAGTAAAATATGTAGCAAAAATACTGGCAATTTCTCTACACAAAAGAATGCTGTTTACATGCTCATTTTGTGATGTATCTTTTTCTGAAAAATCCTTTAAATATATTTCTGTAATATGTATTGACAAATTCAATAAACTATGATGATCAAATGCATGGTATCACGGTTGCCAGATAACTTGGACGTGAAGTCGCCGATACGTACTTCTAAAGTCGCCACAAATTGCCACGCTGAAATTCGAAGTCGCCAGAATAATCGCCAAATAAAAACTCATAAAAAGATAGACAAATAACAATTTTTCATTTCGTATTAGCAAATTGAAACTAGCAATTGATGGAACGTGCTGAACCTGAGGTTTTGAAATTAAAATTCCCAATTCTTACAACCAAAAAAACTTCAGGTTTGGTATGTTAAATTTTTTGCAAGGTTCGTTTTTGAAATTATGGAAATAGACTTGCTTTGTCAGGCTTCTGAAAATGAATTGACAGGAATTGGGAATTGAGGAATTCAGGAATATATTCAAAATTTTATTTCAGTAAATCAAATATGCATTAGATGCATTCAGCATTACACGAAGTTAAAATTGGTCATTTTAAAATAGCCATCAACAAAAACTGAAATCGCAATCTAGATTACTGTTATTTTCTGAGGTCACAGACTTTTCGTAGATTTAAAAATTGAAGAGTTTCAGCATGTTTTCCAAAGGTTCAAAATTTGTGCACAATGTTGCGAATGGGAAAATGCATCCATATTCGGAGAAGAGTGACCAACATGGGAACGCTCATGCATTTCTAAGTTTGCTTTCACAATATGCCTTATTTAAAATAGCACATTTGGTCTTTGGTGGATTATAACTAGGGAAATTTGAAATCGCCATGTTGGCGACTAGTCGCCTAGGGCTACTTTCCAACGCCAAAACAGCTCCTAAAATCGCCTATTTGGCGACAATTCGCCAATTCTGGCAACACTGCATGGTATAAGATGTTGTAAGCAAAATCGGGTCGGAGTCGGAAAAGCGGAAGCGGAACTCCGCTGTCAAATATTAGAACACACTTGATGCTATGAAATTGAACAGAACTGCGGCGTACGACTGATAGCCTACCGACTGACATCCGTCGATTTAGATTTATTTCTATTATCTCCGTCGGATCAGGGATGTATTTCCAATCAGCTTGGGTCAAATTTTTTGTTTACGTTTTAAATGAGAATTTAGTAATCTTATTATAAATATATTCTGCAAAAATAAAATCTATTTAAAAATATTCCGGATTAAAGAATTTAAAAAATGAGTGAAACAAGTTATAACGAAAAATTGATTGAAGAGGTCCGCAAGTATAATTGCTTGTACTACCTTTCTGTAAAGGATTACAGAAATGTTCATAAGAAAGAACAGGTTTACTTTAGCTCCCATAGTCCAATTTTTTTTTCTTAGGGATAAAAGGGAGTTAAAAGCAAATAAAAAGATGCAAAAATAGTGTCGCTCGGATCTAGTTTCGGAGATATAGCCGTCGTAAGTTTCGGATATAGCTTTTGTAAAAACTATTATAAGTTGATATCAAAAATAAGGGTGTCATATGAAAGACAATTTAATGGCCAACAATAATGGTTACCAAATCTTTGGAATTTAACCTATAATTTTGGAGATATGATTATTTTTCGGAAATTTTGATCAATTTTTTTTAAAAAAACGATATTTTTTCCAAAAATTGTGTTAAAAACCTATACTTTTTTAAAATATAAGAATGCTTGATTCTCTTGTTTTAAAATGATGTACCATTTGTATAGTTTGTATAGGGACGCACCCACCACCTTCTTTTTATGCGCTTAGTTCTACCATAAATAATTGTACCATGAGTGTGTACTAAAAATGTTACCAAGTACAGACGGCACACTTAAGCAAGTTTTTGTATTATTAAATTGTCTACACTAAGTTGTATAGAACCGAAATTAGATGGCGCCTCATTTTCATTTTCGTAACTCATTTCCATAACGCATTCACGGGCTTACCATACTCCACCATACGCAATATACATACTTCGAAAATTTTGACTTAAATATAATTGAGTGTGAGAATATTTCTAATCCAATGGAAGTATATTGCAAAGAACTCAGTGCAGTAATTCAAAATAGAACTGAACTTTTTAACTCGCATTGAAAAACTGACCATTATGAGAATGACGCCCGGTTTCACCAATCAATTTTAAAATTTACCAAGCTTAACTACCTGATAAGCTTACATGCCGTTTTGCTGTTGTTAAATTTTAAAAAGTTCGTTTTGGCATCTATTATTTTAATTACACATTATCCAAAAACTAACCAAAGTTTGTATCCATAGTTTTCTGTCGATAGCAAAGAAATAAGTATTCATAAATCTTTATAATCTTAGTACATAGTTAAAAACTGACATTTCTGGAACAAATTTCAGTTTCAATATTCGATCGCACGTCATTTATGGATCGTCGGATGAAAATCATAATATTTTGATTTTCTGTCGATATTTTTTGCAGATTGTATAGTGTATGGGGTTGTTTGTTAGATTTCGCGTGCTAAGCTGTGTAGTGATCGCTGTGAGAGAAGAACATAAGCGGATATTAAAAAAATCCAAGAACGCTGCAATGAACCTAGATCGTAAAGGGCAAAGTTTTCAATTCGATTTTTCACGGTTTTCACTTTCTTTATTCTTTTCCAAAATATGGTAATTTGATGTAGCACTTTTTAAATTTTGATTTTTTACTAATTTTTCGTTTTACCGTTTAGATTTTCTTGCCACTTTTTAATTAATTGTGTAATTTGGTGTCGTCCGTCATTCGCCCGTCAATCGCCATCGTCTTCCGGATGCATAATCCGCAGCGCTTTTTCATAGCGTCAAATAGCGGTACTATAAAAACTGCAAGAATGGAGACATTTCATACTGTAAACCCACTGCAAGAATGGAGACATTTTTACAAATCTCCAGCTCTGTAAACCCAGTTTTTTTGTGCTTTTTTGTGAAGAAGAAGCACGCTATTTTGTTTTTTCATTGGAATAAATTTTTTTGATTTTCGGTCAAAAAGGGGGTAAATATGCAAAAATTTGGAACAAACGATACACTATTTTAAGGGGAATAAAATAAGGTTTCTTAGGAAGCTAAAAAAATTATAGGTCATCTACACATTTTTTGGAAAAAATAACGGTTTTTTAAAAAAAAATTGGTCAAAATTTCAGAAAAATCGTAATATCTCCAAATTTATGGGTTAAATTTCTTAGGCTTTCTTACCATTATTATAGGCCATTAAATTATCTTTCTTTGGACACCCATATTTTTGACATCCATGCAGCGGTTCCGAACTTATAATAATTTTTCCAAAAGCTATAGCCGCAACTTCCGATGGCTATATCTCCGAAACCAGATCCGAGCGACACTTTTTTTTTTCATACTTTTTATTTATTTTTAACCCCCTTTTACCCCTAAAAAAAAAAAAAAATTGGAGAATCAATCAATCAATCAATCAATCCTTCGGAAGCGGTGGTATCATCGTTACTTTCATTTCAGTACGGCCAAACGCACGTTTCAGTATTGGGACGTGCAAATATCGTCCAGATTTTTCCTATATACAGAGAAATGAATAATTGTACCATGAGTGTATACTAAAAATGTTCCAAGTACAGATGGCACACTTAAGCAAATTTTTGTATTATAAATACATACATATGATGGCGCCTCATTTTCATTTCGGGCTTACCCCCTCCTCCGTAAAGAAATTTTGCTTCAAAAATTAACTTAAGGATTACGAGAAGATTACAGAGGCGGAAATTAAATTGGAGTTAAGTCCAGGAAATCTGCAGCAGAGTTGCCACGTGGCCTGATTAAACCTGACCAAGCCCTGAATTGCAAGTCAAAGCCGGGGCCCTGTAGGACTTGAAAACTTTCTGAAAAAGTTGGAATGATTTTTGTTTTTAATGAACAAAAAAAGGTCATCGAGATTTCCGACACAAAAATTAAATTTTCCCATAAATTTTACTTTTTACCATTTCCAGAAAAAATTATTTTATTTTGAGAGGCCGGGAATTTGCACTTTTCAGCTTGGCAACCCTGTCTTATAGAGTCAGAAGGAATACATTTTTGTGGGCATTCACGAACAGTAATATTGATTTCCCATTCGAGTGGTGCTTACCGTTCCCCTTTTGCCAACAAACAAGAAAACTTTTCATCAAGAGTTTCCGTGAGTAAACGTTGACTAATTCATTGGTATTTTCACGTTTATCCCATTAAGGTTCTATTCACGCGAGTGTTTTTTCAAGGCGCGTTAGCTAACGCGCTTTACAGTATCATACAAAATTATATGCAATAGCCACACCGTCCATCAACGTGCGTTTTTTAACGCTGAATTTATGCTAAAACGCGCGTGAAAAAACGTTCGTTTGATAGTGAATTTGCATAAATAACTATCTTCGATGTGATATGCATATGTATATGATTTTATATTGATTCATGGTTTAACAATTTATGACTTATGATTGTACAATTATTATTTCATGAAAAAAGTTCTATTAAAATTCAAAGTAGCTTACAGCACTCGTTTGCAGTTATAAAGATGTGTTTAGTGAATTTCCCATTATTCTTTTGACTTTTCTGTTCGTTGTTCGTTCGGTGGACATCGTCGAATTCATCGTCTTTAGCGGCGGCCATGATTTCAACATATGTGAATGTGTGACAAGTCATGACATTTTCATGTGAAATAAACAAATTATCTCGATGGAAGACTCGTTTTTTGGATTTGATGCAACAGCACCGGTAAGTTAAATTATATGCAAATATGTTGAGCAAACTTAAGGGCATAAATATTGCGTTGCTGGCTTAAAAAAGGAGTCTCGGAAAATAGATCCCGCTGTAGTGGGTCGGTTGTTTGTGGCTGCTGTTGCGAAGTTGCTGGGCGATGAAAGCAAATTGCGACGTTTTCACTTTTTTACCTTTTTAAGTCCAACGTAATTTTCTCATGGTGGAGAAAAGGTATTCTTGGAGCAATTTTTGATTAATCAGTTTTGTTTTTTTACTTTTAGCTGGATGACGACGGAGGCGGACAAATTGCGGAACCCTCTGAGGAGGAGTATGATGCTTTAAATGATGAAACTTTCGGTTCCGCTATCAATGGCGATTGGGAAGAGGTGCATGAGCACTTAGTGCGTGCGGATAACCATAATGGTGATTCTACAGACTGTGGTGGTGGGGTTGTTAGGAAGAAGGGTGGAAACGGAAATGCTGTTGATGGAGGCTTATCGGGTATTTTCGACCACCATTCTTCGACATCATCATCCAGGGTAACAACGCCGGCACACATGCGCTCTTATCGGCAGTATCCGTTGAAACATGAAGTTGAATCAGATTTGGAAATAAATTTATCTGGTATGAAGTTAGACGATGTGGACATAACATTTGATGATAGCGATTGTATTATGGGTGGTAACAGTAGCATTAATTTAGATCCCAGTGTCTGGGCGTCAATACCAACCTCAAAACCAAGTAAAATAGATCAGGATAAGTTACGTTCTATGTATTCTGCGAACTCTAATTTCAACGCAGAAGCTTTTTTACGTGAGCACTTTCCAACAACACTTCAACAGCAGCAACAGCTACAACAGCACTTTTTAAAAGATATGCCGCCATTCTTGGGATTAACTAATATCCAGCAAACGCCTAAGGCGCCGAAAATTTCTACTCTAGAAGATATTGAACGTAACATCATGAATCAACAAGCAATGCAAAAGCAACAAAGACAACAACAACAAGAACAGCAGTTACTTCAACAGCAGCACCAACAGCAACACCAACAGCAACACCAACAGCAACACCAGCAGCAACAGCAGCATCAACAGCAGCATCAGCAACAACAACAACAACAACAGCAACAGAATAACCAACAGCAGCATCAGCAACAACAGCAGCAACAACAACAGCAACAACAGCAAATGATAGTTGATAGTCTCATTAAACAAACATCAAAATCACCGACACCTACACAGTTGAATTTACAACAAATCCAGCAACATCATCAACCGCTTCAAATAAATAAATCACCACAGCAGACTCCACCAAAAGGTAAATAAAAAACTTTTGAACTATTGAAACACTGTTTTACAAGACTTATACACCTCAAAAGCTTAAATCGCTAAATAGCTAAATCTAATTATGTTAGCAGAAATTGTTTTTATTTTGAAAGTAAATCATGTGTCCTGACCAATTTCGGGACGCTTATTTTCTTCGTAAATTATTCGAGAAAAGCATTTATTTCGATACTATAGTCGGACTTATTGTCGATTTCTCTAATTTCTTAAAATAAGGTACACAAACAAACATATGCGGATAAATTATATCCAAAGCGTTAATTTTTGTCAACTTCATGCATTTATATTAGGGCCTTTATATTTTGTGATGTACAAATCGACCGAACATAATTTCATTAAAAAGAAGAAAAAAAAAACAGAAGTTCACCTTTATGACTAGAGTCTTCATATCTCCAGTAACATTTGTCACATTTAGTCGAATATGCTACACAAATTGAAATTAAAAATTTTTGGGCCAAAAACTAAATTTTATTTTTATTCGCATTTATTTTTTTAAGGGAAATTCATGTAGTGGCATTGACAATTTCAAATTATAGGTGAATGTAGTGAAAACAACAAAGGATTTGAGCTATTAATCAAGAAAAGCAAAACATCTACTTGAGTAGAGGTTTTGAATTTTCTGCATATAAAGCTGTGTTCACAACAATAGTAGTGCCGTTGGGTCCTGTGAAGCGTTGTAAGGACCTTATTGACTCTATTCCACGTCGATGCAAAGTCGTAATGAAGAAAACAGCGTTTATCACGAAATCTTAGACCCAAAGAAACATGTATAACATGTAACATGTAGTTTAAATTAAGTTGTGTCGCTTTTCTTTTTAATTTTAGTAACCACTACTATTTTTGTGAACAGCCTTATTTTTGAATTTTATTTTGATTAAGCCATAGCGTTAAAATAAATAAAAGTTTATAACAAATAAAACTGTAAATATTCTCGGAAATGAATATACATTACTATTTTTTCAAAACTTTAAATGAAAATTGTACTCATCATTTAATTTGATAGTAAAACAACCAGGACCCAACGGCACTACTATTTTCGTGAACACAGCTGTATGTATGTATATAGGCTTTAAAAATAACTGCACAATTTTGTTGGTACTTCCTTATATGCACATCAGGAAAATGGAAAAAAAATTAAAAAAAAATTTAAATACAAAAAATTAAAACTTTCCAGCTCTAGTAGTAACGCTAATAGTTCCCATCTCTAAGATATATGAGGAATTCTTTAAATTTACTGGTTTTAGACATGATCAGATATTGGAAATTTAAAACTGAGGGCACACATCTGAAACCATTTTTAATCTATAGTTGGACGTTTCTAAACAAAATGACCAATTTGACGCCCCGAATTTCGGGGGGAACACCCCATCTGCCCCTTCACCGACTAATTTAATTGAAAACTTAATTCCTCTTAAAGTTGTTAACATAAAGTTATAAAACTTGGTACGCATGTTAACAATTGATTGGGGCCTTTCTATTCATGATAAAAAAAAATTTAATAATTTTATTTTCCCATTTGTTTATAACTTTTAAATAAACAATCGATAATAATTTTGCCTTTCCAATACGAAAAATTAAAATTTGTATTTTTTGTATTAGCCTTGAATATTGAAGATTGAATATATGTAAAAAAAATTAAGGGTGCCGTCAGTTATTTCAATAAAAAAATATTTTATATTCAACGACCTGCGACAAAATCCCATGCGCGCCATGCATTTGAACATAAAATACGCAATTGCGTTTGCAAAATTGCAAACACAAAATATTCACACTTCCTTTGTATTTTATTTTTGAAAACTTATTTGTATGGCGCTCATATGTTCGATATAAAATATTTTTTATTGAAATGAGTGACGGCACCCTTAATTTTTTTACATACATATATTCAATATTCAAGGCTCATACCAAAAATACAAATTTTTATTTTAAATCTCAAAGGAAATCCAAGCTTCTTTAATTTAAACCAAATCAAATTATGATATGACTTCACTACAGCATACATTAAATTGATCGTAACTTGGCTACAAGCCTGCAGTTTGAACATATTTTTTACCGGTAAAAACTTATTGTTAGAAAAATAGCTTTATGTAATAGAAAATAAATAAAAAACAGAATGGCTGACTCCGGACAAAATCGCAGCAAACCAATACTGTTGCCGGAATATCGTCAGGTCCGTACAGTACTTCAGTACTCATCAGCAGAGAAATAAAGGTTTTTGAACGAAGGTGCTTTTTACTCTGTTATTTGTAACATGAATAAATTTACTGGCCATGCTATCAGATATTATGACGCTGCCCATATTAGTGAAGTTATCTATCTCTGAATTTGAAACCTTTGAAACACAAAGAGGCTTGCCACTCACTTATTCGCTTCACGATAATGCGTAGGGTATTTATTTTATCAATACACAATCTGTTTGGCAGAACTGTTTGTTTGTCTGCAATTTTTCGCTGACTGTTAAGGGGAATTTTCGTCAATACCTTGGATTGACAATAATGATGCTTTTGTAGCTCTGCCATAACAATAGCCGTGTTTTATACGTTCTGGTTAAACCAAAATTTCATCAAAATGTGTGAGCCAACTGAATTTCTAGCTTATTTGATTGAACTTTTTCTTTCTTTGCTCAATTTTTACGTTATTGAAAAACAGATGTCGCACATCGCAAGTAAATGTTGACACAAACCTAAATTAATTAAAAATATATGGTAACTTTGCATGAATTTGCAGAGCCGGCTTTAGGTCGCGCAATGCCCCGTGTATCCAGTAGGTAGCTAGGCTCAAATCTATACTAAGTATTATATGAAGAGGTAAAGCTTGTATTTTTGTATGCAGAGGGTAACCTCTGGAACTACTGCTCCGATTCTAAAAACTCTTCTACTAATAGAAAGCTACACTATTTCTGAGTAACATAGACTATATTTTATTTTGATAAAAATATGAGGCGTGGCACCTTCCATCCAATAAAAATACTTCAAACCTTATAACTTCGTACCTATGATAGCTAGAGTTTTAAAATTGATAATAGGATGCAAGTGGTCTATGCCAAGCACCTCGCATATATATACTCGATTAGATAAGGAGGCGCGGCACCTTCCATGCAACAAAAACACTTAAAACGCTAAATCTTGACTCCTATGGCAGCAATAGTTTTGAAATTCGGTGGGTTATGCGAACCACCTCATGAAATATGAATGGGAATACGCAACGGGGCGTGAGACATTCCATACGAGTAAACACTTAAAACGCTATATCTTCGCTCCTATGATAGCAAGAATCTTAGAATTTAGTCTTAAGATGCGCATGGTCTATGGCAAGCACCTCGTAAAATATGGACGGGATTAGACAACGGGGCGTGGCACTTTTCATACGATATAAACTTAAAACGCAATATCTTCGCTCCTTTGATAGCAAGACTCTTAAAATTTCATGTAAAGATACATATGGTCTATGCTAAGCACTAGGGTCCGACCGAAGGCTTCGGCCTAAAAATGGCACATTCGGCCTACCTTCGGCTTTGGCCTTAAAATGGCCGAAGGTTTTTGTCGAAGCCGAAGGTTTACAAATGAATGTAATTTCGATGTAAAATTCACCAATTTAAAACACACGAAATATGCAACAGTGAAATAGACTGGAATAGAAAGTTTTTTTAACAAAAATAGCTCAGAATGTGATATTGTAAACGACATTAGTTGTGAAGTTAAAGCAATTAGCATTACAAATATTTAAAATAAACTTTGGGAATCTCATGACACAACGGCCATGCAGCAAAATAACTCATGCTGAGTTTCAAGTTTTAAGATAGAGTTTGAGATAGATGTACATTAAAGAATCTATTATTATGAGAAATGGAGATATTTTTAGCTATTGGCATTCAAGTTCATTTTTGACACTGAAAAAATAGCACAAAAATTTCTATCTATTTCTATTTAGCGCTGCAGGTTAGCTTTATACCGATTAACGTTCAAATTTGCTTGGCGAAAACGTTCATAAACTTTTATTTTTAGCTTACAATAAAAAATTATTTAACTTTGAATACTAATATTGTTTATGTTTCCTAATAGATTATAACCAAATAATACAATATATTTTTGTTATAGTACAATCATTTAGTAGTTTTACCTGGAAAGTTTTCCGGGAATTTTGAAATTTGGTAATTTTATAGATTTAGATGTGCTCTTTTCGAATTTGAATTTTGCGACCTCGTATTTTTGCCGCTCGCGACGCTATATTGGAAAAATGACTCCAAAAAATCAGTTTTTTGACAATATCTCCTTTCCGACTCATTTCATGATAAAAACATATATGTATATACAAAATTAAATTAGAGAAAATTGCCTGCAATTTATGTCTTAATCTTTTTTTCGGAAAGTCAATAGTTTTGGCGTACGAGCGCCACAAAGTGTACTTCCACACGCAATTTAGTATTTCAAAGATGAGCGCATTCTTCTTTGCTTCGCTATTCTTGATGGATCAGGTGTTGCAAGTTCATTGCCTTTAGAACCGATTTAAACGTCACAGACCGAACTTTCTTCCACATCATCCGCGATGGGATTATCCTAGTTTCGTCTTCTGCTAGAAAGACTCATCAGTAACTTCTAAGCCAATTAGTAAAAGTTTTGCAAGCCTTATATGTTTATTTTCTTGTATAGATCTGTTAAGAATTCAAGCAAAAAAATTAAACAAAGAAAGCAAAAAACTCTTTTTCCCCTTTTATTTATGTTTTTTAAGTGTAATTTTTTTGTGTTGACACACACACATATCGAACAGTAAGCTTTAGCTGTAGCCCATTTTTCCTATTTATTTATGTTTTTTAAGTGTAATTTTTTTGTGTTGATACACACACATATCGAACAGTAAGCTCAATGAAAATAATAGCCGTGTTTCATTCGTTTTGGGTAAACCAAAATTCCATACAACTGCGTGAACCAGCTCAATTTCTAGTTCAATTGATTGAACTTTTTTTGTCTATGCTATGCTACGCTGAATTCGAAGAATAGATGTCGCACATAGCAAGTAGTTCTAGACACAAACCTAAAATAATGAAATATTTTCTTGGAAAACAAAAGAAAAACATTGGTATAAGCGTCTACGACGCTATAGATCAGTGCAAAAGCAAATGATACCAATTTCTTGAAAAAAAAAATATGTAATGATCGTGAGGCCCCTTACCTTGCTAGGCCCTGTTCAACCATACGAGTTTGCCGGCCATCAGAACGGCCCTGATTTTAAAACAGAACACTGTCAAGCCTCCTAGTGGTCAGTACAAGAACTAAAAATGGTTAAACTTATGCGTTTTATTCACTTTTAGGTTTAACCAAAGCGAATAAAACACGGCTAATATATAAATTGAGGCAAAACCGGCCAAGTGCCTTTTTCATACTTTTGAAAAAACAACGAAAAACGTTTATTTTCATCTATGTTCATTGAAAAATTAAAAAGTATTTCCCACATAATAGCTTATAAAATTTCTTACTCAAAAAACGTCAGATCAGACTTTATTAGTTTCATCTGCATGTATTTTTGAGGAAACAATTTTGCACTTGGCCGGTTTTGATCCATGGAACATGCACTTGGCCGGTTTTGATACCAAAGTACTGCACTGGGCCGGTTTTGATACCAAAGTACTGGACTTGGCCGGCTTTGATTTCAAGGGCTTGAACTTGACTGGTTTTGAATACAATTCAATTGAAATAATATGTAAACGGGAGAAATTTTGTATGAAGTCACCGAGGTGAGTGAAAATTGCGATTTTGTAGTTTGCGTGCGATTTTTAACGAATTCCACTATAACACCTATAGAAGACGTTGATGCAAAAACTTATCGCACATAGCTACGTTTTGCGGTTCGTGCGATTTTTGGATTTTATTGCTGTACGGATATTTTCCTTGTTCTTTGGAGTATCTCGGAGGTAGTCACTCCATAAGTGACTACTCATCGAGGCGGTTCACTCCGAGTCACTTTGGGTCACTTGGAATTACCGAGGTGAGTGAAAATCGCGATTTTGTTGTTTGCGTGCGATATTTAACGAATTCCAATATAACACCTATAGGCCACGTTGGTACAAGAGCTTATCGCACATAACTAAGTTTTGCGGTGCGTGCGATTTTAGGATTTTTGCGGATTTGTTTAAATTTAAGTATGTCATCGTCCTCTAACGACAGGAAGCAGTGTAACGAAATCCGCGAAAGTCCAAAAAAGAAATCGCACTCACCGCAAAACGTAAGTTTTTTGCGATAAGCTTTTGCACCAACGTGGCCTACAGGTGTTATAGTGGAATTATTTAAAAATCGCACACAAACCACCCCAATCGCGATTTTCACTCATTTACTGCAATACAATTTCGCAGTGGGTTTGCTCACCGTGGTGAATGAATTCAGGTGTAAATTGTATGAATTAATAAAATTTAAATATTTTTCTTACATAATATCAGATAATAACTTTTTTTTAATAACTTCAAATTTTTCGAACACGGTGGACCTTTCTGTGGAAATACCCATATATAGGTTCACAACTTAATTTCGAAAGAATTCCAATTGTGACAAAATTTCAGCTCAATTAAACAAAAAAAATTGGATCATGTACTTGGCCGGTTTTGAAACCAAGTTCTTCGACTTGGCCGGTTTTGAAACCAAGTTCTTCGACTTGGCCGGTTTTGAAACCCAATCATCAAAATAAATTTAAAAAATTTTATATATCTTTCAAAAAATTTTTTTTTAATCTGAAAACATAGTAGAACGATAAAGCATGATCCAGATTTTTATATATGAGAATATCTCAAAATTTTATTTTTTTCACTTGGTCGGTTTTGCAACTGGACGCCTCAATTATTTTCTGTTCAAACAAACAAACAATATAAAATTACCAATTTTCAGAATTCCCGGAAAACTTTCCAGGCAACCTCATTTCTTTTATCCAAATGACTGTACATTGAATTTTTGTTTATGTAAGATTTTATTTATTAATTGCTAAACTTTCGGCTTCGGCCGAAGGTTTGAAAAATGACCGAAGTTCGGCCAAAGAAGTGACCTTCGGTCGGACCCTACTAAGCACCTCGCAACGGAATTAAACGGCGGATCGTGGCACCTTCCTTACGATAAAAACAATTAAAACGCTTTATGTGGACACGATTAGACAACGGGGCGTGGGTTCTACCTTACAACAACAACACTTTAAACGCTATATATTGGCATCTATGACAGCTACAATTGTGAAACTTGATACATGGATATACATTGATTGTGCCAAGCTATGTGAATGGCATTGTGTATTGAGGCGCGACACCTCCCATACAAGAAAAACACGTAAATTGGCATTCTTCGTACTTATACCAAGTTGTGAAATTTGGTGCATGCACCCAATTGTCTACAGTAAGGACCGCAAAATGTAAGCGAGATTGCACAAATGGAAGTGAGCGGGCAAAGCCGAGGGAACAGCTAGTATTAAAATAAAGTCACATAACAAAAAGAAAAACAGTGATGAAACAACAGACATTGATTGCGTTTTGGCTCTGCTGCCATATTTCCTTTTTAACACAACGTCAAAAAGTTTTGTTTTTCACCTTCTGTCGTCGACTTTCTTTTTGTACGGAAGATGCAAAAAAGAAAACTCTGGTGTTATCGACTATGACGCTATAAAAAATCGTTCAAAATCGTTTTATAGCAATTTTTCGAGAAAAAATGTATATAATGGCGGGCGTAGCCGCGTGCAGCAGCCGGCTCCGATTTTAAAACATTTTCCATTGATCCATTTTGTCCGAGTTTATTGCCTGTCATCTTGCGTATTATTTTCATAAAATGTGTGAAGGTCTATGATTTCTGTGGTTTTGTGATTGATGAGCTTTGATTGCAAGGTACTAGAACAATTTAATCGCAATGGCTACTAAATATTAAGGCTTGACGTTATGCAACTTAGATACAATTGAGCTCTGAAGCTGTTGTTGTGCCTTTTTACTTTGTCGATGAAGCTTTCCCAAATACAGTCATCCTTAAGCTTATATAGGGCGACATTTTAGTTGCTACGATGCACAGTGGATTTTTGTGGCCATAAATAGGAAGATTTAGAAAGTGCTAGATAGCTAAAAAACAAATTTTCAGCTGCAAATTTTCACAATTTTTTTTTTTTATCAAGTTTTTCCTAATGTAGTTTTAGAAGGAACAAAAAATACTGACTTTTATGAAATGCTCTTATTAATTTATTTTTATTGAAATATACCAAAATTGCATATTAGCATAAAGTTTATAGATCATACTTTTCAAAAAATGTTTAGTTAAGCTTTTGTATTCTATGTGTGAATTATGGTAATTTTTTTAAAATTAGGGCTGTAAAAGTCATAATTGAGAAAATTGGCAAACTTTGACAAAAAAAAAAAGTATATCCCCGGATTTCGGAAATTTTTTAATATGTTATGTGAGAAAGTATGGTTAAGCAAAATCCAAGATTTCAGCTGCAAATTTTCAGAACTTTCTTTTTTATGATTATTTTTCTACTGCAAAATTTGAAGGAAAAAATATTTTTATTTCTTCACATTTTGCAACGCCTTACAATAATTTTATCGATTGTTAAGGCTAACAGTGTGAAATAAGATGCTTAAATTTTGAAAGAAGTTCCTTTTAGTAGAGGGGAACTGAAAAGGGATATTTTTTCTCTTTCTATCCCCCTTGGGGTTCACCCTTTTTATACCTGAATATAACGTAGTGAAGGTATGGTAGATGCAGCATATGGGGCTTAAGTCCGATTATGAACATTTTTATTATTATCATTATTTTTTTTATTATTATTATTTTTTTATTATTATTATTTATATTATTCTAATTATATATTTTCCAGTGAATATATTAAAAAATTTTATGTTTTTATCTATATGTAATTGTTATTTTATATTTTCCAATAAATTCGTTATTTATATTCTGTATCTAGTTTTCAAATGTGGTGTTTAATATATGTAGTTTTTTATTTTTCGCTAATAACTTGTAAACTATAAAAGATATCGCGCAATTTATAAAATTTTTGAAATCAGCATAGCCAATTTATTGGGAATAATACCCATTTTGAAATAAAACATCAAAAACCATTCTACCTTTGTATGGAAGGTAGGCGTGTCCGTGAACCGATTTTTTTCATATTCACAAGTTTTTGTTGTTTTAACCCAAAAACGTCTGTGCCAAATTTCAAGACTCTAACGCTAGTACTACTGCCACCTTTTTTTGATTTTTCTCTAATAACTTAAAAACTATAGAAGATATCGCAAAATTAGTATTTTTTTTGAAATCAGCATTGCCAAATTAAAGGGAATTGATACCCATTTTGAAAAAAGGTCTCACCCACATCTCAACTTTGTATAGGAGGTAGGCGTGTCCTTGAACTGATTTTTTTTATATTCATAAGTTTTTGTTGTTTTAACCCAAAAAACGTCTGTGCCAAATTGGAAGACTCTAGCGCTATTACTAACGTTAATGGCCACCTTTTTTTGTTTTTCTCTAATAACTTGAAAACTATAAAAGATATCGCAAAATTAATAACATTTTTGAAATCAGCATTGCCAAGTCAAAGGGAATTGATACCCATTTTGAAAAAAGGTCTCAACCACATCCCAACTTTGTATGGGAGGTAGGCGTGTCCGTGGGCCGATTTTACTCATATTCACAAATTTTTCCTATTTTTACATTTTAAACATATGTACCAAATTTCAAGTGTGTAGCGCAATTATTACTATTTATGGCCGCCGTTCCATACAAATCCATCCACTGTGCGATGGTCTGTTGCAGTGTACGAAAATAAATAGTACAATTCGTTTTGTACCGAGCCGAAGCACAGAACCTTATGTATTTTCTTTAGTGTGCAATCCTATGCACAAAACAATATCAGCACACAACAGAAATGTGTACTTGGTAAAGTACAATATAAGAAAGGTTTTGTGCTCTTCGTGGGTTTGAATTTGTTTTGCATTTGTGTTTGCACCGTATCATGTATGTATGTACAGGCAAAGCTCGCAAATTAGAACTCGCGGAAATTCGAATTGCTTGGAAATTAGGTCTCTATTTTATTTTGTGTTCACAGCTTGGAAATTAGAAAAAAAAATCTAATTCTCGAGCTCAAAATTTTTAGCTCTGAAATTAGAACAGAGATTCTAATTTCTGAGCGAATTTTTGTATTCCTCCCTACGATTGGATTAATTATGTTGATGCGAAATAGATTTACCGTTTTAACGGTCATAAACAATTTATAACATGACTTTTTCGTTTTCTATTTTGTGAAATTTCTAATTTTTTGGAAGCTGTTCGAAAAGTAGTTTCTCACCTTTGTATGAACATTTTCAAACGAATTATTGTCGTGGAGCAAAATGGAAAAATGTCTCAATTTCGGATATCGTCATAATTCAAAACATGCGTTACTAGGCGATTAGACTCTTCTCTATGTAAATCACGTCAATCGCAGACAGCAATACCCATTTTTTTTCAGCACATGTAAAATCAGTGTTTTTGTTAATTTTTTTTTTTAATAAATTTGTGTACACTCAGTAACTACGTAAAATATATAACTAAATAAGATTCTTTTCTCTTTATAAAAATTGTTGGTGTAAATACTTCAATTTTCTTTGTAAAAAAAACGCTTGGAAATTAGGCAACATTTGGAAACTAGAATTGGCCAAATTTTTTTTCTTCTAATTTTCGAGCTTTGCCTGTACTTTAAAAATAGAAATAGAGTGTCGTGGTTTGGCTCGGTACGATTCGCAATTGTGTCGTTTATTTCGCTCAACAGCAAATTGCATTAGTGATGCTACCGGCTTGAAAAAAAAATGTATTGTGTAAAAACAGAAATATGTATCATATGAAAAACATGGTCATGAAAATGGTTGAATGAAATTTACTGCATCCATCCGATGGAAAAACTAAAAAAATATGTGTGAGAAGCTGTAAAGCTTAAATAAATTATTATGATTTTTAAACATGGGTTGTCACTCGATGATTAGAGAATTTTTTTTTTGTTTTTTATATTGCATTTATTTGCAATCTATCTAAATTATAAAAGATATTCAGCAAATGTGTTCTTATAAACTAATGACAGTATTAGATAAACATGATGCTTGCCTACATTATGAATCTAAAAACATATTTTTAATTATTACTAAATTTATTCAATAAGTTTTAATATTACTGAAATTCGTAAATATGCCTAAATGGATAATTTATTAATTTTAATACTTTTTTTTTTTCATTTACAAGCTAATTATTCTAATTTATATGGGCATTTTCACCGAGAGGTACACCGTGACAAAAAAATTAAAAGTTCTTGAAAACACGTTGTTTTTCATAATTTCATAGGGAAACACATCAAATTTAACTAATGTCAAAAAATTTTACATCTATTTATAGCGCATTTGGAGATATTCAAATGCAAAGTCGAGCACGCAAAATTTTTCTTAAAGAGAGACCTTATGCATTAACTTTTGATTTGTTATATCTTGCTGAGGTTATAAAGATTCAAAAAAGAATGCATAAGAAACTATGTTACTGTAAAAAACTGTAAGTTGTTGCTTTTCATTATCGCATATTTTGATGTCCTGTGCGACCTTAAAAATCAACATTTGTTATCAGTGCGTCGAAAGTACATGCAGAAAGCTTATTACATATCGAGTACAAACAGAGATTTTTTATACAATTAAAATAATAAAAACCTCGCTGAAAAATAAAATATTTATAATCTTGGTTCTTATATAAAGTTGGTCCCGTGCGACACCGTAAGTGTGAAATTTCAAAATTTGAAAATTATCTTTACATAAATGAAAATGAATAATTCGACATATTCACGGTGGTCTTTAACCAACTTTTAATAAAAGTGGGAGATGTCACACAGTAAAATTAGTTGACCAAGTTAAGAGATATTAGACATCGAATTCAACTGTTTTCGCAAAAATAGAGGTTTTTCCAGACTTTGACCTAACAGTACGCAGGACACCGACTACCTAGAGAGCTGAAATTTGTGCTGTGGGGCTACCTTTCATGATTCTTTGACGTGTTTGAGAAAAATTGAATGTTATTTAAATTTTATATATACATATGTTGTACTACATAGTTTTGTGAACTTTTTTGTTATTATGTGAAAATAAATAGATTGAATACTTCTGTTGGCTTAAAAACATTTTTACATAGCTTGTTTATATATTATTTCATAAAAGAGCAACAGAAACAACATAAATATCATGATGGAAAAATATGTCCCGTGCAATCCTGATTAAAATTAAATTAAAATAAAACTAGAAATTAGTTTTGGACGAAATCAAAACCATTTTTAAGAGACATCAATGCATAACATTCTAAAATTAGTCTCATAGAAATATTGCCTCAGGTTTCGCTGAAACCGGCGCACAGTGGTGCCTTTTGCAATTTCGCGTTGCTAAAATCATAACTTTTGAACGGGTAAAGATATTTGAGTAAAGTTTTTTCATTTTGGTTGGTCATTTCTATAGCTATGACATATATAAGATTCAGGTATGAGCCTTAGCTATAAATACTTTTAAAAAGAGGTGAAAGTCCAAATTTAGAAATTTTTGGTTTTTAGTGGTATGAATTCATAGAAAAAATTTTTTTTTATATAATTTTAATTAATGAACTTCTATAATTTAAAAATTTTTTAAATACTTTTTTTAAAAAAAAATTTTTTTAATTTTTACTAACGCAAAAGCACCACTTAACGACCACTTATCGGCGCGTCTGTTTGAATCTTCTAAAAGATACATAAATATGTCATGTAATTTTACTAAAATTAACCTATTTATTGTTATAGATGTTTACCGTGGGAAAAATAAGTTAACAATAATATAAATGAAAGTTTTTATTACTAAATTTTGTTTTTAAAAAATTGATACAAAAAAACACAACGTTCACCATTTACCGATCGGCCTGTGATTATTTTGTCTGTTTCCGTCCACTGAAGCACCTAATTCCGACCGTTAATGTCGCAATAAGAAAAAGCTATAGTTTTTCAGATAACATTTATTATAAACGTAAAACTTAAATGTAATTTACGATTTTGATCAAAATCTTTTAATTTTAAACAAAGTTAACTTCTAAGTATAATTACCTATATATATCAGAAAAATTTCGATTTGACCAGATCTGATCCATTTTTCATAGTTGTGAAATTTTTAACGACCATCTCCATTTGCGAAAAAATAAGGTTTTTATTGAAAGTTTGAAATTAACATTTCTCTTTCAGATCTGACAATCATATTTTTCGCCCAAAATAGTTATTTCTGCTCAAAATTTTAGTATTTATTAGAAACATTAAAACGTTGAAAGGTGGGTCAAATCTTATCGTATGGTGATTTTACGGAAATGAAATCGATGTATTTTCATCTGCTTTACAATACTGGTCTGAACATAATTTTTTACTTGTGGCTTATTTTCCGAGTTATTGAGCTAAACTTTTTTCATCGGCCTCTCACAACCAGAGTCACCACGATTCTGGCGACTGACGCTTATTTCCATTATGAGCCTTACTTAAATTGCAAAAAATAAGCGGGAGGAAATGACCTTCAAATATGCAACGTTGCCTCCCGTACTATTAGGCATGTTAATGTAAATTTAAAACCTAAATCAATAGAGCAATTATGTGTGCAAACAGGAAAATAAGGTAAAAACGTAAAAGTTTCATGTCAAATTATGGCAATTCTTATTAATTTAAACTAGGACGTATACACGTTCGACATCGTAGAATAATGTATAGATTGAATAATCTAACAAAAATTATACGTTTTTAGTCTAACTAGACACAAAAACTATCTTTTTTTACGAAGCTTAAAAATCCTGTTGCCGAACAAATAGTCGGAATGAGGAACGTAGGAAATTGTTACGAAACCACATTCCGCCCGTTTTTAATCACTTCACAAATCTTTTAAATTAAATTAAAAAGTTGGAAATTACTTTGTAATTATGATAAACATATATATATGAACACAATAAAATATTTACAGCTCAGTTTATTTCTGCTGAAAATTCGATAAATTTGAAACTCCGTTTTTATCTTTTTTTACTCTCTCGAAACCATCGAACAGCACCGCTGCGTAGTTTAGACTCAACTGACAAAAATTCCGTTGAAGCTTTAAAATGATTTTTTGACAGTTGACGTATCGATATTGAAAGAATGAAATGCGTTCACTTTCGTAAACTTTGCGCGGGAAATTGATTGACTTTTATAGAGTTTTTTAAAGCGGTCGGATATATGAACTCGGTCGGCGACCGGTGCAGTTGCGTTAATTCATTCATATGCATTTATTTTTTATCTCTTAACATAATTTATAAACAGTCTTTCTCAAAGGCTAGAAAAGTTTTAAAAAAAGGGTAACAGTAATAAATTAGGTAATTTCTTTAAAAAATCAACAACAATCTACCAGTTACCAGGAACCGCTTCCTTTTTGGCTTCTAACACAACTTTGTAGCTGGGAAAACATCTACGTTGTGGCTTCTTAATGAATTTCTCAAGTTGTTATATTTTTCCTTTGAAAGCCCCAAATCTAGGAAAAGCGCTAAAGCACTGGAAACGTCATATTTTATGGGATCACATTGTGGAGTAGGAATACTTTTTTTGATTCGATCGACTCTTGTTGGGCTTGCCAATAAAACTCTTTTCGTTATTTCTGCCTTTTTCATTTCATGATCTTTTTTGTACTTCATACTGAGTGCGTCTGCTAAGTTCTCTTTTGAAATGTTTCCAGTGGCGACTGCTATTTTTCTCTTTTTCGTAACTTCCCCGTTTTCAATTTGATTTGCTGGTCTTCCTCTGGAGGCCTGGGATGTGCTAGGAATATCATCAAGTGATAGCTCAAAGTCCTTTTTAAGAAAGTCTGCATACTTTATATAAAAATTCGCTTTGGTTCTATTACATGACACCCAATATCTCTTTGTGTTGCAGTAAAAGTTTTTAAACTTTTGTGTATGCTCATCCTTAATATGTTTCGGGTATTTGTTTTTTGCCGCAACCACAAATGAATCTCCGTTTTTGCTGTTTGCAAATATTTCAAACAAATTTTCATAAGATATACTCATTTTCCTTGGAAACTTGCGTAGCTCACACTTTAAATAGTCAGAAAAGACTGAGTTATTGAGTATAACGGTTCTTTATTTAAATTCTTTGAATATTTACAGTATTGTCTTAAATTATATTACATTACATTTTATTTTTTCTTAACATACATTCGTATTTATTTAAGAGTTTCTTAATTAATATTTCTTATTTTGTAAAAATAACAAAGGTTTTATTTTACTACATAGTTTTAATTATAAGATACAAAGTTTACATTAGAATTTATTTTTCCAAAAAGTTTAAAACTAGACAATAACTTATAACTACCTATAACTATTTAACAACAGGTAAAGAACTCTTATTTTAACTTGTCACATGATACGTGAATCATTAATATTATAGAAATTGCCCAGTGCTGTACACTGTATTTCTAACGTCAAGTGTTTTGTACCTTCTGTGGTAAAACAAGAGCTTTTTACCTGTGTACAGATTATTATTATTATTTAATACACTAAGAAAGGGGTTCTTAAACTTATGTAGTCCGAGGACCCCTTATCGAGCTAAACTCTTTCTGCGGACCCCATCCCAACCCTAGATATTTGACGTCGTTCTAAGCATAGTTTCGTAAATGGGGATCATGTACGCAAATTATACGGACATAATCCCCATTTTCGGTATGGGGGTTAAGTCCTAAAATTTTTCAGACATTATCCCCAGAAAATAGTGGACATAATCCCCAAAGCTGATGTGAACATAATCCCCATCACAATAATTTTGTTGTTGACAACTATAGTAATTCTACACAAGTGTTAGGGTAAGTGGGCGGCCTACGGCCGCAGCTCAGGATTTAAAAATCCTAAAAATCTAACATGCGAAATATAACCGAAAAAAAAGACGGACATAAGACCCAAAACAGTTTGCATTAATTAAATTTTTCGGACATAGCCCCCATGGGGTTACCGAAGATGGGGATTATGTCCGAATAATTTGCGGACATATTCCCCATTTACGAAATGGGGATTATGTCCGAGGGGGCTATGTCCGGTAACCGTCAAACTCAACCAGACATAAAATGTCCAGTTATTTGACGAGGTTAAGGAACGTAGTATTTTTATTTTACTTTAATTTTTCCGGTTTTTAAAGATCCAATAGTTGACAAGCCTGCAGAAACTACTTTCTAATAAATATTGATACTTATCCCATATATGTCCGTATTTTAACAAATCTTGTGCATTTATAGAGGCAAACATTTTTAATTAGGACTTTCATGTAAATACACAAGTTCACAAAATTCAAAAATCTTCAAATATTGCGTTACGTAACACTTGAACGGCCCCTTATTTGCAAGTGCAGGGAAATCGGATTTTAGGAGTAACTAAAAGTTAGTTAGTTCAATTTTATTGAACTTAAGTGTCAAAGTATCGCAAGAGATATCCACGAGCATATCTTGCTCTAATGTCGATAATTGCTTAGCATTACTAACATCTATATTGAATGGAACCCTGATCCAGTCGGTGCCAGTATCAAGACAGGGAAAATACTTCAGGAAGCTGGTTTTTAGAGGCATTAAATGTTCGAGAAAAAGCAGCCACGTTTCATTAACGATCTCTTTATTAGAAAATTCTATAAAATCACTCAGTGTTGGAAAAGACTCATACACACATTTTTGAGTGCGTTTTGACCATAATTCGATTTTCTTATAATCGCTTCTATTTTATCTTCAACTTTAAATTTATTTGAAGCTGCACCTTGTAGGCTCATTGAAATTTACAAAATTTGATGATGTTGTCAAACAGTGGGAAGAGTGGAAACAGTTAGGAGGTACTGGGCATCCCGGCAATGGCCATGTGGAATTTTTAGTAAATGAGTTATTTGAATATAGCGAAAAATTTGATGATGTAAAATTATTGATGTCAAAATTGTTTTGCGGACCCCTAGAATGGCTTCGCGGACCCCCAGGGGTCCGCGGACCACAGTTTAAGAATCGCTGCACTAAGATATATGGGTGACATATACTTTTCTAAAATTGGGTATACTATATCTCTTTCCTTATTTAGGTAGTTATCTAGTAGATCGTTACTAACGAAAGGTAATTTTCCTAAGAATTTCAATGCTAATCCTACGAGAAAGGAATCTATTCTTTTTGTCCTACCAAGGTCGTAAATTATTTTATTGAGAGTACTTTTAAAAGTGCCATCCGAGCATCGCTTAGCTGGAATACCTAAGCAAACCCTGAGTATGTATCTTTCAAATGTTCTAAGTCTTTCCATTTGGGCTGACGAGATATCAAACCATATGGGGAACGCATAACCTATAATGGGCCTAATGATTTGCTTGTAGCAATTTAATCTTATCTCATGTTTAAGGTATTTTGCCCTTCGAAACAAGTTCGAGTAGCAGAAAAATATTTTTTTGGCTTTGGATAGGGTGTAATCAATATGAGACTTAAAAGTGAATTTTCTATCAAAAATGACTCCTAAATACTTAATTTTTTCACTGTGTCTAATACATTCTCCGTTTATTTTGATATCGGGGATGTATTGCCTAGCATTGGGATATAGGTGTTTCTTAAGGCCTTTGATAATTGTGCTCTCACACTTATATATGTTCAACCTTAGTTTCCATTTTATAAAGAACCTGTTCAGAGTTTCTAGGTGGTCATTTATGTTATTATTAGCCGTTGAGGCCTGAGTTATTGAGGCTTAAAATTTGACTTTTATACAAATACAGGTACGAAATATTGTGTTACAAACCTCAAACATAATACTTGTTCAGCGAAAAAAATTTAACTACCTAATAAGCTAAATTCCTTGTATGATATCTACAGTAATAAAACAGGTGTCTACAAAGTTGGCCTGCACTAGAGTTCACTGTTATCAGAAGTGCATCTACCTGTATTCTATACAAAAAATACAGCTTTATTCTATTTGACATTACTAGATATTTTTAAATTGCATTAAAAACTTAGATATAAATATCTGAGGCAAGTATTACTATTTCGCTATACAAAAGCGAATTTTCTTAAAAAGAGTGAAATGATTTGGAAAAAGTGACAAATCAAGCGTGTTGGAGGTGGGGTAAAGTCCATATTATATGGACAGAAGTTTTCTAGGTACTCTTTACATATGCATCTATTTGCGTCAAATAGTTTTGGAAATAGGAAGAATAAACTAAGAGTGATGTCTATATTCGCTGCAAACATTTTATCAAATTCAGATTAACAATTTCCAAGTCAAAATATCATAGACTGAAAATCGTCATCACACAACAAATTCAGTTTTATGCATATCATGTCACATAAGTAGCTATAACTTCTAAATGGACAAATATATGCAGGTAAGACCTATATGATTTTTGTTGGCAGATATGTTAACTATAATCTCCCATTCGCCAATCCTTGATTGACATTGATTTGTGGATTATAGGCCAAGGTAAATTTGAAAACTATGCTAAAAACGACCTTTTTTAAAAAATTCATGAAAATTACTAACTAAAATTTTTTTTCTACATCTTGTGGAAATTATTTATTTTAAAATACCATAAATTCAGAAAGCATACTTCAAAATTCCCATGTTTTTTCAAACTTTTGAAATTTTCCATTTTTAATATTGCGAAAAATGTAAAAAAATGGTATTTTAATGAACGATAAAAAGTTATCCAACTTTGAGCACCCATAAAAACCAAAATACTTGTCGTAAATCAAAAAAGTTTTCGGTTTTAGAACCTTTGATCAATTATCTGTCAAATAAAAAAAAAAAGTTTCGAAAATCAGAAATCGGAAATTTGATTTTAGCAATCACTTTTTGAAAAAGGAGCCACTGTGCGGCGTTTGAATTGTTTGCCGCGAAAACTACTTCTGTTTTTGTCCCGTGCGACCGCCTTGGTTTTTTGCAATTATCTTGAAAACGAAAAATTGCCCAAAATCATCCTTAGCACCAATTATAGAGCTAGTTAAGAGCTATAAGTTAAGCCCATTGTCAAATTAAAAATCCGTTTTATTTAGACTCGCGTTCGAGACTATGGAAATGCCCATATCTACTATTATTAAACGAGCTAAAATTGTATGTATATATATATATATATTTTCAGACTTTATTTCCAAAACGGGCGCAGCGATTTTGATGAAACTTGGGGGTTAGGTACATATGTGAACAAAATTAGGATTGGGCTGGGCTTTAACTTATCAAAGACTCCTGGAGGGGCGTGGCACAGCCCTAAACTTTTATTTTCATAACGTCATATCTCGAAAACTATTCAAGATATTGTGATGAAATTTGGTACACAGATGCAGATCATAAATGTCTTAAATTTTGCCAAAAGTGGGCGGAATCGGAAAAGTGGGCGTGGCACTTTTCAATAATTGAAAATTTTGATTCAATATTACTCAAAAACGGCACTGACGATTTTCATAAAAATTTTATAGATAATACCACTAAGAGCAGTCATCATAACATGCTATGTCAAAATTCGTTGAAGGGCGTGGCACAGCCCACAATATTTATAAACATTATAATAAGAGAATTAACAACACAATCGTTCTGAAATTTCATATAGTGGATATACTTGCTATAAGGTACCTCAAGACAAAAAATGGGTGCAATAGTACTAGTGGGCGTGGCACCTCCCATACAAGCAAAACAAGTTAAATGTTATATTTATTGTACTATGAGAGTAATCTTCTTAAAATTTGGTGAGGAGTTGTCGGTTACTATAAGCTTTGAAATTAAATGCATTTCGACGGGATTGCTTCAGTGGGCGTGGCACCTCCCATACAAACAAAAACCGTTAAATGTTATATTAAGTGCACTATGGGAGTAATCTCAATAAAATTTGGTACAGAGATGTCGGTTACCAAAAATTTTTAAGTTAAATGGATTTCGACGAGATTTTGTTAGTGGGCGTGGCACGTCCCATATATACGAAAATCATTGAATGTTGTATTTAGTGCACTATGGGAGGTATTTTCTTTAAATTTGGTGTTGAGGTGTCGATTACTATAAGCTTTGAAATTATATGGATTTCAACGGGATTGCGTAAGTGGGCGTGGCACCTCCCATACGTACGAAAAACGTTAAATGTTATTTAGTGTACTATGGGAGTAATTTTTTTAAAGTTGTTGTTCCAATCGATAGAGAAAGCACGAAAAATAAAAAAAATTTTTTGTTCCAATAGACTTTTAATTACAGTGGTGTAGTGTTAATATTGTAGTGGTCATTTTTAATATTTGACCACTTAGTGCGTCCTGAGCGATTTGCGGAATTTGTTGCTGTAAGGATATTTTCCTTGTCCTTTGGAGTATCCCGGAAATAGTCACTCCATAAGTGACTACTTATCGAATCGGTTCACTCCGAGTCACTTTGGGTCACTTGGAGTCACCGAGGTGAGTGAAAATCGCAATTTTGTAGTTTGCGTGCAATTTTGGTAGAATTGGTCTATAACACCTATAGGCCACGTTGGTGCAAACTCTTATCGCACCTAATTATGTTTTGCGATGCGTGCGATTTTTTGGATATTATTGCTGTAAGGATATTTTCCTTGACCTTTGGAGTATCCAGGAAGTAGTCACTCCATAAGTGACTACTTATCGAGGCGGTTCACTCCGAGTCACTTTGGGTCACTTGGAGTCACCGAGGTGCGTGGAAATCGCAATTTTGTGGTTTGCGTGCGATTTTTGTAGAATTGGTCTATAACACCTATGGGCCACGTTGGTACAAACTCTTAGCGCATCTAATTATGTTTTGCGGTGCGTGCGATTTTTTGATTTTATTACTGTAAGGATATTTTCCTTGTACTTCGGCTTATCCCGGAGGTAATCACTCCATAAGTGACTACTCATCGAGGTGGTTCACCCCGAGTCACTTTGGGTCACTTGGAGTCACCGAGGTGAGTGAAAGTCGCGATTTTGTGGTTTGCGTGCGATTTTTGTAGAATTGGTCTATAACACCTATGGGCCACGTTGGTACAAACTCTTAGCGCATCTAATTATGTTTTGCGGTGCGTGCGATTTTTTGATTTTATTACTGTAAAGATATTTTCCTTGTTCTTCGGATTATCCCGGAGGTAATCACTCCATAAGTGACTACTCATCGAGGTGGTTCAGCCCGAGTCACTTTGGGTCACTTGGAGTCACCGAGATGAGTGAAAATCGCGATATTGCGGTTTGCGTGCGATTTTTGTAGAATTGCTCTATAACACCTATTGGCCACGTTGGTGTAAAAACTTTGCGCACCTAATAACGTTTTGCGGTGCGTGCGATTTTTTGGATTTTATTGCTGAAGGATATTTTCCTTATTCTTCGGACTATCCCGGAGGTAATTACTCCATAACTAACTACTCATCGAGGCGGTTCACCCTGAGTCACTTTGGGTGACTTGGAGTCACCGACGTGAGTGAAAATCGCGATCTGTGGTTTGCGTGCGATTTTTGTAGAATTGCTCTGTAACACCTTTAGGCCACCTTGTTGCAAAAACGTTGCGCACCTTATTACGTTTTGCGGTGCGTGGATTTTTTTTTTTTTTTTGGATTTTTACGAATTTCGTGAACCAAAGTGACTTTTAGTGACCCAATGTTACTCGGGGTGAACCGCCTCGATGAGTTGTCACTTATGGAGTGATTACCTCCGGGATAAGCCGAAGAACAAGGAAATATCCTTACAGCAATAAAATTTAAAAAATAGCACCAACCGCAAAACGTAATAAGGTGCGATAAGTTTTTGTACCAAAGTGGCTAATAGGTTTTACCCCTCGTACTAACTGTACAATCGGTTGCGTTCTTCTATATAAATGCTGCGATATCTCAGTCGATTTAGTGTCCAATTTAAATGAAATCGAGCCATTTTGCATTATCCTTTTCATTTCTATTCACTCTTGGTCCCAATCCACTCTTTTTATAAACACTTTTGCATCAGACAACAATTTGACGAAACTAAAAACGAAGCAAAATTGTTGAAAAAAATGGAACAGAAAAAAGTAAAGAGAAGTTGAAGCGTGAAAGTGAAAAGTCAACAAATTCCATATTTTTTCGATTTTTTCAACCTCAAAACGAAAAACCGAACAGTGGTCGGTCTCCAGGTACTATATTATTATTAGAGGTAGGGAAAATCTAAAACATGTTCATTCTTCTAGTTTCATGTGTTCTGTAAGGTAAAGAAATAGCTGTTGGATTATAGAATTTGAAATTTGTTGTTGTCAAGCTATTTTCATAAAGACATTGAGCCTGAAAAAATTTCAAATACATACACTTGTTTTCTAATTTACTCCTTTTTTTTGTTTTATTTTTTTTTTTTTTTGAATTTCAATGTGTAAAATTATTATTAAATATGCATTCAAGTCCAAATTATTTTTTTTTTATTATTTAAATATATGTATTTGTTTTCTTATTAAACTGCTTGTTATGTTAATTTTTTTTTTGTCGCATAAGTCAAAAAATTCGGTAAGTATCGAATCGGGTGGTAACCCATGTTTGACATGGCTTAAGTTTCTCACAGCACAAAGATGCACGTTTCATATATTTGAACTTTTAATTATTTTGATGAGTTATGGTAATTTTTTTAAAATTTTTTTCATCCAACACCGGCTTCGCGGCGGCCTTCGGGCGCGTATCAGTCTATACTAACATTTTAAATATGATATCATGTAAAAAAAAAATGAAAAAACTTACCAAAATTCATCAAAATAATTTAAACTTTTTTGGTTAGAAAGGGTTAATATCAAATATTTTTGTTTCAATGTTACATCATTTTGAAGGGGATGAATTGAGCTTTATAAATATGTTAATAAAACTGTAGGTTAAAATGGATTTTTTTGGAAAAATAATGGTTTTTTGAAAAACAAAATCGGTATCTCGAAAACTACGAGCCGGATTTATAAAATTTTTGAAACAAAATTGTAGCTTTTTATGTTATGTTATTCATCATTTTCCATGGAAAAGAATTGAAAAATTAAAAAAAAAAAAATCATTTGAGCCTTAAAACTAGTGAAAAATATTTTAAATTATAATTTTGTTTTATGTATTTTTGAGGTATTTTCGACTAAAAGCTCACCACAAACAATAAATAAAAAAACTTTTATATTTGTTGTGTTATTCACCGATTTACATGAAACAAAATTAAAAAAAAATTTAACCCTAAGCCTAATAACTAATGAAAAATAATTTTTATATATTTTTGTTTTATTGGCTTTAAAAGTATTTTTGATTACAAAGTCCACAAAGAAAAGCAAAATAAAAAAATTAAATTTTTTATGAATTATTCACAATTTTTCCTAGAACGCATTTTTATCAATATTATCGGTAAAAGCGTTTGCTTTAAAATGTCCATAAAACGAGTAAGTGATTAGGTATGATTTTGCGGATCATGTTTTTGGAATCTCCGAACACTAGATAATTATTGTGCATTATCAGATTTGGTTGACAATTTTTATCGATTTTGATCTTGCTTGAAACGAACCATGTCGGCCAAAGTAAAACCTTTAAATGGCCATAAAAAGAGTAAATAAGCAGATCCGATTTCGCGGATTATGTATTTGGAATCTCAAGACACTATATAATAATTGGGCATTGTCAGACTTTGTTGACAATTTTATGGATCTTGATCTTGCTTCAAGCGAACCGTGTATGGTAACGAACTGATTTTGTTTCATTCCATTTCACAGAGCATAATGAGAATAAATTAATGTTCTGTGCTCAGAGACGTAAAAAAGAAGAATGGTTGTGTGCGCTCTTTGCTTATGAAAAGTATGTGTACTCGTTAGAACTTCGGCTCGCTAACTTTATGTGGCAAAATAAACGTTGTGTTTGCACAGTACAATACTGAATTGTACGCATAAATAAAAATCGGCCGGAATCGCGATTGAATTGTAGTATACATTTTCGAACACTGGTCTGTTATATGTTAATTATCTAGAGCAGGGGTTCTTAAACTTATGTAGTCCGAGGACCCCTTATCGAGCTAATTTTTTTTTGCGGACCCCATCCCAACCCTAGACATTTCACGTCGTTCTTAGCTTAATTTCTGGCTCAATAATGACAAAGACACTCAGGCTTGCCAACGGTTGTCAAACTCAACCAGACATAAAATGTCCGGTTATCTGACGAGATTAAGATCGAAGTATTTTTATTTTGCTTTCATTTTTTCAGTTTTTAAAGGTCTTTTCAACACTATTTATGTCCGGTTTTTGAAGTTCCAAAAGTTGACAAGCCTGCAGACACTACTTTTTAATAAATATTGATACTATATATATATATATATATATATATTGATACCATATATCTCTCTGTATTTAGCATTTATAGAGGCAAACATTTTTTATTAGGATTTGCATGTAATTAAAATACAAAATGAATAAATGTATTGTGAATATGTATTGTGAAAAAGTAAGAGAATTAAAAAAGTTTCAAGTTAAAAAATGTACATTAAACTCAGACAAATATTTCTTGGTCAAAATAAAGCTTAGAAAATAAATTGTTTTTTATTATATCTTTTTTAATAAAGAATATAATAATAATAAAGCTTATAATGAAAATTATTTTTTTGGTGACTTGGTTATTTTATAAGCAAAATTTGTTATATTTTCTCGTGTAGAAGTTTTTACTTAATGAGATGGATGATGTTGTTTTCTTGAAACCAAATCTACAATTTACTTTGATTTTATATATATTAGTACCAAAAAAGTCTGTTCACAAAAATACATGGAATCAAGTTTTGGAGGGACTTATTTGCAAATGCAAGGTAATCGGATTTTAGGAGTAACTAAAAGTTAGTTGCTCTAATGTCGGTAATTGCTTAGCATTACTATAACATTTGTGTTGAATGGATCCCTGATCCAGTCGTTGTCAGAATCAGAACAGTGTAAATACTTCCGGAAGTTGCTTTTTAGAGGCATTAACCCATTCCTAGCCACTGTACCTGCTTGGGTACAGCACATTCAAATAGCTGTAAATTCAACCAAAAAAAAATTTTTCCAAAATTTATCCACATAAACAATGAAGGGAAAACGACTAAACTTTTTTTAATATTTTGCTTTGCTTTGATACTTCATCGTCGATTTAGCTTTTGAAAAAATCAGTGTTCATTAGTCTTCGTTGGAAGCGTTTTGTGTAAAAATTGTAAAAGCTTGCGCTTGATTTGCAAAGCAAAACACTTGAGTTTTAACGAGTTGAATGAAAAAAATTACAAAAAATTTAAAGAATGCTCATATATTCTGCCGTTGTCCCAGTTTTGGAACAGGCACAAAAACCTACTGATTGAAATTTTTTTTTATTTTTTTCATATTTTATAAGTATTTTATGTCATTTTCATAAAAACGAAATTCATATAGTCGATGATTTTTGATTTTAAAAGGTCTTGGCTCTTAATGGGTTAAGTATAAGAGATCTTTATTAGAAAATTCTATAAATTCGCTGAATTTTGGAAAAGACTCATACACATATTTTGAATGCGTTTGGACCATATTTCGTTTTTTTTATAATCGCTTCTATTTTATCTTCAACTTTAAATTTATTTGAACCTGCACCTTGTAGGCTTAAAATGAAATTTATAAAAACTGATTATGTTGTCAAGCAGTGCGAAGAGTGGAAACTGTTTGGTGCTGGGTCTTCAGGGTTTGAACAAAAGTAAATGCACATTTTGTTTTTAAAAAATATGTGCAATCATTCAAAAAGTCATGGCCATGTAGAATTTTTAATAAATGAGTTTTTTGACTAAAGCGAAAAGTTTGATGATGTAAAATTATTGATGTCAACTGGGGGTCCGCGGACCACAGTTTAAGAATCGCTGATCTAGAGCACAAAAGAAGGAGCTGGAAGTCGGAGCCGATGTCAGCACTTCTTCTGACTCTCACATCAAGAAGACTATTATTATTCTAGGTCTCTTACAACAGAAATATTTTCTCTAGTTTTATGTCTGATTATTTCATTTCATTTCATTTATTTAAAAATTTGAATTAGCTAGCATAACAAGATTAAAATCTTATATAACTATACCAGCTTCATGTACATAGTAATGTTTAGGCTACATTAAACTTACAAAAATGCTTAATACATATAATGTTTCAAAGATAGATAAATAAAAATAACTGGGAACAGGTAAATTGCTTAAACATTTTTTAAAAATATTAAATCTAAACGAGTAACTTTTATTGCAACAATGAAACCTGCAGAGTTAGTATCTATGTATATTTATGTTCTAGTTTATGCTGAAACATTGTTTCTGCAGTCATAAGATTTGTACCGCTGTAGAACTAAAGTAAAAAGTTCACCATATCGGACGCCATGTAAACATTTCAAATCAGAATTTCAACAATTTCGAACTTTTTTTTAAATTTTTTATTTTAATTTTAAAATATAGCTAAAAATATTTAGATAATAGTAAGTACATATACTCAAAATTTCAATATGAGATCTTTTATTCTTAAATTTTAAATATATTTTGAAAAAAAGTCGGCAAAAAATATGAATTTGAGTATTTTAATTTTTAAATGGCAGTTGTATTCTTTTTTATGAAAAAAACTATTTTGTTTTAACCGTTTAGTGAGCTCTTCAACTTTAAATTTGAAAAATCACGCACCATTGACTGGCTCTACAAATCAAACTATTAATCCAAATGAGTTAAAACTTTTTCAATCCTTAGTTCTATCGAATACATATATCAGATTTGGTTAACAGACTCAATCCTAAATTGACTTTGCGTCGGGACTAAATTGACTTGATAAATTTTAAAATGCAATTAAAGAAATAGATTTTCTTGTTACTTTGAGAAATATGTCAAGGGCTTATTTTGAATTTTATGTTTTTTAAGTCTTCACAAATAAAGTTATAAGCAATAACTTTACATAACAAATTCTAACTGACATATAATTTTTTAGGTCCCCCGGGCTTCAGCCAAATTCATACACCATCAAGACCTTCCAACAACTTTGCGAATAACTTAGCACAACATCCATTTGGGAATTTATTACAACAGCAACAGCCACAACAACCACAAAAAAATATTACTGGGAGTCGTTTGCCTCCAGGGTTTCCAGCAGTGCCACTGTATGCACCTGGACTGGCCCCACATTTACAACAGCAAAATCATAACCAATTGCCACCACATCCGTTGCTAAATCAACATCATTCATTACCACCGAATTTTCCACATCCGCATCCACATCAACGTCCACTGCCGAATCCTCACCTTCCAATAGCGCTCAATAATTTTGCCATGCATCCTAATTTTAATGCAATGCGTGCTGCAGCGGCAGCAGCTGGCATTCATCCAGCTGCATTAGTAACAGCGCCACAACAGCAACCTCGTTTGCCACCACATCCACCAAATGCAGCTGCTCTTCTTAATCAAACTCAATCAAGTTCAATGTATAACATGTTTAATATGCGTCTTATGCAAGAGATACAGCAAAATCATCCATTGCTACAAAATGTTGCAAGACATCAGCAACAGCTACATCAGCAACAGCAAAATCTTTTGGCTGCAACTTCAAATGCATTTAACTTGCCACAGCAACATCAACACCATCAACAACAACAACGAGGTCTTAATAAACTAAACCATCAGCATCATCGTCGGTCAGATGGTGGTAGTACAATTGGAGGTGCAAATGGAAATCTGCCGACAGAAGAATTTGATGATTATGCTAACCTTATGAGCACACGTGACAAACATTGGCTTATTGGCATTCAATTGTCTTTGCTTAACACGGATACACCTTACATTGATGATTTCTACTATACTGTGTACAAAGAACGAAAAGCCCAATTAAATGGTGACACGCGTCATAGCAAGGCACATACGGACAATCAGTTAAATCATCCGCTGACTCAGCCTAAGGGTCATGCACAACTGATACTTGTGCAGTTAGGTAATAAAAATGGAACACGCAATGGGCAGCATCGCGAACGTCGTAATTCGGATAGTGTCGGTGGTGGTAGCGGCAGTAACCAAGATCAAAAATCGACATATGTGTTTACACCATTGAAATTTGAAAACTCTTTGGGAAAATTACAGTACGGAAGTGTAACAGCACCACGTAAGATAATTGATGCAGATATAATGGGCAGCGATGGTATGACCACTGGGGACATAGCTGCAGATGGCAACAATACCACAATTTCTGCAACAAATTCTTCATTAACAAGCATTACTAAACAAAATACTATGACAGGGAATGCCATAACAACAATTGGTGTCATTGGTGACATGTCTTCAACGACACAACGTAAATCACGTCATGTGCTATTGCATATTGAGACCCTTTATCGAATTGTTCTTAAACTTGAAGACTTGGATAATCCAAATGCAATTGCAACAATAATTATGAAGAAAAAGAAGGAGAGTGAACGCATTTTAGCATTAGAGATTCTAGAAAATGCCAATAAAACTAATGAAGAAAAGGCTGCCGAATCTAACACTACACAGTCTTTAAATCCAGCATTAAAGAATCGTTTCTCTTATGAAATTGAAACAAAAGAAGCACTTGTCACTAAAATTATAGCTGGTCTTAATTATGAAAAAGTCATTGCAATGATGAATGTGCGCAAAGGAAAGGTACGTTTTTCTAAATTTTAAATGGAAGATTTGTAGTTCTTTTTGACCAGAAAATCTAAATAACATTAGTTTCCAAATTGAAAAGAAAACATAGTATGAAATGATTTGATATAGAAAGATTAAAAAAAAAACAAAATCCTGAGTGGGCTGGAAAAAATAAATTTTTCTCACCTTTCGTTTCCAGATATTGTGAGATTGGCACGTGAGTTCCTAGTTGTCCTAAATGCCAGAAACTTAATTTTACAGGAGAGAAAACTTAAGCTTTGAAGCTCCGACTTGCCAAATTGTTTTAGTTTTGTAGAAAGATTTTACATGTTCGTAACGTTTAAATTTTTTCCTATTAATACGTTCCAGAGCATCATTTATTATTTATTATTATTGCACTGATTCATACTTATTCATAAAATTTTGAAATACTCATTTTGAAGTCTGATTTTAATGAATAAGTACGCCCAAGAAAAAATTAAATTTCTATTTCAGTGTGATAGATGAATTTTTAATAACCGCTTACTAAGTAGAGCGGCCATTGGAACTTTGCGACTTTCGTAACTGACTGCCACTACTACCTACACTGTGCAACAAAACATGGGTTAATTTTACAGATTCCAAATCATTACTGAACGTAGCACTAGGCCCAAGATATTTCCCAGCTGTAGGTTAAATTAGTGATTTTTTCAAGATGAATGCTCAAAAATCATGTCATTTATTTATCGAGCTCTTAAACTCAATAAATCAACCTAAACGGGTCTTTGTTCGACTCCAAATGTACGAAAGTATGATGGATTTTTTGATTAACAATTTTAGTATTTTCTCGTCCTCGTACGTCAGTCATTAGGGATTTTTTATGGATCGAATATTAAAATAGAATATGTGCAGATTTAAAATAGAGGTAGTATCCTCAAATCCATATAATTCACAGCGTTTGAGATATTTGGCCTGCAAGTTACATTTTATTTAAATAAATTAGTTCAAAAAGTGCATAGGAAACTTACGTTTGTATTGTGAACACTCATTTAAATCTGTGAAAGCAAGTATTTTAGATAATATTTTGATTTATTTTTAAGTTATTATTACTGCTCGTTAACATATTATTTAATTCAAAATCTAAATTATAATTATAATCATAAAAATTAATCGGAATTGTTGCGTTGATATTTATTATTTAAGGCACTTCTTCGTCGTATTATGCCGTACATACAGAATTATGAAATTCGTTGGAATGTCTGGAGTGGAGTATTGGCTTCATTGCAAAATGTTTTTAAAAAAGATCGCGACGATGTGGACGGCGTACTTTATGCCTTATATCCGGAATTTAAAAATCAAATTACAACTGCAAATTTCGAAACAATGGTCAGAGTTGCAACTGCAATACCGTTTAATGACAAGAGACCAAATGGAGTATTTTGCAGCAAGGTATGAACATTACAATGCTTGGTTATAAACATTTAAAATTCATGGGTGCTTCTTTTAGTTCGGTATTTCTGCAGTGGTATGCTTTATTATACAAGCTGAAAAAATTTATGTTGCCAACAATGATTCAACACTTGATGATGAACACAAAAATAATTGGCGACATTTTTTGGATCAAGTAGCAACATCACTCAATCGTATAATACAAAATCATACAATTTGTGCAGCTATTGAGTCCGACTCCATACAACCAATGATGGATCATTTCACACGCTTTAAAGATTTAAAATTAGACTCACTATTGGCACTCATTACCGAAGCGAAACAACAGATTAATTAGAGCAACAAAAAATAAATGAAAAAAAAATAATTAAAATAATAAGATAGAAGGCAAGTATGAAAAACATAAACAAAAGGTTAATCATAAAAATAATATGTAATAATGTGAGAAATACTTTAATTTAATTCACTCGGATTGAATCGGTCATTCTGGAAAGGGGTCATTTCAAAATTTTCAATTTCTACAGGAAATGCCAAAAATCGTCACACCTTAAGAATAGAACCTAATACATGGTCACTTGCACAGTAGCTTTTACGTACTCATGAGACCCAGGAAAATGATTTTCTATTCGGGAGATGACCTCTTTTCAAAATAAAATCAGTTTTGTTTATTGTTTTTAGCATAGATATTTATTTTAATGTTCAAAGTTCTCTTTTCCATGCTGAGCTCTGTCAAAAAAGTAAATGGCTACGGCAATTGTTGGTAATGCTTGATCGTTATATTTAATCATTTACTCATTTATTTTTATCAGTCAAGTTTCTTTGCGAAATATTTGGAGACCTCCCATCTCCCAGATATTTGACGAAAAATAATCAGTTTTAACGTGGAAAGTTTGATTCGTGGCCTTGAGAGGCTAGAACTGCCAAAAAACTTGTAGATGAGCCCTTTTCAAAATGACCGCTACAATTAGAAATGAGTTTTTATTGCTTAGTAAAAGTGGAAACAAGTTCAAGAAGATATGAAGTAAAATGCTACTAATATTTATTGATGCTTGTTTTATGAGTTTTTATTAATTAATTTGCGTTAATGAGCGATTTACTTTAGCTTTTTTTTTTTTGGTATTTCAAAGGAAATATTCGTTTTAACTTAAAATTATTTTTTATACATATTTCTAAAGCTTAGCTATGAAGCTATTTTAAAATTTTATTGGTGTTTTGTACATATATATTTGTAAAAGCAAAACCTTAGCATATAGGAAGAATTCTTTTTTATTTTAAATGAAACCGTAAAAAATTTGAATCTAGTGCTAAAAAAATAACCAAAATTAAACAATGATCTAAAATAAAGCATATTATAACTTTTTTCGAAAACGTTTGAAATTAAATATGGATTTTTTTCGTAGTAAATTATGTCTCTCAAACAAATTGATTAGAATTACGAGGCTGCAAGTCAGCAAGATGTAACTTTACAAATATGAATTATAAAATTCTTTTAAGAAACATTAAAAATATAATTAATCATTGTACGAATTATTAATACTTAATAATTACAATACAGGATTTTGTTTAAAAGCTGACGATGTTCGCTTAATACGTAAAATTATGATATCCATGTTTTTGTAGAGTGGCCAAAGATAAACTTAAATGACTATGGTATAAGTTTGTGAGTTCCATTAAACTTGGGCTTTTAAGTTTTTAATTTTTCTTAACTGAATTACGAACACATTGTATCCATGTCATATGAATAAATGTTACACTTTCGAATTATGGATACAATTTTTCGTGGAAGAGTGGGTCTAGTTCTTTCATATCTTAATATTTCAGTTGGGATGGAACTTTCATATATTATGCCTTAATCGAGTATTTGGTTACTCTGCAAAAATATCTCTCTTTGACACAAAGCAATTTCAAGAAAAAAAAATTTTCGTAGTTTACTTTTTCATTTGCTTTTTTAAGTTGCTTGTGTTCTACTTCAGTAATTACTGTCTTTATATACCTTCCAAACAAAAAAATAAAAAAAAGCATTGCAAAAAAAGTTAATTTTACATGAATTTATTTTAATATATCTGCACACTTTCGTTTAGAATAAAAAAAAATATAAATTTTCAACTTTGAATATTTGAAAGTCGGAATTAAAAAAATAGAAACAAAATAAATAAAAAAAATGTCTATTATAGCAAGCATTGCTGCTATTTTTTAAAACTATTTGATAAGATAAACGTGTTGATTTCTATTGAGATTTGAAAATAATGTAAATGTAACCCTTAAAATGCGAAATTTAAAATTTTATTTTCAAGCTAATAATGATAAACTCAATAATAGAAAAAGAATTTGTAAAGTAGCAATAGCTTACATTTTTACAAAACAATGCTAATATGGATGAATATATGTTTAAAAATCCAAGCATCATTTGATAAAATTTTAAATAAATAAAAAAGTAAACACCATTATAAAAGCACGACTTATGGTATATTAAATTGAATATATCTTTATATATGCCTGCATAACACAAATATACATACTATTAAAAAAATAAGTATATTCTTTTTAAGAAATACATTGCTGTACTGTATTTTGTTTTTTAAATCGTATGCGTTTTTAGTTGGCATAACGCACTTATACCATTTTATATAATATTCATAAAATTCAATAAAACTTTGCAATAACGTTTAAATTGTTCGATCTATATTAAGCGACAATTTAAAAAAAAAAAAAAACATTAAAAAAATTGCAGCTACATTAAGTTGGAAGCAAACAAAAATAAAAAAAACATGCTAACCTTTAAAAATCGTGTATTGTGTCACAAAATTCATTAAACATGTTATTAATATTTATATTATTGGATATTAGGTGTTTTCTGTTAACTTTTTTATATTTATTGAATTTTGAGTTCCTTGTTTGAAATATAAATTTAAGATTCAAACATTTTTTTTTTAAACGTATAAATATTTTAAAGAAACATATTACTGTAAAAATAGAGGAATTACCTTACTATAAAGTGTTAGACACAATCACAAAAACACATTATATTTTAAAATCATGCAGTTTATTTGCGTCTTAATTTTAATAGTGGTTCTTAGATTCAGTTTAATTTAATTGCCAAACAGTAATATGCTTCTATATTTAGTAATGGTATAATGATTATAATGAAAAATAAATAAATAAAATTCAAGAAAACTTTTTAATATCCCATCACAATAAATAATATGTTCTTTTTTATTGAAAATTAATAATAATCTAGCATAAAATATATACAAAAAACAAATATTAAATGATTTCAATTAAAAGAAATAAATCTTATATGCAATTCACATAAAAACATAAGTGTCAAGGGTGTGTTTCACTTCTGTATGTATGAAATGTTTCATTTAGTGACATTTTTCGCAAAAGTTATTCAATGGAAATAAGTTGAATTACTTTTTAATATGATTTCATAACTTTCTTTAACATCATTTGAAGTTTTTTTTTTGTTTTCTTTTAAAAGCAATAGTGCATACTCATAGGCTTAGGCCAAGTTGTTACGGAGTAAAGATTAAGCTACTTTAAATATAAAGAAAAAAAGTAATAAATTCGATGATTTATGAATATGATAGCATTGTTATCAATGATCTTTGAGTACAACTTCAACTCGCTGTGTTGAACACGTTACATATAAGGCTTAAACTTTGTAATAAGTTTTTCTACGTCAAACCAAATAAGCGTGTTCAAGAGTTTTAAGTGTTCGAAGTTGCAAGCAGAATCTTTACGTGTTCTAATTTTCCAATACAATACAAATGGACGAGATTGGATATTTTTAGGCGAATCCGTAAATCTACATAAGATTAAGACCATTAATTGCTTATAAATCATGATACAATGTTAAATTGAAATAAAATATAAAGTACGAATGGTAAATCGCTCATGTATGAAGAAGGGAATAAATTCATCGAATTGTTTGTGAGAGCTCGTAACTTATTTCGAAAATATTTCGGACAATTTTTTCAGCCTAGACACCTTTCTTTATACGCTCTCTAAAATTCGAAGTATGGAGATTCAAAGATAAATCAGCTGATCTTATGATATGCTTATTACTTTATTTTTGAAAAATTGATCGAAAAAGGTTTTTCCGCACAGAAAATTTTTTGCCATCATTTGTTTATATTGGAAAATGCTTTAACTCGTTTGTCGTTATTGCGAATGAGTGTATTAAGTTTTCGTTATAAAAGTTTTTTCGTTGTTTCAATTATAGAAATACATTTTTCGATATATATTCTTTTCAGAACGCAATCCGCGCGGAATCAATAATAAGACCAAATGGACCCTAATTTGATTGGTAATAAAATCAACTTGACTTGACTCGAGTATAATAATACGTGCGATTGACTGAAAATAATTTGTATCAATTCAAGTCGATTTTATTGACAACCACTGTGTCTCAAAATTCTGGCTCGCTATAAAGACTTTACGAACAAATTTGAATTAAGCATTCAAAAATCTTTAAGAAATTTAACATTTCATTTGAAATTTGGATACTAAGGGCTATGTATCTCAAAATTTTAAACTGCTAGAGCAGATTCGGATTCAGAGAGCCAAAACATGTAAAATAGTAGGTCTGGCTTAAAGTACAAACCATTTTCCAATATTTTTTGGTGTTTCCAAACGTTTTTGCCAATTGGGCATATCAATTTTTTTTGATCAAACTAAACGAAACTGACAAGATGTAGAATATTTGGTACACAGGTCACATATTCAATCATGCTTTTTGGAATTGAAAACAGCATGACCTACCCAGCTACAGATATCGAACTGCATTCCATTTTTCGCATTTCGCGCCTGTATTTTTTGCACTTACAGTACTGAACAGGAAGCTTAGTAAAAAATATAATATCGCTGAATATCTCTAATTTGGAAAACGTTTTCGAAAACAGGGCCGATCGTCAGCACTGGATTAAGGTAAGGCTATGAAGGATACAGGTCCATGCCCCGAGCTCATGGTTTGTTAGAATAGATCTGAGACTTCAGGAAACACCATAAGAAAAAATCTAACCGTCAAATCGCATAATGGGCGCAACGTGTTGCTCGACGCTATAATTTGCCATGGCGATTTGTTTTTAGTGACTGAAAATTAAGAGAAAAATAAAATAACCATCAGCTAAAACAACATGGCCGCCATGAACTGTAAAAATATACCCGTACTTATTGGAAAACACTAGACTAGGGATGGCCAACTGAGGTGCCCAAAAGTTGACAGCGCGCTGACGTTTACAACAAAAATTTCGCGCTAGTATGTGTATAAATGTGTGTAGGAATTCCAACGAAAAAAAAAACATGAGTATAAATGTGTTTTGTCTTTTCCACGTAAAGAAAAAATTACCCAGTAGAAATTCGTGCATCACTGATGTAAATAAATAAACTGCGAAAGCATCGCATGGCTACACGAAAAATTATTAAACTCAAAATTCATCAATAAAAACAAAAAGTACTTTTCCGAGAATTAAATTTATTTTCCATGAATATGAGTTTTTTTTACAACAATGATGCACACAAGTGCATTTTTTTTTGGTCTCTCGTTTCTTTTACAAGTCAATAATACATGTGTAAAAAATTGCTTTTCGCAGAAATAATGTCTTTGACCTGAAATTTTCACAACTGGCATTGCGCAACTCATTTGCTTTGTTTTTGCACGTTTGATTCCGACTGGGTCTCTTGCATATTAATTTTTCAAACGAACCAGCGCATAGAAATCAGCAACTGCACGGAGGGACGAATGATGGCACGTTTCATGGATTGTGACCGCTGGAAGATAAATGGCCAACCCTACCCTAGACAATCACGTATCGAGATAAAAAGCAGCTTTTGTCAAAACGGACAAGTTGAAGTGTTATTATGACCTCCAAGTTGGTGACTGCTGGAAACAGCTCTCCAGAAATTTTAGTCTTGACTAGGGACGGCTAGCATAGCTGGGCTAGAGGATGGTAACTTCTTAAAATGTCTGTATTGTCACCGAGGCATATTCACTGACGTCTGACGAGTATTTTGCACTAGTGGGAGCCTACGTACGTTCACTTCAGGCAGTAAATTCGCCCAAAACAGGTGGAACCGTAGGTTATCTATTCGTTAAGCGATAGCTGGCGATTTTCTGTTTTAACTTAGCTTTACTCACGTATGCAGGGCTCTGTGTGGAGGAAATTTCACTTACTCTTGCTTGAACCGGATCAAGGTGTTATGCGACCTGTGCTCGCTATACTTGGTGACCTACGACTCAGGCTTATCCACGCATCAGGTGCTTTGCGTTGGACATTTGCGTTCCATAGTTGTGGGACCCAAATAAACCCAATTCAGAATGCGAATCTCATACAAAACATGTTGAAAATATGTATGTAGCTACGCTGATGTTGGCTTCTAATTCCTACCTAAGCGATTCTCTGTGGAATTTTCGTTGCCTAGTCACGTATAGACCAGTTCGGTAAAGGTTGATGCAACGCAGCAAGGAAAGTCGACTGGTGCGTCATTTGTTGGAACCGTTGTATCCAGGGTTGCAAGGTTGAAATGGGCGAATTAACGGCCTTACAAAAAAAAAAATTTTTTTTTTAGTTTTCTAATTCTGTATTGACCTTATGTAGTCTAGTCTTATTACATATGTATAAGCAAACCTACACCTACACCTCCTTGCAGCTCCTTCCGGACAAATTTATTTCTATCTGACTTTTTTTTTGAAATATTTTTAGAAATATTTTTATGAAAAATATCAGGGACCTCTTTTGTTTTTAGCTTGATAAAAATTATTTTACCTTAAATTAACGGCCGTTGACGGCTTTCGCCTCCAATTAACGGCTTAACGGCCTTCTCTGCCGCCATCGGCTTTAGCATTCAATTAACGGCTTGGCCGCAACATTAACGGCCATCTGGCAACCCTGGTTGTATATACAGACGTATGTATGTCTTTTATTTAAAAGCAAAATTATTTTAGTTCCGTCACTCTTAATTTGAAAAAAATGGATGAAAATTTGGAACATACATACTTATAATTTCCATTGATTTTTGTTTTTGAAAGATATGGACTGACATTGATTAATACAGTTTCATACGACTCTTATTTATTGTAAAGTTGTCAATTGCAAGTCTTTACCTTTTGTTCAGTTGTAAGTAATACATATCAACGTTGATTCTATAACTTACTAACTTTGATTCATCGATGCAATACACTGCGTTCATAAACTATAGCACAATTTACGTATTTCAAGAAAACGTGCTGTAGCATGTTGGATATTTCACCTCTGACTCTCATATTGACAAATTTTGTGCTTAAATATGTTCTCTTTAAGCTGACATTATCAAATAGTATACTTACTTGACTCTCTCCATAAACCGTTACCAATATCTCCAACATTGCATTTTTTTTGCCTAAGAATCGTTCATTTAGTATAGCACAAATGACTTAAAGTCAATTTTTTTCAACAAAAACCACAAATTTTTATGATAACTGTATAATACGAGTTTACTGTGTCATTTGCGTCAAAATGCCACGTCGAAAAGTTTTGAATGAATTTGAGAAAGGTGAAATTATTGGTTTAAAAGAAAAAGGTGCATCAATAGCCAAAATCGCTGACAAAATATGCCGTAGCCGAAAAGTTATTTACAATTTTTTAGCAAATATTGAAAATTACGGAAAAAATAAGTCTGGAGGCCGAAGATTTAAATTATCAGAAGGAGAGCAGCGAACAATATTGAAAGAAGCGAGCAACAGTAATAAAAGCTGCAACCAACTTGCAGCTTGTGTTCCAACAAAAGTGTGCAAAACAACGATTTGGAATGCGCTCAAGCGCTCGAAACATATTTGCAGGCAAAAATTAAAGCTTATGCCACGCCTCCTCAAGCGTCATAAAGATGCACGGTTGGAGTTTTGCCGGAATAATATGGACAGAGACTGGACAAATGTAAGCTTTTTTAATATGGTCCTTTTTATCTTCGTAAATGGTTGTTAATTTTAACAGGTAATTTTTTCTGATGAAAAGAAGTTCAATTTGGACGGTCCGGATTGCAATAGAGGATATTTGCGTGATTTGAGAAAAGAACCCCAATATTTTTCAAAGAGAAATTTTGGTGGAGGTTCTATCATGATTTGGGGTGCTTTTACAGCTCAAAACACTTTGGAATTACAAGTTGTACCCACAAAGATGAACAGCGAATTATATTGTCAGCTGTTAAGAAATAGTTTGCTTCCATATATGGAGCAAAATAGAAGCTGTTGCTACATTTTTCAGCAAGACAACGCCGCTGTTCACGTCAGCAAGAAAACACAAGAGTGGCTTGAAATGAACAATGTCAACGTTTTGGGTTGGCCAGCTTGTTCTCCTGACCTGAATCCAATTGAGAACATTTGGGGGATTCTAGTCAGGCGAATATATGCAGATAAACGACAGTTTTCAAGTGTTGCAGAGTTAAAAACAGCCATATTTGAAGAGTGGGAGGCTCTCGACGCTCAACTGTTACAAAATTTAGTACATTCCATGCGTATAAGAATATTTGAATGCACTAAATCAAATGGTGGAGTCACGTCCTATTAAATAATAAAAAAATTAAATAAAAATTCGTGGTTTTTCTTGAAAAAAATTTACTTTAAATCATTTGTGCTATACTAAATGAACGATTTTTAGGCAGAAAATATGCAATGTTGGAGATATTGGTAACGGTTTATGGAGAGATTCAAGTAAGTATACTATTTGATAATGTCATCTTAAAGAGAACATATTTAAGCACAAAATTTGTCAATATGAGAGTCAGAGGTGAAATATCCAACATGCTACAGCACGTTTTCTTGAAATACGTACATAAATTGTGCTATAGTTTATGAACGCAGTGTATGTAGTAAAATATAAATATTTTAATAATATATAAAATTATGCACATTAACTGAATAATTTATTTGTTCTCTTTCTAAGGAATTCTAAAGGATTAAAAAAGCGCGCACAATCTTTGCACATCTTATCCCCTTCAATAGTGCTGTGTTTTAATGACTAAAATGACGACATCATGGCCCGTGCTGGCGAACGCCAAAGATAAGTGGCGTCTTACAGATTGTAAAGGCGACTCCTGAACTTAATTCATCGCATCATCAAAACTAATTTAGCGCTTTGATAAACTTGTCATCCCTGATATTTAAGACGAAAAAGGCGAAGACGGCGACATCGATGAGTACGAGTAGCTATAGTCATAGCCACATGCCGTGATGTACTCGAATGCGCGTGGCGTCAGGATCGGTGGCACCATAACATTCACAAATATAATTTAACAATCTTCTGCGCTGGTGGACTTTTTATTTTTTGTAATGTTGAAGACAGCTAAATGAACTTCTGGACAGAATGGCTCATATTCATAATCAGTTTTTAGACTCGAGTCTATACAAACTGAAGTGTTAAGTTAAAAACAGCTTTAGATATATTTATAGCTAAACTTTTTCTTAAGTTAGCAGCAGCTTTTGTCTGTTTCTAACGTATGTCCAAAAGCTTTTGTTTACTTTAGACTCAAGTTTAAAAATTACTTCAAATATGCGGTATAATGTATAGGTCGCTATAACTACAAAACTATAGAGTCGATATCAAAGCTTCCAAAATTGATTTCTAAAAGTTACGCAGAAACAGTTCCTTTACTAATATACATATTTATTTATTGTCTATGAACATAAATTCTTACAGACTAGAATATAAAAAGAATAAAAGTTCAATATATTTCAAAACTATTAAAAAAATACTATATTATAATGACCTCATCGAACTTTTAGAAATTGAAAAATCTAAATTACATAAAGGATTAATATCATTAAACAATTTTAGATTTCTGAAAATAGGTGCATTTGAAGCATAATTAGTGCGAACAGAACTTAAATAAAAAGGATCATAATTTCTGAGAGCCCTTGTTGGGATATTAAACTGTATCATTTTAGTTAAATGCTTCTGAACTTGAACTCGAATACGATATTCTTCGATCATCATCAACTTTTTCAATACCGATCACCGATTCTTTTAAAATTTTTCTATACTATTCTTTTATCGAATCTTAAATATTTTTCGAATTATATTGACGTTTTGCGATACAAGTTTGACTTTCGTCGACTTTAATCGGTATCACTCGATATATTTCAAATTCTATGACTTTTTCGTGTTATTATTTATATTAAATAAATAAATAAATAAAAAAAAAAAATTATTCCACGAGGAAAACGATCGCAGCAGCCATAGTCGTTTTAGAGAGAAAAAAAAGAAGAAATATTTTAATATTTTAAAAGCGCATTTCATCAGAAATTTATTTATGTGTACGTACCCCCTTGTGGGTAGTAGTACTTTACATTATGCCTCTTTCGATAAGCCCAACATCTGCTGATTCTCCATCACAACAAAACGAACATATCATACATAGCCTCACTCTGAATCCTCTACAGCAGTCGCTGCTTGACACGGCTGTATCTGGAAGCAACTTTAGAGAAGATAATTCTATTTTCCAAGAAATACAAACTACACCAGCACGTTTTGATGCTGCTCAACAATTGGTCCAACTAAGTAACGACAATTTGAACGAAAATATGGAAAATAGTGATGAGTTGTGGATCCAGATTACAGGAAAAGAAAAGCAACGGATGTATATGCCCGTACTAAGGCGTTCGAAGCAATGAAACAACCAACCAACCAAAATGGTTTCGCACTGCTGGATGGGCTTAACCCTGAGCAGAAGGATACCGGTAAGTATCATTATAGTAATCAGTTTGATAGTAAACAGCCAAGTGTAGAAGCCAATTCTATGGCTATAAAATCTAAGTTTTGCCCACCAATTACATTATTTGGGGTTAACTGCAGAAAATTAATTGAGGACGTTAAGGCCAAAGTGCCGTATATTCGCGCTAAACTCATTAATGTTAACAGTCATAAGAGTAAGTTATTCGTTGATTACGCGACGGTGCACGCTGAGCCTTTGGCGGCTCTTCGGAAATCTGAGTCAGTACGTACTCCTTTGCGCCGGCGGCTGTAAAATCGGACAATCTTATATTAAGGGGCATAAGCACTGAATACAGTGAATTAGAAATTCTATCAGAACTGAACTCACTGCTTCCTGATGTGGTGGAGGAGGTTAGTAAATTCGAAACCATGCATTCCAGACTATTAAACGCCGGCTAACAAAGCTTACTGATGAAATGACGTAGCGGTCATGGAAACTAGTATAAGCAGCTCGTTGCCCAAATTTGTTCCTTTAATGCATTTTGCGAAATTTTTCACTTCTATTAAAAATATTAAATCCCAACTTTTTAGAATTTTATGTGGTGTTCCGCAAGGCTCTGTTCTCGGTCCCAAATTATTCAACATATATGTATATGCATCACTTTCCTTATTTAAATCAAAACTATGGCTCATCTACTGCTATTATTTTTGCAGATGACACTCTGGTCTATGCACATTCGGTCTACCCTTATGATGCCTTACAAATATTAAAACGACACCTACAAATAATGGGGAATTAAAATAAACTTTCCTAAGTCTGAATGTATTTGTTTCAGAACCTCTTTCGGAAAAGGTAAAATCGGTGTCGTTGGACAAAGTAAAATAATTTCTCTCCAAGTACCTTGGAGTTCAATTCTCAAACTTATTTAAAGTCAACTCTCACGCTAGATTGGTTAAATTGAAAGCTCTGAAAGTTTCAAATATGCTCTCTTCTTATACAGTGGTCGAGGTATATATTTTGACAAATATGTGCGTTTTAGTGTTCTTTCTGCATTGGCTAACTGTCAATGCTAACGATACTATTGTATATACTTATGTAAAAACAATAAGACATGCTAGGCGCCAAAAAGAACAAAAAAGCTGCGTATTTTTTTGTTGTTGATTTAAGTGCTGCAGTATATTTAAAAGATAAAAAACCATATTTTGACAATTCCTATGGCATAAGTTTACTTTCGGAGAGCCTCTCATTTTTTTATAAAGTTCTACTTTTCTTACGAGGCTTTCAATACTGAACACGAATATGGAATCAAAAGTTGGATAGCGCATCTAGTTTCGGAGATATAGCCATCAGAAGTCGGGGATATAGCTTTAAATGAAATCGTTGTCATAATTTAGGAACCATTGGATCGACTTTCAAAATATGGATGTCAGATGAAAAATATTTTAATGGGCTATATAAACTCATAAAAGTATGAATTTTCAGCTATAAGTTTTGAAAATTTTCGAGATATTACAATTTATCTAAGTTTCTAGGTCAACTTTTTGTTTAAAAAAGCGTTATGTAAATAGAGGCAAATGTTCTGTTATTAATTGAAAAAGAAAAGACTCAATGAATTGAATTGAATTGTACACCCATACCTCGATTTACGGGGTAGATAGGTTTTTGAAAAAACCACGTAATTCAAAACCGCGTAAATCGAGACAAGAAGTCCATACAAATTGAGTGGATTGGTTTTCAGAATTTAAAAATCGCGTAAATCGAGCAATAGAACTCAAAGAAAATAGCATAGTTGGTAAAAAAAAATCCGCGTAAACTGAACCCATAATGTACATATGTACGTACCTACCTAATGAAAAATTGGAGATTATATAAAAAATAATAATTAAATAAAATAATTAGATTTTATGGAATTAATTTTTATTTTTTAAATTCAATCACATATCCAAAGTATTAATTATAAAAAGTAAGAAAATTAAATAAAAAAGTAACATGAAAGTAAAATCAATTTCCAAAAAATATTATGTTGACCATGGTGTAATAACAAAGGTGAAGTAATTAAGGACAGCCATAAGTGTTGAAGCCATTTTAAGAGCGTGAGAGTATTCGCTGACTTGCTTTAACTTTGACATTATAACATTTCAATTGCCCCTTCAACAAAGTTAAGCGCTTTGATAAATTGCAGAGCTTAAGCATAAAGTTCTAGAAAACTTTCTGAACGATAAGCTGCTAATGTTGCGCAAATACTTTAATTGTGACAAATTTGGTCGCTGTTGTTGTTATTCAATATTAGAAAAGACTTATTAGTGTCAGATTGAAACCCGATGCACGATTTAGCATAATTAATTATTCGCAATAGAATTTTGAAAAGCCTAACACAAATACCACTTGGTAAAAAGTTGCTTCAAACGCTTCAAAAATGTAGGAGTTGCTAAACGGGACCAATAATGAAAAACAACTATATGTCAACAATAAAGTCGAATTGGTGATAAATGTCAATGTGAGTCTATTACTGGCCAATATCCAGAAAATGATGAGAGAAGTGTCATAATTACTCCACCTTTGTTATTACACCATGACTCCACCTTTGTCTTTACACCCTGATGTTTACTACATATGTATATACGAAACTTCGTCATATTATTTATGTCCAAGTGTTTTTATCTGAAAAAAATTTCTTATACGTGCTATTAGCTCAAAAAAAAATTTAGTCAAATAAAATTTTGAAACCGCGTTATTTTAAAACCGCGCAAAAGAAGTACCGCGTAAATCGAGGGATGGGTGTATATTATTCCACTTTTATGGGATTTTACTGATGTTTTTCATTAGTATTCGATTTTTACTCGATTTCCTTAATGTTTTTCTTGATACTTTCCAGCTTATATCGACTTTTCGACACTATGTTTAGAGATTTTTGCGATGCTTCAACTTATATAGAATTACACTGTAGAAGAAAAATTTTTTTGCTAAAGTCTATTTGGATATGACGCTTCGGGGTGAAAATATACAATATTTGTTCAAGTTGGCTCAAATTTTTGAGTAATGAACATTTGAATTTTGCATCTCGATTTATGTGGTTTTTTCGATATATCGCGTAAGCAAACTGAGTTCATCTCTTCAATATCTGCAACTTTCTCCAACAAATTAGTCTTTTTGAATGTATTTTCGGCAAGTTAGAACACAAAATTCCCAAACAAAAGTGGCATTTTTCGCCTTTTATGACATTCGGCTCAATAAAAATCACCCGAGTGGAGGTGGATTTCAAAAGAGATGTATTTAGAAATAAAATTAAAATTTGTTTTAATTAATCCACGGAAAAACTGCATTACGGAGCCAAGCAAATAATAAAAAATCGGTTCGGCAGCAAGTACCGTACAAGCAACTTCTCTTGAGAACAATTCTTGTTTTTTAATGTTTCGATACTTCGAAAATCATTTGAGAATATCTTATGATTACAATATGGCACTATTTATCTAGATTAAACAAATACATAGGCATTCTGATGAATATCTATTTCAACTCTACGAATCCATACTTTTATATGAAATTTATATTGCGTGCATAAAAAAGTCAGTTTTTTATGAATAAAAAACGAACCGCTGGACCGATTTTTTGCAGACTTTCAGATCTAAGTCATGACGTGGCGTATCGATTGATATGGTCATCAAAAAATTCTGTCCGGTAGTTATTGAGGAAACGAAAGCCAAAATATGTCTACATACGTACGTACATACGTACACACACACACACAGACATCACTCTAAAAATACTTGTAAACGATTGTCGAGGTCTTGAAACGTAAAGAAAACACAAAATTACCTATTTCGATTTTCGGACCTATTATAATAACTTCTCAAGAGAAGTTAAAAAGTAATATCGAATTACAATGTATTTAAATGTATAAAATTTAGAAAATACCTACCTTAAGAGGCTGTCCATAAATTACATAACGCTAATTTCGAGCTTTTGAACCCCCCTCCCCGCCCCCTTTGTCACATCTGCCTCCACTCTTCCCCACACCTCCTGGTTCATTTAACGTCACATAAGAAATAAACATTAAAAATCTCAACGCAGGTGTGTGAGGGTGAGGTGACGTGGATAAAAAAAAACAATTAACAGAGTCTCAAATTCAAATTTCATTGGAATTGGTTTCTCGATTACAGAAAAGAAAATTCAAAAAGTTTTAAAATTCTAGTAACTATTGCTAGACGCCAGAAAAAAATTCTTACTTTTTTTTCAAGGTCTAGTACTTTTTTTGGATTCTAGGAAAAACTTCTGCTTGAATACCAGAAGTTCTAACAATTATGGTTTGATTTAAGAAGTATTTCGTTTGGTTTAAGTGATTCTTGGATCAAGAAAAGCAAATGCATGAATCAAATAAAAATCGGTTTGGACGAGAACCGTTCTACGATTTCTTGATTCAACTACATTCTACTTCCATTTTAGAAATTAATTCCCTCCGTGTAAAATACATGAAAATTTACCTGTGATCGAACTTATCTTCCTATATATTATTATGACAGTCTTAAAGTAATACTACGACAGTAGCATGACACCTCGATCCAGGGTTGTCGCAGTCACTTCACTGTGTTTCACTGCGATTCAAAGTACGACACTGCGAGACTGCATCTTTTATGAAAACACTGCACTTTTAGAAAAAAAATGTCGCAAAAGTAGTCTAGCAAAAAATTTTCAAATTATAAATTCTTGCAATCACTCCTGGATTATTAACGGATTGGAGTTGACAACGCAGAATTTTTAATTAATTTTACTGTAACATTATTGGCTTCATCAGCTTTTGATATTTTAATTTAACTTTTATTTTCACTGCTTTTCATGCAAAGCAATGAACGAGGCCCGTTCAACGTTCAAATCTAAAAAATAAATTTAAAAGATCCTTTTTTGAAAGCGGTTCAATTGTTAAGTACGATTTCGCTAGGCTTTGCTACTGATTCTGATTTTTCCTATCCTGGTAAATAATGATGACATACTATAGGTGATGTCGGAGGTGATGTGGTTTAATGCAGAAGCCAAAAAAACCAAAAGAAAAAAATTTGGAAGAACTTTGGCATATGGAATTTTTTTCATTTAAAAACGCTTTATACGAAATTTGGTATCCTGGCTTAAAACAATTTGTTGGCGCACTATTATGGCTACCTCACAGTATCGTATTCACCGAACGCATTTTTTCACTAAAAAAAAACGGTTTCTAATGAAGGAATAGATACAACCAATATTGCCGTCAGAAGCGAAAACGGCGTATCTCAAAGAAATTGATATTCGAGATTCTTATGGCATCGGATACCTTAAGAAATTACGCATCTAATGAACTGCGTCTAATGCCGGTGTCTTAGTTCAAACCTATAAAAAAATTGCCTAAGAAAATTAACTATTTCTCAATTTTACATGCATTTCAATAAATTGACATAAACAAAACATCAATTATCTCGAAACGAGTTTTTTTGAGATACGCCCTTTTCGCTTCTGACGGCAGAATAGTCGTGTGTCGTATTTTTATTTTTTTTCTTAGTTTATTTTAAACTATATAAACAAAGTACATACAAATATATATATGTACTTTTATAATTATTATTTTTACAAAATGTACTGAACTATGCCATGGAGGCACAAAATGCCACAATTTAATTTTTACTTTATTTAATTTTAACAAATAATTAAATTTTATTTATAATTTATCGAAAAAGTCTGTTTTTTTTTATGTTACTGAAAAAAATAGTCGAATACAATGAAATTCTTGATGTGATGAAATGCTATAAAATCATCTCTGGCAAAATGCTTCAAACGGGGAACTTGCTTCAATGCCTCATCATATGAAGTTATGGGGTCAGCAATTTTCTCATCATCTTCATCATCGTCTTCAGACTCGCTTATCTCTGGAGTGGCGCTTTGATTTTCAAATTGTACTTCAATATTGTTGACTTCAGTTAATAAACTTTGATCGATTTTCGAAAATTCGTCAAAACCAGCAAACCAGAATGAACGAAAAAGACCAACTCTACTCAACACTTCTGACATTAGCATTATTAGGGAAACCACCAAATTCGTTACTTACAAAACAAAAACGAATTAAAGTTTGTGAAAAAGGGATGTTGTACAAACTTAATAGAATTCTTATTTGATTCTGATATTTTGACTTAGAATATAGTGTCCGCGTCCGGTCATTGGAGCGTCCGGCTATCGGAATTAATTTTATATGGAAAAGTTAATGAAAAGTGAGTGTCGCCGAAATGTGTCCGGTTATGGGGGCTGTCCGTAATAGGGAATTTCACTGTACACGTATGTATCTTTTTCTTATAACACTGCGAAATTCACTGCACTTTTGTTTTTAAAACACTGCGAACACTTCACTTTCCAACAATTTTTTAGAATTTTCACTGCGGTCAAAAATTCCAAAACGACATCCCTGCCTCGATCCTTATAACCTAATATTATATTGTCAAAGCAACTTGTACGTCCAACGAAGAAGAATTTCTGTGAAGTACATATATGTCCGAACGAAAATTCATGCTATATTACACTATCAATATAGGAATCATTACAGTTCATTGTGAACGATTATGCACGATCGTAGAGATTTTATCAACACTGACATTTGCGAAAAGCAAGGTGCACAACGAAGTAAACAGAGGTTAATGCGCATTCAGTTGATCAACATAAAGGTGCGTTCATGTAAATGAAGATGTCTACACAGTGAGTGAATTGTAGTAGCGATTTTATCGACCGTTTGATATAGATGACCTGTCGTTAATATTTCGAATTGTAAAAAGAAAATTATTTTATGTCGTGCTTTTAAGAAAGATTGCAAATATTTGTTACGTTACATGCTCCTTGACCCCCTCCCCCCTTTGTCACAAATTGTCACGTACACTCAGACCCCCTCCCCCCTAAGAGCGTTACGTAATTTATGGACAGCCCCTAAGTGTAATTTGAATCTTTTAGAAGAGTTAAAAATTCATCAAATGGAAATGGATGGTAGATGGTAATGGTAGATTCAACACTTTTCCAAATGTTGGCTGGTGAGGTATATTCTCATATTAAAACAAGACTGTAGTTGTGCACAGCCAGTCCAATCTAAAAAATTTATTGTGCGCAATTAAATACCACTTTTAATATGGTATTAAGACTCACAAATTTCAGCAACAGATTAATTTCATTACATTAACCCATAAGTGTTAGGAAAAAGTAGTTTTCATCATGCCATAACTCACCATCGCCATTGCTAAATACATTATGCATAAATGGATCTGTCACTTGATTCTCGTTATGTTAATTTAAATCTACATTACCCAATTGTTAGTTTTCCTGTGCTCGTCCCCCCCAAAAAAAAAACATGCATCCAAATGTGTTTGAAAGGCGCCAAAAATCTGAATAAAAAACACAAATATCACAAAAATTGGCAACTCAAAAACCAATAACGATAAGTATTAGATATATGGTCGGTTGGTCACAGTTTGACTTCCCGTTTCCCTCATCGGCTTTCGCTAGTCTCTGCGTCTTGGTGTTTCTTTTAGTTCATGCGTCGTGTATGGATGGGTGCAGGGTAGTAACTCTTCGCAACAAAACAAAAACAAAGCATGGAGCATAGTTAGCGAAGAAAAAAATAGTAATTGCGATTTGCCCCCGTTTCGAGAGATTCTTCATACGACGAATTTGCCACATTTTTGGTTATTATGAGAGTGTTTCTTTAGCACGATTGCTTGTTTGTCTGTCTGTCTGGCTGCCTGGCTGTATGTTTAATTGTTTGCTTGTTTGTTTATTTGATTTTTGTATGGAAAACAATATGATGGTCGGTTTTCATTTTACGAGCGCGTCGACTGGCGAGCCAAAATGCAAAAACAACAGCAAGGCGATAATAGTGGTGACCACGTTGACGACAGCAACGGCTGTGAAGACACCGTCGTCGATATCATGAAGATTCACTGCGTTGCACAATAGGACAAGCTGTTGAAAGGAACTGACAAAAATATAGAAATTCTCCATTCGATTGGAATTTTATTTTTGCCTTATCTCATGGCATCATCGATATATTGCCGTGCTTGGCTAAAATACATATTAGAGAGATTAAGAGAAAAACCGTTTTTGAAGTTGCAGCTACATATATCTCAACGGTACAGAATTATATTGACTCAAGAAAAATATTCAAATAGCGCCGAATCGCGTCTAACCACGTTTTCACTATAAGTTATGATCCGCCATTGGCTCTAATCAAAGTCAAGATGTGATTTATGACTAAATTCCATAGCAGGGGATATGACTTCTCACTGTGGTGATTCGAGTACTACCTCAATCCTCACTACTGCAGTGAGTTTGGTCTTAATCTTCCCATGCCCAAGCCCATGAATTCCTTTCTATCCTAGTTTCTGTATTGCAGGTGTTCAAGCGGAGCCAATAGTTAACCCAATCTTCAGCCTTCATTAATTTATTGGCCTTGGAGAAAAGCCTTTTTGGCTTATAGGATAAATTTAAAGAAATGACTTGCTGGGTGTCCTTAAATTGAAAAGTGTACGATAGTGATCCGAGAAGGAGGATTGTGAAGATATCTGGCAATTATCGTATTGCAGATACGCGATTATAATCCAAACGCTGCGCGTTCACATACTGTCACAATGTCGAACAATGCTTACAAGTACTTAATTATATACCTTCAACAGCGGGACGACAAACCTTGCTATTTACAAGCGAAAACTTTTGCAGCAAAGCCAAATTCATCATCTTCGCGGTCATATTAAATAACAAATAGTCACTGTCAGCCTTGGAGTGATGAAGTTTTTCTTAAACGCCTTCATGTGAATAGGCTTCTACAACATTGATGTTGAGTGTAGTGTCAGTATCAAAATTGTTATCTAACCGTTATCGGTATGTTTAAGTATGCAGTAGTATAGGTTTAGGAATGTTCGAGGCACCCCGTGTTTTATGGTGTTGTCCAGCGTTTATGTACCAAATTTAATTTCATTCCCATTTTAAACTCTCGAGATATAGCATTCTTACTTTTGTACGAGAGGTGCCATGCGTACCTACTTGCGAAATCCCACTCAGTTTTTCTGAAATATTTTGTTGAGTTGCTAAGTATCATCACAATATTTCCAAGGTTTTTCCACCCATATTTATAAACATTTTTTGTGTCACCTTCTCTCTAAGTTTCATACTCATAATCATATTCCCATTAATTACTTTTACCTTACGTGATGCTAATCTTAAAAAAGGGTCTGATTTCGATCACATTTCCTAGTTCTCAATAACCCCAATAATAACACAGGCACAAAAAAAAAAAAAAAAAAAATCTCGTGACCCAGAGGAAAGACCACTCTATTCCTACATTTTCGAGGTTGCTGAATCCGAATATGACCATCAAAAATGGTTTCAATTGCCAGTTTTCCCGCTACCACCCCCTTGGGGACCGAAGTTCAAATTGGCATACATTGTTGAAATGAGTGTGCATTTCTACGTTCGTTGCATGCTAAAACCATAAAACAAAAAATAAGTACGACCCTTCCATCACCCCCTAGCGCCTTTTTACTACCCCTAGAAAGGGGTTGAAACTCGAATTTTCATGAAAAAAAGGTGGGTGCTAGGTGGTGATGGGAAGGTCAAATTTACTTTTTGTTGTCAATTTCGGTTTCAGTGCCCCAAAAAACATAGAAATGCACATCTATCTCAATTTTGCATGAAAATTGAAGTTTGACCTCCTTTCTAGGGGTACTAAAACTTTCCGGTACATTGCACAACATAATTATGACTTTTAGGTAATTATGGCCACTTGGGTGATACCGTAACGCTTAAGGAGAGGGGAGGGGGGGAGGGTCAAAAGTCTTCAAAAATTGCGTTACGTAATACTTGAACGGCCCCTAACCTGATTCCCAGGTAAGTTAGAATTAGCAACAAGGGACATCACGTTAGAAAATTCTAACCTGAGGTTTGATTACATTAACCAAATTTATTTTCTGAGTGCAAGGAGTATAAAATAAAATTGTGTAGTTAGCGAAGATCCCCTGGTAGGGTAGTAGTCACTTACAAATGACCTGACAAATCATGATCATCCGAGCTATAAAATAAAACACCGTCACACCACCACAATTATTATTGAGATATCTATTTTTTTTTTTTCAAAACATAAATAGCTCATTTAAAAAGTGTTATCTCATCTTTTTTTTAAATTTTTTCCTAGATTGAAAAGTGCTCGATTTAGTTGGGTATTATGTGATATAGTAGATCGTCATTTCATCTGATAATCTGATATTTATCGAGCAGTTTTCTATTTTTTCGAATTTTTATTTTTTCTATTTGTGATGAAACGTTGCGTAATAGCCATATACATATGTACATACATATATAGCTACTTATGTCAAAATTGGTCAGTATGAAGTTAATAGAATAAACAATGTAATTTACTGATAACACAAAATTGATTTTAGCTACTTAATGAATGGAAAATTGATTTTTAAAAGCAAATTGCAAAATTCGCATCCCAAAAACCCGCATTTTTAAGCAAATACTTGCAGAAGTCAGATTAAACATTCAATTGAAATATCCTTTAGATTTTACATTTTATTAGTAATTCTAGCACTTCAAGGACATCAATGCGAAACCAAGGTATTAAACAATTTATTTCTATTAAAACTGATTTTAGGAGAAAAAATAAGAATTTTAATTTTTTCTTTGAATTTAGCGAATTTTGGACATCTACGCAACGTTACTCAGTTACACGATTCCAAAGGAAGTGATCCTACAATTAAATTGCAGTTTACCTTCAATTGCAGAAATGCCAATCAATGGTACTGCAATGTCTAAATTAAAAACACATCCAGCAATCTACGTTAGATATAGATCATAGATCATAGATATACAAGGGCATATAAATATTTCTATTGAACGTGATGGTCGATATGATACTTATTTGTCGACAACAGTTGATTTTTGTAAAATGCGATATGCTAAAATTGAACAGCCATTTGTTCGATATATGCGTAATGAGTTTATTCGTGTGGCGAAACCAAATGCAGATTGTCCTATAAAAAAGGTAAGTGCGTAGTAATTTCTTTGAAAAATTTTGAAAATGGAACTCATTTGACCGTTTTATTAATTTTATTCTATCTTGAACTACTTAAGAGTGGGCTGAAATTCGAAAATGCTTAGGTGCGCTCGACTTTTCAGAATCCTTGTGTCATAAAACACATAAAGAAAACGCACTTTAAAGTAGAAAAAATTTATTTATTACAACTCAAATATATCTTGAAACATTTAAGAAGATTTATACGAATTTTTCCGTAATTAAATTTTGAATCGGTATCGAACTCATTTATTCCAATTTCATTTCCTTTTGTTTTTGAATTTTAATTTTTTGTTTTTGAAAAATTTGAGAACTTGTTTGTTTAATAAATTATGTTTATATAGGTACATAACGCACATATTTGCGATAGCTATGCACCTACATATGTAAGTATATTGATAAACGACAACATACTCTTGTAAAATGCTTATTTGTTTCCTTTCTTAGAATATTCTATACGAACTTTATAATTTAGTGGTGAGTAACAAATTCATTCAACCTTATTGGCCACAACTTAATTGGAAGATTAATATTCAATTCTGGTTGATGCTGTTGCTTTAATTGGCAAAATGGAATGTATCAACATTTGAGTATATAGGTAATTTAGGTTAATGGCTTTAATTTTTATAGTAATAAATACATCAATTGTTAAAGTAAGAAAACTATGATCAAATTATTGCAACTATGCTACTTTACTTTACTATGTTACTTTATTTAAAAGTATGAACTAAAATTTCTTTGAGATCGGGTATCAGCTGAGATATAAGCGTGGAAAGATTTTCCATTTCTTCAATTTTGTCAAGCAATGCACTACTAAGCTATCAACTACCAAAGCCTTGCTATAGCGAGGAAAATTACGTTGATTGCTTTCTATTACATAAGCGTGGAAAGATTTGCTATTTCTTAAATTTTTTCAAGTAATTCACTGATTAACTACCAAAGCCTTGCTGTACCTATTCTAGATCCGGTCAACTTTTATCATTTTAATAAAACATTTTCGTCTCATTCTTTCGCAGTTTCACTTCCACCGCGTGTGAACTGCACCCATGTTTTTTCTTTTTTTTTTTTTTGTTTGCCTGTGTAATCAATAAAATAAGCATTGGCACCTTCCCTTTTTTCGCAAAATTTTTTTAAGGCTTGTAAATTATTTTGAACAATAAATAAAGCACTAATTTTAAACATCAAAAGATGTGTCTTTAACTGAATAAAATTTCTCTTATTTTAACACCAATTTTTATAGCAATATGCAATATTTTTCTCTAAATAATTTGTTTAATGCGCCCCACTGTACGATGGCTCATCAAAGCGGCATGAAATCATATCGCGCGCTTTTTTTGTGGTCGGCGGCTTATTTGTGTTGGAATAAATACGGAAGAAGAACAAAAGAAAAAGGCGCCAACCAACAACGTAACAAGTGGCAATGACGATGGCGACGACAACGGCGGCAGCGACTGTGGTGGAAAATTGTTGCGAATGATTTCACGGCAGTTTGTTGTGAGTTGGTTGGCAACGAATAGATCTCACAAACTATGAAACGCTCCATGCAGGGGTCGATCGTCAATAACTACTGATTTCGTTGGAATCATTTAAGTAGCGGCTGCCTTATTGTCGCAGTAGAATGAGTATGTCGCAGCAGCATCAGGCGACAGCAAATTGTTTGTCTCGACAGCTCGTACGCTCTGTGGCGACAAAATTGGAGACAAACATACATGCTTACACAAATAAAATGGAGTCACAGGACATCATCGTGCAGCAGGACTTTTGCTTTGAGGCGACGCATAGTTGGCTGGTGGCGAGTTGTGAATCTTTAAGTTCTTATCCTTAACCCATTTTCACTAAGCTACTGGATTTTCTTTTTGTTGTTAATTTTTCCTCAAAGTTTGTACAGAAAAAAAGGTCAACAACTGTTTCCCAAAAATATTTAACTTTGTTCCAATTTTAATGAAAGATTATTTTACTTTGGGAAGGGGCAGTTCCTTATTTTAATCTTTAATTAGGGCAACTGTGTCCATTGTTCAAGCTAAGACCAAATGTTTGTTTTATGACGTTATAGCTTAACTCTAAATTGAATAAAATTAAATTGAATTTCAATCTGATTGCGTAAAAAATTTAGTCAAAACGGAGTTACAATGGGTTAAACATTGGGATGATGAGTCGTTTAGTCGCCATGCGCCAAATGGCAAAATCGCCGACTGACGACGTAAGTTGGACGCCGTTTTTGCTAGCATTGTTAGTCGCGACACAATGTAGTCACCGAGTTACAATTAGAGATGATAAAATGCTAGAGTTGTTGACGAGAGCCACGACGACGCTCATTGACGACAGCGCGACATCCTGTTCAGTAGTCTCCATTCAGTTTAAGCAATTCAATAAGAATTAGTTTTGTTTATGAATCCAACACTGTGAGAAAATTGAATCGTATGTTTGAGGAAATTCGTTGCAGAACTTTAGGCGTGTTGCAGTTTGAGTCAACTCCGTGTTATGCGTAATCATAAGACATGCTATTTTGTCTGGTCTTAGCTTTGTTAAATGGTGTCTCAGAGTTAAAAAGGAAAGGACGCTGATTTCGAAAAAAGTTTTCACAAAAAAATTATGATTTGAAAAAAATGTACTGAGGGGGTGCTTAAGTTTTGGCCAATACTGTATGTGTTACTTGTGGTGTTCGCCTCTTATTCTAAACGTTTGCAAGTGCTTAGAGTGCACAAAAGTTTTCATATAAGACTATTCTAAAATACTCAGACTCACGGACACACCGGCTTCTACACAAAGGTGGGATATGGTCGGAACATTTTTTTTAAAATGAGTTTCAATTACCATTAATCTGGTAATGCTATTTTCAAAAGTTGTGGGATATCTTTAACAGTTTTTAAGTTATTAGAGAAAAAACCGTATTGGGGCATATCTCTTCTATTTTTGAAAAGCATTCGACTTTTATCCCATGGAGATTGAAAATCCGAAAAATACTCCTTACCTGTTTACCTCCGTTTAAGAGAACTCCCTTATGCAGGCCGGAATTTACCTTAGAGGCACACTAGGCCAGTGCCTAGGGCGGCAAATATTGGGAACTTTGAACATTTTTTTAAAATTTTTTTACACAGGGGGAAAAAAGTGCGAATACCTCGAATGTCGTCCCCTAAATTACCTAAAAAATGAATGTTGACAAGCAAAAAAAAAAAAGGCGGCAATTTCTGAATGGTCTAAGGGCGGCAAATTTCTAAATACGGGCCTGCCCTTCTGAATTTAAGGATCTCCAAAGAGAGAGAGAGCGAGAGCAGTTCTGTTTTATGAGCCTCCAAGCCATATTTCTTGGCCCCAAGCGTTAGCTTGTTCAGAGCCCCTTACAGAAGGTCTTCCAAATTCTTAAAGGAAACTTGACACTAGCAATAAGTGCTACATTGCTTGCATAAGCTAAAAACCCTTCAGCGATATTAACATTAAGAATCTTTAATTTTTTTTTTAAATTTATAGTTTTCAAAAAAGTTTCGTAATTTTTTTCTTCTAATGTACAATTATGACTCGCAGCATTCTTAATAAGCGATACAACATCCTTTTTGTCTTTTTTTATCCTTTAATCCTTTTGTGTTGTTGCTGCTGTTTCTTTGAAGTTTTTTTCACTTGTGAAGTGATGCCAAGTCAAGGAGTCAAGGGGGGGGGGAGCGTATGTGTGTGGTAGTGTTTTATGTGCTCTATCGGTTTTAAATTGAGTAAAAATGAAGACATCATATTGATAACGTGATTATTTGGTGCTGGCTGTTGATGATAATGATGATGTTTAGTTGGCTTTGCCACTTGGGTGGGATGGGATGGTTGGTACCGGCATCGACAATGGCACCGGCGCTAACGTTGCTTATGGCGCTAGTTGTGGCTTTGGCTTTGACTGATATTCTGACTATCTGGCTATGTGGCTACAGCTACTGCGGCCGATGCTCGCACTTCGGTTTGTTATGATGTTCTGAATTGAAGCGAAAACCGTTAGAACAGAGACAGCCAGGCAGCCAACATTGAAACTGCGCCACAGATAGATAGGTTTTTGTTTCATTTCGACACCATGGGGACTAGACAACAAATGTCGCCAGCAGAAGTAGAGGAGTTAGTTTTTGTTGTTGATTTTGTCCCTTTGCTGTTGTTGTTATGTTTTTTTGCTTGGGTGATGGGCACTAGTAGTGCCATAATTATTTTAACAGTCTGCCATACACAAATAGATGGTGTACTTTTTTGTTTGTTTGTTTTTATTGCAAAATTATTATTATTGTGTTGTTCCAACAAGAGAGAAAAATCCTTTGTGGCAAAAACAGGCCGAATGGCGACTTTCTTTTGTTTGTGAATTAAATTTTATTTTGGGGTTACCTTCTGTTTTAACTAAAAGATGGTAGCGATGGGTGGGAGGGAGGTGACTGAGGGCATATTTACATTTTGTTGGTGTGGAGCACTTAACCGACTTCTATTGGTTATCAATAACTTTGGTATGCACAATTAGTTGCAATTTGTTATGGTAAAATGGAATCCCATGCCGTAAAACCGAGTTTTGTCTTATTAGGAATTTAAAATCTTTGACATTTAAAAGAGTGTAGCACAGTGTTAGTGAACATATCATTTCATCACAGTGTCAAGGGTAATTTTATATTAAATCGACCAGAACAAGTCACTTACAAATAAATTTAATAATATCTTTTTATCTACGTGATGCACGTTTCGAAGGACTAGTTTGCGTTTTTGATTTTCCGTTGCGTGCGTTGCCCCTTTTTTAAGTAAATCAGAAAAATTGGAAATAGTAAGTAAATAATATGCATAGATTCTGTAATTTGATACAAAATATAGCTCATGTTGCTAGAGTTTTGGGGATGTAAAGGTGAGGCCTTTTTTTTGTAGTAAAATATTTGTTTTGCATGTGGAAAAATAAATTTTAATTCCGGGGGCTCAATGTGGACGGTACTAAAAAAAAATATATGAACTCTGCATTTTAACGAGAAATATCTGGTCACGTTAGCTTAGTATCTAGCAACTGGTGCATAAACTGTCAATTTTTTAAGATATTTGTAGAAATTATGTCTTTCAAAAAAACGAAGTTTTGGTCAATTAAGGGGCGGCTCTTTTTTTAGTGCATTTTCAAAAAAGGCTAACACAAGATGAAACCAAGGGTGAGAAAATTTTTCTTCTTTGTTTTTTCTGAATCGCATCCCACCATTCTAAATAAGAAATGACTTACTAGTCAACAGCCAAATGAACCTGGTAAAAAAATAAAATTTTCAAAATTTGTAAATTAGTGTTATTGGGTAGTTGATAAAAAAAACTAACATCTCTAATTGTAACTATAATTTAACTGTAAATATCAGTACATTCAAGAAACAAACAGCGCCAATAGCGCGCCAAGACAGTCTACCGTTAACAGCAAAAGCAACGGCAACAACAACAAAAACAACAAATAAATAACTACGTTGGCGCGCGAGGCAAAATCAAGTCAGTCATAGAGACTCAGACACAGGAGTCAGGATGAATGGCGACCGGCTCGCGTATAGCAAAATCGGCGGCGATGACTCAAAATAAAAGGACTTTGGCTGCTGTGCAAACTTTTAAGATTTCTCCATAGACGTATCCTGTGTGCGAGTGTGTGTGTGTGAGTGTGCAATGAAACAACGATTTTCCCGCGCATCAACATCAACAAAAACATGCGTCTGCGTTTTTCGTATATAAACAGTTTGAATCGAAGGATTCTGTTTTAGTTCGTCCTCGGACATGGACATGATACAAAGATTTAAATTTAGCTCCTTACGCAAATAAAACAAAAACGATAAACGCACGTGCCAAAAAAAGGACACGTTGTTGAGTTTTCATTAAAAAAGCGAAAAAAAAACTTTTAATAACAAATTGTGATTTTCTTCTTATTGACTTTTACACTAACTAACAAAATAATATTTATACCTTTCAATGGTACAATACAAAAATTTTAATAAAATAATGAACGTTAGTTAAAAAGAAAAGTTTTAACAAATTGAAATATTAAGTGCTCTTAAAAAGCTGTAGCTTAAAAAAAATTAGTGCTTTATCTGCATTTTTAACTTTTTGTGATATAATTAATAAAAAACAAAAAACAAATTAACACTTCTTAAGACTTTTGTCGAATGAAATTCTTTAAAATTTGATTTTGTAATATTAACCACCATAGATTCGTTCTAAGACTATTTTCTCGATTAAGGAAAGGATTAATTGTACATCCAAGCCTAGTTTCCTCTCAAATTAGGTAAGTGATAAAATAAATAAACTCTGTGGACATAAGAACAACAGTAGTGGATATTTGTTAGCAGTGTTTTTGACACGTAGTAGCACAGTGATGGCATTTTTAGTACAATTGTACTTTTTATCAGTACATTCGCGCTTTTAAAAGTACGCAAGTAGAACACACTCATGGGTCGGATTCAGGGTACAGTCGAAGAGGCACGGGCTTACAGCGGCAGATTTTTGGAGGCAGAAAGTTTTGGACGCATTGCATAGAATTGACTTGTGTTTTTGTAACATTTTTTGTTCGCAATTTTTGCCTGAACAGCCTTTTACATTACATATTATATTTTAAATATCAAGTAAAATTTCTGCTCGAGGAGGCGGCTATTGTTTTGCATATTACCGAATATTATGTTTCTAATAAAGATGATATTTTTTTTGCTTAACAAACTGCAAATAATCTAAAAATAATTTTTGCAAATTATATAGGTGAGTATGAAATCGGCGATCGGCGAGATTTTTGTTCAGAAAAGTAAAAAAACAAACATTAAATATATTTCATAAGCTCGAGGAGATATTGATTTATTTTACTTAATCTTTTTGTCCACCACAAAGAGATCAAGAACATTTAATACTGACATATGTATAGTATTACCTCGTTTCTCGTAGCTACTTGTCAAAAAACGATAATTTTAAAAATATTTTAAGTATCAAACTCATAATTTTTTTTGGAAATGTATATCGCTCATTTACTTCAAGACTGGCATAACTCAAAAAACGTAATTTCTGAGTTAATGATGCAGAAATATTCGCCATTTCATGTTTTATTTTGTGTCAAAAACTCAGAAAGGTATATTATAATCTCGTCTTGTGAGAGTGAGTGAGTTTTTTGAAAACTTTAAATGCGTTTTTCTCCCACTTTGTGTTTTTTGAGTTATGCCAGTCTTGAAGTAAATGAGCAATATGTAGTTAAAGTATTGATCAGAGCCACTTTTGAACTTTTCAACAGTCTTTACAAAATTGTTCAATTCTAAATTAAAAACCATTGTTTTTATACTATTTAAATATTATTTGTACCAATTATATAAAATAAATCAAACCACACTGAAAAGTTTGATCACACTAAATTCCTGAAGAAGTTTTCAGATCAGAGTTCAGCAGAAGATGGAAAAAACTGAGCTCAAATCCCTTCTAATATTTTAGTTACAACAATATCATGTTATTTTTTAAGCATAGGCCAAATTTTTATGTTCACCAAGTTTGCATGGAACACTTTTTCCGCAAAAGGGCATTAATAGTTAGGAAGCCGATAGCATAAATTTCCATATGATTTTATCGAACGGCAGATGTTGAAAATCATAAAGTTCTAAGTTATATAAATAATACGAACATTCTCTGCCATTATGTTGCCTCTGCGTTATTTATTGAGAGCCCTATAAAAAATAAAACATGCCATAAACAATTTTATCGCATCTGCCTTTTATATTCAAACTAGCTGTCCCGGCAGACGTTGTCCTGCCCTCTGCGGTAGGTGTTCCGGATGTTGTATGAACTCAAACGACAGAATGTATAAGCGAAACAGCCCATTTTTCCAGTGAAACTTACTTTTGCCCGTACTTTGTATATCAAGTCATATTCATCAGCGTCCAGTACTTGATGAGATATGATTAATTCGATTTTGGAAGGTGCGTCACTGCCCATTTTTCTAAACCAAACTTTGCAAAAACCTTCCGTAGACCATTAGAAACCTTTAAGAAATAATTATGAAATCTTCGGGAAAATTCTATTTAAAAAATACTTTTGTATGTGGGCCACCCTAAGTATGTGCCTCTAGATATAACAGCCACGTGGTGTAAATTCCATGAGAACCGATTAAGAGGTTTTCGAAAAAATTATATTTTAAAAATATGTTTGTATGAGGACCACCCTAAATATGCACCCTTAATGAAAGTTTTACAGCCAAAGCTATTCCTCATCACATAAAAGACACGTCGTGTAAATTACATGTGAATTTATTAAGTGGTCTTTGTGAAAATGTTATTTTAAAAATATTTTTGTGTGAGGGCCACCCTAAATAAAAGTTTCGTAGCCTTAGCTATGTCTCATAATATAAAAGCTACGTAGTGTGAATTCGGTCTGAATCGGTAAACCGGACTTCGTTATAATGGTATTTTAAAATTTTTTTTTGTATGAGGGCCACCCTAAATATGTAACTTAAGTGAAAGTTTTGTAGCCTAAGCTATGCTCCTTAATACAAAAACTACATGGTGTAAATTCCATGTGACTCTATTAAGTGGTCTTTCTGAAAATGCTATTTTAAAAATATTTTTGTATGAGAGCCACCTTAAATATGCACCCAAAATAAAAAAACATGCCTATAACCTTTAGAGGCACGCGCTCAATCACTGTGCAAAGTTTCAAGGCGATCCGTGCAGTAGTTTTGAAGTTATAGACGGAAAACGAACAGAAATTGACTTTTATAGATATAGATTTGTCTAGACACAAAAACAGATAAATTCAAGAGGCAGATGTTTTCGTTGCTGCGTTTAAGAGAAATTAAATTTTCTTAAAAATTTTATGATATACTATACATATACAAATTTCAGTGATTTTATGTCATAAAAAACGAGAGAAACAACCTCTGCATTTAAAAATTGCAATATTGCAGACATTAGTAAAAAAAAATATTGACACTAAATCATCTGGTTCCTTCACTTATGAAAATAGAGAAGGCAGACGATCTCAACGCTGCTTGTTCGAAGGCAGACGATTTTGAACACTTAAGGTGCATATTATTAAGGATATATGTAACTATTATACATGCGTAAGTTGAACTAATTTTGCTATTCAAATTGTACTACTCAATATTTTAAGTCATATTATTATTTTTTTTATTTTTCTCTCATATTATTATTTTTTTATTTTTCTCGCTGTGTATATGGGGTATTGCACGCCAAATCGGACACCATTTTGCTTTTGCATCTCTAATTTTTGTGTTAATTTTTTTCTTTAATTGAAATTCATTATGTAGATACGTTGTCCTTATCAATTTCGCCTAACAAAGTCATAGTCCAGCATGTCCAGGTTTTTTTTGTGCGAATTTTACATTTCAAGGATAAAGAGGTCTGAAGAGTTTAAGGGGTTGCAAGAATATAAAACTGTCAAAAAATATCTTGAAGTGTATAAAAAATGTCTACCTAGTTTCAAAATGTGATGTGAATAATGTGGGATTTCAAATCATACAACACAATCGAAAATACAAAGAATTCTAATTTACTAAATGTATCATTTGGCACGCCTACAGGCCACGCCTACTGGCCACGCCTACTAGCGCAACTTGGTCCACTTGCTGTTCAATGATAACTTTTAGCAAGTGGATTGCCAATATTAGATTTTACAACTTGCAATGAGTTCCAGTTCAAATTCAATGGTTACTTTACCTGTATCTACAACCGAACATCAAACCAAGTTGTCAACAATAATTTTAACTGCAGAAAGTAGCAGAAAAGACTTTATTTCAGAACACTAGCGGCTCAAAATTGAATAACTAATAAACTGGCGAATTTTGCTGTTATGAGCGCCTATTATTCATGATACCGTTTCGTTTGAAGTTACGATTTGTTCCTCATGAGGGAAGACATGTCATTCAGAGCCCTTTTTTTTATGTTTTGTTGTTTTATTTTCATTCACTTTAATGGACAGACAACAAGACAGACTCACTTCGGTTGACTGATTTCGCATATAAACTGGTGCTTTTTATAGTTTTTTGTATTACTCATGGTGCGCAGGTTAAGTGGCTTCAACGGAGCCTACCCAATTGTATTCATAAGGTTGTTGGCGCCGCCAATTGCCGTTTTAAATGCATGACTGCGTACACCAACAATAACAAAAACAGTTACAGCAAGAGTGCAGGGAACAAAAATAATGGGAGAATAAAGAAAAAGTTCGCTCGGATCGTTTGATTTTCAAGCGCATGCCCTCATATCTATAATGTAACGACAAATCTATATACAGGTTAAACTGAGGTATCATTTGTTTCCAGCAGTATCCTCTTTATCTAGGAATCTTAAGCTACACACTTTTTTAATTTTATTTTAATATTTTAGCTATGGTAGCAATAATATGCTGGCTAAAGCATGAAACTAAAATGCGGGAAGTTTCAAGGTGCTCTGATCTTAGTTGTAGTGAAATTAATTGAATTTCTGAATTCCATGATTCAACCGTCTCAACTATGTATAATGAGTTGTAGCAAATTTCAAACAATTCCTGTTAAATAAGAAATATTGGTCGTGTTTGCGTCTCTGTGATAATAGCCGTGTTATTTTTTGAAGCGGTTACCCGCTAAAAAAAAAAACTTTGTATGAGAATGACAGTTAATTTATTCTCAATAAGTATCGCCGACTAATTTCGCATACAAAAAGTTTTTTAAAGCGGGTAGCCGTGTCAAAAAAACACGGCTAATATAGTGTCATCCAACAAGAGGTGTCATTTTAGCAATAGAGCCACAGTAGCGTACCCGGCACCAGGGCGCAAGGGATGGCAAAATGGTCGTGAAATATATCTCAATTTACTGAATGAAATTAAATCGATGTATGCATGTAGTAAATTTGAATGTATAGGTGGAAATTGTCACAGTAGCAGTAAAATATTAAAGTTTTTGAGTGTGAAAAGTGAGGACCTTTTTTTTTTTGCTTGTCAAAATTTTTTTCGGTACTTAGGGGGCGGCCCATGCGCCAAAAATGCACGGTACGCCCTATGCCCCTGTCGAGCCATTGTATCATCAACATTTGATGTATCATGGCATTTGATACCATCCTGTGCTAACAATAAACGTCGTCAACATTCATAGCATCAATTTCAGGCCAAAAAAGTTACAAAATCCATTCACTGAAACGGTCGCAATCACAACCTCACTATGGAAAAAACATAACCCTATAACACCAGCAGCCCATAAACCGCACAAAACAGTCACTCGCTGTGAATGGAGAGATTGTTCCAATCTTAATTACTCTTGGGTTTTTGGAGTCCCAGATGCGACAGTTGTGTTTCGTATTTCGTATTTGCAGATCTACTACTTCGCCTCTATTTTTTTTTTTTTTGAACAAGGTATTATTTTCTAAAATTTTAAAATTCCGGTGCCTTGTGCGAAATAATTAAATGTTACTAATACGCCTTGTAATGCTTAATTACATTACGAATGTTACGACAGAAGTTATATTCAAATGGCTATAAGTTTCGTAAAAAATATGATAAACTAAAAAATTAGGTACGGTTCTAATGATAGAAGCTCAAAGTCTTAAAAAATGAAACCGATACATAAAAAATATTGCCGTGGGTAACTAGTAAGTAGTAGACCTACAAAAAATACATGTGGAAACATTTTTAGGTTTTTTGATTTTGTTCAACCTATCTATAAACTTTGATCCTTTTTTCAATGCTAGATTTTTAATAATGTCATAATCTCACCTAAACAAGCCTTAAACCATTCTAATGTTAATATACATAAAATCAGTTTTATCGTGTTTATGTATGTACATACTTACATACATACATATGTACATACAGAGTATGTCCATCCATAGTATTTCGTTATCCACGAGGCTACTCTATGAACGTGCTAGCAATTCATGATTAATGGTCATCATCCTTAGAGATCGCGTTCTTTTAAGGTTTTTGTTTTTTCATTTCATCTCAAATAAACTTGTTTCGCTTTTAAGTTCTTGGAAATTATCTACAAAACAAACACGAAATTCCTTAATGGGATACTCAAGAAATTCCAGAGCGCACACTAATCACATACCCCACGATTACCAAGGGAGTATTTTCAAAAATTAAAACAAAAAAACAAAAAATTAAACCAAAAGCAAAAACTTGGCGCATCACAATAAAGGTGAAATTAAATTTGATTTAAACTTGCAAGTTCTGTATGTTCTGTTTTATGGCTTGTGCGCCAACCTTTATGGTTTTATGTGGACACAGGTAATCTGTGAAACAACTTAAGACATGGAAAACGTAAGCCAACAAGTTGTATCACTATTTCTGATCAAATTGCAAATGGTCCAAACATTTAGACTTAGTGCTGACTTCTATTTTATTTCAAACTCCAAGCGATTGCTGAAACTCTGACTATCCCTGTGAGATTTCCAACAACCAATTCCGCTTATTGATATTTTTCATTATTAGTTAAAGACGTGAGTACCTGATGGTGATATGATATCACAAAGTTTAAATTTTACAGAAGTGAGCTTTAAAGTTTTTAATTCTCATACATTACATATGGAGCATTACATCTTTGTCAGCTTATTCCTTCAATTTTTAAAATAACATTGAGCGGCTGAGACGTTTCACAATATGTTAGCATTGGTACCTTCACCTACTCATGCTTTAAACTGTTCTTTCTCCAGTTTTATAGACTTTGCCTCGGAGACGTCCATCGCCAGATAACAATTTCCAATTCATTGGGTTTTTTTTTGCAAATATCTTAAGTTCATATGTAAAATTTCATTCAATATCTTGTTGAGATTTCTCGTAATCCTGATTCCTACAGACAGACACACAGACAGACAGATATATATGGCTAAATCGACTCAGGTGGTGACGCTGATAAAGAATATACATATTTACTTTTCTCTATCTGACACGCCTTCTTCTATGCGTTACAAACGGAGTAACAATGTGAATATATCCTCAATTTCGACTGAATCCCATATGAATTGCTGTAGTTTTTTGATTTTTAACAAATAATTTTAGCCTCTTTAAAGTCAGACTAACCGAAAATCTCTTTATTTTGATATAATAGCACGATGCACGACAAATTCAAACTCACATCAGCCAATTTTCAGTTCACCTCAATTAGAGCCTAATTTTCCAACTATCAGATCAGATGCTACGATGTAGCTACAACTTGTCTAAAGTATCCATAAAATTGATTTATTTTAAGTTTCACTTTTCTTGTTAAATCTTCTGACTGGCCACTGCTCACTGGATCGCAGCAGCAAGCATTGTTGACCGATGCTGTTGACCGACCTGTTATTAACTTAATGGCAACCTATTTACTTTTATACTCGCTATCAGGTTTGGTCGATGAGTCGGGTATAGCTTGTTGTTTATTCATTTAAATTGGATTTGAAGAAGGAACTTCACAAGCTCAAGTTATCCATATGCACAGTAGAGCAAGAGCTACATATAGGCAAACATACATATGGGACGTTCTTTTACAAACCGCATAGGATTTTGGACTTGGTATTTTACAATCCCCAGAATTTTTTTTTGCAGCTTATATACATAAAATTACTAGACCCATGTTTTTTTTTTTTGCTGAAAAAATTTTTTTTTCGAAAATATTCACATATGAATTTTTGATAATTAGCTGGATTTTGTCAAATGTACTCATACTTGAAGTCTATTATCTCTAGTTCTACTGATCCGATCAATGTCGGATTTTTTTTATTTAATAGTCTATAACGTTAGCTTCTGCAATAAATTTAAAAATTACGAGTGTTAAATACTCGTTTCTTTGTTTTGACTCGTCGCACGCTGCACACTTAAATTTGTTCTGGAATTCATGACTTGCGCTGGAAAATATTTAATAACTTCCGATCTAACAGAGACTCTACTTTTTTTTAAAATGGGTTTTGTTGATAAAAGAATAAGAAACAAAATGTTATTTTTTTCAATGTATTCTAGTTGGTATTTTAGTTCTAGCTAACGTTAAAGACTATTAAATAAAAAAAAAATGGACATTGATCGGATCAGTAGAACTGGAGATAATAGACTTCAAGTATGAGTACATTTGACAAAATCCAACCAATTATCAAAAGTTCATGTGTGGATATTTTCGAAAAAAAAATTTTTTCAGCAAAAACAAAATACATGGGTCAACTGAATTTGTTAGAAGATGCAAGAAAAAAATTTTCATCGCATTTGGAGAAGTCGAGGTTTTTTTTTCCTGAATTTTGTGCGGTTTGTAAAAGAACGTCCCATATGCATACCGCGATTTTCCAAAAAAATTATAACTCAGATTGGATATTAGATTTTCGGAGTTAAAAAATTAAGATTGACAATATACAGCTTAGGGGGAGGGGCGTTCAATTATTACGTAACGCAATTCGGGGGAGGGGAGGAGGTCTTGTAAAACGTTACGATGCGTTACAAGGGAGGATCGAACAACGCGTTATGTAATATTGTTTTTGAAGTGAAACTTCTATTATGTATAGTAATAGTAATAGTATAGGACAAGTTAGAGCCCATTACATTATGTGCGATTGTTTATTAAATAACAATATGAATAAATAAAATAAACAACATACGCATGTATTGCGAGTTAGAAATCTCTTGTTATACCCTACACAGAGGGTATATTCACTTTGTCATTCCGTTTGTAACGCATAGAAGGGGGCGTGGCAGGTATAGAAAAGTATATATATTACTGATCAGCGTCACCACCTGAGTCGATATAGCTATGTCCGTCTGTCTGTCTGTCTGTCTGTTGAAATCACGTTTACGGGAAAAATAAGCAAGCAAATTCAATGAAATTTGGCACACAGGTCACAATTTCTTGCAAGCAGCTAGCATATAAAAATGGGCGAAATCGGGTCACGACCACGCCTACCGCCCATACTCTATGTAAATATACCTCAGTCCATTTTGAAAAAAGTTGCTGTGTTTTTGATGAAACTTGGTGATTTGGTGAACATGTGAACAAAATTAAGATTGAGCTAGGTTTTAAATTTTCAAAGACTCTTAAAGAGGCGTGGCACAGCCCTAAATTTTAACTTTTATAACGCCATGACTCGTAAACCGTGCAAGATATTGTGATGAAATTTGGTACATATATATATCTTGAATTTTGTTTAAAGTGGGCGGAATTGGAAAAGTGGGCGTGGCACTTTTTAATAATTAAAAATTATGATTTCATATAATTCTAAATTGGCAAATTCGATTTTCATAAAAATTTTAGGGATGATACTACTAAGGCAGTCATCAATACAATCTTCGTCAGTTTACTAAAAAAACACGTTGAAGGGCGTGGCACAGCCCACAATATTTATAAACGTTATAATTAGAGAACTAAAAACGTAATCGTAATGAAATTTAGTATGGCAGATGTACTTGCTAAAAGGTATCTTCTTACGAAAATTTGGCACATAGAACCAGTGGGCGTGGCACCTCTCATATAAGCAAAACACGCTTAATGCTATAGATAGTGTGCAATGAGAGTAATCTTCATAAAATTTGGTGCATAGGTCAATTATTATAAGCTATAAAATTAAATAAATTTTGACGGGATTTCGTCAGTGGGCGTGGCACCTCCCATATTAACATAAAGTTGGATGTGATATTTTAAGAGAACTATTGCAGCAATTAGCATGAAATTTGATGTAGGTGGTTAACTTGGTATAAGGTATGTCAGCATCTGAAGTGGGCGAATTAGAACCACTGGGCGTGGCACCCCCCATACAAGTAAAATAGCTTAAGTGGCATATCTATCGAAATATATGAACAATCATGCTGAAATTTGGTAAAAGAGGTTTGATTATGGAAACTATTTCTGGATCAAAATTAGTCTCGATTGTATCAGTGGGTGTGCCACCGCCCTAAAAATTTTAAGGTTAATTAAGGCATATATCGCAAACTATACAAACTATTTTGCTAAAATTTAGTATGTGGATATCAATGACGAATATAATTTATTGAACCAAAAGTAGGCGGAATTGGAGAAGTGGGCGTGGCATATTTGGTTTTCTGCATTTTTATTCTATTTTTTCAACATTTTCCACATTCTTTTGACTTTTCCAACTTTTTAACTTTTCCCAACTTTTCCATATGTATATTTTCCACTTTTTCAACCTCTTTCAACTGGATTCGACATTTTCTTTTTTTTTTCGACTTTTTCATGAATTTTGAATTGTTTCAACATTTCTCAACTTCTTGCAATTATTTTTGAGTTTTTAAACCACTTTCAACATTTTCCACATTTTTTCGACTTTTTCAATTTCTTTTAACTTTCTGCAATGGTTTCCATATATTTTAGACTTTTTGAGTTATTTTCAACTGTTTCAACACTTTTCAACCTCTTTGAACCTTATTACATTATTTTCGACTTCTTCAACCTTTTCAACGTCTTTTTAACATTTATTTGGAAAGTACTTTTAGTGCAGTGTAGGGTATGTGAGTTTCGACCTGGCCAAAGATAACACCTTCACTAGTTTTATTTATTATTGCAGCAAACGTGATTAAAACAATAGCAAAGGTAAGGTATTAAGGTATTATCCAATAATAAAAATACATGCAACACATAATTGTTGAGGATCTCAAGAAAGCCCTCGTCAAAACGTAGGCAAGATTTCGTGAAAGTTCATGTTTTGTTACTAATATTCATCGAAAGACAGAAACTTGGTGGAAATATTCGATTTAGTGCTACAAAGTATTGAATAAGAAATACATACATATATGAGAATTTCGGTATTGAGTAACTTAAAAAAGCCTCGCCATAGAACTGAAAATTTCGTTCTATTTTTAATTTTACGTTTTGCCATTCACGCAATAATTTCCCACTGTGCTTTACTGCAAGCAGCTTCAACATTTTAATATGTTGGTAGGTATGACCCTATGTTCGAAAATTGAGCATTACGTCCTTTGAATATCTTGTTGCTGCTAAGCAAATACATTTCGTCGTTGTTGTTGTTGTTGTTGCGGTAGTTATAGTTAATGTTTGTTAGCCTACATCATGTTGTTGCTCCTTACAAGTCAACAAAATAAGAAAAAAAATTTACAACAATTCTTGGACATAATTTGACATGATCTACTAATTGCTAAAAATGTTATGACGTTAACGAGACTACAAAGTCTTTCGAGCCATAATTACATTGTGCAATGTATCGTAAACACCGTGCGCTTCGCATACCGCCCTTCTGGTCTGTTGCTTGTAACATACGCGGCCTTAGAGCGCAAAGTCAAAACGAAACTGAACTGCATTAAAGGCGTTCACAGTTTTCATTCATTGGAGAAATAACATGAGAAAGTAATAGTAATTTAAAAAGTTATTTCTGTTAAAAAGATGCTTCTCCCCTGATATTTAATATCACATTTTGGGTTACTTAATAAAAGTTCTATTTATCTCATCCTCTTAATCCTCCGATGGAAAGACCAAGCTGAGGAAACCCTATCCACGATTGGTGTGACTGATTGGAGAAGGCGCGCGCGAAGCAGAGGCGCCTGGAGAGAGCTTTTGAGGTCGGCCGTAACCCGGTAACGGGTTGTTATGGCCACCCAAGTAAGTAAGTAATCTCATATAACATTTGTATTTAAATTAGGCCACACTTAGCACTTCAACAACTTGCAGTGAGAGATAACATATAACATAGGTGCTCAATAAATGATAGGATATGTTTCCCAAATAAAAAGTTATGCGAGATACATATACATACATAGCAAAAAAGAAGCTAATGAAGAATTCAAATTCACGTCAAAATTATGTATGTATGTATATGGTATTACACTCAGGGAGAAAATTAACGTTCTTATGTTTAAATTGAGACCAAATCCATTTCAAACCATGCAGTCGGATTTACTTCAAATTGTGGAATTGGTTGCCGATTAAATATGTTATTTTTCAAAGTAATTAAGGGGATATACCGTCCCCCGATTTGATTGAAAATTATTTTTAACGAAGTTATAGCCATTTAAAGTTTTAGTGTCAGAGCTTGAAAAACCGCTGAAAATTGGTTCAAAATAGTCACATTTTCATTCAAATCAAAATAATAAATTTTTCTCTTTTGATTCTCATAGAACTTCTGATTTTCTGTCAGAATCTTTAAGAAATTTTGAAAGTTGTTGAAAATTGGGTATGTGACCGTGTTAGCTTCCTCGATTGTGTGGATTATTCATCGATAATATGGGTTATTTAATCACGATGTCGTCGTTAAGTGGTGAATAAAGTAAATGTATTTAAAGATCAGTGATTTTTGTATCGTCGTTCAGCGCTGTTTGGGAAAGTTTCATTTCGGCACAAAGTGGTAGAAATCGGTCACCTAAGCAAGCGAGATTCGTAATATCGAAAGTCAAGATATGTGACCGTTCATGCGAAAGGGCAAAATTTCTCAGGTAAGATTATATTTAATGCTTTTTTGAATTTAAATGTAGTATTATCGAAAAATAGTAGAAAGTTTATAAGAAGACATGATCAACACATGCAAGAACATAAAATCTCTCAAAACGTTGAACCTTGGCACCTATGACAGCTACAAGTTTGAAATTTGATAATTGGATGCAAAAGGTTCGCATTTAGCCGCTCAAAAAATGTGAGCGTTGTATGAGAAGAGGGTGTGGCCTCCTCCATACAACTAAAGCCCTTGAAAGGTTACACCTTAGCACCTATGACGGCTACAACTTTGAAGCTTGGTATGCAAATCCATAGAGTCTGTGCAAAGCGCCTTGTTAAATGTAGGTGGTATTAAATCTACCATCTACCATACAACAAAACTAGAAATCAGAATTTGAAATTGAAAATCGCGCTTTTAAAAATGGCAGAGATAGACCGGTCACTGGTTCTTCATCTATGTATGTATGTACTGCAGTAAGTATACTGATTAAACAATTTAATTAGATATACCTAAATTTGGTAATAATTAACAAATAGTATATTTGATATAGGCGAATTAAATATTTGATATATGTAAAAATGTCACATATTACAGTGAATTGAATAATATTATTGGATCAATTATATATTTGGTAATAATTACCAAATCATAATTTGGTTGAAACAAATATTATTTTGTAGCAATCATTCGTTTGTTAATAATCACTAAATCATGTATTTGACTAAAAAAATACTTTGTTTTCGCAAACGTATACATTCATTAATATCGATTTGTGCTAAAAACCAATGTCCAAAAACGATTTTTCCAATATCGCTACATCCTTATATAGGATGTCGTTTGGTATTTATACAATCATAAATACCTAAATTGCGTACCAAGCAGAATATACTTAAGTAGTGTTTTACTTGAATATGTTGTGAATTGCAAAGTTTTCATGTTAATGAGAAGTGAAATCAAATAAAAATAGAATTAACAAATTATATCAAGCCAAATAAATTTTTTCAATCGACTCAAACTAATATAACGTTTGGCCCAATAAGCAACCATTTAAATTTCAATTAAGGACATGAACAAATATTTTAAAAATCTATCAACCAAATACATTTATCTAAAGGAAGCATATGCTTTTCTCAGTGTAGGTTCTGCGCCACCATGTAGGGTATTTCGATTTTGGGCCTGACCAAAGTTAACACCGGTTTTGAATGCTAACTTGTTGCTCAAAGAGAAACAATGTTGCTGCCCTACGAGTGATTGCAAATACAATTTTGAATTCCGAGAGAGTGCACTCAATTGTGCACGTGTTGGTGTCAGATACTCTCTAGTAACAGTGTTACCAAATCAAAAATAAAAATAAATAAATAAAAACATAAATCAAATTACTCCGAAAAAAGAGCGCGCAAACGTAGGGAGCGCGACTCATAACTTGGCACACGACAGTGAAAAATATCTATACATCCATTGGATTTAGTTTGTGTTCAGAGCTAGTCCACGTAACACTTCGTCCGGTAACACACTTTGAAAGCGAATTGATTTATTTTTCTTTTTCATTTTAATTAAAGTATGCTCTATAGAAAACGTTAGTAACACTTTTTCTATACATAATGTTAAAATTAATTCACACGTACGCGTAGATACAATGTGTGCTAAAGTCGAACATACATATCAAACAAAAAACATCGAATTTTCAAAGAATTTCGTGAAAAAAGTGATTTAATTGATATTTCGCTTCGATTTTTTTTTGTGCAGAAAAATTAACGTCGAGCATACAAGTGTTGTTTTATTGATTATCTATAAACGGAATAATAAAATCAAAGAAGAATACACAACATTTTGAAAAAAATAAAAAAAATAATTAATTAATTATGAGCTTATGGCTGAATCTGAAGCTCGATCGTTTTGACGTTTTGTTATTCTTATCGCATTTTTCGTTCCGTGTCGTTTCGCTTGTCGCTGGTGCGATCGCTCGAGAAACTCGGTCGAACGATTTTTAATTTCTTGCTGCTGCACATATGTACATTGTACAAGTTTAACGAAAAGAAAGAAAATTTTTTTTTTTTTAAGAAATTTAAATAAAAAGAGTTTAAATAAAAGAGTAATGAATAGAAATACAAAAAAAAAAAAAATAATATTAGAAAATAATTTAACGTAACGTGATCAGTTTCATATCAAAGTGTCACACACATATCGCTGTTAAAATTTTACGAAATTGCTGAAAAATCAATTTAACAACAATTACTAAAAGTTTAAAAAGAAATCTAAAAGTCAAAAAAATCGATTCATCTTATTGTTATATTCTGCTTGTATACAGACCAAGTGATACAAGTATCTTATTATCTTTTGGAACGCCATACTAAAAAAAACAACAACCATAAAAAAATTGATCTAAAATTCCTGTCGTACTTTTGGATTTAAGTTTTTTCGTTTCTTCTGTTTCGCTGACTTCATCAGCAGCAGCATTGGCGTTTTCGCTGTCACTACACAAAAAAAATTTAACAGAATTAAAGTACCTATGAGATATATTTTTCTGCTGAGCGTAGCTAAAGTATTAAAAAAAATTAATTATAAATTGATGTGCATTTAAAAAAAAAATGTCTGTGCTTTGCTTAAAAACTTACGTAAATTGACTTAAAAAAAAAATTGTTTTTTATAAAAGCGTAGCAAAAAATTTCACATCAACAACAAAACATATCACCAACATAATCAGCAGTTTTATGGATTTTACACCTTTGAGCGTTGGTTCCTAAACTAGCAAAATGTAAGTGCAAAGTTTTCGTGTATAATACTTTTTTTTACTAGGGTTGCCAACTGAGCCCGATTTAGGTATTAAGTTACTCTAGACACTCTGATGGCAAGAATAGTTGTAAAACATTTGGTAAATTTTACTACTAAAGACTTACCTTAAATACTGATAGACTGCCAGAGCCATATTTAAGGCAGACACAGTAATATCATCGCAATAGGCATCAAAATTATTAAATAATATTCAAAAACGAAATTCTTTTTATTCAATGTTTTTCTATTCGTGAATTCATAAAATGATCCACTGACGTGGTCCAAGTTCGTAGAAAAATGAAACGTTCGACTTTATCAAATTTCGAAGTTTTAAATATTTTTCGGCTCTTAAAAAATTATCGATTTTTTTTCAAAATTTTTCGATGTATTTAACAGTTTTCGAAGTTTTGAATATTTTCGTCTGCTCAACACTTTCCGGTTCTTTCAAAATTTTTTAAAATTCTACAATATTTTTCGATTTTACAAATACTTTTCGCGTGTTTTAAAATTTTTCAACATAGTCGTGTTGCAATTTGTCCTAGATATTTCGTCTTTTCCGCATTCTCAACATTTTCAATCTTTTACCAATGTTTAAACGAACTTTTCGCATTTTCGCACTTTTCAACGTTAATCGACTACTAGCGATATATTTTGGGTTATGTTTTTTTTATATGAGACATTCCACGCCAAATCGGACACCATTTCTGTTTTTTTTTTTTTTGAAAATAATTTTTTCTTTTAGTACTGGTTGGAATTATTCTCCATAATTTTTGAAATTTTTTTTATCAGGTTATTTAAGAAATATAAATTTTTGGAAACTAACGCTATTAAACGTTTTCTTATTTGAATGTTATTTCAGAATTATTGGTTTTTAAGCGTATGTACTTTCATTAATAATATGGTATTTGGCTGATTATTCGCGAAGTTTTGAGCATTAAAAAAGTAAGTTTCCATATATTTATATCTTTTAAATAGCTTTAATAAAAAAATTTAAAAAAATTATGGTGAATATGTGCTTTCAACCAGTACTAAAAAAAGTCGAAAAAAGTTAGAGATGCAAAAGCAAAATGGTTTTAGAGTGACGTGGAATGTCCCATATATTTTGTGCGTCAACTTTTCGATATTTTTGGACAATCTGCACTTTTTCAATGGTATTAAAAATATTGCGAGCTTTTGATACTATACTAACATAAATGAACATCATTTAGCTCAGACATCACGCCGGGAAGGCTTGCACTTGCCATATTTTTTGTAAGCTGTTTTATAGTGTGAAAGTGTGTCTATTTAATGAGTTAGTTAAGGCTTACACATAACAACAAATAATTATTGACATGGGTTGACAAAGTTTTTTGTTGTATGTATTTAGATTTTTATTTTATTGGAATATTTGTCATTTCCGCCAACAGGATCATATTGAGCACCACAATTCTTCCTTTTTAATAACTTCTTGTGTGTTCAGTGTTTCTAAGCTTGGTCTCTCTGGAAGCTTGGGGCAAGGCTTAAAGTGCTGTCCCTGAAAGAATTTGCTCTACTCGCTTCCGCCTCCATTTTCCGGGATAAATTACACATTGACGGAACAATCTCTCCCTCTCTAACGGAATAACCTCAGCTAACTGATAATTTTATTTATCACCAAAGTTAAAAAAAAAAAAATTAAAACAAAATAATTTTCTGTTTAATATAATTTCTGCAGAAATTGTTAATTTTAAAGTACATAGAGGAAATGAGCAGCAAAGCAAATCAAAAATCTAAATTTTAGTATATAGCTGTCATGACAGATTTTGCCGTACGAGTATGCATCCGTACGTTTCTATGCAAAATAAAGAAAAATGGAAAAAAAAATACAACAGTGTGAATGCACGTTTATAGCAAGAGCACGGCAACACTGTCGTCAATGTTAACGCGCCTAGCGCCTTGCGCCCCATATGAAACGCCAAACAAACAAACAAACAAACAACAACCGTACGACGAGTGGCTCTGTGCGCACAAACGTCCAACCAACGAAGCAACCGGCCGGCGGTGTTGACTTTTCTTTGCTTTCAATTCTTTTCTTTGTTGCTGTTGTTGTTTTTGTTGCTATTGCTGTTTTCGCCTTTCATATCTAATCGAATAATTCATTATACTACATACATACGCACATACATATGGACATGTGTGGTGTATTTAGATAAAAACGAGTATCCACAATCACACATACATGCAGTCATTCATCAGTCAGTTAGGTGTACGGATGAATATTCGCTAGATGTTGCTGCAAACATTATAAATAAAAATTGTTTTCGTATTTTAAACGCCGCCACAGCGCCAGTGTGACGATATCCAACACCGATGACAGTGGGTGAAAATTATTATGATAAATTTGTTGCTGCCAATTAGATCTGCCACAAAACATTGGGTATATTGTAGCTGAAAAAGGATTGGCTTATGGGACCTAAGGACAATCTGCGATGATAGCGCTGGACAACTAATTTTTACGTTAAAAAACAGGAATACTGGAAGTTACTGAAGCGTAATGGCTTGGTACAGGAACTTTATACTCTTTAACAGTTTCCACTGTTTTTCTTTTCTTTGGAAAAGAAGCCTGATACAGCTACTGAAACTCACAGCCACGTGAACTCATGTCTGATCTCATGGAAATCAATTTTAGATCGAACGAGTAGAGCTACATATGTAGATTTGAGCCGACTTGTGAATATGAATACCGGAAAAAGTGACCTGGGGTATTTAGACAACTGGCGTTGCCATCGACTTCAAAAATTATATTTATTACTAGCTGTCCCGGCAGAAGTTGTCCTGCCCTTTCCGGTAGGTGTTCTGGATGTGGTATGAACTCATGCGATGGAATGTGTAAGCGAAATAGTCCATTTTTTCAGTGAAACTTACCTTTGCCCGTACTTTTTATATCAAGACCCATTTATCTGCGTCCAGTACTTGATGAGATATGATTAATTTGATTTTGGAAGGCGTGTCACTGCCCATTTTTCTAAACTAAACTATGCAAAAATCTTCCATAGACCTAATGGTCTAATGAAACATTTAAAAAACCATTATGAAATCTGAAAATTCTATCTAAATATAACAGCCACGTGGTGTAAATTCCATGGGAATCGATTAAGCGGTCTTCGAGAAAGCGTTTTTTTAAAAATATGTACCCTACATAAAAGTCTTATAGCTTAAGCTATGCCTCTTAAAAGACACGTGGTGTAAATTCCATGTGAATGAATTGATCAGTCTTCGAGAAATTGATATTTTATAAAAGTGTTTATATGAGGGCCACCCTAAATAAAAGTTTTATAGCCTTAGCTATTTCCCTTAATATGACAGAAATGTGGTGCAAGTTCCATGTGAATCAAGGTGGTCTTTGTGAAAATATTTACATTTTTGTGGGAGGGCCACCCTAAGAAAAGTTTTAAAACCTTAGCTAGTTGCCTTAATAGAAAAGACACGTGTTGTAAATTCCATGTGAATCGGTCTTCACGAAAATGATATTTTAAAATATTTTTGTATAAGGGTCACTCTAAATATGCATCCTAAGCAAAAGTTTTGCAGCCTAAGCTATGACTATTAATATAAACGATTAACTGGTCTTTCTGAAAATGCTATTTTTAAAATATGCTTGTATGAGGGCCACCCTAAATATGCTCTTAATCGAAATATAAACTATCATTTGTCCTATGTTAGACCAAATTACAGATATGTATATACATACCAAATATATCATACAAATTGGTTGAAAAGTTCCAGAGTTTACCTGGAACAAACACCGTGAATTTTTATATAAATATTATACATATTAAGAAAGATTAAGATAAAAAGTCTATAGTCCTTCTTATTGCTGCAAGTTCTAGCAGAAGTATCAACTTCTAAGACTCTGGATAGTTACTCAGTTTTCAGTAGCAAAATATCCACTTTTGACATGATGTTCACTAGGATGTCCCTCCGTTTGGCTCCAATTAAATAAAACATTTTGTGTAAAATACGAGTCCGACCGAATAATATTAATACGTTCCAATAATTTATCGAAATTTTTCATTTGAAAAATTTTTTTAAAAATTCGTATCTATTTCAATTTTATTTAAAAACTTTACACCATACTACAAGATAACACTTCAAAAACAGTTTAATTTTCAAACGTTTAAAATTAGTGTATTGCCAGGTCTTAACAAAATGTCCATGTTTAATAATTGATGAACAAATTATTCATTTTCTAGTTAAAATACTGTATTGTTAAAGCCCCTTCAGACTATGAGAGAATGTTTTTTTTTGTATATCTTTACATATGATCTGTCAAATCTAATAAGATTTATATTATTATGTTCATACATATGATTTATTTTTTTATTAAATGCAAAATGTTTATCGTTAAAGATTAAAAGTCGTAAAGGAATTTAAGAAGACTACTTCATTACCTTACATTGGCTAGGATTAATATTAGGCTTTACAGTTAAATCATTACTCCATTCCATAATCTATCAAATTAATTTTTGTTTGTAAATAAATTTTTTTTACAAAAACAATTACTTGCCTTTTTTAAAATAGCTCATTTCTCCTATGACTTCCCTTATGAAATAGACTTAAATCGAATCTCAAAAAAGTCATTGCTTTTTCATATAACAAATCACTTGTGTAATATAAACACATTCACACTATGAGAGTTGTCATATTTGACAACTCATAAGACTTTTTATATGACTTCTCACATAGTCTGAAGGGGCTTTTAGCGTGCCTGCCCCCATTTCATATCCGAAATTTTTGCTAGACTTAACAACGTTCATTACTATCTATGTACATGTGTATGTACTTTGTACATATGTACATATCTGGGAACAGGATTGCCAAGTTGAAAATGAGGAATAAACGGCCTTCCAAAAAATACCAAAAACTTCTTAATACACTAAAATTTTTTAGGAAAAATTTGATGAAATTTAAAAATATTTTTAACTCTGGAAGTGGAATTCGTAAGTGAGAAACGCATAGAGTTTCGGAATATCGAAATATCTATGCTCAAAAGATCAAAAGAAATATTGTTGAATAAATCTTGAATAAAGCTTAAGAGTTCATTAGTTACTTTGACATCAATGCCTTACCACAAATCACACAGCATTGAAAAGAATAACAGGTAAAAAGTTAATGTCAACAAGGAAATTCATTCAACGTCCAATGTTATTTTGAGACACAACTTAGTCCGGAAAGCAAATAAATACAAAACAAAAGTAATAAAAGGATAATCAGAACTGTAAAAGACGAATAGGGCTATGTTAAACTAATGTCTGGGTTAATCCCATATTTATGGTTATACATATATGTATGTATGTAAATAAAAAAATAAAAAATCAAATATATAAACACATGCGCCATAACTTCATTCATGCAAAAGATACGTGCTGAAATTTATGATACGGATACAAAAACAACAAAATCGTGAATGCAGTTTACGGTAAGTAAACTAAAACAAGAAAAATACTGGAATGCCATAACAGAGGCTAAAGCAAACATAGAGAATAATGTGAATTTTAAACAAAAAGCAAAACAAAGATAGAATAAAAGCAAAAGAGAAGATACAAATATCTATCTATATACATAAGAAGCAGAAGCGAAACTAATCTAATGGGGCGTCAAGTGCAACGAAAGGGAGTTGCAAAAAAGAGTTTAAAAATAAAGAAACCATAACATAAAATCGAATTACATGTGCTACATTATTAAAACTCGTGTGTAAATATGAGCATAATATTGAGCAGAATAGAGAATGCAGAGGAGCGAAAAATACTCAGGAGTTTGCTCCGAAAAATGTTGAAAGAGAGAGGTTTTTCGGTAATAAAGATACGAATGTTGGAAAATATGTGACAGGGAGCGAGAGAGACCAACCAAAAAATTCTAGTACAAGTTTTTTTTTTTTTCACAAAAGAGATGATACGATGAAAAAATTTGAAGCAATTAAAAAAAAAGTCTGACCGAGCCTATAGCGATTATAAAATATTTATTTCCTATTCTTCTGTAGCTGTAGCTCGAAAACTGCTGATGATTTGAGAAAAATGTCTGTTGCATATGCTCGCTTAAGAGAAAAATAATAATGAAGCTAGTGATGAATTCAGGGTTCCGCACTCAAAACTCACTGAATGAATATATACTCCAGATCTTCATTAAATTGAATATTAGTGCTGTGATAATAAACATCACACAACCAAAAATTTTCTAAGTGAAAACAGTCCAGATAACGTCCGGAATATTAAGCTCGGAAGGATATCAAAAAGACGACTAACCTTTTTTGAATGTGTTTTGTATGACCCATTTTAACTAACCGGCATGTATTTACTTCATACCTAAAAAACATCAGTGTAATTTAGTACCTGACTGTAAAAAAAAATAGTGACAAATTTAAGAAATACCTCAAATTTGAACATCCTTAAGTTGCGATAATTTGCTGAGTTTCAAATACCTATGATTCTGAAACAAACTTCGAATTTCAATTCCGTTTTCGTAAATCCGAAACGAAATCAGAACAGACCTGAATATATCAACTTATAAATTATAGTAAATTCAAATACTTCATTTTCTCTGTGTACTAGCACCTATGTTTAACACTTTAAACAAAAATTGAAATGGCAACAATATATGTACAAATTCGAGAGATTGCGAAAGAGATTGGCAGAGTCATAGAACTTAAAATCACACATTGAGCATATTTTTTTTTCGACAGAGCGTAAAATATTCAACCGATACAAGAGAAAATAGTTCCGAATCGCGCAATCCAAGAATAATTCCGAAACGATTCGCTCGCTTAGTTGCAAAGATAAAGGAGCAAGAGCAGAAGAAGCAGAGAAGAAATCCGCTACAAATTCTAAGAACGAATTTTTGATGGACCGCTGCGAATCGCTCCACAAAAACTTAAGACAAACATTTAACGCAAGTGCGATTTACCAAATATACGAATGCATCCGTTGGATGCAAAACACTGGCGCATCAAATACACAGAAAGATACACAGAATGTATCCAAATGCTTTGACTTTGCAATTGAAGCAGGTTGTGAGATCTTTTTGTAGTTGTTGTTGTTGTTGTTGTTCTCATGTGTTGTTTGTTGTTTTTGTATTATTACTTAGCCTAAGTATCTGTGAGTGAGTGACTGAACCAGATACTCTGTGTGTGTGTTATACGAGCTGAATGTAAGTGTGTGTGTATTCTTGTGTCTGTGTCTGTCTGTCTGCGTCTGAATTGGTGGCGCCATTGTGACGACGCGCCGTCGACGACGTCGTTACTATTTTATTTCTTTTATTACGTCAGTGGCGCCCACTGGCGCCGGATGGTTAAGCGCTGTCTGCCCGTGCTCCCCGCCTCACGGCTTTTTGATCAACTGACGGTTTGACGTTTTGACTGCTAACCGCACGCAAAGCCAAGTTGTATTTGAAGGTATGCGAGTGTGGCTGTATATGTGTGTGCGATAAGGAAAGCGAGAAATGTCTGCAATGGTTGAGTGAGTAGTAAAAAACATAACCACAGAAAAAAAAAATTTCAAAAAAAAAGTTGAATTAAAAAAGGGAAAAAATATTCAACAACAACAACAGCACTTAATATTGAAAAGTAAAAAAATAAAATAAATGAAATTGCTTTGACTTTTGGCTGGCGACGACGATGACTACAACAGCATTGTGCGGTGCGGTGCGATGCGATGCGGTGAGGTGGAGCGGCGCTTCGCGGTGAGGCGGCTTTTGATGAAGGCGACTCAACTCAACTCAAATCGACGACAAGCAGCGAATGTATTGCATGTAATTTGTTGTTGCTGTAATTGCTATTATTGTTTTTGTTGTTGTTTTGTTGTTATATCTCGTTTAGCAATGAAGTGAGGCGCATAGCTTAAGTTAGAATTGAAATGATATCTGTTGGATATTGCTAGAAAGTTTTGTTTTTTGAATTTTTCGATTGCATAAAACTTACACCGTTCAGTTAGTTCACACTCTTTTAATAATCGATTAAATTTAATTTAATTAGTAAAATCACGTGAGAAATACTTTCAAAAGTATCTTTTCAAAAGTATGTTAAGCAGACAATCACAAGACAATTCTACGGCGTTCTGTAACATTTTCATATTTTCGAGGACGATAAGGTATCCGAAGGTACTACAGCAAATTCGATGGCATGTCCCAGAAAGCGAAACGTATGGTAACCCTATTCAAAAGACTGAGAAAGAACTTAAACTTACGAAGATGTTTCAGATTTCGATGATGATGAAGGCGTGTATATGTAGGTAAATGAGACGTAATGCTTCAACTCAGTCAAAAAACTTCTCTGCTCAAGCTCTTTCAAAGACGTGTGCCAAAGACCACCTCAAAGAAATTCACTGACTCTACAGTTTGCTCACTGTAGAGCTTTCATTAAACTCTTTTACAAACACGTTTAAGATACATTTAAGATACAAAGAAATTGGGGAGCCTCCCTTCACTACAATTAATCTTCCCCGAGACACCTATGACGAATTTTCGATGCGTATTTTTGGCTATCTCTGAATCTTGGAAACGGCATATGGGCCTATGACTTTACCCTAAAAATCTTTATCATACCATAGGTCCTTACACCAAAGAGTATATCTTTTCATTGAGCCGTTGCTGAGTAATAAGAGTTTACAATTAGTGAGAGGACGAATTCATCATAGGTGTCCAGAATCGGTAGTTTTACGCGTGATAAAAAAAATTTTTTTTTGCAAATCGTAGTATTGAAAGCAATTCTTAGAGTGAAATGTTATACGCCGTACTTATGTCTTCAGTTCTACAAACTTCTTAAAACTAGAAAACTAGGCGTGGTGAAACATTGCCATCGAAGATGTTTCAGATTTCGATGATGATGAAGGAAATGTAATATACATACATATTATTTATGATTTATTTCAACATTCCTGACAGAATAGTTTTCATATTCCTCGACAGTCATAGTGCCCTGAATCTCTGATCTCGGCGAGTATCAAGCTTAAGCTGGAATTGAAGACTCATCTTGCGCTAATGAAACTAAGTAAGAAAAATCAAATTTCAATTCATTTGATCCTCTCTTGCAAAGGCAATGGTAGGAATGAAGTTGCAATGTCTCTTACCAAAGAGGGTGTTTCCAAAACATGCACTATACATCTGGTCACAGAATTTTATTCAAGAAATAACCAAAAAGTTTTTTTTAGTAGGAACAGTAAGCGGTTACTGTATACTAAGCACCTCAATAGAATGAATATTTCTAGTGATTGAAAGGTATGCTTTGAACACCATGAAACCTCTGTGAACTTGCGATCATCTTCCCAAAAGTTGCAGATATTTACGTAGAAAAATTACTTAAGGTCCTGAGCACCCCAGACTAATAAAATTATCCTAGAAAAAATTTAACATTTATTTGTCAATTGGAAAATCATTCTGTTTACTCTTGGAATAATATACAATTTTGGCACTATTGAGATTTGAACGGCAACCCTGACAGATATAGAAAAAGAGAAGATGATTTTGACAGGTCATGCATTTTAAGAAGTTTAGTTTTTTATAAGTTATTGAATTAAATAAAGTTGAATTAATTTGAATAGAAAAATACTGAGTTTATTTTTTAGAAAATATCTACAAAATATCACAACACTTACATTGATTTTTCTAAATACGCGATACATGCAAATTTTGACCTGGAAACAGCATAAATAAGACCGTTACTTATATCTGAATACTTCTATGCTAACTACTCCATTATTCTTAAAACCTTCCCGAATACCAAATGTAGGTGTTTACTGAAACTTGGAGCGAATCTATTTCCATATTCGCTTGTCCAAAAGTCAAACGGGTAAGTCACGTTGATATCCACAGTTTTTGCTACTCCCAAGAGAACATGTTTTCTTGAAATCTGCTTAATAACCTTAATATTACCAGTAGTTTCTACTTTATTATTTTATTAATTTTCTTACAGTTTCAGTCTTAAGATATACTCGTACATAAGTTAAATGTCGTTTTCTAACTTGAATTTCTTTCCCCTTTTTCTTTCAGATAAACTCGTGGAGCGTGGATTTAATAAACGAATATAACACATATCAGGAAATTTATTTTACTATTCGTGTCTTTACGTGATAAATTGTTTATAACAATACAACGATTATTTATTTACACCAAATAAAGTTTTATTTAATTATAACCGAAATCGCGTGTAATATACTTTTAAGTCTTAGATAAAAAAGCTAAAATTTGTGCTTTATGTTAGCGTAGTGTGTAAAAAAAAAGTTTAATATATAAATTAAAGTTGCCTTAAAATAGAAACGTTAAGTAGTGACATCTTTACCTAGTGTTTGTATGCGTAGTTAAGGTAATTTGAAAAAAGGCGTTAAAACGCTTGCGATTTGAATTACAAACCGGAAAGCTTAAAACGCGTTCGCGAAACGCATCTTTCTGTTCCATTTTTGTTTTTTGTTTTGTTCCAATCGGTTTCGTTCAAAGTGTTAAACAGTTAAGAGAAAATTGCCACCAATTCAGTTGTTGTTACGAATAATGCAAATACGATAAGATCGATGTTACCAATACATTTAATGTCTCTCCATGCTATTTCAACGCGAGAAGAAACAACTATGGCGTTATGCGTCCAGCAACAATCCACCTGTTTCCGGTGCAACGATCAATCAGCCACAACGGCCGCATCACCATCAACCTCAACACCGCCCTCAGCTGTGCCAACAGCAGCAGCAGCAGTGTTATGTCCACAACCAACCGCCAACATCATCGAATGTCACGCCTGCGCATCATCATCATCCAGCACGAATGAGTTCAGCAATGAGCTGCTCTATCTTCGATTGTTGCAAAAGTGTGAGCACCAGCAGCCAAACATCGTTTTCGATAATGAATCAACAAAGTCAACCTCTAAATACTCCTCCCCAGCAGCAGTCTCCGCCGGCGCTCCCGTATTCGTCCATGCCCTATGGCATCTCATGTCGCCACGTCGACGACAACGATTATACGAATCGGCGGCAGCATCAACAGCAACAGCAACTGACGTATCAGCAACAACAACAAAAACGGCAGCAGCAAACGAAAACGGAAACCTCTACAATTACGGGCGTCGATTCGGAACTGGTGGTCACAGAGTGCGATTACAACAAAAGTGCTGGTTACTATTGCGGAAGCTATGGCGACACAATGGTCGTCGACGACTACGAGCAAGCGAAGGCACCGAAGCAGCAACGAAAGCAGTCACCACCACCAGCACTACAAACGGCACAAGAAGTCAGCCTGAAAACCAACAGCAGCAGCAACTCCTCTCCAATGATGATGACATCTCCACAGCTGAGCTCGTTTGCAACGACAGCAGCGAATGTCTTTCGGCATTGTTGTGGCGCCGGTTGTTTGTCCAACGAATCCAGCACAAGCGGCACCATGACGACGACAACGATCAACAACAATTGCTACGGGGGGACACAGAAAATGGAAGCAACAACACCACAACAACAAATGGGACCAACGATAGAGCGCGCGACAATGTGGGTTACAGGGGGCTACAATGCGCACAGCACCGGACATTCAGCGACGCTGGCGTCAAAAAAGGAATCCTTCTTATTTCTAATGAAAAAGATGAAAGCTCCCCAAGTGACAACACTATTACTGGCTGTGAAAAGTTTTTGCGATCCATCACCAGCAACGCCATCTACAACAGCAACGACAAACGCGACGAGTTCGAACGGTGGTCAAAAAACGAACTGTATTCTTTTGAAACGCGGTCTGATAAGGAGCGAGGAACCGTACGTGATTGCGTGTCGTCTGTTCTTTTGGAACGACTTACGGGGTGCATTCGAATTGAAACGTTTGCCGATTTGCTCGAACGGGCGCGATCCGGTTTACGATTGTTGCAATCCCTTGCATTGGAGTCGCATACTTGTGCCAGGTGAGTGTAAGCAAATAGTTTTGGGCAAAAAGTACAAGTGATATTTACAATTAATAAACTGTGGGAAATGTGAGTAAGAAGATGCATGGTGAAGGTTGCACCATAAGATGCTTACTTCAGAACTTTACCTAAAAACTTAAAATATGCTCTTTCCCTAATGCAAAGAATAGGAAAGATTTGATTTTGTCTATGTATGTGTGTATTGCAGGTATATTGACTGTTCAAGTAAAGAAATTAATTTCTTATCCCAATGTATACGAATTTGTATCCAACAAATGAATACAAATGATAGAAATTCTTAAATTCCACAGAAATGCGTAGTGAAAACAACAACAACAACGACAGCAGAAATTTGTTTACGTCTAGTACGAGCGAGTTTTGTGCTATATATCATGAAAAAATTAAAATTTCATAAAAACGCATTTAAAAATAAAGAAAATTTCTTAGAATTGTTTCTTAAGACTTATTGGATACGCGTATCACGTATTTTGTTATGATTTTCATTTTGGAATTGAGTGCTTCATACGCAAGCAAATTTACTGAAAAAGAAATTTTCGAAAACAATTTTTAGCGGTTCATCCATCTACTTATTTGTAAATATGTATGTACCATACATACAAATTAAAATCCGTTTTGAAACAAGTAAAGTATTTGGTAAAAGTTAATTTTCTTTAATTTCAAATCAAATGGCTCCAGCTCCAGCAATTTTTTGTTGATATTTCGTTAGTTAAAAACATAATACTTACATACATACACATATGTATGTATCTGCTTATCTTAAGAATGAGACATAAATATGTATGAATGCATTTAATAAATTCGGTGAAAAATTACCTATTCAATTGACATGTAGTGATTTTTCTTAAGTTTTCCGACGACCATCTTGCGTATACATATAGTCAAAGAAAGCTTGTATCTACGGAATTATTTCGACTTGCATGAATTAAAGCGACAAAGTTTGTTTTCTATGACCTTCCCTAAACTTAAATACTCTGCTTTTATGATAAAAGTGCGCGCAAAAGTCAATATGCGCTTTCTTTATTTGTATAGCGATAGTCCGAGCAATCCCCATCATATAATTACATTGCCTTAAATAACTCACTGAGTTATATTATATTGAAGATTTTACATAACCACTTCTAGTATTCATGTAAAATTTGGTTGTATTACCACGAAAACCTCTCCCAGTATAGCGTTGTGAATATTTTCTTGTATGGGAAGTGCCACGTCCTGTTGTATAAATTAGTCTAATTTTTATAGAAAACTTTCCTGAATCATTTTTTGTGGTGGTTTAGGTTGAAATATGTATCTCAAATTTGTAATAGCCTAAGTTTTGAAGCTTTCGCTTGTATCAGAGGTGTCACGTTCTCTTGTCAAAATGCGCTAAAGGCCATAAACATGTCTGTGAATCGATTTTGCCCATTTGTAGATTTGAAAATGTAGCCATTGTATTATATAAAATTAATCAGTCCTTTTTTTAAAATTCAAATAAATAAATTAAAGTCTTTATTAGTCTGTTCGGATTTAGTCAAAATTTTTGTCTATATGTACCATGGATGTTTCCATATTTGACATTATTCTTTGTAAGGGACGAAGATCAATATCGCAATCATCATGTACAAATTAATTTTCAATTCTCTATATCTTCATAGCAAACTAAAATATATCATACTTACCATATACGAATTGGTTGAAATTTTTTGGAGATATAGCGGTTTAAACCCAATAAACTAATTTAATTTATTCTTCATATCTCTAAAACTATACATACATACATACAGTGGCTCACAGCTTATTTCATGCAGTGCATACTTTAAATTTTAATTCTCTGTAACTTTCAAACGAATAGGAATATGAAAAAAGTTTTGATACCATTTGAAAGAACAGAAATTGTAGTTTTAAAAAAACTTTTACTTGATGTAAAAAAATATTACCTGGAATTTTTATAATAAAAAATCGAGGAATACTACTGAATTTCATGTCACAGCTTATTTCATGCAGACATGTATAAATTGAAAACCCATTGTTTAAAATAATGATTTCATAATTTTAAGTATGTAGTGTGGTAGCCTCTTTGGTCAACTACAGCTTAAAGATGGTTTGACATCGAACCTGTAATTTTTTATTGGTATCTGGCGAGCTATAGCACCACTCAATTTTAAGTGCCTTTTTTAGGACGTTTTTGCTTGAAATGTTGTGTATTCGGATATTTTTTTCCAAAATCGTCTGCTGGCGGTGCCATCAAATAAAGGCACTTGTATATTAACCAGAATTGAGCTAAGCCCACTTTGTATTTCGGGTTTTTATCTTGGTAAAACCGTAAATTTGTCTGCATAGCAAGACTTTCGGCACTCTACAACAAATTGACACTTATTATCTGAAAACACATATCCATAGTCATGTTGGGAAAATGTCTTCGATGAGCCGGATGTGAATAAAGCTTTTGTCATTTTCAATGATATTTTAATTGGTCAGGTAAATCCCTGCTCTAGAAGTAATAGAAAAAATAATAGTAAATTAAAAAAGTTGAAGCCTTGGATTTCCTTGGAGTTATTAAAGAGAATTAAGAAAAAGAATAAGCTGTTTAAGAAGTTTATTAAACATCCTACAAATCTTATAATTAAGGCACAGTATAATGTAATGTATAATGTAGTGTAATGTGTAAACAAATAGTCACCGAAACAAAAGTCTGCAGGAATAGCTATTACTCTAATGAGTTTCTTAAAGTTCAGGGTAGTAAAAAAAAGAGTGGAATCTTGTATATAACTTGTTAAATAAAACACTCTCTCAAGAAGAAATTGGTACCTTAACAGTTGATAATGTTCATATCTCAGACACTATTAATAAAGCAAATGCTTTCAATAAATTTTTTGTAGAAATAGGTAGTGATGTTGCTTTAAATAATGGACTTAATTTGTCGTGCAACTGCCCCACTGAAGAGCATTGGTCCTCTAATAGTTTCTTCTTTGATCCTATATCTTCTCTAGAGTTGTACAAAATCATTAATTGCTTTAAAAATTTTAATTCTTGCACAGAAAGTACACGGTTGAAAATATTAGTATAAAATTAATAACTTTTAGGTATTCATATAAATCCATAAGAAAATCGTATAGAATTTTATAAGTTCCAAAGTATAAAATTTTTTGTGAATATAAAATTTTTTTTTATACTGAAAATTTTATATGTAATTTTAACGATATTGGAAAAAATGTATTTTTATGTCGGTCGTTAGAACGTTTGACTGGGACGCAGCACACACGGGTTCAAGTCCTGGAACAGATACTTCTTTTTAATGTAATTTAATTTTATTTACAATTTCTATATATAAAATGATTTGAATAACACAACTTGAATGGACTGAGATTTGAACTTGCTTCATTTTTAGAATAATTTGAGTGCGACCCCATTCATTTGCACACAGCCACAGAATGTTGTTGTTTTATAAGTTAAAATTAAACATAAACAACTGTCCGCATAGCTGGTTTTTATATGTTGAAAAGTTATTAAATTTATACCTATATATTCATATAAAAATTATACTTATCTTTTCAACCGTGTAGTTTTTCGAGTGTATTTATTAAAAAAATAGTTTTTAACATCGTAGATGTTCTTTGCGACCTTTTAAATAAAAACATTTACTCAGGTATTTTTCCGGACTTGATTAAAAAAGCTGAAGTTGTTCCTATTTTTAAAAAAAGGGATAAGACTAACATCAATAACTATAGGCCTATATCATTCTTCCTGTTTTTTCTAAAATATTTGAAAGGGCAATTAAAACAAGAATTCTGAAATTTCTAAAAAAAACAAATTTTTCAAGTGATTCACAATATGGTTTCCGTGAAGGTATGTCAACAGAAGATGCTCTTTTGAATTTTTGCAATAATGTGTACTCAGGTGTTCATCAAAAAAAGGCCTGTGCTGCTCTTTTTATTGACGTTACCGAAGCGTTTGATACCGTAGATCATGACATACTGTTGAGTTAACTTTATAAGTGTGGATTCAGAGGTTCAATCCATAATTGGCTTAGTTCTTTCTTGTCTAATAGAATGCAGAGGGTTAAAATAAATAATCAGTATAGCAGCTTTTTAAATATTAATATTGGTGTTCCACAAGGGTCTGTACTAGGTCCTATTCTCTTCCTTATCTACATAAATTCAGTTTTCTCTTTAAACTTCTCAAGCAAGATAGTAGCTTTCGCTGATGATATGGCTTTTACGTACTCAAGTGTTTCTCTACATAGTCTCACTGCGGACATAAATTACGATTTATTAAAACATTGGTTTTCAATTCATAATCTCGTCCTCAGTGAAAAAACAAAGCTAATGTATTTTAATACATCAGGTATTGAACGTAAATTTGAAAATTTTGTATTTCATTGCTCTGATTGTAGGAAATTTCTCACTGACAAGACTATCTGCAAGTCTTCCAATAATGCACAAACATACTACGTTCAACGGCTCTGTGCAGATAAATGTTTTTCGATCGAATGGGTTCAGTCATTTAAGTATCTTGGTCTAGCTCTTGATTGGAAATTGTGCTGGAGTGACCATACAAATAATTTAAAGAGATACTTGCTGGCAGCTACCCGTCAGCTGCATCATTTACTAAAGCTTTGTAGTAAAAAGTTACTGACACAAATTTACTATGGTCTTTTCCACTCTAATCTTCAATATGGCTTAGTTTCCTGGGGTGGCTTAAGTTGTAATAAATTACATCCTCTGGTAACTGCTCAAAAATATGCAATTCGAACCATCTGCAAAGAAAACCGTCTAGCAAGTAGTTTGCCTCTTTTTCGTCAGCTAAAAATACTTCCTTTAAAGTATTTATATTTTTTCAAAGTCCTGAAAGTATTTTTTATAAAATCCGGATATTTAGTCAATAGATCTTATTCTGCCTATGGATTAAGAGCTAATAGTCTGAATCTTGTATCAATTCCGAGCCAGAATTTTCAGCATTTTTGTAGATATTTTCTATCTGTCGCACCCAGACTCTATAATCGTCTTCCTGACTTTATCCGGGGTATACGCAATCCTCGATTGTTTCTTAATTTGGTTAAATCTTGGCTTTTTGATTTAGAATACCAAGAAATTGATCGCCTTTTTTGCATTCAGGTATAGCTTCTCACATTCTTATGTAATATTCTGGTTAAATTTTCGTATCTTTGAATTTTTTCTTTTTTTTCTGATTTTTTTTTTCTTTTTTTTTTCCTTTTTACGTTGCTCAATTCTAAATTTTGTTCAATTCATATATTTATCCATATATTTTTTTGCTTAAATAAAAAATTAAGTTGAAATTAATAAAATTTTTAGACCCCATAACTTTACTAAGTATTTAATTAATGTTATATCTGCATCCGCCATTAGAGAGAGAGTTATTTAAATCTTTTTTTATTTTTAATGTTAACTGAAATGAATTTGTATGTAGGAATAAAATGATTGAAATAACAAATAAATAAATAAAAAATAAAAAAAAAATAAATGAAGAGTGAAAAAAAATCTTGGATTCAAAAGATTTATTCCTCTGAAAACCAAAAAAAAAAGAGGCGATTCCATGAGATCGTATTGCTTAGAAAAGATGCATGACCAATATTATTATTTTTAATTTTTCCCATATAAAAATATTTATAAGGGCGTTCGTTTAAGTTTGAGCCAAATTTCAATAATACTACGATAAACAAAAAGAAAATAAGAATCTGAGAGATAGAAAATACAATAACAAGTATTAGTAAAAAAGTTTTTTGTGTAACTGTATTAAAATGCATAAGTATGTGTAAAATATCAACGTTTTTTTCTGAGAGCGCGTGTATTTGTGCGTTTATCCGCGTAGTCACACTCTCGTCATCGTCATAATGTGTGGCGCCAAGCAAAGAGGCGCCGTCCGCGCGTTTTTTTTTTCGCCGCCGCCGCGCGCTATTAAGTTTTATAGTGGATCGTTTTTTATAGCGCATTTGGAGCTACTTAACTAAGCTCGTGCATAAACACACAGAAAGCAGACGGCGGCCGCCCGCCTTGCAAAGTGATGGCGTCGGCAGTGGCGACGAGCGCCTGACGGTGATTAGGTACAAAATTTATATTCGTATTTGCATTAAAATTCAAAAATTCTAATGAATTGAAGCGTACAAGTGGCGAAAAGGAATTTCTGCGTATGTACGAGTGTATGCTGAGATACTTTGAGCACTTGTCGATAACCTCATAAATAGCGATGAAATACAAAAATTTTAATAAATTACGAAAAACAACAACAACAACAAACCACATAAAGTATGCGCAATGGCATAAAAAAAGCTTTAGCAAAAAATTTGTTTGCTACAAAGTTATTTTTTATTATATTCAGGTTAAACATTCTGAACACACCTACGAGCTGCTCAGTTGGAATGCGTGCCATGGTGACCTCTTTTTTTTTGTTGCTATTTTGTTTGTAAATAAATAAGACTACATATTTATGTTATCTTTAAAGATATATTAACGAAATGGAAATAGTTACCAGAAATATTGGTGAATTTGAGAAAGCTGGTGAGCTCCAACTCGGCTAGTTCCTCAAGGCCAACAAAGAACGCTCGAGTAAAATATTTGATTTGTTTTCTCATTAGCCACCGGTCTTTCGCAGAGTAGATATTTAACCGTTTCAACCTAAAGATTTTCACTTTTAAACAGAAAACTTTTGCTTGGAGGACACGATCATATCCAAAGACGCTTCACCAAAATCAAGAATTTATCTGTAGAGTTGAGCCTATGGAAATGAACATGTATAGATATATTTCCAATTGGGTGCTTGATTTCAATTATTGAAACATTAATGCCATTTACACGAAATTCTTTAGTCGAACGAATTTGTAAACCTTCGATCGGTCGATTGGTCAATCGTCATCATCGTTAAGATGCGACCAAAATCTGTCAGTGAGTGCAGAAGAAGAAATACTCGTACATTTTGAACCTGCCCGCACTTGCAAGTACCCTGTCTATCCCCAGTCATAGCATCGCAATGGCTTGATGCTTGCAGCTGCCAAAATGTTGCACCTTGACGTTGCCATTCGAGATGCGTTGTGAGAACGTACTCGTAGATACGCTTTTTTTCCGTTGGCTGCACTGACGTAAGATTAAGTTTTTCAATTTGTTTGCCAAAGTATCGCAACATGATTAGAATTGCTGGTGTTGTGCTCCTCTTGATTTTATTGGTTTGTTGTTGATTACCGACAACGCCAAACTGGCAGTGTGCCGCACGAATTGCTTGGTTGGCGCTGTTAGCTATAGTATATCGGTGAAATACTTTTAAAATTATTTGCGTAAATTCAGCAACTGGCGCCAGGAAGCGAAATACGCGCGCCATCAGCGCATCTTGTTGATGTTGACAAGAAGAACGACGGACGCACTATGGTACAATTTGAAATGCGAAATGAGAGCTAGTGTTGTACATATACATATGTATAGTATATATCGATGGTTCCAACAAATAATGTACTAAGTGCAAAAACGTAACTTCACAGGACGCACAAAATACCGATTTTTGATGCGAACTTTTTTTTCAAAGATGCTAGATTAATGAAAGTTGGCTAACTGTTGCCTTGACTCAGATTATTAGCATATTGTATTTAAGCGTTTTTAACCGAAAATTGCTGAAATTGAAACAAAACGCTAACTGCCACATAATGAGTTGACTTTTGTTAAAGTTAAAAATCCGATAGGAATTTTTCTAGAAACATTTTCTTGAGTCTTTTTGACTTCTATCCCAAAAATTCGAAAGAATTTATATGATTTGTATGATTTTTAACTTTCACTTTTTATTGACATTTATTTTTAAAAGTCAAAAATAAAAGTTTTTTTTTGTTGAATTATTATATTGGATTATTCATAATAAATTTAAAGAAAAATCCTTGGTCTTAGAAAAAACTAAAATCAAAGAAATTCAATTTCGCCCCGAAATTTTTTTTACAACAGTCATTGGAGAGTTCGAAAATGGATTTAAAATCTGGCTATGTGGAAGAGTTAAACTAATTTTTCCCTATAAATAAAAAAAAACTTATTTTTATGTAATCCTTTATCCAATATTTAATTTACGAAATTGACTTTAAACATGTCCTTATTAACGTTATTAATGGTCATGTAAGGCCATGTTGTTGTTTTATGAAAAAATGCTGAAACTTCATACATTTTGTAGCAATCAATTCAATAGATGATGATGAACCACTGAAGCATATTGCGTGTACCCATTACATTAGTTAACAAAATAATAGACTGTATCTTAAAGTTATTTTTATTATATCAAAGTTTATGTACTGCAACTATTACTTTCCTCTACTGTTTACCAATTTCGTTGTAATTCGAAGAGATTTTGCGTACTATTTGACATTTATCGACTATATGGATAGTTTTCAACGCTACTAATTACTTTTGACTTTTTCAATATTTTCAAACTTTTTTTCATTCTTTCTGCTTCTAACAGTCCTTAAATATATAAAATAATACGTGAATCGGGGAAATGTTTGAGAGAATTGAAGACACTCGCTATTGATCGTGATCGATGGAAAGGTTTTGTGAGGAGAAAAATACATAATACAAGAGAGACAAGTTCTAAGTTAATAGAAATTTTATCAATATTTATGAGACCTTTTGATATTATTCAGTTCAGATGGACTTTTTGAATAATTTATGGTATTTCTTAAATTTTTCATGTTGCAAGTTTTTCATAAATTTCCACATTTCGATACTTATTGACAAAATTTGACACTATCCAATTTTTATCGGCTTTGTTTAACATTTTCGATGAAATGGAATAAAGTTGTCCATTTCATGAAATAAAAATATATAATTTGTTTTGATCCAGTCTATTGGCCATTCAGCTTGCGATACGAGTAGAATGATATACCAGCTGTCCTTTCCAAACTTTTCATCGCAAAACGCTCAATTTCAACATGGTAATTCCTTGATATATTGTCTGTAGAGTAACAAAAGGATTTTGGTATAATTGAAAACTTTTTCAAGATGTACGGTTTGGAAATGAAAAGAAATTCGGTGGTTGGCCTTCATTCGGTAGGCAAAAAAACGTCGAGGTACGTCGTCAACCGCCGAAACAAAATTGAACGATATTTTTATCAGCCGTACCATCAAAAGTTTCAAGGAGACCGTCAGCATTACAAAACGCTACGTTGGTGGCCGGTGATGCACTGCAACTGGGCGAGTAAACGTCGAATTTGTGCGGAAACGATTGGAACGAAAATCTGAGCACAATGCAGCTCAAATGGTAATCAAGACGCCATTTTCTGAAAAACAAGTTCGATACCAAGCCTTTCAAAAGATTCAAGTCGCAGGGCCATACTCCATTACAACGAGACAATCGCCTCAAGAGAACGAGAGAGCTGATACGCTTGCGCCGCAGAAACGAGTAGCTCAATTTGGTGTTTTCTGACGAGAAAACACTCTGCATCGAGCCGTTTTTCAACAAAGAAAATGATTGGGTATGGCTAAAGGGACGTTACAGCGACCATTCAGACGAGATACAAGTCACTCAACGGCAAGAAGATGAACAAATTATGGTATTGGCGTCAGTGAGCAAAAATACCAAGTCTCCATACGTTTTTCTACCGATAGGGCGCATTGAGGTCAAAATAAATCAACAAATTTATCGGAGAAATATGTTCGAGCCTGATCTGCTACCATGTGCAACCCAAAATTTCAGTTTCGACTGCAAGAGATTCCAGCAGGACTCAGCGCCGTCGCATAAAGCCAGGGGAACGGAGAAATTGCTTGAAAAAAACGTTTCATCGTTCATAAAGCACGAACTTTAGACTGTGTTTGGGGCATTTCGCAGACCAGTGCATGTGCTAAAAAACACACAAGTATGGAGTCGCTGAAGAAGAATTTTACTCGAGTATTTAACAATTTTGACCAAAACATCATACGGGCATCGAGTCAGTCGTTCGATAAGCGTTTACAAGCTGTAGCCAAGGCCAATGGCTTGTATATTCCAGATGAGTAATCAATAAACAAACTTTGGATATTTTTTTTTAACGCAAAAATAAAAAAGTTGAAAAATAACCGATATTTTTCATTTCTAAAATATATCATTTCAATTGCCGAACCTGGTATATTCGATCATGATTAATGTGCATTTTTTCTAAAAATCTTCTATTGACTTTTATTTGCATAGAATTAAAATGAAAAGTGAGAAAAAGTGCCAAAAAAATATGATGAGTCACTTATCATTCAATGAAGAGTCTCTTCGTTTGTTCCACTGGGTATGCTTGAGGTCGAATCATTCCATCTCCATCTCCATCTGTCTTTCAAAAAAATAAAACAAAGTTTGTTAACAAGTGTAAACTGCCTACAGCAAAAATCAATGCTGAAGATAACGATGATGATGACTATGAGAATGACTCTGCCGACTTGATTCTTTTTTTTTTCTTTCATACTGTTAATTTCCATTGTTTTATTTTTTATTTCAAGAATTTCAGCGCCAGGCAAAGGTTTGCTTTCAGTTGCTGCTGTATTCTTGACTTCTCCTTCTTTGGCACCACCAGTAGTTGTTAGTGTTGTTTTTGTTGCTGTTACTTTTTTTATTCTGTGGTGCTGCATTCTTTTCAGTCCATGTCTTGGTTTGGTTTGGATTCTTTCCATCGCAGCTCCTTGGGATGTTTTGTCGTTTTTATCATTTTTTTTTGCGCCGTCGTGTTCGCATGACAGTCATTTTTGTTATTGTAATTTAAGTAAGGTAATTATAGTCAATCTGGTTAGTTCGTTGTCATAATAAATCCTTATGATTTTCTATGTGATAATATTTAGTAAAAACTCATAAGTTTTATTGTGTAAATTTTAAGTAAAATCAGCGCAAAAACTTTATGTTTTCCATATAAAAACATAAGATAACATTCATTTTGCATCATGTAGGGTGTAATGAAAAGCGCATAACAAAACAAAAATGCTATACCTACAAGAAACTTAATCGATCTCTAGCAAGAACAAAGCCCATCTTTTTTAATGGTCAGCAATCAAGAGTTCTACCTCTGCGGCAGGGGTCTGTCTGAACGCTGCGTGTTGTGGCGTCATAAGATGGTCGTTCTCTCTCCCTTCGTCTGTTCGTACGTGTATTTTTATTCGTATGCTCTTTTGTCTGCCCATCCATCTGTTTGTCTGTAGCTCATTTTGAATAGATTGATGCATTGTAGTTTGTGGACAAATTGTCCCTATCTGGTCAGTTGCTTGACTAGAATGTTTTTTTTTTTTTTTTCGTTGACTGCTCTTAGCCAGATATTTTGTATTGTGTCGTTACATTTCGTTTCGTTTCGTTTATTTTTTCCCCTGTGCCGCAAATACAAGGTTCTTAAATTACCACCAATATGCTGCTGTGAGTCGTACCTCATTCTTTCTGACTGCCTAGGGTAAAACAGCGTAGAATTTTTCGGTCAATCTGCTACGATTTCCTGTTATTTCTTTTTTTTGCGGTTTTTGATATCATTGCTTTCTCTGAATAAAAAACGAAAAAACATTTTAATTAGTTGATTTTGTTGCTTTCTTTATACAACAATCAGCATATGTTAAATATGCGCACACATCAAAGGAGCACTCATCATTTCGGCGGCATTTGATAGATCACTGCTGCCTCAGAAACTTGTACCTTTTAGCCTTACTTTGTGCTATAGTATTGCCCATATAGAAGCGCGCTTATCTACAATGACGCATGATGGGGAAGAACGTAAGCAATTTTTAATTATGTTGTGAAATTTAGAATTAGCTAGAGTTTCTGCTCAAAACCTGGGAGTTATTTAGAGTCATGATCTGAAAGTTCGTGAACTTTTAGTTTGTAAGGTATTGAAAAATATTTGTGTGAAAAAATCGCAGATATGACGGTGTTATCAATTTTTTTCTATATATGTAGCTATAGAGTTGAAGAAAGAATGGCTGATCCTAATAAAGTTGATGCCTCTCTTAGGGGAAAGAAGTTTTTTATTCTCTTTCACTATATAAGATCAGATTTTAAAAATCCAAAACCATTTCGAAAATATTTTGACATTGTTAAACCAATTAGGTAAATTTTCGCGGGAATTTTACCAAAAGTCCTGTGGAACCCACGCTAAGAAAAATGTATATCAACACTTACAAAGGTTATTGCTATTCTATTCACATCCAAAGAAAGTTTTTAGTATCCGACAACATTCTTTTGCTTATCTAAGAGTTGGATAACAACTGTAGGATATCAGTGAACGGCACATTCAATATATCGCTCAGGCTGTTAAAAGAATTCTTCCAAGGCATTGAAGTCGACGATCTTAAAGTATTGGAAATTCACATGTGAGATGTCTTACAGTTTCTGTCCCTTCTTCTTTACTTCTGCAGTAGCTATTGTCAGATATCAACCATCTCTTAACTATTACGCTTATGATACAGTGCCTTGTAAGGTCTCCCGTCAGTAAGCGGACAGCTTGGACTCAAAAGACATTTTGTTCTTTCGGCTAATACTCGAGATGTAGCACAATTTGTGTTGAGTTTCTTTCTATAGTTTGCTTTTTTCTCGGTCATCATATTAATTTGCAATTTTAAGAACTCTGGAATTAGCTAATAATTTGAGAGCTATAAGTTATTATCTGAGCCATTCTCTTCGATATTTGGATGCCCGGGAATTTCAAATAGCCAAATAGAATAAATTCTTACACTCAGCAACATACTGTGAACTGTTAAGTGTATGCCTAGACTAGACTGTCAATACTGGAAATTAAGGTTGTTGGGGGAAGATCCATCAAGACAACAATAGCCGTCGCTGCGCGGTCAACGGCTTGAAAAACACTATACTAATCAGAGCATCTGTGATTCTTAAATATTTAGCACTTCCCAGAAAATACCTGCACCTATTCCAGACAAATTCCAAACAAATACCACCCAATTGTTACTATCAGGGATGTAAGTAAGTGACTTCTAAAATCATGCGAAGCGGTTATATAGTAGGAAATAGTCAAGACGTTATTCTGTCAAAATAGACGCATGTCCTAAGCACTACTGTTTCCACAATGTGGCTTCTCGCAGCCGCTTTTGCTTTAAGGCTCTGGATATACCTACAGATCAATCGGGCATGAGCTAAAAAGTCATCTCTAAATCTGCTTGTATTGCTGCTAACCTTTAAATTTTGCCGTACATGGCTAAATAGAATTTAGCTTCAGTCGATGATTTCCACAAATCTTACGAATCATTGTATTTGCGTGTAGTATAAAGCTCTAATTACTGACGGAATAAAACTATCTCAGATGTATTATCAAAATAATCAGCGTACTGTCCATTAACAAAAACAAATATCTGTTCAAATGTATTACGCCTTTTCACAACAGACCAGCGCCAGACAGTCATTCCAAAGTTGATGCTAACAAATGGAACCTAAAGTGGTCATCTTTAGGTTACAACCAGATTGAGATACCAGTAAAGCAAAACTGTTGACAGAGCTTGATGAGAGTTTTCTTTTGGCATATAAGCTTTGCAGTCACTCTGGTCGCATTCTTATTGTTTCTCCTACTGTAGCTCAACTTGGCGCTGGGACCAACCATCTCATCTATAATAATGTCTTAAATATTTTGCTTGCAGCACATAGCGCGCTTGTTAAATAAACGCATTCCAAACCTAAAGCGCAAACATAACGACATCACGAAGATGATGCCATAAAAATCGAAGAAAAATAAAAACTTAAAAAAAACTCTCAATACAGCAACAGAACACCATACTTGCACTAATAATAACAAAAATAAGAACAACAACAACTACAACAGCAACATTAATGGCAATAAGAAAATGAATAAAAAAAAAGACATAACCCCATACAAGTCTCCTCAGCAACATGTTAAACCCATAGGGAATGCGGCCGCGAGTCCGCAACTGAGAACAGCCACTGACTGTGACATTGGCAGCACTTAGGGTTGCCATGCCATTCAGACTTTAAAGTTGTGCAAATGAGTATGCGAAACTTATTTACTTGATTATGATTTTGTTCTCTAAGAAAATCTGAAATCGAAAATGTGAAAAAATTTCTATAAATTTTGAAAACACTGTCCCTAGGCAATTATGTGAAAATTTCTAGCTTGTAGTTTTCCTTTATGTTTTTTAATTATGAGAAAGGCATTGTTTCTATATAGAAATAAATATGTATGTATATATATGTATATGCGAAGTCCAAAGATCCATCAATCGATAAGTAAAGGTCGAAAAAATATTTGAACTTGACCACGATACTTGAGGGGCTTTTTTGAACCCTTTTATAGTTCAAAGTCTGTCAGGAAAGTTATATATGTAGCGTTTCTTGAGCAGGATCCATTTCCGAGTCCTTGAAACATCCTTAATTTTCTATCAGCGATATTTACCTCATTTGAAAGATCTATATTAGTGTTTCAACTTTTGTCAAGAAAGCAATGTCGCAAGCCATGTGTAAGAAACTCTGCAATTCAAATAAAAAAGTACAATCACATTTTGCCCTATGGTCAATTTATTTTCCGATTTGTGACTTAGGTTTCGGGATAAAAGTTGAAGCCCTGAGAAAACCTTTTAAATGAGATACATTTCGCTTGTACAATAAAAAATCAAATGTTTTCAAAATCTCGAAAAGTGTTCCTATCGTGGGTTTTTGCCAGCCAGACTTTGTTATATACTGATCTCAAAAAGTTCTTGAACTCATCTGACAAAAATATGATGTAGGTTTTGACGTTGCTAGCTCTGATTCTTTATAAATGTCTTTTTTTCAATTTATAGTTCTGTCACTCTAAAAAATCACCCTTTATAAAAAAAACAGAATCTTTCTACTCCATATGATGAAATTCAAAGTAAAAATATTATTTTAAGGCTAGATGTATGTATTTATGTAAAATAGAGTAGAATAGGCAGGAAGTTTTGAAAGGAGGGAAAATATCAAAGTTGGCAACGAATTTGCATGATACATCACTTCTTTAAAGACTTTTGTTTTTTTCGAATACCAGGTATCTGAGGAATAAAGTGCGAAATATATTTTCTGGAATATAATATTATATACATATATAATAAAAGTAATTGATGAAACAAACCACGAAGCGCAAACACAATGCAACTATTTGGCAACACTATAAAAAGCAACAAATATTTTTAGCCGTACAGTATCTTGTAAAGAAACGCATTTGAAAGCGAAGTTGGCAACGATATTGCTATCAAGAATATTGTTTTTTTTTGCAAAAAAAAACCAAAAATAATTTTTTACCTCAAGTTAACTTCAGTTCCTAATGATGGTTGTTTTCCAATTCGTGATTGCTGAAACTCTGATTTCAACGGCTGCCGCCGCATTATCGTTTGTAGCTTGGATAAATGCGCATCAGGGTGATGCAAAAAAACATTTTTTTCTCTGAAACTGTGAACTGTAATTTTCAAGTTTATTACCAAAAACCCTCTTTCGGTTTCTTCAAATTGCCACCAGAGGGATATTAATAATTTGTAGGTAATGAAAGATAAACTTTTGCGGCGCCGAATTACTTGGATACAGACATTTATTTTTGTTTTTCATATCGTACATAACTCATTCTCTGCTGCATTTTATCGCCCATGTATTGGGGACCACCCTAATATGCATAGACCGTCTCGACCGTGCAAAGAATGTTTATTCGCCGGTACCATTGTATGTTTGTACAATTGAAAATTGGCTTAGATTAAAACATATTGATATTAAGGTACCGTCATGTTTAACTTGATAGTGCCTGTAGATTAAATGGATGATGAAACAATGTTGTCGTTGACTGATGACTCTAATCACTCATTAGCTTTTTCTTTTTGTACATATAGTACATACAAAGTACTACTACTAATTGAACCTATATACGAATACATTTGAACCTTTAAAACACTCGTAAAACTTCAAACACTCATTCATGTTAGTATAAATAAGCCCAGCAAACACTTTTAATCATAGAAGAGTTACATATATACCAATCATCAAGATATGGTTTCGAATATGCGCAAGCTCATATTTTGATCCGGGTGAAAATAAGCAAGAGTTTCAAGTAATTGTTATGGATGGCGAAACAAAAAAAAATGTATTGCGTTATCGGATTCCGAGTGATATTTTGTAGGATTCACTATTCTACATGGTATGCTTTTGTATAAACGAAACCTATTTACCTGAAAAAATGTTGAAAATGTATAAGCTATGAGACAAATAACTTTTAGTGGTACTATCAAGGAAAGCAAATCAATATCAGTAGTACTTGTAAGGAGAAAAATTAATACGAGTTGTGCTAGTAAGAGGAACAAATTAGTAAACACATTATTCAAACACTGATTGAAGCAATAAAAAACTCATTGTGCTGTTCTCGTCATGATATTTGATTTGCTATAGCTTGAAAGAGCCTCAGCTGCTCGTATACTGCATGAAGTATTCAGTGTTTGTAATACTTATTGATTTTTATTCCTTATTGCTACCACTCTGATGCGCTACTTTAGTACTACTACTACAACTCATATCCATTTTTTTTCTTTCAACTACTACTTATATTGATGGATTTGGTATCCTTACTGGTACTGATCGCACTCATTTGCTTTCCCTTATTTTATTACTCATATTCAATCTTATACAACCAAGAACATAAATTAGTACGAGCAGTAAAAAGTAAGCATCAAAACCCAAAAGAAAAGTATAAATATCTTATCTATAGAGATCTTGTGTGAATGCACTATCCTTTCGCTATTTCATATAATACCGAATTAAAACTAATATGAATTTAACAATTATATAAGTATTAAAAATATTAGCCCAGTAATAATTTAATTTCTATGACAAACTCAACCTTCTTACGAATAATTAATTAACAAAAGCAAACAACGAATCAGCAGTACAACCGCTCTACCGTATTAACATGACGGATCATTGGTGCATTGTTGCAGTTAATACTACTTGGTTTTTTTAGCGTTGTTGTTTTTCTGTGAACAGGTCCCTCTCAAACATCATGAAAAATAAAATACTTTGCGACGGCAATAAGCCTGCACTAAACTAAATTAAAGGCAAGACAAGAGCACGATCATTGGGGCACGATCGTGTCCTGTTCGAAAAATTAAAAAGAAAAAATACCTGCATACACGATAATCGTCGCGAATTTTCTTACTGCGCTACAGACGGCTAGTGGCCGCCCTTTCTATGCTTTCGGCGCTTAAAGATCCTTCAACAATTAAGTTCTTTTTTTTTTACTTTTGAGGCAACATTCAAGAAACTGATCATACAGAGTGCTGTCTGTAGTGTAGAGTACAAAATGTTATTATGGCAAAGGCAAAGTATATCGATGTATATGGAGTGTGCGTTTTCAACAACACCACGGGCACTTGATTGTTTTAACATGTTTCCTAAGGCAAAAGACAAGACAAAAGTTGGCAACTTTTTGTATTCATTACACGGTACAGGAGCAACGTGTTTTTCGTTTTGCAGTTGTAGACATATACATACTCGTAGTTACATAGTACATATTGTCACATTTCGTCTTGTGTGGGTCTTTAAAGAAAAAATAAAATTTTAAATGTTCAAAATAAGGTGCGAGCACATTTTGTATATTGACTAAATCGATATAATTTTTTAAAATTAAAAATACTCTTCAAAATGAGAAATAGTTCATCTAAACAAGAGACGTTCGAGCTGTTCATTATTTCGTTTTGAGATTAGCATTTTTGTGGTTCATGTGTTCTGGGATCGTTAGTTGTTATGTAATAACATAGGAAATCTTTGTCTGTTCCTATAAACACCAAAATGCTTTGAAAAAGAAGGTACTCTGCAGCAAATATCTATTTCAGAGCTGTTTAACTCTAGTTCCTTCATGTCCCCTTCTTGACTTAAACTTAGCCAGTCGTACCATCGATGTTTACTCTCGACTATCTTACGCCTCGCAGCTATTGGAATCCTAAACACCTTATTAAAAGAGTCTTTGGGACTTAACTTACAGTTTCCTGCAATGTAGAGTGGATGTAATTGCACCTTTTATTAAACATTTCATATTTTATAAGAGAGAGAGAGAGTTCCAGAGAACTAAGAGTATGAATCAAATCTAACCTTATTTAATTAATTTGTTTTGTTGTTGTACCTATACCCTGTTGGTTTTCTTCCTGACAGCTGTGACACACGTTAATCCAAGAAATGTCTTCACTGAAACTTCCATATATTCCTTATAGCTCTAAACTATCTCTAAATGATAAATAATGAGCCGAGTTTGGAAATAGACTTTAAGGTTAATCGTGTAAAAAATATTCTAGCGGGAAGTCTACGGGTCGTTTAATGGTTAGAAAAAAATACAGAAATTCTGTTTCAGATACCAGATAATGTGGTCTAGCAATCAAAAAAGAACTCGCTCTTAACTGAGGAAGTTGGAGGGCCGTGTAAGTTCACGTAATGAACATGAATATGGTGGCTAGCCTTACAGTGGTTTGGAATGCTAAATTCTTAATACATAGTACTTTCGAAATGACGTCCTTATGTTTTGAAGATTGTGCTGGGGAAATGAATTTTAAATAGCGCCTCGAAGACGTTTTTCTTTCTTCTAAGTATAGTCTCCTGGCACATTACACTATGAGAATTTTTGTACATTTTCTGTGAATTAGAATGAAGATATTCTCAAAATTGTATTAGCTCTATTGATGAGCAACTGTAAGAGCAGGTCCATAGCTGTCTTAATCTTGGTATTACACATTGGGTCTTGGTCTCCCGCTTATAGTCTTGGTCCCGCAACCATAGTACCGTCTTGGTCTTGCATAATGTACACGACTGATTTTATTCATCACTACTTAGCTTTTTAAAAAAAAAGTTTAAAAGAAGTTGAAGGCACTAATACCGTATGAAGGTCAATCTTCAAATCTTCATAATGCTTTATGTCTTTTTGATTTTTGCTCTTGAAGAAAGGACCTACAACGTTGTATTGTCTTAAGATGGCTGTGTTTTTTTAAAGGTTTTTTTTTTTATGAAACTGACTTGCAAAGAATTAATTGACTTACAACAAATGAAGGGGAAACAACAACCACAACAGTAAATAGCCCCACAAAAATGCAGACAATTTCAGTTGTTGTTGTTAACTTTTGTGTTTTTTTTTTTGTTTGTTACTATGGCGCCGAACCCATTTAACCGCAACGATAATTTTTGCTCCAACCACATGCTGCAGTTCCTGGAATTAGTTCACTTTAAGATACACCATTCAACAACAACAACAGAAAATAAGAAGAACATCAACGACAACAACAAAACCATCGATCGGTACAGCAAAAAAAAAAAAAAACAACAACAACAACAGCAGCTCGAACAGCTTTTTAACGTAGCCTGCATTAAACGAGAGCCCACTATGCTATGGAACGAACACTGATGTGATCGAGTTCGAAATCAGATCTTGTCTCTTCGGCAGTCTTTGTCGTCAAGAACATGCCGAACATTATCGACTTTAATGGTTGAATTAAGCATCGGTTTTATGAGCAACACAACACAAACACAACAACAAAAACAACAATAAATACTACACAGATTTTTTGGTATGAATTCTGCGAAAAAGGTGGAGTATTAAAGAAAGGAAAGAAAGAAAAAAATAACTACAATTTAGAGATTGAGGAAAAATAAACAGAAGTCAAAATTTTTTTTATAAAAATACTAATCTTTTTTTTATTATTAGTTTTAGAATACATACCAACATAATTTTTAAGGATTATTAGAAAAAAAGAACCTTTAGTTACTTTTCTAAATCATTTATGTGGGCAGAGAGAACTGTGATTACCAAGCACATTCCTGAAAGTATGGTCTTACTTCTTTAGACATTTAGTAAGAAATGTTTGGCTTAGCTCTAATCTGCTTAACTGTGGAGTATGCTGTTTTTCTCAGACATGCTTGACACCATTTTCACAGCATATCCTTCCCAATCTTAGCCAATCAGGGATTAAATTCCTTGAATTGGCTCATACGATTGTTACAAAATAAAATACCATTATTTTCTATTGGTTCGAATACTAGATTTTTTCTCAATGACGAAGCGTAGACGGTTGCCGCCCGGGGCGAAGAACTTACTTATATGTGCCGCCAGATGCAGATTCGAGCTCAGCGATCCCGAAGTACCTTATGTTGATATCAGTACATGTTCCTCCAGCATTTCTTTTTTATCCATAGTGAAATTATTGCGAAAATGATGCACAAATAGTAATGAATATTGAGAGACGTCTGAGAATTGGTGCTATTTTGTTATATATCAAATATACATAGGGTTTTTCTTTATATGCTTACACGTACGAAAGCATCTGCTAGATGTTTAAAAAAACCCTAATAACTATGTCAAAGTCACACAAAAAATACTCTTGACAGTATGTTAAGACTGGCTGTAAAACAACTTTGTAGCCCCTGTAATGATAAGAAAGAGGTCACATTCCACTTTCTTTGCTCTTGTCAGAAGACAACTGAAGATAACTGAATGCCATGCTAATACAAAAGTACATCTTAAATCACTGTTAAGCCCCTCCCTCCCTCCCTCCATCGGAAAAATATTTTGTTAAAGATCAGCATAATTTGTCAAACAGTTTGTAGCTGTTATATTTTGTTGTATTGTGTAATTCCCAACTAAGTGTTTTCTAAAGCTGTATGCGTTAAATATAATCATAACTCGTTGTCATTTAAAAAAGGTTTATTTTTTTTATTACGAACAAAAAAAAAATTAAAAACTACAATCCACCGAAAAATTAAATCAAGTTTAACTTGTTCTCTGTCACCATGCCGAAACATCACATCTAAAAAGTTATGTTGCTTGAAATGTTCCGACCTGTCCACTATTCGCTATATCAAAATACACAAAGATATTGTGGCGTCGTAGAGTAATATATACGATTTTTTTTCTGTTTTTTTTGCATTTATTTATACTTTGTTGTTAGCTGCCTTTGAAATGTTTCGACGAAGTATGATCTCATCTAAATCTGGCACCGCGTTACTAGAAATTGAACACTTGTATATTTTGCTATATGTTTTTGTTTTTTCTTTCTATTTTTCAAGAGGTAAAAACAAATAGTAACAGAAATATTACATACATATGTACATATATGTATAAAAATAAAGCTTACTAATTGTATCATTATATACTAAATATTATTTCTTACGGAAACAAATTCAAAATGAGTTAAAGATTTAATTGCTGATAATACATAACTACCGTTTTGGTATACTAATAGTTTATTAAAGATTCCATGATTTAAATGTAAAAAACATACATGAACTATACATAACTCATTTTGAGCTTAGAATAAAATATTGTGCAATAAAATAATAAAATCAAAATCTTTTGATCTCGCCTATGAAACCTTTATAGTAGTTTTTTTGATAATGGCGGCAGTTAATATACGCCAGCTAATTACTTGATCAGATATCATGTATTAACAGGTTTTCAAATGCTTGAAATTTCTATTAGAGGCTTAGTAGTTCGAGCTTTAACTAAGATTAGTGTAACTTTGTTTAACTTTAAGCTTAGTTCAAAGACATTTTTCTTGAAAGAATAGCCATCAGACTCATAAGGATTTATACTTTTAAACTTGAAAAAGAGATGTTTAGTTTTACCTTAGTCTTTGATCAAAAGTATTTAGTTGGAGAAACTAGTGCAAGGATAAAACTTGTTGGAAATATTTGACTCATTGCTAGGAAGTAAGTAACCCTAAGTGATAATCTCATCTGCTGGGAATCAGGGACAGTTTTAGGTGTAAACCCCCCCCCCCGCCCCCTCCTCCCAAATCTTTGTTTTTTGCTTTCGTAAAGTTATTTTGTGGTCGTCAAGCTGACAGTGAGAAAATGCAATGGGCCTTCGAGGAGCTTCGCAGTGTACTGTGAAGACCTACATTTTTTGTTCAACACGAAGTTTTAAACATTTTTCAGAAATTGAATTTAATTTTTAAAAAATTATATTTTCTATATCTTCGACAGATGATGTCCCATATTTAAAAATGATAAAGGGCTTAATTAGTGCTAAATTGTTTTTTTTCATAAAATTGCATTAAAGGCGGTACGAACCTGAAAACTGGGTCTTACTAGCCGAACATGATTTCGGATATCAAAAGTTTTTGAAGAAAAATGTAATACTAATTAAGCTCTTTACAACAATATATAATTTTCAAACACAGGACATCATCTGCCGAAATTATAGAAAAAATTCCATTTTGGCTGGTAAAAAAAAATGGTTTCTTTGTTTTCTAGACTACCCTCAAGGTAAACTTTCAAATAGGGAATGGTTTTTCCAAATTTTGTTTTGTATTAAGACCGAACCGGTCTAATATTCCTTCCTCCAAAATGCACTAGCCTAAATGTATTCTCCGGTGGCGTTTGAAGAAGTTGTAAAAAAATTTCGTTAAGTAACGATATGATCAAGTTATAATCTTTTGAAGTTGGCTTGTACACCATAATAAATTATTGCTGAAATACCAATTAACGAGTATATCTTGGCTGATTTTGACCTTTTGATTTATTATTTAAAATCAAGCCCTGTCTAATAGTACTGGCACACAAAAAACAGCTTCTGATCAAACCCAAAAGATAAATAAATAGGTTCGATTGTTTTTTGAGCACGAAACACAACCTCATTTATTTCATAACGTCTAGTCACTGAACTATCCACCTGAAAAAAGCTATTTCGGGACATATTTGAAGTTGTCTCGCTGTTGTAATAAGTTGCTTAGCTGATTTTTATTTATAACATCGGATATTACTTGTAGTAAACTCTTTCTTGAAAAGTTTTCCCTTTGACATTTTCAATGGAATTCTGAGATATCATGTATGACAGTATACTATACCGAATCCATGATGCATGGAAAGTAAGAAAGCAATTACTTTCAACTTAAACTAAGAACTATGAAAATTATTGAAAATTTAAAAGAAATATTAAAGACTAACTTGACCTCAATTTGGAAGCCCATATGTAACTTTTATTAAGCAGGCACACATATATTTGAGGTTATTGACTGTAACTTACGTTTTATGTATGTATGTATATCCATATATGTTTCAAGTTTTCCCATAAAATTCAATAAAAAAAATCTTTTCATTTCCGTTTTATTCAACATATTTGATTTCATTGTTATTTCCCCAACGACACTCACAATCAGTGCCATCATCATTGACACTAAGCATCATTATCATCGTCATCATCATATTATCAACTCGATCGGTATTATCATCATCGTGAGTACCATTTGGGTAATAAAATTTGCCATATTAATCGGATATTCATTAGATTTATTAAAATATGGCAAACATAAAAGCTTAAATGCGGGCACACCTTTATCGTGCAAAACCCATAAAAAAACAGTCAACATTAATTCAAATTTTATGTACTGTCTTTAGTGAAGATCGCGAAGATATCGAATGAAAAAGCCAAATGAAATACAATAAGTTCCAAATACGATCATTAATTTGGTACCTCGCTCTTTGAACCTCTGCTCTTTTTTTGTGTTTACCAGTGAATACTCTTGGTGAAATGAAAAAAAAAACAACAACAAATATACTAATGATCTTAATTGTGTTCTATTTTTGATCACTCTTCCTTACCGATTGCAACTTTGATACACAATATTGTCATCAGCACCTGATGAAAGGCTGATTGAAGATAATTTTTAGATTTATGAGTATGCGAGTATTTATGAGATATTTACACATTTTTCATTCCAAAACCACCACTTCTGTCGTCGTAGTTATGTGAGCGTTTTATGTGAGCTGTGCGGAAACACGCGTTGTTTTATTACCAACTTAAACGCTCTGGTTATGAATGAACTACGAAACTGAATGAAATCTTGATTTCAAATAATGCTTTAGGCCAAGATTGAAAGAGGCGCACAAACGTATTGTATGAGTGCTATGGTTTTTGTCAACGAAAAAAATGTAAGAAAAAAACAAGGCAGATGTTATAGAACGGCAAATGATATTTTATTCCTTTTTATATGATGAAACTGAACTGAATTGGAAATCGAGGAAAATTTGATTAATACGTGACGATGTGTTTTATTTCGGAGTGCCTAGTAATCGGTATAGATAGAAGATAATTTACCGAAATATATAAAATGAGTCCATTGATTTTATGTTATACTATTTGTCATATCTTTGGATATATCGAAACGAAACAAAGAACTTGATTGAAGTCAGTTTAGGAGTTTTTAAGCCTTAGGAAAGTTGCAAGTTGCTGTGTCTGATACATATATATTGTTTTTTATAAAATTCAATTTTAAGGTTTCACTTTTAAAACTGAGTTTATATTTCAAAATGCATTACATTTCTTCTAAATCCTTAAATTATATAGGTTACTTATTTTCTTTCTTTTTTTTTTGTTTCAGAAACTGCACCACCACCTTACCAGCCTTTACTAATGGAGAGACTGAAAAACGAAGGTAAGTTTTAAAATCTTTATTTAAGTCTTTGAAACAGGAAATCATTTTGAAAGCTCTATAATTTTAAAAAAGAGGTAGGTATTCGTAGTTTGCCAGCTTTTTATAAATTTCGAGTTTTTTTTTATTAAAATTTATGTCCTATGTAAAGAAATCTTGCCTTCTACTTCGATCGCCAGCAAAGAATAGATCAGTAAGCACGATGTTTCAAAAGGTATCAAAAATGGCAAAAATTGTGGAAAGTCCAGAAAATAATTTTTTTTTTTTATATTGTCTCGTTATCGTATCGTTCTTGGTCCCGATAACGAGAACGATAACGATATTTATCGATTCTCGTTGAAGCATTAAACAAATTCTACAGCTGGTAAAAGTAACGATTGAAAAGGAGTCAGAGCAGGTTATAGAATACTATGAACAAATCTATGATATTATACTTAGTAGTATAAAGAGAGTTTGCTAGTTTACCATATATGTCAGTTACAGGTTCAGGAAGTAATGGGAGGATCACAAAAAGCTTATCACTATAAAACTAATTGAGCACTAAGTGATATATCATACATACATACGTTACATTTTATTTATGAAAAGAAAGCGTAGCTTTTGCGTTCCTCTTTGTCATGATATGATAAATTTTATGATGTTTGAACAGCCATAACAAAAAGTGCTCTACTGTTCAAACAAATATTTGCTGCCTCATTGGGAAAAAAGCTTTCCATTTTTTCGGTGAAAAATTTTGAATAACTACTTTTTAATCAAACAAAAATCACATAGAGAAAATTGAACAAAACCAGAGAGGTTGAATGATGATTTCAATCCAATTGGAATAAGTCGTTAAAACACTGGACCACCCTTTAAATTTAATTAAAATATTTAATATTCACATTTTCTTAGAAAAATATTTTTTGTTTATTTATTTTGAAAAAATGGTGGTCGAAAGCAAATAATGGGTGTTCAACATAGGGCAAGGGGGGATTAGCCCCCCCACGCGTTTCATTCGGTTGCAAATTTTTTTTGTTGGAAGGAGAAAAATAAAAAAATCATACTATTAGAATTGCATTTGCCCCCCCACGCAAAGTCGGGTTGGTACGAGCCTGGTGTTCAAAATGCTTATTTGTTGATTTATCGAACGCACTATGATTTTCATATATCATGCACGTGATAGTTATCGCAGAGAAACTGTTCAACTTTTGCAAAATGAAAAAACGAAGAGTAAAATACTCAAAATAAATAAAAGTTTATTTAATTTTAATAAAGTAGGTACATACTATAAATCAACAAATGAAATAAACCTATAGAAAATTTGCGCAAATTATGTGTGAAAAATGTTGAATCCAAATATCAAATTAACACCTGGAAAAAGAGAAGAAAAAAAGAAGCACAACCGATTGTTTTGTTTGTCCGGCCGCTCATTAAGAAGTGCGTCAGACCGTCAGTTCGTATATCAAACTGTCTCGCATGCCGCCTGCTGGGCGGTGCACTCAAGTAGCTACCTGAAGACACCTTCAAGATTTTGCACCCCCCCCCCCCTCCCTCTCCAGTGTTGGGTGGGTGGGGTGTAGAATACGGCAAAAGGCGCAACGCCAGTAAGAACAACAACAAATCAATAAAAATTATCACCGTGGCAGCGGTGGCGGAAACGTCAGGTTCGTCGGCAGCTGTTTGCTTTACTTAAATGTCGGCGCCAGAATTCTTTGCGAATTAAATAAATGGATCTCAGTTAGGTTTTTTTCTCTTCTGCTTCTGTTGCTTCTCGGTCTGCCGTTTCTCTGTATATTTTGTTTTTTTTTAATATAATGTGTTCGTTGTTATTGTTGCTATTGGTGTTGTTGTGTTTATTATTTTTTGAAATCAAGTCACGGCACGGCAGCCGATCGTTATGGCAAACATTTGCAGAAAAAAGTATGGAAATTCACAAACAAAAATTCACTATTAATTTTGCATATAAAATAAATTTATTTTTTTTTTTTTTTTTTGTAGGCAGAAGTGCGAAAAATGTGACCTAATTCCTAATTGATTTTATTTTCAATCTGGCTACTTAAATTTGCACTTTAAATTCCAATAAATTTAACGAAAATGCTAGAAAATGTAAATATTAATTGGAACAACCATCGTTGAACTAATAATAAAACAAAAAAGATTTCTAAATTTTTATGTTTTTTTTTTTTTAGAACATGATAAAAATATATTAAATCTAAAATAAAAGAAGAGTAAGACCATATCTATTTTTGGTCAAAAAAAAAACCTTCGTATGTATAACAGAAAAATTTTGCTATCCTGGCCTCCGAAGGTCTTGCTACGCTACTGGATATAAATTTTTTTTTTTAACTTTTTCACCCTTTTTACTATAACATTAGACTGTCTGTTATATCCCAGGTTTTCTTAATAGAACTGCTTGAAGTATCTATGTTTTTGTTTGAAACTAAAAAAAAATTGAGGTTTAATAACACTAGTTTACAAATAATTAAAAAATTTCTGAACTTTAGGTGCCACTATTCATTCCTTAGGGGACGTCCATTATTTACGTGAGGTGTTTTATTGAAAATTTTGACACCACCCCCCCCTCCCCTTGGTGAGATCTGGCAGGACCCCTCCCCCCTCCCATGAAATTTAAATATTAATTTTTAATGTAAATTCTATGCATTAAAAAGTTGACGTGAGGTTTTCCTTGACCCCCTCCCCCCCTTGGTGAGATTTTGTGAGACTTTGCCGGACCCCCTCCCCCCTATTTTAGCTCACGTAATTAATGGAAGTCCCCTTATGTAAAATCGGATACTGATTCTGAAAATCAAATTATTTTTTTTTCTCTCACGTCGTTTTCGCGACATCGGTCAATTTCGGTTTTTGGACCAAAATAAAAGTTGTTACAACTTAATTACAAATATCTCAAGAAACAATATTAATATATAAATTTACTATGTGTCAAATTAAAGGTAATTAAATTTTCTATAAATAATGCCAAGTAAAAATTTTAAGTAATAATCAAATATTGGAGCCGCATCTCGAAGAAGCCATCATACGGTACAATTTCATTCGCTCTTCTTATCATTTAAATAAAATGCACAGCCTCTATTTTCGGCCAAAAAAAAATAAAATTTTTTTTCGAAGTTACCTCGCAAAAATGCTTCGGATTTGCTGGTGTACCGTGAACTTTTTTTTTTGAGGTATGGTCTAATCAAAGAAACTTGGTATATAATAAACAATCTAGTGTACGTAAAGATCTAAGCTTATGATTTTTTGTGAGGATTCGATCTACAATCATTGCATTTTACTAAACATATATTTATCAGCATTTTATTACTGCTGTCAAATTTTAAAAACGTTTCTAATTTTTCTCTTTTATTTATAGAAGAAAGTTCACAAAACGGAGGAAACTCCACTACCGCAAGTATGCACAGCAGCAGTTCCAGCAGCAGCAATTTCAAATCACTCCTACGTGTTCAAATTCCAGAATCGTTTACCACTGACGGCGAAGGTAAGTCCATAGGTCGAAAACCTAATTTTGTCTATTTTTCCTAGTTTTCAATGAATGTAGCTATTTTTGAAAAGTTTTCATCATCCTTTTTATTTATGGCTTGACAGAAGCGTAAAATGATCCAGGTCCAATTGAGAATTGAATGCGTCACAGGGCAGTATATGATCACTTCTGTGGCGTATTGAAATAATGTTGAAACTGAATAGATTTATATGTATATTAGGGTGATTTAAAATTGTTTCTTTTTGTTTTTTTTATGGTGCTGTTATCTTAAAAGTTAGTTTATGGTATGAAGAAAAATTTGACGAAAATTCAGCTCTGTACCTTAGTTTTATAAGGCGGCGCCGAAGCTTGTTAGTCTTATATATAAATTGTATGGAAAAACTATATTTTATTAAAAAGGTATCTCAATGAATAGTTGATTAATGTTGTTGAGCTGCGGAGGGTTATTTTTCAAAGTAGTTTTTTGCGCTGACTTCGAATATAGCCCACTCTGACTTCAGCCTAAATTTTTCATATTTCCTATACAAACAAAGTATAATTATTCAAATACAATAAACATTTGTACGTAGATGCTGCAGGAGGTCACATTGGACAATTTCTACAGACAGGACTGGTTTGGAAAAAGTTATCCCATTAATAATATACGAAAGTTGGCAACACTGTTTCCGGAATATTGACCTTAAACTTTCTTTATAGAATTTTTCGTACAAAAAGCTATTCTTTTTTGTCACAGAACCCCATCTAGCTATACTACTTAGCTACGTATATTTGTTAACTTTGTCAGTTAGTCAGTCAATAACTTAATCATCAAATCAAATTGAAGGCTGTTTGCCTAATTGGAATTTCATAGTACGTATGCGTAAATTTTTTTGTTGTTCTTGTTTATGTATTAAGTACTAGTCTAGTCAAGTTGTTGTCGAGTGAGTCGTCGTCATATAATTCGCTTTGCTATTTTCGAATTCCATGCTAACACCTCCGCTATGCGCGAGCTTAAAACTTCTGTGTATTATTGTACTCAATAAATTTGAGGCTATTTTTTTGTTTCGCAACTCTTATTTTCACACATTTGGAACATTTAAAAAAAATATGTAATTTATTTTTGTTTTTTTGTATCATGCAAACACTCGTTATGCGAACCAGTTACCAGTTACTAGCAGTAACATTATCTAAAAGCGATAATCAAGTGATTTTTTTCTCTTTTTCTTTTGTTGCTTTCAATTTATTTATTTTGTTCAGGTAGTTAAGTTTATCTTTGGAATATTGTATATACTTTTATTTTGCTGTTGTTGTTGTTGTTGTTGTTGTTGTTGTATGTTCGTACAAAAGTACGCGCCAACAAGTAGTCATGTTATTTTTTAGGCGCCAGCTTGCCGCGACAAGTCGTCACTTTCTAGATCGGGTATATGGGTATACCATATACTACGAGTACTCGTGCAATACAAATCATATGAAGGCAAAGAAGAAAAAAACAATAACAACAAAAATCACACACATAAATGCGACTTGGAATTCGAATACGCGAGGCAAAAGAGCCAGGCAAATGAATGATATCATAAATGTTGACGTTTATTGCAAAAAAAATAAAGAAAAATTACTAAATCTGCATAAATTTCCTCCCATTATTTTTAATTTATTATAATTCTATTTTAAAACAAAATTATAATTCTTAGGTATATTGATTTGTTTGATTCCGTGTAACCTTGAGGGTGTAACCTATGGCATGTTTGAATTTATAATTTTCTTTCTATGATTAAAGTTTCATCTTTCACTTCTTATCTTTAGCTTCAATAATAAATTAAATGTCGATGAATTTGACGTTTTGTCCAAGTTAGATAATACATATGTATGTTCAAATATTTGACTTTTTCGTCGACACGAATAGTTTCTCTTAGAGTTTGTAGCCAATTCACATTAATTTTGCAACAGAGAAAAAAACTTCAGATGAAAGTCTTTATGTAAAATAGTTTAATAAATCTTTTTTGCAATTCACTGGCTTTTCATACATCTACTACTTTTTTGAATCCTTAGAGAGATATTTGACTACAATCACCCCATCTGATATGATTTTTGACAATCGAATTCGATTTCCACAAATTAAGCATGAGGTTTGTTTCTTCTCTCAAGACCGTTTTACTTCTTAAAGTCTTATGAGGTTACTCTTTTTTCCAAGAATACTTAGTGGTATTACCGTCATCGTTATGATTGGCTTTCATACTCACGAGTAAAGATCTTCAAACATAAAAAAAACTCCAGAATAATATTTCGAGTTTTTTGCTGCTCTTTGTTTTTCGTATTCACTTCCCGAAATTAATTATAAAATTTTTTAAAACAATAATTTTAAACACAAAATAGTTTATATGAATATTTGTGACTGCTGCCCAGTTTCTCTTTCATGGACAGTTTTTTTTTTAGAAAAATCTGCATCAAAACTGAAGCTTTCGAATGGTGTGCGACAAAATTGCTGAAGTGGCGGACCAAATGTGATAATTTTCTGTGATGTGATTTAAGAAAAGTCCCCAAAATATGTATACGAAATTGAAAAATTGAACCATTAACCCGCATTCGTATTTTTAGTTTTATTCCGTAGCTACTGCTACAATTTTTAAAATAATGTTTAATTATGCAAAAATTTTAAAGATTTATCTTTGAAACAGAGCTTAAGTTATAAATTTCTAATTATTTTTTCAGAAGTTATTGCTATATAGAAAACATGTGACAGACTTTTATTTTCTATGTAAATTAAATGCTACTCATACGACATGTTGTTTACAAATATCTATTACTTAGAAAGTGATTTTTAATTGCTACTAGGCGGAGAGCCCGCTGTAGAGAAGTCGAGTGTATAATATTACAGAATGGAATGTACAGGATAGACAGAGATGCATTTTGGTGAAACTTACCAGCCAGAATTGCCTTGCCAAAACCCGTTCTGATGCCCAAAAATGCAGGATTTTTGATCATTTCTGTTATTTTAATTAAAAGTATATAAAATTACTGCTTAAAATGTATGCCAATTGAAAGCAGTAGAAGAGCCTAAATAGAATATATAAGGTTGCATTGTTGAATCTTGACCTAAACATGGTCACCGGTTTTTTTGGTAAATTTTTGTTAATAAAGATTACAGCTTAAAATGTGTGCCAAATAATAGAACTCGAGTCTGTTGAACAGTTTAAGGATTATCCGCACGAGCGGATTTCTCGAAAACTCACAACTTTTTATTAAACTCTAATAATGCTTGAAAGTGTAAATATGTACTCGTAAAGTTCAGAAAAATCATTCGAACTGTGTTGCCGTTCATGAGCTGAGCGATATTTATAAGCAGAATACTTATTGCAATTGCAACTTAATTTATATTATTTTCTTCCTAATATGATTTAGAGAAAAAACAACACTATAAAAATTAAATTTCTATTTAAATTCATAAAAAAAACACTTAAATAAATTTATGGCAATAAAACAACAATAAAAATGTTGTAATACCAAAACGTACAATGAAATAAGTAGTGTATACTAATATTATAAAAACCAAAAAAAAAAATTTACTCAATTTGCAAATGGTTACGCTAGTAATAAAAAAAAAACACCTTAGCCCACTGTGCGACGTGTGACAGCTAAACGCAAAGTGCCAGTGGCGCCACCTGATTGCCATTGTGTGTAATTAAACACGAAAAATGTTGAATTAAATGGCGGGAAGTAAAATAAAGTTGAATACAAAGCACTAAGTGCGAAAAAAAGATAAAAAACAAGTTTAATGATTTCTACCTTAGCTTACTATATATGTACATATCTCAAGGAGTAGATTAGCGCTAAAATTTTGGTTTATTTTTTTTTAATTTCTATATTACCAGGCCAATATTTTAAAATTCACGCACGTGTGCTTCATTAGAAAAAAACACTTTAATTCATTTGTTTTGTTTTGTTTTTGATTTTTATCTCTTGCCGATTTTTATTGTCAAAACTTTGCCATTTTTTTTTTCGGCTTCTTAATTTGGCCAAAATTAATGATCGAGCGAGTGTTAATCATAACTTGCTTAAGTCACAAAAAAGCAAAAAGTCACAACAAAAGCGTTATTATGCCGCCGAAACTCGTTGTTGTGTGGTTGCTTTAATGCTTTTTTAAATGTTAATTCATAAAAAAAATCAACAAAACAAAAAAAAGAAGAAATTAAACTTCAACGAAAATAAAAAAAAAATTACAAAAATCATCAACTTGTTTTACTTTAACATTCCATAATGAGTTTATAAAATTTCATCGTAAAAAATTGTTAACATATTTTTTTTTTTTTCAATATAAAATTTAAAAATGTTTTTATTTTGAGAATAACCCAACCATTCGACACGTGTTGCGTATGCTTTGATATGGGAGAGAGACGTGTTGGTATGCTTAGGTATGAGTAACATGTTTTTTTTTGCGAAAGTCATTTTTATTATTCTGGCTTATGATAATCTATAGCAAATTTTATATTTTTGAACTTCACAGAGCATTTCGCATATTTATGTTTTGTCAAGTCGGCTACAGATGGTGATTTTGTAGTTGAAATCTTTCCTCTCTACATTATAGTATTCGATATTGATTTTCATATAAAATACTTTTCATCAAACCACCTTCCAATCGGAAGTGTTTTGCACTGCATCCGTCCCTGACTATTTTCTTTGTGACTTGAGTATGTTGGAGGCCGACATCCAATGGACAGCCTATTTGCAGCACATTTTAACGGCGCAACTGTAAGCCGCTCAGATCCCAAATCGCTCAAATCATTTAAATTTACATTTTTCCACAAAAAATTTAACTTTTAGCCATTTTGAGAAGGCTGAGAATTTTGCCTTTTTACACGGTTAGAAATTTTGGGCTTACATTTCTGACTACACCAGAATTGTATTAAAATTTTATACTGCCTAAATATTAAAATAGATATTTAATACTTTTTTGTATTAAAAATTAATACTCGTTTTTATTAATATTTAAAAAAAAAATTTAATTTCGAATGGGATTCGAACCGGGTTCCCTATTATTACAATGGTTGCATGCGCAGCTTAACGACACCAGCCAACGACGTGTTATTTATTGGTTGGCTAAAAGTTTATTTATATCGACAACAACGTAAAATGAAAGTATAATATTGAAGTATTAAAATATAATACAGCATGGTTTAAAAATCAAATATAATACTTATGTATTAAAATTTAATATAAAATTTATTACAAATTTTGTAATCTATTGAATCAAAATTGTATTAAAAATCGTTATAATATTTTGCTTGTATTAAAATTTAATCCAAGATTTCTAACCGTGTAACTTGGCAACCCAGATTGTCCAAGTCGCATAAAAGTTGTAGCATTTGAGCGCAAATCGTTCGGAAAATCAAACTATTTTGATATTTGCATATGACCTGGTTGTACGACCGGTAGTATGAAAAGTCATATCGTCTATGGGTACCATAAATATATTTTAAAGTCTTTAAAGTTGGGCCTATATATTGTATATTTTACTTTATTGTACACGTGAACGAACGTACATTATTTAATAAAAACTTTACGATTTTCGAAAAGTTTTTCATTAAATCTTCAAATCTTTTTGAAATTTTTTTTACTGTTCTTTGATTTATCGTTCAATTAAATAAATCACTGCAAATGATGAAACTAGATCAGCGCAATCTTCCACTCTACATAAAAATACTACATACACACTTTCACTGCAAAACTTTCAAAAAAGTGAAGATTTGTACCCAAAGATAAATACTTTACTCATACCTAAGCGTGCTTTAAATTTTTTTAAGGAAATACAGGAAAAATTGGAGAATTTTTACAGGATTTAATTTTTCGAAAACAGGATTGATTACAGGACACAATTTTTTGCTTTTTTAATCAGAATAGGTAGAAATGGTTGTGTGTGAATAAATATTTTGACACTTAAATTTAATCAGAGTCTTCGTCCATGTATTTCTCGTCTGATTCGTTTTCGATTCGTTCAGTTCCACCTTAAGTTTCCACTTGTTTCTCGCAGCATATCCGGTTTTGCTTTTATCCAATTGTAAAAATCAATGTACGACATGTTTAAATTGATCTTAGCGGTCAGAAAAGTTTTTACTTTTAACTGAGATTTTTCATCTGTCCACGTCTCCTTCATGGAAGCACATACTCGTTCCACAGAGGCGGTCGTGCCGGGTGAACAAAGAACTCGTCAAGAAATGTGTAATATCAAAAGAGCTACAAAAGCAATTGCATGTGAAGGAGGAAGGAATGTGTGTGTGCACTATGTTCTATGTTTTGCTATGATTCTCAACTAGTCAAGGGAGAAAATAAAATATAGTGTGCTTGCAAACTATTAAACGTCGGCTAACAAAGCTTACTGATGAAGTGACTTAGCGTCATGGAAACTAGTATAAGCAGCTCGTTGCCCATTTTTTGTTTCTTTTTATGCAATTTGCGTTTGTAATTTTTTTGTTGTTTTTTGCACTAAAACTACTGAACAAACAGCTCTGTAAAATACATATTAAATTTTACATATTTCCACAAATAAAGAACATTTTCCACTACTGCTGCCATTTCCTTGTTATCGCAATTCTCAGTTTCCAAATCAGCAAAAATTTCAACCCATCGTTTCGCAACAAACACCAAATTCTCAAAACTTGGAAAATAATTGATATGGTAATGCCTTATTTTAAAACTTTTTTTGTAGAACAGTTTTGATCACGTTATCAACGTAAGAGTTGAAAAACACAAACTAAAAAGAACAAGCTGAGCGAGATCGCTGACTTTCAAGAGAAATGCAAAGTTTAAAATCAATGGCAATAAAACAGGATAGTTACAGGATAATTACAGGATTTTTCACAAAAATACAGAAGTAGTTTTTTTACAGGATATTCGAGTAAAATACAGGAGTATCCTGTAAAATACAGTATAAATGGCATGCTTACTCATACCTCATGGTATTTCCCCGAGCACGGATATTTTCTCGTTGGCCCCGCACAGCAGACTTATCTACTAACAGCATAGATTGAACTCCAAAATAAAAAGCTTTGCGAACTTTCCGTCATTTAAATGTAGGGTGTCAGATCATTCCACTTAACCCCATGCGTTAAAAATTAAATTTTGTTTAAATTAATTTATTATTTATTATTTTATTTTCAATTTTTTTGTTTCTCATTTGCGCACGAACTGGTGGCGCTGTTACTGTTAGCGCCAACAAAACTTTGACCGCTACCGCTCGTCACGGCCACCTTCACCGTCACCAACATTTCAGTCAGCGAACGTTTCGCTATCGGCGAACGTTTTGCACGCCAACTGACAACGAGCGCATTGCGTCCGTCGCTCTGTCGTGTCAATTTGGCCGATGTTGATGCCGCTGCTGTCATCAACGTCAGCGTCAACAGTTCTCTATAAATAGCAAATGCTGTAATAGCTGTAGTAATGATTTTCTTCTTCTTCTTTAACTTTTTTATACTTGTTCTCGCTGCTGTCGTTGTTGTTTTTTTTCGGTTTTAAGATACGATACAACAAAAACAAGAACAAGTCAGCAACTCACTCAGCAAGCAAAAATATAAAAAATAATGAGACATTTTTCTGTTTTTATAACCTACCATAATACGAGTACACTTAGTAGCTGTATAGAATGGAGGAGCAACTTCGAATTTCTTGTTTATTTTCCGGTTCCCCATATGATTTTTCTCGAATTTTGCAACTCAACAGAAAATTATTTTTATTCTCTGGATTTATCTGTTGAATTTTTGTGCAGTTGTCGTTTTTGAAGTGCCCCGAGTAGGTGATGAACTTATTTTCCCTTGTAATCTATGCCAGTGCTCCTAAGATGACCACTGCTCTTAAGCCGTGGCTTTTTTTTATAAAAATTCGTTCTATAAAAGCTATAATTTTAGAGAAAATAATTTTTCAGTTTAACAGTTTAACGTTTTCTGTAGTGTTAGACAAGCAACTTCTCTTATATCAAAAGTCCAACATTGAACATGTGAAACTATGCCTAGAGATATAAACTTCAAGTATTTTAAATAAGCAAATAATTGAAAACACCATATCATGTTGGACGTTTCATTGCACGCGATCAAGGGATTTTATAAAACATTTTAACGAAGTGCTGTGCAAATATTATTCGAAAGATAGGTACTGGTTCCAATTCAAATTCTATTATTCAATCGCTCGAATAATTCCAAACTCAAATAAATCATATCCACAATAGGAATTTCTATAGTTTCATTTATATTAAATATTAAAACCATGGTCACTTTAGGAAAAATTTTCCAGCTGGGATACAAAACAAAAAACTCTTCCACAACGTCTCGCTATAGACGACAACAATAACCAAGAGAGCGTGAACATATTTTAAGGTGGTGCCTATGACTGACGACTTTGTGGCGCCTGATAGCGCTCATGTTAAGATTAATTAATTTTTCTTGTTTTTGCGCCGATTCTTCACAATACCCTACGGTTCGTAAAAGCTATTGATGAGTATTATAACGTGACCATTTCAACAAATAAAAAAAAAATTGATTACCAAAAAACCGAAATAGATCATTCATATAAAATATAATTCTTTTTCGACAGATTACTTCTTACGTAGTAAAGAAAGAATTATAAAGAAGTACAAAGAAATACATTTGGTTGTACTTCGAAGTACGCAGAGAAACGGGCCCAAAAAAAGTACTATACTTCCAAAAGATGTACGGTTGGTCACGTTAAGTTTTTTTTTTTTTGTTTCAAACAAGCTTAATAGTTGTAGGTACATGAGCTTTTAAGTTTCCATACGAATTATGTGGGAAAAAATAATCTTACACGAACAGGATTAAACCTATTGGAAAGAACATAAAATTTTCCATAAAAAGCTTTCTTGAAATTGCTTTCAGAAATAAGGAATATTTCGAAGACTGAGAAAAATACAATTTTATTTGTAAAAAATTTTAAGCTAGATGACTAGCTCCAACCCTCATAGTACAAATATGACATCTGGCAACATTGATTGAGTTATATGAAACCAATGGGAGTATTTTGTGTAACACTTTTATGTTATGTTAATTTATGTTTCAAGTTAGACATAAGTAAATTGAATAATTGGCTTATCGGCTGTTGGTATCAACATTCCGAATTCATAATAAAGTCTTGAAATTCCAATGCGTTTTACATATGATGGATACGTCGTGACATTTATTATTACATTATTTAAGAGTCGTTATTGAAATGCACATCAACGCTCCAGCAATGTCACGTTCAGAACATACATTGTCCTGCTATTCGCAAACTTCGTGTCTTTAAATAGGTTAATTTAAGAAAAAGTTGCAACTGCTCTGTTCTACAATATAATTTTTGAATAAACTTTATTTATAGTTTATATTAGCTTTTGTCTCTTTTGATTTGAGTCAAATAATGTGAAATGCTTTAATAAACATTGAAGCGGTTCCACGCCCTGCTCGCTTCTCGCATCAACTACCTGCCACCACAATTTGCTTCGCTTCTGAGCTCTGGCATATGCTTCTCAGAATTTTCGCTTTTTTCTTATATTTGACAACTTAATACTACCTGCCATTAACAACTCAAAGTATGCAATGGAATTTTAGTTTTTTTTCTTTTATATGTTTTTTTTTTTTTGTTTTTTTATCTTTCTTCTTTCATTATTCGCAAATTTTCTTACACCGAAAACTACTTTTATATAATAGAAAGATACAAAATGGAGATAAGACGCTTAAGCGTAGCAGAGGATTACAAGGCTGCCAAGTTAAAATCAATGAATTAACAGCCTTCCCAATAAATTTGCTTTCCTTAAAATGTATTTTGGGAAAAACTTGATAACGTTTTTTTATTTTAGTCGTCAATGCCAAAGTAAAATTTTTTAGTAAGTATACAAATAAACTTGATGACCTTCTTTCTTAGTCCCCAAATTAATTGTGTGGAAAAATCGTTGGCATTTTTTTTGCTCGTTAAATAAAAAAACTTAAGTACATAGTTTTCCAATTCCTACAAGGCCCGCGTCTTTGAAATGCAATTAATGACCTGGCCGCGTCAAAAGCAGCCACTTGGTAACCCTGCCTACCTACTATATTATACAAAATATGTATCAACAAAACATAGTTTTTCGTGTCATATGAAAAGAAAAAAATTTTTGTCCATATACACTACCCCTCTAGCAAAAGTCCCTAAACTCCCTATGGAGCATTTTAGTCAGATTTACTAAAAAAAATTACATACGGAACAAACAACTGAGCATTTTTTCATACGGTCTTTGACCCCATATTACCCTAAGTTGACATCAGTCGATGTTTCTCCAATTTCACTGCATACTATAACGTGTAATTAATAATTACTCATACGACGTGTTACACGTAATTTATTTGGGAAATTATGTTTTAATTGCTATAGCTTCTTTAAACATCATTTTATAGATAAAAATATTAGGTAATTAAACGAGGTGTCGGGTAACATATTTAGTATTTCGATTTTCATCCGCTCTGTATTTTTTTCTAATGGCTTTTGTGCTGCGAGATTTTCATATCATTTTCAAAAAAAGAGGTTACTCAATATTATTCAGACCAATGATGTGTTGCGTAAAAAACTTACTATACATATATATATAAATTCATATTGAGAACACAAAAATCCTTCAGATAGCGAATCTTTGGGGTCTGATCTAAAATTGATGTTATTGTGTCTATGCCATTGCTTAAAAACTTATTATCGCATACGATTTATTTTTGTATAAGAATTCGATTTAATTGCTCAACGAAACTATGAAAATGAAACTTCCATAGTGTGAATAACCTTTCCTTTCAAATTGTATTAGACGATAGATCATCTAACACCTTACTCTAACGTAGTTTCGCTCAAATTGCAAATTGCTTGTTACATAAGTTTTTTCGTGTCGGTATTTTTCTTTAAATTTGTTTCATTTAGTATAATAAAAAACAAAAAAAAAAACAATTTTACCAGAGCAAAACTGATTAAAATGAGTATTTGTTTTATAATTTTCAAATTAACTGGCTGATAGTGCGAACGTGATTATCAGCACGAATCGGGGCTAGACACTGCTAAAAAGTGTAGTTTTTTGCTTGTAATCTTTAAATTAAATTTGTTTGGGAGTTTTAATTGCAAAACACAAGCTTAGAAGAAAAATCACTGACCTTAGAGTGTGTTAAAAATTCTCATGCTCTTGTAATCTCCGTGAACGCATAGCATCCCAAATAATTACAACTTGAGATGATTATATTTTACAAAAATTTTGTCAAAACTTGAATTTTTTGTACTGCATTTAAGAACCTTAATTTTTTTTTATTTTTGTTTAAATAAGTTTCGTGCCAATGTGCCAAAAAATGATTTTCTTTAATTCTTAATATTTTTAAGTACATTTCAAAAAAACATATAAAAATTTAAAAAAAACATTAGGTTCTTTTAATTATGAGAAATTAAAACTTTAAAGCGCTAGCAGCTAGATTTTACCCCCTTTTTCTAATGTATATCAAGTTTTTCTAAATTTAAGTGTTTTGGAAAAATTCAATTACATGAAATTGTTTTTTTTGAAGAACTCTAACGTACTTATACTACATACATATCTATACTTCTATGTATTCTTTATGCATGTAAATGATTTTGATTTTTTTTTTTCAAAAAAAACTTTATGCTCGTTTCTGTTTACTTTTCCAATTAACATTTGACTAATTAAAAGATAATAAAATGCTACAACAGTATGCCATAAAGTCAAACTAAATTAAGAGTCGGCGCCACGCTATTTTTAGTAGGTAGTAATCAGTAAAGCGTGGATGCTTCAAAAGCCATCTTTACAGCCTACAATTTTTATAATGAGCAGACCATTATTGCTATGCAAATAGTTTATTACATTTTATTAATATTTTAAAATAATGTTTTAAAGCAAATGAACTTATATATACATACGAGCACATATATGGGACACAATTATTATCACCATTATTATCAGTCTGCATATATTCATGTATATTTTGAATTTTTTCAGTGTTAAAACATTAATCGTTACTCAGTTAAGTTTTTTACTAATCATAGCACGACTTTTGACATGGTTACAGTTTTTGCCGTTGGTATGTCAGCTTAGGCTAGGTTATTTCCGGGAGATGACATGTCATCATAACTTAGGCCCATTGTATACCCGATTTGTATATAGTCTCATTCAACCTAATTTAACCATTCCGATATTTTTATATATTTCACAATGGATCTAAGATCTTTTGATGCTAGTTTATCTAAAGAGTCGAAGGAGTAACTGTTGAAAGCCTTAAAGCGTCGTTGAAGCACTTGGTATGAGTGTCACCAAAAAAATATCCTATATATAACATCGTTAGAAATAATTAATATATGTAATTTTAAAATGTCAAGCACAGCAACATATCAAACTCAAAATTTGATGTCGTCTTTCCTTAAAAACTCACTTTTTTTAGTCTCTTTTACTTAAAAAGATAAAATCTTTCAATCATAAAAAAGTTTTAATTTTGACATTTTAACTCAAGATCAATTTCTCAAATTTTGGTACATACTTACAAATATGTGTGAGGAAACGTTCTTTAAAACAAAAAACTTGAGATAGTGCTGAAATGAACAGATTAAGTGAACCAAAATCCAAAAAAAAAAATTTATTTGAAAAAAATAAAAATATTTGAGAAAAATTTTTGGCTTAGATCAGAGATTCACACAAAAATCTATTTTGGGCTCTACTTTCAACAACATGAGTTTGAGTTGAAAACTCGAAAATATTTTGCGACAAAAAACCTAATATTGACGCAAATTTTTTAATTAAATGCGGGAAACTAATTCCATACAAACAAAAAAACAAAAGGTGAAGGAGCAAGTAACTTCAATACAAAATCACACAAACAAAAAGCATGCAACGACAGAGAACCAAAATGAATTAGCTTGAATAACGGAACAGGCTCAAGAAGTGGTCGGAATTTTTTGTTATTGTTGTAAGAGCTAAATGAGCGATAAGCTTTTTTTTTTACTCGAAACAAATTAATATATTTAATAATTAATTTTATGCGTTCGATAAAGTGCGATCCAAGTTTTTGCTTATCACAACATGAGACCTTTCATACTGGCATCGAAAGTAGCTCGATTTTTATTTATCTCGATTTTAAGCCAAAAATAGCTTTTCTCCCGAGCAAATCATACAGAATTATCTGGAAAATCGATTTATACAAAAAAAAAACATTATTTTTTGCACAAAAGCCGGTACTATTGTGAATGAAATGTCAGTTCAGTCAGCTGTTCAATTGCTATTACTTATGTATGCGAAAAAATGCATTATCAAACAGCTGTTAACACATAAAAGCAAAATTTTGTTCATTGGTATACAGGCATGTTCCACAATTCGAGTAAAATAAAAGTGAATTTGAATCGATTGAAATTGTTTTTGGTGATCTAAAAACCGAACGATTTGCCACTTTCGAATTCGTTTCGATTTCGCATAAAATTTAAATTCTAAACAGCTGATAGGTAAGAAAACAATTTAAACAGAAAACAACTACTGTCAAAAAATGGAATCTGCAAAAATGTGATGTCAGTGTGAAAACTATTTTCAAAATCGCGATAGAAAATCGAGTTAAATGAAAACTGTACTGTTTAATGCCATTATGGTATCATTAAATTTTCTAATTAAGAATGTGATTTAAAACATTTAATTTTTTTTTTCTATCACCTGACAATTTCTGGCAGAGTTGTATTCTGATAAGTTTTCTGAAACGCAATATCAGAGGCATTTGAGAAAAATTTCGCCAACCTGTTGTATACGTTTTCTTTTTACAGAACACAGCGGGGACCTTCAATTTAAATATAAAGTCAGGCCCAAACGGTTTAGAAAGCTTTTAATGGTTAATAATACCAATACCAATGCATTACCAGCGAGTTGTGAAAGAGGCACTCGTAAAGTAAGAGCTCTTCCAAAGTCTTAGGTTGCTCTTGTTAAGAACCATTAATTTTTGAAGGGATCTGAAATATGCCACGATAGTGACTATTATTCACACATGGAAGTTGTGCACTAAATTTTATTTTAATAAATTGGACTACAAAATATATAATAGAAAATAAAAACTATGACTAAAACGAAATGATGAACAAAAATAAAGAAATGTTTTTTTTATTTAGCTCCCTCTGGTCGCGCAAAAATGCTATAAGTTATGCCATCCCATTTAGAAATAAGTCATAGAAACATTTCAAGATATGTATATAAAAAAATGTATGATCAAAATAGAAAAGGTCATTTCAGGGATTTCTTTTCAAAATGCATACAATTATGGTACATATTGATGCATAAAAATAAAGGTTCACAAAAATCGTTGAAATGGCGGTATTAAAGAAGCGTTCCACAGGCTTTTGTCGTGTAATTAATAGTGTGACAATAAAGAAAAAGGACCATCTGTTTCGGGTGTCTTAAATATAAATAATTGCACTCAAAGTATACTAATACTAAAAAATAGATTTACAAGTCTCTTATGGGACTTCTCAAAAAATTACGGGCCCTATAAGTGCAAAAATCTATATTTGATGACAACAAAGTCAAAAAAAATTAAATTCACAATTATTAAAAGAGAATATCTTTCCTATTGGGGTAACAAAACTATATATGTAAGTCTGTTAGTGTAGGGTAAATTAAAAATTCAAGCAATTCACTAGGGAGAACGCGGGATTTCTGAGAGTAGCATAGATAAAAAAGTATCTAAATTTAAAGATGATGTAGAGTCACATTTCTGCGAATATCTTAACGTAGCTGGCCAACTTTTATGCACACGTACTATACAGATTTGTTTTCATATATACATACAAACATGCACATAAACATATGTATAATTGATTTAAATGAATTTTTCATTTTAACAGTTTTCAAAATTGCAACAAAAAAGCCAAAAATAAATATTCTTTAAAAAATTTTAAATTATATTTTTTTAAATGAAAAAAAAAAATAATAAATAAATAAATTGTAAACACGAATGGTTACGCGAATGGGTCTTTATTTATTTATTTTCCTGTCCGCACCAAATGAAATATGAACTTCTAACGTTAACACGACCCAATTAAGCTAACAACAGTAGGCGCCACCCGGCGGCGGCTGCCGCAATAATTTAATGCAAAACTCACGATTTATTTGTTTATTTAAAAAAAAAATGTTTTTTTTTTGTATTGTAAGTTTGCAATGGCGTGAAGGTGTTATTTGTGTTTTGTTTTTGTTATTATCGGCGACTGCTGACGTCCATCGGAATGATGCCGCCAAGTCATTGCCAAATTGACCGACTGTACGGATACCTACAGAGCGTAAGAGAGTGTGAGAAAAATAAAGAGAAAGAAAAGGGGGGGGGGGGGGGTTAGAACTTTGCAAACAAGCCAAACGTGTCAGCTGTTAAGAGTGTTGTTACGTATAGCATTATAAACTGGCGCCAGTTGGCAGCTCCGCTTCAGTACACTTTATTGACAAATAACGCAATTTTAAATTATATTCTTGGGCATTAAAAGTTGTATAAAGCTGGAGGAAAAAAGTTTTAAATGAATTCATAAAAAATATATTCCTTGGTTCATTTCGAACTAAGTTACTAAGTGGAATATCACTGTGTGAATAAATACATATATCCAAAACCACAAGATGAAGATTTTTACCCAAAAATGTTAGCGCGACACACAATACTAAAAAAGCTCAAAATGACCCAATATCACAATAACTATTCGCTTTAATATAAATTGGGTCAAATCATGGGAGGGACTTTTTGATAATTGACATTTGCACATAAATGCGATAAGCAATTTCTCAAGATAATAAAGTAGAAAACCACCCAAAAATGCTCGATACAACAATGATACAAATAAAATGTACATATTTCCTTTCCACGAAATGTTTCTAAAACCTTTGTGTTATGGAAAATAATTATTTTATAATAATAAGTTCCCTATCCGAGAACACTTTGTATGTACAATGAAAATTGTATTTTATGTTATATTTAAAAAAAAAAGTGTTAAATTTATTTATTTTTTGTTTTCTGACCTTTTCGATTATTTTCAAAATTTTATTTCAGATTAGGATTAATATAAAAATACGCGTAGAGATATCAAATTTGGGTTATTTTTGTAGACTTGATTACAGTAGACACAACTTCTCTTGATTTTACAAATTTTTTTAGAAACCTTCTCTGTGTGAACTTTCAGGGCATATTCATAACTATATTTAGAAAAGTAAGAGAGCGTCGTCGTTTTGACGAAGGTTCATAAATAAGGATTAACATATTACAGGAAAAGTCCTGAAATATATCTCGCAAAAGCATATTTTGAAACTTTTAGTGCGGATATTATTCTGAGATCAGATTTTGGCTGATCATCAAGAAATCTTTAGAATGGCATTCAATTTGAATTTCTAGGATTATATATGTACATATGTAGTTGTTTTTTGTAATCACTTGTAACTTTTGAATAGGTGGGTGAAACTTTGTAACTTTTAAATACAATTTTGCAAAGTAATAGGTTGATGTCAGCCACCCAGCTATTTTTAATACCACAATGATTTTTAATTAAGCAAAACTTATTATTTTAAAATCTTAAAGCAACAACCATAAAAATAGCCATAAAGAAAACGCAAAAAAAAAAAACGTTTAGCAAATCGCTAAATAAAACCGATTAAAAGAGCTTCAAGAAACACAAAAAAAAAAAACAAGAAAACTTTGCACTTGTTAAGCAGAGCCGCATTTACGTAACTCAGTGGCGCCAAAATTATTACCATTTTTATGAATGCCTGTGAAAATGTATGTATATGAGAGTGTATATTTGATGATTTGTATTTTTTTTTGTAGAGAATAAACAAGGCGTCGTACTTTGTACGTTCGCATGTATTGTGCATTGACGGTTGTACATGCGGGGACGATTCCATGTCAAACTAAAGAGAATAAAATTTTTAAACTTTTTTCGAATACTGATGTAGTTGGAATAAGATTGAAAATGTTGAAAAAGTGAAAAATTTGATAATGTAAATGATGTTGAAGAAGTTGAAATAATGTTCACAAAATGTTGAAATGCCAAAAAACTTTGGAAATTTTGAAAAAGATGATTAAAGTTGAAAAATGTTTAAAATCGAATAATGTTGAATAAGTCAAATAAAATGTTGAAATTCTTGACAAAGACGAAAACTATCAGAAAATGTTGAAATAATCAATAAAATTCGAAAGTATCGAAAAAACCGATAGCTTTAAAAGTCATTACCTGCTCTTTCGCCAATTCATTTTTCTTTCATATCTAGTAGTAACGATGTTCGCACATCAAAATGGTGTTCAATTTCGGTATCACTGAGCCAAAATCACTCAAAATGAATGGTGAATTTTGAACACTGCAACTTCTTTTTGTGAAGTGCAGTGCTATCCTTAAGCAGGCAGGCTAGTAAGGAATTATTTAAAAAGTTTTAAGTGATCATATAAGAAATCGGTGTAGGTATATCTTATAACCAGAAATGATTTATGTAATTGGCCTTCTGATCTACATAAGTTTTTTAGCATAATAGTTAGAGTTCGGTCTCAACCAACTTCAACCATTCTGTAGGACTATTTTCAATTGTAGAGCTCAGTCGCATGTGGATTTGCCTCAATATATTTCATATCTTAATATACATATGTATATACAATGTCAGTATGTAAGAAAGGCAACAAATATTCTTTTTGTTTGAAGAACAAACAAAAATTTGAAATATAAACGATTTACCGCAACGCGTCTAGGCAAAGGCGACCAATTGACGCCGCCGTAACTCTGGGTGACCTTCCTTTTAAAGACATTAAAAAAAACAAAAAAAAAAATGAATGAATGAATCAACGATATAGTGAATGAATGACTTCATGTCAGGGCTTGGCGCATGGAATTTTAGGGAATAAAATCAAGCAATAATTTAACATTTATTATACATAAAATTTGTTAGTATGTACCATGGTAGAAAATAATTTAAATTTGAAGTAGTCCAGTAGGTCACACATACAATGCTCCATTTTTGTTATTTAACATTCGTTTTGTTCTTCTTTTAATTGCAGATTGCAGATCATTGGCCTGGTGCCAAGTAGCCTATTGGGAGTTGGCACAACGTGTTGGCGAACGATATGCAGCTGAAAAATCCCTAATTAACATCTATTCGGATGGTCCACGTACTGGCAGTAATAGCGCTGGAATGTGCCTGAAAGATTTATCCGATAAGAAATCAACACCATCACCTGAGTCAGTGCAAAAGACCCGACAAAAGATTGGTTTAGGTACGTTCTAAAATTTGCTTCCTCTTAAAAATTTTTTACATTTTTAATCCTTATATTTATTTTTAAATTATTTTTAGGCGTTACATTAAGTCAGGAATCTGACGGCGTTTGGTTATACAATCGTTCGGCAGCGCCCATATTTGTACATTCACCAACGCTTAACGAGTGCTGCTTCCATGTATGCAAAGTGATGCCAGGTTATTGTTTGAAAGCCTTCGATAAAAATAGGTAGGTAATTTCTTTTGAAAAGAACAATGTAGCTTTTAAAAAAATTTACATAAAAGGGCGCTTTTAATTTATCTTTTCGTATTCTATACGCAAAATAAAAAAACTCTTTTTTCGAATAATTTTGGAAACATTAAAAATGACTCCAATATTAAACAATTAACTTTTCAATTTTCTTTCATCTCTGACTAAAGCTATGTCTTAGTTTCTTCCTAACTTCTTGAGATCGTCTCGGACTTGGGATAGTTTTATAAGAAAATGGAAATTTTCATTACAAATTTATGTAGCCCTTGAAGTTGCTTGCTCTTGAACTATCTATTGTATTATGCGAGTATGTGGAGCGATCCACCTCAGTAAGATCAGTGTTTTGTCCAAAATTTGATGCAACATACAAAAATTAGAGGGGTTAAAACTAATTTTTGATAATAGTACTTTCAAATAGAATGTGTTGATTTTGGAAAAACCAACACGGCTGACTGGCTTAAAGAGCACCCACTCAAGGGAAATGTTTTTTATTTTGTAATTAACTTATTAACAGCATATACAATTATGTATAATTATAAAACATCAGTTTTTAAAGATACCAAAGGTTATTCAATGAATTTAATAATTAAATGTTACGTATACGACGTGTGTTATCAGAAATAGGCGTATCTCAAAAAAATCGTTTCGAGATAATTGATGTTTTGTTTATGTCAATTTGTTGAAATACATGTAAAATTGGGCTAGAGGACATTTTCTTAGGAGTTTTTTTTATAGGTTTCAACTAAGATACTGGTATGCGGCGTAGCTCATTAAATGCGCAATTTCTTAAGCTATCCGATGCCATAAGAACCCTTAATATCAATTTTTTTGAGATACGCCTATTTCGCTTCTGACGGCAGTATAGCTTCTGCAAAAATAATGACAAATTAATTTTTTAGGCACCATTTTGAAGATGAAGTCTTTAAGCTATAGAAAGTAGCCTGATGGGCTTGAAATTTGTTAGATTTCAATATTTAGCACCAAGTGCAGGCAGTAACTTTTTCATGTAGAGTTCGCTTATTTGTGAAGCTACAGTATGCTTTTACGTCCTACGTTTAGTGTTAAATGAAATTAAGTTAATTTTTCTTGCTGAAAAATTAACGCTTGTTAAGGTCTCTTGAAACGTTCTTTTCACCTATGATATGTATTGTATTGTATTCATTAATACTACAAATTTAAAAGCATAATTTTCCAACTAATGTTCCATTTCGTTTGTTTATTTTCTACCAACAGGGCTCGCGAACAAACCATGCTGTATACACAACAAATCGGTGGCCCACAACTGGGTCCCGTCGATCGTTTCAGCATGCGTATTAGCTTTGCAAAAGGTTGGGGCGCCAAATATTGCCGTCAAGATATTACCGCCTGTCCTTGCTGGTTAGAGGTGCTTTTTACTAGGCGGTGACAATATGTTAATACCATCACAATTGGTCGACAGCAGCAGCAACAGCTGAGCGTGGAACTCATTGGCCGGCAAATAGCAATAGATGCAACAAAAATTGTTACCAACAATAATACCAACATGATGACAACAAACAACATTAGCAGTAGCAGCAATAAGTACGCTTATGGTAAAAAATGTTGCTGCTGCAAAAGTTGTTGCTGTTATTTGTGCGCAACATCTACAAGATTAGCTATGGCAATGGCAATGGTAGAGTCAACAATATTCAACAAACTGCAGTGGAGATATCGTTAACATGAAAAAAACTAACAGCAATAGCAACAAATATGCATGGAATTCTAATTGGGAGCAAAAACAGCGGTAGCAAACACCAAAAATAACAATAGGAACAACAGATACAAACCAAAAGTCAAGCAACAGTAATTGGGATATGAAGCAAAAACAAAAAAAAAATTTAATCATGTTGATATCAATTAAAATGCCTACATCATGATGCAGTAACGGCAACAGTAACAGCAACATTTCAACTGAAGTGAGCGCAATATAGCGTGATGGCAGGGCGAAGCAGTTTAAATCAGAAAACAATGGACTGAAGGCGCAAAGATGTCATCCTGTGATTCAAAATAGTTTAGAAAGTTTATTATTTGATGCACATAGCGATTTTTAAAGTCTATCTGAAAGATAACTTTGTTTTTTTTTGTAATTTTAATTAATTTTTTCCTTATATTTTGCAACAGTTGCAATGCGGTGGACCCAAATGTAGCACGATGCGATCAAATCAAGTGTTTAATTTATGATCGCAGCAATATTCAAACTGTGTTTCTGAACCAACAGTGAAATTTTTTTGAAAAAAAAAATCTTCAAAACGGATTACTCAAGTTAAAATCTTTTTCCTTTTTTTAGTATTCTCACACAACTTCGATCTGAAGCTCTTAGTTATGGGATAATAAAGTTGGAAAATCTAAAATGTAACAAAACATAGATAGGAAGGACACAAAAAACGGGCTATAGCTTCACAAAAATTAATTTTTCAATCACTTTTTTGGGGACTAGGAAACAAATGTAATAGATTAGATAGATTTGACACAGGATGTTATTTTGGTTGCTTTACCTTAAACTATTCATTCATTCATCATCGAAATTGAATATCAGTATAGCTGGTGATTTCCCCATTGCTGAATGAATTCATTCGAATACCATTTTTTATAGCAACGATAGTGCTGATGAAGAACTTGGACGCGACCTTTAAAACCCAATATGTCAATAATATAAGTGCACCCACAGCTGAGCCCTTCCTGCGAACACTTTAGATAACTTATGATCTTGTCTTATCTAAGAGACGCGTTACAGTACGGGTTATTCGCATAGTTAAGTTTTCTTTCTTCTACACGTCAGCAAATTTTTGACAGTTTTTATTTCAAAGCAGCGGTGGGCAATATTTAACAAACAGAGCCATATTAAGTTGAAAGAAATACGCATTGAGTTTTCATTGTTGTTGAGAAAAAGAGACAAGAACACTGCAAAGAACAAATACTAAACGTCCATTGAAATTGTAAAATTTATGTTCGCATAGCTGTTTTTACTGTTTCATCGGTCTTGTACTTTCATAAAATTTGTTCATTTGACTTTTCCTAAGTTGCAGCTGCGCAAAAAAAACTATATTATGTATATTATTTGTTTATAGGGGCCATGACGGGTTTGCTAATATGCGTGAGATATGATGTTGCTCTCATATCTCATAAGTATACGTACCGTTTACGATCGCTGAGCTTCGTTGATGGCAGCTCATGATGAACGTTTTTCTCAGCGCTGCTCTACTGCCATTATTTCAAATTAGTCTCTTGATACCGATAAAATTTTGCATGAGAATAAATTTTATTTATAAATATGTTTCGTAAGATCTTTACATTAGGAAAATAAAGCTTTTTTCGGAAGAGCACTATGATCAGTTTACGCATTTCGCTCTTCAATTTTAAAAATTTTGTGCAATTTGTTCAAAAAATTAAGTAAAAAGTGAATTCAACAAATTTTTAAAATATTCGCCATGAACGCGAATAATTTTTTATGTTAAAATAACTGATCATTCATTTGACCGTAAGTTTTAGTAGGAAGCTTCACGATCCAATACGTTCCAAGCTCAATATATCGTTCTAAATCAAGTTCAATACGTTTAAAAGCTTTATACTTGATTTTCTCAAACCGCAGATTGCATCTAACAAACAGTTAATTTTGAATTGTGTCATTATTGCCAAAGATCATCGAAAAATAGGGGTTCGGTATTGTGCTGTGTTCATCCTTTTTTTAATGCTTCATCCATTTCAGTAATGTCCAAACCATTTTCGATTGTGTATGATTTTTTTCCCATTTAAAAAATTTTGTGTAAAAATCTTTTCAAATGATCATATTCGAACATTTTGCAATTTTATGTTAATATGATTTATTTGTTTACATATTGATTTATTTTATTATTATTTTAAATTTGTTTTTTAATTTAATCTATACTTATATGACACTTTCTGCACTTAATGTTTATTTAATGTTTGCACTGTAGTGTTTTTTGTTTGTATATTTGCTTTTAATTGATATAAGTATTTATTATCAAAATATTTTCTAGTCAATAACCCTTGTTGTTCGAGACAACAGCAACATCATTGATATGTGACACGATGAACTCTCCTCTTCTTGATTGTCTTCACAAGAAAACTCATTTGCATTTCTGCGATATAGAAATACAAAATTGAGATCTTTTCGTTTACACAAAACATTTTTTTTCGACAAAAAATGGGACAAAAGAATACAGAAAAAAATCGTAACACAAACATTATTGGTCTTAAATACAGTCAGCGCAACAAAAAATGCAACGCATTTTTGAAGCATACAAAATGTAGTTATTTTTAACAATAAAAGTAACTTTAATATACCCCAATTAATAACGAAATATTACAACTTTCTTCTCAGCAACGTTTATGAATAAAGAAAATAACAAATTTTCCAGCATGCTTATCCTTCATTATTCTCCACGGTGGGCTTTAGCCTAGTTTAAATGAAAAGTTAAAAAAAAGTTCGCAGATGGGACATGGCGTTTTTTGCGAAGTTTGACCTAGCAGTACTCAGGACACCGCCCATCTAGGGAGCTGGAATTTGGGCTGTGGTTCTACCCTTCAATGTACATTGACGTGTCAAAATTTGAAGTTTTTTAAATATCATACGGTATGTTTTACAAATGTAATATCATTAAAAAACAGTATATGGATTCTTTCCTCTTGAAATCACATCCCCCATTGACTTTTTTTTTGTAACTCGAACTTTCATTTGAACTTGCCCACCGCATGGGTTTGGCGTAAGTTAGTTGAGCCGTTCAAGTCATGCTATTTATTCCATACTTGTGCTTCAGAGCTATTTTCGATGATTTTAGATCATTTCCTCTTATAAACCTTCTTTATTTTTTGGCATAAACATTGACGTATAAGCTTATCTCTGGAGATTAGGCTCTTAAATATGCACTCCGCGCTTACATTCTTGATTAAAAAGCTTTAAGTAAGCAAAATTCTTTAAAATATCCTCAATTCATGATTTTGAACAATTGCATGGTTTCCAAATTGCTATCATGTCAGAGGTTGGAAAATCTGTGTTTTGTCGCTGCCCTTGTATATAGGCAAAGGAAATATGTCCGTGGAGCGGATGACTCTGTCCTTTATAAGTAGATTGGAATTTTATGAATCTAAGAGGTATTATTTCTTTCTGCGCTGTCGAAAAGTTCTCTTTTATTTGTCTGGCCTTTATAACGTTTCGAAGAACAATTACATAATCTGTGCTATCACAAAGGTAAATATCAAGAACGAAGTTACGAGATTGCATCATAAATTTTCCTGAGCTAAAAAGTAGAACCGACGGCCAGAGTAGAATCGGATTTTATTTGTTGATGCCGTAAATTTTGTACCATTTGATATTAAGTTTTACTTTTTGGCACAGGAAGCTTTACGAACCAAACTCGGAATATCGTTCCTTACGTCTATTTCCTTAGTTCTACCTCTACTCATTATATGCACATGAAAGCTCTAAAAATGCTCCCTTTTGTTGTATGAGCTGACCATCACCGGTTTGGAAGCACAAAAAGGACTATCTTTCCCGTGGGTGCACTGGTTAAGTCCAGTGGCGTTAAACAAGCTTTTTTAAAAAAATTTCTGTGTAAGATTTGCATACTTTCGACATCTTCAATATAATATAACGTAATACAGTCAATTACTTTGCATTATTTTAAATTAGAAACATTGCGGTTAGGGTACGTCCATTAATTACGTGGTGTTTTTTTGAAAATTCTGACCCCCCCCCCTCCCCTTGGTGAGATCTGGCGGGACCCCTCCCGTGAGATTTAAGTATTAATTTTTAATGTAAATTCTATGCATTAAAAAGTTGACGTGAGGTTTTCCTTGACCCCCTTGGTGAGATTTTGCCGGACCCCCTCCCCCCCTATTTTAGCTCACGTAATTAATGGACGTCCCCTTAGGGTAATTTTTTTGGATCCAAAAAGTACCTCGCACATTTTGCGTGAAAAAAAAATTCTAGCGAGGTTGGCTAAAGTTTGGTCTGCTTTGGATTAAGGGGGATCAAAAGTCAACGAAATAAATAAATAAGCTGTGTTCAATTTTTGATCCACCATATCTCTAAAATTATTCATAACTCAGAGTTATCTCCATATAGTCCAAATTGGTCGAAGTGAATATGACTAATGTTTTTTAATATACGAAGTTTTATATACATATTTAGAAGGTAAAATTGTGCTCATATTTGATATGAAATTTTTTTCGTGACTTTGAAGAAATTCATTTAAATGAGCGAAAAAGTAATTAAGGGTTTTAGTGAAATTTTAAGAATACTTTATTCTTTTCATATCTATTTTTTTTTTTATTTATATAGCGATTCGCAAGAAAAATGAAAAAAAGTCAAGTACATACATATATACGAAATTTTGCGCCCGAAAACATCTACATATATTTTTAATTTCAAATAATGTAACATAATTAAATTTTAAAGAAGTTCCATCAAAGTTGGTTCATTTTCTACGGATTATTTGACTGAAGCTTGATCATAATAGCACTAATTGCAAATTTTGCCGATTTGAGCCTATTTTTGGGTCGACTGTGTAAATAGCTGAATAAGAATGTCATGTAAAAGAAAAACTGTAAAGCCAATATGTAATATGTAAATACAATATTTTTAAGCAGACTCTTTAAGCATACAATGCATCTGATATTATTATTATTTTACAATATTTATTTAACTGATACCACTGATAGCCACTCTAGAATAAAAACTACATACTTGTACTAAAGCAGTATCGCCCATACGCAAGATTAACATTTGCTCAGAGCTTTAAGCTGTTCTAACTCTGCTCAGCCATATAGTCCATTGAATAAACATTTTAAGCATACATAAGAAGTAGATTTCAAGAACTATGTTTCGGGCTTGGAACATAATGGATAGTAAAGCTTCCTGTGCCTGCGCCTACGGCGAAGAAGTATATTATTTCCAAAGGATTTTTAGTTTTTTGAAACTACAATGGGAATTTTATTTATTAAATATTTCAAAGGGTATAAAACATACCGCATCAGAAAATAAAAACCGATTCTACTCATTCGTTTGATCGAAGGTTTTACTTTGTGGCACAGGAAACTTTACGATCGGAATATCCTTCTTTATATCTACTTCTTTGAGCGTACTTAGATGTATTCTCAACAACTACTGAGAGCTTTGAAAATGTACACATGAGCTTTTGCTTAGAAGCTCAATTGATAATCTGTGCGGGAGCTGTAACGTGTTACCATCACTGTTTTACATCAAAATCAAATGAGAAAATAAAAACAAACTTAATTCCAAAATTAAAGAAAATTCACAAGAGTATACATATATTTTACGCATTAGTTTATATAAAATGTAGTTTAAATTAATGAAATTTCATATGTAAAATTATTAATAAATTTTTACTGGTAATTGTAAGAAAGAATTTTTATACAAAAAAAAAAAAAAAATTCAAAATGGAAAAGTTACTACTATGTACATTATCTCTATTATTATGGCTAAAAATTTGGATTGGTTGCAGGCAACGCAACGCTTTGTTTTAAGCTAATTATATGTCTGTTACGTTTTTATTTTGCCTAAACAAAAATTAAAGTGAATTCATAGATTTGTCACTTGCACATCGACTGACATTGCTAGTTTTCTCGGTAGCACTGTCACTTTTGATTTAACTTTTGCGGCACGTATAGCATGTGCCTATTGTGCGCCGCTTAGAAGTCCTATTGCGTTGCCTATGCGTAAGCTAACACAAGTCAAAACATTAATTAAATTCAATAAAAAAATCCTATGTAAGGAAACAATAATAATTAACAATAATGCGAACAAATATTTAATACGAACTGTTTATATTCTGTTTAAAGATGTATATGTATTTGTATGTACTATATATGTATAATTTTAATTACATTTAGCAATTGGAAAACAAATAGAAATCAACGATAATAAAAGATTACATTATAAATGAAAAATAAAATATAGTTTTTCTTATTTTTAAAATTAATTCCTGCTTATGTAGTATATACGACCATTAATAGAAATTTACTGAATTAACGTTGGCTTGCAATTTCCTTTAACCCGGGTGAAATCTTTAAAGTTTTGTGAAACAACAGTTCTGGTGTAGGCGATCGCCTTGTCTTTTGTAAAACGAATATTTGACATGCCTCTTATTTTACGGATGATGGCTGTGAATTGAAGCGTTCGTTGTGTGATGTGTCCAAGCTACTGCATTCAAAAATTCTTTTCACTAAATCCACATTAATACCGTCTCTGTTGATTATTTCTCATATGCTATTCTCGTATACAAGACCAAATAATCGACAAAGGATTTTTCTATCGAAAGATTCTAGCACATGTTTCGCAACTCTTCAATGTTCAACTCTCCTATCCATACAGAGCGACCAACCTCTTAAGTTGCCAACTCGCTGAATTCAGTGTATACTTATGTTACGAAAACGACTAAAACAAAAGCTCAAACTGCCTATAAAACCGTGTCATCCTTCACAATTGTAATGCTTGAATCATGTTGATCACAAGAGCAAACTAAATCATGTGTGCTGATTTCAATTATAAGCATTCCCGATGCTCAGGAGAGAAGCTACATAGCATTGACTTTTATGGCAACAGTTTAATCGTTCAAAAGTGTTAATAACTGCACTTGTGTGCATGTTAATGACATAGATAGTAATTACGTAATTTGACCATACAATCTCATGGGAGTTAATTTGAATGTAAGATTGATACACTTATTATTTGCCCTTAGATGTCATTCAACTAAATGCACGTACTTTAATGGAGGAGGAACTGTGTCTCATTTTTCTGCAAACGTAATTTTCGCTCAGTATTATTTATTATCTCTGATCGATGTCTACGACAGAAACTTGTCTTTCAGAATAATCTTCGAAGAACTCACTATAGTTGAGTATATTAATTTTTTTGATTGGATAGTTGCAGATAAGACAGAAATTATCCATTTCTCGCCAACATTCCAGACAATAAACAAAGATGCACTGCGGATTGCTGCATTCTACGAAATTGTCAACTAAAAAATAACAAATTAATATTTTTTTAGCCCAATTATTTAGAAAATATTACCCTCTAATTCATCACAAATGAGACATTTACGTCGAGCAACGTTAAAAAACTTAAGCCAGTTAAAGCACATGGGGCAACGAAGACGCAGCTTCTGAAATATAAAAACAAAAATTAAAGAGGCACTGAAAAAAGCAAGTCGCTTAGATATGGGATAAATGCGTTTCTATGTGTAGCGATGTCCCGAATTTGAATAACACTTGAGTTTTAGCGAGTTGGCTAAAAAATTTGATAAATGTAGTTCACAAGTACCAACATTTAATTTTCGCCAATTATTTAAATGTAAATCTTCATCCTTGTCATGATCTAAATAAAATTAAGTTAACTTAAGTTTAATAAAAAAGTTTCTATGAATTATAAACTTTTGTCGCTTGAGAGTTATTTTTACTTAAACGTCATTTTGTCAGAATTAAGATAGGTTTAACCTGCCCTTTCAAAAAAAAAATGAATCCGTTTTCTCCCATTTTTTTTTAGAAATAAAAGATCGAGCTAGCCGTACATGCTATATATTTTTTTTATTGAAGGTGCGCGCCAGTCTAATTGTATGAATTTTATGAAGTTTTCCAAAACTATATCGGGAATTTCGATTTGAAAGCAGATACATTCTTAGGATTGATTGAAGAATAAAATACAAAAAAAAAATCAGAAAAAAAGATGTTATGTTGAAGATATTTTGAGAAACATTTTTATAAAATGATCCATTGATTCATCATCAATCAGTCAAATGTTATTCACAAAAAAAAATATGTAAAATCGCAGACTTCTAGGGCAAACTCCTTTCATTTCGGCACTTATATTTTATAAAAATTTAACGTGGTGTAACAAAATTCGTATTCAGCGAATAAAAAACCATAGGGAGCAAATAGTTTCAAAAAAAAATATCAGAGGTCCCACACATGCTCTTATAACAGCTCATTTACTCAATAAAAAAACTTGCATCAATAATAAATTAAGTAGCTTACCAATATTAAATTTATGTCATGACGAATCTCCCTCCTCGCAACATTATCCTTTGCATTCTTTAGCATCGTTTCAAAAAGAGAACGTCTTTGCCTTAGCAAACTATTAAATAGATATAAAATTCGATGTTTTTCACGCTTTCTATAAAAATATGCACAAATAAGACGTCGTAGACGAAGAAAAACTGAACTCTTATAAATAAGGATAATTATGGCAAGGTACAACGTCAAAAGTTTCACATAAAAACTGAAAGATTAGAAATTTCATCAAAATATATCTCTAACGCACCGTTTTAAAAATTCTATCAAATACCTGTTAGGTAAAATATTTGGCTTAGGCAAACATGCTTCATTGGTCAGCACGGTGTTAACCTTTTCGTGCATATTGAAATTCCTTAAAGTGGTTCGCATAAGTCGAGCCATTAGTCCCGTACCAGTGATCTATTTAAATAAATGATAAATGCATACATAAAAGTTATTTATTTACCATTACAGATATTTTATTATTGTACATGATAATTATCATTAGTTAACTGAAAAATTTTTAGAATGAATCTTTGGATCGAATTATACTCACATGGAATTTGATGGTATGTTCACCTTCTTGAACATAAGATATAGCAGAACGTGCCCGAATGATTTCCAATAAAGTGACAACAAAACAATCCAGCATTAAAAATAAGGCCGCCGTTATTATTTCCAATGAAAATTGGAAAAAATGAAAAACTATGGCCTTAGATTCATCTTTTGTATGTACACACGACTCTGCCGTATCGATTAATTTCTTTTTCTCATACTATAACATATTTGTACGAATATTAATACTATTGATATATTAAACAGGGTGTCATATTTTTACTTACACAGCTGAATAAAGTGACCCGCTGAAGGTCATTTCAAAGTCGAATTCCCGCTTGGTGTAGAAAAACTAGTAATCATTGGATGGACCGCTGCACAATCTTGCCTTAACTGGCTGCAGCTTTTCTGCACCAAGCGCGAATTCGACCTTGAAATGACCTTCAGGGGTTACTTTGACCTCTAACATGAATACCCATCTGAACGTTGGGGTTTCCATTTGAAAAACTTAAGTTGACCTTCAATTAACCTTGAAAATGTAGGTCAAGGTCATGATTAAGGTCATGGCTGTTATCAGCCCTTTGATACCCACCAACTCTTAATTGAAACAATTTTTGAATGACTTGCAATTTTTTGACTTATTCAGCTGTATAAGTTAAAATGGGACACCCAGTATAGTATCAATCAGTAATTTAATTGTGCAAGTTAAATACCTTTCGTAATGGGAAAACGGCAGTTTTTCCTTCTAAGTGTCTGCGTTGATCAACATGTTTAAAATATTCGGATAAATATAAATTGTCAAAACTTATTTCTTTAATGTAGTGTTTTCTGTAACTCATTGAAGCTGAAGAAAATAAAAACTATAAAATAATCAATTTAACGGTACATTAACCTACCAAAAACAACCCTTAGAAAGAGAAACGACAAACATTTTTGCATTATGACCATAATGTGATCAAAAACTGTTTTCTTCTTTTTGAACTCAGACATTATTAACTCTGCAGTTTCATTGGCAGTCCTTAAATAAAAAATCAATAAAAAAAATTTTAGTTCAATATATTCAAGGTGCTCAATAAATGTTTCAAAATAAATTCGATTTGAGTCGATGACAACAAAAGTGCCTGAATCAATTTTCGGAAAATTTTAATTTAATCATTTCATTTCTAATTTAATTATTCGTTTTAACCTTTCAAACGACACTAAGTCATACAATGAAAATTAAAAAAAAAATAAATAAATACAGCCAACTTTTGTGAAAATATAACCGAAATTTTTAGATATCAATCAGATGCTAATGTAAGCTTAGGTCAATTGGCTAATTGATGTTTTTCTTTAAATAAAAAAAGTTTAATTAAATAATTTTTCTTTCACATCCAAAAAAATGTAAAAGACAACTAGGCAATCTTCACCGTTCATTTTCATTAAAGCTATAGGCATACTAGTAAAATGGAACACATTACGTTTTTCGCACTATGACATCAATTCTAGGGATTTTTTTTCCTTTTATGGTATGGTTCCTTTTCGAATCCTAATATACATATACACTAGCAAGAATTAAATGTAAGCAATTTCCAACTGTTTCTAAGGAATCTAATCCATTCAATAGCAATAATTTTACATCCTTCTACATACTTACTTTAAACCAGGTGGAGTCTCCAAATGTTGTATTTTATACTTAATTTCAAGATCTTGGTTTTTATTGTACAATTGATCTTCGGCTTCCTCAAGCTCTTGATAAGTTTCGCCAAAACTATTTGGGAGCGCTTCTGTTGGATCGCAAATAGTATCAGGATCCCCTAGGATTTTGAAATTACATATGAAATTCACACGGAATGGCCAACAAAGTAGAGTCCTAATAATACGTGGAAATTGATCCTGGCAGCTATCGTGTGCCTTGCGGAATGCAGCCTTACAACGTTCTTCCCCTTTAGCCAACTGAAATTTACAGCGTCTCTCAAACTTTTTTGCATATGTTTGCTGTACTTCTGCAGCTCTTGCGTCAGAACTTTGCCGATGCTGATGCCGATGGTGCCGGCGTTTGTTACGTTTACTTCTGATAAAGTTTACATTTTTATTATTGAAATATTTTACATTTTTATAATATATAAATCTTGCATGTTCACCGACAAATGGCTTATTTTTATGATCAATAATTGTTAAGTTCCTATGATCAATAATTTCAGTATTGTTATGATCGGAAAACGTAGAATTTTTTTCATCGATAAAAGTTTTGTTTTTGCTATCGACAAATTTTGAATTTTTATCATAGTTATTTGATCCCTTTTGAGATTCCAGTTCCTCACTTTCGACTTCGTTGCGTAAGGGCTCCAAAACATTTGTGATATCAGCAAATGCGTTCTCAACATCCTTTACATCACCTTTCATGGCTTTTAATGTATTTTGAAAAGGCTTTGTGATTAAATCAAAACGTGTTTTAGTTAAATTATATGTCAAAGTAGTCGAACATGCAAACACACGTACAATTTCGGCACCATTTTCAGACAGATTTACGATGGGTCCTTAATATGAAAAGGAATAGAATATACAAAACCTATAGCGATAAAAAATTTTAATTTTCTTTAGTTACCGCCAATAATAAATGCAAAACTTAACGCTCTTAAGTAACTGCGTCCCGACTTGCCAATCATGCCAACCAAAATTAGCAAAGTAACGCATCGGATGCTTGTTGAGAATATAAACCCAAATCCTTAAAGCAACTAAAATTTAACCTTTTTCAGTATACATGCTTTATACATGCTACTTACCCACTATTCCAATTAAAGCATATAAAATCCAAAGTTGATTATCTGATGACAGAGAAAATGTTATTACGATTAATCCCCAAAATAAAAATGCAAAAAGAAGTCCACAAATAAATCGACAAAAATATCTTAAACAGCGATGAGTATCCGTTCGTCGTCCAAACAATATACAATAAAAGGGGCGACATTTTTTAGCGAAAAATATTTGTAAATTCCTTATTCTAAATAAAAACATTTGTTTGTTTATACTTTTATCAAAATATTTATTTCTGACTTACTGATATTTTTCTACCAGTTACTTAGTCGAAGTGGAAATTTATTCAACTTTTTTTTAACCCAGTGTCTAATCTGATAGCCCGATAATTTTTGCTTTTTTTTTTTAATTCGTCGATCGTCGGATGTTTTTTAATAAAAATAAGTTAGGCATTCGACTACTGGGCGAATAAAAACATATTAGAACCGCCGATTGCCGAACTATCAAATTACACAAATTAGTTATATATAAAATTAACAACAAAATCTAAATACATACATACATATTGTCTAAAACGTTGGTGTAGCTTATTGTTAAAATCCTACTCGAATCTGACAATTATTCAATGACATAATCTTCATCAAAATTATATTTTTCATCGGCTTTATTAGATGAGCTAAGACTGAAACCATCGAGTACATCTGCGATTTTAGCGACTTTTTTTTCGTTGCGTGCATTCGATTTTTTCTTTTTCTTCAGTTGTTCTTTCAAATTTCTGTTCAGCTTTTGATTGCCTAAAAAAAAGAATAAATATAAAATAAAATAAAATAAAACACAAATTTTTATAAAGAACCACCAAATATAACAACGATGAAACTTAAGTTACAACCAGTCAAGTTATCAAGTTATGAAGATATAATTTACTTTTCTTGGTATGTTCTAGTTCCGTTGCAGAAATCCGGTCGACGACAACGAAAAAGTGAGCAATTTTATTGATTTTTTCCATGAAAAGCTGCACTGTGGGTTGGCGGGTGTAATAAATTTTTAGTGTTTGAATTTCTAAAGTGGGTAGAAAGTACAGCTCGGAATTTTCCCAGATGCAATAAAAACAAGGACAAGTCCGGAAACACTAGAACGGACATTAGAGAAAGCTCTTATCCATAAAGATTTTGTACTATCCGGTTGCGTAGATATAGAAGAACCGGTTAGGTTATAGTGGTGGATTAGAAGCGCCACATACACAACTTTGGCCCATAGTGATGAAGAACCGGTTAATAATGTGAAAATTGAAGCAACACACACTGCAATGGTGAACATTGCTTTCACCAAGAGAATAAGCGTAAGGTAATTTTTTGATAGGGATGTTTTTGTACTGCTTTTTCATGCATATTTGCAAGTCCGTGTGTATTCAGAGCAGGCCAGAAGTGATAAACGGATGGGTTCGGAGAAGGGGCTCGGGAGTTAGAGGACCCACCTTTCATACAAAAAATAAAAACACTATTTCTTGGGACTTATGACAACTATTTGATACTTGGATGTATATCTATTTTAATGCTAAATATCTTGAATTGCACAACGAACGGAAGCACCTACCAAACACACTGAAAACACAATATCTGGGCACATATGTAAGCTCTAGTTCCAAAACTAGGTACATGGATGTAGTTGGTTTATACCAAGCACACTAAAAAATGTGGTCGGGATTGTATAGCAAGGCGTGGCACCTGCAAAACAAAAACAATTAATACATAATTATTTATCTTGGTAGCTATAGCTACGACTGTTGTAAAAAATTACACAAGAGAGTATGTATATTGTTTGCACCAAGCACCTTACAAAGTGTGTGCGGGATTGTAGCTAGTTTAAAAAAGAAATAAACCGTTTTTCCCCTAATTCTTTAATTTCACGTTTGTTGAAAAAATTCAATAAAAAATAATGTCTTTTAGACAAAGAATTTTCAGCCTAATAACTACTACTACAATGTTTTTAAATAATATTAAATTTAATTTCGAATTTTATAGGCTAACCAACATATTTTAACATACCTTCCAATTCCATTGTGGGATCACCTTTAGGTTTTCTGTCATCGGAATCTAATTTTCTTTTCTTGCTTTTTACTGAAGGCTCAATTTCGTCGATGATAGTTTTTTGTACATTCTCATCAACAGCATCATTTGTTGCTTTGTATTCAACTGGGCCAGTTGACGTTATTTCCATTACTTCATCATTTTTTACATTGCACGTATCTAAAATTTCTGTTTCCATGGCTTCGAAATTATCAACATCAAATTCGCGCGCATCTGCATGAACAATAGCAGCGCTAATGTGTACAATGTGGGATTCTGCTACTTCAGGCGGTTGAGTACAGTACTTAATTTTCCCAGAATTCCAATCATTTAGTACACTCCGAGCCGCAGCAACAACATCAGGTACACCTTTTTTTAAAAATTTACCTTAATTGGAAGTTTTTAATTAGATGGAGACTTTTATTAAGCGCACATACATATAAAGTATTAACTGATTCTATTTACCCATTCGTGCAGCTTTCTTAGCGAAAAATTCTTCAAATGTCTCGTAGTCTGTTAAATCATATAATTTGCAAAAGTATTCCTTGCTAGCACGTTTCAACACGCTTTCAGCAATTGTAAACGGGTCCTTGACATCACCAACACGTTGGGCATTTTTCAAAACTGCTGACACGTTATCGCCACTTTTACTTGTATTTGTAAATACAATGCCAGGACAATCAATAAGTTTTATCTTGGAGTCTAATTCAACTTCTTGCATTGCTCTATATGGAAAAGGAAAACTATAAGTAAAGAAAATACGTTTTACATAAACCGAATACATACTTGGTGACGCCAGGTGTGCCTCCCACCGAACATGTCTTACCGCGTGTAAGTGAATTTATAATGGAGCTCTTCCCTACATTGGGTATACCAACAACTCCGACACGTATGGATGTTTTAAGTCCTTTATTACGACAATAATTGGCTAACATAGACATAAGCAATTCTGCGCCAATGCAAACAGAACCCTGTAAAGCTTTTTCCGTATGCATCTTATGAAATTTACGACGACCCAATCTAGTTGCTTGATCTTGCGTAGATGCTTTGAAGGCTGTTACAGGACCATAACGACGGAAATACTTAATCCAATTATTAAGATTCTCCTTTGGGACCAAATCTGCTTTATTGAGAATCAGTACTAAACGTTTATTTCCCGATGCAGAACGCACAGCTCGCTCTACTTCGACACAACGTGTACCCAGCGGATCACGTGCATCGACCACTTCTAAAACAACGTCAGCGTTTTCAAGAACCTTTTTGAACTCTTTAAAGTACTGTTTTAGTGATTGCTCTTTAGTGGTCGCACTCTTATATTGTTTCTGTTGAAAGAAATTTTTAAGTTTTGTAAATGGATTTTTTAAATTTCAATTGCATACTCGTATCTCAGTATTGTGACTAATATATGAAGGCTTTAATTTATCATTAACTAATCTAATTTAAAGCAAAATGTTGGTAATGTCTTTGGAAAATAAAGGACATAAAAGTTCAAAAAAAATTCTGAAATGGCTCACTTATAACTTATGACTGTTTCTATTCGAGAACTGATTTCTCATTTAAATTTGTTATTAAAATTTTATTTGTGCTGAGATTGTGATGAACAATTGACTTGCATGGTCTGTAACGGTTTGAGCTTTGAAACTCATTTTTTACGAGCGTCAAGTTATTTAAGATATGAAATGAATGCAGTCTTATATCCACAAATATGGCTATTGTTATGAAAAACATTTAATATAATATGTCAGATACATATATATACCTATCTTTGGTTTTACTGCTTCAAAAAGTGATAACTTGGTCTAACCTTATTGAGAAATTTTTGGGTCAGAAATTAATTTGCGTTTTTTTTTTCTCTACAATTTTTTACCTAATTTTTTTTAAGGTATATTTCCCGAGAAAATAAACAACACCTGAAAAAATGTGATTTTAGTAAAAACAAAAAAATTTTTATGAAAATTTTCACAACTGCTGTAACATCATATTGTGCAGAGGACTTTTTGGCAAGATATTGATAAATTTTTCTCCTCTACAATTTTAATCACAAAAATATGTCGATTTTAGGCATTTTTTCAAGTAAACGAACATAATTCAATTAATGGCGACAACATGCGTTTCTACGTTTCAAAAGGGTTTCATGTATATGTACATATCGTTCTTCGAATCCTGACCCTCATATTTTGTATTAGGGATGTTCCGAATATTCGCATGCGCATCCGCAACTGCGGAGCTACTGCATTGATTTGGACATCTGCATCCGCAATAATCAATGCGGATGTTCATGCGGATGCAGATGTACTATATTTTACATGTTCGAGCGTTTTATAAAGGTAAAGGATGCCGTAAGTCTTTACATCAATGACAGTGAGATTAACCCCATTTTGCCAGAAGAGTGAAAAACCATCGAAAGTTGTATTAAATTATTGAAACCTTTTGAGGAACCCATACGGGAGCTAAGCAGCTCACATGCCCTTATTTCATCTGTAATTCCAATAATTCAAATGATTGAAAAGTTGATGACTATTTGGAAAGATCAAACCATTTTGATCCAATTCGACAGGCTGTAACGACTCTGAAAAGTGAACTTACAACAAAGTTTTCCAATTTGGTGGAAAACAATTTATGTGTCATCGCCACTTACTTAGACCCTCGCTATACGCACAAATTTTTTTACACCAGTGGCTGAGGAAAACATCAAAGAAGACATTTTGAAAATGAGAAATACTGAGAATGGCGTTTCCGGTTCTCCTAATTTCGAAGGGGCTAAAAGAATGAGAATGACAGATTAAGCAGAAAATGGTATAGAACAGCTAGAACAAGAGACATCTGGTATAGTCAAAAAGCCGTGCTTAAAAAGTGAGCTGGCAATGATGTTAGATCAAGTGTAAATGAGAGTGAAGAAATACCAGAAAATGATAGGGCTGAAGTTATACTCAAAAACGAATCAAAATCCTCTTAAATAGTGGAGCGTTCATCGAAAAGAGTTACAACTGTTATCACCAATAACACGCAGTTTTTTATTTACACCACCAGGCAGTGTTCCTAGGGAACAACTGTTTTGTAGCGTGTGTCTAATTTACGAATCTCTGCGTAATAAGCTAGACCCCGAAAAACCCGAACTATATATTAAATATAATGCTGCAATTTTTAACTTTTCGTACTATATAATAAATATTTAGTAACATTATTAAAAATTTCTTATAAAATTAGAAAAAATCTTAAGATCCACATCCGCGGATGTGAACCTTCAAAAATCCGCATCCGCATGTGAAAAAATCTGCATCCGCAACATCCCTGTTTTGTATTCACTTTCTTTCAGCTCAGCTAAAAGATTTTTTTAAACACATATCTGGTTTGCTATTAGCCTAACAGAAATTCATCCTAGACATGACATAGACTAAAGTCATAAACTAGACCAATTCCCACGAAGAAAAGGCGGTAATTTTTATGTTCTACTGATTCCAATCAGACTGATTCGTACACCCTGATTAATTGGGAAATACTGGACTACATTTTTCTTTTAGCGTCCTGTATAGTAGGGCGACATTTTTTTTTGTTTCAAACGGGTTTAACGCCCATAATTTGTGCTTACGGCCCTTTTTTTCGGTTGCTCACTTGATTCTTTCCTTTTCTTGATTTCCTTTCAAATTTTGTTTACACTCCCCTTTTCTGCACAGGCTTTACTGTAACGAGGAACGCTATCTTTTAATTTCATGTTTTCAGCTGTATGTATGTTTGAATTTTGCATATGTAGTAGCTGCCGATTTTTTTCAAAAAATACTAACTTTCCCATTAGGCCAAGAAGAACGGGTCTATCTGTTCAAATCCACAACCGCGTAATACAGAACTGAATGGGTCTCATATTGATGATTATACGAACTATATCGGATTTAAAAAAAAAAGCCAGATTACTTTCAAGGTCAAGCGAAAGTCTCAAATAAAGTGGATAAACCATATTCATATCCTTTAGATGACGATGGATAATGCAGACAAGACTTGGAAAGGAATGCTTGGAAGAAAAGTAAGAAACCGTGCTAAGCACAAAACCTTACTGAACGGTTCATGAGAATACCGAATGATTGCAAAATTATACATAATTGCGATTGCTGTCACTGTACTAAGCTAATTAAAGTCGAAAAATGATAGATTTTTAAGAAAATTCTTTACCCCATTATTGATAACATCGTTTTCATGCATAATAGTATGTACGGTTCCACGTGTATCAGCATCATCGACTAGAGAAGCCAGAGTTTTGAATTTGTTTTGGTCACGTTCTATTTTATAGGCATCACGACGTCGCTGTTTCTCTTCCTCTTGGCGTATTTTCACCTCAGCAACATCTTTAAGGATTTCCTCTTTAAATGGACAAATATTCGGAATCTGTACGAGCTTCTGCTTTTGGGGTCCTTTTAGTTTCTTTTTGCTTTCTTTGCGGACCTTACGATTGTGTTGACGTACATTTCTTTCAATTTTGTATTTCTGTTTGCCTGTCATACGCTTGGACGTTTTTGCTATATAAAAAATTATTTATTAACCTTATTACTCAATAAAAAATTAAATAAAAAAATACTTTTTAATCGTTTTAATGCCATTTTTATCTGATAGAAATTTAAAGACCAAAATTAACTATGCAACACAAACACGTGAAAACTTAAAAGGGCAGTTCACATGCTTACAGATGTTGTTCAGTATGGCTTGACAACATGTGTGCGTTCACATGATCAGCAAGCTATCAAACATCAAAGTCAGAAAAATGTTTAAGGCCTATAACTCATTATGACAAAGCAGTCTCAAGACTGTTTTGTTCCTGTTTCGAGGTTAAAGGCCCAACTAAACCATGCATGCTTTGACTGCAGTCAGCTTCTGCAACTGTGCGAATACACACAAATCGTATATCAAAACTACAACGTACTTAACAAAAAGTTTCGTTCAATTTCCACTAATGTCATTTCCTTAAGGAAAGAGCGAAACTGGTCTCACTTTCTGTACGGAATCAGTTGTCTATGAATGTATACAAAAAAAATGTATTTGCAATGGATCCAGAAATGGAAACTGCATTTATTTTTAAATTAATATAAAATGGGGAAAAAAGAAAATGTTTATACAATAAAATAGACGTATTTTATTATAATCGAAATGTAAATGAAGGATTGGAGTGCAGTTGCAGAAATATGCAAATTAATATACACACTCAATACATACAACAATTTGATTGAAACAAGCCGTGCGAATAGTAGGAAGTGAACTATTTTGGTTTCTTTTTATTTTTTAACATTTATAAAATGATCATAGGTTTGCATATTTTTTGTTTTAAGTATCTTAGTTAATGTCATTTACTAATTGAATAGATTTGATTTATTTTAGAAATATTTCACATAAAATTTATGCAATTGTGGGAATATTCCATAGGTTTGCAACAGTGGCTACATTGTTTCTAAAGTTCATGTAAGTACAACATAGCCACTAAAAAGTCTTCTCTGAGTTTGTTATGCACTTGACAGACTTTTCGTTCGGATTTGACAGTAGGTTACGGCATGCATGCATGCAACAATGCATAGTTTAGTTGGCCCTTAATGTTGAGTGCGCTAACTGCGACAATTTGTTTTGCGACAAATTTCACGAAGAAAGTCGCGTAGTGTGTTTTGATTGTACTAACACAAAGAAAAAATTCAAAAACTAAGAAATTTTTGATATTTAGCGACTGATTATTTTGTAATTAAACATTGTTTAATCGGACTTACAGTCATTCAGCAAAGACCAATATTGTAAATTTTTACTTTATTGATAAATGCTATTTTTTACAACAAACATGACAAAGATAACAAATGGAAAAATTTTTAACCTGGTAATTGGTGAAAGAGATATCGCTAGCTCGTTCACCGATTACCACAAATATGCAAAAAGTTTCGAGACAAAAGTTCCCAATGAGTGCACTTCATACGATTCTGTCATACCGAAACAGTTTTGTTTTGCGAAAGAACCAGTGCCGCAAAACAAACAGTTTTGTGTTTTCGTAAAGCAATATAAGCGCACACCCACTGTTTTGGGACAGTTTTGTCGTAATGAGTTATAGGCCTAAGCGTCCACTTTGAAGTTAACAACATGAAATCTTATATAAAATCAAAAATTATCTCAAGGCTTGACAGTCAGTGTTCACAGAGGTTGTATGAGTGAACAAGCCAGCTGAAAAATCAAAAATTTGAAATCCGGACCACAAGCTTTCTGCTGTTTCTAGAGTAAAGACGAGTTCAGATGCAAGTGCCCTACTTTTTCAATCAATTCTCAGTCCCAAATGGACTAATATTTTTGTAAAATTTTTTGGCGCAATTCGAATTAAAACGACGTTATCAAGATGCGAAAAAACGCAAAAATCAACAAATAGGAGTATTTTTCTGGTGCATGCGATTTGTAAACTTTGTGGATTTCGCTTTTTTTGTTTTTTTTTTTTTTGATATTCCGTTTTCATTATTTGTAATGGGTTAACTAGCTAAAATTGTTTTCAATAATTGATAAGACGGTGCCAGTTGTTAAATCCGCACTTTTTTCACTTATCCTAATATATCAATAAATTAAACATAAAGAAATTTGAAATGTTAACACAAAAAACGTCAAACTAAAATACTACTTCAGATATATAATTTTACATCAAACTGTTGATAAGAAATTTGAGCGCTCAAATGTTGACGATTAAAATTTAGTTCTGCTTTGCTTGAACACCAAGTAAATAGGGGCGTTCACACTATTCTTCATGCTGTACAGCATGGCTTGATAAACCGAATAACTGTAAGTTTCGTTTAGCGTTCAAATTATCAAACATGCTTGACAAACATCATTTGCCGAAAATTTTTGAGGCGTACGCATCTCCCGCATTACTCACTTCAATTCTTTGTTTTATATTTTTCGGAGGTGTAATAATAATAAAAAATTGTTTTCAACTCCCTACAACGAGGATGTGTCCCTAAAAAAATCTATATCATTCCAAAACTTTTTATTATTCACGAAACCCACCGATGTGCACTCTATGTTTATTTGAAATGAAAAATTTCTTGTTGTTGTTGACGCCAGCAGAGAAATCAAAATATCTTGAAATCCATCAAACATGAGTATCAAGCGGCTGTATCGAGCGTTCACATTATCAAACATCGAGGTTTGTCAAGCCATGCTGTACAGCATGAAGGATAGTGTGAACGCCCCTAATAGCATCACATTGTCAGAAAAATTATTATGATGGAACATTGTGAATGTAGATGAATGAAAACGAAATAAACCTTATAAGCAAAAGATGTAGATACAAAATATATGTACATGTATATATCACAACTCAAAATACAAAAAATAGATTCTTAAAGTCATGTTTAAATTTATCGACTAGTTGTAACAATAACAACACAAGTAACAACTTCGTAAAATATTGTAAAATTACAACATTGTAAATTCACCAGCCCGATTTACAATTATACAATTCATAGTTCATTGTAAAACGGGCTGGTTAATTTACAATGTTGTATTTTTAGAATATTTTACGAGGTTGTAACTTTTGTTGTTATTGTATCCCATATGTAATTACAACTAGTCGATAAATTTCAACATGCCTTTAAGCATGTTTTTTGAAAGTTGTATTCGTTTTCAATTTTGGTGAGAGAAAAGAGAGTGACAGAAACAAACTTTGTAAACAATAAATTTTTCAGCTCACAGTTGTATGATTTGACACATTGTAATTTTGTCAGGGTCCAATTTTACAATGAACTGTAAATTGCATAAATGAACTGTGGATTGCATAATTGTTGTCCACATTATTTTTAGCGCGATGTTAAAATGTCTACTAAAAAATTTGAAATTCAATTTTTTCTTCAAATTGCATATGAAACAAGATTAAAAACAACTTTATTTCTTTTATCAAACTGTTTGCTTAGGGGTGTAAGCCAATTGACTTCGATTCAAAACTGATGAACAGTTAAACACCGTGCTCCCGCGTACGATCACATGATCTGGGCTTCCCCTATAGTTTTTACGTTTTTTGTTTCGTTCATTCTGTAACGTTACGAACATTGCAACACTACAAATTCCCATTATAGCTCTGCCAAGTTGCTTATTGTTGGAAAAATCGATTTCGATTTCAATCGATAAGATTCATGCAAACCTGACTGTCAAAAAGTCTCCATTAAAAATTAATATTGGAAATTTTTTTAGTTGTGTGTAGCTGACACAGTAAATGGAAAATTTATTAAAGAAATTTTATTTCAAAAATTGTATTTGATAGATTTTATTTGTAAACAAATAAAAACGTGAAGAGTACGTCGTTACTTATGCCATGACAACTGTAAAAGTTCAAAAGTAAATGTAAAAACTCAAGGTAGCAGCATTGTAGACGCCTTCGCTTATTTGTTTTTCACATGTGAAAGCAGCTACAAAAATTTAGATTAATATGATCTAAAATTGACTAAAAACCTCAAGTTAATAATATTATTGAGATCATGTGGACGCGTTAGAACGATTGCAAGTTTAAGTGCTGGACAGGATATCGAAGCGTTCAACTTCAAATATAGACAGAATCAGTTGCAAAAGGCTTAGCTCTCATTCAATTCATTGTTACTGTTGTAAAAATGGATAACTCTGGGTTCGTTGGTCGGCGACGTGCCACTTCCCGCGTCAATGCTGAAGATCAAGCACTTGATCAAATTGCCAAAGAGGCGGAGGCACGTTTAGCAGCGCGTCGACAGGCACGTGCTGAGGCTCGCGAGGTTCGAATGCGCGAATTGGAGCGACAGCAGAAGCAACTGGAACAAAATGCAGATCGTGTATTCGATATGAGTATCGATTCCCTGCCTCGAACCCGTCTTGTAACTGGTATAAGTGTTGGCGGCGGTTCACCCGTGACACGTGCTAGTTCAATGTCATCCCGGCGCAGCAGTGAAGATTCTCTCCAAGATGATGAAACGGCCGCGACGGGACGTAGTTTGCGTGAATTGCGCCATGAACTGCGTGATGTTGAAGAGCGCTTCCGTAAAGTTATGATAGCAAACGCTCAACTAGATAACGAGTGTGCTTCGCAAGTGTATCAGATACAGTTATTAAAAGATAAACTCGAGGAGGTCGTAGAGTCATATGCACAATTGCAGCGGGAATTCAAAGAAAAAAGTCGAGATTGTAATGCGCTTAAGCGAAGTGTGGATAAATTACAGGAGGAACTTAAGCTGGTGCAGGGTCAGCTGGCAGAACGTGACACTCTCATTACCGATCAGGGTTTGGTTATCGTTTCCGTAGAAAATGAAGACGGCACTGATGCCAAGCGTGCATTAGTCACACTAGACAATGCACAACTTTTAGGTTCTGTGCAAGGTTCCTTGGATAAGCGACTGAAAAAGTTCAATGAGGAAAAGCAACAACTCTTAGCAGAGGTACAAAATTTACAACAGCAGTTAGACAGCTATAAAGGTCGGGGTGGTAGTAGTTCAATAAATGGTCCTGGCTCGAACGATGACGTTGAGTATGAAGCTCAACGGGAAGCCAATAAAATGTTATCCGATTACAAATACAGATTGCAAAAAGCAGAACAAGAAGTCGCTAGCCTACAGGCCAGTTTAGCAAGGTCGGAAACGCAAGTAATACGTTACAAGAGTACAGCAGAGGCGGCAGAAAAGGCGGAAGCAGATCTGAAAATTGAACGAAGAAAACTTCAGCGAGAAAATCGTGAAGCTATGGAACGTTTAGAAGAATTGGAAACATCAAATAATCACCTGCTTAAACGTCTTGACAAATTGAAGAACGCGAAAAGTGCATTGCTTAAAGATCTTTGACCAAACACTATGGCTGATGGAGAACTTTTGAGGAATTCCACATTGCTAGTAGGCGCAAGTAAAAATAGTAGCTACCAAGAAAATGGTACACCCAGTAGGAAATCTCATAATTTGGCGAATGGTCGACAAATGTAATAAGCCACACAAAAAATGTCTCTCACACACTATAATATCAATGCCAGCTTAGCCTTTTTTATAACAATTTTTTATTTTATTCAAATGAAGCACTTAAATAATTAAATAACAAAAATATCTAACAATTATTAATTGAAGTGTATGCTTACTAATCTTAAGATAAATTGCATTTCATATACATACATACATATATACAAGTTAGTGAAATCGTTCATTCTTTCATTAAGTGCACAGTTTTATGCAATGAGTTTATACAAAAATTTTAAAATATCTTAAAAAATTTCTTTGTGATAAGAACATTATTTTGTAACCTCTGTGATCGCCTTTATAATAAAAGTAGGTTTTATCGCTCGAAATTTAACCAAACCCTTAATCTCGTGTTAATATATTAGATTAAAAATCAATTTTTAGAGTGAGGTTCCAGAAAAAAGTGTTTATGATAAGGAATAATGTATTGAAAAAAGTAGGCACATTGAAATCGAAACTTTCTGTTTTTTATATTAAATTCAACGAATACGTAGCATCCAAATATAAATATTTTATTTAATGTGTATATAAGGGTATTATATTAGTGTATATTAACTTATGTCACGTTGCGGTTTTTTTCCATGGAAGGCATGATAGGAAATATTAAACTTTTAAATTTATAATTTAATTTACAAAATTTAAACTTTTTTTTGACTTCTGTAAAGAAAATCATTAAATTCAAATACATGCTAAATGTAAGCTTTCTAGTTCAAATTTAAGTGGCAGCTAGAAAAAAGAAAACTGAAGTAAGATGATTGAACGAGTTTTCACTGAGAAAATCCCCAATCAGTTGAGTAAGAAAGTGTTTATCTCTAGCAATTCTTATGCTGGCAGCAGTGCTAACATGAAAATAGGACCGTGTTAAAACGTGATATTTGCATGAATACACGTTCATTATTTTGAGAACACACTTTAGACTAGAAATAGCTTGTAAAATTTTATTTAAAAAATAGTTTATAGGTTTTGTTGTGTAGCTAGTTAAACAAAACATGATTCTTTTCGATTCTGAAGAAAATCGTTATTTCCCACAAAAAAAAATAATTTATAAAAAAATCAAAATTTTAAATGTTTTATGAACATAGAAATAAAATCTAAAGTAAAAAATAAATCTAATTTTATCAATATTTTAGTGATAATTTTATGTCGAATTCTCCGATGCCAATGTATTCATTGAAAGAACTTATGAAAAACAGTTTCGGAGTAATATTCAATATTATATATGCATTTAATTTCTTAAACGTACTACATTCAAAAAACAGATTTGAACTGCCCACATTATGTCGAAATTCGGAAATCACATCATTATTGTTTTCATATCTAATGATAAAATTACGCCAATTCTTACAAAGCTTTTACATAATTATTTATAAAAGCGGTAAAAATATAAAAAGTCCTGTCCATCATCAAATGAATTCATTCAAAAATCATTCTTACCATTACTTTATATTTAGTTAAGAAAATTTCTATTTATCAAAATATATCCGATTTTAAAATTGGTGTGCACTAGTTTGAAATGTTAAAGGACGACCAACTGATGTATTAAAATATTATTTAACACATAATCTAAGGTGTGTACTAAAGTAGTTAGTACATTTTTTATTTATTTGTACAGTTTTGTTACGGTTTTAACCTTTTTTTTAACTAAAAAGTAGTCTAAAAATAAATACATACATATATTTATATACTCAAACATTGTGTAAAGTACTTAAAATAAATTCATGTTTTTTTTAAATAACAAAATCAGCTTTTTAAATATCATATACACTAATGAAGTTATTTCCTAATGGGCATTTAATGAAATGTAAAAGTTACATACTTTGTAATGTTTTTCATACTTACAATCTGCTGTTGTTACTATCGCAGAATATCAATTGAGTGCTTATTGATCGTTTGAGGAGTGGCTGTGAGCAAAACACAGTGTGGATGCATTGGTCAGTGTTTAAGCGACTTCCTCACAATAATCATTGATATTAAAACTGTGAACTGAGTTTATTACAAGATCAGCGTTCTTATCAATTAATAAGGAAAACCATATTGTATTATTTTGCTGACGTGAAATTCTCTCGAATTCATTAGACTAGAGGAACGAACTATGTGTTTTTCCAGTAAAATAATAGCATTATTAATTTTTGGACTTTTTACTTTACAATTTGGGGACGCAATATATGATTTTCCACAGAGTGAGTATATTTAATTAGAAAAAAAGTAAAGTAAATTGTGTATTGACTGCGGAAATATTTTTTTAATCATTTTATAGATAATTTAATTGTTAAGTGAAAACATAACTACAAGTACATTAAATTTATGGGAGTATATAATATTTCGAGATCATTAAAATTTTTCGTTTGATGCATCCTTGACGTTAAAAATTGCTAAATGTCAAGGTACCCAAATAAATACACTGAATCATTGCTCGAAGACATTGCTTATAAGTTTAACAGATTCAATTTCTTATATTATATACCATTTCCTAGACATAGTGTCGCGTTTGCCGTTTCTGACACTTTACCGAGATATATTTATTTTTTCATTCGAGTATACTTATACGCCAAAAAGAAGCACGTACAGCAAATTCTTTATACAAAATCGTATGGAAAAACGTGAGAAAACAAAAAATATTTGATATATGTATTTCAGTTTGAGATTCCGGACTCAAAACTACATGTGAAATGACTCATCTGATTTCCGATTCTTTTCCTCGAAATGAAAGTAATATCATGGCTCAACAATAAGTTCATTTGATCTTGGTGTAAAGTGGTTTAATCGGGACCAAATTAAAATGGATTCAAATAAGGTTATTAATGTAAGCGGTCGAAAGTTGACATGTGAAATAGATTATAGTTGCAGGTACATCAAAGAAAAATTCTGGCGCAAGGAGCGCCATAATATTAATATTTATTGGTGGCTCATCATTTATATGGGGATGAAAGCTTTATTAGACTTTCAACTACATATATCTCATGAAAAGAAATCTTACAATAACGGGATCAACGCAGTAGGAAAGAGAATACAATTTTTCACAAAAATATAAATAAATCCAATTATTCATTTTCACAATTAAAAATTTATTTAATTTTTAGATGACACGACGATCTCACCGCTGACGTGTGAAGCAAATCGTTTTCTTTTTCCTTCTAATTTTTATAATTTTCTAGTTTTACAATTTTGTCAAATTTAGACAAATCTCCTTTTACATTTTCTTAACAAGTACTTTAAGAGCACAGTAGTGAAACTAATAAATCAAACTTATCTACGACATAAAATCATAAAAAAAATTGAATTTTTTCTCAATCTTCGAACCATTGCTAAACTCTGAAAGCTAATAATCTAACGAAGTATATTTTCACGATTGGAAAATTTAATGTTCCTTCCAATAGGCTTGATTTCGTTTGTGTATGATTTTTCTTTCACGAGATGAAACTGTCTGATAAAGCATTCTTCCCATATAAATCGTAGCGACTGCAATATTATACCTGGTACTATTTGAAACAAAAACAAAAAATGAATCACCCCAACGTATACACACTTGCTTGGGATGGTATGATAAATACAGGTGGAAGACTCTTCTAAGCGGTGGCAAGCTGTCGCTAATGCCTTGTACAAAGGTTAAGAACAAAACCATCTAACAAAAATAAATTTCAAATACAGAATCAGTTATTAAAGTTCAGTATGTAAACTTTACATTGTAAAGCATGATGGCTTGCCGTCATCGATGTACTCGAATACATGTATACGAGTATATATTTTATATTAATCAAAATAAATTGTTTACATATTGAACGCATTATACTTCAGTGCCTATAAAAATTCTTTTAATGCTTGACATAAAAAAAACTTCTTCAGACTGCGCCAAACTACTACTTGAAAAATATTTAACAAATTCTTTTAAAGTTCTTGTGAGTTCTGTCTCAACAAGAAAAACATAAGCCAGGAACAGTTTGAGTTTTATAAAACTTTTTCATGGACAATTTAACCTTAATTTGATCACAATTGTTAAATTGATCACAAGAAGAAAAAATCCTCACTTTATAATAGAGAGATCTTCAAAAGAATGGGGCCTGGGGCAAGTCGCTTCACCCACGATTCGGCTCTGACAATTTTAAATTGTGTGGAAAAGTCAATTGAATCTGTCAAAAGTGAAAAATTTTTTTCTTCAAAGTTTTGCGTGATTTCTGAATTTTAGGTCCAAAGTGAGTAACTTTTTTTCGATCATCGATTTGCGTGGGGCTCTTTTTTTTACTTCTCAAAGTCACATGAACGGGTCCATAATTAGTGTGCCGTTCTCAAATAATTCCGATGATTTCAATTTTGATAAACTTTATAATTTTGAGTACTTTTGTAATTGCAAAATGTTTTAGGTATAAAATGAGATATTTACTCGTACATCATAAGATCATGCACGAACAGATATGTAGGTACAACCGCAGTAATCGGAGATCTCGTATGGTTTATGAAATAACACAAGATGAATAAGATCAGTCAATCTCAAACCATAAAAAGAAAATCCGTTAACTGCTAAACATTCACATAATAAAGCACAATAGTCTATTATGTATATTTGCATCAAAATCGGATATCTAATATCTGTAATCGGTTTTTACAAAATTTCAACAAAGTCAATACAGCTCTATTCTCCACAGCTCTTGTATGTGTGTCAAAAAACTCTACATTTTCACTAATGAAGTCGGTAAAATCTGCAGATAAACTAGAAAATCAATTTTTATTAGGAAAATTTGCAAAATTTTGTGATTGCAACTATTAATTGTAAATTAAAGGTTATATTAATTTTAAAAATATAAATCTGAAGCAAGAAATTGAAAAATCGTTGCAGTAAGAGTTCCACAGCGGCGTTCCAATTTCATATGGTGAACAATTGATGACCAGGAGAACTGAAGGCAGGAGGCAGCTCACAAATGAATAAATTTATTTCTGATTTGGGAATTGGAACAAGTAGTGCCTGACTTTTTATTTGCAATCCTAACATTTCTTTTTAACTGAAATGGATAGCACCAGTACCAGTATCGCAGGTAGACGACGTACAAGTTCTTCCCGTGTCAATGCTGAGGATCAAGCGCTTGACCAAATCGCTAAAGAGGCAGAAGCTCGACTGGCAGCACGTCGGCAGGCGCGTGCTGAGGCACGAGAAGCTCGTTTGCGGGAATTAGAACGTCAGCAAAAGAAACAAGAACAGAATGCAGATCGTGTTTTTGATATTGGCAGCGAATCTTTGGCCCGCTCACGTATTGTGGCTGGCCTAAGTATTGGAGGCGGTGGAAGCAGCAGTATTTCTGTGACACGTGCCAGCTCAATGTCCTCCCGGCGCAGCAGTGAAGATTCTTTGCAGGATGAAGAAGCAGCGGCGGCAGGACGTAGCTTGCGTGATTTGCGCCATGAACTACGCGATGTAGAAGAACGCTTCCGTAAAGTGATTATTGCTAATGCACAACTAGATAATGAATGCGCTTCGCACGTGTATCAAATACAGTTTCTTAAAGATAAATTCGAAGAGGTCGTAGAGTCATATGCGCTGCTACAGCGTGAATTTAAGGAGAAGAGTAGAGATTGTAATGCTCTAAAACGAGATGTGGAAAAATTGCAGGAGGAATTCAAGTTGGTGCAAGGTCAATTGGAGGAACGTGATACGCTCATCACAGAACAAGGTTTGGTCATCATCTCTGTAGAAAATAAAGATGGCACAGATGCCAAGCGTGCTCTAGTCACTATAGATAATGCACAAATCTTAGGTTCTGTGCAAGGTTCTCTAGATATGCGACTGAAAAAATTCAATGAGGAAAAACAACAGCTCGTAGCTGAAGTACAAAACTTACAGCAGCAGTTGGACAGTTACAGACAACAAGGCAATAAAGGCCGACATGGTAGCAGCTTTATGAATGGGCTCGAATCAAATGATGAGTACGATGCACAACGAGAAGCTAATAAAATATTATCTGATTACAAATACAAGTTGCAAAAAGCAGAACAAGAAGTTGCTAGTCTACAGGCCAGTTTAGCAAGATCGGAAACGCAAGTGATACGTTATAAAAGTACATCAGAGGCAGCTGAGAAAGCAGAGGCTGAATTAAAAATTGAAAGGAGAAAATTACAACGAGAAAATCGGGAGGCAATGGAACATTTAGAAGAATTGGAAACATCAAATAATCACCTGCTTAAGCGTTTGGACAAATTAAAGAATGCGAAAAGTGCACTGCTTAAGGATCTCTGACCGCGCACTGCGAAAGAGAAAATTAGAGCTGTAAAGTGATCTATCATATAACACATTCTTAGTTTTTTTGAATTGAAATTATTAAAAAGCCTGGCAGCTTTCCGTATGCAATATCAATTGGACCCATTATAGTTGACTTTCAAAATAAGGATGAGAATTTTATAGCTATCAGTTAATATTGATGGAATTATTTTTATTGGGGGATGATAAAACTAATTTATTTACCATTTTTTTGCTGAAAGTTGAACAAACCTAAATTTTCAACTTAACTTTGATATCCCTGGAGTAACCATGAAGCAATAAAAGAGGGGTAATGGATTACTCCCTATTACTCCGAGCTGCATGGTTTTTGTACTCCTATTTAACATTGCGTGTCATTGCGGCGAGTAATGTCTCTTTGGTCCTATATGAGTACTCTTTCTTTACTTTTTAAAGAGTTTTAGTTAAATAAAAAAAAAATGTTTGAGCATAGGTTCGAACATGCAGAGTTACAAATTCAAACCTTTGAATTCTCTTCTACGGTATAAAGCAGGTAAAAAAAATGTAAAGAAAAACAAAGTTATGTTATATATGAACTCGTTTATTTCTCCAAACGGGTCAGAATATTTTGCTCGTTTTATACTTGCAAATATACAATTTTTTAGATTTTCTTCTGGGTACGTAGTTTAATCTCTAGGTTGATATTTGTGAGAGTAAGTTATTCTTGAGCGATTTTAAATAGTTATCCCTTTTTTTAGTTATTTTTCTAACGACTTTTGCATACAGCCTAATTTCAAACTGAATCATTAATTTTATCCAAAATCCTTTAGATATATTATTTTCAAGATCTGCCATCACAACGAATTAACCGTTTTTCCGCACGAAAAGCCTCCTAGCGGTTTCAGAAATTATTTTATTTTAAAATTTCACACACAAACTATATGAAAATATGTATGTATAATAAGTTAAAAGAGTACGAAAATTTCAATTCGAAGTAGTCCAAAAAAACGTTAGCTTATGAATCTCTTAACAGAAGAAAATAAAAAAAATCCTTAAGTACCTATGTATGTAATCATTTGCTTTGTCAGAAATCTAAGAAAAATTAGTTCCTTCTCCCCAGAATACAGTTTCCCAACATGTATAGCAATTAATATTTAATAGCACAGTGCCAGCTTAGTCTTTCGCTTAAGCGTTTGATTGCTTCAATTTTATGCAATTATTTATGTATCATTTATTTAATAATTTTGTTATAAACGCTTTTTAATCTTATGAACAAAATGCATTTTTATTAATTATAACATGCACTTATTTACTAAAATTATCTACAATATTAGTAGTTTTTTCTTTTTTCATTTGTACAAATTTGTTAATATTTATAACATTTTAACTTAGCCTTTAAATTAAATAAAAATAAATTATTTATTTAGCAAAAATACATATATTGTTAGTATGTAAATAAGTTTTTTTTTAATTGTATATTTGGCCACATAGACTTCGAATATTAATAAAGCATTTGTCTATTAATGCAAAATTTATTTTTATTTCAATACTTCGTGTTAGCGTTTGCCTTGCCTTCATAAGTGAAAACTATTTCAACGCGTAAAGCGAATGGCAATAGAAAGCGGAAGATATCACCTACGATTAATTTTTAAAATAATTACGGTTCCAAAGATTTGTCAACGGTTTTGGATTCCTTAGGATTGTGATATACATCACATGTTGCTATACAGCAACACATTTTTTAGATTTTCGAAAGGAAATTATAAAATTATGAGAAAATATTTTTTTTTGGAAATTTTTAAATGATTAACTAAATTCCAATTTTTTGATTTTAATTTTTTCATTTCATTTTAAAAAAATTGTTGGGTTGTAGGGGATCATAGTTTGAAATTGTTCCTTCATTCGCTGGCCTATAAATGAATTCAACGAAGCAACAACGAATTAAAATACTACATTACAAGGTGTGATTAATTTGTGTTTGAACCGACTTCAAAGTGTTCTTCGTTAGCGTCAACACAGGCCAACAAACGCCTATGGCCTGTGGACAGTGGCAATTGCTATAGCTATTTTTATCCACCAAAATGTTAGGTCCAAGGGAGTACCAGGATCATTCACATCAAACAACTTAAGTCTTTATGAATAGTCATCCAAAATGTACCATATCCAAGTAATTTATTACATTATAATGTATCAAATATGAATTATTTATATGGTGCCATGTCATACCCCCAATGGTCATAATCCCCAAAAAGTTTTGGGCGTTATGTCCTCCTAAAAAACGGTCGTAGTCCCCAAAAAAATTTTGGGGATTATGACCACTCATAACAATGGTCAATGGCCTACGGCCGCAACTCAGGATTTAAAACTCCCAAAAATCCGACACCGGCTTCGTTGCGGCCTTCGACCGCGGATCAGTCTATAATATATCCAACACCTGGTGCGATACCCATAGTAATTCTAAATAGAAGTTAGTATATTATGCGAAATTTTTTTTGTCTTAGAACAGAATATTTCCCAATAGTTAATTTTGGGCATTATGTCCGCTTTTAATGTGGACATAACGCCCAAAATTATTTGGCATTATGTCCTCAAGTTTTTGGGGATTATGTCCGTTCTTACAAGTGGTCACAGCCCCCCAAAAAAAATGGGGATTATGAACGGAAAAAAAACGGACATAATGCCCAAAATCATTTTGGGGATTATGACCATTGGGGTTATGACCGGATACCTAATTATATGCATGCAATATTCTCCGCTCCTTAGTCAACATAAACATTCCGAAAGAAGATCAAGATTTCTTAGACAAATTCACTACAGAAGATTATAAAAAGTTTGTAGAGCTTGGAACTGAATCAGATGAACGAGAGACAAGGTATGTTAACCAAATACCACTAAAAATTAATAAATATAACGCTTTAAATATTATAGTTTGGAGGCAAACCTTCAAGATTCAGCTATAACTGTACATAATGGAACCTTATCACATAGCCAATTGTTAGAAACTTTGCCGAGTTCGGAAGCTCTGGAAGACAGTGATATTGCAACAAAAATACTAAAATCTAGTCTTTATATATACAATTCGAAATGTATCGTAAATGGTATTAGTGGCGATAACTGTCGTATATACTGTTCAAAAAAATCAATACCAGAAGATACGGACTTGGGACGCTCATGCAAAAAGATACTTCAAGGACCAAGAGAGGGACATCATGCTTTGCGTCGCTTACTGCCTTGTAAATATAAAGATGGATTTTATACGGTAAGATACCTCAAGCAGTTTATTGAACTCAAGGTTATATATAAAAAAAAGGATATTGAAGATGACAAGTAACTGAGGTATTGCTCGGCCCACATAAATTTTTGGTTATAAATAGAGCCTTCAAAAATTGTTAAGCCAAACTGCCGAAATTTGTTGTTAAATTAATAAGAAAAAAGCTGAAAAATTGTTAAGAAATTGTTAAGAAAATGGGGAACAATTGTTAAAATTTTTTAAATAATTAAAAATATTTTTAAGAATATCTTGAAAAATTTATTAAAAAGTTCAAGGAATCACAAATCAATCAAAGGATAGAATAAAGGCAGATCGATTTTAATTTTCAAAACCTGCTACGCGCCAGCAAATAGTTTTGCAATCATTGAAACAATTGCGTGAGCAAAAAAAAAATAAAGCAAATAAAAAATTGAATGTCAGTAAAACGCAAAAAAAAATGTTAAATTTTATATGGCGATTCTAGAAAACGCAAAAAATTGTAGTTTTTTCGAAAATTAGCGAAAAATTGTTAAAATTGTTGTTTTAACAATTTTAACAATATTTGAAGACTCTAGTTATAAATAAATTAATTAAGCAAAACTTTAATTCGCATATAGAACTAAATATGCGAAGTAAGAATTTCCTATCAGGAGACTCTAGGACATATTCCTATACTCTGTTCAGCACTTGCCTCAATACGAAACTGACAAAATTAACGTGTTATATAGAATTACTTTGGTCTTTCGAGCGTACAAGTTTCTATAGCTCGAAATGATGATGATGACGTTTGTGAAGTTAATAACCTCGAAATTACAGCTATCGATAGACAGAAGTTAAATCGTCACTAAACAACACACAATATATGTACTTGATTTTGTTCTCATTGATAGCAAGTCCCACTCATTTCGCCATATCTTAAATTGGAACTTAGACATAGGTCTCGCGGAGACATTACTTGGAGACAACGATGATGTCAATATCATAAGCAGCTGAACGGATTTGCAAAAGATTGATGGTTTTCTGTGTTTATTCTTGCCCTAAGCACTACCTACTCCAGCACGTGGTCAAAGAAATGACATAAAATTGCAATACCTTGATAAAACCCTGGGCAGGTTTGGAAGAGCATTGCGCAATGCCATACCCAGGGGAAATGTGCAGAAGGTCCGAACCCACCCTGATATGACTTATAATAGAAAAAAAATTTTCATGGCAGTCAGAGGTCCATACCCATCCCAATATGCTTTATGGATACGGCTTTGACATCGCGTATCTTCAAGCGATGCATGGCTTTATTGGAAGGAAATATCTTGGACATAGCCCTATTTTAGTCCAGTTGTTTGACGCTGTCAAATGCGGCTTTAAAATCGAATAAAAGATGATAGATGTCAATTTGGAACACATTGATTTATTTCCATTAATTGCTTTATGGAAAATGTTTGGTTAGGAATCTACATTGATACGACCCGAACATTGCGATGAATTCGTCTTGTCGAGCTCTTGCCTTTTTTTTTAGATCTTCAAATAATTCATACTTTAAACAGGATGTACTTTTCTCTTTGTTGAGCCATTTATTTGGCCTTAAAAAAAATATGGGTTCGTCAAGTTTTAAGCGGAGTAAGCAAAAGTAAACATCAATGGATATTAATCATTTTTCTCCCTTAGATGTATTCCGACAACAAACTCCCACCTGCACGCCTGGTTAGTAGCAGTACACTACATGGGAATAGCACAAGTGTGCATAGTGGTAACGAAGCACTTGATGATGGACAACGGAACTTAGCTTTGGTGCAATGGACACAATTTATAGAGCATGACTTAAGTAAAACAGTTGCTACTTCCATGGGTATATACTGTGTTTTTATTGATTTAGGTATTTAGTTTTTGTAATGACTCTTTCACCACAGATAATGGTAATTCGATTGATTGTTGTAATAGTGAGAACTACAAATTACAACCGCGTTATCTTCATCCTGCCTGCGCTCCACTCTTAGCTAAGGATTCTTCAAACGAGCATGGCAGAGAAACTTGTTTGAATTATGTGCGTAGTGCTTTAGCTGTGAGTTCGAACTGTAATTTCGGTGCGGCCCAACAGGTAAAATAAATTTGTTTGATAAGCAGTATGTATCTCTCTGGAAGAAGATATTTTTCAAGGGCTTCAACTTCTACACAGGGATTAAATTTGAAAGTTATATAGGTCAAAAGTCAAACGTATATCATTTGAGTTACATATTTATAGTCAATAATAAAATTTTGAATGCACAACTACAATCAGAATTGGCCCTTAGAATCAGATTTTGGCCTTCGGGCAATAGTGTTTGATTTCCATATTTTCTAGAGTTAAACAAAGACATTTCTTAAATCTTCCTAATACGTCTTTCGTGGTGCCACCTTCACAGTTATAATGACAACAGAGCAATATCGTAAGCCAGTTCTTCCAGGTGACTTAAAAAGTCCCATTCGAGCCCTTAAATCCCAGTATGAATACGGTTTAACTGATCATCCCGCACAATTAGAAATAATAGGAGGACATCAAACGACCACGCGTTGGATTATTCTGTTCCGGTAATCTTATTCATGAGGGATTATATTCCATCTAGAGCAGGGGTCGGCAGCGCCTAACTCTTTCCACTCTTTTCACTCTTTTACAACAACTTTGTATTGTTGTAATTCGCCGAATCGTTGACAGGCGCAACTGAACCAAAAAAATTGAACCCTTGCGTGTTGTTGCTTTGGTTGTCATTGTAGGTAAATACGTAGCGCTAGCGACTGCGCATAGTTCTTGCTATTTTATGTTTGTTGTTGGTTTGTTGTTGTTGTTATTGAACTGGTGCGCTGCCGTGTGCGCTACCGGCATGCGCGTTGTTGCTTTTATGTGTTTTTTTTTATGTTCATAATTCCTTATTGCCCCGTATCCAACGATTTGTCATTGTTGTTGGTTTTTTGTTGTAATTGTTGTTGCACTCTTGAAATAAAATCCTTGCCGACCCCTGATCTAGAGAATACTGGAAGAGTACCAAAGTGAAAAGGGGAAGTCTTAATTTCAACATGGATGGCTCCAAGCGAAATATACAAGTGGGTTATAGTATTTACTCCTATAAACTGAAGTTAAGAATTGTTACGTGGTTGCCAGACCATCAGTTGTTCTAATTGTCTGAGTAGCACTCAGGGTTACCAACTGACCGCGATTGACTCCTTGCCGGGAATCGGACGATTTTTGTGAAATGAATTGTAAAAATAATTTTTTTTGATAAGGCCGGAAATTGCTTCTTGATCTACCCTGCCGCCGCTTCTATTTAACCTAACCATGCTTGACCACAGTAAGAGTTGGCCACTTAATAACCCTGGACTCATGCTTCATTTAACTGGCCAGACTAAAAATAAACGATACGCTTCTGGATGACTTAGTTCTAACACCTTTGTATAGTTCTCTAAGTTCGGATTTAGCCACGCTGAATATTTCATATACACCCTTGTGCAATTTAATGTGGACAAAACAATTTTTTTATTGCTTTTACAAATTTTCAGCAGTCAGTCAAACATCCTGTCAAACAAAAGTTCCGGGACTGCCTCTCATTTTTTGGTGCAGGATCACTAATACCCATAACATGGATGATGAACCGTCAAAAATATTTGACGAAGTTACAGACTGGCTGCTGAATTGCCAAGGTTTAATTTCGAAAAGACTTTTTTCCAACATGATTCGGAATGATATACATCAGTGATGGCATTTTCGGTACATTTGTACTTTTTTCGGTACATTTGCGTCCTGAAAAATCGTATTCAGTACATTTAACAAGTTTTCAGTACATTCGGTACATTTGTCACATTTTTAGTACATTCAGCACATTTTCAGTACATTTTCGGTACATTTGAACAATTTATAATAATTACCTGTTTTCGGTTTAATTAAATGAAAAAATAATTGCAATGTGAAGATATATAATAATTACCTTTTTTTGTATAAATAATTGCAAGGTGTAGTTTTTGTAATTTAATTTCTTATATGTATATATCATTTTCCTAGGGTTTTTGAGATGCCAAAAGTGAGGACCTTTTTTTTTTTTTTGGTTATTGAGAAAATTTTACAAAAATTTCGTACATTTTAATAAAATTGGATGTTCACGCCAAAAAAGTACATTCGGCCTCTAAAAAGTACATTTCAAGTCTCCATTCAGTACATTTTCACAAAACCCAAATGCCATCACTGATATACATCATCATACATTAAAAATAGTGAACAATTTTTCACTGAAAATAGAATTATAGTTTTGGATTGGCCTGTAATTCACCTGACCTTAGTTCAATTGAGAATTTATGGTCGATATGGAAAACTAGGCTCAGAAATATGGATTGCACAACAAAACGTAACCTGATTGAGTTACTTATTGAAGTACGCTACAGGGATTCCAAAATCTGTAATGACAGCCAATCTCTTATAACATCCATGCCAAAGTGCATTAAAATTATGCTTAAAGCAAAAATTGCACACATTAAATATAATTTGTAATGTTCTGTATCTTTTTTTTATATTTTTCGTGATAAAACCTATTTTTTGAGTAAAAACTGGTTTGTCCACATTAATTTGCACAAGGGTGTATATATTTTTAAAAAGTTAAAGGCTATTACGACAACTTTGTGGATCATAATTTTAAAATTAGCATTTCATGTACATAGTTATAAGTTCACTTATCTGAATCTTGTACCAACACTAAATTGGATAATTATAATACATACTGTAAAAAATGACATAAAATTCTTTTCCTTTTTTCAATATATGCAAAAAGTTAAACGAAGCAACAGGTTACCTTGATTTATCTCAACTTTACGGCTACACAATCGATACACAGCGGCGCATGCGCACTAATCATCTGGGTCAAATTAAGTCCACAAAATTTTCTCAAATATTAGCTGACGACATGTTACCACTTGCAATTGCGGAACGAAACGCATTCTGTGCACTTAAATTTGACAGCAATGAAAAATGTTACATGGCTGGAGATTCGCGTGTCAATAGCAGTCCATTTTCGATTGTGCTATACACGATCTTTATGCGATCACACAATCAAATCGCAGAGAATTTACATCAGCAGCACAATGAATGGAATGATGATCGCTTGTACGATGCGGCTAAAGCAATCAATGTTAATATATATCGGCATATTGTATTTAACGAGTGGTTGCCAGCGATCTTGGGGCAGCAGTTGGCCAATCAAATAAACGCCGAATCTATACGACAGAGAGAAAAATCCAATCTTAAAATCTCTGAATTACAAATTTCAAATGAATTTGCTGTTGCCGCTATACGTTTCTATTTCTCTATGATGCCGAATGCATTGCATGATTTTGTCAATGGTTCAATTTTGGACAATGATATACGTAAAGGATATACGCAGTATACGATTATCAACAAGTAATAAAATGCCTTAAAATTAACTAATTGAAGCTGTTAACATAAACTATTTAATTGTAGTAACATATCACTTCAAAATAATATCTATAAATCAGAAATTGTATCGAATTCACAACAGTTGAACAATGTATTGGATTCAATATTGCATCAATCTGCAATGAAAATGGATTCGACATATGCAGAAAGCGTGAGTTTTTGCTTTCATTTCATTTGTAAATCAACTTAATCCAAATTGTGTTGTTACACTTATAGTTTATTCAAAATTTTATGGGCACACGACATCCTAAACGCTTGGACATTTTAGCTTTTGATATTCAACGTGGTCGTGACCATGGCCTTCAGGGTTATGTCAAATACTTGGAACAGTGTCAAGGGATACGAATAGAGTCTTGGACGGATTTGGAACGTTATATACATTTTAGCGTAAGTAATCAATTCAGGTGCAATAGTCTCGAATCGGGTTTTTCTTAAGTTCTATGTAAACCAACTAAGTCATTGTAAGAATTGATAAAACCAAAAAATAACAATAATTGAAGGCTGAGATTCAAAACCCGTCAAGTTCATATTTTGCATTTAGAGAAAAACGCAAAAAAATGTATTCTACTGAATTTAACTATAGTATAAACTAATTGATTGATCCATTGAAATAGTTGTTACAAGCTATTAAAATCCTGATTTTTCATTACATTTTATGACCTAGTTTATGAGGACTATTATAAAAAAACGTTTGGACTTGGCGGGTTTTGATATAAAAAATGTGGACTTGGCGGGTTTTGAAATTAAAAATCTGGACTTGGCGGATATTGAAAGTGAAACTTCGGGATTTGGCGGATTTTGAAAAATAATAATAGTAATTTGTAATTTTAAAAGCCGAATCTTTTTGAATGAAAAATTGGACTTGGCGGGTTTTAATAAAAATAAATTTTTTTCGTCCCCTCCTACAATATCACACATTTTCATTTTTTGGACTTGGCGGGATTTGCATCTCAGCTCTTCAATTTCAGAATTTGCATTTTAATCATTCGTTCTCAAAAAAGTATGTGATTTGACGAGGGAAGAGACTTTCATTTGTCACAAAAATCGTTCCTCGTTTCACTCCGTCAAATCATGTGACGTGGTGAATATAAAAATCGTTGAAGAAGTAATTTTTCTTTGTGAAATAAAATTTTTTCTAAATTGTTCTACAGTGTAATTAACCATTAATGAATCAATATTTTATTTATATCAAATTTTGGCTATCGAATGTGGTCATATGATATGCTTTTTTTGCGTCAATTTCCTTATCCAAAATTAACAGCAATGGCAAAAATAAATAAATTAAAAACCAAAATCATTAAAAACTTTGCACGTTCAAAGAATACCTTACACTATTCAGTGTTCAGAAGTCCATATTCTACGAACTGGTAATGCTATACTTAGGCTACTATAAAGCTATTATGGAGCTAAATTCTGCTCTAGAAGCTTTAACAATCTCACTTGGGTAACAATTAAATTTTGCTCTCCATTTCAGGAACTAAACAAATTGAAGTCAGCCTATACTAATTGGAACGATGTGGACTTAATAATAGGTGGCATTTCAGAGAAGCCTATAAATGGTTCAATTGTTGGTCCCACATTCACTTGTATTTTGGGTAAGTCACTTATGTAAAAAGGTGTCGCTGTTGTCGCTGGCATGAGAGTGTGTTTGTGTTTTGTGTTCATTAATAAGGTGCACACACGTTTATCAATTAGTGTGCCTACACTTTTAATAAGTGGAACGCATAGTAGACAAACAATTATTAAATTCGTACTTAATTGCAAACAAAAAATAAAAAAACATCAGATTGAAACTTGGCTTAAATGCGCATTTATGCGAGAAAAAAAAATTCGAAAAATAAAAACCTGCCACTACTTAATAGCAATTCACTTGTGGATATGACGAAAGCGTCAAAATACGTTAAATAGACTATGGAAAAAAGCAACTGAAGACAGAACACAGCAAGCGATGTTGAGCGACATTGCTTTTTGCCAAGTAGTGTTACATGTGAAATAGGTACCCCGGATGGAGTAATCGACCTACAAAAGCAGTTTTATCAGTGCATTGCAAAAATACTTTTATAGTTTATGGTGAGCAATATGGTTTTAATTTAATGGTAGCGTTAATTTGTTGAAGCAATTGATAAATGTCACTTAGTTTGTATATAAACTACATATTTGTATTTTCTGTTTACTTACATTTTTTAGTTGACCGTTTAAATGTTTGGTTTTATGAATGTGTGCTACATTAGCAGCCAAAATCGTTTCTTTATGCCCTCTGAAAGCCTTTACAGAACAATGGAAGGTATCTTTATGAAGAAGATTTATGAAGAACTTTGTCTCCCAAGAGGTGGCAAAATGAGTTATATTGCCTAGCTAAGCTGCACTTATAGCTAATACAGTGCTAGGAGACCTAACGATATACGGCTTTTTTATTATGATGGTATCATTTAGACTGAAATTTATTTTATTTTTACTATTCCACAAACTTTTGCTACTTTTGACAACTTATTTTAGCTTTGGGGACGTCCATTAATTACGTGAGTTAAAATAGGGGGGAGGGGGTCCGGTAAAATCTTACCAAATCGCACCAAAGGAGGAGGTCAAGGAAAACCTCATAGAATTTACATTAAAAATTATAATTTGTCTCTCGGGAGGGAGGGGGGTCCCGCCAGATCTCACCAAGGGGAGGGGGGGCTCCGAACTTTCAAAAAAACACCTCACGTAATTAATGGACGTCCCCTTTGTTTGCAATATAAAATTATAATTCTCTCATCGATTTCTTAATATGACGTGAAAGAATTGCGGGTTGGGAAGGAAGATCAATACGTTTTAACGCAAATCAGCTGTTTTACTCCAAAGGAAGTGAAAACAACAGGAATATTCATTATGACTGCTTGCATTTTTTATTCAATATGTATTAGTATAACATTTAAGGTCTTCTGCTTGTATGGAGGGACTACACCCACTCACTTTCGGCTCTGTAACAAATCAAATGTTTTGTTCAAATCATGTTTTGTTCATGTTCACTAAATACATATAACATTTTAGTTTTTTTTTATTAATTAGGTGATGCCCCGCCCATTGATTTAATTTTACTTTTGGCCAACCAAATTATCAGACAAAAAATACAATTTTGAAAAATTTTTTCATTTTCGATTTCAATATATGTAAATAAAAAATATCAAAATTTGAGTGTGTGTTCTGTGATTATGAAAGCCTTGGGATTATGACTTTTTTTTTGAAAAATTCTTATTTAATTATGTTTTGTATAGCATCCATGTTTTGAAAATTAATTAAGGGGTTCCTAACCCCTAATTTCTGGTTCCAATTCGTTGTCAGTATTAAAAACTTCGTAACAATGGTTTAGTAAAAAAAGGAGAGAATCTCCCAAAATAAACGGATGCTTTGATTTTTTCACTTCATATCAATTTTTGGACTTTTTAAGGGGTGGGGCACATTTTTTCGATTTCAGAAAGAGTTGGAATGTGTTCGTACTATGAGAGAAACTGTGAATTAAACTGCTTTCCGGCGAGCCGTGGTCAGTCAAATAGATGTGAAAAGATAGATGATAGATTTTAAATATTTTATTTACTTTGGATAAAAATCATGAACTTTAAATAATCGTTATTTTAAAAAAAAAGCGACGTAATATGTGTCCAGGGATACAGATTCGTTGCTATCGAGGTGAAGTGTTTTAATATACATACAGTCGCTCCAAGCCAAAGTCGGACAACTGACAAAAGTTTTTCACTCAGTAAAAATTTAAACTTAAAGCAAAGAAAGAAAGAAAAACAAAGTAAAATACTTTTTTTGTCCCTATTGTCCCATTCTCGAAACTTTCGATGCTTTCAAAAAAGTATTTTACTTTGTTTTTCTAAATAGCTCTAAGTTTAAATTTTTAACAAAGGAAAAACTTTTATTAGCTGTCCGACTTTGGCTTGGAGCGATTGTACATAGCAGTTTTTTTAGTTTATATATTTTTTGAATTATTTTTTTTCCATTTTTATCGGTTTAGGTGTCTTGGATCCGAAAATTTCGATATATATCGGAAAAATCGATAAAGTTAAAACTCTTAAAAAATCGAAAAAGTATGGTTGATGTTGATCGAAAAAATGGAAAAACAAAATGATGGTTATTTTTGATCGAAAAAAGAAACTATAAATCATTTATAATATTAAAAATCATAATCGTTAAGAGCCCTAATCAAAACTGCTACTATCATTTAATGTCTTACTATCAATTTTTAGCGGAACAATTTTCTAAAATACATCAATGGCATCAAGTGCTGGAGCAACAGAAACCACAAGAACAAATGATAACAAATTACAAATGGACTGGAGCAAAGTTTTTATGTACAAACACACAAATCGAAAATGTACCCAAAAACATTTTTAAAATCATCTCAAAAGAGTAAGTACAGTTGAATTGTCAAAAAAAAAATATCAATTATTAGTAATAAATTTAATTGAGTGAGTCTAATTAGCCACTAAAGTCGATTTGAAACGTCACGCACTTAAGCTCGATTTACTCAGAATCGATTTTTTTTCTAATCCGTTCTTTGAAAGTTTATAACTTTTTAAGTTTGAGGTAAATGACGGCTTGTTTTATTGATTATGATGTCCTCTATAAGAATATATCTTAATCTCAACTTTTACCTCTGGCCAGATAAGGTTCCTTTACGCAGATCACATCATATTGAATGTACGCGTATGTATGTTATAAGGGTATATTCTGCGGAATCAAATTTTTAAATGTTGCTACTTTGTAAAGGTGACAATACCAATGATAGAAGTAAATTCATTAGTGACTCATAACTTGTTGCTATTATACTTTTTAATGCAATTAATCAAAAGTCATTGACGTAATTATATGTATGTACTATACTGCCGTCAGAAGCAAATTAGGCGTATCTCAAAAAAATTGATATTCGAGATTCTTATGGCATCGGATAGCTTAAGAAATTACCCATCTAATGAGCTACGCCGAATGCCAGTATATTAGTTGAAACCTATAAAAAATCGCCTAAGAAAATGTTCTCTATCCCATTTTTGCATGTATTTAACAAATTGACATAAACAAAACATCAATTATCTCGATACGCGATTTTTTGAGATACGCCCTTTTCGCTTCTGAGGGCAGTATACTGATAAGAAAAAATAATCATTTGACTTTTCTTTTTCATTGTAGGAATCCATTGTTATCATGTGCGGCACTGTTGAAGTCCTAAGGTTGTGAGACGCGTGTTGAATTAAAACAAAACTAAAAAGAACTATTTCAGAAGTTGTGTTATGAAAATTTAATTTTTTAATAATTAATTTAATTTTTTTAAATAAATTTCAATATTTCTGTTACATTTGTAGTACTTTATCTACTTTAGCTATCTGCTCAGAGAAAACAATTTATTTATATTTACCTAATTTTGGTAATACTTCACAAATAATTTAGTTGGTATAGGCAACATAAGCATTTGGTACTGGTTAATATGTCTAATATATGAATAAAGTTGTCGAATTATAATGACAAAAATTAAAAATATGGCCGGGTCAAGAAATATCGAGTTAAGTTAAATTTTTCATTATTTTTTTCATTTTTCTCAATACGGTAAATGATCTTGATTCTCAAAGCTTTCACAAAAGTTGATCCAATTTGTAGTGAAAATCTAAAGTGAGTGACGATTTTCTCGCTTTCTTTCGGCATTTTAATTTATAAATTTCGACATTTGACATTTGCATCAGGAATAGTTTTGAACGTCATGAAAGTGATAAAATTGGGGCTGAAGGGATTAAAATATTCAAGAGTGAGGAAATTTTTTTGCTCATAGATTTACACATGACGGTTCAGGTTGTGATCCTCATTTTTCCGTCTTCACTTTGAGCTAAAAAAAATCTAAACTCCTCTGCCAAAATTCTAACTACGCTTCTATGTCCTGACATTTTTTTTTAGGTAGAACTTTAGATATACAGATTTAAAAAATAAACTTTATCCTTTTTTTTAAATTTATGAATAATACAATTAGTTTTGTTTTAAAGAATTGATATTTAAAAAGATAGTAAATATTTAAAAAAATAATTTAATTGGGATATCGGAAACCTCAATGAAAAAAAATCAATATATGACAGGGATGTATGCAAAAGTAGATTTCGGGGGGTTGGGTTTTGCAAGATAGTCTTTTATATTAAAACTTTAATATCGAATACAGTAATTTTACTAGATTTGAACTGCTCGCTCTGAATAAGTCTCTGGGATAAACATACATATGTATATGTACAAATGTTTAAGTGTATGCATATATGTATGTAGTGCGTATAAAATTAATTTATTATTTAGAAAAGTTTGCTTTGAAATAGATAAAAATTATATTATTTCTCAAGTAAAATGTTATCATTAAGAGATAATGTTTTAATAATTTTGAAGAAAACTTGTTCACTGTGTAAGATTTTAACTTTCTCTAAAAATTAGAAAATTCATTCATACGGGGTATGAAACGGTTCCGTTTCCATTATAACCTTTTGTTTTCAGAGCACTTTTTTGAACACAATATACAAATTTCAGGTTCTTCGACAGGCATGTCCATGCAATTATTGGTTTTCAGTTACAGAATGGCCGCAGGCTCATTGACGTGCACTCGTTCTTTCAAATCGGCCCAAAGAAAAAAGGTTGGAGTGAATATGGTAAATCAGGTAAACGCAATGGGCAATTGAGGTCTCTGCTGCGCTAAAAAATGCGCTAGTCGAAGATATCCCGTAACAGAGTCATTGAGTCATTTATATAGTATTTCCAACTTGTTGGAACCACAGTTGTGGATGGTTTTGCACAGCTGGTCTCAAAAAAATTTCCAACATTGTCGATTTTGAGCACTATTGATAATACTACAGCACTGGTTTCATTTTCAAAGGCATATAGCCTAATGATCTTATCGCACGATACTTTTTATCCAGCTACAATAAGAACATTGTTCGGATGCCAATCCAATGAGGTAATTGTTGATCGAATTATGCGAAGTAATACTAAAGCCGGTTTCCATTTTTTATCTTCAGACTGCGTCCAAACATAAGCGTTACGATCGGCGGCACAGCTTACAATCCTGTTAGTGTCCTTAGCCCAGTCAATGCCCATAACTCGCAGGTCACGCTGAGTAAGGATATCAACTAATTTCCAGTCCTTACTGTCCCGCTTGTATATATTGATCTCATTGTTATTTGGAGACAGAGCTATTTGTGACTTGTCCCTATTCCAAACGTGGCACGTTATAGACGCTTATGATGCACCAATCTTTCAGCCATTATTTTTAGAAAATAAAAATTACAGAAAAATCGTGGACTCTAGTCAGTCAACACGATTTACTTTTGAAACAGTATAGTCAAATTCAGAATCCAATATTTTTTTCGTAATCGACAGTAGAATACATATTTTTATTAGTAAAAGGTGGTTGAATACATATTTTTTACTGCAATTTTACATATTGAACGTGTGTATCCTAGAATTTTAAAAAAGACACATCCCTTGTAAATTTTTACACATTTTTTGTATTTGTTACAACAATAATACTAGTAAATTCACAATAATTAATATAGTAAATTTACACATCGCATTTTTCATTTTTTAGAGTGTATAAACAAAAACCTTAATAACTAAATTATATTCCTGTTCTAGTGAAAGCACAGTGTAAAGAAATTCATCAAATTTCATTCGACTTATCTAATATAAATCTCGGTGTACCTAGGTAGAGTCTCCTGAGCGGAAAATCTTATGTTGAATATTTAGGCCGGCATGCGAGGCATTTGAAAAAAGTTTACGTTTATTTGCTGACATCAATTGTAGCAAACTGCAAACATCTTGTCTGGAATTGACAAAGATGGAAGAATACAAGTCCAGGTTGGGGTAAATTTCCTCTTAATACATCATGATTTGTCATTACCATCTAACAACTGAAAACATTTGAATAAAAGTCCCCAAAAAAATTACAGTCTTTCTGTAATAACTTTGGGAACAAGGGAAAATAATTCGTTTTCAGTTGCTCTAATTGCAAACCATATGGTAAGTAATTAATTGAAATTATGTCACAATATTCAATACAAAAGCATTTCTGCAAAACCCAATCTTTTTGTATTAATCGTTGTAATTTGCTTATGGTTAGCTCAAGGTAAAAATTAAAATACACAAAAATTTGCATGATGGAAAAAATTAGGGAAATAGGTTATTTTTATAATTTTCTTTTTTTTTTAAATGGAAAAATGGTGTAATACATAAAAAAAATAAAATTACAGTCTAAAAAACAACAACACCTACTTTACCTATGGAAGACGCGCAACTACATTCAAATAAAAATGGTGCAAGGAAAATATTGAATCCAAATTACTGCAAAACATGCAAAATAGGAAAAAACATGTTGTGAAACGTGAGTAAATTAATATAATTCAATATGAAGACAGAAGATAAGAATTCCGAGTGTTACAATGTAGATGCCATGGCTAAATATCACTGATGATGTAACATAACAGAGCACCCTTTTATTAAAGTTTTTGTCAGATGTAAATACGCAATTTTTAATTTTGAGGTCTCTCTTTTTCCTACTTATCGTCTCTTATCCTAGTTCATTATACTTAAAGTGGTCCACCTAATGCTTTCTTTCCTTATAACTTAAGTAGTGGATATTTTTGGCTAGTGATTTAAAATTTTTGTTTTCAAAAAACGTCAGAAAAAATATTTAGGGGAAAAAAAAATGATAAAAGTTTTAAATTTTTATTGGGTTTAGTGACACACAATGGGCTCAAAGTTGAACTTTGAACATGTCTAGCGCTATTATTACTCCTTATGGCCACCAATTCATACGAGCCCATACACTATGCGACGTTTACATATGGAGATTATCTAAGCGAAATTAACGTAAGCGCGATACCCGTTTGCACAGCGAGATTAACTGACAACGAGATTTATTTTGACATTTCATTTGGTTATTTGTTTTGCTCGTTTTAAATAAAACAGACTTTTCTTTTCCAGTGTTGGTGAAACTAATCGAATAAAACGGAGTTATTTACACAAAACTTTTGAGATTAATTTATAATCGCATTTTTTTAAACGAGATTACCCCGATAATCGCGCAAATGGACTTAATCTCGTATATGCAAATATAGTATAACTTTTGCGATATTTTAGGTAATAATTTGACCTTACATGGGTTTTGTGTCGCTTCTTAGCATCTGTTTGTGTGTTTTGGGTTGTACTTAGACTAAGTTTTTTGAACTCTTAGAAAGAGAACCACTGCTCTCTATTTCCCTTGGATTAAAATCTACAATATTAGCATTTATATTTCTGGGAATTGAACTACATATTTGGGAGTAACCACGAGTTAGGCTTAAGTTTGTGTGAGCGGTATACGTATCCACACACCGATTTCACCCATTTGTAAGCTCATGAAGTACAATGTAGTTTGTGTGCTGAAATTCATTATTTTATTTGTAGCGTTTGCTCGTAATCGTAATTTTTGCAGACGGATAAACAGACAGACACTGCTCACTAATGCTCACTTTATTATACTTGAAACAACTTTTTACAAACGGCAGAATAAGGACTGTGTATTGTGTGTAAAAATATATAAATATAATCGCTGTCTACCAAATATGCATTCCCAATTTAAAAGACTAAGTATATTAAATGCTCAGAAAACATGTAGCCTTAAGCTAAACAAATCATTGAAGCTTTGCCACATTTTATCGGAATTCCCCGCTATAAAATTATAGTGATCATATTTATTTACAGCGCAAATGATTGCAATATAATGGATTCAGTATAATTGTATGTATCAGAAGAATCCTATACACCCTAAAGTATATAAATATGTAGATATATCGTAGCATTACCAGTTGGCCTTTTAGCCACATCCTTATCAAATACTCGAAAATATTCGATGAGGTTTTCAAATGTTTTGCTTTTGCCGATTTTTTACACATACTCATACATACATATGCTTACACACACAACACAACTGATAAGATATATTAATATCTATAGTCTAGAAATATTGGTAATGATAGCGAAAACTTTACGCGCAACCCTACTCCTACACACATACATCATATTTTACTTTAATAAATAGCGACATACGATAATAGTTAATAATTTTTTGTTTTTTAGCGAATTGTGATAAGAATTATTTACCTGTTTTTTCTATTTTCGAGTAATGAATTAATGATATTCCGACATACCAAACAGTTTGATTTCCATTCACGGTCGTTAAAGAATAAAAATTTGAATTCACAGCGCCGGTTTTATATATCGTATGTGAATCAGTGTTACAATTCGAGGTGAACATTCGAAGTTTATAACAAAATAGTTGTAATTAAGGTAAATATGTACCTACTTGCAAATAGATATATCAATGGTCACGTGTAATAATAGTTAAAGTCGATCTGTGATGACAAGGCAAAACAGCACAAGTCATATGCATACACACAGAACTTAACTTATGTGGCTTTGTCTTCTGATCATAGATTGACTTTGGTTGTTATTCTTTGGAGCAAAAGATATATTAAATTGTACAAGCGGCGCCAACCATAACGAATTATTTTAAAGGAATGATAGACAAACATACTAAAATCTACGAGTATCATCAGTGCCAATATTTATAAAAAAATGTAATATTAAGTTAAACAATATGACGTGCTAATGCCAATATATAATGGATCTTAAGAGTTCTTATAAAAACTATGTGCGTTCCTTAAATGATATAGTAACAGAAATATTTTTTTATTTTTGGTGCTTAGACCATTAATCAGTGTCGTTAGTAAAAGGTCTTAACTATTAAGAAATTGATTACTCTACGCCACAAAAAAATTTTATACAATTCTAGTGATAATAAAAATGAGCGGTCATAAAAAATTAAAAAATTTTTTTAATAAATTATCGAAAACATAAAAGAATATCATTATCTAATCAATTTTCGAAGGAAATTCCTTGAAAAAACAAAATTGGACATCGGTGTAAAAAAGTTTTTAGTTTTTAATTATTTCTTAAAACAGTACTTAGTTTTATGCTAAGGCCTAGTGCGTGTAGTGGAACAATATATGTATGTATGTATGTATGTATATTTGATTAAGCATATCATATGTATTTCTTTTTCATTTTGTAACAAATATTGAAATTTATTTATAAAACTAAAAAAATAAAGCTATTTATCTATTTACAAAAATACAATAGATTCGTAAAAGACTGTCATTTGCTCTAAAATTAAATTATAGTTTTGTATATTTGAAAAATATTGGAAAATGTAAATAAGACGTTTTGAAAAATACTACTCCAATTTAATTTACATTTTTGAGTTAAAATGATATTGTCCTTGGGAACAATTAAACCAAAAACATATGAAGAACGCAGCGAGGAAGCAAGCATAAACCATTCTCATTCACATGTACCACTCAACTGGTTCAATTAGAAATAACCGGCGTATTCCTTAAACTGATTATATGTATAAAGGTCAATCTGGGACAATCGTCTCAAAAGTCTATGCAGGGAAGCTATTTCATCATACAAGTGCAGATGTAAATGTTATATTTTGGTGTGGACCTCCACACGTGTTTCATGATAATAAATCAAATGTTCCAAAGATGTTATTGGATGGTTGTCATAACAAAAACTAGGACAAACTATAAAAACTGTTATATCTCATGACGTCATTTAAGCTACGAAGCCGCGCCCATATGGCGCAAGTGCCTAAAATGAGATAAGTGGGAAATGAGATAATGTCAGAAATGATACGCGGTTTCGAAGTTCAAGCGATAAGTAGCGAATATACATATATGTTGCAGAGCGCATATGTAGGCTCAAATTTTCCAAGATTGTTTAAGGTTTTCTAAATGAAAGTTAATAATTTTGATTTTCGAATTTTTGGTATAATATTCTAGAGAAGAGTTTTCTATATCAAAATATGCCAAGATAAACTTGCATATTTTATTTTGAACTTAGTTAAAGTCTTGCTCTTAAATATTATCTTATTATTAAATTATTTTTACATACTATTTATTATTTATATGTTAGTATAAATTATGTTTTTGTTATTTTAACCTTTCATTGATGTACTATACACGGTTCGCTTGAAGCAAGATCAAGATCCATAAAATTGTCAACCAAATCTGACAATGCACAATTATTATACATGTCTTGAGATTTCAAATACATAATCCGCGAAATCCGATCTGCTCATTTACTCGTTTTATGGCCATTTAAAGGTTGTACTTTGGCCGATATGGTTAGTTTCAAGCAAGATCAAAATCGGTAAAAATTGTCAACCAAATCTGATAATGCACAATAATTATATAGTGTTCGGAGATTCCAAAAACATGATCCATAAAATCGTACCTAATCACTTACTCGTTTTATGGCCATTTTAAAATAAACGCTTTTACCGATAATATTGATAAAAATGCATTCTAGGAAAAATTGTGAATAAGTTATTAAAAATTTAAATTTTTTTATTTTGCTTTTCTTTGTGGACTTTGTAATCAAAAATACTTTTAAAACCCATAAAACAAAAATATTTAAAAATTATTTCTCATCAGCTTTTGGGCCGAAAAGAATTTGTTAAATTTTTTTAAAATTTTTTTTTCATTAAAATCGGTGAATAACACAACAAATATAAAAGTTTTTTATTTATTGTTTTTGGTGAGCTTTTAAGTCGAAAATACCTCAAAAATCCATAAAACAAAATTATAATTTAAAATATTTTTCACTAGTTTTAAGGCCCAAAAGAATTTTTTTTTGAAATTTTTATTTTTTTTATTTTTTTTTCTTCGTAGGCTTTGTAGTCAAAAATACTTTTTAAACCTACAAAAGCTAGTAAAAAAATTTTATTTTTCACTAGTTTTTCGGCCGACAAAAAAATTAGTTTTTTTGTATCGGATTTTTTTCATGAAAAATGGTGAATAACACAAAAGCGTTTACATATTATCAAAAATAAGTGACTTCATCGTGTTAAGCGACTTAAACTACATAAACAACAGTTATCATAGCATATTTTAAAACTTCACTTCATCTTACACCGTTCGCTTCATAATTTTATTAAAATTATCGATAAAAGCGTTTACCTTAAAATGACCATAAAACCAGCAAATGACCAGGCACGATTTTACGGATCATGTTTTTGGAACCTCCGAACTCTAAATAATAATTGTCAGATTTGGTTAACAATTTTTACCGATCTTGACTTTCCTTGAAACGAACCGTGTCGGCCAAATTGCTCTCCTTAAAATGGCCATAACACTAGTAAATGAGCAGATCCGATTTCGCGGATTATGTATTTGGAATCTCAAGACACTATATAATAAATGTGCATTGTCAGAGTTGGTAGACAATTTTATGGATCTTGATCTTGCCTCAAGCGAACCATGTATAAAAGACCACGTCTTACTGTACCTATAACATTAAATCAAATAAATACAAAATACAAATAATAGAAACAAGTAAATGTACAATTCGGTATGTCCACTTCAAGTAATTTTGAAGAACGTAAGCAGCAGAACAAACTAAATACTAAACTGCTGTATTTTAGTAAAGGATGTTCACATTTGAGGTATTTTTTTAAATTTTAAATAAGACATAAATAATGTGAAATTGATTCCGTTGCTGTGTGGCATGTTGTACCGTCCTGTTGAAACCACATATTCTGCCCATCAATACCTTCCAATTGACTCCAGAAAAGTTTCTAATCATTCACAGTAATTGCATTGACATTTTTATTTTCGAAAAAGTTTGGACCAAAAAATACTGTATTTTTTATTGGTTTCATTGGATTTTCATACAATCTTTTAGGATTTTCTTCAGCCCAAATGAGTTTGTTTTGTTTGTGGACATAGCCGCAAATTTCAAAATAAACTTTCACCGATGGTGAAGATTATTTCCTTGAAAAAATTCTCATTTTTTTCTTGTTTTTCTATGGCCCAATTAACGAATTGCTTATAGAGGAACAAGACCAAACATCTTCAAAATGTGAAATTTTGAAGGTTTATTATTTTCTCATTTACTGAAGTAGGCGTATTAGTAGCTGTGATTTCTCCATGTTGAATTTTATATCTTACAATGTTTTTGAAAATATCAATGGCAATTTTAGGGTACAAACTATCAATATAATACCTCACAAACATTAAATTGTTGTTTTTTAACATTCATGTTATGCACAGCCATATCAAAATCTTGATTATGTGAGACATTTAACAACTCGTCAGCAAATTGCTGTAACTGTGTATTTTCATATTCTATAGATAAAATATTTTTGGTATATAAATTGAAAAGTAACGAAGATAAACAGCTTTCTTGTGGTGGACCATCATGGCTGGCCCAAAAACAGTGTTATATTTTAAGTTGTCACTTATGTGACTTGGTGATCACTAATGTTTCAATTATTTGAGGTAGACGTTAATCCCGGAAAACTATTATCGTAATCGCTTTAGTGAAAAACTCTCCATAATCTCTTTTCCTGATACATATTTTCTATTTCATAATTTGTTCTGAACTTTAGGCATTTATTTTTGTCGCTTGATTGTAATTATGACGCATTTATTGATATTACATTTTTGAATATAGGTATATTGTAGGTATTTTCGTCAAATATTATACATCTTTTGATTGATTTGTAGGAACGACCAATACGTAAGCAAGTGCAGTTTCAGCAAGCAAAACGTGGAAAAATACCCTTTGAATAAAAATTCTATTGTATATGCAGTGGAGGATATTTAATTTTTGACCAGACCAAAGGCACACCCTTACTTGTCTTATATTAAAAACATACTACATTAGAAACTAATAAATTCTCTAAGGTAGTGTTGGCCATTTACCCTCCCGCGGTCACATTGCCCGTTTCGGGCCATCATTCGGCCCGCCGTGCAGTAGCTGATCTCTATGAGCTGATTCGCATGAAGATTGAATATGCGAGAAACCCAGTCGGAATCAAACGTGCAAAAACAAAACAAATGCAAACAAAAACATTATATATGCGAAAGGCAATTTTTAAGCATGTACTATTGAAATATTATTTAATTGTTGTAAAAAAATTCAATTTCATGGAAAAATAGTTCCATTATTGATTTTTACAAACAATTAGATAAAGAAAAATTTCCAAATATAAGAATTTTTGCAGCGAGTGTCGTTGCTATGTTTGGAACTACGTATTCTTATGAACAGTTTTTTTCAAGACTAAATAAAACTCAACAAGTCGCGCATAAGGAATCGCATTTCAGAGACTAATTTGTCACCAATATTGCGTCTGGCGTCATCACAAAATATTGAACCAGATATTGAAAGTCTTATTTTAAGTAAACTCTGTTAATATGTTTGTATAACATACATACATATGTATACATAATATGTATAAGATTTATGAAATGTTTTCTTTTTGTTGTTAAATAAAAATACAATTATTTTATATGCCAACATTTATCTGTATTTTTTAACATCAGTGATGCACGAATTTCTACTGGGTAATTTTTTTCTATACGTGGAAAAGACAAAACACATTTATTTTAATTTTTTTTTTCGCTGGAATTTCTTCACACATTTGTACACATACTAGCGCGAAATGTTTGTTGTAAACGTCAGCGCGCTGTCGACTTTTGGGCACCGCAGCTGGCCATCCCTACTCTAAGGGAATTGTGAAGCAAGCGTCTTAGGGCGCCAACAGTCGTTACCCTATTTGCTGGCAAGAAACTTTTTCGGGCAATGCCGGCGAACACTTTTATTTCCTTTATATAGTGATTTTAAGGTTTTTTTCTTTTTTTTTGCAATTTCGCTCTCTTTTATTCACTTTTATTTGTCTTTTATAATTAAATAAAAACACTTCAGTTTCTCTTTTTTGTCACTATGCGTTATAAATTTATCATTTCAATTGTTGCTTCTGACGAAGTTATTAAAAATAGAGTAACAAAACGATGGTGCAGTTGCCAAAGTCACGTACATACATATGTACATACAGTAGCGAACATAAAAAATGCAACTTCGGTCACTGAGACACAAAATGTGCGATTTCTTTGAAAATAATTATGTTAGAGTATTATACAGTAGGTAACGGATATAAGAAAGTCTAAAAATCCCGGAAATTTCATTCTTATATCAGTTTTTTCTTATAGAAGTACCACGTATATAAGAAAAAAATTTCCTATATACGTACTACTGATATAAGAAACTTTATTTCTTATATCCGAGTCGCACAAAGATCAGCAGTGAGTAATAAGTGCGTTCAGCAACTACTATCGTTACACTTGCTCGTTCAATTTTGATCGAAGAATGATGACATAAAGAAGGCGCATATTTTCAATTTTGACCAAGGAACGAAAATTACGATTTGAAAAAATCTCTTATAAGCGTTATTTTTTTCTTAAGATTTTTCATATTGGTGCTTGGAAAAAGCTTTCTTTTATGCGTTTTTTTCTTATAAGAAGTTTCTTATATAGATTGTTTTTTACCTCAAAACATTGGGAAAAAACGCAGTGCTTTCGAAAATGTTTCTTATAAGCGTTCCTTTCTTATATGAATTGTGCTTATATCCGTTACCTACTGTAATTGTATATGTACATGCACATGGTCCATCACATTCCTGATAGAAATTTTTGTTGAATTATCTGCATCCAGTATTCTGTACAAAGTACATGATCAAAGCACAAGACAACCTTAAAAATTATGCGAGAAAAAATATGCAACTCTTCAAAATTCAATTTATTTTAATAGTTTGAGTATTCTTAAATTAATGCTTAGTGACATTACCATTATTAGCGATGACTGCACGAAATCTGGAAGGCATAGGATCCATTTAGGATAGGGATGGCCAGCTGCGGTGCCTAAAAGTCGACAGCGCACTGACGTTTTCAACAAAGATTTCGCGCTAGTATGTGTACAAATGTGTGAAGAAATTCCAGAGAAAAAAAAAATGAAATAAATGTGTTTTGTCTTTTCCACGTATAGAAAAAATGCCCCAGTAGAAATTCGTGCATCACTGATGTTAATAAATAAAGATAAATGTTGGCATATAAAATAATTGTATTTTTATTTAACAACAAAAAGAAAACATTTCATAAATCTTATACATATTATGTATACATATGTATGTATGTTATACAAACATATTAACAGAGTTTACTTAAAATAAGACTTTCAATATCTGGTTCAATATTTTGTGATGACGCCAGACGCAATATTGGTGACAAATTAGTCTCTGAAATGCGATTCCTTATGCGCGACTTGTTGAGTTTTAGTCTTGAAAAAAAAAACTGTTCACAAGAATATCTAGTTCCAAACATAGCAACGATACTCGCTGCAAGAATTCGTATATTTGGAAATTTTTCTTTATTTAATTGTTTGTAAAAATCAATAATGGAACTAAATTGCCATGAAATTGAATTTTTTTACAACAATTAAATAATATTTCAATAAAAAATTAAAAAATTGCCTTTCGCATAAATAATGTTTCGGTTTGTATTTGTTTTGTTTTTGCACGTTTGATTCCGACTGGGTTTCTCGCATATTCAATTTTCATGCGAATCGGCGTATAGAAATCAGCAACTGCACGGCGGGCCGAATGATGGCCCGAAACGGGCAATGTGACCGCGGGAGGGTAGATGGCCAACACTAATTTAGGACATTGAAGTCTCCATGGATGTCTTATTCCACTCTTTCTGAAGGATTTCTACCAAGTTCTTTACATTGGAGGGGTTTTTCTTTATCAGGTCGTGATCTACTAGCTCCTATAGATTCTTTATGGAGTTGAGATCCACGAAAAACAACATCTTGCCAAGATCGACAAATCATGTTGACGGTCAAAAATAATCCAAGGGCGACAGAAGTAGGTGTGGCTGACTACATGAACAAAAGATTGGCGTTTTCATTGGTGTTGGTACAGTTAGGTGGTGGTTAAATATGGTAAATTTGTTTACCAGACGCCCAGCTAAAAAACCGTTCGTTAGGAATGTTAATAAAAAAAATCGACTTACATTTGCAAAGCGGTATATGCATTGGAAAAAGCGAACGATGGACTAAGGTATTATGGAGCGATGAAAGCAAGTTTAATTTGTTTGGCTCCGATGGAATAAATTATGTGCGGAAGCTCCCGAGACAACGTTACTATCTTAAATACAAAATGCCCATGGTAAAATATGGCGGCGGGTTCATAATGGTTTGGGGTAAAAAAAATGAATGAGGGTAAAAAATGATATTAAACTTTTTCCCGTTCTAAAGTGCCATCTCCCGTAATGGAGTTGGTCCGTTGGTCAAAATAAATGGAATCATGAATGCAAGCGTCAATTTCGAGATAATTTTAGAGCAAATACTGCAATATCTTATCGATAAAATGGTTCCCGTCAGCATATTTCGGCACGATAATGACTCCAAACGTTCAAGTCGCTTAGCTTGGGAGTTTTAAAGTGACCATGATGTTGGAAATTTTAAAGGGGACAGCTCAGTCACCGAATCTCACCTCCACAGAGAATCTACGGGAGCTAGTAGATCATGATCTGATAAAGAAAAATTCCTCCAATGTAAAGAACTTGGTAAAAATCCTTCAGGAAGAGTGGAATAAGACATTCATGGAAACTTTAATGTCCTAAATGGATCCAATGCTCTCCAGATTTCGTGCAGTAATCGCCAATAATGGTAATGCCACTAAGCATTACTTTAAGCTAAAATATTCTCCTGTAAGAATACTCAAACTATTAAAATAAATTGAATTTTGAAGAGTTGCATTTTTTTTGATCGCTTAATTTTTAAGGTTGTCTTGTACTTTGATGCATTACAGAATACTGGATACAGATAATTCAACAAAAATTTCTATCAGAAATGTGATGGACCATGTGCATGTACATTAGAGCGGTGCAGAATAAAAACATTTTGATTTTTTCACGATGTGTCAGAGGATTACAATAGCCCTATATGTCTAGACAAAACAACCTAATGTACTTATAAAATTATAATTCTCTAACATAATTATTTTCAAAGATATCGCACATTTTGTGTCTCAGTTACCGAAGTTGCATTTTTATACTCGCTACTGTACATATGTAGGTGTATCTTGCACAGTTACCATTTGTAAGAAAGTGCACTATTTTTACCAACAACGTAGAAACCAACCATGAATATGCGTCATTGATCACAGTATATCACTCAATAGAAATACTAAATTTTTCGTTTGTGGTCGAGGTTCTTCGTTACTTTGTCGAAATAAGTCATAGTCATTCTGAGCTTAAAAAGTTTTCTTTTTGAAGAAATTTTTGAAATCGACCCAGTAGTCCCTAGGCTCATCCCTCCAAGGAGAGCAGATCATTTAAGAACACAATTTTTACGCCACATCTATTGGTGTTTGAACTTGGGCCTTCTGTGTTGCTATATGCGCAGTTTTACGACACCAGCCATGCATATTGTTATTTTTTGGCTGAGTAAAAGTATATTACTTAAATTCGCAATGACAGCCTATGTTAAAAAAGTTATGCAGTGCCAATGGCATTGGAATCAGCTTCCTGACTTCCTTAAAGCACATCCGAAGGTTTTGTACACGCATTAGTTTCCCGTTTGGGATAAATGAACTCGCACCACTTTAATTTCGTTATGAGCGCAAATTGATGAAGTTTACTTTCGAGAAAACTTCGTATTGAACAAAGTTTCCTTTTGAACGGAATTTATGCAGGGTGTGAAACTGTTTAATGAAATTTATAAAAATATTTATTTACTTATAACATTATTTCATCTATACCTTTGAAATTCACTTTAATAGAATCGTTAGCTCAACATGTTGCAAAACGGCTACGGAAATGGTGTTGCAACGCCGCCTTATGAACAAAATGGCAATGAAGCTTCTAAGCCTACATATGCTCTGGAACATTTGGCCACATTTAAAGTAAAAACTGAAGCCGAAATTCGCAATCCCAAAGATAAAATGCAAGTTCTTATTGAATTGGACAAAACTGGTGGTATTTGGCCACAAAAAATGTTCATGTGCTTCAGTGGACAATGGCTACTGATGCTTGATAACGAAATGAAGGAAATTGAAAATTTTCCAGGATCCTTAATAAAGGAACCAACAGCATTCGTTAGCGGAGATCCGCTTGAAGCATTTAATAACATATTGATATTCACCGTACCAGGGGTATCGTTGGGCACCACAGAAATGCATATTTTTCAAGTAAGTCAAGTTGCTACCAAACACGCGCAATTTGAACTAAACTGATCTTTTCTAATTTAGGTCACAGACGTCTCGGCAGTACACCTCGTAGAGGACTTGAAAGTTTTAAATAGCGGTCAAATTGTTACCATCGATCGTAATAAATCACCAATAATATTACCAAAGTCTGAGAAGCAGATTCAGGATCAGTATGGCCTGGCTGTGGCCGCTGCCGGTGTAGCAGCTGAGAAGAATGCGCATGATCGTGAGCAAGTTGAACGCGATGTCCAAGTTTTGAATCATTGCTTTGAGGATATCGAACGATTTATAGCACGTCTACAGTATGCCGCAGAGGCATTACGTGAACTGGAGTCACGGCACGGTAGTCACAATCCACATGGTGAAGGACTTTTAGTTTTGCGATCACGTCCACCAATTGAAAGTGAATTCAGCGATATTTTTGCTAAACAAAAGCTGGCATTAAATTATATTATTAAGGTACAAAATCATTTCCAAGATCCCACCGATCCAATACACAACATGTTTATATCGTTGCAAACGATTGTCAACGTTTGCAACGATGTACACATCGGTGCCAACATACCAGAAAATGTTGTTAACCCTCTGTTGAGACGAGAGACCGTTACATTCTTAAGTTCATGCCTTAACCCAATGGAAATGGAATTTTGGCAATCGTTAGGTCAAAACTGGACTTTACCTAAAGATCAATTTAGAGATCACAAAGGTTCATTCCATCCGATATTCTATGATGATTGGTCACCAGATTGGGTGGTGGACGAAGAGGTAGCATATTTGCCGCCAGCTATGAAGAAATCAATTCCAGAACCCATTAACACTACTTGGTTGTCACGGCTTGAGTCCAGAAATGTAAAAATTGCACAGGTTCAGTATTCGAAAGCAGCGAACAATGATAGGGAATTAAGCGTTACTAAAGGTGAACACATTGAGGTAAGAAAATGCTACACAAAAACTAAGCAAAGTAGTTGAAAATAATAGTATATTATTTTGTAGGTCATTGATGATGCACGCAACTGGTGGAAAGTGCGAAACTCTGCTGGGAACATCGGCTATGTACCAAACACTATATTGATTCCACATAATTTCGAAATAAATGGCAATTACTCAAGCCGAGATACAGATTCACTTTCGTCTTCAATACTGGAACAGGGTTTGTGTGAAAAGATTATTTTTTATACTAAGAGGGAAGTGAAATATTTAAGGGCTTGTATTTAAGAGTAGGGACGATTTTATTACTCAACTGAAAAGGACAGGCAATGATGCAAGAAAGTTTTAAATCGGAACCAAATTTTTATATATAAAAAGTGAAGTTTATGGACGCAAGCGAATGGTGGTAACGAAAAATGTAGCGAAATCCTATGGGAATTAAAATAGAAATATATTTGAAGATAGAGATATGTATAGAGTTTAGATGGGCAAAATTTCGAAGCAAGAGCACTTGCAACAATTATAATAACAGAAAAAAAACCGACCATAAATTCGATGATCTCGATAGCAAAAAAAAATCTACGATAAACTAAAAGCCAATTCCAAGGATCAAATAAGAACAACATGAGAGTGGAAATAAAAGCATACTGATCAAACGAAACGAGAGAAGCTATCCTCAATGTGCGCATTATTGTTTGCTTGTTCGCTCGTTTTTTTTTTCAGAATGATGCAACAACAATGTAAATTCCTATATGAAAATAGCGCATATAAAAAACAATAAAAATGTGCGTTATTTTTTTAAGAGCCACAATTGGCTCATTTTTCGTATTTTGCCCATCGCTGGTACAGAGGACAAATAAGAGATGGGAATTGGGTTAGTTATACAGATGTAGGATTTTGTATTTTTAAGCTTTAAAATTATTATACCTAAAGTCTCTGTATTGTCAAATTACAGAAAATAGTAAAATTTTACGAAATGAGCGAATGAGCACATTTGTGCCTGCGCCTGATCGAGATTCACAACTACAAAAAAATATGCCGCGCTCGATTAGTATGCCCAATGTGCCTATACCACCACCAATGCCACCGCCAACGGAGAGTGAGCATAATACACCAAGTGGTACACTTAAGCGTAACATGGCTGCTGCTGGTGCCTTGGCTGCTGGTAAGTTTCAGTGAAAAAATTCTAACATTTTATTTTTAATGCCGACTTTTGATTCAACATTTTTATAGCTATGCGTGCACGCACTGATCCCGATGATGCGGATGAAACCGTAACGCGTCTAAGCGAAGTCAACGATGAAATGAAGTTTGCTCTAATGCAACGAGAGAGACGCCGTGATTTGGAAATTATGGTAACACCCCAGATTTACATAAGCCAAGACTCAAAACCATCGGAAGTTGAAAATTGGTTACGTGGTAAAGGATTCTCGGAGAATATTGTCGGAAAGCTACGCGCTCTAAATGGTGAAGAGCTCTTTGCACTTTCACCGCATGCACTCGAAGGTTACTTTGGCCATAAAGAAAGTCGTCGTTTAGTTTCACAAATTGTTCTGCAAAAAAATATTTGTGAGGTAAGCAATGTAAATAGTGTATATACTTAATCGTCAGCATGGGCGAACTTATAAAAATTAATTCCTTAAAAATCGCTTAACTTATGTCGACTTTTGATTTATGGGAAGTCATTAACTAGTCAAATACTACACAAAACAAAAAAAAAAAAAACACAGCTAAATCGAATAACTCGTTTCGTTATAACAAAGAATATCTGATATATGCCAAGTAGCAGCTATGCGAATCATATCTGAACAAAAGTTGTTGTACTAAAATGACCTTATAAATTAGGCCAATAAAAAATCGTATTGTGAATTTATACAAAAAAAAAAAGTTTCAAGTAATATTGTGCTATCTCACAATAGCTCCCAAAATAACTTTGCACAAAGTGTTAATCAATCGTTAACCTGATCCATTTATATTTAAATCATTATTAAAAAATTTTGTAGAATGAATCGCAATTTGTAGAGTGCACTAAACTTGACCCCACTGCAGATAGGAGCGGTGCTAACAAAGACGTACATTGTTTCAATTTTATTATATTAATGCGAAATTTATTTGAACTGTGGCTCCATTGCAGTTTAAAATCAAACGTTTTATACGACGACTATAGACATTTTAGGGCCTCAGAGAATTCAATTACGGTAGAAAGTATGTGGTATAAAAGCCCCAGGGCTTCAGGGCCAGATTTAAGGTACAGCTCAAAAGACCTGGGGTTAGTTTAGTTGGACATATTTTTTACAATTAATTTTGTTTAAGTAAATTTAATAATATAATTTTTTTTTCAAAAAAATTATTTAGTCAAAATTTAGCATTAATAAATTTTTTTTTAGTGAAAAATTAATTTTAATAAAATTTTTTTTGCATAAATTTTTTTGTAATAAAAAATTTTTTCATGACAAAAATTTTTGGGTCACTTTCAAGATTTGTATGCTTTAAGATTGATTTTTTCAAAATATTTCATACTGCTAGACCGACCGATATTTATTTGTTTAAAAATGACTTTTAGGTTGTCCTCGTTATTTTGAGAACTTAATACTTTTTTAAATATTAAGGCGTTTCTTATAGGGATCGGCGTTTTGGCCGATACGATACGGATACCGATATTCATTAAAAATTATCGCCGATACCGATACGATATAAAAAGTTATCACAGAGACTGACATAGATGTTGCATTAAAAAGAAGTATTGACTATGACGCAAAATTGTAAAATCGTTATAAATAAATCAATAGCCATAAGTAATAGAAGAATTCAAATTTATATTTATTTTTTAATTTTATTATTTTTAATTTTATTTATTTTTTAAGTATAAAAGTTAATAACTAAAATTAACACTAGCTAGGTTTTTATCCAGGAAGTACAACATCTTCAAGTTATGCGGTGAAATGCGATTTGTTTGGGTTAGACCTGTCGTTGAAAACAGTCGTTTGGATGCGACGGAAATCATTTGAAAACTGAAATACATTTGTGCCAATTTTTTTAAAAGTATCGGAGCACAAAGAGGACAATGGTTATTCATCTTCAGATTCCTTAATAATATTTTCAAAAACACTCCATATACCCCGTCTTGGTTGGAACGTAACTGTTTCTGAAGAGGTTTCGGAATATAGTGGTAAATTAATTAAATTTGCAAGCCGCTTATTTGCCGTAGAAATAGTAGACTGCAATTGGAATGTTCGTAATTTAGCGCCGTTGCGAAATAATAACATTCTTCACTTTCCAAATTAAATCTTTTTTCAAGAGCCAATAACAGTTTTCTTACCTTTATTGTGTCGTTTATTGACTTTAGTAATTTTCCTTTTTTTTTTTTATTTGTTTGTTGTGGATTTCTCAACATCTGCATTAATTTGAAGCTCGGAATGTACCGATATATCGGTAATCGTATTCGTATCGGTTGCATCCCTAGTTTCTTAGCCGATTTTTATACCATACACAGTGGGTATATTCACTTTGTCATTCCCTTTGTAAAGCATAGAAGGGGGCGTGGCAGGTGTAGAAAAATGTATATATTGTGGATGAGTCGATTTAGCTTTGTTCGTCTTTCTGTCTGTGGAAATCACGATTACGGGAAAACCAAGCAATTGAATAAAATTTGACAGGCAGACTACACCTTCAAACAAGCTTCTTGGGATTGATAATGGGGAAATCGGTTCACGAACACTAACAGTAGAAATGATTAGGAAAAGTTCTGGACAAGAACTAGATGAATTTCGACAACAGGGCGTGGCACTTTCCATGCAAGCGAAAGCACCAAAAAGCTATGCTCAGAGAATAATTTAAAGTAATGAAGCCAAATTTCATTTAAATTCAAGAAATAGTTTGGTATAGCATCAAAAAAAAAGTTGGTGAATTTTGAAAAGAAAGCGTGGCACTTCTCATACAAACATATATAAGTTTCAAAACGCCACATAGAGAACTATTTAACTAAATATTGATAAATTCAATGTGGGTACGTTTTATCAAATAAGCCAGCTCGCAGCGTGGTGGAAGAGATCCATCTTAATAAAAATTTTAGACCGAAGCGCAGTTTTACTGTTAACGCCATATTCACACCCTTAATTGTTAACATTTCAATTTGAATATTATGGAGTACGCAAAAAAATTTTTATAAATTATTTTAAATACTCGCTTATTACTCTAAATGGATGTGAATATTTTGCACCTTTTGTACTCGTAATTGTATTACTGCTTACAATTTCATTCTGGGCATGTGCGTTCTTCCAGAATGTTATTACAAATAATCAATAAAACTTTGCCTAATCCTCATCTCCCTAGTATTCATCTAATCAATCACATAATTACAACAATTTTATTAATAATATTTTATATTTTTCATACACAGTACAAGACGATACGTTCATCGGAATTGAAGGCTAAATTAGCTAAAGCCAGACAAAAGGTTGACGACCGCACTGTTAAAAAAGATGAGATATTCTAAATTAAGTTAATTAAAAATAACTACGAAGTATTGGTACCAAAATTTTGCAACTGCAATATCTTGCTATTGTTGTTGTTATCGTTAAAGTAATATTTGCAATAATCTACAAATTACGAACTGTTTATCAAATAACCTGTATTTAACAACCCAACAAAAATAAAAATAAATTGACTAAATGCGAGCACTTTAAAGAAGGCAAAATCAATTTAATACAATATTGAAAATCACATGATATTTCTAAGTAATCAAGTTTTAATAAAAATGTACAGACATGTTTTACAATATACTTAAAATTTAAAAACAAAAAGTATTACATTATTAATAAACAATTTAAATTTTATGTATACACATACATACTATGTATGTATATACAAGTTTTGAAAACAAATTTTTCTTTAATTTACATAATATTTGTTTAGTATTACGGCTCAGAGGGGAAATGCACCCACAATGAAATTTCCAAATTCGAAAATTTAGATCTCAATGACGCTTCTTCACATAATAATGCAGCATCATTAATTTTGATAAGGATCAAGATAACAGCTTAGTTTTCAGATAAACGGTTGGTATCATTTTGTATATAATTTAATGTTCATTAAAAATTATACTACGCAAATTGCTCCAACTTAAACAATTTCAAAGTGGAAGGATTTCAAATACAATTTTGTCACAAATCACAATAGATTTATGTAGTGAATCGGTTGATCTATTCGGAAATAAAAAGATTTTATATCCGTTTTAACCGTTTAATGGGAGACATTTGGCGCCTATATACTCCTCATTTAGTTCCGCGATTAAGAACCTCTTCGTTTTATTCGCCATCCATTCACTAGCTATCTATAGCCACCAACGTAGCAAAATAAATCTCTAGCGTAGCAAGTTGCTGAAGTGCCAGTGCCAGGAAATTTGTATTTTGTCTATTATGCATTTTGAAATGAAGAGAAGAGAGCTAAAAAAGTAATTTAAGATAAAAAAAAGTAGAAGGAACAACGAGTACTTGTAGAAACAGCGTATAGGAAACTAATCAACTTGGTCGTTTTATTCGCATATAGATAGCGACTTGGCGAAGGTTTTTTTACATAAATTGAACATTTTTTCTCTTTAATGGAATTTTCACTACTACTAAATAAATTTACTGAAAGTGAACATTTTTTCACTACCACTAAATAAATTATGTGATATTTAACAAATTTTACAATCTCTAAGTGTTTTCTCTGAAATTTTTTTAAGATGCATACATATGAAATATTTTTAGTGAACATTTACTCACTACCAGAAAATGTAGTTATTTTTGTTGTAGTGAACATATTTTCATATTTTATTATGTTTAGTGGTAGTGGAAAAATGTTTCATTACCTCTATCATAAAATTTAATTGACAGTTTTATCTACCACAATGTCGTCGTCACTATTTTCGTTATCGTGTTTTTAAATTTTTTTTTTTTTTTGTTATTTTATTATTACCTATTAGTAACTTCTGTGTTTCTATTGACTTCATTGTCAACATTGTCGTCAATATTGTAGCCTCAGTTATGCTATATAAGCAGTGCCGGATTAAGACTACTCGATGCCCTAAGGTAGGGATGGCCAGCTGCGGTGCCCAAAAGTCGACAGCGCGCTGACGTTTACAACAAACATTTCGCGCTAGTATGTGTACAAATGTGTGAAGAAATTCCAGCGAGAAAAAAAAAATTAAAATAAATGTGTTTTGTCTTTTCCACGTATAGAAAAAATTACCCAGTAGAAATTCGCGCATCACTGAGGTTAATAAATAAAGATAAATGTTGGCATATAAAATAATTGTATTTTTATTTAACAACAAAAAGAAAACATTTCATAAATCTTATACATATTATGTATACATATGTATGTATGTTATACAAACATATTAACAGAGTTTACTTAAAATAAGACTTTCAATATCTGGTTCAATATTTTATGATGACGCCAGACGCAATATTGGTGACAAATTAGTCTCTGAAATGCGATTCGTTCTGCGCGACTTGTTGAGTTTTAGTCTTAAAAAAAAACTGTTCACAAGAATATCTAGTTCCAAACATAGCAACGATACTCGCTGCAAGAATTCGTATATTTTGAAATTTTTCTTTATCTAATTGTTTGTAAAAATCAATAATGGAACTATTTTGCCATGAAATTGAATTTTTTTACAACAATTAAATAATATTTCAATAATACATGCTTAAAAAATTGCCTTTTGCATAAATAATGTTTTTGTTTGCATTTGTTTGGTTTTTGTACGTTTGATTCCGACTGGGTTTCTCGCATATTCAATTTTCATGCGAATCAGCGCATAGAAATCAGCAACTGCACGGTGAGCCGAATGATGGCCCGAAACGAGCAATGTGACCGCGGGAGGTTAAATGGCCAACACTACCCTAAGCAATCCACGGTTGTGGGCCCCTCTTATTCACTAGTAAACTAAGGTGCTTCTAGTGCAGTCAAATTAGGGGTTAACCTCGGAATGAGAGATAATAAGCTGTAGATTTAACACACGATTACCAAATTCCTAAATTATTTAACAGACAAAACCAGATCACATTATTTTCCCATTTAATTCATTTCATTCAAATTAAATCACGTCTTTATTTTAGTTAAATTCAAATTAACTCACGTAAACGATCATATTGTTTAGTGACCAAAATATGATCGTGTTTTTCCTTTTTCCTGTCATGCTCGGAAATATGATTCTCGCTGCATGATAGCAACATTCCATTGGCAAGTGTGAGAATCTTGTCAAAAGGTGTTTCTTTGCAGTGTCAGCACTTTTGCATCGCAGTCGCGTTTGAAGCGGGCAGCGCTGACTCTGCTACAGGTTTGATACGGAACTGATTCAAGTTAAGCAGTTAGTCTAATTTCGGGATTCGTAAAGTTTGGCATAGCCAACAAATTGTAATTTGTAAAAGTTTGGCATATCCAAAAGAATTATAATTCGTACGGTTTGGCATAGCCAAAAAATAAATATAAATTGTGAAGTTTGGCATAGCCAAAAAAATATGTATTAACTTTAAATGTATAAACCAAAAAGGAATTAAAAATAAAGATAAGATTTAAAACTACAAAGTGAACATCTTATTAACTTATATATCTTCGTTTTCGTGTTCTTAAAGTTGTCTCGAAAGCCTCATAAAATCTCGTGTCTGCGTCGTAAGTTATTCAAGGTCAAAGGCCACAAAAAACGGTTTTTCGCGATTATCTCGGTTTTTATAGCTCCAATTATGTTAACATAAAATTGTAGAGCATAAAATTTGCGACAAATCTTGTATTGAAAAATTTTTCATACGCATAACCGTTTTTGAGATAGAGGGCAGAGAGCCGCGCAGCGCTCAGCCATACTCACTGTAATGCAAGGTTAACCGTAAATCTCAGTGAATAATACCTTGTATAAAGTTATTAAATTATTGAAATATCATTAACAACAAATAATTTATATTAATTATTTGCTAAAACCAGTGGCGTCAATTCGGTAGGGCTGGGGAGGGCATCGCCCCCAAGTTTTTGGTGAAGTGACGCTCCTGGCTAAAACATTATATTTAATGACATATTGCATCTATCTAATATATTCAATAAATAACACAGGCCGACAAAATTAAACGAATGTCCAGACCTAACATACTCGATGGTCTTTGATGCGCTGATTCCGAATCGAAGCTCAGAATTGCTCATATACGTCAAGTTTTCGAAATGTCCTAACCTAAAAGTGCAAAAAACACGGTTTTTGGCTATATTTAATGTTATTTTACATCGCGAATTAATTTCTTTTTCCAAAACCAGCTGCGGTTTAATATTTTTTTCGGTGCTGTTTATGGTGCCCCCTGATGCCCTAAGCAATTACTTAATTTGCTTATGGGCTAATCCGGAACTGTATATAAGTCATCTCAGTTACGGATCTAGGATTTTTCGTCGACACTGCGGCCAGTCGTGTAAGTCAACATGTGGAGAATCTGCCTTAACGAAATGACGCGGGTTAATGTTACCCACTATGCTCTATTTCAAAATTCATTATTTTTACGACACAGTTTTTTTAGTGTAATATTTTCGAATTGAAATAAAAACTGCCCAGTTGATCTGAATTTTCGTTTTATTCAGAAGACAATTTTATGATGTATCCTTTAGGAAAGTAATCTAGAGGCATCAACTCACACGATTTCGGAAGCCAATTCATATCAATTTATCAAAAAATGATATAATGAAGCTTCATATCGGTGCGACAAAAGCATCTTTTCATAAAATTGAATTTTTATTTTTGGCCGTCCCACACTGCTCTGTAATGGAAAGACTATGCAAACCAGGCGAAAAGGTCCAGCGGTTATTGAAAGTGCAAATCATTTTAGTTGTTCAACGTCATCTCTTAATTGTCTTAGCGAAAATATCAAGACATAATTAGATATTAAAACACCTGTTGTTAACCTATGTTATAACATAGTTTTGAATGAAATATCGTTATGGTATTGATTACACGCTCGCTACTTATAGGTCAATTGCGAATGACAGGCACACTGACATAAAGCGGCAGTGCAACATTGCGAATATAATCACGATATGTGTGACACATGAATGTGATCGACGTCAACTTCACGCATTTTGATTTATAAAAGAATTAACAAGAAATGCTAACGATTTTTTGACGTGAAAGAAGTAAGAAATAAGTAAAACACCAGTTGGGGTAAAATTACAAAGACTTTTCATTACAACAGTAGCAGCAGCAGCAGCAGCAGCAGCAAGAGCAGCAATAACAGCAACAAACACAACGCGTTTATTCATTCATCCAACTATGGGAAAATGTTGCAGTAGCAAGTACAAGTGTTGCATATGTTGCCGATATTGTTGTCAAAGCCGAAGTTTTTTTATTTTTTTCCAGGGTTGCCAGCTGATACTATGCGATACTGTTTCAAACATTCTTGATATCATTCGACTTCAATCGACTATTACGATATATTTCGATACTTCTCGATTATTTTCGACTTTTTCTGTTTTTTGTTACTATTTGAAACATTTCAACCCATTCGATTTGTTTCATAGTTTTCGACTTTTTCGATGCTATTCGACTTTTTTTATATTATTGAACACTTACGATGCTATTCGACTTTTTCGATACTAATCGATACTTAACGGCTTATGTCATTATTTTCAGTGACTTTTTCGAAGGTCTATGGAACTATTCTATGACGTTTTAATTTCTTCGTCTCATTCGTGGTTTAAATTGATTTTTAGAATTAATTTTGGCTTACGATCAAACTTCACTTTTGGCATTTCCAATTACACAACGGTCTTCCAGACCCTCGTCATACAAAAAAAATTGTTGTCTTTGATAGTAGCGTTTCTAAAAGGAGATAGGGGGTGGGGGCGGTTGAATTGGGCATCGTACCATTCAATTAAAATTTAATTTTGATCAATAACTTGCAAATTTAATTAAAAAACTTGAACCTTTTTTTAGTAAATTGTAACTTATTTTGTTGGAAAAGAGATTTCAATTTATTTTCAACTAAAAACTAATTTCGAAAATAAATTTTTTGGTGGAGGGAATTTTTTTTTGATGCAGGATGCGGCATTTTAGTTTTTCGTCCGGGGCAGCAAATGTTTACGCTATGCAACTATTTTTTTGAGTATTTCAATAGAAAAATCATACGTCGAAAAAGGTTAACAGCAGCAAAAAGAATGTATCAGACTTATGAAAGACAAAACCCTAGCAAACGTAGAGATAAAATCTCTCAAAAAAATGTTACGGAAATATATTCCAAATATGTATCTAATGGCTACATTTTTGGATATTATTTCAGCTTTTAGGATTCACACAAAAAATCTTCATTAAGAAGGACGTGGTTGAATCTTTTTTTGCTGGTAGGTAAGACTAGCCAGAGTTCACTTTTAAGTGTGAAAGTTCCTCATGGTGAACTTCTGGATAAGGACACAACATTTAAGACGATTTGTCCTACGAAAGTAATGCTATTTTATAAAATTTTTTTACAACTTTTCGATCATTTATTTATCTAACCGATCGATTTTTTTTGATTATTTTTAATTTTTATTGTGGCCTACATTTTTGGAATTAAACCAAAATCTGTGGGCTTATTTTAACTACACTCGCATTTGGTAATATCAAATCTTTTGGTTTAGTGAACTTTTAAATTTGGTCTTTTAAAATCACGAAAATCAATAAAAAAAATCAAAGTCTCATGGTTTCAAAAATTGTTTCACTTTCCCTCAGTGTACATGGCAACTCTATGATAGTAGAGTGAAGCTTCTGGCCAAATTGTAGGAAATCAATGAATGAAACGCTTGGCGCTACAGCAAGTTTTTATTTTTTTTTTCATTGTTTTCTTCTCGACGTTACGGTGTTTTTCACTATCACTGCGCGGGGCTGCGGTTTGTATTAAATAATAAAAAAGTGAATGAGAGCTTTAACAGTGGTGGCCAAATGTATTGTTACCAATCAAAATCAATGCTCGTTTTTGTGTTAATTGTTATTTTTGCTAGTGCTAGCTTGTGCTCGCATTGTGTTTTTATTTATTTTCGCGAGTATCATTCAATTCTTTTTGGGTTTTTTTTTTTCAATTTGTAGACAGTACTTTTGGAGTTGTTTTTTTTTTGTGTGTTGTTTTTTGATTGTTTGATGGCAATTAAACAGCCAGCGCGAGTGCATTTGGCCAGCGTGCAAAGCTGCGGAGCTAAAACAGAAGGCATTCTCCTTTATCGCCTGTTGAGAACAGAGTTGTGCGCATGCGCGCCAGCATTTGTGCGCGCGTTTTCTTATAAATAACCACGATACCAAACGAAAAGAGTTAGTACGTCGCTGTATCTTTCTTGGCCAACTTCCAATTTTAAACACTCACCTCATCCTCCTACAACAGCAGAAAGGGTATTTCAAGTGTGTTCCAGTGTTCACTGAACGTTGTAAAAGTGCTTGCGAGTGTGTGCGTATTTTTTTGAATTTCTAACGGTTATCGTTTCTAGTGAAAAGAAACCGAAATAAAATTTGTAACAATTTTCTGTATTGACCAAATGTGCGCTTGCGTGGAATCATTAATGAGCTAAGGTTTTTCTACACTTTTGCTCTGTGTGATTTTGTAAAAGAAAATTTTAAGGAAGTAAGGAAACGTTCAAAAACATTGACTAGAAAAATAGTGTTTTTTTTTAAATAATTAATTGATAATAAAAAACAAAAAAAAACAACAACAACATAGCAAAGTAAATATTTTTAAAATCTTAGAAAAAAAAACAAAAACAATCGGAAGATATAAAAAACTTTAACATTTTCCTGTGCGGTGCATCGAACGAACATTTTGCATTTATTAAAAGTTGCAATTGTCAATGACCGGCTGAATTGTGCTAGTAGTAATAGCAACAACAAAACCAAAGTGAGTTATTATTTATAATTAAAGATATGTTTTTCATGTTTTTAAATTCAATTAAAAATTCAAAAATTACCCTAAATGAAGCATTTCAAACTGCACAATGTATTAGAAACTCATTAAAAATAATACAACAAAGGTCTCTTAAAGAATTTACACGTATCGGTACCTATAGACACCCAGCAACCAATCATGCGATTCCTTATGAATGACCGATAACTAATAATTTTGTTTTTTATCAAAAGATTAAAAATTTGAGTTGCCAGCTGTGTAAACAGAGTACATTAATTCAATGTTTTATTTTTATCAAATATAATCTACCCAAAAGAATATAATTTTTTTGAATCCGTTGACATCATTATTTTTATGAGAAAGGTTGTATTGTAACCAAACGATGTATTGAACTTCTTGTTGATAGCATAAGTAGAGAATTAGCTTTCTTCAGAGTGTGAAAAATAAAAAAAATATTTCTTGCAGTTAAAATTTTTTTATGGAAATGTTGAGTAGTTTTCCAAAAAAATTAAAATAAAATCAATCGTGAATCGCTTTTTAAAAATCGAATTGAAACTTAAAAAAATCGCCCAAAAACTAAAAGCAAAAAATGTCCTTTTTGGCATAATCAATTTTTGGGCTTTAACCAACTTTTAATAAAAGTGTGAGTTACTATAAAAACTTCAATTGGGGATTATTTGGGATGTAAATTGGAGTCGATATATGAAAAACATAAGAAATCCTTAGAGCTTTCTTTTTGTTACACAAAAAATAATTTTAAGCTTCTAGAACTTAAGACCTTTAACCAGATTAAGTGAAAAAGACCTTAGTAAAATATAACTTTGCAAATGGTGCCCCATATCGAGGTCTTGCTCATAATATTTAAATTATACTTTACATTGTTAACATTTTTATATCCTTTACAGTGAAAATGGTTGACCAGGTTCAGAGATATTAGACATTGAATTCGGCTGTTTTCGCAAAAATTTAGTGTTTTTCAAATTTTGACCTTACCGTACTCGGGACTCCAACTATTTAGGGAGCTGAAATTTGTGCATTGGAGTTAACTTTTAATGTTCCTTGATGTGTCAAAATTTGAGCAAAATCGGATATTTTTTAAATTTCATACGTGAGTTGAACGTATTTCATACGTATGTAATATTACTAAAAAACTGTAAATATGGAATTAAAAAAAAAGCTCTTAGGATTTTTTTCCTTTTGATGAATATCGACTATAAATAACATCCCAAATAATTCCCCATTCAAATTTTTGTAGTAACTCAACTTGGTTAAAGCCCACCGTGAACTCTATGTCGATTTTGCATACATTTGCCCAAAATAGGGTCTCCCACAAAAAGTATTTATACGACATGAAATGAAAATAAAATGCATTAAATATGTACATTAGAGTGATTAAAATTTTTTTTTTATTTCAAACAGTTTTAATAGTAGCAGGTACACGAAAGAAGAATTCTGGTGGAATTTGAGCTCATAATATTAGTATTTACTGGTGGCTCATCGAGCTTTTTTGTTTTCCATACGATTTGTATGGGAAGAAATGGCTTACTAGATAATTGTCTAAATTAACATAAAAGGCAGTTTTCAAGATATTTTCAATTTATACAAATACAGTTCTCTACTTCTTTTTGGTTTTTTTAAATACATACCCTTAAATTAAAAAAATAAAAAAAAATTATGTCGTTGCCAGGGTTTGCACCAGGAGCTTCCCTGATTAGACAATGGAAGTTTTTTATTTGCAATATCAGTGAAACATTTTGCTGATTACGCTAAAATATTTTGTTGTAAAATCAGATAATTTGAATTTGCAAATCCAAAGAACAAAGGGTTTTGATTTTGCAAATTTTTTCTTTGATTCAAAGAAATGAATTGTTGAATTCCACAAATTTTAATCATAGAATAACAATTCTTTGACTTTACCAATCTTGTTTTTTCTGTGTAAACATCAGTTGCATTGCAGTTATACAAAGTCACGCGTTCTTAAACGCAACCACTTACGATGTCATAATGTCATGTGACCCCAAACGTCATTCGATTGTTTATGATGTGCAGAAAAAAGCAAAGAGGGAAAATTCTAAAATCAATTTGAAATATTCTGCACTTAATCATTGATGCTGAGAATTATTTTATAAAAATATAGAAAAAAATTAGTTACCATTTCTGAATATAACACAAAATATTTACTTTGTACAAACTATGAATAATTTTATTTATATAAGCTATGTATTTCGTTGCTCTTTTGTTTAAAATGCCCACTCCTTTAATAACGCTTATGATATTGAATTGTCATCGTAAACCATTTCATTTGATACACCAAAGTTTAGAGAAAGAAAATATATTTATGTAACATTAAAACATTGATGGATCACTGTCAAAAATACAGGTAGGTATTTAAGAAATTTTGATTAAAATGTTTTAATTCAATGATTGATACGTAGTAAGTGTTAAATGGCATTCAAATTTGACTGTAATTTGGCAGCGTACGGTTTATTATGCATCATGACCATGGAGCTTGAAACTGAAACGATTCCATTTATAAACGATCGATCGATATACATATTTAATCTAAGCGAATGTTTTTTTTATTTTTTTCACTTAAACTGTTCAAACAGAAATTTATAAACGACAATAGAGATCAAGAGATCGTTTGAAAAATAAACACTAAATGATGCAGGCAGGCAAACAAACGATCATTAGATCGATCGGTTCAACGCGCAGCATAATGCGCTATGGCTAATGCATGCAATATGCATTTTTGAAAAAAATAGTTACGTCTTGCGGGCTACAATAATACAATTTGACGTAATAGCAGCTGCTACACGATTAATCTAAGGCTTAAAGTATCTGATTTCAGTAAGAGTACGTAGTTTAAAGCCAAAATATAATAACTGGATTTACCGATTCTATCTGTGCTTGATGAAGTGTTAATGATATATTTATACAACGATACTAATGAACAATTGCAATAATTTAGTTGTTACCGAAACACGCTATTATTAATTAAGCCAAATTAAAGATTTTCATATGGGGTACACAGTCATTTTGAGTATTCTTCTCTGAGTATTTAAAGGGCATACAATTAAAAACAGTTAAATTGCTGAGACCTTCTAAGAATTTGTTTTTAAATAAAAGCAATTAAAGAAGCTATCCGAATTCTAATATGGATTAGTAGCAATTAAAGTCATTACACGTAATTATAACAAAAATCTATTTTAAAATAAAAAATTAAAAACTCAAGTGATTAGAAGTTTGCATCTCAATGTCAAAGAATAACCTCACCGTTCTGTTCTGACGCTAAGGTACAAGATCGATAAGCATTTTCATATAAATAGATTTATAGATACAAGACTACGATTGAAACAAGTATTTTCTGGGTGCCAGGTCATCGTGGCTTTCAAAGCAACGAAATAGCAGACGAACAAGTAAATATGGTACGGCTTCTTGAAGGGGAGAACTTTACGGCTGCTCAGAAATGGATAAATACTATGGCAACAAGTCAATCTCGAATAACTCAATTAGTTCGACTTCAGTTCAGTTTGCTTGTTGTCCGTATCACACGATTGCAACTCATGAGTTTCGAGCTACTCGTTTGTTCGAGTTTTGAGTTTTTTCCCACTGTGCGGCGCAATACTATTTTCATTTCTTTTCTTCGAACGACTTATACGCAGGCACAAACTGAAGCAAAATAAAGAGATGTGAGCGAACACACCGAACTAAACGAACTGATTTCAGTAAAGTAAAATGAATTTGGTTCGGTGCTGAAATATTGTGAAAAGTTCTGAGTTTCAAGTTTGATCGAACGAGTTCAGCTCGTTGACAGCCTTAGTAAATACTAATTCGAGCAGAATAGCTAAAAACTTTCGGTCTACTTTCTGCAAACCGAAAACGGAGTATCTGATGTCTTTATCATGGATTACATGTGAAACCGTATTAGGAGTATTCAAGGGATACTGCCTTATACGATATCATGCTCATAGAATGGGCATCCTGGCCCACAACAGATATTGCATCAAAATTTGTTTATACAGCATTTTGATAAAAATATAATTATGTACGAACTATTAAAAACTTCTATGTAATTAATTAAAATAAAATCTGTAATTATAAAATCATTATTTTTGTACAAGATGTTAGGAGTTTCCGCCCAAAATATATTTAAATTCAACGCCTTTTTTGTGGATATGGTATATATGTAATCAAAGGTGCATTATTTTGCATGACAAAACCATTGAAAAATGAAATCTGTGCAAATCAAAAATATTTTTGTAAAAACAATACAATTTTCTCATAAACATCTTATAGGTATTGTAATGCAATAATTGGTTTTATCATTGTTTTTTTAGCGCAAAAGTTTCCACTATGAGAAAAAATTAAGGAGTTATTATTTTTATACAAATTTACATCTTAAGACTCTTTTCTACTCATTGCAAAATTTATAATTTAATGTAAAAATTGTTACAAAATTTAATAGAAGAAATAAAAAGTTTTGCAATACAATAAAGGTTATGCCATGCACAGATGCAAAAAATTGTTACAACTTCTGTAAAAATAGTGGCAAATTTATAATTTAATCACCATTTAATTGATAAATTTTAAATTTAAAAAATTTTTGCTAAAAATTGTTAAGAGTAAAAAGTTATGAAAATTTGAATATAGGGCCAGCCAACTGAGCCACTTTTAAAATAAAATGCTAATTTTTTAATGAAATTTTGTTATTTAGATAGTGGTATGTGCTAAAAATTAAGATCTGAAATGATATATTTTTTTGTTGTTGTTGTTGTTGCAATTGAAATTCGGGGACAAAATTTTTCCAAAAGCTTATAACTTTTGAACGGATGCGACGATTTTTATAAACTTTACCGATGGAAGACGTGGAATAGAGTGGTAGAGGTGGTTTGGTTGCTGCTTTAAATATTTGTATTTTTCAAGTTTTTTTCCGACACACAGAATCCACTATAAGCCCATTGTGCAGAGTTACAAATACATAAATAAAAATTACGTAAAGAGCGATCCATTTTTTTTCTCAACCTAATATTGTACTTTAATATTCATTTATATATTTTTTTTCGTTTTTCGATCGGACACGGAAGGCTGTTTTTCATTAACATTTAATAAATAAACATGTTTTAAACATTGAAAAATACATTATTTAAAATTGAAAAAAGTTATACTTATACTTTATTTTAATACGAATTGACCATCGTTAAATTTATAAAAATCGTCGCATCCGTTCAAAAGTTATAAGCTTTTGAAAAAATGTCTCCGAAATTCAATGCCTATAACAGAAAAAAATCATTTCACATTTTAATTTCTAGCACATACCACTAAATAACAAAATTTCATTACAAAATTAGCAATTTTTTTAAAAGTGGCTCAGTTGGTAAGTTCTAACCCTATAGGCAAAAAGTACATTTTGTTTTTCTTGACAACATAAGACTTGTGTATTTCTGGTGTTTCGAAAACTTTTTACGATAATTACTTTACTTTACTTTTGAAAATGTACAATTGTTGGCTAGCAAAGGCAATTTTCTAGCTTAACGAATTCTTTTCCCCAGAAATCTAGCTGGTTCTTTTGATAGCTTATCCTATAAGGACTCACAAATAATACTGAATAAATACTCAGTTTTTATCGTCAATTCACTTAGATCTGTACTCTCACGTAGGCTTGGTTGAAACATTATGAGTATGGTTGACAACAACAAAAAAAAAAAAGGTTTCATTTCATTGAATATAAAATTATATTCTCATTGTAAAGGTTACCGAAAATATATTATTTTTATATTTTTGGCCATCTATCTTTTACTGTCTCGGGTATTGCTATTGTCAACTAATCGCCACTATGTTTCACTTTTGGTACAGCCTTCAATTAGAGTCATCTATGGATATCAACTAAATTTAACCTTTGTAGACAATCTCTAACAGTATTTATTACATACATATCTGCAAGCTATCAGCGATTATCTTAATCCAATGCTAAACAATGAAACATGTTATGTCAAGAATACCAAGTAATGACTTCAAATTCATGACGATATTTAGGAAAACTTTAGGGCTTTCCTTACACTACTACATTCAAAATCACGTGAGGCTACAAAATTATAGTTATAATCATAATATATCGTTTACCTATAATAAGTTAGCAAACAAACAACCGCACAATAATTTCCCTGAACAGAAATAATTAAAAATCAAATCTGCGAAATATGTATTAACCACATGGAAATTTAAATGTAAAACAATTAAACTGTTAACCGCCGATTTAGCCCGCAGCGTTCATTTGAGTGATTTGCGACCATGTACGCATTTATTTTATATTGTACATGGTATTAAACTTTAAATAATTAAAAGTCTTCCGGAATAATTTTTATAGACAAAATATGGCTTTTGTAAGTTTAAATTAATTTTTTTAAGAATTAATGCAAAATTTGTGATTGATAGGTTTCGTGAATTTAATTTCAGTTGTTTTTTGTTTTTCTTTTTAATTAAATGAAAAAATTAGATCAATTTTATTGATTGATATGGGATTAGCGTCTTAATTTAAGTTTTATTTTAGTAATTATAGACTTGTAGGATATATGTAGATAAATACATACATATGTGTACATTATGGTCGGGAAAAACCTTTTTTGATTTCATTTTTTAAAAGTGACTGGAAGTTTTTATTAGTCACATACATAGATGATGTAGTTGATTTTTGCTTTGAGTGAGAATATAATACTAACTGCGTTATTAAAACCAATCTTATATTAACTATATCACAAGCTTCCTGAACCAATTAATTACAAAGTTATTACCATCGCGAATTTTACACCGAAATAAATTGTTATCTTTTATGGCTTTTATCTCCTCACGGAGCATAGGGCCTTTACAAAACTCTTCCAGTGTGCATAATCAGTAACGAATGCATTAATTTCTCGTCTTATTTTCAGTTTAGCTCACAATCGAAATTGATTATAAACGAAATATTTTCTTATGTGCTCTTGAATTTTAAGAACAAATATGAAATCAAAAAGTGTCGCTCGGATCTGGTTTCGGAAGCCATCGGAAGTTGCAGATATAGCTTTTCTAAAAATCAATATAAGTCAGAAACGCCTGCATTGATTTCCAAAATATGGATGTCATATGAAAGGTAATTTAATAAGCTACGATATTGTCCCATTAATTTTTGAAATCCGTACTACAATATATTAACGATTAAAATATATTTTAATGTTCATATTGTCAAAGAGAACACATCATATCAAAAAAATTTAAAAAACTTCCCAAAATTCATCAATATGATTTTTAATTTTTTCGGTTTGAAAGGGTTAATATCAAAAATTTTTGTTTAAATGTTACATCATTTAAAAGGGGATGAATTAAGCTGCATAAATATGTTAATAAAGCTGTAGGTTAGTAACGGATTTTTTTGCAAAAATAACGGTTTTTTGAAAAAAAAAATAAATCATTATAAATTTCAGAAAAGTCGTAATATCTTGAAAACTATGAGCCGGATTTCAAAAATTTTCAGTCAATATTGTAGCTTATTAAATTACCTTTCATATGACATCCATATTATCTTATATTGATTTTTAGAAAAGCTATGTCCGCAACTTCCGATGGCTATATCTCCGAAACCAAATCCGAGCGACATTTTTAGATTTCATAATATATATTATATATTGTTAGAATTCAAAACCACATAAGAAAGTATTTAGTTTATAATCAATTTTAATTGTGAGCTAAACTGAGCATGTTCCCATTTCTATACATTTTCTTGATTCACGTACATATTTTCTGCTCTAGCGATTTGGCAGCCGCGTTTTCTGCTCAGTGGTAATTTGGGGTCGCTGAGTTTTGGTAATTTGGGGTCGCTGAGTTCAATTTTGGCTTACACATCAGCATTTTGAGATAGCGGTGAATTAACCTGATTTTAATACGGTTACAAATGCTCTTCAACGACATTTTATGTGTCAAGTCCCAGAAACATAAACATTTTTCCATTTACACTACTTCTCCAGCACCATTCACTAACTGAGCAGTTTTTCATACGGTTTTTTCACAAAATTTGATTGGCAGATTTGAGTTCAGCGACTCCAAATTACTGTAAGTTCATATCAGTCGATACTTCTCTAGGTCTTTAGGTCTAATTTTTGCACAGAGTGTTATCAATCAATGAGGACAAAGAGTTTTGAGTACAATTATGTATTGGGATAAAATTAACCCTTGCTATTTAATGCAAAAGAACTTGTGAGAATCGATAGCTTGTAGGCCTTTAAAATGTTACTTAGCGTTGACGCAATGCATATCTTATTTATTCAATCTCCAGCGCTGGCACGATTTTCTATTACTACTAACAATATATACTTTTTTTTTCTTTTTGGTCTGCAAATAACAACTGTGGCATATAAAAACTTAAGCAAAAAACCGAAAACCGAAATAAATAAAAACGCAAAGTAGTATCTTTGTTGTACCCTTTGAAAACGAAAGGCGTGCCTATTGTGGTGTTTGTAGTGCCATGAACCTTTGCTTACTCTCCTTTTCAAAAAAAAAAAATTAAACTGCTTTCAGCAGTTTGACCTAAATTTTACGATTAGACTTGGAGTTCATGACTTTCGTTTGCCAATTCGTTGCCAATAAGTCTGCATATGCCAATATGCCATAACAAAATTTGGCGTCTTATGTTGCTATTTATTAGATAACTTAAGTAGCATGATTTGTAATTTCTCTAGAGGCTGACTTGAAATAGTTGTGAGTATTTAAAAACATGGCCATTAGAAAAGTAATTAAGTGGCAAAAATAAACTAAGCCGAAAAATATGTTCAACCCGCTGGATTCGGCTGATTGAATTTAAATCGGTTGTGCTGACGTTGAAAAATATATAAAAAAATTCAAACTACATACATACATACATTCCTAAGTTTTGGAAATAAGCAAATGAAATTTGTATCCTTAAGGTCATGGTATTCAACAGGTCTTTGTAGTTACCTGCATCTTTTACTCAGAAGACAAGAAGAAATGTTTTAAGCTTTAACGCGCACTTTTATTATAAATGCGGTATATGGTATTCAAGTGGCCAAAGATAACGCTAACTTTATTGATGACAAAAGAACGAGAATCCTTTGACATCACTTAAGAGTGGGAGATAACACTTATGTATGTATACAACCTCAGAGTGATACCTAGTCAAACGACTTCTTTTGCACAATTATTGGTATCACTTTTTTTTTAAGTATTTTAACTTTAAAATGGCATATGTGTGTCATATATAATTTCATATGAAATTCATTATAAGGCCCATTCTACAAAAAAAATAAATATATTTCAATTGCTTAATGAAGTCGCTGTAAATCACAGTGAAGAAATAAATTTCTTTACATTCAGACATTTTGTTTGATTTACAAAAAAGGCCTATGATTAAGCTACCATTTAAGGAGCTCGAACGATTGTAAAATAATTGGAATACACAATGTAAGCTCTTATTAAACTCAGCGCTAGGTTGGTATGTTTGTGTTCAAACCAACAACATATTTGTAACAATTTAGTAAGCAATTGAGATATAGCCAATAATTTTTTTTTTTTCCTTCGTTGACACCTGCTACAAATGGTAAAGGAGCACAAGAAAAATAATTATTTAATAGTTTCAGACCAAAAACTAGAACAACTTTAAAATTACAGTTTTCTTGACAAATTACAATGGCTGGGATATAAAAATCATTCAATTTTAAAAAAACATCCGATCGTTAACAGTTTGTGCGTGAACACAGAAAACGGAAACAAATCGCTTCGCTGTAAGCTGTCTGTTAAACTGATTTAAGTCAAGTTTACTACTTTAACCAGTAGTGCCTGTAGCCAAAAAGAAAGTGAAACCAGATGCGCACGCAAAACTCGTTAGCCAACGAGATACCATTGTGAAGATGGAATATATCAAGTTGAAAATAGTGGAAAAATAAAAGAAAAAATAATAACCATCAATTTGAAACAAGTTGCTGAATCAGCGCGGCCAACTAACTGATAGTATGATGATGCAAGTTTTTCAAAGTCAAGGTCCATCAACATGTGCGAATTCGATTCCGATTGCTACTGGCAAAGCTGGTTTTACTCAAAGATAGACGATACGACGTTAAGTGGCTTGAACTTGTCGCAGACGTTTAATTAAAACAAATAAAGAAGAGGAGGCCGTAAATTATTTTAAATATTAACTATAATGTAATGAATATGTAGTTGATATCGGTTCTTGACTCATGAATATTTTTTGAAATTATGATAGCACGACCTATTTTTTTCCCCACAGACTAATTTTAAGGAAAAAATTGTTTATTTTAGATTTTCAAAAAATGGGTTATTTTTATGTCACGTTAATCTATCGCTGTCACGCCCACCGCTTATATAAATGAATAAATAAAACCACAGTATCTTCATAACACACACGAATGAACAAAATTTATATCTACTGTACATTGTGAGATATAGGGTGTACCCAAATTTCACGAAACAAGACATTTTGATAGAAAACACAGGTTTTTTGAATTAAAAATTGTTAGTTTTTTATTGATTCATAAAGTATACATTATATGGCTATGTATGAAATAGCATATCGGGTTATTAGCCTCCACGGATTTGCTGGCATGTGCTCACTCCTTTGCCGATATTTTCCATCACCGTTTTGCATAAATGTTGCTAGATTTCGTTGATACAGCGCACAATTTCCTACTTCAAGGCGTGGATGAAAGTGGGATTGTTGGCATAAGCTTTAGACTTTAAAAACCTCAAAGAAAAAGTCAAACGTCGTTAAAGCGCATGATCTGGATAGGAAACTCAGATTGGCCATGAAATGCGTAAACACTCTTCAATTCTAGCATGAATTTTGGAACACCCTTTACAGAGCATTCATCGCTTTAGCATCCTCTGCTAAAATAGTTTAAAAACCAGAATGAAGCCTCAGTATTTGGCTTCATTTGAACATCTGAGTAACATTCCATTCAAGTTAGGAGTGGTAAAACCGGGTATTTTCTATCTTCACATGAACAGAACGAGCATCATTTTATTTGGGTTAGCACCCAAACCGTTCAATATCACCACATATTTATACATAGTATACATAGTTGATGACTCTACAACTTAGCATGTTTTCAGTTTATTGGCATATTCTGTCGATCGAGCCAATGGTTACAATTGTAGTGCGTATCGCCACAATATTCACATAATTAAACTCTCCTCTACGAGTATATCTTTGAATGTGAGCAACACAAAATTTTTATGGCTAAGAGCTATCTCTATTATGCCTACCACTCCGTGCAAGGCTGTAATGGATCTACCTTTACGGTAAGGATATTGACATCGCTGAAATTATCGAAATTAAGTTTGCTCTTAACATTTAGATCAACTAGCCTCTCTATAGTTTTTATAAGGAACGATGATAAGCCAATTAGCTTACAGTTCTATGGGGCTAAATGGCTACCCTTCTCTGTCTTAGGGATACAACCATTTACATCTTCAATTTGTGTGGAATATGAAAATGGAGCAGTCATTCTTTAATGATCAACTCTAGCTATGGTGATATTGTCTCTACAGCTCTCTGCAGCATATCTGGTGATCTCGGTGATTTTTAATACTTAATACGATTTTATGGCCCACTTTATTTTCTCTGTTGTAATCAGTTGGCACATGCTACACATGGTTTTATAAACTTAATTTAAAATACCAATCAAATTCAAATAAAATTTACTGCTTTTAATAACATGAAACAAAAACCAAAAAGCATTATTTACTATAGTATATATATGTTGTAGCCAAGGTTAGGGAAATGACTTCATTAAAAACGAAAAATGCTTTTTATTTGCCAAAAGTTATTAAAGTTGGTCTTTACCATGCCATCTCTTAGTGATTATTGCTAAACACACGCATGTCTGAGGTAATCAAATTTTATTACTTGCGCTTAAATTTGTAACATATTTTATTGTCAAATAGACCTTCCATTCAGAATATAACATAATATTTTGCGCTCTACTACATAGGATCTACTTAGCTTTAATGAGCAGCTGGATAAGGTCTTGAGTTACATTTAAAAATAAAAGTTGTGTAAAGGTTAAATTACGAACATATGTACATGGAAAGTGTATTAACTTAATGATTTAGTTACCGTAAATGCCGAAAGATAATTAAAAAACTGCATCACGTTTGGCCCTTGCTGCAAGATACAAAAAATATTGTTTTGCGGCATATTTGAAGTAATCTAAAAAATGTTCAGCTGATTTTTTAAAAAAACATTTTAAAACGGCACTTGTACTTGCAAATTTAATTTTATACTGCGTTACAATATAATAATTAAATATTCATTAAAAATAATGTGAAAGATAGGGAGTAGATAATAATTTTCCTCAAGATCATCGAACTCACTATCAAAAAGCTCAGCATGTTTCACAATAAAATCGACATTTATACTGTAATTGCAGTCATTATTTACGATTTGTTTTATTGTCAGCATCTTCCTGATATTTCATAATTAGCAGTGTATAAATTGATTTTCATCTCTAAATTGTACATGGGAAATAATTCCGTTTCGAATTGAGATTCAGATACTCATAGCACAAACGTCGCAGACAATTTTTCTTTCACTAATGTAGCAGTGATAATTGCATTGCAATTTTATCACAATTACATTGCATTTTTCCAAGACGACAATGCCGATTATTTCTTTGCTTTGTTGCTACAACACGCTATCATCGAATTCAAACAAAACTATCAAAACAGCGAATCTCTGGTGATATAAAGATTTTGATCATTGCAACCGCACCGCACTGTGAGTTTTCATGTTTATCTAGCTATATAGTAATTATGAAAATCCTGTTTATATTTTTGTCACTGTCGCATGTTACGCTGACATTTCATTTGAAGCGTGAACTTCAGCGCTTTAAGTTTTTCTTTTTTATGGCAATGATACAGCCGATACAGATGTTTTTTTATTAGCACACACGTACGTAAATGTACATAGATTAAGTTGAATTGGAGCTATAACTCATTGTTAATTAAATTTGCAAAATTATGTTGTCGGCATAATTGAATAACGTTATACGTAACGCAAACGGAACATAACTTCATTAACGTATTATAAAAACACAGAAGTTAAATATCACACCAAGGTAATCATGCTCGCACAAAGTAGGTAAGGTAAAAGGAGATGGGAAAATGTTGTCCAAGTAAGTTAACAACGCGTTACCAATTGTCTATGATTTAAGTTTTTGTTTTTCCTTTCATTTTGAATTTGCGTTTGTTTTAGAAAAAGTTTATTTCACATATTAAATAAAGTTTTATTGTTTTCCGGCTCGTAATAATTTTATTACTGTCTGCATTTTATCATTTACTTTGTTGTCGTATTCATTAAACTGATTTGATTTTAATTAGGGTTATGGTCAATATTATTATAACTATGTATGTCATTTACATAAATGGAAATAAATTAAGAATGTATCTAATATTGTAATTATACCCTACACTCAGGGTATAAAAAAGTACATATATATTCTTGATCAGCGTCAGCTATCTTGATTTAGCCAAGTCCGTCGTCTGTCTGTGAAAATCTTGATTACGGGAAACTAATCTAGATAATTGAATGAATTTTGATACGCAGGCCTTTAAATAAAGTTCTTGAGATTGAAAATGAATTAAATTGGATTAAGTACACGTCTACCGTCATATATGTACAATAAGCTAGTTGAAAATAATTTTAAAAATTATCAACAGATGGCGTCATAACAGAAAATAAACTAGTACCATGCTACAATGAGGACAATGTTCGAAATCCTATTGAAAAAAGGTAGCAAATTTAAAAGCCCGAACATAAAACGACTTTATGTTAAATGTGAAAACTATAAAATCTTTTAAATTCGAAACATATACTTTTTTAGTGCGCTTTAAAACATTTTAATTAATAGATGTTATTTTAATTATTTCTAATTTAATGCAATAAAATAGGCTATGAGTTTCTTGTAAATATGTCAAAAATTATAACAAGTCTCAATTAAAATATAAAAAATACTTATTTTGGTCATCTTACGATGTCGTTTTTCGTCTGCAAAACAAAAGTGAACTGACGACCGTAACGTAACAAAAATAACAAGTCGCAAATGCTGTTGGTGTCATTTAAGTATTCCATATACATACATACACACGTATGGGAAAAATAAACATATTGCAACAATATGATTTAGATAACATTTAAGAAAAACGGATAAAATGAATTCAAAAAAAAAAATTTAAGAAAAAACAACAACATTTTCAATATTATGTCTAAATGGCTGCATGTCATTAAGGCATTGCTCTGTTATCGCGATATTAATAAACAGAGCTGTAAAATAATGGAAATTTATAAATCATTAGGGTGGTGGTATATCATTGGAGTTTTTCAAGGATGTGGGAAGTCATCATTGGTATAACTCTTTGTGCCCACATCCAGGAGCGGACGAAAATCAATTTAAGCTGCAGGCAAAAGCTAATTTGGCGCCCCCAACCTATGTTGTAAGTTAATTAAAGAAATTGACAAGTATCTCGAAAATGAGTTCCCATGTTGATAGATGAATAACACTAGTTTACAAAATGATTTTTTGTATGTTCCTTTGATGAAAGGTTACTTTTCTTATGTACTTTTTTCTGCTGAATTCGAAAATGAAAATAAAAATTTTTTGAATGGTATAGTTTTCGAAATATTGTGATATTTTCATTTTTAGAAATGTCAAATTTAATCGTTCTTGTAGCTTAGTGGATTTATTGTAGTAGTTCCAGATGGCAGCATCGGCGATTGGATAATTAGTTCTTTTTGCATTTCTTGTCCATTGATATCACATTCTTCTCCATGTGTGAGAATCTTCTGTAGATTTCGGCAGTTTTTTTAAAGTTAAACCTGACCACAAAGGAATAATGCTTGGATATCATATAAAAAAAGATAAAATTATCACTATGACTTTTCATTTGCTGAAATCTGTCGTTAAGTGATACGACAGCTACATCCAAAACTGAATAGAAGAAATTGACTTCAAAAGATTTCTTCGCTGAAGTGCTTGGTTCAACTGACTGTTCGCAATCAAATTGCATTTGGTTCTCCTTGGGTGCATATTCGTTTCTATCTCAAAAACAGAATTCGCATCAATCTGTTCAGCAAGTCCATCAATGATAACGCTATTCAAACCCTATTTTGATCTTAAATTTTTCCGGAAGCATCTCACCCTCTCCATTAGTTTCATAGCTGTTTCCAAACTGATAGTTATTTTCTGAAGGTGCTTACTTACAAGGTTAACTTGAAACAAAATTCAATGCCTAAAGTATACAATTGAGTGTGTTTCTTTGTAGGCTATCCGAATGTGGCGTACACAACAATACAAACTATAGCTTGTGAAACTCATGGAGAGAAATATCCATATATCCATATGGTATATTTCCGGCGAAATTTTAATTTTGAAATCTTGACGTACTATTTTTTTAAAATTTTGATAAGATATTTCGGACAAAAAAAATTTGATATCAACATAATTTAAAGTGGTTTTTGAAGGCGAAAAGCAGCAATTGCATGTGCCGAAACAAATTTTGATGAGTAAAATTTATTCACGGTATAATACATTCCCGAATATAAGAAACGGTACATGTTAGAAAAAAAGCGCCCCGCAGATTTTTAATTTTTTTTTGCAGGAAAATATCAGTGAGATACCTCGTAAAATAAGTTACTATTTTACAGTTCCGACAAACTACAGGTCGTTAAGGCCGTTTATTTGTTATATACTGAATTTTCATTTATTTTTGATTTTATTATTCGATTCGATTCTATTTGATTTTTTTTTTTTGTTGGTCGCAGAATCTGAGCTGTTGACACATCACGACTTTTTTTTCGTTAGCATTCATATGAATCCAAGACGTGAAATATTGCAATTTAAATGGTTTTACGTTGTTACTTTTTTTTAAATTTCAGTTAAGGTTATGTCGCTCACTTAAGCAATAAATTAGAAAAAATAAAACAATACTTTGCTAAATAGCACTATGTAGACTGCATGCAGTATGCACAAGCACAGTAGCATCAGCAGAAAGGCAGCACAAGCCAACGTTTATGTATTTTATGCTCTCACAGTTCAAGCTCTGTGTCGATTGTCCGTGGCTATATGCTGCCATTACGAGTCTGGGTTCCATTCTCAAGTGCCAATAATATTAAAATTTTATGCTGTCTTTTATTTGTTTGTATCATGCTGTTAGGCGAAGAAGGTCGGAATTAGTGGTGCTGTGCTGTTTGCAGCATTTGCTAGCATTTTTCGTGCTTTACAATTAAGTGCTTGACTGATTTTTATTACTCATTACATTTTAATTTTACTGGTTATTGTTATGTGCTACTACTGCGCGGCTTTCTAAAATATGCGATTAATTTTTGCCAAATTATTTCATTTTGGAATTTTTTTTTTAAGAATGCGCGCCATAAATAATGTGCGCACCAGTACTCTTATATTAAATGTAATGCATATTCATATTTAGTTTATTTGTTTCAAACCTATAGGATTTTATTGCAGTGTGCCGAAATTGGACAGTGTTATGAACTGATTTTTAAAATACTGAATTTTATATGTTATATTTTTTAGGTATGATCTGCAATCAGTTATCGATTCGAATTGAAATAACTAAACATCGCAAGGCTCTGTAAATTTAAGCGACTGATTAAAGTTAAATTGCAGAACCAACTGATTGATTGACTTTAAAATGTGTGAACATAAGCTTAATTAATAAGAGTTTTAACATCAAAGCCATCGACTTACAAAAATGATTGAATGTTTTATTTCATTTATTTTTTTCGAGTTAACTAAATCAAATCAAACACCAAAAGCACTCCCAATATAAAACCACAATACGCACTAAAGACTATTACCCATGCCAGCTGCAATCAATGGCAGTGAACCAGTTTAAGAGTTATGCAATAAATCTGTATTCTCAAGTTTAGTGCTCTTTTTATGGCATCATTGTAGCTTATTAAAAATTTATGTCAATTAAATTTTAAAACTACTGTAGAAAACACTATACTAAAGTAGGTCGTAAAAATATTATGTAACACAAAAAATGCATACATATTTATAAATTTTAAAGTAACAGATAAATTAAGTAATGATGGATTCAATGCAATCATGTCCGTATGATTGTCCGCCTATCTACATGCGAAAATGCGAAAAATGCAATCATGCCAAAATACCTCATTGAATTCACTTAACTGTTTAGTAGGTATCGAAAACATGTAAAATGCTAAGTATTCAAAATTAGAAAGATCACAACTGAACCAAATCATAGGGAGCTAGAGGCCTACGCAAGCAATAAATCTGTAATCTCAATTTTAGTGTTCTTCTTATGGCATCGCTGCAACTTATTAAAAATTTATGTCAAATTTTAAAACACTATACTAAAGTAGGTCGTAAAAATATTATGTGATATAAAAAAATCCATATGTATCTATAAATTGCAAAATAACAGATAAAATAAAATGACCGATTAAATGCAATCATGTTCGCCTATCTGTTTGCGAAAAATACAATCACTCCAAAAAACCTTAAAACTGTTTGGTATCGAAAAGATGTAAAATTGAAAAAATTCAAAATTAGGAAGATCACAACTGAACCAAATCATAGTAAGCTGATGAAGCTAGAGAGGAAGTATAAATTCGAGCCTTTAAAGTCCAGAAGAGGTCGTTTATATATGACGTAACGCAAGTAGGTCCCCGAATTTTTTCAAGAGATTGAAATTTGTAGCGAAATTCACTTTAGTGACATACACTTTCAATCTTTTATGCTCGGTCAATCTGTTTGTTAAATTTATTGAGATTTAAACCAAAGTTCCATTTCTAAATATATTTTAAATTTCTAATCAGTTAAGTAGAACGTTACGAGTAAACCATTTAAAACAAAGTAAGAAAAAAAGCTAAAGTAATTTCCTATTTCTTAAAATCATTGCATAAAAAGTCTTTTGCGCAGAGTGAATTAAAATCAACACCAAAATAAATTTATGACCCCTATATTCTTTCAGGATATATCGTACATTTAATAAATAATTTATGCGAAATTTCATGTTCCACAAAAACATTAGTTCCCCACTGACTGAATAGAATTATTACTCGTAGTCCAAGCCAAGCTGACTACGTCAAAATAAAACTCCGACACAAGGAAACAAAGTGATATAAGCACTTAAATAATCACATAAATACAGTACAATATAATGAACAAAAACATTAGGTAGGTGATATGCACATAATCACAACAAGCAAATGCGTTGGCTTGTAAAAATCAATGTTGCATTTCCATCTTTTACAATCAATTTTGGTGAAGTTCGGTTCATTAGTTAATTAATATATGTTTGATCTTAATGTATGTTTGTATCATATTAATTTTAATTAGCAATAAGTCCAAAATCTATTTTATTAACTTAATCTGTTAAGCTAATAATTGTGTAAACAAAAAGTGAAAATGTGTTACGTTACTTAGGAGTGGGGTGTTGACATTTTGTGACATCGGGGAATGAATAAATGAAGTTTAAAAATATATAGTACAGGAACGACCCCTAAAGTGCAAGAAGTACGAAACGAAAGACCAAAACAAAAACTCCAACGGAATACTTTCCTCTCTAAAGGCGGTACTGCTATAATCTTTTGATGAACAAATACAGAAATCCCTCGCACTGGATGGTAGTTACGTTCTGAAAAAACAGCGCGCAGGCCGAAACCGCACACTGTGAACCCACTTTTGTATTAAATTTGGGGAATACGTTCCAAATCCTAAATTTCTTATAAAAAATTTAATTTTAAGTAAGTTAATAGTTCAAATGAAGTCTTTATTAAGTGACTAGTTATATTACATATGTATGTAAAACAAAAACTCTTTACATCATTTCAATTTCAAATTCAAAATTTATGTGCAGATAAATTGCACGAAAAATAGTGCGAAAAAAGAGAAACGGAGAAAAATATACGCTTTGCTGCGAAACTTTTACCGCGCAATGCGAAATTTCGGTAGTAAAAACAAAATCACGCAACTGCGAAACCGCGCAATCCGAAACCCCGCAGTTTGAGGGATTACTGTATATAAAATTCACGAGTTAGTTCGGGCACCTCGCTTCTTTCTCTCTACGGTCTTGCTGTAACGCCTATCCTCTAATGTAGGGATGGCCAACTGTGGTGCCCAAAAGTCGATAGCGCACTGACGTTTACAACAAAAAATTCGCGCTAGTATGTGTATAAATGTGTGTAGGAATTCCGACGAAAAAAAAACAAGTGTAAAGAATTTTAAACGTACCCAGTAGATGCATCACTGATGTAAATAAATAAATTAACCGCGAAAGCATCGCATCAATAAAAACAAAAAGTATTTTTCCGAGAATTAAAACTATTTTTCCATGAATATGAGTTTTTTTTTACAACAATGATGCACACAAGAGCAGTTTTTTTAATCTCTCATTTTTTTTTTACAAGTCAATAATACATGCGTAAAAAATTGCCTTTCGCAGAAATAACGTCTTTGACCTGAAATATTCACAACTGGCATTGCACAACTCATTTGCGCACATTTGTTTTGTTTTTGCACGTTTGATTCCGACTGGGTCTCTTTCATATTCATTTTTCAAACGAACCAGCGCATAGAAATCAGCAACTGCACGGCGGGACGAATGATGGCACGTTTCATAGCTCGTGACCGCGGGAGGGTAAATGGCCAACCCTAATCTAATGGAACGAATATATATAATTAAACAATATGAACTTACAGTCAATACATGAACTTACAGACCAATATTGCAAATTTTACTTATTGATAAAAAATTTACAATATTGGTCTTTGCTGAATGGCTGTAAGTTCATAATGTTTAATTATAAGTACCAGGAGACCGACCAATGTTCGGTTTTTCATTTTGGGATTGAAAAAATCGAAAAAATATGCAATTCGTTGAAAAAAGTTGAATAAGTTGAAATATTTAAAAAATTTGTAAAGGTTTGAAAAGCCAAAAAAAATTAAGATAATTGTTGATAAGATATGGATATCGTTACACTTCTTACTGTCGTCAGAGAACGATGACATACATACATACAATTATGCCGAAAATGCGCCTATTTTTAGAGCAATGAAATTGTTTAACGAAGTTAATGCTGTTAATGATATAGACTTCTCGGCTACCAAGAATGTAGTTAAGAATATTTTAAATAATTTTTTTTGAATTAATGTAGATTATGTTATTCTAGTCTGTAAGAATCTTTATGTTCATAGACTTAATTAAATAAAAATAAAAATAAAATAAAATAAAAAAATTAATTTAAGCAAATCCACAAAAATCTATCTATCTAACTACTTATTCTAAAGATTTTTCTAGGATTTTCAAAAATTTCAAATTATGCCAGATATGTTAATTTAGAAAAATGTAGATATCTTGGTTTTGAAATAAGATAATGATATTCGGTTTGCGGAATTCTCTTAAGCAAATAAAAACACATTAAAAATATTGTGCAACGGGATCGGTGGTAAAATACTATGGGCCGTTTTTGCAACTCGAAAGCAGAAAATCGGTATTTTTTGTTTTTTTTTCCGGTCAATTTTAAATTAATTTATAAGAAAAAAAGAAGAAGAAGAAAAACTAATCACTGATTCAAGTTTCTCGATCGATAATAGCTGTTTAGAACAAAAAAAATTTTGAATCAGCTTAATATGTATATATGTCAACGCCGAATCGAAGAATTTCAGGTCTATTAATTTAGAAAAATGCAGATATCTTGTTTTTGAAATAAGATATTAATACACCTAATTCTGATTTTACGCGATAGATACGTTCTTGAAAAATCCGCGTAAAAAAATCGCGTAAAAAAAGATACAGTATCCATATAAAAGTAGGGAATTGGTTCCACATTTGAAAAATCAACAAAAATAATAACATAAAAGTATAAAAAATTATCGGTTTTACAGGCGCTATGACCTATTTTATTTAAGTAGCTTATAAAATACATATGTTTATTAATAAATTACATAGAAAAAAGAAATAAATCCAATAAAAATAATAATTCATCAAAAGAAAATTCATACAACATATAAGAAATCAACAAAAAAAAGCAATTCATTTTAATAAAATAAAAACAGGTAAAAAATATTGTAAATCATTGTTTAATCGGTATTATTTTCTGATATAACGGGCATTCTTTTTTGAGAAACTTGAATGTCATTGTCATCACTCAGAATTTCAACTAAATTTTCAAGCTCATGTATTGTTAAATCGCGTTAAATCAAATCAATTCGCGCAAAAACAGAACGCAACACTTTTTTTGAATCCCGTTAAATCAAATTCGCGTAAAAAAAAATCGCGTAAAAACAGAATTAGGTGTATACGGTTTAGGGTATTCTCTTAAGCAAATAAAGGTACATTAAAAATAATGTACCACTAGATCGGCGGTAAAATGTTATATCAAGATTTTGCAACTTGAAAGTAGAAAATCTGCATTTTTTAATTTTTGTCCGAGCAAAAACAAATTATAAGTAATTCTTATTACAAATAAATATAGTAGGTACATATACATATATGGGACGTTTCACGTCAAGCGGATCACTTTCGCAGCCAGACGTACGAAGTCTTAAAATGTTCGTCTCATAAAAATCTTCTAAAAGCCGTGTGGCCCGTTCAGAAATTCAAAAATGTCGGATCCAATATGGCGGTCGGAAGCCGGAGAAAAGTCGAGTGTCCAGCAATAGAAGCTTGTAAAAATAAAAATTCACAACCGATCGGGTAGTTTCTTGGCTCAAATTGTAGCTCCGAAAAAGCTTTCGTGGTAGGTTGACAGAATCCAAAATGGCGGATGGTGGTCAAATATTCAATATGGTGGCCAAATTTTTGGAGGTCAACCGATTTGCACCAAATTTCGTATATGGGGGTCTTGGGGATCACTGATTACGAATCCGAGGTCAGATTTGACAAAATCAATATGGCCGATCCAAGATGGCGGACGTATTTTTTAAAAATCAACCGATTTGTGCCGAGGCTTTTTGAGGTCACCGATTACGAATCTGAAACTATATTTCAAAAATTTTCAAAATAAAAATGATGGATTCAATATTTCAGACGTATTGTTCAAAAATTTATTGACACTGTGTAATTAGTAAGTGAATAATGTAAATGAATTAGCCGTAGGCTATTTGTACTTAAATAAATAAATAAATAAATCAACCGATTAGAACAAAAATTGGTATACAGTGGTTTGTGGGGTCGCTGAATACGAATCCAAGGTCAAAAAGTTAAAATTCAAGACAGCGGACCCAATTTCGCGGAAACACAATAACCTAATCCACTATATTGGGTACGCCATCATGAATTTTAAATTTCTGACCTTGGATTCGTATTCAGTGACCCCAGATACCCCCGTATACCAAATTTTGTCCTAATCGGTTGATTTTTAAACAATACGTCCGCCATATTGAATCCACCATTTTGATTTTGAAAATTTTTCAAATATAAATCCGCTTGAGGTGAAACGTCCCATATATATATGTGGGATAGTTTATTAATCGATCTCGTCTACTGAAAAAGAAGAAACTTCATTTAATTCTAAGGAAAAGTCAACAAAAGTCAATTAGAGATCTCCTTCCAAATTTTTTTAATAATTGAAACTCGTATTTGCAATTTTTCGCAATCGTTATAGCCCAAGAGCCGGCTACAGAAAAGTCGAGTGTATAAGATTACAGCTTGAAATGTATGTCAAATGATAGAGCTCGATTTTCCAGGTTATGTATTAGATGCAAACAAAAATGTATTTTCAGCTTATTTTTAATAAAAACATCATTTAGTTCCATTCTTTCTCTTTAAAATTAGCTTTCAATTGATCATCTATGATTGAAACCATTTGGTTAATATTGTTGGTTAGTATGCGAACTTTGCGAGAAAAGGTTACAGATGACCATTTGAAAGCTCATTTTAAAGAAGGGGGCTGGTACCAAATGATGTTTGTATTTAAAATAAGATGAAAGTAGACGAAAAACCATTTTAAGTACTTAACCTCATATATTTCCAAATCCTGAAGTATGGGTCGATTATGAGGTCAAATTCGGATTTGTCTTTAAAATATGATTCAGGATAAAAGGGTCATGGCCTGATGTCTAAGTAACAAGATAATATTTGCCATAATTTTTAAGTAATGTATAATGAATTATAGGTACGATACTTTTATGTCAAAAACAAAAATAAAAAAATTTATTTAATTTTGCATTTACATACTTACATTCTTACTGGTGTTTGCGGATATTTTCTTTTTTTTTTGAATATTTCAACGTTGTGCGTAGTGATTTCCCAATTTCAAATTTCAAAAGGTATGAATTTCTTGATATACGTAGATAAAAATCAATTTGCACTTTACATGAAGATACACCTTTGGTATATTTAGCCTCGCACAAACCTTTTCTATGTGACACATTCTTCACTGCTACTGCTAGTGTTTTATTTCTAAGCCTTTAATTATGGCCAGGTAACATTTTTAGGGTATTGGAAAACGTTTTGTGATAACCTCATAAGTAAAGCATATTTTTTCCAGTTAGACTAAGGTAATAAACAGACCACGTCGCAACAGTTTTATAGTAAAATTTTACAATATGCGTATCCTGTCTGTCTCTGACTTTTTATTATCATCCATAAGAAATCTAAAAAATATATTTTTTAAAAACTAAAAATTATTCGATACTCAACTTATTAATGATTTTGATGCTACTTCTTAAAAATTATTTTTCAACTTATATTAAAAATAGTCAAGAATAAACTGCCAAATGCTTAATAGACTTTCTATACCTTGAAGCTTATCACATCTTTTGAGAACGATTTCCAGCAAACAGCAAAAAGACCATATGTGTATGTAATTTTAAAATTAGAAGGACAAGCCGAATTTTAGCAGCATGTTTTATTTTCTTTCTTTAAACGATTGAACTTTATTTGCAAATGCCATTAAATATTATACTTGTAAGCTATGTATATATTGTTAGTAATTTTGTTTACACAAAGGCCACATGGTACTCGATTCTCCTTAGTTTTTTTTTTGTTTTCAAACATAAATGCAAAATACATTTCTGCAATATTTTAAATTTCTAATTGCACTATTTGAATGTTTTTTAAGAATTCTTCATAATTAATAAGTACCGGCTCGACTTCCTCAGCAATAAATTCATCGACTTGGTCACTAGCACGTCCAGTAAATGTCTTTGCATCAAGAATAGTATCTAAATGGTCTAAAATAGGCGCAAAGTATGCGTCATTGCGTACGCGTTCAACCAAATCATTATCTTTACCATGTTGTTTCACTTGTGCGCCGGCTTCCTGTGAGAGTACACGAATTTTCTCGTGACAAATCTGCCGATCACCGCCAGCCTTAACCATGGCCATGATAATATTTTCGGTAGACATGAACGGAAGCTCTTGACTAATATAACGTTCAATTACCTTAGGATAGACAACGAGACCTTGTGTAATATTTAGCAATGTCAATAATGCTGCATCTGCTGAAAGAAATGCTTCCGAAAGTGTAATACGCCGATTAGCCGAATCATCTAATGTACGCTCAAGCCATTGAGTGGCATGTGTATTGGCTGCATTTGAGAATAATGTAATCAAATGACGAGCGAGGGCACAGCAACGTTCCGAACGCATTGGATTACGTTTATAAGCCATTGCTGACGAACCAATTTGAGTTGATTCAAATGGTTCTTCCAGTTCCTTTCGCGATGCTAATATACGCAAATCAGAACACATTTTATGAATCGATGTACCTAGGCTGGATAGTGCGCCAATCACTTCAACATCTACCTTTCGTGTATATGTCTGACCCGTTATTGAATATGGCTTAGCAAATCCCGCATATTTCGTAACTAAGAGATCCAACTGTTTTACTTTTTGTCCATCTCCATCAAAAAGCTGCATGAACGATGCTTGTGTTCCGGTCGTACCCTTAACGCCTCGACAACGTAAATCATCACGACAACGTCGCAATGCACGCTCATCCATTAGTAGATCTTGCATCCAAAGGCAAGCACGTTTGCCTACAGTTGTTAATTGTGCCGGCTGTAAGTGCGTAAATCCAAGTGTTGGTTGCGTTTTATAGGTTTCACTAAATTTTTTCAAACAGTAAATGACTGATGCCACACGTGGTAGCAGCAAATTCAATGCATCACGCAAAACTAGCAAATCGGTGTTGTCACCCACATAACAAGAAGTTGCTCCCAAATGAATTATTGGGCCGGCTGTAGGGCATTGCTTGGCAAAAACATGAACATGAGCCATAACGTCATGTCGCGTTAGACGCTCCTCAGCAGCAGCTGCATCAAAATCAATTTTATTAACGTTCTCTTTCATTTCAGCAATTTGGACATCTGTTATGTCAAGTCCCAGTGACTAATAAATAAAACGAAATTTTAAATTAATCGATTTATTATAATTTCAATCTGTTTTTAACTGTACATATGTATTCTGAAACTAAACTGAGCCAAACCCAAGAGCGGTTCTAGACGGGGAGTTAAGCAATTTTCACAAGTCGATAAATGATATTTTTGTAGGACTCAAAACTACGGGGCTTCTGATAGAGAATTATGTCCTAATTGAGATAACTTTTGTATCTATGGTACTCGAAAGAGTTTTTCTATGAAATAGATCATTTCATTTCGAAAAACTTTTTTTATCCTGATAAGAACTTACAATAGAGAAATTGATAAAAAAATACATAAAAAAAACACAAAATAAAAAGAGTGCAAAAAAGTATAGAAATAAATAACTTTGATTTGCATGTGTTGGACATATCTTTACTAACTTATATTTGAATTTTTTTGTCTATATTTTCGAATTTTTGGAATTTTAATACTGTACTCAGGGTTATATTTAAGCAAACGTGATAAAACTTTTCATGTATGGAAATGGATGTGGAACAAATAAGTATTAAGCTTATCCATACAAAATTGAATATAGAACTTCCAAAATTTATCTCGATAACTATACTATATCTGACATGCTGATTACACATATCGAAAGGTGTTTGAAAATATAGAATGGCATTATTTATCTAAAATTTTATAGTTATGACACATCAGAACTTACGTAATTGAAATAAAGGGTCGATTTTTCCAATGTAGCATAAAAAACGAACTGTTTAATTTACTTAAAAATGTTACACTTTTTTGATTTAACGATAGTCCGACGTAAGTAAAAACAAGACCTCCGGGTATAAGCTTTGTACAAAATTTGGTAACCCTACCTCAAGGCGAGTACGGGAATGCAGCTATCGTGAGGTTTTTGAGCAATTTATTGTAATCCATGACATGCACGGCAAATTGCTTAAAAATCTCCCAATGACAGAATGCCGAAAGCATTTAGTTGCCTCACCTTTTCAGCTTCTGCCAACCAAATCCACAATTGCCTCCAGGTTGAAAACTTATGCTGGTCACTAAATAAAAATTGCATCTCTTTGCTGGCATAACGGGTGCTCAAGGGCGACGTGTATCCTACATAGCTTTTAGTGCTCATGTTGATAGTATGTACTACAAAAAAGTAAAGATTTGAAATCTTAAACTTAATCAATATGATTAAAATGAAAGACAAAATTTGCCAACTTACATTCGAACTTGTCTCTAGATTAAAATGCAATGAGCTACGACAAAGCGATAAAAGAAGCACACAATCTAATTCAATTCAATAATAATATTGCGAGATTAAATTAAACTCGCTGAGATGACGGCAATAAATAAATCTTTTATCAGCAGAATAAAACTTGTTGGCTGGCCGAATTTCAATTTTGCTCAACACATTATCAGCTGTTTTTGACACTTACACATTAGAGATGCTAAGCTGGTATCGATAGTATATAGAAATACTCATGTGGTTATTAGATGATATTTTTGCATAGTTAAATGTCGCTTTTCACATTCCTAGGCTCATGGAGATCGTTTTAAAATTTTCAAACGCAAATATCTTATAATATTTCTGACTGTATTGTAGACGGAATCAATTCTGTGGCAAAAAGCAATAACAGCCTAGGGGCCGTTCTGGTATTACGTAACGCCTTTAGGCGGGGGGGGGGGCTTTCGAACAACGTGTTTCGCTGCGAGTTAAAAATCTATTATTTTATTTATTATTATCGCAAACGCGACTAAAACATAACAAAAGTCGCTAAAATGGCATTCCGGTACATTGCGCAACATAATTGTTACTTTTATATAAACATGGTCACTTGGGTGATACCGTAACGTTTTAGGAGAGGAGGGGGGGGGGGGAGGTTAAAAATCTTCAAAAATTGCGTTACATAATACTAAGTCGAAAATCATGTTTTCGAGAAAAATCACTTATAACATGCAGAAGCGTTTCTGAAAAAAGTTAAAAAGTGTATTAGAAAAAATTGAATGCAGAATTAAAGATTCTTAACGACCAATGCTAAGATCCAAAATGATAATGAACGTTTCATTTGGTAAGAAGATATTAAATAAAAAGAAATATAAGTGTTTATGGCAAATGTAAAATACGAAATTGGAAAGGTTTATGTTGACATTGTTCTCTGAAAAACATCCCAACAAATATGCTTAATAGCTTTTGTAGTGATAGAACATGTGATTCAACATTCTCAATTTGTAATAATGACTTATCTTTACTTTGGCTCCTAAGCCAACTCTCTTGTTTATGATATTTAATTTTTTTTTAAAAAATCTACAAAAACAGCTTATGTCATTATAAGCTATTAAATAAAATAATACTACATCGAAATATTTTCATAAGTATATTTTGGCGTTTATTTTTAATGTAATGGAACTTCACTGCGACTTACATAGATCAATGTTTTTATTGATATATTTTTAAAAAACATTGATAGAGAAATAGGGATTTCAGGTTAGTATAAAGTTTTGTTAATAGAATATGTTAGCATACAGAGCTCAATTATTTCTTATGTCAACTTAAGCGGTTATTGCTTTTTGCCACAGAATTGTTCTTAAAAAGCAAAACATATCGCATTTCAGAAGCCTTTACATAGTGCAAACACAAAACAAAATAAAGCACGAAACAAGCGAATTTTTGCTGTTGACGGTTTTTCCATCGTCTGTCGGAGTTGTGGCTAAGCTGACTTTTAATATGTTTACGCAAACTGGCTTGTTTCCACGTTGGTGCAAATCAGCGAAGGGACAGCGCTTATACGTTCATATAACAAAAACTGAGTAACTCAGGTACCTATCAATAGAGAAATCGTTAGTTTGATAATTCGTTAGTTGGTAGTTCGGTAAATCTTTTCACTGTGAAGATCTGATTCGTTTCTTTTTTTCGCTAACCTGTCCGTAATAGCCGATTTTGTAATTTTAATTTTTTATGTACACACAACTTTTTTCTTGGCAACGAATAGGTAACTATCAGGCATGCCACCTAGTTACTCTGTTACTCACGTGTCTGTGGATACCAAGCAAAACAGCATAACGTTACCTTAATATAGAAGAAGGCCCTTACTAACATTTTTGTTTCTTTACAGGAGAATGAAAAAACTTAATTTTAATTTATGTTTTGTAGTATTGAAGTGAATATTTTTTTTTTAATTTGATTGTAAATGCTTTATTTTCAATCGTAGCACACACATTTTTATCAATAGTGTATTAGTGGGTGGCCTACCGACATCTACAACAAAAAACTCGATATTGAAAAAAATGTTAGTTAGGGCCTTTCTATATCCTTTCTATATTTTGCCTTGTGTCCACAGATTTGATTGAGAACTGTTGAAATGTAGCAAAAACCTATTTAATCGGGTGCATATTTTGTCAAGTTTTTAAAGTTTTCGCATCAGGTGCAAATTGATTTGCCGCAATAGCTGTTAAAATTTTTATTGATAATAAATGTCCAATCTGATTTAAGCGTTCGTTAGAGTGATCTGTGGATGCACAGATCTTAAAAAATTTCAGCAGATATGTTACATACAATTAACAAAAGTCATTAATTTAATTGCTGCATGAAATACACATGTATGTACATGATAACATGTTGGTACTGTCACAGATTAAAAATTATTTGCATACAAATAAGTATAGTAGATTTTAAAATTCAACACTACATACATAGCATGCCTTACAAAGTAAGTAATGTTAATACAACTATGGGCATCAAATTGCAAAACATTCGAATCACGCAAAGTATTCCGTACGTACATACATGGTGACATAGTGCCGTGTTACAATTATGTCATGATAATTATGAAATCTCATTAAAGAAAAAATGTGTTGATTAAATTTTTTGTTTATGTATGTAAAGTTCATAAAAAATTAAAATTTATTGTGATTAGATAAACTGGTTTATTTTCTCATATTGCCACATAATATAATGAGACTTTGAATTACATATTTCATATTTGCTTGTACAAGCTGCTAGTTTCACAGATATCAGATTTAAAAATAAGAGAAAAAACATGTCAGTTTTAAAACTTAAATGCTTATAACATAATCACACTTTTAGATCAACTATATTGCAAAATCCCACACGATCAATAGCAGCGATCATCTTGAAAGCGTGAATAAGCTTAAAATGGTATGAAGTGAATACCAGCTTCTTGGTAAAGAATTTTTTGATGCATTTTAACTCGAACCGAACTGGGAAGTTCGCACCTGAAACGGATGAAATTGGTTTTACTTATAAAAATATTGTATTTTATGCGACAATTTAATTTTAATCGTATCATCAATTCACGTAATGAATGGCAAATGCGTGAACAGTTTAGCTGATAATTAGATAAAAATTGTTCAAGTAATTTTTTATTGTTGATATCAGGGATCGGCAAAAATGATTTCATTTGGTAATACATATGTATATATTTTTGAAAGGGTTGCCAAAAATGTTCAAAAATCAGCAGTATCGAATTTTTACATACAATGAACTGAATTGGATTTTTTCAAAACTCAAATAAATATTCAGTATTGATGAAAAATATTAAAAAATGTCTTTTATTATTCACAAAAAGTCCAAGGAAAAATACTTTAAATTTTTCTAAGGAGAAAAAATACAAGACAAGGCAACTTCGTAGTTGTTAAAATTAAATTTTATCAAACTTTATTTACCAATATTAATTATAATGTATTTTTCTATTTAAGGCATGGTTTTAAGTGAATCTACTGAAAACGTCACGATTGTGTTCGAATTCAAGCAGCCATATTGGAAGGATAGTTATTTTAATCACAAAACTTGTATTGGATTTATGTTCAGTGATCTTGAGAAACTCAAAAATCGTTTTGTTTTTTAAATGAGTCGCCAAAAAGCTTCTAATGAAGCGCCCGAAAAAATAGTGTAATAATCAAAAAGTTACAAGAAACAAAAAGTAAGACAAAAGCTTAGAAACTTCCATTGTATTAAGTAAGGGCGCTGATGAAGTTCTGTAGCGGTAACTGAAACCAAGTTCAGTAATAAAACATTTCTAGTACTGCATTTTTGTTCTTGTAATTTCGTTTTTGGTATATCATATCGTACTGAACAGTAAGCTCATTAAAATAATAAATAAAAAAGTTTGAAAATAAAGCAAAGTCGCGAAGGCCATGTCTTTGTCGTTGTGAGTGTCAATCAATTTCGCCATTTTAAATGAATTATCGAAATCATTGTTTTGTTGCAACATCACTTAGTTTTTTTTTTCAAAAATAGATCAGCATAATACTGATCAGCAATCGTTCTGCATTTTGTTGAACAAAATTATACTTTTTGATCTCCGGAAATACGTGGCCATGATCTTCCAAGATACATATATGTATGTACATTAGAGCGGTTCAAAATAAAAACTTTTTGATTTTTCCACGATGTGTCAGTGGATTACAATAGCCCTATATGTCTAGAGAAAACAACCCATAAGGGTTTTCATCAATTTTTAAAACTGGATTGCCGCCGCCTATTTTAAGTTGCCTACCCATTTTCGAAAATATTGATTTAAAAAAAGGTGCAAGCTAAAAAGGTTATCAAATTTTGCAACAAAGTGGGTATGCTTTTCGAACTATTATCGATCGAGAAATTCGAATCCGTAATCAGTTTTTTCTTCTACTTTTTTTCTTATAAAAAAATTGAAAATTGTCCGGACAAAATTAAAAAATGCCGATTTTCTACTTTCAAGTTGCAAAGTCTTGATACATATAATATTTTATCGCCGATCTACACGGAAAAAACACCAACTCAAATATTATTAAAAATTAATAGGAGATTATAAAAATTAAAATCTGAAAACAAATATTACTCTTTTATAGTAATAAATAGAAAATCCTTATTAAAAATTCTATTCTAGTTTGTAAATATTTTCATTTTACATTTTTTAATAAGTGCATATTAAAAATTATTTTCTTCATTTTAATTATCACCTAAAAACTTTGAAATTTTACAAAGAATTTATTAAATTTTAATAAATTGCCACATTAGAATTTTTATATATTTCATATTGTAATATATGATTCCCGCTTTATAATTTTTAAAAAGTAGTTATAGAAAAATTATTTCAGGATTATTAATATTTATTATATTGAATTTTATTTCTCTTTTGTGTTTAATTTGTACTCTGTTTGAGTTCTCAACATGTTCATGCAAAAAATAAATATATAAGGCTTGCCAAACTCTTACTAATTGGCTTTGAAGTAATGTGTTGAACAGAATTGGGACGGGGTCGGGGAACCGGCAACGGAAACTCGCTGGCCGTCCCAATTTTGTTCAACACACAAAAAATTTTAAAAATCGTTTTTTCCGTGTAGTGGAACATTATTTTTAATGAACCTTTATTTTCTTAAGAGAAAACCGTAAACCGCATATAAATATCTTCTTTCAAAACCAAGATATCTGCATTTTTCTAAATTAATAGACCTGAAATTTTTCGATTCGGCGTTGACATATTAAGCTGATTCTCTAGACATATAGGGATATTCTAATCCACTGATACATCGTGAAAAAATCAAAAAGTTTTTATTTTGAACCGCTCTAATGTACATATATATGTATCTGTATGTGCTATGTAACTGTATTATCTTTCCACGTAGCAAGCTTTGAGTATTTTTTTTTATGTGGATTAGTAATTTATCCATAGTCCATCGTGTACCACCGAAAAAGCTCTCATGAAAATGCTCAAACATTGCATTTATTTTTTGTTGTCTAATCACTATAAAAATGGTACCCAATAGCTTTTGTTTAAGTCTCTGACTTACCATACCCTTTTTACTGATAATGCTGTGTTAAAAGTAACGTTTGTCCATTATTATTCACTGGCTTCGTAATTCCCATGTGGACTAGTTTGTGATACAATTGTTCAAGTTTCTTATGTTGCAATTTCAAATCAATTATTTTTTTGCACTTATCCATAACTCTTAATTGGGCTTCCATGTTATTTAATGGGCTCCAAGCAATTTCTATCAAATCTGGGTTATTGTTCAAAAACAAATAAAAATTAAATGATTTGATCTTAATTATGTTGCAAAATTACAAAAATAATTTTATTTACAATTAGTTTGGGTTTTTCGCTTTAATTGCTTATGATTTCAACATCAAAAGTGTTTAATTATTGACCATTCTGTAAAAAAGCTACTTAAACGAATGAAAAATGCTTGTTTTAATTAAATTACCACATTTTTTGTCACTAAAGCAAAAGGAAAAATTAGTAAAAAACTACTAACATATCAAAATAATTGCCATTTAAGTCGGAATTATGATGGCTTAGTTGTTTATATTATTAAATTTCTGCACAGCTAAGTAAAAAAAAACAATATTGGGCACAGTATTTGCAATGGTAGTTACATATTTAAGTGATTTTTAATTAAAACATTACTTTTAATTCATTTTATATACATAATTAGTTTTATATACATATGTATGTCCATACATTTTTTAAAAAATAAAGTTTATTTTTCTATCTCATGCTCTGTTTCCATTTATTTCATCAATATGTCAATTCCCACTTGCTTCTCTTTTCGCTATTTCTATTTCTATTTTTTCCTACTTCCTACCTCTCATCATCCTAAAAGCTCTATTTTTTTGGAAAAATGTCTTTAATATGCATTTTTAAAGCTCACAATAGGCTGATTGTTAAGACATTAGGTGGCATGTCTCGTGTCTGGCTTTATACTGTACATAATAAAATGCTTGTATGTAAATATATAAGGCGGCATGCTTTTAGTGACTTTTATGTCTACAGTATAAAGATTGCTGACTTTTCACTTTAGGTGTTTTCACCGGAAATTTAAAAAGTTGACAGTCTCTCTATATCAAAAATATTTTTTTATATTTAAATAAATTATTTTCTCAGTGTACGAAAAGCTATCAAACAGTTTGAAATTAGCTTAGTTTGTTTATCTCTGCGGGACAATATTTTAATCAGCTATTCCATAGGAAGTATGGAAGAAGAAGAAGGTGAATTTGGGTAGAGTGCAAGGATACGACACTCCAATAAAACAAGAACTCTTGAATGCTACAAAATAGGAATTAGTTGTAAAGATTCCTGAAAATCTGAAGAAAACATAGATCCATTTCTTCATGTTTGGAAGAACAAAATAGTCGTTAAGGTCCAGTCTGTAGAAAGATGAATAGTAATTCCTAGCGCAACTTGTTTAATTTGGTCGTTAGTTGTACGGGACAAGTAAGCCAGTACTGATGGAGTAAAACTTTTTACACTGTATTATGAAAAAAGTGCAGTTTGTTTATTGTTGTTAAAACATTGAAAAATCTATAAGAAATGATAAACTTTATTCGCTTTGCTGAAAGATTAAAAAGTTGTAGATCATGGCCAAAAATTAACATATTAAACAATTAGTGATCAAAATGCCTTCGATCTTCTATGTAAAAGTAACGCCTTTAAGTTATTGTGCTGAATGATCTACCATATAAAAATGTGAGCTCATGCGAAACTTGCCCATCTATGAGCACACATTATGAGTTCAACTTAAAAAATAGTATTTATGGTACATGGCAAAATTCTCTGTTATTTATTATTCGTTTTTTATACAGAAATATAATTTTTAATTTATAGCCCATGTACGCTTTTTAAAATCCCATAAATAAAGCAAAGACACATTCACATGCAATTCAATTTTGACTAAAATAAATTGTACTGAAAGTATCTTTTAACCTGACTTATGCATTTAGTACATTTTTTGTTGCTAATGCTAAAAAAAAAAAACTCAACTTGACTTGGTCGTTACGGATAAAGTAAATAAAATATCATCGAAAAATGTAACAACAACATGATGACAACGACAACCTACTTACTAACCGTCTGTAAGACAACCAACGTAAATATTCGAACAAACTTTGTCCGAACTAAAACGCTTAACCCAATGAACTGAATTCGCTACAAATAAAAACTAAAAAACAAACTGAATGGACCTGCATGTGGCGCATTGTGTGCCACTTGAAGACATCAACATGGGCACCTGATTATTCATTCAATATAATTGCGAAAAATAAAAATTGACAAAAACTTGCCAGTATGCGTCCATGGACAAAGCACAGTGGTGGTACAGCGTCTAAGGTGATCTTGATTGCGTTCCATTTGAAATACCCTGCAATGAGTCGTAGAATAAGTAACAAACAAGCCGTACACGTAACCAAAAGTATTGGTTATTATGTAACAAAATAACTTACATACCATTTTGGATGTGTTAAACCAAAACGGTTTTATTAATATTGTTTGCATTTGAGGAATTCTTTTGTTCATCACCTAAAACCGAGTTTCTCGGCATAACATTTCAAAACAATCTATGACCAAACTTAACCTTAGCTTTGGTTACTACAAAAAAAGTCACAAACATGTCCAGCTTCGAGGCTCATGAAACGAATTAAAAATTCTTAATTTCCTTAAATCAAAACATTATTATTAGTCTTGCTATGTGCTAGATTACAGGAAAACACTTTGCGAGATAGGACAACAATATTATCTAAAAGTATGTAGGGTTTCTGGAAATAGCTATTTCCCTAACAATGAAAACACAGATCAACTTTCAAGAAAAGGCTCATATAGTAAGTCGGCAAAGTTTCTAAACCTTATGTCATGCACACACTTGCCTTGTAGTTAGGAGCCGGTGAATATTTTAGGTACATATATGATTTTAAAGTCGTTGGTATTGATATGTAATGTAGTACACATTTATGCGAATTAGAATTGAAGGGGTGGAAGCGACGCTTTTATTTAAATGAAGATGCAAAATAAGAACTATTAAATTATTTTATCACGTCTGCCATGATATACTGTGTTTAGGGTATAGTATAGATAACAAAAATATAGAAGGCAGACGTTATTAGCAACTGTTAATATTTAAAACAAAAACTCAATAAAACGATGAAATCATTGTTTTCTCTCAAAATTTCATTGTCTTCAATATTGCCCCTAGAGGCTGAAATACAAGAGGCAAACGTAAAGATCTCGGTTTTTTCAAAATATGTGACCAAATTCGTGTATTAATTTTAGGGACACCATATCTTTGATTATATAGTTGAAAAGCTTAACCTTTTAAAATCCAATTTTGAATTACATAGATGTCTTTTTTTTTCTTCAAGATATCGTAAATTTAAAATTTTTCAGTTATCCTACATTACTGGAACTTATGTATGTAAACCTATGTAATAAATTTCAATTAACGATATTTCGCAGAAAAAATAAATAAAAAAGTTCAATAAAATTATGGTGGGTAGTCTCAACCTGGAATCGTCTGCATTCTCCATTTTTATAAATAAAGTTAGCCAAGAGGCAGATGATTTAGTGCTCCATTTTTCTTTTTTTTTTTTTTGTTAATATTTGCAATATTGCAATTTTTAAATGCAGCAATAACTAAGTGGCAGAGCTTGTTTCTTATGACATAATCTTTATTATAATCGCAATCTGCAAGACGATGAATTCTTTTAAGTTTGTATATGTATATCATAAAATGTTGAAACAAATTTAATTACTCTTAAATGCAGATACAAAAAACGTCTGCCTATTGCATTTCTCTGTTTTTGTATATGGCCACATTTTTTAATATAAAAGGCAAACGCTATAGAATTGTTATACCTTTTTACAATTTCAAAGGGTTCTAAATTAATAACGCAGCGACAACGCAATGGCAGAGTTTCTTCGTACTACTTGTGTCACTCAGAACTTTATAATTTTCAACCTCTGCCGCACAATAAAATCATATAGAAATTTAGACCACCCGCTCTCTAACTATTAATTTAGGTTAAAATTGATTCCAAATGTATAAATTGGACTTATATGAGATGGTCAAACAATAGAATGCTAAAAGCAATCTCATTAAACAAGTAAATCCTTACAATCATAATTGGCGTCATCAAAAGTATGACGTTAGAGGGTTGTGGCTAAATATATCTCTGCTAGTCCCCCCGCCAACTAGACTAATTATTTATGTTGCTCTACTGAGTTACAGTTTTTTCACTGGACAATATCTTTAAATAAAAATTAGCGATTTTTCTGCAGTAATCATCAGAGTTTATAGTCTATCAGTTCAAACAAGGATCTAGTTTTTCCATTGAGATGTCAGTCACATTTTTTTAGATCACGTAAAGCGTGCAATCTGGTTTTTATTTTTAATTATTCGGTTAATTAAACCTTAAAGTTACACGGGTGCAAGACATAGGAAAAACTACAAAAATATCCACTAAATTATTGGAAATTCAATGAATAACAGATGTGATTATGCGCTGTGACCTTCCGTAAAGTTATTGTATCTTTATATCTGCGATCTCAGCAGCGTGTATTTATTTGCAATTGGTAAATGTGAAAAAATTCATACTAAACTTAATAGCGTTGGCTTAAATTGCATGCAAACGGCACTTATTGCTTAAGTTGACTCAAAAAATTCCAACAACAAACACCAAGATAACGCTGAACAATGAGATAAATGACTTTGCAAATCACAATAACATTTTCCGAAAGCATAAAGGGAGCAATGATGTGGAATTAATTACCCAACAAAGACAAAAATGGTAAAATTATCATCAGCTACAAAAACATTGGTAGAAAAAAAACCATTTTTAGCTGCTCCCTCGAATCTTGTTTTGTAGCTTAACATGAAACGATTTTTTTCGGTGCTGATCGATAGGTGATATTTCAAATCATGATTAAGTACTTTTGTCCATTTTAGTGATTCAGTGATCTGAAGTAAATACAACCATTTGCTCGTACATGAAAGCATTAGATCTCAAATCTTATGATTAGATAATGACCCTGAAGTAAAGTACTCAAAATTATACAAAGCATTCAAAAAAAAAACACCACGAAGTTAAAGAAGTGAGAACATCTTTACTGATGTGTATGGAGGAAAACCTGTACCGGAGCGAATTGGCGGAAAAGTAACGCTGAGGCTCACGCTGACTTTACACTTTGGTCGACTTTTTTAACTATTTTCGAGTCGCAAATCAAATTTTGTAGAAATTAAGATCACTAAGAATCGGTATTATTTACTATAACTAGCATTACTTTATCTTATTTGAAAAAAAAGCCTTCTATAGATTGAATTTTTTTTTACTTACAGATGATAATTAAATCAATCGTTACTATCACTCTGCTGTTAGCAACACTGCAATATACAGAAAGTGTTAAAACCTTTAGCAGCGGATATCAGATTGTTCATAATGAGCATCCAACAGGAGATGCCTTGCACAGAAGCTTTCGATTTCTTCATAGTGGCAATGCACCGCGTTATCATAGTTCAGTACCTGTATCCGCACCAGCACCCTTTAGTTTACCTCTAACTCAAGAGTTTCAAGGGTATGTTAAAATTTTTTGATTTATTAATTTTAAGCTAAAATTATTGTTTGCAAGTAAGACTAATTTATTTTTCTTCTTAGTAATGCTGTTCCTGACTCTACACCGGCTCCCAGCAATCCCTTTTTACAAGGTCCATATGGTTCACATTTCCCTAGACCAGGTATGGCCGTCTGTGCCATGCCACCACCACCATGTCAAAAGAGTGCGTATCGTACTATGGACGGCAGTTGCAATCATTTGGAAAACCCAATATTGGGTGTAGCTAATTCCAGGTAAGATTTTGTACATTGAAATTTCAATATGCACTCTTAGAACTGCGTCTCCATTTTTAGTGGGACAACTGTTATATTATTGAAAAAGATCTTATTAATTTATTTACCGTTGCAGATATGGACGCCTACTTTCGCCAAAATATGCAGATGGCGTCTCAGCTCCAACAAGTTCGGTAACAGGTGGTGAATTGCCAAATGCTCGACTAGTATCACTTGTAGTATTTGGGGAACTTGATGTGCCAGATCCAGATTTTACACTGATCAATATGCAATGGGGACAAATTATAACACATGACATGAGCATGCAAGCGGGTGGTACACAATCAAGTAAGTTCCACTTTCTCTCCAACCTTAGGCTTATGCCCTACTCAATTAATAATTCAAAATTCGTTTGTCATTAGGAAAACATCCAACACGTTGTTGCACCGACGATGGTCGTTTAGTTGGAATTGATACAGCTCACAAGACATGTTTTGCAATTATTGTCCCAGAACATGATCCCGCATATTCACAAGTTGGAACTGAATGTCTTAATTTTGTCCGTACCCTTACTGATCGCGACACTAGATGCTTCTACGACAACGGACCTGCCGAACAGTTGACCGCGGTCACATCCTATATGGATCTATCACTTGTCTATGGCAACAGCATACAGCAGAACAGTGATATACGCGCCTTCCAAGGCGGACGTATGATTGTCGAAGAACGTAATGGCGCCCAATGGCTGCCTATGTCACGCAATGTAACCGTTGATTGTGATGTCACAGCACCCGACGAAATATGTTATATGGCCGGTGATATTCGCGCTAATCAAAATCCGGGTCTGACGATACTTCAAACGATACTATTACGCGAACATAATAGCATAGCTGATAATTTGGCAAAACTAAATCCGCACTATGATGATCGAACTTTATTCCAGGAGGCACGCAAAATTAATATCGCTCAATATGAACACATCAGCTACTACGAATGGTTACCGATATTCCTCGGTGCTGAAAATATGCTAAAGAATCGTCTTATTTATAAGACGCATGGTGGTACCTTTGTCAATGATTTCGATCCAAATATTGATCCGTCTGTATTAAATGAACATGCAACGGCTGCTTTTAGATATTTCCATTCGCAAATTGAAGGAAGGCTAGAGTAAGTACAGTAAATCAATAGCATCCTGTGACGGAAATTTGTTTGTGTATTTAAAAAAATATCGGTATAACAATCTTTGCACTGTAGGTCGCAGCAAAAATGTGCCTTTTTTTAAATCTCACTGATTGTCACATTTCCTTAAGTATACTATTTCATTGCAGTTCGTGTTTGACACTGAACCAGTGATGGCACTTCGGTACATTTTTACTTTTTTCAGTACATTCATTCTTTGGAAGATAAGAAAAGTGCAATGAATTGATTTCTAGTAAATTCAGAGGATTTTCCAATATATTTTGTGATAAAAATATTATTTTTTAATTTGTGGTTTTTCTTATATGTATATAGTCAATTAGTCAATTTTATATAAATAATTCCATTGTTTTATTTAGATTGATGAAATTAATTAAACATTGTTTAATCGGACTTACAGTCATTCAGCAAAGACCAATATTGTAAATTTTTACTTTATTGATATTGATCAATATTGGCCTTTGCTGAATGACTGTAAGTCCGATTAAACAATGTTTAATTACAAAATAATCAGTCGCTAAATATCAAAAATTTCTTGATTGATGAAATTAATTTTGTCTCCTTTGCTAATTTTTTCAAAAACTGAGAAAAATTCACGCTCGATCTGCAGAAAGTACATTCCGACTCTAAATTCAGTACATTCGCGAAAAGTTCCAGTGCAATCACTGTACTGAACCCAAAATATCGGAAAAAGGATAGTGAAAGCAATTTACTACACCTTACACGGTTTTTAAAATCAAAAATTCGACTACAAAAATTTTTGTTTATCTCTTTTTTATTAATTCATATTCACATATAATATAATGTTGCTCAAAATGAACATTTTGGCTTCGCACGCACTTGTTTCAATTCAATTTAAATCAATTCTTTTGTGAATAATTATGATATACATTTGTTTAAAAATAAAACATTTGTACCAGATCTAAAATAAAGACGATTTCTCTGATTTTCTGTATGCACAAATACATTATTAGGAACATATATCATTATATTTTGTTGTAAAGTAATTTTTTATGGTATGTGATATAGCAAATTGAAAGACATTTCGAATAATTTTTTGGTTAAATAGCTCTTGAGAAAAATGCTATCAAAGTGATAGACTGTGATTGTGATTTTTATTTTTAGTTAAATTTCGGAACTACAGAAAACATATTTTAAATTTAGTTTCAGTGTCTAAAATCTTAAAGTTTATCCTCAAAACATTGCTAAGACTATTCTCTTTTAATTGGAAAAATATTGTAGATAAATAATTTTAACACCGATTTAAAATTCAATGCAAACTACATTTTTGAAATCTGTAATAGTGGAGCTAAGCAATTATCTTTAAATCGGCAAAAAATTTTAGCAAACATAATTTTGGACATAACTTTCGTATGTTTTTCTATGAATTAAATAGTTATTTTATGTGTTTCTAAGTGCGTTTCTTTTAGTTTATGCTGTATAAATGACAGAATAAGTACATTTTAGGCTTTTTTCGTTTTACACGGGTTTTCATACAAATATTTTCAATTTCGAGTTATACGGTTCTCTGAGGAACCTATCTCCCGTGTAAAACAGGAGACGGGTGTATTAGACTTTCTGTGACAGTTAAAATGAACAAGTTAGATAATTATTTGGAATTGATAGGCTTTAAAGAAACAATCACCCATATACACATCACTGTTTTATTTCTTTTATAGCGGTTGCAAGATGATTTTTAGGAACCTATATTTTTTAATAATGTTTTTCTCTTCCACAAAAGCTTACTCTCGGAATTGCGTTCGGTGCTTGGTTCATTGCGCTTAAGCGATTGGTTTAATCGTCCCGGTATTATTGAAGTAGGCGATAACTTTGATTCGCTTACTCGAGGACATGCTACACAACCAGAAGAGCTGACGGATATAAACTTCGATCGAGAGGTACTTGCACAATCTTTCACTAACCAAGTGTTAACTAAATGTAGCTGCCAGTATATTATAAAAGGAGCAAACTCAAAGCCATGTTCTTGAGCACTTATTTAAGAAAAGTCGATGATGTTTAAACACAAACTACATAAGGTCTAAGTCTCTCAAGTGTTTCTTAGGTAATAGTATTTTTAAAAATAAGTAAGCCTTCAAAGAGCCAAATCTCCAGTAGTACTGAAATGTTTTAGATTTCATTTACCTGTTTTTCGAGGCAATACATTTTTTTTCATTCTTGTATACTGAGAGCTATGTACATAATTTTTTCAGAAAAATTTCAAATTGCTACAAGTTCTGAAATCCTAAGTTATAAATATCAAAGTATGCGTGTCTTGAAAACTACTTATTATTTACTACCAACGATATGCAACTCACTTGACATGTATTCATTAGTGCTTTAACTTTTATTAAAGGATCTAAGTTATAAATTGAAAAGCAAGAGAGCTAAAACCCTGGCTAACATATGATAGCATTTTAACTTTTTTCATTTGAACTATAGGGTCTTTTACACAAGAATTTTAAAATAAGTGAACGGATAAAAGTTGAAGTAACTTTATCTAGAGCTTTAGACTACGAAAACCAAGATGGAGCACACTGTTTTCGTTGACAATTTTGTTGCATGTAAACTTTGAGGAAAAACCCAAAAAATTTTAAAAGTAGAAATTACTACTAAGCATTTATGTGAAAAGTTTTAGTTCGCCTTATCCGACCTTTTTCGAAAAAAAAAATATTTAAATGCAGATCTAAGCGTTGATATTCACATCTATGTTTTCAAAAGTTTAATGAAACACAAGTTTCCAACTTTGTTTATTTTCGCACTTCATTTTAAATGGTAGTATTTCGAACATATAAGGTAGAGCCGACGCTGTTTCGAAAATCATTCGTTCATTACCACTGACTTACTTTTCGGAAACATTTGAGAAAGTTTGCTCCATATACATACATATGTATGTACATTTGAGAGTTGTTAATATATTTGCTTTTGTTTTCAAGATCAAGCATTTCCTTTTCCGACGCAATATGCCATTTGGTAGTGATTTACGTGCCATTGATATTCAACGTAATCGCGATCATTCACTTGCTTCTTACAATGATATGAGAGAGTTTTGTGGATTGCGACGTGCACACAGCTGGGAAGATTATGCTGATTTAATAGATTCACAGGTAAGAAAATTAAAAATTGAAAAAGCTTTGCAATTAATCGAAAAAATTTCAATTCAAAGATTATAGAAAAATTGAAAACGCTATACGAAAGTCATGATGATGTTGATCTCACCGTTGGTGGTTCATTGGAAGCACATGTCGCTGGCGCCTTAGCAGGACCTACATTCCTTTGCATACTCACGGAACAATTTTATCGTACACGAGTTGGTGATCGCTTTTTCTATGAAAATGGCGATAAATTCACTGGTTTCACACCAGGTATTATCTTTATAAACAATTATTTCTGCACTTACCTAATAAAAATGGCTATCCACTTACAGAGCAACTGGCTGAAGTACGTAAAGCGAGCATGGCCAGATTATTGTGTGACAATGGAATCAATATTGCATCAATGCAGCCACTCGCCTTCCTTACAATTTCTAACTCGTAAGTTGAAATCTCAGCAACACTATGACATCTATTTTAATTTTCATAATTTTAGTAATCCTGTTGTGCCATGCTCCGAAATTCCTCAAGTTGATTTAACCAAGTGGATCGATCAGAAAGTATTTGTAGGAACAGCTCCATTGCATTATGTCAAATAATAGCCAAATTAATCTTATTTAAGTTTTCACTAATATCGCTGTGTGACAATCGTTCGATAAATGCTTAAGTAAATTTTCACGGATTCACAAAGTATTAATTTGAGTAAAAAAAAGTTGAAATTGGACTACGTGCAGGCGTTTTCCATCAGGTATTAATTCCTTAGAATTTCTATTTATAATAAACAGCTTAAAGAATAAAGTCAAATCAAGCGATTTATATTTTATTAATAACACAAAAATTTACTTAAGCTTTAATTGTCGCATAGTGAACACTGATAGCATATGTTTGTACGTAAATATATAAAATGTTATTAGGTACAGCAAATTTATATAAAACGAGCATTGCCTATAACAATTAGAAGCATTTCATTAGTTAACTTGTAAATACAGTAATACACTACACATGATTTAAAATTAAAATATAGATAATTCGATTACCGTTTAAATTTGTATTTTATTAATATTGTTACGAATTTTTGTTTTTAATTTATCTTTTAAAGAGCTCGACATCTGAATTGAGATACAATTAAAAACACAACCAGATTAAGACTTTGCGGGGCTCCGGACAAAAAAAAACCGCTTATTCCAAAGAATTTTTTCCTATAAGCACTTACGTTTAAAAAGGGAGTCCCCAGTAGGCTTTTCTGATGTCAAAAAAAAAACCTAATTTCTGTTTCCACATAGCAATACCCGGGGCCATACTCCCCCTATTTACAAAAATTATAATAATAAGTTAAAAAATGTTGAAAAATTTAATAAGTCCAAAAAAGTTGAAGAAGGCGAGAAAATGTTAAAAAGTTAAGAGGTTGAAAAAATCCTAACAAAAACAGAACTGTTGAAAGAGTCGAAAATGTGTATATGGATAATTTAATCAGGTTGAAAAATGTCGAAGAAAATTATAAAGTCGAAAAATTGCACTCCCACTTTTTAATTTCGCCAACTTTTTGTTCAATATATTATATTCGTAACCGATATTCACATACTAAATTTTATCACAATATCTTGTACAACTTGCGAGATATAATGTAATAAGTTTTAAACTTTTGGGCAGTGAAGTATTACATATATGGCGGTGACACACCGTTAAAAATCCCAAAGATGCCGATGTGTTGTTGTTTGTTTGTATGTGTTTCACACTATGCTCAAATGGTGCAGCCTGGATTTTTAATTTGGGGTATGTTAAACATAAAGAAAGTATGTAAATTAAATTATAACTTGACGCTTTTATGTTTTGAATTTATCAATTTATTTCTTCATTTTGTTCACTAGATTAGAGAGGAACAACTTTCGCAAGTACAATTGTACAAAAAATATAACTAATAAGCTTTTTAATCACGACTTCTGATTGTCTATGTTATTTTGTAAAAAGGAGTTTTCACTTCAAGTGAAATTTAAATAAAGAAATTAATTAATCTCAAGCGTAATAATATTTGACAAGAAAATAATTCAAACTATGGAAAAAGAAAAACAAACGAATAGAATACAAATAAGACTTCAATAAAATAAACTGACGCACAACAGTTGAAAACAAAACAACAAATCTTTGAGCAACAAAAATAAAAAAAAAAAAAAAAAAACAAAACAAAACAAATGAAAGTGAAAATGTAAAATTAAATTATTAAAACTTCAAGAAATTTAATATGTTGCTTTCGATAGAGTTGGTACTGTTTCAATTTCTGCTTTATTTTTACCACTGCTGTTGTTGGTTTTCTTCTTTGCATTTCCAAGGGCGTCGCTTAATGGCAACATATCTATGCAGGGTATTCTTTCTTTCCATTTATAAAATATTTGCAAATCTTGCAAAATTGGTACGCATTCATAGTCAAAAGTTTCATACAATTGAGAATGATCCAGTTGACCATTTATTATATGCAGTCCAAAATTGCATAAGCTTTCTAGGCTACTGTTGGGTAGGGAATATAAACTGGAACATAAGAAAAGGCATTTAAGTGATTTTATAATTTTATAGATAACCAATAGCAACTTACGTTCTATCTACGTTGTAGTATAAAATAATTTTAATTATGTCCAGAATATCAGCATATAGTGTGAACCAGATAAAGCTATCTTTATAACTGCGATGAATATTGTTCTTTATTTCCTTAATTATATGAAACGATTGCTTTGCAAAGTCTGCAAATAAAAATTAAATATTTCATGACCAAACTTTTTCTATTTTAAAATTTACTTTTTAGTGCCAAAAATTTCGCGTATTCCATTTTTTGCCGTATGCAAAACTCATGGTCGGGAACAAAGCTTCGGCAGGCGTGACTATAAGACATTAAATGCAACATAAACATTTCACGATCGTTCACTAAAAAAAAGGAATATATGAAGTTTAATTTATATAAAATTATAACTAATATTGACTTATTTTTAAGGAAACAATTTTACATGAACATATATGTAAGTGAGCATTTTTACGGCACAGACATAAAAAAAGCGAAATAACAATATATTTTTTTGTAAAAAGTCAAAAATTGGTAATTGGAGTGGGTGATATTATATATTTTTGGGCGATATCTTATGTATGCACGATATTTAATTTTTTAACTACCAATAATATTTGAGATTTATTTGGTTTTTTTTTGCGATACAGCTAATCTTAACACTTACGTCCATACAACCTTTGCATAAAAATTTTTTTTTATATTACCAGAGGCATCCCTCGGTCCAGTTTTGGGTCATTAATTTTTCAAACTATCTTTGTTCCTATTGCTCGGAATTTAATTTATTTTGGGAAAATTTCTATTCTATAGATTATATGTGATTTTGTATGATTTTTGAGATTTCAATTCCAAGGAATTGGAACTTGGAATCGACTTTATCAATTCCACGGCAAAATAAATGATTTACTTTCAATTCCATTCCATTGACCCAAACTATACAAAAAAAAAAAAATTCCTGATAGTAAAGTCCGATGGCTAGATATAGATTTATTCAAAAGAGCGCAGATAGGTAGATACGTATACTCCAACAGAAGTTAAAAAGTTAAGCATATTTTTGAGACTAAATTATAAAATGCTTACCTTTTCCTAATTTTTTCAGTGCTTAACCGACAAAACGTATCTTTAAAACGGCTTGATCCATTGTGATTGAGATTGCGGAGGTGAGATTAGTTGAATAGTTAATGACTATTACTAACACACTTTGGATCACAAATGGTTCTTTTTAGAAAAGAAAAAAGTTTAGATATCGTAGAAGGAATGAATCTTCAGTAACTTATTAATTCCGGCTTAGAATGAACTGAATGCAATTTTTGTCTATATCTTTTTACGATAAAGACTTCAAAGCGTAAATCCGTTAAGCAGAGCTATAACTTATTTCACGTGAAGATAGTAAAATTCACTAATGATGAACCTGCAGCATTAGGCATAGTTGTACGAAAAACATTGTATCTTGTAGTCACTGTATCGAGATAAACACATCAATACCAATTTTTAGAAAAACGGCCGTCTGTCTTCCTTTTAAAACCTTGATCGTTGTAATTCAATTATTTGTAGGTAAGCAGAAGTGTTAACTACTGCAAAATTATTCGAAACATTAATACAAAAGGCACGTGCTGTAAAATTCCATGTAAATCAATTGACCGGTCTTTTTTATTAATACATAAGAAAGCGCATTTTATGCCCTTGCAAATGGTATGCTATTCTGAGTTGGTTTTTCATGGCCAAACAGATTTTTTAAGGATGAAAAATTAACGAGCTTTAGAAATTTACTTGAAATTTTGAGATTTGTTGAAAAATCAAAAGCAAGAACACCAACAACAACAAAAAGAACAACTACAGCTACAGTATCAACAATAACAACAATTAGAACAATAACATATTTGTTTGCGGTGGTATTTTTCACAAAAAAAATAAAAATTTTAATAAAAAATTAAGCGATCCAATATTTCAAGTAAATTTCTAGAGCTCGTTAATTTTCCATCCTTAAAAAGTCCGGTTGGCCATGAAAAACCAACTCAAAATAGCATACCATTTGCAAAGGCATAAAATGCGCTTTCTTATGTATTAGTAAAAATGTTTGTAAAATAAAAATTTTTCCAAAAAAATAACGGTTTTATAAAAAAAAAGTTGACCTGTAATTTAGATAAATTGTCATATTTCGAAAACTTTCAAAAACTATAGCTAAAATTTCAAATTTTTATGAGCTTATATTATGGTTCATTAAATTATCTTTCATGACATCCATATTTTGAAAGTCGAATCAGGGGTTCCCAAATTATGACGATTTCATTAAAAGCTATATCCCCGACTTCCGATGGCTATATCTCAGAAACTAGATGCGCCACCCAACTTTTGATTCCATACTCATGTTCAGTATTGAAAGCCGACCACTGTAAAAAAATTATGTAAGCAATATTTAAAAAACTGTATTCATTTTTTTGAATAATAACTTTTGTCCCTACACACAAAAAAAAAGGTGGGTAAAATGAACCAAAAAAACTTCAAATATACTAACCGATTTCGTGAGGTAGAATATACCGAGAAAATTTAATTAAAATAAAGTCTGAGAAGTCAACAAGGAACAGTTCATATAACCGAAAAAGTTGTTACCGTTACAAGGTTTATAGGTATCTATACCGACATTGTTGGTTAAATTTACCAAAAAAAAAACATTTCAATGTTTTCTCACAAATTAATTACAAAATTTGTTACGTAACCGTAATAAATAGTAAAAAAACTTGTTAGATTTTCAACTTATGATTCTTAACTAGTTAATGCAAGAAATCAAATATAGTATGCTTGCAGACTCTTAAACATCGGCTAACAAAGCTAAGTGATGATATCACGATATACCTACCTTGTCTGTAAAATTTACCTACCTCTTCCGTAAAACTTCCTACACTTCCGTAAAATGTACCTTCCTTGCCCGTAAAATTTACCTACCTTGCCCATAAAATTTACCTACCTTACCCGTAAAATTTACCTACTTTGTCCGTAAAATGTACCTACCTTGCCCGTAAAGTTTTCCTACTTTGTCCGTAAAATTTACCTACCCTTACCGTAAAATTTACCTACCTTGTCTGTAAAATTTACCTACCTTGCCGGTAAAATGTATCTACCTTGTCAATAAGTTTACCTACAAAATAGTTAGCTATCAACTTTTTCAATAATTTTATTTTTTTTTAAGTTTACTACCTGACATCGGTTTAATTTACTATTTTGAAGGGTTGGAGCGATTTTAACTGTCGTTTTTGGTTAAATTTACCTACGTTTTTTTTTTTGTGTATTATTTTTTCCAGCCAAAGGACATTCAATGGCGGTTCCATGGAAAATGAGTGCGCATTTATACTTGAATAATATTGCTAAATTAAGTCCTGTTAGATAACGATACTTTAAAGTCAATTCCATTAAGAACAGATTTTAGCAGAAAAAATTATGCAATAATAAATAAATTGATGCGTTTGTCCGTATTATTTTTTCCAACACTGTATATACATAATAAGCTGATTCAAAATTTTTTTTTGTTCTAAACAGCTATTATTGATCGAGGAACTTAAATTCGTGATTAGTTTGTCTTCTTCTTCTTTTTATCTTATAAAAAAATTTAAAATTAACCGAAAAAAAAAACAAAAATACCGATTTTCTGCTTTCAAGTTTCAAAAATCGGCCCATATTATTTTACCACCGATCCCGTTGTACAATATTTTTAATGTAATTTTATTTGCTTAAAAGAATGCCGTAAACCGCAAATCATTATCCTATTTCAAAACCAAGATATGTATCTACATTTTTCTAAACTAACATATCTGGCATAATTTGAGATTTTTGAATATCCTAGAAAAATCTATAGAATAGTTGAATCGCATGGGCCATATTTTATCTAAGCTCGAGAGCCGCCAGAAATACAACCAACTGGAATCACGTCGAAATATGGTCGATTGAAATTCTATGCTTTTTATAGCGAACTTCGATGCCAATGTAAAACTACATAAAAAGACAACAGTAGAGCTTAGAGGAATGTGCATGTGAAAAGTAGCTTAACCCATTTTCTGCCGCGCTGCATGAAAGTTCGAATTTATAATTAAAAGTGATATTTCTAGACTAATTAGGACCCAAAAAACTCGAATCCGTTGTCCAAAATGTTGTACCATTTTTGGTTTTGTCAGGTGAGACTGTTCGAAAAGTCTAACAATGGCGGTTGAGCACAATTCAGCTTATATATTCAATATGCATATTTTCTCCAGGTATTGGTCAAAGAAATTTATAAATAAACATTGTTTAATCGGACTTACAGTCATTCAGTAAAGACCAATATTGTAAATTTTTACTTTATGGATCAATGCTATTTTTTACAACAAACATGACAAAGATAACAAATGGAAAAATTTTTAACCGGTAATTGGTGACATGTTTCGGCTATTACCAATAGCCTCATCAGACCAGTTTGGTTAATTCTGTACATGGACTCGAACCCCTGACCGTTCATGCATTGCAATTGCATATTTTTGCGACGGCCGCTCTAACACTTGAGCTACTGAGGAACTGACCTTGAACTGCACAGAGTGCGTATATCACATTTGTTATTATTTCTTTGTCACTTTCTCGCTTGTTGTCACAGCCGGCGCGAATCTTGTCTTGCACGGCTATGATCTATTTTTAGAAATTTGTAGTGTTGCCAGCTACATAGTTTCTGAAATTGGCGTGTCCTCCGTATAAATTAAGAAATTTTTGATATTTAGCGACTGACTATTTTGTAATTAAACATTGTTTAATCGGACTTACAGTCATTCAGTAAAGACCAATATTGTAAATTTTTACTTTATTGATCAATGCTATTTTTTACAACAAACATGACAAAGATAACAAATGGAAAAATTTTTAACCTGGTAATTCGTGACATGTTTCGGCTATTACCAATAGCCTCATCAGACCAGTTTGGTTAATTCTGTACATGGACTCGAACCCCTGACCGTTCATGCATTGCAATTGCATATTTTTGCGACGGCCGCTCTAGCACTTGAGCTACTGAGGAACTGACCTTGAACTGCACAGAGTGCGTATATCACATTTGTTATTTTTCTGTCACTTTCTCGCTTGTTGTCACAGCCGGCGCGAATCTTGTCTTGCACGGCTATGATCTATTTTTAGAAATTTGTAGTCGAATATGGGACGACCTTCACCCATCTATTTAATTGATGAAATGCATTTTATATCAAATGTAACATGTTAAGTAATATATCGCGAATGGGTTGCCTGAAAAATTTCAGTCCAGTATATGATTATTTAAAAATGTTCCTTTTTTCTAAAGATTGCACCGGTTTGTTTAATGGACAAATTACATTCCAATCGAAAGAATGAGGCCTATAGATTATGAAAACTCTGCAAAAGGCAACTCTGATCACAAACTGAAAATAAAATTTGTCATCCACAAATTGTGGAATTTGTTTTCATGGCAACTGTGAAATGTTGCCTAACATAAAATCAACAAACTAAACTGCTGGCGTTGTGTTGCCTTGCGGCAACAAAATTCAGTTGCCTTTCATAAATGGGGTGTAAAACAAAATTTATGGAAATAATTGTAAATAGTGATGTCAGTTTAGAAATAAACCACAAAAAAATCGAAAAAGTATGCAATATAAAATATTTGGGTGTAATTGTAGATAACAAATTAAAATTTTACGAGCACTTCGATTACATATGCAGAAAAATTTCAAAAAAAGATTGGTTTCTTTAAGAGGAGAAGAAATAAGATTGATTGCATAACCGCAATAAATGTATACAACACAATGATTAAACCGCATTTTGAATACTGCTATACAATACTATTTACATATGGAAATGAATCACAATTGTAGAGGCTCCAGAAACTACAAAACAAGGCAATGCGAAGTATTTTAAAATGCAACCGTTACACATCAGTTATATGGATGTTGGAGACGCTGAAATGACTTAATATTAGACAAAAGCTACAACTCAACACATTAATTGCTGTTTTCAAAATCAAAAAAGGTATTGCGCCAAGGTATTTAACTCAACATGCCACGACTGTTGATGAGGCGCAACCATATGGGCTAAGGAACGCCAGCAATTTTCGTGTAAAGTTCCAGAATACAAAAAAAGCTCAAAACACGCTGCTTTATAAAGGTTTCCAGTTATTTAATACATTACCGGAAGATACAAAAAATGAACCAAATTTTATTTATTGCAAAAGAAAATGTATAGAATTTATAAAAACAAAATAATCAAATTAAAATTAAAATTATATTGTAATAGCGCAAGAAAATATGTGATATTTTTGAATATAAGACTGAATTAAGCTTAATTTTAATAGAAAAGTTCCTACTGTTTATTATAATTATTCTCTAAAAATTTTCTTTTTTCATATGTAAAAAATACAATATGTTATAATGAATTGTTAAAGAAAAAATATATAAAACTAATAATTCAAATCAAATCTATTAATATAGCTTTATAGGTTAAAAGTAATACCCTAAAATGGTTTTTGAAAATTTTAATTTTTCAAAAATTTATGAGCGATTGAAAATTTTTAGTTCTTTATTTTTAAATTATAATATATCAGCGAATAATTACTGAATCTAAATGAAAATTGGATTGTATGTTAATCCTTTCGGTTATTCTATGCCATATGGCATAGTCGTGTTTGAACGTCTGTTTGAAGTCAAAAAAACTTAAAAATTATTTTTTTTTTATTTTAAAATTTTTCCTGGAAGTATTTAGTACAAGTAAAAAATTATATTGATTGGTGAACGCAGTAATCTGTATTATTAAAAAGAGCGAACATAAATATTCATTGCCGTATTTTGCAAAAAATGCCATTTCATACTTTAATTTTTTAATTAAAGAAATAGTTTTTTTTTGATAATTTTATGTATGTCATTTTGAAGCTGAATGTTGGTTTAGTAATTATAAAAAAAATTTGACCTCTAATAGAGTTTAATAATGCTGTACGATTTTTTTTATTCCAAAGGGCATGACCCTGAAAAACCACATTTAAAAAAAAATGTTCTTCAATTATTGTTTAAATTGGGCTTAAGAGTAAGAAAACAGAAAAAAAATATTTTTTCAGTCAAAAGGAAAGAAAAAGTTCCGAATGGGTTAAGGAATAGTAGTGGAACAGAAATAAAAATAATTCACGTAAAAAAAATATAATTTGTTTATAAATAATTAATTTTACAATAAACAAATGGTAATTTAACTAACTTCTCGGTGTTGTAGGAGAATATTTTTTTTGCAAAAATATTCGTTAAACTATCAACTAAATGACTGCACAAGAAAATTTTAGTAGTCTCTTACCAAAATAAAGAACGATTTAATATACTAGGCAGCGGCCTAGGCGACTAAAACTCAATTGAATAATTCCCCAATGTGCACAAAAACGGATGCAGAACCGTTACGGTCCCGGAACGGACTTCATAAATGGATCCGTTACGTTTTTTTCAAAACTAAAACGGATCCGTTACGGACTCGTTTTTTTAAAATAAAACGGATGTGAGCCGGACTCGTTTTTTTAACCAAAACGGATCCGTTACGGACTCGTTTTTTAAAATAAAACGTTACGAACTCGGTTCCGGACTCCTTTTTGGTGAATAAAATGGATCCGTTCCGAAGTCATTTTTTGTAAATAAAACAGATCCGTTCCAGATTACGTTTCTAATACGATTCGAATCCGAAATCGTGGGTGATTCGCCTCCAAACAGCGGGAAGGATCGTCCGCTTTGTCGGATCCGTTTCGAACGCGGAACGGACTTCGGATCCGTTCTGATCATTTTCGAATTCGTTTTCGTATGAAATTCCTCTCGAAAAAGCGGAATCCGTTGTTGGATCCGTTCCGAAGTCGTTTTTTGTAAATAAAACGGATCCGTTACGGACTCGTTTTAAGACATATTAAAATGATGTCGTTAAACTGCGCATGCAACAACCATTGTCTAATCAGGGAAGCTCCTGGTTCAAACCCCGGCGACGACATAATTTTTGTTTTATTTTTTTAATTCAATTCTGCCTTCTCCTTTGAAGTTTTAAAAACGTATTACATTAATAAATTAACAATAAGTACCAACAACAACAGCATTGGAAAACTAGACGGAAAGTAAAAAATCAAAAAAGAAAAATGTTTATTTACCAAATTTTTATACCCTACACAGAGGGTATATTCACTTTGTCATTCCATTTGTAACGCATAGAAGGGGGCATGGCAGGTATAGAAAAGTATATATATTATTGATCAGCGTCAGCACCTGAGTCGATATAGCTATGTCCGTCTGTCTGTCTGTTGAAATCACGTTTACAGGATAACTAAGCAAGCTAATTCAATGCAATTTGGCACACAGGTCACACCTTCTTGCAAGCTGCTAGCATATAAAAATGGGCGCAATCGGGTCACGACCACGCCTACCGCCCATACTCTATGTAAATATACCTCAGTCCATTTTGAAAAAAATGGCTGCGATTTTGATGAAACTTGGTGATTTGGTGAACATGTGAACAAAATTAAGATTGAGCTAGGTTTTAAATTTTCAAAGGCTCTTAAAGAGGCGTGGCACAGCCCTAAATTTTAACTTTTATAACGCCATAACTCGTAAACCGTTTAAGATACAGAGTATATATATCTTGAATTTTGTTTAAAGTGGGCAGAATTGAAAAAGTGGGCGTGGCACTTTTTAACAATTAAAGATTATGATTTCGTATAATTCAAAATTGGCAAAGTCGATTTTCATAAAAATTTTAGGGATGATACTACAAAGAGCAGTCATCAATACAAGCTTCATCAGTTTACTGAAAAAACACGTTGAAGGGCGTGGCACAGCCCACAATATTTATAAACGTTATAATTAGACAACTAATGTAATTGTAATGAAATTTAGTATGGCAGATGCACTTGCTAAAAGGTATCTTCTTACAAAAATTTGGTACAATAGAACCGGTGGGCGTGGCACCTCTCTTATAAGCAAAACACGTTTAGTGCTGTAGTTAGTGTGCAATGAGAGTAATCTTCATAAAATTTGGTGCATAGATGTCAATTATTATAAGCTATAAAATTAAATAATTTTTGACGGGATTTTGTCAGTGGGCGTGGCACCTCCCATATTAACATAAAGTTGGAAGTGATATTTTAAGAGAACTATTGCAGCAATTAGCATGAAATTTGATGTATGTAGGTGACTAATTTGGTATAAGGTATGTCAGCATCTGAAGCGGGCGACATAGCACCACTGGGCGTGGCACCTCCCATACAAATAAAATAGATTAAGTGGCATATCTATCGAAATATGTGAGCAATCATGCTGAAATTTGGTAAAAGAGATTTGTTTATGGAAAGCTATTTCCGGATCAAAATCTGTCTCGATTGTATCAGTGGGTGTGTCACCGCCCTAAATTTTAAGGTTAATTAAGGCATATATCGCAAACTATACAAGCTATTTTGCTAAAATTTAGTATGTGGATATCAATGGCGAATATAATTTATTGAACCAAAAGTAGGCGGAATTGGAGATGTGGGCGTGGCATATTTGGTTTTCTGTATTTCTATTCTATTTTTTCCAACATTTTCTACATTCTTTTGACTTTTTTAACTTCAACTTTTCCCAAAATATTCCATATGTATATTTTCCACTTTTTCAACCTCTTTCAACTTGATTCGACATTTTCTTTATTTTTTCGACTTTTTCATGAATGTTGAATTGTTTCAACCTTTTTCAGCTTCTTGCAACTATTTTTGAGTTTTTTAACCACTGTCAACATTTTCCACATTTTTTCGACTTTTTCAATTTCTTTTAACTTTCTGCAATGGTCTCCATATATGTTAGACTTTTTGAGTTTTTTTCAACTGTTTCAACACTTTTCAACCTCTTTGAACCTTATTACATTATTTTCGACATCTTCAACCTTTTCAACGTCTTTTTAACATTTATTTGGAAAGTACTTTTAGTGTAGTGTAGAGTATGTGAGTGTCGGCCTGGCCGAAGATAACACCTTTACTAGTTTTAATTGCGTTTATTTCATACAGTAAAATCCATTTTATTTAGAAAAACGAGTGCGAACGGATCTGTTTTATTAACAAAAAAACGAATCCGAAACGTATCTTTATATGAAATTCGTTCCGAGTTCGAAACGAATCGATCCTTCCCGCTGTTTGGAGGCGAATCACCCCATTTCGCATGCGAATCGTATCAGAAACCGAATCCGTTTCGGATAAATAATACGAAGAAGCGGATCCTAAACGAGTCCGAAACGGATCCGTGTGGCACACTGGGTCAGTTCCAAAAGTGTTCATAAGAGTTTGCAAACAAAACTGCGTTGAATTTTTTTTCATATGCTGATCATCAATGCAACAACAAACTATAGCTGCTTAAAAAATCAACGGTAACGATTAAAATTTGAAATTTGTAGCAAAAAATGTGGCTACTTGGTTTTTTGTGAACGGTTTTATAAGTCACTGCATTTGTTTTTTCTTGCATTTGTTATTTCGCTCGCATTAATTGTTTAATTCTTATCATGGTGTCACCACATATTTAAGTGTTGTAATCCTTTCCAAAATAAAAACCATATTTGAGTACAGAACACTTTTTGTCTGAAAAATATGATAAAAGGTTTAGTGGTCTATATGGTTCATTCGTTTGTGCTTCGTGTAAAATAAGACTGTATAAAATGAAAGATTAGAATCAATTCCAAGATGTAAATAAACACTGCCCCTTCTTCACAAACTTTCCTACAAAAAAAAAATTAAGCGATTATGTTGTGTTATGGCAGTCAAAAAGTGTACATATGTGTATGTAGATTTAACCAATGTACATTTCTTTATGTCCTTTTTAACTACTCTTCAGTTTCTGGGTTCTTTATGAAGTTGTGTAATTTGTGCTTCTTTTCTTCATATACAAATTTATGAAAGACATTAATTTTCTTAACTGTTTTATTAGCGTTAATAAGCTTTAGTATTGTTATTTACCTAAACTATATCAGGAGATTAAAATAAAAGTCACATCATTTTTTTAGAGAATCGACAAAATAAACTGTAAAGGTTTAACCATATGAGTAATATTATTTAAGTTTCATAAATATGTTTCACAGATTACAATTTAGACTACATAAATCAATACATTTTTTATGTTGATGCCTTCGACACTCAAAATATGTCAAATTGTTTAAGTCGGGTTTATGCCAAAATCGTCAAACTACAGATATTTGATTAAAAATCAAATTATTTGAACTTCCGTATATTTTGAAATATAAAATTTCGTAAAAAAAATGCGCTTCAAAAATAAACTAGCAATTTACACAAATAGCTTTTACCCACTTTTAAATATCATGAAATATTTAGCTCAAAATTGATAAAATGCAGTTTTGCGCTTTTGGCTTATTCTCGACAGTATGCAAAATGCAAATATGCTTTTGTATACGCCCTGGTCATTCATTACTCTCATCAATACCAATAAAGAAAGTTGCATTGCAGAGCAAATACATTGGCGTTCATGCATTACACTTTAGGTTACTGCCTACATTACGTTACTATATACATAACAATTTAGCGTTCAATAATTATAATAATATACTAAGAGAATTATAAAATATCAAATAAATAATTAGTTAGTGCTTGTTGCTGATATATTATCCGGTAGCTCGTTGCATGTAAATTTTTCCCACATGCGGAAAAATAGTAACTCCAGGCCGCTGGCATACTGCAGACAATCAAAAAGGGGACTGTCAACACGTGCTTTCCACACTTTGGCACGTGCAGCTTTCAAATATTCACGATCCGTACCCAAACGTATGGAAATTTCCTGATACTCCTGTCGTGTACGTGCAATTAATTCAGGACAACCCAAAGTAGCCAACTGAGAAGCTGCAACCCGAGAAGCCAATGTTTCACCAGGTAGCGTTACGACTGGTGTTCCAGTCCACAGCACATCCATTGAAGTAGTGTGACCATTACATAAGGGAGTATCTAAGCAAATATCTGACAATTGACCTCTACGCACATGCTCTTCCTTTGCTGCAACATTTGAGAAAATTATACGTTCTTGCGATACACCCAACTCCTCGACAATTTTCTTAATATTTTGTTCACCAACAGCAGGAAATCGTAACAGCCACAGCACAGATTTTGGAACATTTTTTAATATTTCTACCCAAGATTGTAGCGTTAGTGGATCAATTTTATAAAGTTGATTAAAATTACAATAGACAATAGCATCGTCCGGTAAAAAATATTGCCGTCGTGTAGTAATCACAATATTTTGTGGTACTTCTTCACCTGTTGCGGCTTTGTTATTCGTCTGATTAGTAGCCAAGCCATTTTGCACAACAACACCATTTAAAGATGTGTGTATTTGTCCAGAAGCAATCATTGTTGCGATTTGCGTTGTATTTGGCAATTCAGCAATTTTGTGTGTTATCTCTAGGGGTTTCTGGGCGTTAATAACTTCGCGTATTTCCTTCACGTCTGTATTCTCAACAAAAGGTGACAAATCAGTTGCATTAATAACTGCTATATTATCAGCAACAGCTGTAGATGTTTGTTTATCACATATGATAAGACGTTCTTTAAGATGTGGAAACATTTGCTTATGATCTCCAATAAAATATGTATTCGGCATATACGCCAATTTTTCGCTATACTGTGGCGCCAATTCTAATGGACTCGTAATTGCGTCGGTAATAATATAGTCCATAAAACTTGCACCACTTGTGCCAGGATATCCCAACCACATGACTTGAACTGGTGCCGGACGAAGTGCGAAGATTTCATTACGCGCACCTTTTGTATAACCATTCATATTAACCAAGACGTGAATGCCATCAGCATAAATGCGATCAGCTGCTTTTCCGTTGCACACAACTTGTGATAAGTCGGTGAAATGCTCTGATTCACGACTAATTTTGGACCGAAAAGTTGTACCATCATCTGCACTAAGGGCGTAGCAGAAGATTTCTACTTTTGAACGATCATGCAAACCTGGTATAGATTGCATCAAATGTGAAGTAGGATGATTACCGAAGTCTGAACTCACATAGCCTATCCGCAAACGATTGCCAAGTGTAATTTCTCGGGAAAATTTATATGGAGGTTTATGCAAAACGTGTATCTTCTCAAGGCATAAATTGGCGTGTCTGGTTGCGATCGCTTTACGAAATTGATGCGACAATGGATAGAGCATTGAGTGATGTGGATGTACTGAGGGTAGACGATTCTTTTCCAACTGTTCGGCGACAATGCTTACAAGCTTTTTCATACGTGCTTCGTAATCTGTCCAATCGCACACTATCTGGAGACAATGTGCTAAGTTACAATAAGCATCTGGAAAATCTGGTTTCAATTTTAGGGCCGTTCTATATGATTGTATCGCATCCGGAATATTACCAGAATCTTTATGTATGCTAGCTAAATTGCTGTGAGCATCAGCAAATGCCGGATTTATTTGAATAGCGCGTGTATAGCATTGTAAAGCACCGTTTATATCCTGTAGTTCTTTAAGTGTATTACCCATATTGGAATAGGCATCAGCAAATGTCGGTTGAATTCGTATTGCTTCTTTGTAGTGCATTAAGGCCTCATTAAGTTTTCCCTGCTGTTGCAAAACTGACGCTAAATTTGAATGGGCTGCTGCAAATTCTGGAAATACTTCTAGCGCTTTCAAATACAACCGCGTAGCTTCTTCAATGTATCCCTGTTCGCGTTTAATATTAGCTAGATTATTTAACGAGTCAGCATGACTGGGACATAGACGCAAAGCGGTGTTGTAACAATCTTCTGCTTCTTTTACTTGTCCTTTTTCTTTGAGGGCATTCGCCAAATTACAGTATGCATCGGGGAAATTAGGTTGTAACTCAATTGCACGTCGATAAGTATCAATAGCCAAATCAATTAATCCTTGTTCATAATAGACACATGCTAGATTACCATGTACAACAGCATTGTTTGGCGATAAATTTAAGGCCCTAAGGTAAGCAGCTACAGCACGATCAAAAATTCGTGCTTCTTTCAGGACATTACCTAAATTTATGTAGGCATCCAGAAAATTGGGATCTAGTGTAACTGCTTTTTCGAAATGATGTATAGCTAACCATATTTCACCTTGGGCATTAAAGACGCATCCCAGATTACTCCATGCTACCGCAAATCCTGGACATGTTTCAATTGCTTTTAAATAGCAGGCCTTTGCTTCTTCCAATCTTCCAAGCGCTTTCAGCAGATTTCCTAAATCACTCCTAACGCAGTAAAGATCTGGATTATATTGCAGTGCTGTAACATAGGCCTGAACTGCAGATTCCATATCACGCGCAGCTACCAACGCAGCTGCTAAATTTATATAACCATCAATGAAGTCGGGTTTCAACCTTACAGCGCGGCGATAATTATCTAAGGCTTCCTGTAATTGCCCACGTTCTTTAAATACGTTTCCTAAGTTACTATATGCCTCAGCTAATAGCGGATTCTGCTTAATGGCCATAGTTGAGAATTGTGCAGATTTTTCCAGTCGTCGACATTGAAAGTGTATGGAGGACAAAAGCAGTAAGACACCTGTATTGGTGCTGTCTTGTCGCCACAGCTGCATGCAATGCTTTTCAGCATTTTCATAATCAACAGCTTGATATTCCCGATGTGCCAATTCAAGTAGCCCCATGGACGAAATTGCTTGGTTGTCCGTGACCTTCACCATTGCAGATGTTCCTCCGCCACCATTGGCATTTTGTACGTGAAGATTTTGTTGTTGTTGTTGCTGCTGCTGCAAACTTGCGGACTGCTGTGTTTGATTTATATTTTGCTGCTGTCCTTGCATTTTTTATAAATTCCACTTATACGAAATATTTTATCCGTTTTTAATGCGTTTTTTTATGAAATTTTTGATAATTTTTACTAAGCAGAAATTTCTTCTTTCTTTTCATCTGTCAATTTACAACAGGGCTGTATAATATTGTTGCCATATTAACAGAATTTACCCATTTTCCATACCATAAAAAATTTCCTTTATTTTTAACAGAATCCCAGAAAAAACTTTACTCAAAAAACAAAAAAAAAACCATAAATATTTGTATAACTTGATCCAACTTCATTCTCCACTGATTAAAATCTGAAAAATGTTTGTCTTTAATACAACTGTAATTCCAACGTTTGACGTGGCTTCAGGAACCTTTTACGAGAAGTTTGTGATTATAAGGTGAAAAATCAGTTTTGAAAATGTACCCTAGTTTCATTTCAAAAACATGCAGTTATTTATAACACTTGTTAGTGGGGTAGAGGTGATTCATGGTGTTTCTCTACTTCAATTCTTAACATAAATTTCTGTAATACATACATGACTTTGGAGTAAAAACTACAAGCCGAACTGAAAAAAGTATTTGTCCACAACCCGCGTTTTAGCATAATTATAGCGTTATAAAATTTTCATATCTCAAGAAATAAAATTAAATTTTTTATTTTAATATTAATGTGGCAGCACAGCTACAAATACAGGCTTACTTGCTAACATCAGGGTTGATTGAATGAAGTGAAACAAGATAAAGCATCACAAGCTCACAACATAGTGTTGCCGAATATACGGAAAATTATTTTATGGGTTTCTTACTTCTTTTCCATTACTTCATCGCTTAGCATAATCAGAAGGGAATTCAATAAATATTGAGAAATTTTTCCCAACTTCTCAACAAAATTATGTAACTAATACGTTACAACCAAAATTACTCGAAAAATAAGAAGAAACATACATCTATGTATACAGCTTCATTTTTTGATAAAAAACCCAAGTAACATTTTCGATTTCATTACGATTTAAATTACTACGCAAGCTCGCATGTTGCGCTAGTTGTTTAGGGGACGTCCATTAATTACGTGAGGTGATTTTTTGAAAATTCTGACCCCCCCTCCCATCGGAGAGATTTGGTGAGATCTGGCGGGAGTGAGATTTAAATTATAATTTTTAATGTAAATTCTATGCATTAAAAAGTTGACGTGAGGTTTTCCTTGACCCCCTCCCCGCCTTGGTGAGATTTTGCCGGACCTCCTCCCCCCCCCCTTTTTTAGCTCACGTAATTAATGGACGTCCCATTACGTCGCATGTCGTGAATTTAACACTTCAGCAGTAATTTTTTAAAAGAGCAAATTGCAAAAATAGAAAAGGAAAAATTTTGGAGCAATTCCGACTTCTATGACATTGCCTGCACTAAGAAGCATTGAAAGTAGCGTTAAAGTAATTTCAAATTACTGTTTTATCTTTTTCGTTTTACTGCGACAGCGATTAGTATGAACGCAGCGTAATATCTATCCGCGTACATTTTGTTGCATCTACGCTCGATTTAATAGAATTTTCAGAAGTTTGTTGGTATATACGGCGGCCCCCATGTAAAAGGCTGACGTTAAACACTAATGGTATTCATCTAAAAGCGCAAGTTTGCGAGGGTTTCGCGCGCACATTACTACATGCATTCTGTTATATGAAACGAACTGCACTGCTGACGCGATTTGCTCAAGTAATTTGTGTCTCCGTAAATTTAGAGAACAAAGCTAACTGGTAACACTGACAACAGAATCAATAGATGTGTTTAACTTTTGCTTTGAAGCAAGGCAAATGAAAAGCAGAACAGGTCACATTGAAAAGTATTTAAACTATATAATCCATAACAATGTATCCGAGCAATAAGATATACAGAGGGAATTTCGCGCCTGAAATCGGACATTTTAAAATGTATTTGACATATTTTTTTTATGCAGTCTTGTTTTCTTTTTCTTGGTACTTTTCCATTTCATTATTCATAGAATTTTTTTGCATACCCTACACTCACACTTAGTGCACGCTAACTTTCCTCTACCTTTTGTAACGCACATTATAAAACTGAAACTCAGGGTAAAAAATTGACTTAACTTAAGTACAATTTAATAAATACTGGTCAATAATCCTCCAAAAAAAAATTTTTTAAAAATTCAATTAAAACTGAAACATTTTTCTACTATGTATAACTAAATTAAGGCTTAAGTTCACTTTAGCTCCGCTCCCATTCGCCAATTTTTATTATTTTAAACTTTTTTTTATTTGGTTTTTAATTTTAAGAAGATATCTGTGGTCACAAGGAAACACAGCTAAACTCGATATTTGATGACAAGGCGAAACAACATAAGTTATATGACTGACACCGTTTCTTCTTGTCATCAAATATCGAGTTTAGCTGTTATTCCTTGTGGTCACAGATCAGGAGCGTCACTTCACCAAAACCTTGGGGGGGGAGGGGGACGAAAGAATTATAATTCCACCACTATTAGATGGTTTTATTGAATTGTTGTATTGAATAATACCTAGTATCAACTCCTTGGGGGGGACGCCACTCCCACAGATATATGTACATAATCCTAAACTGTCGCTCGGATCTGGTTGCGGAAGTTGCGGATATAGCTTTTGTTAAAATCATTATAAGTTGGGAATTCCTGAATGGATATCAAAAATACAGGTGCCATAAGAAATATAATTTAATGGTCTACAATAATGGTTAGCAAATCTTAGAAATTTATTCTGTAGTTTTGGAAATAAAACTATTTTTCTAAAATTTTGACCTTTTTCAAAAAATGTGTTAATGACCTATTACTCTTTTAGCAAGTCATTTTTAAGTTTTTTCTTCATATATTCAATTCTTTTATATGTTTTTTATAATTTTAAATATGTATATACATATGTATGTGAAAACCTTATCAGTCGTTTGTCTGGAATTTAAATTTTTTAAGAAAATTTCACTATAATGCTCCTTAGGGGCTTAAGGAGTGGTGCTGGAGGGGTAGTGTACATGGAAAAAAAGATTTGTCTTTTCATGAGGAACACCAAACTTCTCAATCTTGAAATAAAGAAATTCGTAGAAAAGCTTTTGTAACCGTGTCAATCACCGGTTAGCTGACCGTAATCGCGAAACGCTGACGTGTAGAGCAAAATTTGTAGCAGATTCGAACTCAGTGACCTCAAATTAACCTAAATTAAAATCAGTCCATTTTCCTTCAAAATTTAGGCTTCAAAGCCGCATACAGTGTTATCGGTAAAAAACTTAACCCGATAGCTGAGTATATATGTACCAATGGACAAAGCAAATAAAAAAATCACAATTTTGACTGTTTTCAGAGCATGGCAAATGTAAACTGTATTTTGTATACCAAAATATTGTATCTCGTTTCAAAGATAATTTTTAGAACTACAACTCTTACCCACAAGTTATATTTCTCAGTCATACAGGTAAGCTACCATTGGTCAAAATGCGTCCTTACCTCATAGTTGTCTATTATTCATAATCTTTGGTTAGTGTAAATTTTCTTCAAAACTCTCATACATGACTTATTAAGTCTTAGTGTTCTACTAAGCAAAGTTTTATCCCTAGCTTTAAATTAAAAATAAGGTTTCGATAAACAAATAAATGAGGATTTCGAAAGAAATCTGCACTTACCAATTATAAGAGTAAAGGACATGGTTTGCAAAATACAATTTGTATTATGCCATGCTAAGAAATATAGCATTTTATGTGTTGTTTGTTGTTGTATGGAGGTGCCACACTCCGTTGTACACTTACGGATGTACGAAGTACGTAAGATACATACATATGTATATATCGGCAAGAGGCAGTGGTCTAAAAAGATCAAAATCGTTTTAGACTACCAACGGAAGGTCAAAATTTAAATTCTCTCGACGTAGGTTATACACACCAGTAATATTATGTGTCATTCAACAATTCAATTATTTGATAGCGTTTAGAAAAATATGTGTACATACCTTTCGATTTTAGCTGCTGATGAATCTCTTCGTTTATAATTTTTGTCTCTGTTCTATATCTCATTAACAATGCATTGTAGCTTGTGCGACATTTGGGACATTTACCATGAGATGGTGTTATAATGGTGCCTTTACAGGAATCACAATATATTCCCATGCGTAAGTTCTACAAAAGAAGAATTTTTGTAAGATTAGAGGTGAATTGGTTGCAGAACTAATTGATATAAATATGTATAATATATCCGATCTGATCTATTTTATATATTTTGAACTCATATGATAAGTATCAAATCACTGATTCAAATATCACAAAACCTGCGTGTATAAAACACAACAAAAACCTTTATGATTTTTTAATTTTTTTCGTCGAAAACAAAAACGAAAACTAATCTTTCATCAAATGTAATCGCCCATTGCACGTCAAATGAAAAGTCGACCCGGCATCACGTCTTATATTGTCTGTTGGTCCCCCTGGACCACTTTTGCACACGTACGCCATGTGCGAGCTATGACGACCTACCCAAAGGTGCTTTTTGACTTCAAGAACAAAATTGGACTCGATTGGAGTCCATTGAACAAAAATTGTGTACAATTCCAAAAACGGATAGAGCAATGGCGAACCGTGAACTAAAAATTTCAACCCCAGCGTTAAAAAAATGTCATCACTTTTTACATCAATAGAGCGTAGTCCATTTTGCCGCCCCCTAGCTACGCTACTGGATTAGAGGTAATTGTTTACAGTGTTCGGCAATGCATAGTGAGATTTATAATCAGAACTTAAAAAGCAAGGATGTTCGAGGTGATCTTTGACTTCTAAAGGTCAAAAGTCAGCTCGAAGCTCCTTGACTTCTATAAAGCGATTATAGATCTTGCCAAAGCAAACAACATTGCTGTAGACTGTAAATAGTTTTTTCAAACAGTGGATAATTTTTTGTTTAATGGACCAAAATCAAAAATTACCTTTACATTGCGTGCAAGAAAAATTGTATATTGTTAAAGAGACTTGGGCTACTTAAATAAAGAATTAAAATGTGAAGCAATTCTAACTGAAAATGCACCACAAGACGTCAAAAACTGAAGTTCACATTTTGACCAACTATTTTTTCTTAAAAGAGCGTAAAATTATCCTTGAAACAAACCTCTATATTAGGAAATCGGTTAAGAAATAACGGTGTTATGAATTTTGAAAATTGTAAATGTTGCAAACAAAATGCGGTTTTTCTATATTTCCTAAAACAAATCTTTCGACAAAATTCAGAGAAAGTCACACGTGCTTAGCCGCGCCAATTTTCCATTTGACGTGAAATAGGCGTTTTGTCAAATGTGATTATAATTTAAGATGTTGTTACTAACGACATTTTCACAATTAATGTATAAATAATTTATAATTATCTAATACTTACGCATGGCTCCTCTACTTCATCTATTTCACAATATTTACATAAACATTCTATTTTCAACTTGTGCAAAAATTGTTTTCTCTCTTGTTTTGTGTGTCGCATGTAATGAGCTTTATATGACACCAATAGCTCTTCATCTTTTTGGATTTCTCTCAGTGCTTTGCCTATAACAAGTCCATTTTCCATGACACTAAAAAATGTTGCGAAAGACATAATTTAGAGTTTATATTTTGTTTTGTTTTAATCAACTTACACAACTTCAACATTCGGATCACATGAATGGCGAAATTTACTTAAGGTTGTGCAAAGTAATGCTATAATTTGTTGTATGCGATTGTGACGTAAATTCATTTGTAAAAAATAATCAGCAAAATGCAGATGAAAATGACGTACGAACGTCCGCACAAATTTATACCGTTCAATATCAGTCATTTGACTGATGTGTGTACAAATAAGATTAGCCGAAGTTTTTGTCATGGGCATACCAGCCGCATCTCCATAAACAAAAAAATCTTCAGAGTCAGGATTAAAATAAAGTTCAGCTATGTTATCCTTATAAGTAGATAATTGACGATGAATCGGATTACATGGTTGCGTTTGCTCTGCAGTTGGTAAAAAAGAAGTTGCTGTCTTTGTGGTTGCTTTATCAGCATGTTGATTTCTTAGTAAGGCATTCGTTTTTTTTAAAATATCACTTTCCATATTAACTTTGTAATGATTGTGCAAATTTTCAATAACACCGCCTCGGACAGGACGTATGTAGAGAGACATTTCTTCCACTTGTTGCGCAACTGTTTGATATTCGAGATTTTTGGTACGCAATGGATAGTTAAATTCAAAATCAAATGTATTAATAAGGAGATGACAGTTAAGTCGCATTAATATTGAACCAATTACAATCATTTTTTGCTTATTTGATAAACGAAGCTTTTTGTAGTACGAATCTAGAACACTTGTTTGCTTCTCAATAAAAATAGTCAAACGAAAGGCAGTTGTTAATAAAGTTGAATACTGCATGTCAGATAGTGCTTTGTAATCTGGTTTAGTTGTCAAAAGTTTTAAGTACTGCATTCCATTGATGTTCTGCTCGTTAATTATAGTTTGGAGTTTTTCTAATACAAAAGCAGCAGTTGTTAATTTTCTAAGTTAAGAAAAAAATAATAGTTACAATATTATTTTAAATATAAGTGGTAGTACTAATAAGCTCAGCTAGATATAAAATTATGACAGAAATTTTCTTTTATTCATTACATGTGATATGAAAAGAAACTTTCACGTTTGCACCACAGTATAATCTTTACATAATACTTAAGTTATCTTCGTACAACATTGTATACAATATTGTTCCATTTATAAGCATTAACATGACATTCAATTTAAATGTCATCTATTTTTAAATTTGTTACTTTTTTGTAACGCATATCACTTATAATGGCGGAATAATTAAATAACCTCTATCATTTTAAAAAATAGGAGCATAAAATACATGGAGCTAAGAGCAATAAGAAACAATTTCTCACTTTTATTGGATTTCTGCAAGATCAATCCATGAATAACTCTCCATTCCCAATTTGGTGACTAAAATTAAATTTTTTTAGTAATTTTTCGCAGACTGCTTCCTTGGCCAACTTAAAGTTATAACTTATATGTATGGTATGTAGGAAATTTTTTTCTGTCATAATCTTACACGGAACAAGTACATATGTATGTATACCTTACCGAAATTGCTTTAAACTAAAAACTCGTTCATGCAACACTGCCGAAATTCTTAAAAAAATTCTATACAAATTACTAGCATCAAGTATTAATAAAATAAGGAATTTGTAGCCGACACATTCGTTACGATGGGTTTCCTCATCTTTACGCATGCACTTAAGAGAGCAATAAGTTTTGTATCGACATGTAAGGCAAGTGTAAATGTGTTCTTTTCGTTGAAGGCACTGTTCGCATTGCACAAATGGTGTATCGATGCTCTGTAAGATTGGATGCTCCACGAGGACAATACTACCTTTTGGTATAGAGCAGTTTGCAAAAACACCGTGGATCTCACTGGATTCAGATTTTTTAGAGCTGTAAAAATAGTTTATTTTATTTATATATTTATTAATTGTTTACATTTCCTTAAGCCACTTATTTATAGAGGATGGCGTATGAGTCACGCATTGATTTGAATACGAGGGTAAAATGAAAAATTCTCAGAAACAACCGTCACAGCAGTGGGTGAGAGCCGATGGCCTTGAATTTAAACAAGCAAAGTTGATCTTATGTACCGGAAGTGTACTAGAAATGTTCAAGGATACTTTAATAGATTATACTATTTCATTTGGCTTTTTATCTTTGCAGTAAACAGAGAATCACAAAAAAAATTGAATAAATTTTTTAAAATAATTTTTTTTTTAAATTCGTAAATATATCGCACCGTCAAAACAAAAGGGCCGCAAATCATAATAGTGAATTTTCGAGTTATGTATACCACTAAATAGCTTATTTAATATTCTTAATTTTAGTTTTGTCATCATATTTCTAGCTTAACTAATGACTTCTTAAATTAGTTTTTAGACAAGGTATAATTTGTTCTGTATTTTTTTTTTAACAAAACAACACCGCCTCATTCCAAAATAATTACATTTGTCTGGTAAAATATAGAAAAAAACATTAAGGCAAAATAGCCTTAAATCGAAAAGGCATTTTTAATTTTTTTCCGCTTAGGTTTTTACAGTAGTATATCAAAACAATGCAGTATAGTTCTTAAAAATCAAAAAAATTTTAAATCAAAGTAATTCCAAAACTGCCCCATTCCAAAATATGTCAATGTTACTCTATAGATTTCTAAGGTAAATGTGTAGTATTTCGTTTTAAGGCACTTTTGCATGTATGAAATTTTTGAAATTTGAAATTGCTCAACTTCTTTTAAAGAGGTAGCAGCCCTTTTATTCAGTACTATTGAGAGTGTGGCATTGAAAAGTGTTTAATTAAAAATATTCAGTGTTAAAAAAACAAATGGCATTTTCTCGCGGAAAATTAATCTTAGTCTTGCTAACAATCGAAGTGCAACCAATGATTTCATGATTTTACCAGAAAGTGGAAGAAATGTTCCCGAACAAAGTACCAGTACAACTTCGACCAATAATTTTGATTCTGGTAATTTGTGTTACGTTTTATGTATGTATGTAGGCATCTATTAAATTTAAAATTTTTAATTAAGGAAATACACTAGAATTAAATCGACACAGTAGTGAAAATGAAGCTCAATGTTTTTCGGACATTAGCAGTGATGACACAAGCAGATGGAGATTGGTTGCCAGTATTGGAAAAAGATATTTCGGTACGAGAACAGGACGATGACACTGCATCAGAAAAAACTATAGTTGAAAACTTTTTTTTCGAGAGTTATGAAAATGCTGTTGATAAAAATGTATACATATGTGAAGATGCAATTACTCAAGATCAAATGGATAACAACGAAATTGAAAGATTTTCTAGCCGAAAGAGAAAGCGGTGCCCGGAAACGTGGAAAAAAAACGTTGCAAAAAATTAAGGAATACTGGTAAAGAATTTGTCAACAAGTCAGGTAAATTAGTACCAGAACGAGTTCTAAGGCCAAAATGTAATGAAAATTGTAAATTTAAATGCCAATACATAATAGAAACTGATAAACGGCAGGAAATTTTAGAAAAATATTGGGCTATTGGTGACGTAACGCGTCAACGAATTTTTATTGCAAATTGTATGGAAAGAATAACAACTAGATATCGTTATGTTCGCGAAGGATCAAATAGAATCGGCCTTAACAACTCTTATTTTCTAAACGTTGGATCCGAAAAATTACGGGTTTGTAAACAATTTTTTATGGCAACGCTTTCAATAAGTGATAGAACAACTCGAACAGCTATAAAAAATATGATAAGTCTTTAAACATTGTGGGTCAGGAACTAAGAGGCAAGCATGGCAATCAATCTAAGACTGATGAAAATACTGTAACATGTATTAAAGCACATATCAACTCATTTCCTCGTATTGAATCACATTATTTACGTCAGCAAACAAAACGCGAATATATTTCTGGGGATCTAACATTAGCCGAAATGTACAGACTTTACATTGAAATGTGTGAGAAAAGAAATTTACAGCCAGCCAAAAAACAAATTTACACCAACATTTTTAATACCCAGTTTAATATTGGGTTCTTTCATCCAAAGAAGGATCAATGCTCGTTTTGTGTAAGCTATGAAATAGTTCACAGACCGATAAAGAAAATAAGCAAGGTGCATTTGAAGTACACAGAAATCAAGTAAAAATTTCCAGGGACATAAAAGAAGAAGCAAAAAATGTTGCAATCGCAAACAGTCACAAGATGGTTGCTGCGTGTTACGATTTACAAGCAGTATTAACAACTCCTTCTGGAAAAGTATCGAATTTTCATTATTGCAGAAAGTTTGCCTCTTACAATTTTACAGTTTTTGATATGGGAAATAGAAAAGGATTCTGTTACCTATGGAATGAAGATCAAGGAATGCGAGGAGCAAACGAAATTGGGACTGGCATATTAAACTTTTTAATATCAAACTGTACCAAAAAGGACGTTGTGTTCTTTTCCGATAATTGCGCCGGTCAGAATAAAAACAAGTTTATTGTTTTTCTATATGTTTACGCTGTAACAAAATGTGAGATTTTATCAATAACACACAATTTTTTAATAGTTGGTCATACGCAAAACGAAGGGGATGCCATGCATTCGGTTATTGAAAAGGCCAAAAAACGTACTTTAAATGGAGGATCTATTTATTCGCCCCATCAATGGGCACCTCTGATACAAGGTGCAAAGAAAACTGGAACTCAATTTACAGTAAAAGAATTAAGCTTTGATGACTTTTTCGACTTTAAGGATATGACGTTAAATTTCGGAAATAATTTCAAAACTAATACATTGGGTGAAAAGGTAATCTGGAATGAAATCAAAATAATTAAGGTAACGAAAGAGAAGCCTGACTCATTTTTCTATAAAACAAATTATGATCAAAACACATTTATGGAAATTAATTTACACAAAAAAACAAGGAGCAAGAAAAATAATTTTGATTTAAATTCATTTCAACCTAAAAAGTTATATTGCGAAAGTATTGGCATCGATGAATTAAAAAAAAAGGATTTGGTCAGCTTGTGCAAAGCAAATGTTATTCCAAGATCACATCATGATTTCTTCTTAAATTTGAAAATTAAGAAAATCAAAAAATTAACCGGAATTGATAATGACGAATTCGAAACTAATATTTCCGATGATGAATTTGGAGGCAATTAACAACAAGTTTGATGCATTTTTCTTCATAATTATTTTCTGATTTTTCAGTATGCTCATAATAAATAATTTTAATTTGATTAAATAATCGTATAAGTTTCTGAATGTTTGAATTGAAATATTAAACTCTTTTTTTGTTTTTGTGAAAATAAAAGCACATGTTGAATTAAAAAAAATTTTTTTTTGATTTCAGCCTTAGTTATAGAATTTATATATGCAAGATAAAATATTCTAAATTTAGATTAGGTAGTTTTATAAAGGAACAAATTGTCCGTTTTTTACATGTGACTCACTTTTGAAGAAACTTTATTAAGTACTATACCGCCACAAAGCAAAATCCAACTCTAAGTTTCAAAAAAATGTTAATGCAAAAATGCCATAAGACGAAAAGCATACAACTTCGTGAATACATTGTAATGAGAAAACTGCCATATATTAAAAAATGAACTTTTGTTATTCAAGATCATTAGAGCAAAAGGGTACCAAGAGAAAATATCTTAGGATTTTATGTAATGAACGCAAAGCAAAAAAGCCACAAGATAATATATATCGTTGTCTTTAAAATTATTTCAATTCAAGACTGTCATAGTTATAGATATGGCTGTCTTCAAATTCAGTGAAAAATTTTAGATTTTCTTGATCTCAATTTTCTCGAAACTTGAAATTTTGAGATGCGGCTCTTTTGTTTTGACGGTGCGATATTACCGAGATATTTTGGAATCTTTAAGTAGAAATATTCGACTGTATGAAGAATTTAATAATTGCGAATCTTGAAAAAAAATTTGACATCATTTAAGAAATTAGTACATACATACATCAACAGCAGTACTGGTACTGTACCAAATGTGTACATAAAAAAACAGCACTTTTACTTCCTATACGAGTAGCCTTAATTATGAAAATAACAAAACCTACAAAGGAAAACATAAATTGGATTTAAGTCAGAAAGTTCAATACTTCATTTTTGTGTATTCAGAAATATTCCTAAGCAATTCCTAAGTGTACTAAAATAGTCAATATCGGTGTTTTTGAAACATTTATTTCAAAGACCATATGCGATAGAAAGAAAAAATTAATCCCAGGTTAATCAGCTTCAAAAAATACATAAGAACTAATAAAAATAAACAAAATTGTTTTTAACTTACATATATGTACATGTAACGGAGGATAAAGGTATATCTTCGCTTGTATTAAATCCTTTGAATGGAACACAAAAATAAATATCCTCTCGAATTTTTGGTACCATGTCTTCAATGGTATCAAGTTCTTGAGCAAAATTCGATATATGCCGATTAGTTCTCTCTAAAAATTTTTATTTTATTATTATGTATTTATTTGACAGTAAATGTTGTGCAAGTATAATACAAATATAAAACATACCTAAATTCGGTTTTTCAAAACATTCCTTTGAGATTAAAGCTGAAAAAAAATTTTACGATTATTTATGAATCGGAAAATTATATGATTTGAAAGACCATCAACGGCACTCCAGAAATAAGTTCAACCGTCCAGTCTTAGTGTCCTGAGCCTGGAAAATGGGAGAACGCAGAGTTTGTTTTTTTACTCCAGTAATAGGAGTTATTCTATTAGAGCCTTGGTGCTCGGCGCATGACATTGGTTTTGGAGTTAAGGCTACATACAGTGTTGGAAAAAATAATAGGGACAAACGCTTCAATTTATTTATTATTGCATAATTTTTTCTGTTAAATACTGTTTTTAATGGAATTGACTGTAAAGTATCGTTATTTAACAGGACTTAATTTAGCAATATTATTCAAGTATGAATGCGCACTCATTTTCCATGGAACCGCCATTGAATGCCTTTTGGCTGGAAAAAATAATAGGGACAAAAGTTATTATTCAAAAAAATGAATACAGTTTTTTAAATTTTGCTTACATAATTTTTATACAGTAGTCGGCTTTCAATACTGAATACGAATATGGGAGCAAAAGTTGGGTGGCGCATCTATTTTCTGAGATATAGCCATCGGAAGTCGGGGATATAGCTTTTAATGAAATCGTCATAATTTGGGAACCCCTGAATCGACTTTCAAAATATGGATGTCATATGAAAGATAATTTAATGAACCATAATATAAGCTCATAAAAATTTTAAATTTCAGCTATAGTTTTTGAAAGTTTTCGAAATATGACAATTTATCTAAATTTCAGGTCAACTTTTTCTTAAAAAACCATTATTTTTTGAAAAAATTTTTATTTTACAAACATTTTAATTAATACATAAGAAAGCGCATTTTATGCCTTTTCAAATGGTATGCTATTCTGAGTTGGTTTTTCATGGCCAACCAGATTTTTTAAGGATGGAAAATTAACGAGCTCTAGAAATTTACTTGAAATATTGGATCGCTTAATATTTTATTAAAATTTTTATTTTTTTTTGTGAAAAATACCACCGCAAACAAATATGTTATTGTTCTAATTATTGTTATTGTTGAAACTGTTGCTTTAGTTATCCTTTTTGTTGTTGTTGGTGTTCTTGCTTTTGTTTTTTCAACAAATCTCAAAATTTCAAGTAAATTTCTAAAGCTCGTTAATTTTCCATCCTTAAAAAATCTGGTTGGCCATGAAAAACCAACTCAGAATAGCATACCGTTTGAAAGGGTATAAAATGCGCTTTCTTATGTATTAATTAAAATGTTTGTAAAATAAAAATTTTTTCAAAAAATAACGGTTTTTTAAGAAAAAGTTGACCTGAAATTTAGATAAATTGTTATATTTCGAAAACTTTCAAAAACTATAGCTGAAATTTAAAATTTTTATGAGCTTATATTATGGTTCATTAAATTTTCTTTCATATGACATCCATATTTTGAAAGTCGATTCAGGGGTTCCCAAATTATGACGATTTCATTAAAGCCTATATCCCCGACTTCCGATGGCTATATCTCAGAAAATAGATGCGCCACCCAACTTTTGATTCCATATTCGTATTCAGTATTGAAAGCCGACTACAGTATAAAAATTATGTAAGCAATATTTAAAAAACTGTATTAATTTTTTTGAATAATAACTTTTGTCCCTATTATTTTTTCCAGCCAAAGGACATTCAATGGCGGTTCCATGGAAAATGAGTGCGCATTCATACTTGAATAATATTGCTGAATTAAGTCCTGTTAGATAACGATACTTTACAGTCAATTCCATTAAAAATAGATTTTAGCAGAAAAAATTATGCAATAATAAATAAATTGATGCGTTTGTCCCTATTATTTTTTCCAACACTGTATATGTATTATTAAAAAAAATACCTTAAGAATGAGGTCCCATTCCCAAAGCTTTGGTAAGACATTGAACGGTCCTAAACGCCAAGACTCGAGGGTTGAACATACTACAGAAATGCTGTTCGTCAAAACTATACATTGCTCTGAAGATTCATTAGCAAAGCATTATGAAGAAATAAAAATGTTGTCTAATTTGTCTGCTACATGAGACATTCTATGTTTTTATATTATTTGACAGTTTGTTAGATTTCCATTTTGCATACCTACCTTTGTATTTATTAAAGTTTTTTAAATATTCTTTAGACTTTTCGTATTGTCGCATTAAATAGTGGCAAATAGTTAAGTTTCCGTTGATTTCACACATTTCTTCTACATCATTAGTTTGCGATCCAACATAAAGAAACATTTCAAAGTCCATTGATGCTGCCTAATTTTACGTAAATAAATGAAATTTTTCTTAATAAATCAAACATTCCGTATCAATTCTTATATACCTCAAAGCAGCATTGTTGAAATAGACAATTTCCACGTAACTTTAACGCAATGGGTAAGACTGGAGAGTCTTTCGGTGCGCGCAGCACAATTCCATTTAGTAATTGCATACCCTATGAAAGAGTTGAAAATACATTTTAATAATTTTACAAAAAAACATTAGTGCCGATTATTAAGTACTAATCTAACCGAGATAGAATCACAGTCTTACAATGGGGCCAAATTTAGGAACTAGTGGCGTAAACTATGTAGGTATTTCTTCTTAAACTACTGACCCATTTTAAGAAGCGAAGAGACATTCTTTTTGAAATATGTATTCAATATACACAGAAGTATTCATGATAAATTGTGGAAAAGAGGGCGAGAAAGCTTGGGAGAAAAATATATGTATTTATTTCCTAATAAGTTACAAATACTAATCATAATACATATGTACAATCAAAAAATTGGCATGAAAGGTGGTGCTTAATAGCTACTAGTAGTAGGAAGACAAAAAGGTTATACAGGGTGTTCCATTTTAACTTACACAGCTGAATAAGTCAAAAGTCAAGTTAGAGGTCTTGGTATTGTGATGAGTTACACATGTTTTGAGCGCTTGATTTTTTGCTACTTTTGTTTACCTTGAATTTTTGTTGTTGTTAGCTAACGGAATAACATTTTTGTTTTTGGTAAAAAATCAGCAATAAGTGAAGTTAATAAAACTAACATAAAATAAAATTCAAAGTTATTGTTTCACGAAAATGATTTGATGTTTCTTCAAAAGTAATTTCAGTTGCAAAGCATTTGAGCGTTACTGTACATTTTCAAGGTTATTTGAAGGTTAACTTTAGTTTTTCCAATGGAAACCCTGATTTTTGACCTAGGATTCCGGAAGAGAACAAAATTCTACGTTTAGATAGGTATTCATGTTAGAGGTCAAAGTGACCCCTGAAGCTCATTTCAAGGTCAAATTCCCGCTTGGTGCAGAAAAGCTAGTAACCATTGGCTGGGCCGCTGCAGAATCTTGCCTTAACTGGCTGCAGCTTTTATGCACCAAGCGGGTTGAGATTGGGAGACTGCGTCGGCCATGACATGATATCAACTTGTTTTTCCACAAGCCAAGATTTTATAAGCTTTAAACTATGATTTTGACCATTATCATGTTGAATTGTCCAAGGAAGTGACATGTTTCACCCAATAAATGGGAAAATAATATTGCTTAAAATGGTTTTTTAGCCAGCTGCTGTCATCGTGCCTTCAATGCGCTTAATGGGACCAACTCTATCCATCGAGAAACAACTCCAGGCCATCACGTTCTAACCTCCGTGTTTAACTTTAGGTGTTCTGTATTTGGGATTGAGGTTTTTACACTGAGGTTGACGTACTTAGACTTACAATATGGTACACGAATGTTAAATTTAGGTTCGTTAGTCCTTGTTATTTCTCGGGGAATAAAATAGTTATTCCTCGCAACATCAGTGTACAAAGCTCAATCCCAAATACAGAACACCTAAAGTTAAACACGGAGGTTAGAACGTGATGGCCTTGAGTTTTTTCTCGAGTTCGGCTGCCCTACACTCGTAGCACTGTATAGAGGGCTAAGATTTGGTTGAGGTACTAGACAAGGTGCAAGGTATCCCCCATATCTTAATCTGCCGCGCAGATATGTACATACATACATACGCATATGTATGTACATACATATGTATATGATATCGAAGTTGCCTTTGTTATGGTTATGCCTCGATTGCACTAATTTTTCCAAATACTGACGATATTTATCGGTCTAGTACAGTTTCGGGAATAGTTTACTTTAGCTCACATTCTCCAATTTTTTTTTTTTTTTTAGGGGTAAAAGGGGGTTAAAAATAAATAAAAAGTATGAAAAAAAAAAGTGTCGCTCGGATCTGGTTTCGGAGATATAGCCATCGGAAGTTGCGGATATAGCTTTTGGAAAAATTATTATAAGTTCGGAACCGCTCCATGGATATCAAAAATTTGGGTGTCCAAGAAAAGATTGCGCGCGCGATTTTTAATAAAAATTTTTCACCTGCGGCGCTTTCTTTTTCAATACGACACATTATAAAACACAAAAATTTTTATTAAAAAGTAAGAATCGTCTTATGTATAATCCGTTATAATAATCCGTTAGAAAACGCGCGCGATTTTTAATAAAAAATTTTAAGTTTTATAATGAGAATCGTCTTATAATAATTGTTGTTGTTGTTGTTGTTTTTTTATTGTTTTTATCCATATATACATAGTTTTCATAAGAATTCATTGAATAAATTTTTTTGTTTTTCGGTCAAAAAGGGGTTAAATATGCAAAAATTTGGAACAAACGATACACCATTTTAGGTCATTCAGACATTTTTTGGAAAAAATAACGGTTTTTTACAAAACAATTGGTCAAAATTTTAGAAAAATCGTAATATCTCCAAAACTATGGGTTAAATTTCTTAGGCTTGCCATTAAGGCCATTAAATTATCTTTCTTTGGAGACCCATATTTTTGATATCCATGCAGCGGTTCCGAACTTATAATGATTTTTCCAAAAGCTATATCCGCAACTTTCAATGGCTATATCTCCGAAACCAGATCCGAGCGACTTTTTTTGATTACATATTTCTTCTTAGAATTAAAAAGCACATAAGATAAGTTTGGTTTTAAAAAGGTTTGCGAATGTGAGCTAAAGTAAACTTAAGCCCAGTTTCGAAATACCGAATATTTATCATATACGCTAATTAAAATAATATAAGACAATATTTGACGATCGAATCTTTAACATATTGATATGAATATGATTTTATATCTCGTTTGGATTTTGATTGATTTCAAAGTCAAACTTGGCGACCGGAAAACTAAAACAGTTCCAGCAATTGAAAATGGTATGAAATCAAATTAGCATTTTCTTCAATTTAACGTTGCTATCTCAAATAATTAATATGGAATTTGAATAGCTACCTTAAAAATATTCTGTCGTTCTTTGCTGTGTATTAATTCAGTCACGTTCCGAAATTGGTCAGCAGCCTGGTTAAAATTGAACTTGAAATATGCATCAGTCTCGTGATAAAGTATCATAAGGAATTTATCAGTCTCGCTGTAAAAATTGTTTTAGTTAAATTGTCTTCCGAAATTCTGAACTCGAAATTCTTACTCAACATTCCGTTTGTTCAGCGTCCAGTCGAAAAGAATATATTCGGGCAATTCCCGATCCCAGAATATACTTGGCGTTGACAGTTGTAATGGTATTCGATGCATTTTATGAAATAATTTTTCTTTTTATATATTTTCTGAATTTACGAATTTTTTTAAAATTTTTCACTGCAACGAAAGCTTTTTGACGATTTGAATGAAAAATAATCGAAAACATAACGGGATTATTTTAATATCACCACCGTTCTCAAATGAACGGCTGAATATGAATGTGTTAGCGTTGCCAACTAAATAAATTCTTTTTATGAAATATCAGAATCGAGCGGCATGCCTACATCCTTTCTACATTCGTTTGTAATACACGTTTTTTGTCTTTAGAAGGACATGTCACTTTAAAGAATCTTTTGTTGATTGCTGCAAAAGCTCAAAACAATTGTTTATTATAGTAAAACACAAGAACTTCGACGAATATTTCGCTCTTTATAAAATATAAACTCGATTTGCGCAGGAATTGAGTAAAACACGCAATTGTCAAAAAACACAAGGTATGTTGTCAGAAAAGCAAGAAGAAAGAAAAAGAATAATTGGATGTGTTTAGTGTGTTAATCATACGTTTGACATATGAGGCAGTGTTGCCGAAGCTTTCATAAAATGTTTAAAAAAAAATTTTAACAAAAAATTTCGCTAATAATAAGTTTATTTTTTCAATAACATTTCAAATTAACATAGAACATGTCAATTGCATTTGTGTTAAGTTAAGCTTGGTGGGTATGATCGTCTATTAATTCGACTTTCAATTAGACCATATTGTTTTCTATGTGGATAATTAAATTCAGCATGTCATATCTATATTCAAAAATAGAGTAATTTTTACAACTGGTAAACTGTTTGTTGCCTTAATCTTAAGTTTATTTTTTGGGTTGCTTTAAATAGTTTCAATCGTTCGGTAATGGATCGATCTACTTCATATACTCATCTTGTCCAATCAGTTCGTCTGAAATGTTCTTGAAATAATGTGACATTGGTGGAATCCATAGCTGGGCTTTAACTCGTTAATCGTTAATTAACGAAGTTAACATATCGAATAACGGAATAACTTTTAAGTTTGCTTTAAAAACTGTTAACGGACTCGTTAACTTTCGTTAAATTTCCTCAAGTCAGTTAATCGTCAATCCTATTTACCAAAAACTTTTGCCGACGACAAGTACCTTCGGTGCCCTCGATCGTATTCAAGAAGAAGCCCAAGCATATCTCGGGTCACTACTACCGACAATTGCAACTGTCTTTAAATTAAAAAATATAAAGTTTAAGGGCCTAGCAAGCTACACAGCCTTAGCACATGCCTTATTAAATGGCATAGAGAAAAGGTTTGGATCACTACTGGAAGACCGACAGTGCTAATTTGATACGGCTTTTCACACGAAGTTCCAGGTGATATGACTGGAGACGTATGAATGCAGTTGAGTGGATGTAGTAAAAATGTGCATGGAAGAAAGGTCGAAGAGACGTTACGCCAAGAAGCTGCCGAAAGTTCGAAGGACAGACTTATTTAAGTGGCCGAGGCAGCAACGCGTGTAACAACGACGATGATGAGAAAAACTTTTTCAATTCTGTCACTCAAACTGAAGAAAAACATAAGAGCTACAAATTTATAAATATGCAGTAAAGCTCAAAATATCATCAAAATGATGGCATTTGGGTTTTGTGAAAATGTACTGAATCTAAACTTCAAATGTACTTTTTAGAGGTCTAATGTATTTTTTTGTCTGGAATACCCAATTTTTCTAAAATTCAGAAAATTTTTCTAATGATACCTAAAAAAATCTCCCCACTTTTGGCATCTCAAAAACTCTACCAAAATGAGATATATTTCACAATAAAAATTACAAAATGTCCACCTATACACATTACGATAAACTATCTCGAACTATTTTATATTCATTTATTAAAGAAAGAGGTTATTATTATAAATTGTCCAAATGTACCGAAAATGTACTGAAAATCTGCTGAAAATACGCCAAATGTAATGAAAATTCGCCAAGTGTACCGAATGAACTGAAAACTTGTCCAATGTACTGACAACGATTTTTCATGACCCAAATGTACCAAAAAAGTACAAATGTACCAAAAATGCCCCCACTGGGCTAGACAGGAAATCAGAAGACTTGTTTAACGATGCGGCATTCCTCGGGGAACAGATATTCATATATACATATGTATTGTAAATTAAATATAGTAATACTATACCCTCAAGCGCTGCAGTTGATCGTCGAAACGAGCTTCGCTTTCAGAGGACAACATATTAATGCTCATGAAGGGGAATATCCACATTATGCCTGATGACTAAATTAAACACTCCAATTAAACACGCCTTTTTTTTGTTCCTAACCTGTTCACTTCCAGAACCCAAACCAACAGTTTTTATAAGATCACTAACGAAAACGGATTAACGGATTAAAGATTAACGTTAACTTGCGTTAAATCTTCCAAAATATAACGCTTTAACGTTTAACGAAGTTAAATTTTTAAGTAACGGATAAGCGATTAACGAAGTTAACTTTTTGATTAACAGTGCTCAGCTATAGTGGAATCAATATGCTCCAGGCTAAACATCTACCTTTTCATTGTCTTATATTCCCGTTATATATATATATATATTTGATTATATCAGTAGCCTATATTTCCCTTAACGTTAACAAAGTTGCCCCTCTGGTATCGAAATATTTCTGCTTGAAATACAATACAATCTAATGGACTTATCGCTTTCAAGAGATACATTTCGTTGCAGTTTATCTCGCATTCCATTTTAGACTTTGAAAACGGTTATATAAAGGCTCTCATTGTCCTAAATTGTTAAACTGTGGGAAATCGCACTATTATACTTTTTCCAAAATCTATGGAATGTGCAATGTTATCTGTCTGAGTAATTTTAGGCAAAATAGTTGTATGTTATTTGAATCCACAGGTTTCTCTGTTGGTAAAATGTTTAAAATTAGTTCAATTACTTTTGTTAAAATACTTAGTTCTCATTGCCCTAGACCAGTGATGGCGAACCTTTTAGAGCTTGCGTGTCATACATTTTTTTTATATATAATAATATGACGCGCGCCGTGAAGATAAAATAAAAACAAGCCCTAATATGTTTATGTAAATAAATTTAAGAACCATAATAACAAATAATTTTGTGTTAAAAAATTAATGTTTAAAAATTAATAAAAAAATAAAAATTTTAATATAATAAAATAAAGAATAACACTAGTTTACACTCGAAATGTTCCATTGATAAGAAGTTACTTTTCTAATGTACTTTTTCCTGCTGAATTCGGAAATGAAATTAAAAATTTTTTTAATGGTACAGTTTTCGAGATATTGTGTTTTTTTTAATTTTTTCGACCTTCTTTCACTTTAAAATTCATATCTTGAGCTATGAATGTCCAATTTCATTGTGCTTGGCACCAAATTAAAGGTATTAAAATGATATCGATGTTAAAGATATCGATGAAAACAGGCAAGATTGTAAAAAAAAACAAATTATACATTTGATTCTGTGGCCACGAAAAAATAAAAATAAAATAAATACAAATAATTTAAATAATTTTACTACATGTTCGTAAAGCTGATACTTTTACGCAAAAATTAAGAAATACCAAAAGAAAATCGATCTTATGACAACGTTAGGAACGATTGAATGAGTGAATCCAATGCAACATTTTCTGAATATATTAATTTTTTCGACAATTTGTTGAGTTTAATGGTAACAAAAAAAAGTTTTTGTTTTTGTTCCTTTGATGAAAGGTTACTTTTCTTTGTGCCTTTTCCCGCTGAATTCGAAAATGAAAATGAAAATAAATTTTTTTTTAGGGTACAATTTTTGAGATATTGTGGTTTTCTAATTTTTTCGATTTTTTTTCACTTTAAAATTTATATCTCGAGCTAGAAATGCTCAATTTAATGGTTTTTGATACCAAATTAAAGGTATTAAAATGACAAACAAATATATGAGTGAACTATTTTATAGGATGAGCGATTGAAAAAATATTACTGAAAAATTACCAGATTTTTATAAAAATCAAGTCTTACAGTTGATTCTGTGGCCTCGAAGAACTAGAAATGTAAGTTTTTCGACCTAGTTTCTTTCCGCAATAACCGGTGCATTCTGAGCTATCAGAAATTTTAAACAAACTTATTTTGATAATACTAAAATAGCAAAAAATATAGAAATTAAACTCAACAAATTGTCGAAAAAATTAATTTATTAAGAAAATATGGACTTGGAATTATTCATTCAATCGGTCCCAACTTCGTCATTTTGCAATCAATTTTTTTTTTTTGCTTTACGTAAACGAAATAATATTTGAAGTTTTTCACCGATTTCTATTTTTTTCGTGGCCACAAGTACACTGCAAAATTTAATTTTTATAAACTACTAGTTTGTTTGTTCACCGATATCATCTAAATCACTTATGTAATTAAAGATCTAAGTATGTATTTGCAAAAAAAAAACTTAAAATGTCATTATTAATGAGATTTCTGTTGTTGTATGCTGAATGATAAATATTTTATATTTCGCTCATAACTCGTAGCTTTTAATAAAATACAAGAGGTACTGCTATCGTCTGTTAGTCTATTTCTCATGTCTGATTTAATCAAATTCATTGAAGAAAACGATGTTTCACAAGAATAAGTCGATGGAAATATTGTTAGCCAATGCTATTTTTTAAGGCATGAAAAATTATCTGGAATAGATTTCCAAGTTGTTAGTATTTTATATTCAGTATTTCTCTGGACCACTCCAATTAATCTATCTTTTTCGATTTCTTCCAAAATGATTCTTAAATCTATGAATTTTTGTTTCCATATCGAACTACAATATGTAGATTGAAAATCCATCAATTGCATCTCGAAGTTTTCTAAATTCATGAACTGAAATAATGTTAAATTTAACTGTTCGTAAGTATATGTATCTGGACGGAAATGAAAAGAATATTGGATTTACAATTTGTAAAAAATTTATTGTTAAAAAAGTAAATTTTTAAAACAAATATGTATTTAAAATTTTTTACTTAAAATCGTAAAAATGTCGGGTGTCATTAAAATTCTCTCGCGTACCACTCGAGCTTCGCCATCACTGCCCTAGACATTGTTAAAAAACCTTACCATACAATTTTCTCTATTTCATCTATGTACGTTGTTTTGTATTATGAGATATGGGGACCATACTAAGCTACCATATGATAAAATGGGTTCAGCAATTGCCGTGTATATTCAGTGTATAAATTCCGGCTCAAGGCACCATTCTAGTAAATATATTTTATGACATGAATAGAAGGGTAACTAAGCCGTTTTTACTCTTTCTAGAATATTTATTTTGCAGTTAAGTACATTATGCCTAAGAATTTTGCGCTCTCGCTGAACTCGTGTGTTGAGTTATTTATACCAGCGGTGGGCATGGAAGTCTAGCAAAAGGGCGCAAGAACAAAATCAAGTAACAAAAAACGAAATTTTACAGTTTTTTTGCTATAATTGCTACATTCGTCGATACACAATGCGGCTCCTTCGCTAATACCTTTGTGTGTTGTTTTTGTTTTCAATTGAACTCAAGGCAACGCTGTGCATCGATTGCGTTGAAATTCAGCGAATTGTTTTTTGGCTGCTTGTAAGTCGAATAACGGTTCGGGCCATGAGGGCGAAAAGTGCCACTACGTGCCCCTCGCTGGTTTATACTATTAGATAATGTGAACTTAAAAATTTTTCTTTATTTCTAAAAAATACTAATTCGGTTTAAGTTAGGAAATTGGTTGACCAGTTCGCTTAAGTCCTTAGATTGAAGATAACTAATTGTAGGTATTTAAGGGAATTCTTGTTGACAGTACTACTAAGTTGGTAATGGAAATTTATATGAGAATAGAAATTTTTCAATTATTGCTAGACTTTAGTGATAATGGAAATTTTCAATTATCACTTAAGTTTAGTAATAATTGAAAAATGTGCCACTACTAGTTTAAAATGATTTGGTGGTCTGTATCACTAAACTTTAGTAAAAAATTAAAAGTTATGTGTTATAGCCTAATGAGAATTCCGGCGTAAATGCCGTTACGGCTGACGATAGAAGATTTGGTTTTAACTTTACCGTCGCTGTTGAGAGAGTACAGAGAAAAGAGAGGACATTATGCATTAAACAGAATTCCGGCGTACGACGTAAATACCGCCAGCGTAAAATTGTTGCTGCGAAAATCGTATGGGGGAAGAGAGCTCTACTCTCTTTACCGCGACGGTAAAATTAAAACCAAATCTAATGCTAGATACACACTAGGCAACCGTTGTAGCAACGTGTTGCAGCATCGTGTTTTGCTTGTTCACTACACACGTGGAAATTGTCGTCGCAACCTCAGTACTGTGTGTAGCTGTGGTACAGAAAAGACAAATTGAATTTTTTATACAAGATATGTTCCATCACTCTATCAAACTTTTATATTGGTTAATAAAGTTAACGTAATTTTCATTATTTGCAATTTCAATTTTTATTCCCTCTTTTTTCCACTTAATTTCGCTCCTTGCAAACCTGCTTACTCGCATGTTACCGACGAACTGACCGAGTAAATGCAGTACACTAGGGATGGCCAGCTGCCGTGCCCAAAAGTCGACGTTTACAACAAACATTTCGCGCTAGTATGTGTACAAATGTGTGAAGAAATTCCACCGAAAAAAAAAATGAAAATAAGTGAGTTTTGTCTTTTCCACGTATAGAAAAAATTACCCAGTATAAATTCGTGCATCACTGATGTTAATAAATAAAGATAAATGTTGGCATATAAAATAATTGTATTTTTATTTAACAACTAAAAGAAAACATTTCATAAATCTTATACATATTATGTATACATATGTATGTTATACAAACATATTAACAGCGTTTACTTAAAATAAGACTTTCAATATTTTGTGATGACGCCAGACGCAATATCGGTGACTATTTTGCCATGAAATTGAATTTTTTTACAACAATTAAATAATATTTAAATAATACATGCTTAAAAAATTGCCTTTCGCATAAATAAGGTTTTTGTTTGCATTTGTTTTGTTTTTGCACGTTTGATTCCGACTGGGTTTCTCGCATATTCAATTTTCACGCGAATCAGCGCATAGAAATCAGCAATTGCACGACGGGCCGAATGATGGCCCGAAACGGGCAATGTGACCGCGGGAGGGTAAATGGCCAACACTACAGTACACAATGATACACACGAGGCAACGGTTGCAGTAACCGACCAAAAATATCAAAATCTTTTGATATATCTAGCAACGGTTGGGGCAACACGAAAATCAATGGCAACACAGCTACACACGAAGCAACGGTTGCTTCAACATGGCTGTGTTGCTGCAATGGTTGCCTCGTGTGTATCTAGCTTAAACAGAATTCCGGCGACAATGCCGCGGCGGCTGACGTTAGAATTAGATTTGGTTTTAATTTTACGGTCGGCGTTGAGAGAGTGAGCGAGTAGAGAGTGTAGAGAGCGCTCTCTTCTCCCAAACGATTTTCAAAGCAAAAATTTTACGCTGGCGGTATTTACGTCTTACGCCGGAGTTCTGTTTAAGCTATAATTCTACCGTCAGCGGTAGCGGCATCTACGCCGGAATTCTGTTTAATACATTACCCAGAGTTCGTAGAGCACTCAAAATACACTTTTGCTCATTTTATTTATCTGTCTTTACTAAAGAATCTTTATTTATCTTTTCATTTTAAAAACTCAAGAGCGTGGCTGGGCATTTCCACCTGAAAAATCGAATCTATTCGCCAAAATGTCGTTACAATCATGAATGAATGAATTTCATACAAAAATGTTTACTATGTTGAACCTTTGTTCCACTTGTCTTTTTATTGAAATAAATTATTAATAAAAATTTTCGCTAAACAAAATATTATTCTATTACATATGTATGTATGTATGTATGTAGCTATCGTACCCATTCTTATACTTAACATACTCATTTATAATTCTTCTGTTTCGGAACTAAAAGAAAATTATTTGCCGACATGCGTACGTACATATGTACTTCCGGTTCAAAACGTGAGAAAAGATAAATACTTAATACCGATTTAAATTGCTTAAAGACTATCGCCAGAGCTCATCTTTACTATATAAATAACGATCAGTTGTAGAAAGAATGCATTGTATCAAAAGTACGTAATCAACAGATTCTGTTAAACTTTGATCAAAATGATTTTATTAAAATTTTTGAATTCTTTTGCATTTTTATTATTATTTTCACAAATCATTAAATTAATAGAGTGCAGCCAATGGTAAATGTGATTTAAAAAAACACAATACTTTAAATTATTTGTCTCAATATCCCTATTTAGTCCGTTTGCTCAGCTGAGCTATAAGCACGATGCCGGTCATGATGTGGCTCCAACTGTGATTTCTGCTTCATCATCTGATACAACAGAAATCGAGTTAGAGAGGATACTAAAAACTATTGAGCCTATACCAGTACCCGCGCCTGGATCTTATGGTGAATCAATTAATAAATGGTTACAACGTTTTTTAACAGAAAGGACATCAGCCACAGCCCCATCTCCATATGTCGGTGATAGTTTAAAGAATAACGTTCGTATTGATCCAATTTCATCGTTTTCTGAAAGTTTAATTGGACCACAAATACTTGCAACGCCAATTTTATCATGTGCTGTAGCACCCTTAAATTGTGCAAATGAAACGAGTAATTACTATTATCGTTCACTTGATGGATCCTGTAATAATTTGGCAAATCCTAATTATGGAATTGCAAAATCTAGGTATATGATTTTCCATTTTATGTGTGTAGTTGCTTTCAAATTAAAATTAAAATTTTAGATTCACACGACTCTTGCCACCAAAATATGGTGATGGTGTTTATTCTCCGTCACTTTCTTCCACTGGAAGACAGCTACCTAATGCAAGAAGATTATCCTTATCGCTTTATGGTGAAGTAACAACACCTGATGAATTTCGTACTTTAGCCTGCATGCAATGGGGTCAGATTGTAGCGCATGACTTGAGTCAATTTAGCACCAAAGGTGCACCAAGTAAGTACAATTAGTAATATATCCTACTATGTGTCCTATACATACATATGTATGTCCAATAGCGAAGTTGAAAAAATCGAAAATTGTTGAAGTGAAAAATTTAAATAATTTTGAAGTTGTGGAGAATTTGCTGAAATCGATAGAAGTCGAAATGTACTGAAAAAAAAATTTCTTATATCGAAATCGCACTAGGAAAAAGTTCGTAAAATAATACAGTAGAGCCTCTGTAAGTCAAAAAATTCTACTTATAAGTTTTCGACTTATGACGGACTTCAAAGTTTTTAATTTACGTTTCACAACAATCATTTTTTGGTGTTAATTTGTGTGTATTGCAGTAGGACCAAACTACTTCTGATAATTTTTCAATCGGCAAAAATAAAGTAACTTCGCTAAAGTTCAAATGAAGTCACGTGTTAATAAATTCTTCTATCATTTCATAGAATGGGTTTATTGTACATATAATTGATTTCTAGGAAACAATGATGTACATTTTCGGCATATTCTTAAGGTCGGTATCTTATTTTTCTTCTAGCTATAGAGGTAATTCGTTTCAAATAATCGAGTTGTAAAGGTTGTAAAACCAAACATTGTTATTATGTTCGAGATGCAGAGGTCAAACTTATTTTTTTGAGTTATAGAGGGAAAATATGTACTAAATTTACTTGTTGGGACTAACTAATTATTTCGACTAATAGAGGAAATAATATTTTATAAAGATCTTACACGGGGCGTGACACCGCCCAAGTTTTTATATTTGCATTGCGTATACCTTAAAAACTATCAAAGTTATTGCAACGTTTGTACTGTACTGGCTGTTACTAACTTATATGTAAATTAATTTTTCTAAAAGAGATTTGAAAAAACTAAGCATTAGTAATTTTTGTAAGAAATGTTTTAATTTTCATAAGGTAATATTATAAGTTTTCTAAAACAGCATAGGGAAAAATTTTGAATGAACTGATATCAAAAAATTCACTGTAGCAATAAAATTAGTTATCATCAACATTTGCTATCAATATTTAAAAAATCTTAACATTTAATATATTAACAGAGGACTGCTGTACCGATGTAAGTAATCCACGTTGCTATTCCATTCCTCTTTCTCCGTATGGACCAATTGCACTGGGCTCCGGGAAATCATGTTTGCATGCTGCACGTGGTGTATCTGATATAGACATTGAGTGTTCAAAGTCTGGTTTACCATATGCTGAAAAAATCTCTGTTGTTAATGGATATCTTGATCTTTCATCTATATATGGAAACTCTTTGGAACAAAGCAAAAAGATACGTCAGTTTCAATATGGCCTCCTTAAGACCAGTGCGCCCTATGGCAAACCATTACTGCCAACTGTAGCGGATACCGAAATATGTGGATCAGATTTGAATGAATGCTATTCTATCCCAGATAAGCGTAATCAATTCACACCAACAATTATTATATTACATACAATTTTGGTACGAGAACACAACCGAATTGCCACAGCTCTAGGACAATTAAATCCACAATGGCCCGATGAGCGCCTGTTTCAAGAGGCGCGTAAAATCAACATTGGACAATATCAAAAAATTACCTACTACGATTGGCTACATCTATTAATTGGCTTGAATTATGCTTATGATAATAACTTAATTTATAATGTATATGATGATGAATATGTTCGAGACTATAATGATCGTGTTAATGCAGCACCTTACGCTGAATATGCAGCAGTCGCAATGCGCTATGCACATCAACAAGTTCCAGGCTGGTTTTCGTACGTATTATTCTGTAATTAGAAACTTATTCCTGGTACTTGTCATAGATATTGCTTTTTTTTAATTACAGTTTGGTTTCACCGAGACGTGACTCTAATGAAACTTTAAGATTAAGCGACTATTTTGGGCGTGCTGAAACAATTAATCTTATTGCACGTGGCAGTAATGTTGACGCTTTGATACGTGGCTTGGCAACGCAAGTACAAAAAAAATCCGACAGCAACGTCGATGTAGAGGTATAGAAAATTTATAAGACAAATTTATTTAAATTCTGTAAACTTAAATTTTAATAACCACCTTTGAAATTATAAATAATATAAATATCTATTATACAGTTAAAGCACTATTTCAATCGTAAGGCCAATGATGAAGTCGGAAGTGATCTTAAGTCTCTTGACATACAAAGGGGACGTGATTTTGGTATACCTCCTTACAATGATTTTCGAGAATTCTGCGGTTTGCGGCGTGCCAGAGATTGGTCTGATTTTGCGCAAGAGATTCCGAGAGATGTAATAAATTTATATTTATTAAGAAGCAAGTTATCTTACGCACAATTAATTAATTGGTTTTCTAGAAAATTGAAGCCTTACAAAAAACATATGACTCTCCGGATGATGTAGACTTAAGCATTGGCGGATCTTATGAAGCACATGCACCCGGCTCGCTATTTGGACCAACATTTCAATGCATAGTAGGTAGACAGTTTCTTAAGACTCGTGTTGCAGATCGATTCTTTTTTGAGCGTGAAGATCTATTTAGTGGATTTAATAGAGGTAAGCAATGCCATTATTGTATTTGTAAGCAATAATTTTATAAAAAAATATTAATAGAACAATTGGCTGAAATTCGTAAAGCAAGTTTATCTGGACTTCTTTGCAATAATGGCGATTATTTACGTAACATACAACTTAACGCTTTTGTATTCCCGACAACAAGGTTTGTAAATAATTTGAGCAACTACTATGCCATAATGCAGTACTTTTTTATAAGATATAAGTAGTATTCACACCAGCGGTAAAGCTTTTAACATTGAAGACTCTGTTATTGCCCTGTTTCGTTAATTGGAAATTACAGATATAGATTTTTTTATATGTACTTTTTTGCTGAACAACTTTGTTGATGAGCGCAACAATCTAAAAAATCTCTAAAGAAATTAGGTAAACAGTTTTTCGAACTTATCAATATTTATCTAATTTTAAATTAAAACAGAATCCGGAGTAAGCAAGGAATTTTAGCGCTAACCCCGGGTCACAATGTCCTGTTTAGGCTTTGAAATATTCGTATCAAATGTTAGGAAAAATCCCGACTCATAAACATAATGCAATAAATTGTTTGGAAAGTTTATCAACGCAAAATTTCTTATTTGTAAAAAAAAAAAGAAATTTATTGAAAACGGTGTAATCTTTCAAAAGCTAGCTTAACTTTTACTGCCTTTAACTATTCAATTTCAGAAATATTCTACGAAGCTGCCAAGAAATACCACAAGTGGATCTTACCAAGTGGAGACAGGTGCCACAGAATACATTTAGCTAGTTATTAATAATAATGTTTTGTACTAAAATTTTATTTATATGGGGTTCAATCCCTTTTTTTTGCAATAAAAACAACCGTATTTTTTAATTTTTTCGCCTTTTTTTATTTGTACTAGTGAGTTTTGATTTAACTGTTGAAGTCATTTTATTTTTTGGTACCCAATTTGCTGGTGCTACCCAGTCTTCTGGAGGTATCGAATTTTTCGGAGGTGTCCAGTTTGCCGATGATGTTGGCTTTACTTTCTGTTGAACACTTTCTTCAGCTTCAGGCAAATCTGTTCAAACAAAAAATAATTTTTTAAAGAGAGATTTTAATTAATTGCAACTCTATACGATTAGTACTTTCGGTACATTTGCAGAGAAATACACAAATTTTCATTCACTCTTACGCAAAATGTTTGGATGATCGTGTAGTAAATTAACCGCAAACATTTTATTAGAATGCGTAATTTACTAACTTTTGTGACTTTTTTTGTTAATTTCTCACAGATTTGGCAAAACATTCACCCAAAATATCCATTTCTTCCAAAATTCCAAAAGGTATGTACATAAAAACAAAAGTTTGAGGCGCAGGATGTTGCAAATTTAATTGTCTACATAAAAAGCTTAAAACTTGTAATCGCAAGACAAAACAGCATAAGTCCGATACTTATACATAAAACGCTTCGTTTCTGTTCACAGATCGACTTATGCTGTTCCGGCTTGTGAGCACAGAATTATTAGCAACAAAACTAAATTCTTTCGTTCATACAGTTCTGCTACAAAACGAACTAAGTACAGACTGTGAATATCAAACGTTCCTAAGCTGCTTGCATTTAAAGACTTTTATGATCACCATGTTTTGATATCCCATTTTTAAATCATTTAACTAAGCTAATTTTTTATTAATCGATAGCAATATCAAAAGACCGAACTAAAAACATTTGTCGGCAAACTATTTATATGCGACTTTGTCATTTTTTCATCACTCACCTTCGTCCTGCTCTTCTTGACTTTCGTTTTGATCCAATATTGTAGAATCACTTGAATCATATGAGTTTGTTGAAAGTTTTGAGTCATTTTCTTGCCGATTACTTTTTCTAATAGCAATTTTTTCATAACTTTCGAAATCATTGGATTCACTAGAATCTGCATTTTCTATTTCTTCCGATGTGTCTTTCAACGAACCATCATGTCTTTCCTCCTGTTGCTCAGATGAGCTCCCATCGGCTTCTTCAATTGACTTAGTCGCTTCAATATGTAAACTAGACGGATAGTTACGATGATCGCTTTCTTTTCTTGGTGTAGTAGGGGAATATGGAAACCAAGGGTATGTACCATTGGGAAACGGAAAAAAAGGTGGCCAATTTGAATATGGTGAATGTGGAGGTGAGTGTGGATAATGATTGTCATATCCTTTTCCTGGTCGACCTGGCTTTCCCGGGTGGCCAGGGGCTCCATGATGACCCTTTGGTCCCGGCCAGCCATTATCACCTTTAGTGCCTTTTTCGCCGGCCATACCTGGATAACCTGGACTACCAGGCCTTCCTGGAGCACCAGTATCACCCTTTTCCCCAGGATAACCAGTTTGCCCTGGAGGTCCGGGTGGACCAGGCGGACAAACACAATGTGAAGTAGCTGGTACATGTGGCATTGGTGGTGCTGGATGATGATAATATGGTGTTGGTGGTGCTGGATAGTGGTAAGGAGGTTCATATTCATCCCAATTAACTGTTTGTTGGTGAGCTGAAGGCTTATTAGTATCTAAGCCAAAAAGTCGAGCAGTCGCTTTATCTGAAGCAACGAATTTAAGTGCAATTACACCCAATAGGGTAGCTAAAAATACAGTACATTGTTTATGTTATTAGACTTTGATTAAAATAGTAATAATTCTTATATACTTGCCAGCGAAGATGACCGGTGTGTTCATTCTGATTTCTGCATTTTCTCTGCATACTGTCAAAGTGAAGTTTTCTCTTTTATACTCGAACCAATTGGATTTTTATTCTTACAAAACTCAGCAGATAATGTAGAGTAGCAGTCTTTTCCAAACAATGACAATTGCCAAAATTTTTGGGTTAATAGACATAAGCTGCCGAATTGTAAATATCGCATAATTTTTAATGTGAGTGATTGTATTCACACTCATCTTGCTGGTAAAAAAAATCGGCTGAATTAATTTATTTCTTATTGTTAGACTTTTTTTCTCTATACATACGAAATGTCTTTCTATTGAACAGAATTTCGGTGAATATGTCATAGCGCTAATGCTTAAATTTCCATAATAAAAACCAAAAAAAATTTATGCGAGAACAATTTTATTTTCTTTAGAAATTGTCAAACAATAACTATAAATCAAAATACCTTTAAATCGACTCATCTTATTATCATAATTTTTAAGAGATATTTTAATTTGACTACTCTTGGTCAATGGCTGAAGGTGGAAAGTGGTTCGAATCAATCAATTTATCTGAAGAATTGTTTTTTTTTCTTATCGCTACAATAAAATATTTTTGTGAATTAATATCTAGAAATCGAAATGAAAACCGTTATTAGATGTAAAAAATCACTTAAAATAATAGGCGAAAGTGATGGTTTCTTGTTATTTCGATATTATGAGAGTCACTGATCGTTGTCGGGAGATAAAAATGGAACAGAAATACGTCATGGGAATATGCAATAAGCACAACATTTAATTTTGTTGAAATTTATAGCTCGTGCGAAATCGAAAATGATTTCAGGTTTTTCTTTTTCTATTCCCCTTAGTTTTTGGGATATTTCATTTCATAAAATTCATGTTTCAAATTTTAAAATACAATGAAATAAAATATTTTTTTTGAAAATAATTTTTTTAAATTTTAATATGTTAAAAATCATCTTCACATAAGCACTACACAATTTATAAAAATCAAAAATATCTTAGTAAAAAGTCAAAGAGTGTGCTGTTATTTATGGAATGACCGTCATGAATAGTTCTATTTGAGAGTAACGTGCTGTATAATTTTATTGCCAAACATCTGTTAGTTTATTTGTTATAAACAATTAATAAATTATTTTTCTTAACAACAAATTTTATATAAAAATATCAAAAAATTCACACGTTCTTATAGCTTGAACTAACAAGAGCCAATATGCCAAAATTCATAATCCCAAGCTTTATAGTTTAATCAAAATGAATTTTTGAAAAAAAAAAACGGTTTTAAAGTTCAATTTGCTTATAACAAATAAAAGCATAAATATTTTTCAATACAATATATGCCGCATGTTATTCTAGAAAAGGACTATGTTTCCATAAATATTTGTTAAAAAATTCCAGTCTTGGAAAACTTGCAATTCGGCTCAGGAAGCCTTACCCGTATCTAAGCAATAACATGTCTATTCTTTACAATAATAATAGAAGATAGAAAATTGTTGATCACACATTCTCGTACATACATATGTATGTATGTATGTATACATCAAAAATAATATGCAAATTATATGTACTATTTTGCATATTAATGGTAAGTAAATAATACATTGATATTGATACTAAATATAAGACAGTAGCTCTTCGACGAAAGAGAACGAATGCATTGTGTTTTTGAATTTAAATTTATTTCATTTAATTTATTGTACTAACTTTCGTTGGTTTTATATAAAAGCTTCCCAAACTGATATTTAGTCGACAGTAAAGAAATCGTTTCAGCATGAAACAAGAAATCATAGTTATACTCAGCTGTATGCTAAGTCATTCGTAGATTAAACAAAACATTTGCCATATTTATAAAACAATTTTTCATTTTAGGCTGTTTATTTGGCGTCTTGTCTGCAAATGTTGGACATGCAGACAAACAATCCAGCCGTTCGCTCAGTGTACCTGGTTTAAGTAAACCTAGTCAGCCACCTCGTAAGAGACCACCATATTATCACCAACCACAATGCTATTGTCCACCAGGACCTCCAGGTCCTCCCGGCCCACCTGGTCATTCCGGACGTCCAGGTGAAGAAGGGCCAGGTGGGCCTCTAGGTGCACCAGGATCTCCTGGATATCCTGGTAAGCCTGGCCTTCCAGGTTCCAAAGGCGATAACGGGAGTCCAGGTCCACCAGGTCCAAAGGGACATACTGGTTTTCCTGGTCAGCCAGGACAACCGGGCCCAGTAGGCTCACCAGGTCAATCGGGTCACGGAGGACAGCCAGGAGCACCAGGAAATCATGGTCCTCCAGGTCAGCCGGGACCAGTTGGTCCACCAGGACATGGGGACTATGGTCATTGGCAAGGACATGACCATGGTCATAAGCATAAGCATCATCACCATCATAAAGCAGAATCGCCTCCACCGCCAATATTTATCCCAATTCCAATACCACAAAAAGGTCATCACAAAGGTTATAGCAAGGGTTATAATAACGGTCATAACCAATATAATAACGGTAATGACATTCGTCATCATCATTACGATGATGATATTGACCGCCATCGTGGCAATGATAATTCTATCCCTAGAGATGTTGACACCTGGCATCCCGGGCAGCAAGAATGGTCTTCTGCACCAGTAGCTGATGCTGATGAAAATATAAGTGATGAAAGTAACTCTATGGAAGCGAGTGAACCCGAACAAACAGATTTACATAATAATGCTGATGCTGAAAGCCCAGCGGAAGATTACGATGCGGAAACTGAAGAGACCTAGCTTAATTTTTCGTATATGATGAAACTACTATCAAAAAATTGTGAAAAAATATAACAGTGAAATAAATGAAAAATTATTGGTGTTTCGTTTTTATTTTTTTATTCGAAACTTTAGAATTCAACTTCGTTTTGGATGAGTTCAATGAAATGAAACTCAACTACCAAAAAAGACTTAATGCTGATAGCTAATATGTCTATATACTACATATACGTGATATCATGCGAGTATTCTGTGGGCCATGAACAGTTTGAATAAAGTTTTAATTAAATACATATGTAAGTCCATACTCGTACTACTATTATTCTGTAACTTCATTAGGGGCGTAGAGCCTGAATAAAATTTCTATAGAGATATTGATTCCTTGCTCGTTTTTTTGTGCTATGTTGTGCCAGTTTGTCTCGATTTTTACAAAAGATTTCCTATCATTCGACGCCACGTTACTCTGGGTATTTTTTCGCAGCTATCTCCCAGCGGAGAGATGCATCTATGCATCTTCCCATACTAGAATTAATGTAGATCTGTATATACATAGGCTTATGTAATAAATTCAAGATATTGTAATGAGTAAAAAAAAGATATCGACATATTTTAAATAGGGTTTTGAAGGGTAAGAGTAACACTTTCAGATGCCGCAACCAAAATAACCTCAAATATAGCCAAAAACCGTGTTTCTGCACTTTTAGGTTAGATATCTCGAAAACTTGACGTATAGGAGCAATTCTGAGCTTGGATTCGGATTCAGCGCATCAAAGGCCATCGGGTATGCTAGGTTTCTGGTTCTAGGCTTTCGTTTAATTTTGTCGGCCTGTGTATTTGTATACAATTATTGTAAAGGATTGCGAAATGTGAAGTAAGAAAAATATTCTTTCCTTCAAATATTGCAATAGAAGAAAGTTAATAAAAAAAAGTTGTGAAAAACTTTAACTGGAACTTTGAATTATTTAACCATAGGTACTTTCCTCCATAATATATACACAAATTTTCGAAATCCGCGGACAAATATTTTTTTGTTATGTCAAAGTTTGCAAATTAGCCACTTTTACCATATCTTATTCTAATTTTTGAAAAATTCGTATAATTTATATAGGGGCGATAGAAGAAAAATAAATTGGATTTTATAAAGTGCAAACAATTTACTTTCCGTCAATATGAGCATTTTGTTTCAAAGAACTTACCTAGAGACCAAATCCGTTTCAAATCATGCAGTCGAACTGACTTGAAATTGTGGAATTGGTTGCCGATTAAATATGTTGATTTTCAAAGGAAATAAGGGAACACGTTATTGAAAATTAATAATTACCAGGCAGTGAATTCGAGAATAAATTTATTTTCAAATCAAATATTAAATATGTACATACTAAACCAATAAAACATTTATAACTAACAATTCGTCTTAGACAAGTGTTTTCAACAAAGTATAACAATCTAATACACGTATTCCCCCGATTTCATTGAAAAATATTTTTTACGAAGTTATGCCCATTTAAAGTTTTAGTGTCAAAACTTGAAAAACCGCTGAAAATTTTTTCAAAATAGTCGCATTTTCAACCAAATCAAAATAGTTAATTTTTGTCTTATGATTCTAATAGAACTTCTGGTTCTCTGTCAGAATCTTTAAGAAATTTTGAAAATTGTTAAAAATTGGCGGAGTTATATTGATTATATTGGATTTTTATTGATATGAGAGAGAAATGACATGAGTTTAATGCGCGCTAGACGACGACGAAACGAGATTTTTTTTTCCAAAATCGAAATGTCAATTTTTTTTTTCATCATTGCCTAGCCACTCTACGGTACTAGCAAATAACAAAATCAACATTTCAAATTACTTTCGGCAAATCGTGCAAGCATTCTGCATACTTTTGTTTTACCTTTATTTTCGTAATAGCTTTTCATCATGGGAAATATATAAAAACACACATAACTTTTTCCTCACAAATTATTGCCGATAGCTCATTTTCAAGGGAATTTTTTCTCATTTCCCAAAATCTTCTACGATTGCAAAACAGGGAATTGAGAAAAATCCGAAGGAATGTTTATTCATGATAGGGGTGAAACAATATTGCTTTAAATAGTAAAAAGGAATTTGTTTTTTTAGTCAAATTTGAATTTTCTTATGTATAGAAAACCAGAAGTAAAAATTTCAAATCAAATTTTCAATACATAACTTCGGCGTTATATTTTTTAAAAACTTTATTTTTAAAAAAAAGCCTTAATTATATATGTATGTAGATTAGGCTGGTTCAAAATCGTATGGAAAAATTAAATGCCGTCAAATTTCTGGTGCTCAGACCTGAAAACATACATTGAGCCTATGAAGCCCTTGTACCAAAATTTCACCCGAATCGGACCTTGAGAAGGCGTGTCAGTGGGTCGATTTGTATGATTTTTGTGCATTTTCGGTTTTCGGCGGTCGCTTTAAGTATTTTGTGAATCTGATTTACGTGGTCCCTTATCTGTTTGTTGAAATTTTGCACAAGAGCAATCGCTCTTTTTGCGTTTCGTTCAGAATATGTAATTTTTGGGCCACAATCTTCGAACACTCGCACGATTCGTCATTTGGCCAGCAAATGTGGTCTTTTTCCAGAAAATCCATGTTGTGAATGACACAACGCAGAAAGAGCATTTGGTCTTTGCAAAATTACAACAAACAGATAATGAAGGACGAAAATCAGTTTAAAAAATTAGTTAAAGTGGCCGCCGAAAACAAAAAAAAATCTACAAAATGGACAAATGTGAAATACTAACGTTTCTTGAACTAAATTAAACTAAAAATCTTTATTTTCATATGACGAAAATGCTTGCTTTTATTAATCAAATATTTCTCCAGATCGCATCGTTGGTATAAAAAATGTTTGGCATATTGTTCTCTATGTAAAAAAAGATTTCCAATCGATTGCGCATAGTGCCGTAAAATATAAAATAGGTATGGTTTCGAACGGGCAAAGTGGAAGTATGTCAGATTTTTTAGCATTTTTCACATTCGTATCAATGAATCAATACCCAAACTTGCGGCGATTTTCTGATTTACAATTTTCACACATATTTCACATCATACTGAGTCCGTAAAAAATGATTACCACGAATATACCTCGAAGTTGATATTTTTTTTAATTAAATGAAATAATACTAAAAAATCTTCTCGAAAATGCACAAAAATCATACAAGTCGACCCACTGACACGCCTTCCCGTGGTTCGATTCGGTTGAAATTTTGGTACAATAGCTCCATGGGCTAAAGATATATTTTCGGGCCTGAGCACCGAAAATCGGAACATGTATTGCATTTTGATCCACCCTAATGTAGATGCTTCTCAAAAAAAAAAAAAATTAAGTGAAAGTACTTAGAAAGTGCCAGGTCCCATTCAAAGTGCCGCACGTATGCCCTTCAATTCATATATATTGTAAGCTGATATAGATCACATTTTAAAATTTTTAGCATTTTAGCGGAATATTTTATGCTTTCTTTTAAAGTTAAAATAAAAATTATAATATATGTCGAAATTATTTAAGTTCTGAGATGAAATGTTCACGTCCGGTTTTCCACAAAAAAAAATCAAATTTGAAATCTTATTGCATAGTTTAAAAGAGCAGTAAACTTCCTATAGAAACCACAATGTTTAATATTTTATGGAAAATTTATTAAGTTCGAAAATCAGCCTCCGAAAAATCCATTCTTCTTATTACGTCAATTTTTAGAAGTACATAGCTTGACAATTAAGCCTTATATAAAAAAAAAAAAAAATTTTTTACACCTTCTAGAAGTACGATTTAGCCGAATATGAACAAATTTCAAAATATCATTTTTTTTTTCATTTTCCGTTCACATGAAATGCCCCATATGGCAAAATAAACGTCTCACAATAATTTTTAACAACTATTTATTGGAACAGACTGAATTTAGTTTTATGCCAAATTCTTTCATATATAAAGCCACTGTTTTAATGTTACACTTTATATGCGAAAACAACGGATTCAATTTAAAATTTAGGTTTCATTAAAAACTCATTGATACAGTTCTACATTAATCTGATTTCATTATTTTCTATTGTGGCCTAGACAATCGAAAGCATTTGCATATTAATCACGTAAGGCATTGCATCCAGAAATTAAGTAAATTCCAAATAGTTTCAGATGAATGTTGTTTATTGAAATGCCATTAAGGAGAGCTTATGCAAAGATTTTTTTGTGCAATTTTACATACTGCACACTTTAGTGTGACACATCTAATGCAAATATTAATTCTATAAATTCTTAAGTAGAGGAAAATCGAGTTCATTGGTATATTGTAGAGCTGAACTGAAGGGCTTTTTTTTTAGTAAGTGGAAGTTTTTTTTTTTGGTGTTGCAAAACACAAAAAAAAAATCTTTCGTTAGAGAGCATATAATCCGGGCGCCTAATATGCTGTCTGGTGGTTCCAAATTGGTTTGTGAAGAAGGATCTCAAGCTGTTGGGCTGATTTCAGCGAAGTTGTAGCGGTTGCATCATTGGAAGTATGCCATTAACACATACGCGGACTGCAGCCATGTTATTTTTTTTGGTAGTTTCAAGAATTATATAAATAAGTGTTACCGAGATGTGCGTTCAACTAGAACGCAAGCACTCATGCTACTCCATGGGTTTATTTAATCGGACTTACTTTTAGCAGACTTTTTTTACTGGGCTATTATTGTACTTCCATTCCATCGTACATAGGCCAAATATTGCACTGTGTCCTAAGTCAGTTTTCGATAAAAATTTTGACTTACCATGTAACTTAAAGTTCAGTTCCAAGAACTTAAGTATACTGCTTCCATGCGATGTAATTTATCTCTTTTCTCCTTGGTTAGGTTCAAGAGGCTAATGTTGCGTTCATTGCGCTGCGTTGATTGTGATGCGATTTGCTTACGAAAATAAAGAAGGTATCTTATAGACCAGCGAAGGGCAAGCACAGGCAGGAGCGTCGCAACGAAATTTTTCATGGGGGGGCAACTCAAATAAAAAATCTCTACAAATTTTTCTGAAAAAAAAAACATTTATTCTGTACTGGAGAACGGGACATCAAGAGATTTAATTAAAGATAAAGTTTTGTTCAAATGTTTCCAAAGCTGGCTTTTCGATTTCTTCGCGAAATGAACTCTTTCATAACTCGTCGCAAATCTAAGGATCCAGTTTTTTTCTTATAAACATGAAGGAGCGTTGTATGGGTAAGACGATTTGGGTCATTTGTAAACGAAGATAAGTCTTTAACCGTCGCACAGTGGCGCACTTTCTAAAAAGTGGTTGCGAAAATCAATTTTGGTGTGGTGGAAATTCGCAAATCTAATGATGCAGTTTAATAAAAAATTGCTTTAAACTCGCGAATGTAAAATTTAAACTTATTTGAAGAAATGGTTCGCTTTGTAGAGTAGGTCAAAGTTGATGTTTTTTCGAGTTTTTTAATTTTATTTTTATTTTTTTTTTGTAGTTCAATACGAGGTTCAAATTTTTCTGCAAGTTATGAAAGAAATGTTATTTTTTTACATATATGACATAAGCGGTTTTTGGACTATCAACTTACACTAAAAAAAAATAGTTTTTTTTTTAATGTAATGTAATGTAAATAGTTTTTTTTTTAATGTAGGAGGTGACTGTACTTTTCCGAAACACTATTTTTACCCATTTTTTCAACTTCGAATGGACTTTCAAAAAAAATTTCGCAAAATTTCAAGATCCGACTACAAAAAATAAATTTTTTGAACAATTCTAAACACAATGCATAATTTTATATTGTCGGGAAATGTCGGAAATGAGCGAATAACGACTTTTATCAAGAAACTTGTGACTTTTTTCATGCTCTTGCAATTGCACTTGTATTGTGCGTGTTCTGGCATTTTTGATGATGTAGTTCAAAATAACTGAACGTATTGGAATATTTGGATTATTTTATTTATTGTAAGCACACAAATAATATAACAATCAACATTGTAAACTTTTTTTCTTGTTATGCCACCCTCAATTTATAGGGTGCCACGAATATATTCCTGAAGTTCACATTTTTTATTAGGCAATAAGTGAAAATATTGTAATAATGATTTACACAGAAGGTAAAAAAATAAAGTTAAAGGAGTTTATTTTTCTGTTGTTTTTTATACAGGCTATGATTCCACAGGTAAAATAAATTTAAAAACTCGACACGTAATGAGTGCGTACGTAGTTCATATCAGGGGCAATAAGAATATTATACATTCTTTAACAGGTCGAAAAACTTAAAGAATTCGATTACCTAAGGAAGGTAATTTCAAAAGTTATATTTGGGGTCATAAAAATTTTATGCTTTCTTTCAACTTATTTCAAGGAAAATGAAAAGCAATATATTCATTTGCATGGTATAAATAGTAATATTCTATTAGTTTTTCTATCAGTTCTTCAAAAAGCTGAAAACAGAGCGTTTCTCTTTGTCCTATAAAGAAGCACCTGTAAAAATGTCTATTTCAAATCATATCATCATATCATAGATTTCGGAGAAGCATTGAAATCCGAAGATTTCATCATTAAGGCATGTCCGAACTCAAAAAGAGTTGAAAAAAATATATTCCCCGGAAATGTTAGATTTATTAGATAATTATATAAATATCGATGAATGTTTCCAAAAAAATTTAGGTTACGCTTTTAAATTATAGGTACTCATATAAAACTGCATGTTATAATACATTTTTTATTTCGAAACATTTTTTCTAATAAATAAAGTTATACTGAAAATATCGTTTTTAGCGTCCTGTACATCTATTTAAATGAAAATTTGAAATGTTAGAGCTGTTTTAGTTTTTAGTCTATAGAAAAAAAAATATTAAGATACCTCAATTCGTTTAGAAGATCAAAAAACTTGCATTTCTGGTGTTTATAAAGTTTTGGAAATTTTTTTTTTCAGTGTAGAAAAAAATTTTGACCTTTAAAAATTTTAATTAACTATGGATTTGTGTAAAGCAATCATAATTCATGGTTTTAATAAATTTTTTTCAAAAAAACACTCATATGGAGAACTTCATATTCATAATTTGTACATATGTATATTAGAAAGTCTAACTTTGCCCATGAATACCATAGGATTCCTGTGGTCAATTCCAATAAAATTTTGTGCAGTGAAAGCTGTATTATTTTTCTGTCCATAACAAAAAAAGTCATAGAGATATCTCAATTCGTTCAGAAGTTATGATTTTTGCAACGAGAAATGTCAGAATGCGCCACTGTGCGTCGCAAAGCGCTAAATGACCTTTCACAAGAAGCTGCTGAACCTGGCACTGTCATTATTAAATTCACGAGTCGATATACTTGATTTAGAAGGTGTTTCGTTGTGTCAGATGATTTCCGAAGTTTGTCAGCGATTTCAGCGCAGTACGTTGGTTTGTTGCCAGGCATGTTTTTCAATATTTGGAGATGAGGACGGAGGTTGGTCAGTTCAAAATCGTCTGAGAAAATGCCCAGTTTTGACTCCAAAATTTGTTCAGTGGGTACATTTCCTTTGTATGCATCAAGAAGTATATTTTCTAATGACTCTAAAGCATCAAGGCTTAAAATAAATTTTATATAAAAAGGCTAAGATCGATCTTTTCTAATTAATTAAAATGGAGTTAAAACACAAGAAATCTAAAATTTTTCCTGCTGCTCCAACGTTTCGATTTCTTGTGTTTTAACTAGATTTTGATAAATCAGAAAAGATCGATCTTAGCCTTTATATATCAAATTAAAAAATGATTGAAATTCATTTCATCATAATTATTTTGATTATTATTTACCATTTTCATCATTATCATTTATTATACGAATCATAATTATAATTGTGTAATTTTTTATCAAATCAATAAATATACCAAAGAAACGTCGAGTAGATCGTAATATGAAAAGTAGTACCTTTTTGGTCGAATCTTCTTTCCAATTCATTTGAGAAAAGGTCCAACAAAGAGCTAAACACAGTTGGGACGTACGATATCGTCCAGATTTTTCCTATACGTTAATGGTGAGTACAAAACTGACACTAAAAAATTTATCGTAGAGAAATAGAAGAAGTTCTATTTTTTGGTGCGATTTGATACAGAAGCTAAATCACACGTCCCAACTGTGTTTAGCTAATAAAACTCACAAACTAATAGAAAGATTGCTTGAAGCTCAGTTCATATACTCTTTTTAAAAGTTCATTTTGTCACATTTCGATAGACTCAAGATTTGAGATAATCACATTAATAAAAAGAGGGGGGGGGGGGGGCATGGCAATTGCCACATTGTGTTTCGACGAATGTAGCAATTGTTTTTGTTTATAGTGCAATTTGGTTTTTTTTGTGCTGTTGGCGAATTTGGAAATGAAAGCAAAAAAAACTTATAAAAAAAGCCGCCACACATCCACATCCACTTGTTTCGTTGGATTTCGGATAAAGAAATGTCACGAACTTCTTTCTCAAAAGCACGAACTTCGTTCTCAAAAGCACGATTGCTAATGATTTACGAGTAACGTAAAGAATATCGTCCTCAAAACCACGAACTTCGTTCTCAAAATCACGATTGCTAATGATTTACGTGTTACGTAATGAATTTCGTTCTCAAAATCACGAACTTCGTTCTCAAATGATTCTCTGGGAATAAATGAAGAAATGAATAATTGAATGAAGAGGTTTTTTGTTTTTCCCTCCAGGCCAACCCCATTTTTTTTACAAAAGACAAATAAGAAATTTTACCAAATTCGGTGATGCTTTTAATAATAAATAAAAGAAAATTGTTAAAAATATTTACAATTTTGATGGCTAATGTTGTGTGTGGTATTATTTAATAATTTTCGTGAAAAAGTTCAACAAACCACAAAGGACATAAAGAGAAACAAGGATTTTTGGAACAATTGCTGTTAGTTAAATCGTGCGAATTAAATTAAAATCACAAAATTATTCACAATGTGGTCATCAGAAAATTATGTTTTTTTTATCAGCAGCAACTTACTATATTGATACCAAAATAAATGGTTTTGTAAAGAGAGTACGTCGTACGGCCATTGAACAATTTTTTTTTCATAAGATTTTTTTATCTAAAAAACAGATTTCACTAAGAATTCTGACAAAAAGTAGACACATCGAAACAAGTAACATTGACAATTAACGCGGACCGAACCAAGTTTATAGTAGCTAGTAACCTTGAAGGTAATGTCAACTCCACAAACGACATTTTAATGCAGATCCAATGAAGGCAACCTTTGTAGTTTTAATTTATTGAAACTTCATGCTTCGGACTATTAACTCTGCCAGGCTTGAAACGCTTCACTCTGTAAATCAAAGTAATTCCGTATATGAAATTAAGTTTTTAATAAATTTGGTCATAAGTTTTTTTTTGATGACGCATTCACATCAAAAATTAAATAGAAGATCATTTTTGTTATAGAGACTGATAACACTAGTTTACAAATAATTAAAAAATTTATGAACTTTAGGTCACTATTCATTTCTTATGTAAAATTGGCTGCTGATTCTCAAATCAAATTATTTTTTTTTCTTTCACGTCGATTTCGAGATATCGGTCACTTTCGGTTTTTGGACCAAAGAAAAAAGTTGGTTCAGTTTAATTACAAATATCTCAAAAAACAATATATTTAATGAAATTTTGTTATGTAGATATGTATATGTTAGAAATTAAAATGTTGGCTCCACCCCCCGAAGTGAACAAAAAACGCCATAACGGATCCAAATTTCCATTTTTGGCCATTTTGGGGCGTGGGGCCAGTTCCGAAAGAATTTTAAACACCACCATCGTGCTCAGCATCCTCGAAAACGGGGATGACAAATATTTTACCGATAGAAGACGCGGAATATGCGATTTCGTCATTTTGGGGGCGGTTTTTGTTCATTTTGAGGGGTGGGGCCAACTCCATAAGAATTTTGAATACTGCTATCGTATTCAGCATCTTCGAAAACGGGGGATAACAAATGTTTTACTGATGGAATATGCGATTCCAACTTTATTCTTTGGTCCAAAAACCGAAAGTGACCAATATCTCGAAAACGACGTGAAAGAAAAAAAGTTTTTTTCTTTCACGCAGCCAAAGGCCGACGCGAAATCGGCGTGGGTCACATTGGAGGATGTAAATCCTGAGTCGCGGCCGAAGGACTCTGACTTACTTTTACTTCTATGTAGAATTACTGTGACTAGCGAAGCCGGTGATGGAAATATTATAGACTTACCGCGGCTAAAGGCCACCGGGAAGCTGGTTTTGGACATGTTGGTGACTTAAACTCTGAGCAGTGGCCTAAGGCCTCCCACTGACCCGAACTTTTATGTAGAATTACTGTGGCTACCTAACCCGGAGTTTCATATACTATAGGATGTAAGCGGTTTAAAAACCTTTTAATATTTATTTTAACGATATCGGTGATGCTACTGTTCACAAAAAAAAAAAGACATAATAACAAAAAAATGTGTAAAAATTCAGAATCAGAATGATTTTTCTTTGGTAAGAAAATAAAAAAAAGTTTTATACAAATGTTACATAATTTTAAAGCAAATAAATTGAGCTTTCTTAATATGTTAATAAAACTAACGGTCTATAACGCTTGTTTTCGGAAATGGTTTTCTAAAAAATAACCTGTAAAAATTTTGGCAAAAAGTGAGTCTGACATCAAAAATTTATCCCCGAATATTGAATCTTATTAAGTAACCTTTCATATGACGCCCATATTTTTGAAATTAATACAGGAGTACCCGAATTACAACAATTTTTAGAAAAACTATATCCACAACTTCATCTATCTCATAATGCTATATTTCCGAAACTAGATCCAGCATCATTTTTATTAAATTAAATAGCACTATTTTCCCTAAAAAAATTTGGTGAGTGTGAGCTAAAGTAAATCTGTTCCGAAAAGTTTGACTCCCATTGTTTGTTTTTTATACACCAAATGTTTCCTACATGCTTAATAATTCTAAGGAGAGAGGATATTCAAGAAGTTTTGGATCCTCTGCAAGGTCGGGTTAGGTGTCCCAGATATATTTCTTACGATTTTGCATATTATGAAATTTTTGTGTTTTATATCAGGTGCACCAACATCTTCTCAACCATAATGAAACTAACTAAGTATTTTACAAATTCAGTCATTTTATTATTTTTCTTATTTTAAACTTATTTCAATTAATATATACATAATCTAAATAATCAATAAATGGATTTCTTTGAGTCCCTACTATTCTGTTCAACGGTTTTTTTACTTTTGTTTTCCCGTCAGCTTCATCATCATAGTCTTCTTCAGATGTCTTGAAATATCTATAGCTTGTATTACCTACGCTACTGCTTGTATCCCTATTAGATAAATTTGTTTTAACATCAGTTGGGCTTGCAACATCATTCCCTCCAGCATTTGTTTCTTCATTGACACTATTTTCGTTATTAGAGTTTTCTGTTTCTAATTTGCTATCATCACTGTTTCCAATATCGTTATCATCACCATTATTGCTTACATTTTCAGAATCTGTGTCAGCTGGTGGTGTCCATTCTTGGGGAAGTACCCATTCGGATGGCGGTATCCAACTAGCTGGAGGTATCCAATTTGGTGGAGGTACCCAACCTGGAGAAGGCGTCCAACCCCAGTTCCAGTTATCTGGATTTCTTTCTTCATCCGTTGCTCCTTCAACACCAGTTTCTTCTTCTATTGTTTCTTCTTCCGCTGTTTCTACTTCCGTTGTTGCGACTTCCGCTGTTTCTTCTTGTGATGTTTCTACAACAGATTCAAAAATAGCTGCTGTTTCTGAAGCAATTTCTACAACTGTTGAGGAAACAGTTGCTGTTTCTACATGTGTTTCTTCAATTGCTGAAGTTACGATAAATGTTGCGGAAATAGTAGCTATAGTTGGTGTAGTTACGGTTGATGTATGTAAGACCGTCTCCATAACCGTAGAAGTGACAATCGGTTGTTCATCTACTGCTTCAACATTTGAGGTTTCAACATTTGGTGTTTCGGGAAAACTTTCCGCGACAATAGATGTTGCCGTACTTGTATTCATAGCTGATGTAGTTACGGTTGATATTTGAAAGACTGTCTCCGAAACTGTAGAAGTGATTATAGATTGTTCATCTACTTCTTCAACATTTGATGATTTAACATTTGGTGTTTCGAATAAACTTTCCACGGCTGCTTCCGTTGATGTTATAGCATCCACTTGCAATGATGTTGGTGCTATAGTTAACAAGAGTTTCGCATCAGGCACTAGAGATGTAACAGGTGTTACAGTTTTTGTTAAAGTTACTCTTCTAATGATTATCTTATATTTCTTTTGAGGCAGTTGTGGAAGCGAAGGATGTGAAAGTATAATTGGCTGTGGATATTTAGGTCCTTTATCATGAGATGGCCCTTTATGATAGTGATGATGATGATGATCACCGCTACCATATCCACCATTTCCATTGCCACCGCCGTTACCATTACCTCCACCTCCGCCTTCACCTCCGCCACCGCCACCACCACCACCACCACCTCCTCCTCCTCCACCACCTCCACTACTACCGCCACCGCCCATAACTGCTCCTGGAGCACCAGGTGGACCAGCTGGTCCACTTCCACCTGGTAAGCCATTTTGTCCGGATGGGCCGGGGGGACCAGCTGCGCCAACTGACCCTTGTGGCCCTAAAGGTCCCAATGGGCCATTTGGTCCTGGAGGTCCTACGGGTCCTTGTGCACCAGGGAAACCAGTTTCTCCCCTTGGACCTACTGCTCCAGTGTCGCCGTCATCACCTTTATCACCTTCTGGACCCTGAATGCCTTGAATACCTTGAAGGCCTATAGGGCCTTGTGAACCAACATCACCCTTGTCACCAGAAAGCCCTGGGCGACCTGGTTTGCCATCTGTACCTGGAGTGCCCGTCATCCCCTGTGTTCCTGGTATCCCGGGAATACCTGGTGGACCTGGAAGACATTTACAATGATGATGATATGGGGGAGGTGGTGGAGGTGGTGGCGGATGATGGTGATGATCAAAATGATGGTGATGATCCGAATGATGGTTCGGTGGAGGTGGATATGGATATGGTGGAGGAAGTGGAGGCAGTGGTGGTGGAAAAGGAGGGTGCTGATGAGGTGGAGGGAAAAGTAATGGCTGCGGTGGTGGATAATACGGTGCTGGGTATGGCTTGTATATAACTTTAGTAGGCGGAGCTGGTGCGGGAGCTGGAGCAGAAACGCCTAGTGCACGTACATTTCCTTCCACATTCTTTTTTAAGCCTTTTTCAGCAGAGAAGGCACCGAAAACACAAACTGAGAATTAAAAATTACTACGTTTTACACACAAAAATATCTATATAAAAAAACAAACTTACGACTTAGAATCACTATAACTTGCGGCTTCATACTTGAATCACTTCTGAGCGCTTGTCTAACTGCCGATAAGCTTTTATATCACGAAATTAATCCCCCAATTATGATTACCAATTTTTAAAGCAACGTACTGGACTTGGTGTTGTTTCAAAATAACTCATGCTATTCTATATATTCATCTGTTTTAATTATTGTTTGTTTTCTTTAGTTCTGGCCTAATGAATCGAAAATATGCATATCAATGTAAATTGATCAAAGAAAGTCAACCAAATAAGTTGAGGAATGAAATTCTAAGTAGTTTCAAATGACTGCTTGTTCACAGAATTCAGAGAACCTATTAAGGCCGAAAAGGGGTTTTTGCAAAGTAACTCGCAAAATAAATCTTAAATAAAAAATATTAATAAAGCTAAGGCTTTAGAGGGGATAAAAACATACTAAGTTCTTGCCAAAGTGACCTCCATATGATAAGATTTAATCCAGGTTACATTTTATTTTTATTTTTAATTATAATATTAATGGTGAAAAAGCAAAAGAATTATGCTTGTTTTCTTAACATTTTCGCATTTTTTCAACATACCCACTCAGACCATGTGTACATATACATATATGTATGTACATTAGAGCGGTTCAAAATAAAAACTTTTTTATTTTTTCACGATGTGTTTTCTAAATTAACAGATTCAACTATTCTATAGATTTTTCTAGGATTTTCAAAAATCTCAAATTATGCCAGATATGTTAATTTAGAAAAATTTAGATATCTTGGTTTTGAAATAAGATACTGATATGCGACTTACGGCATTCTTTTAAGCAAATAATATATTGTACAACGGGATCGGTGGAAAAATAATATGGGCCGATTTTGCAACTTGAAAGCAGAAAATCGGTATTTTTTGTTTTTTTTCGTTCAATTTTAAATTTTTTTATAAGAAAAAAGAAGAAGAAGAAAAACTAATCACGGATTCAAGTTCCCCAATCGATAATAGCTGTTTAGAACAAAAAAAAATTTTAATCAGCTTAATATGTATATATGTATGTCACCGCCGAATCACAAACATTTCAGGTTTATTAATTTAAAAAAATGCAGATATCTTGGTTTTGAAAGAAGATATTGATATGCGGTTTACGATTTTCTCTTAAGCAAATATAGGTACATTAAAAATAATGTACCACTAAATCGGCAGTAAAATATTATATCAAGATTTTGCAACTTGAAAGTAGAAAATCGGCATTTTTTAATTTTGTCCGGGCAATTTTCAATTTTTTTATAAGAAAAAAAGAAGAAAAACTGACCACGGATTCGAATTTCTCGATCGATAATAGTTCGTAAAGCATACCCACTTTGTTGCAAAATTTTATTTCGAAAATGGGTAGAAAACTTAAAACAGGCGACGGCAATCCAGTTTTCAAAATTGATGAAAATCGCTATGGGTTGTTTTGTCCAGACATATAGGGCTATTGTAATCCACTGACACATCGTGAAAAAATCAAAAAGTTTTTATTTTGAACCGCTCTAATGTGCATAGATACATACATATTAAAATAATTATATGTCTTGATTCACATGATCCAAGGCATAAGTGTTAGAAAAAGATTATTTTCTTCATGCATTGGGGCTCAGACAGCACAATCATAAAAATACAAACCACCACTACACTGAAAGAAAAGATAAACGAATTTTTTTAACAGTAACTTTATACAGGGTGGTCTGGTTCGAAGCAAGCATACATAGAATTGAGTCCACTGGTTCTACAAGTTTTGAAATAATCTCTGTTTCTAAGTACAGTAATGCTCTTAAGGGACTTGGTAAAACATCCTGTAACTTAGAGAGTGCTCAAGATAGATCTTACATACACTTCTACACTTGTCTGAAATTCGGGCATTTTCGGGCATCGGATTAGTTTCATTAAAACGCATCACTATCTTTCCTTTACATTCTATCCTGTAATCTCATACACTCGATTTTTCTACAGCGAGCTCTCCGTATATGAAGAATGTTTTGGTACCATTGAAATTTATAAATATTAGTGTCGAATTTGGAAAGTTCGATATTATTTTCTGAACATGACGCACATTTACTTCAAGAGTGGCATAACTCAAAAAACGTGATTTTAGAGATAATGATGCAAAAATATTTGCCATTTCATGTTTTATTTTTTGTCAAAAACTCAGAAAGATATCTTATAAACTCGCCTTGTGAGAAGAATTTATGTAAACATATTTTTTTGAATTCTCATATAAAAAGTAACTTATTGAAAACTTTAAATGCGTTTTTCTCCCACTTTGTGTTTTATGAGTTATGCCACTTTCGAAGTAAATGAGCGATGTGTAAATTTCACCACTTAAATGCAAATTGCGAAAAAATAGCGAAAAAATTTGTTATAATATTTTTTGGTCGGAATTTCAAGAGAAATTTTTCCTTACCGGATTTTTTTAAACTTGGGCACAAACATTTACCTGTTCAATATACCTATAAGTAGAGGGAAGAAATAGATTTTCTGTTCAAAAAGCATTCATACGATAAAATTTGACCCAACTTTACATTGGCTTAAATTTTTTAAATAAAAACCGTAATTTTTTTTTACATACATAATGGCGAGTTTTGGTATTTTTGTTGGCAACTTTAAAGTGACTTAACTAAAGAAATTAAAATTTCGCCAGAATAACTACTTTTGTTCGAAAAGCAGGGGGCAACATTGGAAATATTAAAACCATATAAGCTAGATCTTAACTATAAAGATTTTTAGGTAGGAAACTGATATTTTTTATCTCTATACATTATATGTTCTATTGCTTACTTTGCGAGTGAACAAGCACATTGCTTACAAAGATAATGCAAATAAACAAATATCTACTGCTAGACGTGCTCTGCTTCCCCTATTTCTTTCGTACAAATAAAACACTACTTAGAACAAATCTAAGTTTTATTTAATTGATTTTTTAGGATACATATGATCTCATTAACAAACTATGTCTAACGATTAACCTACTTGTTTGGATATCCATTGGAGAAGTCATTAAATAGAATTTGCATTAATTTGCTTTTTAAGATAAAGCCACACGTTCTTTTATGACGTGTTAGCACTCATCGAACTTATTTATGATATGATAGGTCTTGGCGCGTAACATTTTTTTTTGCCGCATTTTGTTTTGTTTTTATTTATTTTGTTAACACCCAAACAAATTATGCATAACAACAGCATAATATGACACAATGGATATTTAAGATTATAATCGCAAAAATGTCAGTTTAATGAATTAGTTTGTAAATAAACATGTCAAGTTTCATCTAGGTAATTTTGTGTTGCCAACGAAATTTCCTGCTAAGAAAAGTGAAAAGCCTACACATATGCACTTGTAGACTGAGTCAGTCATATGTACTGAAACTACGATTGTGACAATCTGAATTTGGTCAATCTTGAACCCCTTAAGCTGCTGAACATAATGACAAGATAAAGAAAAATTTCCTAGTCTCCGATTTCAAGGATATGTACTAGAATTTGATGAATTGTATCCGGAGGCTTTTGCGTCCCCGAAAACCTGTATATTCCTCGATTTGGGAAACGTTGGGAAGAAAGACAGGTTCCATGTACCAACCTTTTTTTAGTCACATGCCGTAAATTTGAAACTTTCTCAACATCCTCGACTTGTCTTTTAGTCATTTGATATCCCTGGATCAAGTAAACATGAAAATCGTACTAAAGCTTAAGAGAAGATTCAGAATCTGAACTGGTCAATTTTGATTGATGATTTGGACATGAGATGAGGCATGTTTACGGTGCTAGACTCTTAAAACGCATCATAATGGACAAAAAGATGTGAACTTATAAGTTCATATTTAACCAGCGTATAAGCTAAGGAATACTTCAAGTCGATACTGATGTCCAACTTCATCGAAATGGTCCCAAAATCAAAGTCATGGGCTTGTTGCCCAAAAATACAAAATCAATGGATGTCCTTAGATATAAAGGTACGGCAGGTTCGGTGGAGAAAAGTATATTTTTACCGAGCTCTGCTACTTTAGGAAAGGAATTTCAAAAGCTTCTAATTAGATGTCACTCATAAACAGACTTGGGGCTATCGGCTGATAGTTGCCTGTGAATTATTATTATTCCCAAATTTAAAAAAACTGACATCTCGATGACGGAAAAATACAATGATCAAACCATATTAGGAAATGATGTAAGAAAATTAAGAGTTTTGCTCTTAAGAATTATGGTGGTGGTCCATATTTTTTTTTCAAAAATCAAAATGGCAGTGCAATTACTGCGAATGGAGCTCGATATTGAGAGATGGTTAGAAACTTTTTTGTCGAATCAATTGTAAGATATTGGCCCCTATTGCGGTTGTCGATTTGCGATAGCCATCGATCTAATAGAAACGATACCATTTTGGTATTACGAAACTTGGTAGAAAAAATTGCGTCAAAAAACAAAAAATATTTATCTATCAAAACAAAATGATAGAACAGCCAGCGATTTTTTTGTAATTTACAGTCGACAAACACAATACCGAAGAGAATCGCTAATCGAAAAAGACCGTTTATCTATTGTAAATCGACAACCACACACGGTGCGCTTAACGCAAGATCAAGATCGATAAAATTGTCAATCAAATCTGACAATGCACAATTATTATATAGTGTCTTGAGATTCCAAATACATAATCCGCGAAATCGGATCTGCTCATTTACTCGTTTTACGGCCATTTTAAGGTTAAACTTTGGCCGACATGGTTCGTGTCAAGCAAGATCAAAATCGGTAAAAATTGCCAACCAAATCTGAAAATGCACAATAATTATCTAGTGTTTGGAGATTCCAAAAACATGATCCGCAAAATCGTACCTAATCACATACTCGTTTTATGACGCTTTTACCGGTAATATTGATAAAAATGAGTTCTAGGAAAAATTGTAAATAAGTCATTAAAAATTTAAACTTTTTTATTTTGCTTTTCTTTGTGGACATTGTTATTAAAAATACATTTAAAACCCATAAAACAAAAATATATCAAAATTATTTTTCATTAGTTTTTAGGCCCAAAAGAGTTTTGAAAATTTTTTTAAAATTTTTGTTTTTTATGAAAAACGGTGAATAACACAACAAATATAAAAGTTTTTTTATTTATTGTTTTTCGGTGAGCTTTGTAGTCAAAAATACCTCAAAAATCCATTAAACAAGATTATAATTTAAAATATTTTTCACTAGTTTTAAGGTCCAAAAGAATTTTTTTTAAATTTTCAATTCTTTTCCATGAAAAATGATGAATAACATAACATATATAAACATTTTTTTACTTTTTTTCTTCGTGAGCTATGTAGTCAAAAATATTTTTTAAGTCCACAAAAGATAGTAAAAAAATTTTATTTTTCACTAGTTTTTCGGCCGACAAAAAAAAATTTTTTTATCGGTTTTTTTCAACGAAGAATGGTGAATAACACAAAAGCGTTCACATATTTGCTAAAATAAGTGACTTCATCATGTTCAGCGACTCAAATTACATAAACAACAGTTATCATAGCATATTTTAAAATTTCGCTTGATCTTAAAAGCATCAAAAACTACACGGTTCGCTTCATAATTTTATTAAAATTATCGGTAAAAGCGTTTACCTTAAAATGGCCATAAAACCAGTAAATGACCAGGTAAAATTTTACGGATCATGTTTTTGAAATCTCCGAACACTAAATAATAATTGTGCATTGTCAGATTTGGTTAACAATTTTTACCGATCTTGACTATGATTGAAACTAACCGTGTCGGCCAAAGTGCTAACCTTAAAATGGCCATAAAACGAGTAAATGAGCAGATCCGATTTCGCGGATTATATATTTGGAATCGCAAAACACTATATAATAATTGTGCATTGACAGATTTGGTTGACAATTTTATGGATCTTGATCTTGCTTCAAGCAAACCGTGCACAACAGGGGCCATTGATGTGCAAAATATGTGGTTTCAACAGGACGGTGCAACATGCCACACAGCAACGGAATCAATCGATCTTTTGAAAGAGAAGTTGAATAATCAAATAATTTCTCGAAGAACAGACGTGAATTGGCCACCAAAATCATGCTAGTTAACACCATTGGGTTTTTTCTAATGGGGTTTCTTGACGAATAAAGTGTATGCGGATAATCCTTAAACAATTCAATACTTCTGTAGTGTCACATATCTATACTCTTACATTTACACTACTACATTTACACAACAACATTACACACTTACTTTTAATTACTTTAAATTTAACTATTTTTAAAATTTTGTAAAGTTTATTTTCCTTAATTTTAAGTGAACAAAATTTCAATTCGATTTTCCACTTTTATAAAATTTGAATTTAAAAAAAAATCTTCAAAAAATATTGAACCTAAAATAAAAATAAATCAAAGATAAATATTTAAATATATAAAAATAAGAACCTCCACACCTCAAAGACAACATCATTGAGCAAATATCTCGAATGCGAAAAGCTATTCAAAATTTTGATAAAACATTGGCAGCCTGCCGAGCTAAGTCACTTAAACGACATTCTTTTTCAGTATTAACCGGAACTAATGTACTTTAATTTGCAATAAAAATAAATAGAGATTTCACACAATTTATGTCTTTTATTTTAAATTAAAAAAGATACCTCAAGTTTGAACACTGAACATTGTGTGTAAATTATCAAAGTCAATTTGTATTAAAACTATTAGATATAAAAACATAGTATTGCAAGCAACATAAAAAGTTTTATGATTCAAATTAAATAGGCCACAGACTTTAATGGGTTTCATTTCGCTGATACATTGAAGTGTCATTGCATCGATCTAAATATAAAACAAATTAAAATTTAATTGGAAATGTATTAATCTATCAAATAACTTACACTTTTAGACAAACGAACTTCTATATGTTGAAATTCTGATAGCAATTTTAAATTGCATAAAATACCCTTGGATAATTTTAATTGGTGTTCACATATTTGAAGATTTACCAAAAAATTAACAATATTTATTAGAATAATCTGTGGAAATACCAAAACTGATTTTAAATTGATTGGCACAATTTTGCCTTGTAAGAACAATAAGAACGAATAACTTGCAAACAAATTAGCTGACATCAAACACAACATTGAAAGTAAAATTTGCCACTCATAATAATCTGTAATTCGTCTTGAAAGTAGCATTAACTTATGGTGAACTATTGCCAAAACATCGATTTTGTCAGCTAAGTCACAAGAACGTTGCATCCAAATCGATTTTAGTTCTGTTGCAGCTTCCATATTTTGGTAAATATTCAATGTATCTTTTTTAATATGCTCAAGGAAACGACATATAAAACATACACCAAAATAAAAGTGCACTTCTATAATCAAAATAATACCTAATAGTATCGACCCCATAAAATAAGAGACAAAAGATATTAACGACATATCTTCCATGAGACCAAACACGGAATAGAAATTAGAACCTGTTTGAGCGAATACAATCAAGCTTCTTATAATTATATAATAGTCTAAAAATTTGTCCTCTTCAATGGACTTATTATCAAAATAATTACGTTGAACAGCATAGGCTTCATCAAATATTTCAACTAGCTTCTTATGTCCAGTCCAATGTTTTACAAGTACTACAATAACCAATACGATGCTACTAGCGATCATTATGTATTGGGTTACCTCATTTACTTCTGAGCCACTTGTAAGTAATACTTCAGTGTTGACATCAACACCGCGAATCATTGATATTATAGCTCCAAGTAATAAAAGTTGAAATAACATGCTGTAGGCAAGCAAAGGTTTTGAAATTTCCACCTTATTTCTTGCAGCGCTACATTGATATGGTAAAACTCCTAAAAAAATAGAGTAGATTACGGTAAATTTAATGAGTAATAATGAAAGTCTACAGCTCCAACTGAGAGACATCACAAACTACCGATACAAATGTTATATTTGTAAGTACATACAATATATGTACTACATACATTTACGTTTTTACAAAGCAGTGAAAATTACTTTAGTTGAGTAATTAGTAACTTATCTATTACTTGTGATTAAAGATATAAAATTTAATTTGTATATTGAAATTGTGTCAGTTAATGTCGAAAGAATATAATTCAAGTCTTAAAACAATAATGACTTTATCGACTGATTATTATTTAATGCAATTGAACATTCTTTCATCGAGCTTACAGTCATTAGCAAAGAGCAATATTCTTCTAAATTTACAAATCGATCAATGCAAACAAGTATGTACATGTATGTACAAACTAACCAAAACGGGTCTGATGAGATGAGGCTATGTACATTAGAGCGCACAGTGTTGCGACTAGAACAAGCTAGCTGGACAAAATTATTTTTTTGCGATTTGTATTTGTTGGATCGAAACAAAAAAAAATTGTATGGGAGGCCTAATCGCAAACGACCCCCTGGGCCGATACGGGTCAATTTATGGACGTGAAAACTATCCGGCCAATTTTGATGAAATTTTTACAATATATTAGTATCGATCAAGCGGGTGTCATACATTATAAAACTTTTATTTAAGGTGCATTTTTAGGGTGGCCCCCATAAAAAAATATTTTTAAAATATAATTTTCACAAAAACCATTTAATCGATTCACATGGAATTTACACCAAGTATCATTTATATTAAAAGGCATAGTTTAGGCTATAAGACTTTTATTAAGGGTGTATATTTAGGGTGGCCCGAATACAAATATATTTTTAAAATATCATTTTCACGAAGACCGGTTAATCGATTCACACTGAATTTACACCACTTAGCTTTTATATTAAAAGTTTTTATCGTTTTTCGCGGATTTTTCCCATTCCTGGTATAACTCACATTTTTTTATAGAAAATATGTACTCTAAAAACAAACAATAAAAATATATATGTGCAAAATTGTGCAGAAAGATATTGTTTTCAGAAGAAGCAGTGAAAGAATAACTTTCATTGAAAAAAATAAAATGGCTGAATACACGTGAATACAAATACTTTCTACTCTCCCAAAGTTAGGAAACTAAATTTATTATTTAACTTTATTAAGACATATTTTTGTTGTTGTTTTTAATAAAAAACTATGAAATTATTTTTCACTTTTAATATTAATTTCATTAGTGCTTACCTTCAGCTTTGAAATCAATTAAAAAAAAAATTTCTTTAATATTGACAAATAACAAAATTAATGTTTTTCCACGACTACTCAACACAATTTTTCAGAAATTAAAAGTTGAAGAAAACAACTTAACTCACTTCAACCGTCTGAAACTGTAAATTTTCTTACAGAAAACAAAAATGTTTGTTGGTTTCCTAGCTTTGAGAGTATTTGTTGTAAGACTATATCGTTATTTTCTTAAAACGAGAGATTCACTTTTGTCCAGCTAGCATACACTAGACGCAACACTGTGGAGCGGTTCAAAATAAAAACTTTTTGATTTTTTCACGATGTGTCAGTGGATTACAATAGCCGTATATGTCTGGACAAAACAACCCATAAGGATTTTCATCAATTTTGAAAACTGGATTGCCGCCGCCTGTCTTAAGTTGCCTACCCATTTTCGAAAATATTGATTTAAAAAATGGTGTAAGCTAAAGAGGTTATCAAATTTTGCAACAAAGTGGGTATGCTTTTCGAACTATTATCGATCGAGAAATTCGAATCCGTGAACAGTTCTTCTTCTTCTTTTTTTCTTATAAAAAAATTGAAAATCGCCCGGACAAAATTAAAAAATGCCGATTTTCTACTTTCAAGTTGCAAAATCTTGATATAATATTTTACCGCCGATCTAGTGGTACATTATTTTTAATGTACCTTTATTTGCTTAAGAGAAAGCCGTAAACCGCATATCAATATCTTCTTTCAAAACCAAGATATCTGCATTTTTCTAAATTAATAAACATGAAATTTTTCGATTCGGCGTTGACATATGCATATCGGTTATTCTTTTAATAAACGCACACTTTGTCGTTATTGACGTTTTTGAGCATTTATTGAAACCAAATATCTCAGAAACTATAGGAGATAGGATAAAAAATCATTTAATCATTTTTGTTAAGAAATACTTTAGCTTTACAAAAAAAAAATTAAAAAAATTTAAATAAATTTATTCAAACACTAATTTTTTTAATTAAAAAAATTTTTCTCAAAATATTTTCAATATAAAACCTTTTGTTTTTAATGATTTCTTTATATGTATTCCTCAATCAATCGTAAGAATGCATGTGCTTTCATATCGAAATTCCCGCCATAACTTTGAAAACTACGAATTTTTTACTGATGACACGCACCAAGTTTTTTCGACATGAAATTCGACATAAATTTTTTTTTTTTTTTTGTTTATTTATTTGTTTTTGTTATTTGCAATCAATCCTAAGAATGTATCTGCATTCAAAACGAAATTCCCGATATAACTTTGGAAAATATGATACAATTCATACAATTAGACTGATGCGCGCCTTCATGAAAAACTCATATTTTCCAAAGCTTTGGAGAGAATTTTGATTTGAATGCAAATTTATTCTTAGAATTGATTGAAAATAACATTACAAAAAAAAAAGCAAAAAAAAATTTTATGTCGAATTTTATGTTGAAAAAACATAATGCGCGACATCAGTAAAATAATCGTAGTTTCTAAAGTTATGGCGGAAATTTCGATATGAAAGCACATGCGTTCTTACAATTGATTGAGGAATAACATATAAAAAAATCAAAAAAAAAGGTGTTATATTGAAAATATTTTGAGAAAAATTTTTTTAATTAAAAAAATTAGTGTTTAAACAAATTTATTTAAATTTTTTTTATTTTTTTTTATAAAGTTATAGTGTTTTTAAACAAAAATGATTAAATGGTTTTTCATCCTATCTCCTATAGTTTCTGAGATATTTGGTTTCAAAAAATGTTCAAAAACGTCAAAAAATACAAAGTGTGCGTTTAATAAAAGAATGACCGATATACATATTAAGCTGATTCAAATTTTTTTTTTGTTCTAAACAGCTTTTTTCGACCGAGGAACTTGAATCCGTGATTAGTTTTTCCTAGAAAAATCTATAGAATAGTTGAATCTGTTAATTTAGAAAAATGTAGATATCTTGGTTTTGAAATAAGATAATGATATGCGGTTTACAGCAATCTTTTAAACAAATAAAATTACATTAAAAATATTGTACAACGGGATCGGTGGTAAAATAATATGGGTCGATTTTGCAACTTGAAAGTAGAAAATCGGTATTTTTTGTTTTTTTTTTCGTTCAATTTTAAAATTTTTTATAAGAAAAAAAGAAGAAGAAAAACTAATCACGGATTCAAGTTCCTCGATCGATAGTAGCTGTTTAGAACAAAAAAATTTTTGAATCAGCTTAATATGTATATACATATGTCAACGCCGAATGAAAAATTTCAGGTCTATTAATTTAGAAAAATGCAGATATCTTGGTTTTGAAAGAAGATATTGATATGCGGTTTACGGTTTTCTCTTAAGCAAATAAAGGTACATTAAAAATAATGTACCACTAGATCGGCGGTAAAATATTATATCAAGATTTTGCAACTTGAAAGTAGAAAATCGGCATTTTTTAATTTTGTCCGGGCAATTTTAAATTTTTTTATAAGAAAAGAAGAAGAAGAAAAACTGATCACGGATTCGAATTACTCGATCGATAATAGTTCGAAAAGAATACCCAGTTTGTTGCAAAATTTGATAACCTCTTTAGCTTCCACCATTTTTTAAATCAATATTTTCGAAAATGGGTAGGCAACTTAACAGGCGGCGGCAATCCAGTTTTGATAATTGATGAAAATCCTTATGGGTTGTTTTGTCTAGACATATAAGGCTATTGTAATCCACTGACACATCGTGAAAAAATCAAAAAAGTTTTTATTTTGAACCGCTCTAATGTACATTGAGGTGTTTTTGAAAATTTTGTAGATTGAATATAATAATCCTAGCTCAAACGTGTAAACGGCGCGGACAGAGTTTGTGTTCGATTTCGTTTGAATTTTACCGGCTTACTAAAACGTAGAAAAAATCTGCCTTAGGTGATAATATATAGCGCTTTAGGTATTTTAGTTTGGAGGTGCCACCCTCCACCTGAAGTGGGTTTTTTTTTGCGGCCCCATAGGCTGTATTATAGAATTGTTTTTGAAGAAAATTCTCCCAAAATTTCACTATCCTAGATCAGACCTGTGAATGGCGCAAACCGTTTGTTTCCTACTACAATTCATATGGAAAAATCTCATAAGAAAAATGAAGGGCAGATTTTTTTTACGATTTAGTAACAATGTAGTTTTTCCATATGAATTGTGGTAGGAAACAAACGGTTTGCGCCATTCACAGGTTTGATCTAGGAAGCTGAAATTTTGGGAGAATTTTCTTAAAACCCGAAACAAACTCCTTCGGGTGTATTTTGCCCGTATTTCCAGCCACACGAAATATGTGGGCGTGGTTTGGCAACGTGGGTTGACAACTCACATACAACTAAAATAACCAATATTGGCACCTAAGGCAGATTTTTTTCAAGTTTTAGTTATCATTATAGAAACGTTGCAAGTCCAACAGCATGACGAATATCATTTATCTAACATTTGGTTAGATTAAAAAACAAATGGCTCACATTTTTTTCGATAGGATGGATGCCGACCTAACGACAGATTAAGGGCCTCATCTCGGGATTTCTTTTCTCATAGACTTTTTTATATGTATCTTAAGGCGCAGATTCCAAAAATGCCATTTTTTTCTTTTTTCTTAAGAATCGTTTTCGAGATGTTCCCGAAAAACATTTTTTTTATTTATTTGACCATATTTCTATCAGTTTTTTGTCGACCTAAATGAATTGCACACATGAATCTTTTGGTAATTTTTAAGTCACTAAATGTCAATTGCTAAGTTTAAGTCCAACATTTTTTTTCACATTTTTAAGATTTAGGATGAGGTCCATTCTTTTAAGCATATATTTGCTCAAATCGAGCATAAAATATAAGTTATTCAAAAATCAATGAAAAAATGTAGTTTCAATATTTTCATGCATTACTCTTACAATATTCGTATGCCATGGTTCTACTAGCAATTAAAGCAATTGAGATTAAAATGCGATGCATTCACTACAACGTTGTAATTAATAGTGGTTACGGTAATAAATAAATTATAATTGGCTAGTCTTACACTTCTTTAATAATCAAACCAAGACAGGTATTCTGAAGCATTTGTTTAGGAACATACATTTTTTCTTTGGTAGTGCTTTAATTTCCTGCGCTAGGGGTGCCAACACAAAGTCTGCGGGCTTTTCATGCCATTGTAAAATAAAAAATGGAAACGCAGAAAAACGTTTTATATTTTCTAGATATACTTTAATGTGCTTTTTTATTAAATAAGAAATACTATGCCATCAGCTACCATAATTTGATTATCTTCAGTCATCTGGTGAACAGCAGCTTGGATTTCTCCACTTATAAAAGCTTCATCATTATTCTCATTAATAGCGGAAGTTATTCGAGTCAGCGAAAGACTCTGTTCACGCGCTTCACGGAACAATTTTTGCAAACTATTTTTGAAAACATTCAGGCGGTCACTTGTTATAAAAGCCGGAGTAATGGATTCAACCGCTGTTGAAGAACTGTCACCACTTGTTTGCGTCTCTGATGCATTCTTTCTGGCAGTCACGGAACGTCTTGTGTCACGACGTGTCAAATCTCCAGCATCTGGCTGTGGAGTTTCAATTTCTTCATCTGTGTCATATATATCTCCAGAGCTTTGTGTAGTTTCTGTACGCTTACGTTTAGTGCGACGTGACGGTGAGTAACTTTGAGTTCCTTCTTGGCTTTCATCTGACGATGCACCACCACCATCACGACGACGTTTTTGTACCTTTTCTTTTTCTAAAACTTTTTTGAAATAGGCATATTGAACTAGTTGAATGGCTGCTTGTGCATCATCAACAGAAACTGTTTTTGCCATACGAGCACGCGCGTGTGCCGTTGAAAGACGAATCAAAGTTTCCAATGTACGCGCAGTGACTGGTTGTGTGCGTGCAACATCAGATTGCACGGTTTCCTGTGAACGAAGCCGTGAATATTCATTTGCAATGGCATCACAAGCTTGCTCGCTTAACTTTGGCTTCATGCATTTGGCAATGTAAATGTACTTGCGCATAAATTCAACGGAAAGAATTTTATCATGACGTTTGCGTGATTTGCCATGAAGCAAGGCATCATATTTTTCGTAGACCTCGGTATCTTTTTTCTACGTAACGTAAAAAGGTTAATTACATAACTTTAAAATTTTGATTCTGCGCTAAATGTTGCAAACAAACTTACGTCTTCCGTATTTGTTGAAAAGGAAAGTGAATCAGCATATGAACTTCCCATAGAAAGGGGCTCTCCATCAGCTTCCTTCGGATTTCTGAAAAAAGAGAACAAATTGCTTTATTTGTTAATTTCTACGAGATTTTACAATTTTTTTGGTTATAAAATGCTTCTCGGTGTACGAACACCATTTCAGGGTTCCTTTATATGTATTTTTGGAACAATGTAAAATTTAATATGTATTTTCCTGAGCTTTTATGTTCAGTAGTTTTAGTGCAAAAAACAAAAAAAAATTACAATAGCAAAATGCATTAAAGGAACAAAAAATGGGCAACGAGCTGCTTTATACTAGTTTCCATGACCATGAAAACACAAATAAAGAAATTATTTCTCGGTGAGCAAACTGATATTTACATATAGCACTTACAACTTCGTTCGTATCGCCAGAAAAACTTTCAACGGAGCGCTCGTCAAGAAATGTGTAATATCAAAAAGCTACAAAAGCAATTGCATGTGAAGGAGGAAGGAATGTGTATGTGCACTGTGTTTATGTTTTGCTATGATTCTTAACTGGTCAATGCAGAAAATAAAATATAGAGTGCTTGCAGACTATTAAACGTCGGCTAACAAAGCTTACTGATGAAATGACGTAGCGGTCATGGAAACTAGTATAAGCAGCTCGTTGCCCATTTTTTGTTCTTTTAATGCATTTTGCGATTGTAATTTTTTTGTTGTTTTTTGCACTAAAACTACTAAACATAAAAGCTCTGTAAAATACATATTTCAGGGTTAAACCACGTTTGCACGTGATGTGTTGCCTTCAAAAGAAAACACAAAAGAGTGGAAACAAGGACAAACTACAAATTGACGAGTTCTTTTTGCTGTAATTTAATCATTCTGGCGCAACATTGAGATTGATAGTGATCTGAAGTTAATCTGACGCCTTTCAACGAAGGTTTCAAATAGAGTATTACAAAACAAATTGGGGAAGTGGTGGAAAAATTGAAGGCACTCGCTTCTGATCGTGCACGTTTGAAGAGCTTTGTGGAGGCCCTATGCCCCGTGAGGAAACAGCTAAAGTTTTCAATTCATTTTGATCTTGTGATATCTACATCATATTTATTGATGGATTTTATTCAACGAAATACTACAAATGTTAACATTCAAAAATTTTTATGTTTCCTTGATAAAGAGTTTATATACGTACATAATATATCTCATAATAGCAAACGACAATTTTCTTGGATTACATTCTTTTAATGATGAATGAAAAGGTTTTTTAATGTTATCGTAACATAATATAATTTCTCGAAAATTGAAATCTTCTTAAGAATTTGATATATGTATAATCATGTTCTCTAATACACCAATATTCATTTTAAGATTTCATTTCCCTGAGAAAAAATTTCCTTTGGTGGACAGCTTGTACGTTTTTACCGTTATTTATGTATTTTACATTTAAGTGTTACAAATTTTGCTGCGCAGCTTATGTGCACGGTTTAATATAAAGAAACGTTTCTAAGGGACGGAGCATAATAACAACAAACTTACCTATAACGATGCATACGTACAACATGATCAGAAATCATTTGATCAACGTCATTATCTATAACATCAAGCATAACAAATAGCAAGTCAAAACGAGATAGCAGTGAGTCCTGCAATCCAATATTTTCCATTGGCGTTTTATACTGGTCGTACTAAATAAATATGAATACATACGTACATATACACATATGTACAAAAGAGAAAATTTTTTAAGTGGAACTTTGCAAAATACAGGTCAATACAATGACTTACCCTCCCATAGACAGGATTAGCTGCAGCCAAAACAGAGCAACGCGCATTAAGTGACGCATGAATACCAGCTTTAGATATAGTAACACGACCCTGTTCCATAACTTCATGAATTGCAGTGCGATCGATATCACTCATTTTATCAAATTCATCTATGCAAACAACACCACGGTCAGCAAGCACCATAGCACCAGCCTCCAAGCGACGTTCGCCCGTTTCCTGATCTGTAGTAACAGCAGCAGTTAGGCCTACACCACTTGATCCACGACCGGTAGTTGCAATAGCACGTGGTGCTGTATTTAGCACATATCGCAGGAGTTGTGATTTGGCTACACTTGGATCCCCTATAAGCAGTATATTGATGTCACCACGGAGGCGTGTTCCATTTGGAAGATTTTTTTCAACGCCTCCTAATAGCAAACAAAGAATGGCCTTCTTTACAAACTCATGGCCGTGAATTGATGGTGCCAGACTCTTGGAAAGCAAATCAAAAATATCATTATTTTTAGCGAGTTTCTTACATAGAATGATATCTTCACGACTTATATCCAAATTACTTTCTTTGCTAAGGAGTGATATGTTATTTGCCAACAAAACAGTTCTGAATGTACCAGAGGTGTAACCGCCATTTTTGCTGGGCAGACAACGATAATTTCCAACTATTTGTACACGATCACCTGGTTTGCACTTATCAACGAGATCATCATCACAAATGATGTCTACAGATCGTGGTAGTTGACCAGCTGGTGCCTTTTCGGGCATCTCTTGTATTGTAAGCGATTGATGATCTTTATAAACCGAAAGTCCAAACTCAGTTTCCAAGAGATTACCCTCATCATCTTTAGTAGGATAAACAGCATTAGAGGGAATTGCTTCGAAGGATGTTAGATCAGAGTATTTCCTTTCCATCACCTTTTTTGTTGCCGGGCAATAGTGTACACTCCGAACAACTTTAGGGTGTATGAGCGATACTTTTGTTACGATACCTTCGACGCAAACCAAATTTCCCAGGAAACTAAAGTAAGAGAAGTATTTGTAATTGCATTTTTGAGTTGAATCTTAACAAATATTTACATTGATGTTAAAGATCTTGGTGTCACATGACGATTGCCAAAACAACCTTCAAAACCAACAAAAAAATCCTCATGCGTTTTCGCGTAGATCGGATCTACTGTAGACACATACTCTTTCAACGCGCGACCAAACGCCAACTGCTCATCGGACGCACTACTCAGCAATCCTATAGCACGTGCTGGATTCTTGCGCTTTATGTCGTTTATATTGACAATTAGCCGTTTGCAACTCTCGGCAATCATATCCTTAACATGACCAGCGTAGATGCCCTGATCCTCTTCATCATCCAGAAAATCAGCATACTCACGCTGGATATCTTTAATGTACTGTTCAGCATCAGCCATTTTAATTTGAGAATGAGTTAATCTTAAGGTATAAGAATTATACGAAAACTGCTTACAAAAATTGATTTAACATTCAACAAAAAATACATGCGTTGTTGCTTTATAAAATAAAATAACAATTATGGCGGGAATATAAATTATACAAAGTTAGTTACAGTAAATTATCATCACAGCGGCTAAGCCTTGCAATTCACAATAGTTTAGATTTCATTAACAAGGTTAAGCCATGATGCAATACACTTGATCGTATAAAATGCGGCGCCTGACTGGATTTATTTTATTTCCAATCAGTTAGTAAAACAGTATTTTAAAGAGAGCGAAATTTTAAGATTTAATCAACTTATTATTTAACGACAACAATTTAAATTTCCAAAGTTTTTAATATACAATTAAACATTATTTAATCGAACTTACAGTCATTCAGCAAAGACCAATATTGTAAGTTTTTTAAGTTCGATTAAATAATGTTTAATTATAAAAAATAATCAGTCGCTAATATCAAATTTCTTAGTTTTTAATATACTAAATTAGTGCTAATCGAAAGATTTGATGACAGCAGATTAAAGGCTTTAATTGCAGTGTTAAGTAGACCATATCTGTTTTTATTGGTCCTTTATTTCATTGTTCTCATTTCATCCGATGAAATTGAGTTTACTCCAACGATTTACCGACTTGGTTTTTTTGGACAGCGGGTATTCGTTGCCCGTATCCGTTAGTATTCTGTTTAACACATGAGGAATTAAAGAAAATATTACCTGCCTGTTTCACTGCACCGTAAAACATTTATTAGAGAAAATACAGCAGCTGCTTTTCTCAAAGCATTGATTTTAGATCAGTTTTGAATCTTTAAACGTATTATCATTATATAAATGTAACTAAGAATAATTTGTTTTGCATTCATACACCTTTCCGAAAGTTTTACCTGCTTTATTTTCGTACAGCTTATTTAAGTACATATACTGTAAACGGCATTAGAGTCAGGGTCATAGATATTTCTGAAGTGATTGTGAGCAAATAAAACGTAAAACTTTTTGGTTCTGACAGGTAAACGTATTATGTACTTCGAAATTGCATACATAAATTTTCATACCCTACATTCAGTAGAGTAACGTGTAGAACGGGAAGGGTGGTGGAAGGTGTAGAGGTGTATATATGTATATTCTTGATCAGCGGCATCACCTGAATTGATTTAGCCATGTCTTTATATCTGTCCATCTGCCTGTGAATATCACGATTACGGGAAAATCAAGCAATATAATTGAATTAACTTTTGTGCACATTTTATGCTTACAGCTCGTGCACTTAAAAATGGGCGAAATTAATTCACGGACACTTCGACCGCTCATACAAATAAACATTTAAAACGTTATATTTACAGGGTCATATTATGAAGTGTAATCAAATAAAATATTTAAGGTAATGGGACCAAATTTCATACCATATGAGACTAAATAGTCGGGCAGATATTGTACCCAATTATATAGTTTAGTCAATAACAACTCTTATTAGGTTCAATACATTTATGAAAATCGCCCAACTATCTATTTTATGTATGCGCAAACCCTCACTGTTAATATAGTGTAGGGTATTTAATTATTGGTGTGGCCAACGCTAACACTCTTACTAGTTTAGTATTACAACCGCATGCAGGTACAAAAATGTTTACTATAGTTTGGTGCCCGAACATATACTTGCAGTAGTTATGACCAACTCAAGTTAGTTTGTGTCTGTTTTCGAAATACGCTGTATCAGAATGAGGTACGCAGTTACTTACATAAGCAGCTGCTGGTTCCTGTTACTATTTATTGCAAATGGAAACATATTAAAAGGATTGATTAAAGCAAACCCGGTGTTTTCTAAAATTTTTAATTACTCAATACTTAACACCTACCACAAAGAAAAGGATCTAATAAATCGCGAGGAATGGATTCTCTACGCAAAAAACCACATAGCTCATAGACCTCATTTTGTTCCAAAAATTTTTTTTCCATATTTGCCAGAAATCGGAAATAAAACAAATACTACAGACGCTTTCCCAACGATTGAAAAAAACACTTCCTCACAAGAAACTCTTCTTCAGTCCACTACAATGAACACTTTAATATTATCCGAAAGCAAAGATTCAGTTACCAGTACAACCGACTCTTACAATGTCAATCCAACTACTACAGAGCTTATTAGTACAGACGAAAATACAGAACCAAGCTCACTAACAGGAATATACCAAACTATTTCCACTAGCTTAGCTGATAAAACTACAGAAGGATATAAATACATATCAACACAAGATGTTTTAGACTCCTCTACAAGTAGAAACCTTTTCACTACAACGTGGAATTTTGATGGTGTGACTAAACCAATTTCAACCATTAGCTACTCCGATTTAAAATCAACTATTGCGCCAGAAAGGGAAACATCTACAACTGGAAACAGTACAGACCAAAATACAGAACCAAGCTCACTAACAGGAATATACCAAACCATTTCCACTAGCTTAGCTGATAAAACTACAGAAGGATATAAATACATATCAACACAAGATGTCTTAGACTCCTCTACAAATAGAAACCTTTTCACTACAACGTGGAATTTTGATGGTGTGACTGAACCAATTTCAACCATTAGCTACTCCGATTTAAAATCAACTATTGCGCCAGAAAGGGAAACATCTACAACTGAAAATATTTATTTATTAGAAAGTACTTCAAGGGAATACATTGAAATTGATTCGACTGTTACACCTATTATTGATACAACTAAAGCAAATGAAACATTTCCTGCAGACTTCTTCGTAACAATTTCAAATACCGAAAAAGAGACTGATGAAAATGATGTTTCCACATCAACAACTACTTATTACAAAGAAGATTCAACTTTCAAAACAGATTATGAAACTACCGATTCTTTAGAAATTTTATCATCAAATAAGAATAGCCCCACTAATAGTATACGTAAGCAGTTTTTAGCAGAATCGGAACATGATGAAGTTGGGAGCTCACAAAATGTTTTATTTTCAATCCCTACTTTAAATAGTGACACAACACTGACTACATTTAATCCATATGAATTAGCTCAAAGCCAAATTAGATCTAAAAACGAAAATATTGAAAAATCACTTGACTTACTTTCAAGCAATGGTTCATTATTACCAAGAATTAACTCAAATTTATATGATACTACAGCTGAAATTTCGGCAAATACTCAACTTCTAATGGAAGATTTACAAATGAAAACAAAACAGTTAGCATATGAAACTGATGTAATGCCATCACTAGATGATATTTATTAACAAAAAATTATCGAAACAAGATTTTATTTTTAATCAATTAAATTTTACGTAATAAGTTGAACGATTTATATAAAGGCAGTGAGCCTTATGAGAATGTACATGTTTACAGTTAAATAGTGGACCAGTTTTCAATTGAAAGGACATTCGCACACACACAACTAAATAGTCGGGCGAGTATTCACTAAATCAAAAAATATCTTGTTTACATGCTGCGTCGACTTGTAACACCAACTCACAAGTTCGCTTTTATTCATATAATGATGTTGTTGAAAAAACAAACAAAAAAAAAAAATAGTTTGCTACAACGTAGTCTAAACTTAAGGAGAAAAAATAATAATAATAAATGTTTTCTCTTATTTTTCGTCTATATTTTCATTTTAAATTTATATTAACTTAAGCATTTTTGACAGTTGAACGCCGACGCACCATTCCCTATTTACACAAAAGCGAACTTGTTCATCGACGTACTACACCGAAGAAGAAATACCAAACTACTACTCCCAGGTATCTCGCATTCACACAACAAAAAACTACTCCGAAGTCATACGACGACGCTCAAAGCGTATATGTAGTAGAATCGGCATGCTCGCCGATAATAATTAATGAAAACCGAAATAGTCAGTGGCCAATTAAGGCTAGGATCACACGAGTAGAAAAGACTTAAAATAATAATTGTAAGTATGCACAGTCCTATAAGGTTCAATATCTTAAGGAAAAGTTCCAAAAGGAATTACAAAATTAGTCGCAACTAAATAGTTGTTCAACAGTTGACGAATTAATACCAAAATTATTTATGCTTTCTTTTTTATTTTCATCAAAATTTCTCCACAACTCATAAATTTTTTGGAAACTATATGCATACATACATTGTAATCATGAAATAACACAAAGTGAAACACAGAAGGTTTCAAAAACTTGTAAAACAAAATGTGAAATATAGATTTGTAAATTATAAAATCAATGCTTCTTCATACTTTTACCGCAGAGAAAATAAAAAAATCTTCAAAGTTCTTGAATCGCTTAAACTACCTGAACGAGCTCAATGTTTCATACTATCGATTTTTCTCTTACATCTCGAAAATTAGTACAGACAAATTTTAGTACAGCGTATCTGTTTAAAACAAAACGCGAAAATAATGTCAAAAAATAAAAATAAGCAATTCTTTGAGGGCAAGGACTCCTTCAGCCGTATGAACTTTTTATATCAGGCTTCGATGCTAATGGCTGAACGCAATCCAGTGCTTTCCGCTTACTACGGAAATCTTTGCAAAAATATCGGGAAGAAATCTGTCTTAAGAATGTAAGTACATATCGCTCATTTACTTCAAGACTGGCTAGGGCACTACTACTCGGATACCCTCTTTTAACATCTTTAGAGGTTCCTCTGTTGTACAGCACAGGGGCTTTTCCATTTCTGAACTGGCCCCATGTAAGTATACCTATTTTTGGTATCTTCTTTTTCTGGGTATTATTTTTGTACAAAATCGATAACTCGAAAACTAAACGGTAAACATCAAAAAATCGCGGCGCCACGGATATCGTAATCTCCCGTTTTTTGAGTTATGCCAGTCTTGAAGTAAATATGAGCGATATGTTAAACATAAAAAAATGGCATAATTTTACTTTAGGGCCAATAGCCCGAAAACTAAAGTTTTAATTTTGTATTATGTATTTTGGGGCGCTGATCCCAATGGTGCTAAAAAAAATTGTCGGTCTTGAATGGTGTTGGATATTTTATAGACTGATCCGCGGTCGAAGACCGCCGCGAAACCGGTGTTGGATTTTTGGGAGTTTAAGATCCCTAAAAGCGGCCGTAGGCCGCCCACTTACTCTAGTTTTGATTTATAATTACTGTAGCTACCGAATACGGTGTTGGACATACTATAGGATTTTTTAGTATCAATATTTCGAAAACCAAACGTGGTATCGATTTTTTTTATTTAACATTTTCGATTTATTTTGACGTGTTTTATCAAAAAAAAAAATAAACTTTGACCAATTTTATCTCGGAAGCCATAAGAGACCGACATTATTTTTTTTCCTGATCCGGTATTATTGGGTAAAACTCCATGTTTCTAAAAAAAAAAAAAATTGGAGCATTGGCCCTAAAGTAAAATTGTTCCAAAAAAAGTATTAAATTGATTTGTATTATTACAGAGATCCACAGTTAAAGCGCAACCTTTGCAAAAAATGTTCACTTGCACTACGTCCTGGAATTACTTCGGATTTATCAATTGCAATGGAATTCATAGTGCCTGGAAAATCTAAACATGTCGGTGAAGTCGATAATAGCTTACACTTGGAAGTGAAATGCAGAAAATGTAGACACAAACGTAATTTTAAAATAAATTCAAATTATAATTTTTGGCTAGACAAATCAGAGTCTGTAGATAAGGTAACTATATTAACTACTGAGAACCGAACACAAGTTCAAGAAAGAAATCAATAAAGCAAGATAATGATGTAATGTTAATTTACCACTCCTGAGGTGGTACAATTTCTAATTATGCTCTTTGAAAACATATATTTATACATATTTTTTAATATGCAGTGAAATTCCCCATTACGGACAGCTCCTATAATCGGACACATTTCGGTGACACTCACTTTTCATTAACTTTTCCATACAAAATCAATTCCGATAGTTGGACGCTCCAATAACCGGACGCGGACACAATATTCTATGTTATTTTGATCAAAGTATCTCTTTTAAACGGACAGAATTAAATAAAAATTCTATTAAATTTTTACTACATCCCTTTTTTACAAATTCTAATTCGCTTTTGTTTTGAAAGCAACAAATTTGGTGGTTCCCCTAATAATGCTAATGTACCTAGACATTTATGTTATGTTGAGTAGAGTTGGACTTGTTCATTCATTCTGGTACGCTGGTTTTGACGAATTTTCGAAAATCGATCAAAGTTTATTAACTGAATATAACAATAATGAAGTACAATTTGAAAATCAAAGCGCAACTCCAGAGATAAGCAATTCTGAAAACGAAGTTGATGAGAAAATTGCAGACCCCATAACTTCATATAATGAGGCATTGAAGTAAGTTACCCGTTTGAAGCATTTTGCAAAAGTTGATTTTGTAGCATTTAATCACAACAAGAATGTAGAGACGCATTTTGAAACCCAACATTGAGCCAATCGAAGTCAAAATAACTTACTCGCACTAGACTTTTGCAACCAAATTAGTATGTAAACATGTGTAAAATGTCTGTTTTGTTCAACAAATTAAGTATTTTTTTTGTTCTGCGACGGTGGTTGTCCGGTTATGGGGAATTTCACTGTATGTATACACAGGCTTGGATTTACCTAAGAGGCTGACTAGGTCAGTGCCTAGGACGGCAAATATTGGGAACTGAAATTTTTTAAATTTATTTACACAGGGGGAAAAAAAGTGCAAATACTGGGATTGTGTGCACTAAATTACCTAAAAATGTTAACAAGCAAAAAAAAAAAAAAGGTCCTTACTTTTGATATTAAAAAATTGTTTTTTTGTTTTTCTATATTTACAAGTGACGAGGGGCGTCAATTTCTGACTGGCCTAAAGGCGGCAGATTTCTAAATCAGGGCCTGTGTATACATACAACTGCGGTCAAATAATAGTAGTGAATTTAGAATTTCCTTATAAAATTCACCTTGCGAAGTGAAACTTTTAATAATTAAACGTTGCTCTGGCGTACAATGCTTCCTACGGCCTACTAAAAGGCAAAAACTTGGAGAAATCAATGCAATGTTATACAAAAATGATAAAATTTATAATTTGCAAACATATTCTTTAAATAAAAGCAATATGTGATTATATAGTCTGAAAAATGTGTATTCGTGAGAACATATTTTTAATTTATTGACAAGAAATTTATGTCATTTCTAGCATGTTGAAGCAAAAATGTATGTAGAGACTATTTTTTTTCCGAACTTTTTACCTGCAGCTCGAAAAGACAGTTTGAATAATTAAGAATAAATAAATAAACATCAAATAAGTAATTTGGTAATTGTCTAGAAGTGCGGACAACGCTAAAATGGGGGTAAAAAAAAAAGTAAAATGCTCAAATGACGTGCTTTTTTATAAAACTTATAATTCCGTCGGCGGAAAGTGAAAATTATGCACCGTTTTTTTTTATAAACAATTAAAGATGCGAAAAATGCGAAAAAGCAAGTATTCTACAGCAAGTATTCCCAAAATGGCGCGTATCTGCGACTGCGCTGCGGCGGCGGAAAGTGAAAATTATGCACCGTTTTTTTGTTATAAACAATTAAAGTTGCGAAAAATGCGAAAAATTGTCAACAATAGCGTTGCACGACGCTTGAATCGAGCGACTTTACGAACACGTGAAGAACAACAATAGCGTTACACAACGCTTGAATCGAGCGGCTTTACGAACACCTGAAGAAAAGGTGCGTTGCAATTGCAATAGTTGGTCACATTATCACATTACCGTCCCATGTTTGTTGTCACAGCAGTCGTTGCAGGTTTGTTCGAAATTAAATAATTTTGGGAATACTTGCTGTAGAACATCTTTGACTCGTTTTCCTATTGTACAAAGTTTTTTTACAAATATTTATTGTTCATGAAGAACTGCTGCATAAAAATGCATGTTTCGCTTATTTTTTCCGTTTCGTAAAGCCGCTCGATTCAAGCGTTGTGTAACGCTATTGTTGTTCTTCACGTGTTCGTAAAGTCGCTCGATTCAAGCGTCGTGCAACGCTATTGTTGACAATTTTTCGCAACTTTAATTGTTTATAACAAAAAAACGGTGCATAATTTTCACTTTCCGCCGCCGGAATTATAAGTTTTATAAAAAAGCACGTCATTTGAGTATTTTACTTTTTTTTTTTACCCCCATTTTAACGTTGTCCGCACTTCTAGACAATTACCAAAAATTTATTTACAAATTTTGTTTTTGTTACTCTCTTCTCCCATACCAACGTATTTTACGCTGGCGATATTTATGTCAACCGCCGGACTTCTGTTTAACGCATTATACCCTAAACAGAATTGCGGCGTAAATGCCGCGACGGCTGACGGTAGAATTAGATTTGGTTTTAATTTTACCGTCGCCGTTGAGAGAGTAGAGAGTTGCGCTCTCTTCTCCCATACGATTTTCACAGCAAAAATTTTACGCTGGCGGTATTTACGTCGTACGCCGGAATTATGTTTAGGCTGTTATATATACACTAAGGCCTATAACTCATTACGACAAAACTGTTTAGGTCACCTTAGTACATATGGGAGTGCGCTCACTGTTTTAAAACAAAAACGAAACTTTTTGTTTTGCAGCACTGGAACTTTTGCGAAACAAAACTGTTTCGGTATGACAGAATCGTATGAAGTGCGCTTACTTGAAACTTTTGTCTCGAAACTTTTTGCATATTCGTGGTAATCGGTCAACGAGCTCGCGAAATCTCTGTTTTCGTTCAATCAGAACACACTACGCGAACTTCTTCGTGAAATTTGTCGCGAAACAAATTGTCTTAGTTAGCGCACTCAACATGAACCTCGAAACTAAAACAAAACTGTCTTGAGACTGTTTTGTCTTAATGAGTTATAGGCCTAAACGGTTCACATCATTTGCAATCAGAAGGTACAAACCACACCAGAAAATGTTAAGCAACTCTTTATTTTAGCTTCTGATCCTAAACATTAACTTTATAAGTTGTAAACTTCAGAACAATTTTTTGATGAGTTTATCAAGCATTAAAAACAAAGCAGCAAAAGGCAAGCGAAAAACTTTGCCAAAACTTAAAACTATATTGGCAAATCCATACAAATCCAAATGGTATTTCTGTCAAAATTCGATTAAATAAGCCCTTACATTTATAGTTAAATTTTGCAGCTCCTCACTGGATGAGACAGAAACTGAGAATTTCTTCCAGATTTTGGATTCAGCTATACGCAACAGTGGTTTGACACCATGTTGCTTCGTAAAAGCTAAACACATCTGCATTGGTTTAGAGAGTGTATTACGTAGTATCAGCAGTGGACGAGTTTCGTGTGTATTTCTTTCGCTTAGCATCAAACCGCATCATGTAGTGCAATTAATAGCCCAAAATGTCGAAGTCAAATCTGCAACTGCTCCGGTCTATGCAATGTCACAACTGGAGCAACAAACATATAAACTTTTTGGTCTACGTACTGCAGCCTTTTCTCTGCCTAAAGGGAGTAAAGATTTGTCTACAGAACTAAATGAATGGATCGATACACACAAAAAATCTATTAAAACAAAATTAAAAAGCGATGTTATTAAATCCCGCACCGGAAAAAAACTAAAGATTCGTGTAATGAAAGAAGACGAAGTCACCAAGGCTAAAATTTTGAAAAATGTTCCATCTGAAAAGAAGCCTGATTGGTCAAGTGATTTTATATCATTCTCCAGTTTGAATAGTAAAAAAAAAATTAATTTAAATCTGGAAGAAGACAAAAGTAAACTTTTATGTGTTTTAAGTCAAATGACGAAAAACGTTGAAATTAGTCCTGGGGAAGGAAATGTGGCATTGGATAAAATGAATTTAGTTGGAGTGTTAGAAAAAAATTATACTTCTGTTCAAAATTACGATTCTGACGATTTTCTAGAATGTTACAAACCATTAAAAGTTCATACAATTCTACCGAATCCAGACAAAAAACCGAAAAAGAAACGTAAAAATAAAATTTAACATCAAGTATTTTCATAACGACGAATTATTGATAGAGAATAAGTAGTGCTATACTATAATTTTAAGAGGTTGCAATCTGAAGCCCCAAAAATATTTGTCACTCCCCTGTTAGCGACTTGATGAGCAGAACAAAAATGTATTTAGTATGCAAGTGTATTGTATACAATATATTTAGCATTCAGACCCAGAAACCATATATATTTCCGAAGGTTTTTGTTGTGCTGAATCCAAATCTGGCCTCAAAAATGTTCTATCAGCTCTGGTTTTCGCGATATCCTATCCTAAACAAAAAATACGGTTTATGGATATATTTGAAGTTATTATACATAACGAAAAAGTTTTATTTTCCAAAACTGTTTGCGGTAGCTAAAATTATTACTCTTACCCTTCAAAACCCTTTTTAAATTATGTCGATCTTTTTTTTTCTCGAAATATCGCAAAATGAAATTTGTACATATGCCTACATACAGATCTACATTAATTCTAGTATGGCAGGATGCATAGAAAATTTAAATTTTTATTTCGGTGATTAAAAGAGATATCGACATAATTTAAAATGGGTATTGAAGGGTAAGACTAATACTTTCAGATGCCACAACCAGTTTTGGAAAAAAACATTTATTCGCTATGTAAAAGAACCTCAAATATAGCCAAAAATCATTTTTTTTGCACTTTTAGGTTAGAATATTTCGAAAACCAGAGCTGATAGAGCATTTGGACCCAGCGCATCAAAAACATTTAGAAATATATAGTCTGATTTCTGGGTCTGAGGTGCTGTCGGCCTGTGTTATCAGAGTGGAGTAGGGAATCATTCTTTTCGTGGCCAAAGTCTAACGTATTGTATTCAACTTCTTCAATTCAATGGCAAAAGAAATTGATTAATTTGTCGATTCCAATCAATAAATTGGAATTAGTAATCGATTTTTCAATTCCATGGCAAAAAGAAATTGGTAATTTTGATTGCATCCAAATTTGGAAATGAAAATTTTAAATCCACCACAGGGAGTCGGATTCTTGGAATCAGGTTATTCATTACATGACAAAAAGATTGAATTCATTTTCGATTCTATTCATTCAAAAATTATTTTATTTGAAAAAACAGTGGTATTGATTTTTTTTTCAATTCATAGCTACTATTCCTGGTAATAAAAAATTTTCATTTCTTATTTTGATCCTTCGAAAGGAATCTAAATAGAATTCATTAATTTTGTGAGTGAATTGATAAAAATCTATTTCCAAATTTTGGTTTCTGAAATGGACTGGACAAATGAATCAATTACATTTCCAAATGGAATCGTCCTTTGAATGCAATAAAAATTTAGTCAATTTGAAAATTTTATCCATTGCATGGAATCGACAAATTACCGTTAATGTTAAAAAAAGTCGATTTCAAATTCCTATTTTCTAGAATCGAAGAAGTTGATTCCGAATTTTAATTCGTTGGGATGGAATCAAAATTTCTTAATTCTAATTTTGGTCCCTGGAATGAAATCGACGAATACATTTTTTTTCATTAAATCGAAAAAGTCGACTTGAGTTCCTGATCTTGGAACTGAAAACAACTACCTATTCTAAAGATATTGCAACTAAAAAGGATTCAATTACCAAAAAGTAATATAATTCTATCCAAAGTTTTCCGCAACCTAAAATCTGCCGCTTTAAACCATTTCGGCGTACTCTGAATCCGGCCTTGTCTCCTCTGTCGTATATGAATCAAGATACATTTTTATTTACATTATCTCTGACATAAACATAAATTATAAACTTCAATGTGTGATCTCTTATAATCATAATATATATGTACAATCATTAAATCCTATTTCTAGTTGTTTATTGCGGTGAAACTTCTGAAGATTTGAATACATTCATGCCAGTATAATTTTCCACAAGCAGTGACTTGTAGCGACGTAAATTGACTTTGTATCCTTCTTCGCATTCATTTGCAGACAGAATAACAACACGTGCAATAACCAAATGTGTAGGGTTTATGTGGCTCAACCCCTTAATGAGATCAATTTCATCACCAACATCTAGCTAAAAAGAGAAATGGAAATATGTAACTTAAAAAAATACATTCATATCGTTTTTGTTTTAAATTAGAATTCAATCAGAATAATATCCTAAATTATTTAATAAACAAAAATAACTGATATTATTTGAAATGCACTCGCGATGTTAATGGGTCGTTTATTCAACATACCTGTGCGCTTTTTTTTGATAGCTTCTTGCCATTGACACGTATTTTACTTTCATAAAATTTTTTTTCAATTTTACTGTAAAATAAAAAAATATCGAAATTAATCTATTATATGTGACCATGTCATAAATTTTTCAAGAGAAAACTGGATAAATTGAAGAAAAAAATGTTGTTTTACAGGATTTAAATTTCCGAAAACAGGATTGATTACAGATACAATTTTTTTTCTTTTTTAAGCAGAAAAGATAGTAATTGTAGTGTATGAATAAATATTTTGGCACTTATATTTAATCAGTCTTCGTCCATGTATTGCTCGTCTGATTCGTTCAGTTCCACCTTGAGTTGCGACAAAATACTTGTCTTTCGCTTTGATTTTCCGCAAGTCCGGTTTTGTTTTTATCCAATCGTAAAAATTAATGCACGACTTGTTTAAATTGATCTTAGCGGTCAGAATGTCTTTCAAAGTTTCTACTTTTAACTGAGATTTTTCATCTGTCCACGTCTTGGTCATGGAAGCGAATACTTGTACTACAGAGGCGGTAGTGCCACCTTTTCTTATATAATTTTTCTATATAAATTTACGATCGCCTTTAATTAAAACTTTTCAGTTTGGAATGAATAGCGCCGCAGTATTTGTTTTCATTAATAAACTTTTAAAAAAACTTTATTTTTTTTAAATCAATCGAAAATTAAATTTCGAAAACTAAAGGTTAGATCTCAAAGTTACAAATATCAATATGGTTGATATAAATTTCAACTGATATTTATTTTTACAAAAGCAATATCCGCAACTTCCGATGGCTATATTTTTGATTACAGATCTATTCTTAAAACTAAAACTTTTAAGAAATTCCGTTTAATACAAATTTGCCAAAGTAAAGTAAAGAAGCCATCTATCGTCGGGCTTTGGGTATACATACTAAATTTTAGTCGTTTCTGCAGGAATATTTAACTTTACTCACTTTCTTGCCATTCCCAAACCAGCACGTAACATTAAATCTGCCCTGAGTGAGTTCACTTTTGTTTTAAGTACCTTTGAGTCACGTTCGTCCTTAAAATCGGTGTCATCATCGTTATCACTTTCTTCCTACAGCATTATTATTAGTCCATCTTGTGGGAACAGGTTTACTTTAGCTCACATTCTCCAATTTTTTTTTTTTTTAGGGGTAAAAGGGGGTTAAAAATAAATAAAAAGTATGAAAAAAAAAGTGTCGCTCGGATCTGGTTTCGGAGATATAGCCATCGGAAGTTGCGGATATAGCTTTTGGAAAAATTATTATAAGTTCGGAACCGCTGCATGGATATCAAAAATTTTGGGTGTCCAAGGAAAGATAATTTAATGGCCTATAATAATGGTAAGCAAGCCTAAGAAATTTAACCCATAATTTTGGAGATATTACGATTTTTCTGAAATTTTGACCAATTTTTTTTTAAAAAACCGTTTTTTTTCCAAAAAATGTCTGAATAACCTATAACTTTTTTAGCTTCTTAAGAAACCTTAATTTATTTCCCTTAAAACAGTGTATCGTTTGTTCCAAATTTTTGCATATTTACCCCCTTTTTGACGGAAAAACAAAAAAATTTATTCAATGAATTCTTATGAAAACTATGTATTTATGGACAAAAACAATAAAAAACCAACAACAACAACAAAAACAACAAGAACAACAACAACAACAATTATTATAAGACGATTCTCATTATAAAACTTAAAAATTTTCATTAAAAATCGCGCGCGTCTTATAACGGATTATTATAACGAATTATAAGACGATTCTTTCTTTTTAATAAAAATTTTTGTGTTTTATAATGTGTTGTATTGAAAAAGAAAGCGCCGCAGGTGAAAAATTTTTATCGCGCGCGCGATTTTTAATAAAAATTTTTAAGTTTTATAATGAGAATCGTCTTATAATAATTGTTGTTGTTGTTGTTGTTGTTGTTCTTATTGTTGTTGTTCATGTTGTTGTTGTTCTTGATGTTGTTGGTTTTTTATTGTTTTTGTCCATAAATACATAGTTTTCATAAGAATTCTTTGTATAAATTTTTTTGTTTTTCGGTCAAAAACGGGGTAAATATGCAAAAATTTGGAACAAACGATACACCATTTTAAGGGGAATAAATTAAGCTTCTTTAAGAAGCTAAAAAAGTTATAGGTCATTCAGACATTTTTTGGAAAAAATAATGGTTTTTTAAAAAAAAATTGGTCAAAATTTTAGAAAAATTGTAATATCTCCAAAACTATGGGCTAAATTTCTTAGGCTTGCTCTCCACTATTATAGGCCATTAAATTATCTTTCTTTGGACACTCATATTTTTGACATCCATGCAGCGGTTCCGAACTTATAATGATTTTTCCAAAAGCTATATCCGCAACTTCCAATGGCTATATCTCCGAAAGCAGATCCGAGCGACTTTTTTTGATTACATATTTCTTCTTAGAATTAAAAAGCACATAAGATAAGTTTGGTTTTAAAAAGGTTTGCGAATGTGAGCTAAAGTAAACTTAAGCCATCTTGTGTACTCTTAATAAGAAATTAAGTTACCTCGTCATAAGATGATTTCTTATTGTATTTTTTTACTAATGGGGCTGTATGAAATTTTGATACCAATTGCAAAGATTTAGTTATAAAATTCAAACTTTTAAGTGAAACACCTTCGTTTTCTCGCATTCTTTGCGACCAACATTCATCAGACAATGTTATGTAGTTTTTATGAAAAAATGACGATATTCTACTTGATCGTTGCACTGCTGCTATCCTAAACATTTTTTTATTTCCAGAATAAACTTGTCCCAGATATGGCTGGCAAGGAAAAATTTTTATTTAAGTGTAGTAATTTTGTAGTTATTTGAACTTAACCTTAATTGCAAGTAAACAGCTGATACGTTGCGGTTCATTGCTGGCGCATTGAGAACAAAGTTGCGCGGCGGTTGCATATCAGTTTTGCGCTTACACTATGAAAGAAAGCCATGTGATACCGTTTCATGACTGTCCAACATCATAAGCGTAGCTAGGCAAAATCAAAAACTTTACGTTCCGCGTTTACACAGGCAAATTCGGTGAAATAAATTCTTGTCTATTCTCTTTTGTGAATTTGTTTTGCGCTTACACTCGAAAACTAGAATTTCGGGTAATTGTCTAGAAGTACGGACAACGTGAAAAAGGGGGTAAAAAAAAAAAAGTAAAATACTCAAATGACGTGCTTTTTTATAAAACTTATAATTCCGGCGGCGGAAAGTGAAAATTATGCACCGTTTATTTGTTATAAACAATTAAAGTTGCGAAAAATGCGAAAAATTGTCAACAATAGCGTTGTTTGACGCTTGAATCGAGCGACTTTACGAACACGTGAAGAACAACAATAGCGTTACACAACGCTTGAATCGATCGGCTTTACGAAACGGAAAAAATAAGCGAAACATGCATTTTTATGCAGCAGTTCTTCATGAACAATAAATATTTGTAAAAAAACTTTGTACAATCGGAAAACGAGTCATAGATGCTCTACAGCATGTATTCCCAAAATTATTTCATTTCGAACAAACCTGCAACGACTGCTGTGACAACAAACATGGGACGGTAATGTGATAATGTGACCAACTATTGCAATTGCAAACGCACCTTTTCTTCAGGTGTTCGTAAAGCCGCTCGATTCAAGCGTTGTGTAACGCTATTGTTGTTCTTCACGTGTTCGTAAAGTCGCTCGATTCAAGCGTCAAACAACGCTATTGTTGACAATTTTTCGCATTTTTCGCAACTTTAATTGTTTATAACAAATAAACGGTGCATAATTTTCACTTTCCGCCGCCGGAATTATAAGTTTTATAAAAAAGCACGTCATTTGAGTATTTTACTTTTTTTTTTTACCCCCTTTTTCACGTTGTCCGTACTTCTAGACAATTACCGAATTTCGTTGCTCGGCGTTTACACACACAAATTCTTGCCGAAAAGTTTCCTTGTTTGTGGGCAAGAGGAGAAAAATCAAAGAGACGAGGTACAAAATTTGTCGAATGTTGCAAATGCCAAACAAAAAGCACAAAAGAGAATAGACAAGAATTTGTTTCACCGAATTTGCCTGTGTAAACGCCGAGTTGTCGAAACTTTTTGTCAAGAATATCACTTATTGAAATTTTTGAATGCGATTTCTTCCCACTTTAGGTTTTTTGAACTATGACGGTCTTGCAGCAAACGAGCGATATGTACTTGCAAGTACTACACATTTAAGAGCCATTTCAAATGGAAACGTTAACATCTATCTATGTTATTACATTTTTTTTTAAGTTTTTGAATGGTTACAGTGAAATCGACAAAATTGGTTTTGAGCTATTTTCTTCGACCTTTTGGTGGTGACTTTGAACTCCCTCAATAGGTATGAACTATTCCCAAAAAAATGCTGTTTTGAATTATTTCCTCCAAAATTATATTATATATTCGCTAAAAATAATATTATAAAAACATGTTTTTATTAGCAATAAAAAGCAAGCGGACGTAACCTCGCAATTTTAAAGTCATCAACTAGTTTAAAAACATATTTTATTCTCAACGTTTACCATACTCGACATTTGTCTTTGGGATTCATTTTTGTTCCTTCTGAGCAATTGTAAGCACCCGCGAACTCATTATAATTTGTAACTGCTCCTAATACGCGATATTTATCCATTGTGTGCTCATTAGCCAGTTCTTCCCAGAAATGTTCTTCTTCATATGAAGCGCACCATACCTGAGCAAAACCAAGGAAAAACAATTGTTCAGGCGATAAGTCCATACCGGGCATTTGCTCGCTCTTGGGTACGAAGCCGTCTTCTTTACTCTGGTATTTTATAAAATTGCGATATGCATTAAGGGCTTCACGTAAGCCACCACTATCTGCAATGTTTTCATCTATTGTCTGATTTCCGTTCACATTCCGATTAATTTCTGGTATTAAATAGCTGTTGTAATGATTAACGTAACAATCAAGCCGCTCCTGAAATACTGCTCCTGATTTTTTTGACCACCAATATCGCTCTTCTAAATTACCGTCATAGTTAGCACCTATCGAATCAAATCCATGAGTATATTCGTGGCCAATTAGGTAACCCAAGGTGCCGTACTTCAAAGAGTTGGGCCATGCTTTGTGGTAAGCAGGTGGATAGAAAAGTCCTGCCATAACGTTTATCGAATTATCAATATTATAATAAAATGCATTTACTTGAGCAGCAATAAGAAGCTCTAACGGTTTTGTGGTGTTGTCAAATATCTCCGAATGCAGGCCATTGTAACGTTTCATATAGGTTTTGAACTCGTGTAAGTTAATGTTATTCTGATAATAATTATCTTCAACGAACGTAAGATTATCCATTTCTCGTATAAGTCTTTCAGTCATTTCATTATCTTCAAAGTTCCCAATTCTAGTTGTTATAGTGGATTCTTTAAACAGAGCTTCGGTTCGTGTGCTTTCATCTAACCAGTCAGCTTCTGTTAAGGCAGCAAGTAAACTTTTCCGAAGTTCATTCAAGATAGTTGACACTTCTTCATAGATTTCATTACTAAAATGTGCCTAACAATGAAATTTACGAATAATTCTAAAAGTATCTTGAGTTTTTAAGGTTTTTAGCTTACCTTTAAATAGAGTTTATCGATCAGATAAGGCATTGTACTTTTTATACTTCTGACACAATAATCCCTCTGATGATCCGCTGACTTAAGTTTTGCGTCCATTGCAAACAAAAATTTCATTGACAAATAATTAGCAACAGCTCTCATGTGGTTTTGACAAATTTTATCTAATTCAGTGTAGAAGAAGTCACAAGGGCAATCATCTTCAGTTAAATTGAAATCTTTTCCCCACCATGCAATATCAAAGAAATTGTCCCATTCCGTAAAAATTGATTCATTTCCTTTCAGTTGACACTTTATAGGATCTTCCTCAAACTGATCTGTTATGTTGAGTACAGCTTTCCAAAAATCAAAAACTTCTGAAATAACTTCAGTAATTTTTGATTCTTCTACACCGTACGCCGTCAAATATTTCCGCATTTGTTCCTCGTTCATTGTGTAACTATTTGATGTGTTCGATGAAATGTTGTCACTATGCACAATATAACCAAAACCAAGATCCGGGAGCTTAAAATATGGAGGGAAGGGATACTGAGGTATAATAAATTCATTAATCAAGCCAGATGCTCCATAATTTGTTAAGTGAGCACTCATGTTAAACCAACTAAACTCTTCTGGATTCCAAGTCTCGTTCACGGCAGGGAATCCGCCAATTTTCCGGATAACCTTTAAATATTCCGATGACATCTTTACCGTATACAAATCAGCGCTTACACATGACTGGTAGAACTTTTGAGTCATTTTAAATTCAGATTCATAGTTTACGTCTAAATTATTGCTTGAATTTTGTAAAATGTCATAAACATGTTCTCCTATTTTGTAGTCAATATCAAGTAAATTACTGCGCTTATGTTGTGTTTGTTTTTTCTCAATGACATTTTTCCAATTTCCACATGCAAACTCATAAAAATCGTCACATGGATCTACACTCATATTCATATAAGTTAACATTTTCTTCGCGTAATTGATTCGGTATGTGTGCTCATCATCATTTGAATGAATTTCGTTTTCTGTAGTTGCAATTTGTTCCTCTTGTTCTCTTTGCTCATCATTTTGCATCGGCTTTGAAATGGTGGGATTGATGTAAATAAACATTAGTGTAAGTACTAGTGCTTTGATTATTCTCTGTATAAACATATTTGAGTATTTTATTGTAACTATCACAAGATTTTTCAAATGACTATTGATTTTTTAACGATTATTTAAGACTCGCTATCGCTATTCCGCTGGAGATCTCATGTTGAACTGAATGTTATAAAATTATTTAATTTAATCATTTGACTTCTTTTAATTTCATCTCTTATCTTATATTATATATATTTCACTCATAAGCTTTACTTTATAGTGGAAATTTGTCTTGTCTTGCCTTGCCTTATTTAACGATTCTGCCAAAAATATTTATGAGTAGTTGAACTTGACCTGAGCACATCATTCTATTTGATAAGTCCTAACACAGACAATGAAACATAATAAGTGACGACTATATCTAAAACTAATGAATGAATAACACTTATTGAAGCGCACAAATTCATATACTATACATACGTAAGTATGTATGTACATTTACATGTACAGTCGTGGTAAAAACAATAAGGTAAGCAATTACTTAGAAACATACATTAAATTTTTTTGCAACCCTTGTGCGATACCAAACGAAAACTTTGGAGGAATTATTTATAGGTATTACTAGCTCCGAAAACAATTGGTTGGAAACTTTGGAAACTAACGGTAAATCATTTATACTCTCAATATTACGAAAAGCAGCAGTAGCACGTGGACAAAACAATACGTCACCTCTTTAATACAATTAAATTACTAATTTTGTGATTAAAGTAGATATTGTATTGTATTGTATTGTTTTTATTAATTTCAGTTATATATTTGTTTACTAAGAAAAAAAATCATATTAGGACGTTCAAATATGGTCGAACCAAGCATTTTACAAAAGAAGCTTGCGCTATCATTAACCAGTTACGAAATAAAAAAAAAGCCAACGAAAAGTATCTCGATCGACTGGTCGTTCTCAAAACAATGTATATAATGCTCTAAAACTAATAAAAACACAATTTAAAAAAGTCAGAATACGTAAAACTACGAAAAATATGACAATCTTATCAAATTAGGGTTAACTCATGACCCATTTGAGGGCTCTACTGCAACAACAACTGAGCTGAGGCTGCAAGTGTCCTCCAGTACTGTTAGGCAGAGATTAGTGGAAAAACATCCTTTTGGAAGAATATCGCGACAAGTGCCCGATTCTGACTTATTGACATAGACAAAAATCGTTTGTTTTTCACTATATCCAACATTGATTAAGCAGGTCCTTAGAATGGTGAAAACTGGCGAAATATGTAAAATTCAACAACAAACGATTTTTCTATGCCTATAGGTCAGCATCGAGCATCAAATCATTATCAATAAAAGACTACACGAAATCCCACATTGATTGGCCATGTACTTCGAATGATAAAAACTGGCGATACAAGGAACATGCAACAACAAACAATTTTGTCTATGTCAATAAGTCATAATCGGGTACTTGTCGCGATATTCTTCCAAAAGGATGGTATGACACTAATCTCTGCCGAACAGTACTGGAGGACACTTGCAGCCTTAGCTCAGTTGTTGTTGCAGTAGAGCCCTCAAATGGGTCATGGCTTAACCCTAATTTGATAAGATTGTCATATTTTTCGTAGTTTTACGTATTCTGACTTTTTTAAATTGTGTTTTTATTAGTTTTAGAGCATTGTATACATTGTTTTGAGAACGACCAATCGATCGAGATACTTTTCGTTGGCTTTTTTTTTTATTTCGTAACTGGTTAATGATAGCGCAAGCTTCTTTTGTAAAATGCTTGGTTCGCCCATATTTGAACGTCCTAATATGATTTTTTTTCTTAATAAACAAATATATAACTGAAATTAATAAAAACAATACTCACAATATCTACTTTAACACAAAATTAGTAATTTAATTGTATTAAAGAGGTGACCCTATTGTTTTGTCCACGTGCTACTGCTGCTTTTCGTAATATTGAGGGTATAAATAATTTACCGTTAGTTTTCAAAGTTTCAAACCAATCATTTTCGGAGCTAGTTATACCTATAAATAATTCCCCCAAAGTTTTCGTTTGTTATCGTAAAAGGGTTGCAAAAAAATTTAATGTATATTTCTAAGTTATTGCTGACCCTATTGTTTTGTCCACAACTGTATGTATATATTTTCAGTGCTAACATATCGCTCATTTACTTCAAGAGTGGCATAGCTCAAAAAACGTGATTTTTGAGTTAATGATGCATTTTTGTGTCAAGAACTCAGAAAGATATCTTATAAACTCGCTTTGTGAGAAGAATTTATGTAAACATACTTTTTTGAATTCTCATATAAAAAGTAACTTATTGAAAACTTTAAATGCGTTTTTCTCCCACTTTGTATTTTTTGAGTTATGCCACTCTTGAAGTAAATGAGTGATATGTTTACCGCGGACAAACACCGTGACACAAGATTTTTATACATCCGTCATTCTTTTAATAAACGCACACTTTGTTTTTTTGACGTTTTTGAACATTTTTTGAAACGAAATATCTCAAAAACTATAGGAGATTGGATGAAAAACCATTCAATCATTTTTGTTAAGAAATTTATAAAAAAAATTTGTTAAATCATTAATTTTTTTAGGTAAAAAAATTTTTTCAAAATATTTTCTATATAACACCTTTTGCTTTTTTTGATTTTTTTATTAGTCATTCCTCAATCAACGCTAAGAATGTATGTGCTTTCATATCGAAATTCCCGCCATAACTTTGGAAACTACGAATTTTTTACGGATGACTCGCACCAGGTTTTTTAAACATAAAATTCGACACAAAATTTTTTTTTTGTTTATTTTGTTATGTTATTTTCAATCAATCCTAAGAATGAATCTGCATTCAAATTAGATATGTATTAAGATTATCCTTTTCTCGCTTTCTGTTGTTTTTTTTCTTTTTAATTCTAATTTTATTTTTACATGTTAATTTTAGGTTTTGTTTAATAGCTTTATTTTACCAAGTTACTTTTCTTTTTAGTTCAAACTTTAGTACTGGTCATGCATGATTTACTATAAAAGATTAAATCTTATTTTATTGTATGTAATTTTTTTTAGGCCAAATAAATAATATGTATTTATGCAAGTATAGAAATCTCATTTCATTTCTTATTACTACTGGGAATTTATATTAAAAATTTAAATTTATGAATAGAAATTGAAGGTTACCGGACATAGCCCCCACGAACATAATCCCCATATCGTAAATGGGGATTATGTCCGCTAATTATTCGGACATATTCCCCATTTTCGGTATGGGGGTTATGACCTAAAATTTTTCGGACATAATCCCCATGGGGGTTATGTCCGAAAAACTTAATTAATGCAAACAGTTTTGGGTCTTATTTCCGTCTTTTTTTCCGGTTATAGTCCCCACTTCGTTTTGGGATTATGACAACTTCTAAGGATAGACATAGCCGGTGTTGGATTTTTTTCACTTACCCCCTACTTTTATGTAAAATTACTGTGGCTACCGAACTAGGTGTTGGATATATTATAAACTGATCCGCGGCCGAAGGCCGCCGCGAAGCCGGTGTTGGATTTTTGGGAGTTTTAAATCTTGACCTGCGGCCGCAGGCCGCCCACTTACCCCAACTCTTATGTAAAATTACTGTGGCTACCGAACTAGGTGTTGGATATATTATAGACTGATCCGCAGCCGAAGGCCGCCGCGAAGCCGGTGTTGGATTTTTGGGAGTTTTAAATCCTGAGCTGCGGCCGCAGGCCGCCCACTTACCTCAACTCTTATGTAAAATTACTGTGGCTACCGAACTAGGTGTTGGATATACATATTATAGACTGATCCGCGGCCGAAGGCCGCCGCGAAGCCAGTGTTGGATTTTTGGGAGTTTTAAATCCTGACCTGCGGCCGTAGGCCGCCTACTTACCTTAACTTTTATGTAGAATCACTGTAACTAGCGAAGCCGGTGTTGGACATACGGACATAATTTTTTTTTCAAAAAATCCCCATAATGGTGGTTATGACCGAAACTGATGCGGACATAATCCCCATAGCTTTGGGGATAATGTCCGCTGTTTTATGGGGATTATGTCCGAAAATATTGCGGTCATAACCCCCATACCGAAAATGGGGATTATGTCCGATTAATTTGCGGACATAATCCCCATTTGCGAAATGAGTATTATGTCCGTGGGGATTATGTCACGGCACCGAAATTGAATAAGTGATGAAAATTTAAAAACATATAAAGTTTTACAGGCCTGTCGTAAAAACGGTACGTTTACATTTCGAATATGAAATTGACGTTTTGACGATTTCGAAAATGTAGAATTGACGACTTTTGCTTTGTCAAAAATTCAGAATTGTGAGCATAGAGCATTAACTTATTTTGTAATTATTTTTATTTTTTTTCTCATTGAATGCCTATAAGATATTATTATTTTTAAAAAAAAAATGTTTAAGGTTTTTTCCTTCATAATTTTATTTGGAGTTAAGGGCTTTAGTAATTAAATATAACATAAACGTCTTACAAAAGTTAGCAATCGGCTACGTTAAAACGTTTCAAATCCATCTAAATTTCACCTTGTCGTATAAGTGAAATTCACGACAGGCCTGTTAATATCATATTCTTGGAGTTGGATTTCGAATTGCAGTATGAGTGCCGTTACGTTAATTAGTGCACACGTTTTTGCTTATATCAGGTTAGCTTAGAAAATCATGTCAAATACTATTTCATATCACTTTGCATTACTCATCTTTTATTTTGCGAAGACATGAGCAATGAAAAAAAGTGCGTGGTAAAAATAATAAAATTTTTTTAAATTACCCGCAATATACCTTAAAAAGGATTGCAAGGGATGTATTAGCATAACTTCTGTATCCCGGGTAATAACAAATTTTAAAGCAGACGCATGAATTAAAAGTAGGGAACGTGCTGGAAAAAAGGTTGTGGTTACCGTAATAACGCAAAGAAGGTCGTAACCATGCTGAAGACAAGTCCCAACCTTTCAGGAAGAAAAACCGCTCAGCTAGCAGATTCCTCCGAATAATTTGTGCAAAGAGTGAAATAAGAGGCTAGGCTGAAGACCTACAATGTTCAGAAAGTACCGGATTGGAATGCTGAAAAGAATTGCGAACCAAAAATACGCGCTCAAAAACTAAGTAAAGATTTTGTGTTCAAATTCGAATGTTGCATTATTATGACGGACAAGAACTTTGTATTGCGAACTTTACACGGAAAAAAACACCAACTCAAATTTTATTAAAAATTAATAGGAGATTATAAAAATTAAAATCTGAAAACAAATATTACTCTTTTATAGTAATAAATAGAAAATTCTTACTAAAAATTCTATTCTAGTTTGTAAATATTTTCATTTTACATTTTTTAATAAGTGCATATTAAAAATTATTTTCTTCATTTTAATTATCACCTAAAAACTTTGAAATTTTACAAAGAATTTATTAAATTTTAATAAATTGCCACATTAGAATTTTTATATATTTCATATTGTAATATATGATTCCCGCTTTATAATTTTTAAAAAGTAGTTATAGAAAAATTATTTCAGGATTATTAATTTTTATTATATTGAATTTTATTTCTCTTTTGTGTTTAATTTGTACTCTGTTTGAGTTCTCAACATGTTCATGCAAAAAAATAAATATATAAGGCTTGCCAAACTCTTACTAATGGGCTTTGAAGTAATGTGTTGAACAGAATTGGGACGGGGTCGGCGAACCGGCAACGGAAACTTGCTGGCCGTCCCAATTTTGTTCAACACACAAAAAATTTTAAAAATAAATTTCAGTTATTATTATTTCATCATAAAAACTTTATAATGTACTTTTTAAAAAATAATAAATTATTGCAGAAATTTTAAAATCTACTTTGTAAAAATTAAAAACTTGCATTCGAAAAATTAATGCCTGCTTGATGCAATTTTTATATTACGCTTAGTAATTTTTAATAAACACTCGAACCGTTTCTAAATTACTAAATTACCTACTAATTTTTCTTAAATTTTGATTAATATTTACAATAATTTCGAGTTTCGTTTTTTCCGTGTAGGGGGTAATTTTTCGGGACATACAAAAAAACATACAAAAAAAATTAAAAAATTACTCAGAAAATTTCTTGTTTGGCGGGCAATTTGCAATTGTGGTAAAAGAAGCCAAAGATTCGTGACCACAGGCACAATCAGCATCGAAATCAACATCATGGAATGTTTCAAAAGAGGTTTCGACAATTTGTAAGAGATCATTAGGTATGTACATATTTTCCTTTTATTAGCCTGATCTTGCTTCATGTCACTACAGTAAAGCAGCTCTTGAGTGGTACCAGTAAATAAACATTACTTTCGTTCCTAGAGAAGCGAATCCGCCCAATTGCCCTGAACTCCTGCCAATCGAGAGATATTGGGTTCTAGTGAAGAGGCAATTAAAGGGACATGCAAGGACATAACTCATTCAAAAAGATACCATCAAAGCACTAATAAGAAGTGTTCCAGAGGAAGTAAAAAATTTTACGCTTCAAAATTAATATTTTTTTGAATTAAATTTTCGTTTTGAAAATTGAATCTGTGGTTATTGAGAAATATTTATTTTTTAATGTACTAATTTCTATGACGCACTCCTTAGTAGTAAAAATGTGCCTGTTTTGTTTTGTTGTTGTTTTTGTTTGCTAATATGCATACAACAAACATATGTATGTACTAGACATGTTCAGAAATTTACGAAATATGAATTTTTTAATGGGCTGAAAGCTTATCTGAAAGCTCTATGAATTTAAATAAGATTTGCATAAAAAAAAATTTAAAAATATTTCTGTTAGATATTGCGCTTTTGGTCGGAAGGTCGAATTCGGGTGTTAATCCGAATTTTAAAAGGTTCTGTCAGAAACACATAAATAACTTTTATTTTAGAAAATATTTCAAAATGAAAATAATGCAGTTTTCCTATGTTTAGTCTAATTAACCAGTTCTTAAGGTCAGAAACTTTTAAAATTGTTTCAATTCTATTTTACAACACTTAAAACATGTAATTTTAGATTTTTTTCTGAAATTCCAACTTTAACCTTAAATATTTCCGAGAAAAAAAATTTTCAAAAATTTTTAAACTATCTATTTTTTTACTGTTATATAGCTTATTACCTTTGTGCTTAACTTAAAGAAGCCAGTTATTTTTGACCGTCTTTAAATTGCTTCATTCAAAAGAAAATGTACAAATTGATGATGTTACATATTTTTGATTTTATTTTTACTTGCCCTACTAATATGCTATTGATTATGTATTTGAATAACGATCTAAACCTTTAAAGGTATTTCATTGTCTTATATGTTCAATTGTACCCTAAAAATGATAAATCCAAAAGTGCAATTAAGTTTCGGCTTGGACTTTTGAGGACGGTGGAAATTTGTCCCTTTTCTTTTTTTTTAACTATAACTCAAAAACTATACATTTTTAATGCCTACACATCACATAAATTTTTGTAGAGAATCAGATTTCCTATCAAAATGGCTCTTTATAAAGTCAAAAAACTTATTTTTTAAATAAGTTAAGTCAAAAAGACTATTTAAAAAAACCCGAATATTTTCAATTTGTTGTCCTAATTTAAATTTTTGTGTATAACTTTTTTCTGTGTGGATTTAGGTATAGTAATTGGTCCACAGAAAAGAAAGATGACGTAGTTTCCGTCAAAATGGTGATCCACAAAGGAATTTTTTATGAAAATTGGCTGAGATACGGTCGTTCAAAGCTATCTACTATTGTATGACTTTACCAATTTTTCACCTTTTGTTATTTTTAATTTTTACACACAAAAATAATGTTCCCATGGGGATTATGTCCGAAAAATTTAATTAATGCAAGCAGTTTTGGGTCTTGTATCCGTCTTTTTTTTCGGTTATAATCCCCACTTCGTTTTGGGATTATGACAACTTCTAAGGATGGACATAGCCGGTGTTGGATTTTTGGGAGTTTTAAATCCTGAGCTGCGGCCATAGGCCGCCCATTTACCCCTACTCTTATGTAAAATTACTGTGGCTAGTAAACTAGGTGTTGGATATATTATAGACTGATCCGCAGCAAAGCCGCCGCGAAGCCGGTATTGGGAGTTTTAAAGGATTATTTCAGAATCTTCGACATGACCCAAGTAGCATTAAAAAGCTAGTGTTCAATAATTGCTAGGAGTGTGCTGTAAAAACACTTTTAATGTAATTGGCAAGTCATTTATTTAGCTTTTTTTGGAGGTTTATTTAAAAGTCTATTTTTACTCTTTAAAAACGCTTTGACAGCTTGTGTGTAGCTTCATATTTGCATTGCTTTAAAATATTTTCTAAACCTGCTTTAGAAGCGCTTATACAGCCAAAATAGATGTTAAGAACTAGCACAGCTTGTTAATTTCTTTAGATATGAACTATAATTTAACGGAAAGATTACAGCTAAGCAAAAGCAACTATATTTCTTGCTTTGATATGGCATTTATAGCTAAAAGAATTCACAGAGCATAGCACAAATTCATGGCTCTTATTAAAGCGCATTTAAAGTTAATTAACAGTAAAAGAAATAGTTATATTTTATAAGAAATTTGGTTTTAGCGACAGATTATTTAATTAAACATTATTGAACTAACAGTCATTCAGCAAGGACCAATATTGTAAATTTTTGCAAATTGATCAATGCTATTTTTATTCAACAAACATGACAAAGATAACTAATGTAACATTAGTAATATGTATTATATTTTATAGCTTTTAAAATTATTGTTATAAAAATTCACACACATATCTTTTCTCTTTTAGCGTCAGCACGTTCTCATTTTTACGCTCTTTTGAGTACATTTTATTTTTCTGCACAAAATTAGCAATTTTTTGAAATTTTTAGGCCAATTGAACTCCAAAAAAAAAAAAATCTGCAGCGTTCTCGCTGTTAAATCCATATTTTTTGGGTAAATTTTAGCTTAGATGTTTCCATGCAATTTGCTAATCGAACTGGGAAGACGCCAGATTTGTGCAAAAGTTATTCGGAAAAGAAAATCTTTTCGAACAATCAAAAACGCACAACCCTGAATATTTTATAATGTATTGCATGGGAAATAATTTTTCAAAATGAACTATTATTACAGCTAATAATATAAATTAACATAGAAATAATCTTCCTATCGCTTTTTAAGTTTATAAAGTGTTAGATTGTAGCGAGATGGGAAATATGCATTCTAATAATTTCTTTTGGATAAATTTATTATTTTAAAATTTATAAATATAAAGAATTTTTGAGGCTAATTATTTATATAAGAATTTTAAAAGAAACTAGTCGAAAAATATTCATTCCCACTAAGTTTGTAGATCTGGAAGATTACTATTTCGAAATTTATATAATTGATATATTAAACTTAGAAAGACGCAATAGTCGGCTGGCAAGGTTATGGCATCAGTATTCTGGGATGCGTATGGTATTATATTCATCGACTACCTCGAAAAGAACCAGACCATCAACAGCGATTATTACATAGCATTGTTGGAGCGTTTAAAGGATGAAATCACGAAAAAACGGCCCCATTTGATGAAGATAAAAGTGTTGTTTCATCAAGACAATGCACCGTTTCAGAAATCAATGAAAATAATGATAAAATTGCATGAATTAGGATACGAGTTGCTTCCCCATACACCGTATTGTCCAGATCTGGCCCCCAGTGACTTTTTCCTGTTTTCGAACCTCTAAATAAAACTTACTGGAAAGAAATTTAAGACTAATGAAGAGGTAACCGTCGAAACTGAGACCCATTTTGAGGCTAAAGAAAAATCGTACTATAAAAATGGTATCGAAAAATTATATGATCGCTATAATCGTTGTATCGCCCTAGAAGAAAAAAATAGAATTTCATAAAATAAAATGCTTTACTATGTAAGCCTACGAACTTTTCAGCCCACCTGTTATATCTCTTAAATCAGATCCGAACGACACTTTTTGATTACATATTTATTCTTAGAATTGAAAGCCAATTACGAAAATTTTGTTTAATAAACGTAAACTTACGCCAAAGTATTCGTGCCTATCCGACTTTGTTTGGCGGGGCAAACAAATTTTACTATACAGTATTGGCCAAAACTTAAGCACCCCCTTAGAACATTTTTTTCAAATCATAAATTTTTTGTGAAAACGACGTTTTTGAACCATGTTGTGAATTTATTATATATATTTATACTTTTATTATTGACAGACAAAAATTTTAAAAATGCTGTGTCTCATAAATAAAAAGTTATTATCAAAGGAACTCTTTAGGCCAGAAAACTTAACGGACAAAACTAGAGCACCAACTTTTTTATGGTAAATAAAGATTTTTAAAATTAGTACTTAGTTGCAAACGCTTTATCTGGAAGACACAAGCACATACACAGCTGGCCAATAAAAAACGGTATAAGTCACAACACTAAACAGATTTCTAAAATGAATGATAATTTGATAAGGTATAAAATCGACGGATAGATATTTGAAATTCGTATAATCTTCAAGATATAACGATTTTTGTAAAATTGTGACCATTTTTATTTCCTAAAACCGTTATTTTTTCCAGAAAATGTGTAAATAACGTACATTTTTTTTAGATCTCATGAAAGCCTAATTTTGTCCCCTTAAAATGATTTATCACATGTACCAAATTTTTTTTATATTAACTGCTAGGTTTTTTATTTAAAAAAAATGATCCAAATTTTAAAAAATCCTCATATCGCGAAAACTAAACAAAAAAATTCTAATATTTTTTAAATTAAAAACTACTTTTGAAAAATGAAATATTTTCGATTATAAATTAGAAAATTTGTGAGACTGTGCTGCCAAATTGCATATTAACCAGCCCCATCGCTTATTTGCACGATTAATATATCGCCGACAAATTTCTCATACAAAATATTTTTTAGCGGGTAATGCGTTGAACAGAATTGGGACGGAACCGGAAAAACGGCAACGGAAACCCGCTGTCAAAAATTATAACACACTTGATGGTATGAAATTGAACACAATTGCGGCGTACGACTGGCAGCCTACCGACGGACATCCGTCGATTTAGATTTCATTCTATTATCTCCGTCGGATCAGTGTTGCATTTCCCATCAGCTTGTGTCATTTTTTTTGCTTACGTTTGAAATGCGAATTTTGCAAGAAGTAATTTTTTTCTAAATATATGCGAATTTTGCAATAAAAAATTTTATTCTAAATATATCCTAAATAAAATTAAATTAAAAATATCCCGGATAAAAAATTATAAAATGAGCGAAGCAAATTACAACGAGCAATTAATTGAAGAGGTCCGGAAGTATAAATGCTTGTACGATCTTTCTGTAAAGGATTACCGAAATGTGCATAAAAAGACATGATTTGGCAAGAAATCGGGAAGACCTTAAATTCAAACTGTAAGTACATTATTTGTTTCCAAATCTTTTAACATAAAAATTTGAAAACACTTTCAGCAGACAATTGCAAAAGGCGGTGGAAACGTGCTAAGCTGCTAGCTTCTGACAGTGGTGCACTGCCACCAGAGAAAAACTGGAAGCATCAAGAAGCATTAGCCTTCTTGGAAATTATAAGGACTCGAGAACGTAAGTATTAAAAAAAAAAAAATTATTTATTAGTTCTCTACTATGGCCCAATCCACGTCGAAGGAGAAAGAAACCCCGGAACAGGTTTATTTTAGCTCCCATAGCCCAATTTTTTTTCTTAGGGTTAATAAGGAGCTAAAAGCAAATGAAAAACATGCAAAAATAGTGTCGCTAGGATCTAGTTTCAAAGATATAGCCATCGGAAGTTTCGGATATAGCTTTGTAAAAACTATTTTAAGTTGGGAACCCCTGCATTAATATCAAAAATATGGGTCATAAGAAAGACAATTTAATGGCCTACAATAATGGTCAGCAAATGGAATTTAACCTACAATTTTGGAGATATGACGATTTTTCGGAAATTTTGACCAATTTTTTAAAAAAAACGGTATTTTCTCCAAAAATTGTGTTAAGAACCTGATGATGTACCATTTGTATAGTTTTTTTTGATTTTACATATTCCATTGAAAACATTAAAATCACTTTGGTGAATTTTGGTATTAAAATATATGGTAATTATTTATTGGTATACATTTTTTTTTTTCAACAATAATTATAACTCAACTCACCAAAAAATGTTTCACTTTGTCATAGTAAAAATATTTAAAAAATTTTTTTCATGTAAACTAAATGACATCTGAATTTTCCGTCGTTCGTCGTCCGCCGAAATTAAGTTTACTCAAATGATTTTCCGACGGATTTTTTTTTTTACAGCGGAATTCCGCTTCCGTTTTTACGACTCCGACCCAATTCTTTTCAACGCATTATAGTGAGAACAAAATTGACACAAGCAAAATTTATCGCAGAGAAATATAACAAATTCTATTTTTTGGTGCGATTTGACACATAAGATAAAGCGCACGTCCCAGTTATGTTTTAGCTTCTGAGTGTCAAGCACTTGATCAAACATTGAGGTTTGCCAAGCATGATGTACTGCATGAAGGATGGTGTTTACGGCCCTTTTGAGAGATCAGTGAACTGCCCTGTCGATAGTAAAGAAATCGATAAATCTCAATATGTTTAATAAAATATATTTTTAAGATTGTCTTCTACAATCTCTCGCAAAATTAAAAAAAATAAAAGAAAATGCGCGTAATGCATTCTCATATTTTAGAAGAACGGAAAGTAAGTTAAATATGAAGCCCATCTATAAACCCATGTTATATTTTGCTTCAGTTCCAAGATAAAACCATTATTTGCTACATTGAAGTAGCGAACCGATTTGTGGAGTATTATTATGGCCAACCAAAACACCAAACGCATCGTTGGATGATTCCCGAACACTGGGCCTTATTTGACGCTCAACTGGAAGCATTATTAAATGATGGAGCATTGAATGGTGAGGAATTGAAGGAACGAACGTTTTACCTTAATGAGTCGATAAGTGTAAAAGTGAAAAATGGTAGAAAACCAGTCGACATATTGAAGCAATGTATGAAAAATTCGACGAAGTGGAATACTATGCTTGGATTGGAGTTTTTGATTGAATACAGAGAAAATAAATTGCTGATGGAAAAATCAGTGAGTATATGTTAACACAGGAGCAAAAAGTCTTCTATAAAAAGAAATAGTGCTCATTTTTTATTTTTTAAATCCTATTTCTTTTTCGTGGCTTTTAATACTGATAACGAGTATGAAATCATAAGCACACACAAAAGAAAAATAAAAAATTATAGTCAATCTTTAAAATCCTCTCTCCCCTCATCTAAATTGGAAGAAATTAAATGAATCCTCAGTGGCTGCTTTTTAGATATTGAAGGGGTTTCCGAAACATGGATTAAATCCTACATCTGCAATAAAGCCATCGCAATACCTAGCTATAACTTTTGTAGAAATGACCGTCCAAATTTGAGAGGTGGCGGTGTTGGTTTTTATATTTCTAAACAAATAAAATATAATACGGTTTTTAAATGCTGTGAATATGGTAATTGTGAATCAATTTTTATTGAAGATTCACACCGCTCAAACAAAATACTTATTGGCGTTGTCTATTTGACTAATGGTAACATTGAAGCCTTTGAGGAATTGCATAGTGATTTATTTGCGAGATACTCTAACGTAGTTGTTATGGGGGATTTTAACTAACAATTGTTCGATACTCGAAAATCTACTTTTGTCCGCTCTCTTTGTCTACGATGTAACTTATCATATGTGTATAATTGTATTCCCACTCACTTCGATATCCACCACAACTCTACTTCGCTTTTAGATTATTTTCTAATTAGTGACCTAAAAATTCTGAGACACAAAGGACAAATGCAATGCCCCTCAATCTCCCATCATGCAATTATTTTTAATTCTCTTGAATTTTCAACGAATCGTGTTGAGGAGATAACTAGTGGAATTTCGTGACTACAAAAAATTTAATTTAGAAACACCGAATCATAAGGTTACTTCGAGTGATTTTTCCTCTCTTAATTTAGACAACGATATTGATATGCAACTCTCTACTCTAAATAATATTATGAATGAATTATATTCATTGGTTCCAATATCTAAGTACATAGTCAGAAACAGAACAACAGAACTCAGACAAATTGGAAGATTTTATGTAAATATCGCAATCGTGCTAAGTCAACAATTAAAAAGGCAAAAAATGGTTGGTGAAAAAACTTTTGAAGGTTTGAATAGTAAGGCATGTCTTAAAAAACAATGGTTGCTCTAGTTCTCAGTCTGTTATGGAGATTTATATCTCTTAAACCAGAGCTTTATTACCGCTCAATCTAACTGCCACTCAATTAATCTTGACTTGGATGAACCTATAGATAACGCTGATTTTTTTTCCTTTAGGAATATATGCATCAACGATTTGTACGAATCTATTGCAAAAATTCAATCCAATGCTATCGGATATGATAAATTGCCCATATGATAATCTGCATTTGATTAACCGTCATTTGCTCCACTTTATTAATACGATTCTTACAACTTCTAAGTTTCTTAATGCTTGGAAAATTGCCAAAGTTGTACCTATTCCTAAAAGTGGATGCTCTAATTCAATTGATACCCTTAGACCTATTAGTATACTGCCGGCACTTTCTGAAATCGTGGAAAATATTTTGAAAAAACAAGTTTTAGGGTATATGAGCGAAAATTCATTGATTTGTGATAGTCAATCGGGCTTTCGTGATGGATATAGTAGCACCTCACTTCTTCTTGGATTTACTGACGCCGTAAGAAGTAGCCTTAATGATAACAAGAGAAATTCTAATATCACTTGATCTATCGAAAGCATTTGATTCGATAAACCACATTAATCTTGTAAAGAAGCTTAAATCCAACTTCAATTTCTCGAATGATGCACGAAATTAGTATTATCCTACCTTAGTGACCGAAAGTAATTTGTCATCTGTAGTAATGTTGAATCTAACCTTTGTAATTTAAAGTCTGGTGTACCCCAAGGATCGGTCTTCCTTAATGATTTTAATGATTGTATTGACCATTAATTTTTGCTGATGACATTCAACTGCTGTTTTCTGGTGAAAAGCAATTTATTGATGTCTTAGAAAATGTCATTAACTATTCTCTTTGCAGTGTGTCTTCTTGGATGTCAGTAAATTCATTGAAAATCAACTCACGAAAAACTAAAGCTATTCAATTTGCTATGCCTGAGCTTAGCGTCCTTAGCATTTATTTGCAAGATGAACAAGTGGAATTTTTTGACCAAATTAAATGTTTGGGTATTTATTTGGACCATAAATTAGGTTTCGAACACCATATTAACTTATTGAGCAATAAAACTGCTGTTATTTTAAAAAAATTATATAGTCTTGACATCTATCTTCCCCTAAATATTAAATATAAAGTTGCTTTTGCTCTGCCTCTGTCAAACATAACTTATGGTCTTGAAATTTATTCTGGTACGGTGGGATATAACACCAAAAAAATTTAAATTGTTTTTAATAAAATAATCAGATTCGTGTATGGCATCCGAGTTGGCGATCATGTTTCGTCCTTTGTCTTACCGTTTTTCAAATGTTCTTTTCTGAACTTTATTAAAATTCGCTTGCTATATAACTTTTTTAAAATTATTAAAAAACAGTTACCCCAATACCTTATTAAACGATTTGTATTTTCACACTCTACCAGACACCCGCAATTGATTATTCCACGAATTAATTTATCTATTTTTGAACGTTCATTTCTCGTTAGAGTTGCAAAATGCTGGAATAAGTTACCACTTGTCATAAAAAAATTTTTGTAATACTGATCATTTATTTCTACGTAACCTCATTGAATATGTAAGAAATAACACTTTGTAGATTGTACGTTTTATTAATACATTTTTTTTTATTAAAGCTAACTTCTTAGGAAATCTTTTTAACTCCCTAATTATGTCTTAACAAGATTTTAGGGGAACCATATGAATCTTAATTTAGATTTTAACTTAGATTTAAATTACCTTAAATCTCACATCATTCTGCTTGTAATATATTTAATTGGCCAACTAGGCTTCTATATTACAAATAAATAAATAAAATAATCCCACCGAATTATACTATTCGCACTGGCTACTTCGTTTTGACTCACAAATAAAGCTTGCAACGAAGCGAGTAGAATGGGTTTTGGTAAACCTAATCTTAACCTTATTGAACTTTAATGGGAAGAAATGATGTGGAGTACATTGCTGGATTGCTGAAACTCCATACCACAAGATGCAATCCAAAAATTAATTTCAAGAATGCCTCGATTAGCTTAAAAAGTATGAGACTGTAGATGTGGATTCTTTCACCAAAAAACATTGCAATAAAAGAATAATAAATATTTTTTGATATGCAGGATTTGAATTTCAATTTATCTACTTCTTCTAAGCCAATAAGTAGTGTAAATTCACAATTTTTGCAGAAACTAGTACTGGTCTTAAACTGTTGCATGACAATGTTGATTGAAATAGAGAATTAAAAAAAAAAACTCTTCAAACCTTCAATCCCTATGAGGATCGTTTGAAGATATAACATATTCAGTCTTTGAGCATACGCAAAAACATTGCGGATTTATCTCTGCGTCAGCTTGTAGCTAATTTTCTTGCTGCACCAGAGCTTAATGGCAAAGCATTTTTCTACGTTGCTATTAAATAATTATTTTTTTTTAGGAAAAAAATGTTTCTTCTGAAAACAAAAGCGCTGATCATCATGAATATGAGCCTCCTTTCATGTCCAACAGTTCTGATAACTTAAGAGTGCCTTATACACCATCAGTCAAATCGTATGTTAGCCCTAATGATAAAAATATTTTTGAATCTTCAAGTGAGACAAATTATAATGAACAGCATCACGAAGAGCCTTATTCGCCAAAACCACTTTCGGAATGCAGTCCGGATAAGAACAGTCAAAGTCCACCTATTCCACCTTATAAACCAATGCAAGTGACACACAAAGAGCCAGTAACAACAAATATGGAAATAGATGATGTGCAAACACCACAAGAACTCACGGAGATTGAAGAAATTAGTTGCAATGACTTTAAGAATGCACAGCGAAAAGTCAAATTCAAAGATAAAAATGTAAAATCGTCCGAAAATATTAAACATGATAGGGAAAAACACACATATAAACATATTGCAGAAGAAAAACATAAGATACGTGAAAAAGATAAAACGAAAAAGTCTGCTAGAGATAGCGAAGAAAAATGTGAAGCAGAATGTTCACAAACAAATGAAAACGAAAATAATGATGATAATTTTTCAGTGGGAAAATCCGAAAAACGTAAAAGAAACTTATACTGTCCACAACTTAAACCAAGGCGATCTTCGCGATCTCCAGTAAAGCCTAAACGTTTTTTGGATGCTTGTATCGGTACTGAAGAAATATCTAGGAACAGTCGCTCTTCCTCTAAAAATCAAACTTCTAAAAACACTCGGAATTTGTTTGGCTCCGACGACGACGATGATGATAATCAAAATGAAGATTTTGATGATAACTCTCATGCACAAAAATCTTCAAAAACAAAAAAACTGTTGCTAAATACATCAAAATCAACTTCTACAGAAAGTGTAAAAAATAAAAAGGATAAAGACAAATTTGATTATAAGAGCGAAACCAATTTAATGGGCAAATGGCTGGAAAAAAAGTCAACAACAAAACTTAAGGAAAGTAAATCCAGTTCATCTCCATCATCATCAGTACCAGAGGCAAAAATCAAAAAACGCAAAGCAAGTTTCTCTTCTCCGATTTCATACTTAAGTAAAGAAGAAATAGAAGAACAAATGGTTGCTGAGAAAATACAGATGGAAAAAAATCGCTTGCTGAAGGAAGCGCTTGAAAAGGTAGTTGGACCACCTCCTGTGAAAGTAGAGACATTGTAAGTGAATGTGAATATTTTTTTCAAGCTAATTAAATTCGTTGAATTCATTCCAGATCAATTGAAGACTTAAATGAAGAAGAAGTGTTAGACTCATTTCAACTTTACAAAACTAAACTGGATAAAGTATTCCGAAGTAATTCAAAAAACGCGCATTCAATTAAAGGACACGATGGGATCAATCATATATTTGTAATTAGACTAATTGACCATAAGATTCAATTAAAAATGTTGAATAAGTTACTTTCTGAATATGAACCAAATTGTGAAGGAACACCAGCTGTAAGTATTAATACAATTTTTTGTTTAATCATAGTTATTTGTTTGATTTTTAGCATTTAACACTTTATGCTAACGCATTGCTGCCGGAATGGATTCTTCGTTTATTTATGGACAGACATAATCTAACACGAGATGAAGCCATAGAACATATTAAAGCTCAGGAGGCATATAATTTGCATTTGGAAGCGCAAATGGAAAATTCAATGTCACTGTGTTGAAAAGATATAATAAATATTTATGTAAATTTATATGTTAACGGAAAGTACAGTCAGGGTCTATAGTTCAAATACACCCCTCGAACTTCAATTTTAAATAAAACTAAGCATTTCAACAAAAATGTAAGCATGGTTTCATCAAAACCAAAAAAATACGCTGGACAGAGGCTTAATTGCAATACCATAAATTATATGGGGATCGCTATCATGTTAGAATATCCTCCGCTCAGTTGAATAGTGACAATACAAAACATAAAGTATCACTTAAATAGGTTTAGAACTGATGCCAATGCATTCTCTCATTTGTTTCACTTATTGAAACCCTTGCATAGCGAAGCATTAGAAATATTTCTCCCCTTTTCATATTTTCGTCAAACGTTGAACTCATAACTGTCATAAACAAAGAGTACGAAGCTGTGTATGCTCCAACTCTGTGCATTCGCTTGTGTGGAAGATCGACTAGACTCAAATCAAAAGCGTACTCATTTCTAATAAACCATAAAAATAGCAAAAAATACTTTTGGTATTAAAAAATTGACACAAAAATTACCTGTTTGTCACTGCTCCCAATAATAAAAATCGTGGTATCAGGTTGTCCTATAACTAGTTCTATCCCTTCCTTAGGGAATCTATCTCCATACATTTAGTTTAGGGACATCAAATATTTCCGAACATATTGAATTATGATTAGTCGAAAAACTTAACTTTTTTTCCCTTGAAAACCCACTTTGAATCATATCGATATCTTTTTTTTCCCGAAATATCGTAAATATAAATTTATTACACACTGATATATTTCAATTGGATTTGGAGGGTTGGCAAGCCGAAGCTGAGTTCGATAAATTCATTGCTTCAGACCACGATTATTTTGAACCTGAACAAGCATCCGAAAGAACCCGAGAAGAATCCATCACTGAAACTTTTTACCACTACCATGAAGAAAATAACAAGTTTTTCTTGTCAACAATATGGTTTTTTCTTCATCTAATAGTAAAGTATATTTTGAGTAGAAAGTAAAAATAAATATTTTTTTTCTATACTTACCGTGGAGGCAATAAGGTAGGGTGTGTGCAAATTTTGGTATCGATATCTTCAAAAAATGCTTGTTTTTGCTCTGGCTATTTTTTCGAAGAAGCCAACCAAAACAATTGTATAAGCCGCAAGTTAATATCAAAAATGTGCAAAAAACGGAAAATTTTGTTAGAAAAAGTTAATTTTAAGCCAACAAAGACAATGACGTGATTTTTTGGTACATATTGTTAATAGAATAAAATTGTGCAATTTTATTCTCGCTACAATCTGCCAAATAATTGTAATCAAATAAATCTCGTATCCCAAAAATTTTGATCAATAAAATCTTTCTTTTTTTTAACATTTTGCCAAAAAACTGAAACCAGATATACAGCCCCTTCATGGTTGGCTACAATCTCGCCTTTTTAGTCGCCGAGATAAAATTGGCTTTATGGTTGGCGACATTGGCGAAGTATCTCCGCGGCAATGTCTTCCACACTTTTTTTCTCTACATGGTTGGCAACAGTCTCTTATAGTTGTATCCAGAAATGTCAAAATTCGGAGACAGCTATTTTGCTGTCGCCAAATTGAAAAAGTGCACGTAATTAAAAAAATATTTACAATTTATATCAAAAAATGTATTTCAAAATGTTCTTTCAGTACAAAAATCCACCAAAAGGGAATATGAACGAAATATTGAAATTTTGGAAAAATAACCAGAATTTTAAAACGGGTGGCATGCTTGATGCACATATTGGGTTTCTAAAAAGAGTACTTTATTTCGTTACAAACGTACATAAACCTTCTTTGTTGAGACGAAAATTGGAAATGAACCTACAAAAGTTTAATGGCAAAATTTATGTTAATAAATGTTTGGCAGATATGTCAAATTTCGCCACAAATGTCAAGTAAATCCAGAAATGTCAATATTTTTGTCATCCACAAAGTGTGGAACTTAATACTATGGAGACAGTAAACGGTAGCCAACCATGAAGCCCAAAATTAAAATTGTCTCCTTTCTGTATCGTCTCGGAGACAAAAATCAGTAGCCAACCATGAAGGGGCTGTTATTCTTTGAGTGAAGTATATTGTACATAGATAATAACATCGCTCCCAAGTATGTAGAACTTGGATTCATCGCTTTAAATAATCATACTCCAAAAATTCTGGCCTTTGAAAAAGTGTTCCGTTTGCGAACCGAAGACTTTTTTTGATGTTTTTTTTTTGTTTTTATGTTTGTTTGTTGCCCTGGCAACCCATACATTCAAATTTTTTATATAGGAATATACTAAGGGAACATTTGGCCACCGATTACACCAAAAATTTTCCGCTTAGATGGATTTCCCAGCTTGATAATGGTGTCAAATCTTGGCTCGACACACAATCCACCAAGATTCTGAAGTGGCCCCCTCAAAGTTCCGACTTAAATTCTATAGAGAACTTATGAGGCATAATCAAATGGGTAGTAGCAGCACGAAAACCCGCGAGAAAAGCAGCTTGTGGCAAGTCAATCAAGAGAATTGGCATAAAATTACCCCAGACCAATGTGCACGCCTGGTAGGCAGCATGCCAAACCGATTCTCATCATTTATGAAAAAAAAGGTTCTACTCATTATTAATTATGTAAAATATATTTTAATTTTCTTATATATATATATATGATTATTTACCTACCTTTTTTATTAAAAAAGTACCTGAAAACGTAAAAAAGTTAATTTTTTTTTTTAAATTGAGATAAAAAAAAATCTCTACGTTAAATCATTTTCATTTTCACGCGAAAATTTTTCTTTTGGAATAACAAACAATATCCAAAAAGAAATTTTCGGTGACAAATGATTTTCATTTAAAATATTTAAAACACACCGTGGACCGTAAAACCACATATTATTTCCGTATTGAGAAAAATCCACTGAGCACGAAAACTGTCTATGCTGTTGCTGGTATTAGCAAGTTCTTATACCAGCAACGAGTAATAATGCAAAACTCCATTCATATGGGCTTTTCTAGCCCATATGAATACTTTCAAGCCCAATAAGCCCTTTGTTGGCATTTTTTCAAACCCAAAATGTGTTACAGTGTATTATGCGGATCAAGAGATATATCCTTTTTTATTATAATCGGTGTAACGTGCAACGATTTATTTTGCGTGTTCGTTAGCCTACAGCTATGTTCGAATACGAACTAGGTAGTAAATTAAGAACTCCACAAACGATCTCGCGAGAAATTTGTTTCACAAATCACTTTCTCCGATAAAATAACGATAAATAAAAACAGCTGAGTTTATCTCTTAGTTTTATTAAACATTTTTGCGTCTTTTTTTATTTAAATTCAAAGAAAATTATAATAGATCAAAAATTTAATTTAATTTAAATATTAAATAGCAAAATTAAACCCTCCATATACAATGTCATAAATCAGCTTTTATACTTCTTAGAGAATTCTCGCATTACGCACTTATTACGTGAAAATAAATTACAAAATTAAAATAGAGTACAAAATATTTTAAACTAACAATAAGTTACAAGAAATGCAAATTTATATCCCATATCGGAAAGAAAAAAAAATTCAGTCTGCCTTTCACGTTATTATATTTACACATCTGTACTTATCCCAATGCTGATGCTGCTCTTCAATTGGTAGTCGATGTTCTTAAAGCTCATCGTGTTGTTGTTCTTCTTCATCTTCATCGCCATGCTCTGATGATTTTTGTGCATCTTCTGTAGATTCATATTCGTCATCATCATGTTCGATTTGTTCATCCAATGAAACACCAAGCGTTTGACGCATCATTTTGTCGATGCTATTAGCAAAATCAGCAGTTTCTTGTAACATGAAACCAGAACGTAGAGTTGCTGTTCGGAACATCATTAAAGCCATATCCTTTGCAGTGTCATCTGCTTCGTCAGCTTCAACACGTCGAAGCAGTTCCCGAATGAGTGGATGCTTGGGATTTATCTCAAGTGTTTTCTTTTGATTAAGATAATAGCTGCGTTGTGGATCGTCGGATTTTTGATGTGCATTAGATAAAGCCAGACGTTCCATATTACCTGTCCAGCCGAACATTCCAGCTATCAATGCACACGGAGAGTTACTTAAACGCTCCGAAACTTGTGCTCTTAAAATCTGATCCTTTAGAGCAACTTCATTTAACCATTTAACGAGTGGCTCAAAGGTTGCCTTTAATTCTTCGAATTTGCCTTGACTTTTTTCGGACTCGTTAAGCTTGAAACCTTCTTTAGCGACATTTTGGAATTTCTTGCCATCGAATTCTGGTAAGGCAGAGATGCAGTATTCATCAACAGCTTCAACTAAGTACAATACTTCAAAACCTTTGCTAAGCAAGCGTTCAGCAAATGGAGACCTAGCAACTTCAGCACGATTTGATCCAGCAATAAAGTAAATATGTTCTTGCTTCGATTTCATACGTTCGACATATTCTGCAAGTGAAGTGACACCTTTGCCGTTAGAAGACTGGAAACGTAACAATTTAGCAAGACGAGAACGATTACTGGGATCTTCCATGATACCTAATTTAATGCTAAAATTTAAAAATTTAATCAATTACTGAGTGTGAAGTTTTTTATGTAATAAAAAGGAACTTACTTGGTTGAGAACTCCTTCCAGAACTTCTCATAATTATCCTTATCAATCTTCTTGATCATGTCAAGTACTTTACGTACCAATTTCTTCTTGATGACTTTAATGAGCTTGTGCTGCTGCAAAGTTTCACGCGACACATTCAAAGGCAAATCATCTGAATCAACCACACCTCGAATGAAATTAAGATAATTTGGCATCATATCATTGAATTCGTCTGTGATGAAAACGCGTCGCACATACAATTTAATGTTATCAGCCTTAGTGCCATATCGATTGAATGATTCTGATGGTTGTACTTTTGGAATGTATAATAAACTTTTAAAGGTAACTTCACCTTCAGCCACAAAGTGGGTATGGGTCAGTGGTTCACTGGAGTCTTTAGTAAGGCTCTTGTAAAACTCACTGTACTCCTCTTCTGTAACTTCAGCTGGTTTACGAGTCCAAATTGGTTTGCTGTCATTAATCAATAGCCAGTCCCATACAGTTTTGGAAACTTTCTTAGTTTTTGGTTTAGCAGTATCATCTTCGGTGTCCTCTTCGACCTTGGCATCTTCATCACCGTCTTCAACTTCATCTTCATCCTTTGTAGCAGACTTTTCAGTAGTTTCCTCTTCAATAGGTACCTCTTCATCAACAGTTTTGCTCGACCACATTAATATGGGGAAATTAATGAACTGTGAGTATTTGCGTATAAGTTCGCGCACCGTATCTTCTTCTAAAAAGTCTTGAGCTTCATCTTTCAAGTGTAATGAAACAATGGAACCACGTTTTAATGTATCACCGCGTGGATCCTCAACAATGCTATAGCTATTGGCATCAGATTCCCAAATATATTGCTTATCATTGTTGTGTTTGGTGGTGACAACCACACGATCGGCAACAAGGAATGCAGAGTAGAAACCAACACCGAATTGACCTATCATATCATTTAGATCTTGTCCATCAGCTTTTGTAGGATCCTGCATTTTAGCTAAGAAATCTGCTGTGCCAGATTTAGCAATTGTACCAAGATTGTTGATGAGATCCTGATGTGTCATACCAATACCCGTGTCCATAATATGCAGCACTTTATTTTCTTTATCAGCTTTAATGTGTATTTTAAGCTCAGGATATGTTTCCAGTTCTGATTTATCAGTGAGAGCAAGAAGACGTATTTTGTCAATAGCATCTGAGGCATTTGATATCAATTCACGTAAGAAAATCTCCTTATTGCGATACAACGAATTGATGATAAGTTTCATCATACGATTTACTTCAGTTTGGAAGTTAAATTTTTCAGCCTATAAGAAAAAAGATACACAATAAATTATCACTTGTTTATATTCATTAGCAATTTTACCCTAAGGGAAGGTAACTTTGATCTATTAGAAGTTGAAAAGTAACATAAATTTAAGTCTTTTATATTGTAAATTTTTTTGAAATGTGATTTGATGATCCTTAACAATTCATTAGCCCAATTATAAGTTATCATTAGCAAGAAAATGTTTTGGGAAATCTGTTCCCATAACTATATTTCCGAAATTTTATGTTTACAAATGTTCCCATAAATTATATGTAAATATGGAACGTTTTTCCCAAAACGATTTTCTTGTGAGTTTAGAATAGGGCTGAATATTTATATCTTTTCAATTAACTTAAATTGGATTTTTTCATAGTATTTCGATGCAACTATCCCAAAAAAAATTGTTTTGACAATTTTGAAATCTTTAAGAAATACATATTTCCTAATTTTTTCATTCATATCAATCTTTTTTGGTCAAAATTACATTACTTAGTGTGTTTGTTCTTCAGCCTGCAGCTATGTCTTTATTCTATTATGTCTATGGTCTGCCACATAAAGTAACGATCCTTGTCGCAGTTCGACAGCGTCATTCTTTAAAGCACAATTATACTGGAGACACTTACCTTCTGTATCGGAAAGACTTCGGTTATCGTCAGTCTTGTTTTAGGATTCAGTCATGGGGGGTCACTGAAGTTAGAAAAAGCTTGGTGAAAAGAATAATCTATTCAATTTTTCATGATTTGGAAGATTTAACACCTATAGCCGTGATTAGATTCGTGGCAGATTATTGTGTTAAAAAGTTACGTTTAAAATCAGCACTTTTTCAAGTCAACCATCTAAAACAAACATTTTAGTTACCATCAGTCTTTTTAATAAATCTAGTCAAATTTCCAACCTGTTTTGCAGTCACACAATTGAATTTGAAGTATAATTACAATTATGTGCAAAATAATAGCAGTGGGATAAGTTTTTTTGAAATAATCGACGGATACTACCAACCTTAAGTTTTTTAGAGCTTTGTGATATTTGAGTAATACTTAGAAAAACTTTTTTTTTGTTATAGGAATAAGCTTTTCAAAAATACCGTTATCCGAAATGAAAAAGATCAATTTGCAGCTGTGCAAAGTAATATCAGTGCGTCGAATATTGCTAAAGTTTTTTATTAATTTATTATTATTCTGAGACCATAAAAAATAAATAATGTGTAAACATTAGGAAATAATGGACGCGCAAAACATTGCAGAAATGAGATACGTGCATTTATTAAAAAATTACAGAGAAAAGGCAATACACACCAAGAAATTCAAAAAATTATATGCTTCTCTGCAAAAATGATTAGCAACGCTAAAAAGTGGACTGAAAAATCTGAAACAAGGGGTCGTAAAAGAAAACTTGGCTATCGAGACGTTCGAAGGAATACCAGAATGGTTAAGGAGAATCCATTTAAGACTTCGAAAGAGGTCAAGGAGGTCCGGTAGATAGCTCAATAATCCGACGGAGGTTAATTGAATTAAAACTTTTTGCCAGAAGTCCCAGGAAAGTTTTTCTGCTGCAGTGCCGACATGAGGCGAAATGTACTGTGGTCTGATAAAACTAAAATGGTTCTGTTTGGAATGAAGGGACGCAGAGTGTATGTAAGACGACCACCGCGTCCGCTTATAATAAAAAATATGTGCTCGAAACTGTTAAGTACGGTGGAGCTAAAATTAACGTTTGGGGTTGTTTTTCGTACCACGAAGGCACGGGTCCACTTTATTGGATTAAAGGCAATATGGATGCTAACCAATACATTCAAATAATGAGTACAACAATGCTTCCTTATGCTGAATGGAATATGCCACTATAATGGGTATATCAGCAGGATAATGATCCAAAACATTGTAGTAGATTGGCAAAAAGTTGGTTTTCAGCAAGTAGGGTTGAGGTAATGAGCTGGTCACCATAGTCCCCTGACCTAAACCCTATTGAGATTCTTTGGGCTCGTATCAAGGAAGCTGTCGAAAAAAAACCACAAGGAATGAGAGCGAGTTATGGCACGAAGTAAGTGCAGCATGGGATTCTATCCTAAAGGTCATGAACCAGAAATTAATTGATTCTATGCCACGAAGATGTGCAGCGGTTATTGCCAATAAGGAATATGCCACGACGTATTAACCTAATATTATCTAATATTATTATGTTCTGTTTCTTTTTTAAAAATTGCTTATTTAAGTCGTATATATTTTACATTTTGTTCGTCACTGCTATTTTTTTGCAGTCGATTTTCACTGTTTCACGAAATTTTAATTTTTAATATTTTTTGTTAAGTGGATAAATGAAAAAAAGTATATTACATATTATCCTTTTACTTAATTTAAAATATAAAATAAAAAATGGAATCAAAAATTAGTTTTTTTAGTATGTTCTTAGGGGACGTTCATTAATTACGTGAGTTAAAATAGGGGGAGGCGGTCCGTCAAAATCTCACCAAGGGGGGTGAGAGGGTCAAGAAAACCTCACATCAACTTTTTAATGCATAGAATTTACATTACAAAATTATAATTTAAATCTCACGGGGTCCCGCCAGATCTCACCAAATCTCATCAAGGGGAGGGGGTGTCCGAATTTTCAAAAAAAGACCTCACGTAATTAATGGACGTCCCCTTAAGTTGAACTTGGTGCCACTTCGCACTGCTATTATTTTGCACATAATTGTATATATATAATTGATTTGAAGTAATGTCGCAATATTTACTTCATTCTTATGGGTTGTTCGCATATTACGTACCGCGAATATCCCACTCTCTTATTAACCTCACACATAGTTTACAGTTTTGTTTTACAAAAAAATAAAAATCTGGCATTTATTAATTAAAATTAAGATGAAATAAAGATATTTGTTGATTAAAATAAATGAACCGACAAAAATGACACATTTTCATTGTGCGACGTAATGCATTGAAGAGAAAAAGGCAGTTCCCACTCAATCTTGAGTCCTTAAAAGATGTAAAAAGATTATTCCCACACAAACGATTGTTTTTTCGCGAAACTGGTGCGTAACGATCCCATAACAAAACTTAGTTATATTCCGCTATTTTATTACTGAGAGCTAATCATCTCTTCACTAAAACTAAAGGTTCTTCCTCAAAAATTATGAAGGGCGATCTTATATGGCTAAGTCCAACCCTCCCAGGCTGGCGACATATGTATATTCAATCTATTTATCCCTATATCGTCTTAAAAACCACATATCGCAGCAAAATTTGTCTGGTCGAATAGTGATGAAAATTCCACAATAAATTTTAATAAAAAAACATACTCTGACATAATTTGCGATTGATCTTTTGTTATTCTTAAACATTTGAAAAGTGGACATTTGTTTCTACACTCCATATATATTGTATGATAAACGCCCATTTTTTTAAAATTAAGTAACTGGATTGGTTTACATACCTTTTCTCTGACTTCTTTCATTTGCGCAACATTTAGGCCATCTAGTTTAATGGCTTCTTCTTCACGTTTCAAAGTATCCGAATCTGATAGAAAAAATTAGATAAAACCGTTTTATTCATTAGGTAAACTTATCATTTACTTAAATCAATAAGTTCATTGCTTATCGTAAATAGTTTTGCGCTGTTGGCGACAATGACGTGTACCATGCGTATTTTAAACTTGTTCTTACCTGTTCTAGAGGCTTCCTTGAACGAACCAATATCCAAATCGATGGTTTCAGTGTTTACATCGTCAGGATCAGCAACGATTTGTTGGATTCCTGTTTTCGGAAAAATATTACTTTAAGTTTGCAAGTTTCTGTAGGTTAATTTTATTCGGCATCATCTTGAAATGAACACTTACCACTTAAAAGCAGCAACCCCAATAACAAAAAGTACTTCATTCTGGCGAATAGAAATACTTTGATTTTTCTTTCGAAGATTTTAAAAAACTTGGTATAAATTTAAATAACCTTATTTTTTAATTCTTCTTAACAGTCTCGCGTTCGACAGAAAAATAAACTTTACTTTTTGGAGGTTCTGCAAATATGGAAAAATAAAGCCGCTCATTCGCAGCATATTTTGCGTAGAAGAGAATTCTAACCAAATGGCGCTTTTTTATTGGTCCAAATCAGCGCTGTCAGTTTAGTGATGTCAAGAGTCAGCGTGAACTGTCAAGTTGTTCCATGCAAAAAAGTCGCACGACTGAAAAATCAGCTGAAATACACGACGCGATTGTAGCCATTGGGCTACATTCAGACTGGACTGATCGCCATCCATGTTTACGGAAGTTTGGAAAAGTTTTATACACTCTAACACATTTAATATGTTTCCATTTCATATTGAAGTAAGAATTAATTTAAGCAATGAACCTTCAAACTGATTTCATCAAAATGGGGAACAGGTTTACTTTAGCTCACATTCTTCAATTTTTTTTTTTTAGGTAATAGGGGGGTTAAGCAAAAAAAAAACTATAAAAAAAATGTCGCTCGGATCTAGTTTTGGAGATATAGTCATCGGAAATCGCGAATATAGCTTTTGCAAAAGTCATTATAAATTGGGAACCCCTGAATGGATATCAAAAATATGGGTGTCAAAAGAAAGATAATTTAATCGCCTACAATAATGGTAAGAAAATTTTTTAAATATTACCTATAGTTTTGAAGATATGACGATTTTTCTAAAATTTTGACCAATGACCAATTTTTTTCGAAATGTATTTTTTTAAAATGTACTCTTGCTGACCAATGAATCGAACTAACTGACCAATTATGACCAATTTTTGACCTATTAGATGCATATGTTTTTATTTCAAAATTCGTTAGATGGGGTGCCAAAATATGCAGATGACCTTGAAACTTATAAAAATATTTGTAAAAAATGTACTCTTGCTGAACAATTAATCGGACTAACTGACCAATTATGCCCAATTAGTGACCTATTAGATGCATATGTTTTTATTTCAAAATTCGCTTGATGGAGTGCCAAAATATGCAGATGACCTTGAAATTTTCCATAACGCTTTACAAAATGTACTCTTGCTGACCAATTATTCGGACTAACTGACCAATTAGTGACCTATTAGATCTACTTTTTTTTATCAAAATTATCATTATTATCATATTACACCTTCGAAAAATAAAAAGCAAAGAAGGGAAGTGAGTAATGCGAGTGATGTGTACACCTCGAAATTTTTCTGCAAATGATGTTTGACAAGCATGTTTGATGATGTGAACGCAAAAATATATTTACAGTTACAGTTACAGGTTTGTCAAGCCATGTTGGACAGCATGAAGGATGGTGTGAACTCCCCTAAAAGCGACAGTCAACTATCACCTTACAGAATACCACTCCTGCATTACAAATTAGAGGTCTGCATGAGTACATTCGAAACGATCATCATATGAACTTCCAACCGCATAAACTCACTCACTTTTCCTGCTTGGTGTTTTGATATTTGCAGTTTTTGTGCACATGGTCTCGATGGACTCGTAACGTGGTGAGTCGCTTCATGCATACCTACGGTGACCATCCGTCCCGTATTTCCAAGGACATTTCTGTATTTCAATATGCTGTTCCGGTTTTTTTTTTAGAAATATGGGACGTACAAATGTCCCGTATTTAATTTTTGGTCCCGTATTCGTTCCATATTTGCATATTAATTTTTTCTCTAAATAATGTTTAAACATTTTATTATTTTAAAAAACTTAAAGAACGCAATTGAAATTTAGAGATTTTTATATGAAAGAATCCAATATATGCATGAGTTTTGTTGTATGTGGCTGTTTGTGTGTGTTGTAATTTTAAATTTTTTGTCCCGGGCTTAGCTCCTAAAAATATGGTCACCGTATGCATACCTCTATTACAAGTTTTGGGCGAGCAAAGTGGGACCTCCTGAACATAGAAATCAAAAATGTGTGAATGGTTGCATTCATAAGACATAAGTTACATGGTCATGGTACAATTATAATTGTACCATGCATTATGGTAGGGATGGACAGCTGCGGTGCCCAAAAGTCGACAGCGCCCTGACGACCCTATTTAAAGGCGTTCACATTATCTTTCATGCTGTCCATCATGTTTGACAAACCTCGATGTTTGATCAAGCGAACTCTAGAAACTGCCGTTCGACACTCATGTTGGATGGATTTCATAATATTTTAATTTCTTTGCTGGCTTCAACAACAACAACAAGAAATTTTTCATTTCAAATAAGATTTCATAGAGTGAACATCGATGGGTTTCGTGAATAATAAAAAGTTTTGGCAAGATTTAAGTTGTTTTAGGGACACATGTGAGAAAAGAGAGTGACAAATACAAAATTTGTAAACAATAAATATTTGCTGAGATAATCGTATGGGAAAAGAGAGTAGACACAATTGCACAACTAGCAGCGCTGTTTGTTCAAAAACTTTCCATACGATTTGTGACAGTTTTTTTAAGTTTTGGAGGCTTTCATTTGCTCATGCTCATAGTGCGATGTGACACGACGGGCAATTGATAGCACTCCAACAAAATTTGTTGTTGTTTCCTATAGAAATTTAAAAAAAAACACTGACAGCGAGAGAGAATAAACTAAAATAATTCATTTTTGAGTAGCGAACATGACAGCAGTCACCACTCACAATAGTGTTGCTTTTAAAGTGAGAAGTATAACAAAAAGCTAATGTTCTTTAATATCTGTGTAATTTACATTTAAGAAAAGCGAATTTTTATTTTCGATGGAAAAGCCATATACTGGAAGTACAATGGTATGTAGCAATCAATGTACGCTATTTCAAGCACCAATTGTGTTCTTACTGGCCTTTTACGCGAATTTTTTTTTGATGCACTAATCGTAATAAAAAACCATATTGGTGAGTGCTACCTGCGTACAACTTTGTTGTTGAATACATGAAATCGCCGCCGTCACTTCGCAACTGCGTACATTAGCCTTTGATAAACTTTTGTTGGTTGTTCTTATGATGTGCATTAACATTTTATTGAAATCTTGACTGGCGTGTCAATTCATTTCAAAACGTAGTAGAAAATGTAGCAAAAAATATAAACGTCAGACTTTAACCGGCACTCATTTTTTTCGTCGTGTGACTGGCCTCCACTCAAAAAGTGATAAAGAGTAAAAATTTATTGTTTGAGCGCTGTCAAATGCCCATCGTGTGACATCGCACATAGTCGTCAAGCCTAGTCTTCGCGATCCGTTTGTGAAACAGTCAGAAAACGGTTTTATATGGTTTGCGATCAGAAGGTACTAATTAAATCTGGCTACTAAACGTTCGGTAGACCTTCGTACATTCTGAACTTATATTTTCGTCTGACTCGTTGTTTTTATTCGTTACATTTTGACAGTTCAAGATTTAAAAATTAAAATTTTTGCGGCAAAAATAGAATATAATTTTGAATTACGCATTTATAATTAAATTAAACAGCTTAATAAAATATAACACGTGGTCAAAAATAAAAAAGCAAAATAGGTAAGACTCCAAAAAGGCAAAGGAAAACATCTCTCTCCCTGAACAGTCGAATAAACAATAAAAGACACCTCGGTAGGTTTAATATAATTCTAAAGTAGTGATGGTTATCAAGATTGTAATTCTTACAGCTACACCTAAAAGTCGGATACGCTCACTGTTAAGTTCAAATGCTGATGCTACCATATCAAAATCGACTGCCGCGATTTTGTCCACTTCCTCAGATGGTGGTATTGAATGTACACCGCCGCTTAAACAATTTAATTTTGACGATAGTCTTGACTATTCACAACCAACGTTAGACTATAGTTTTTCGCCTAGCGGACTACTTTCACAAACCCTAGCCGTTGAAAGTCCTGAAATCCGCTGGAAATGGAATCGTGGGCTTAGTGATGTAAAATATGACAAACCCGCCAGAGCGACAGCAACTCCTGATTCTGCCTATGCGGCAGACAGTAGCTTCACTTCTGCCGGATCGTATAGTGCAAAGCGTCTGTCTGATGTACGCACACGCAGCTACGACAAACGACGTGAAGAACAGCGGCAGGAAATGGAACAGCAATTGCGCAAAGCGGAAAAAATAAAACAGGATGATATGTTGAAGCAGCGCTGTGCGAGACTTCAGAAACAATTAAATGAAGCGCAGTCTGATGCAACACTAGAAAAACAAAATAAAAACTGCCCTAAGCGCGATAAGAAAGTAGCAACAAATCTTTTCCTCTGTAAAGTTTCTACACGTAACTCTCCAAAAATTATTTCTCCTAAAGCAGGGCCCCAAAACAAAAAAAATTCCACCCCGCCTGCTACTTCAAATAAAACTCTTAATGATTTTTTCAATGATTCCGATTCTGACTGTTTACTGTTGGAAGCTACACAACAGGTTGAATCAAAAATCACTGAATTAACACAGGAACCATCAAAAGTGCTAACCAATTCTAATATAAATATCTCACCGAAATCTGTTTCCAACTCAGCGCCGCCAGTTGTAAGTACGCCCAAATCGCGTTCATCATTATATTCCAAATTTTTGGAAGACGACTCCCCGGATGACTGGTTTGTTTCTTTGGACGAAGTCATTTTGCAGGCTACTCAGAATAAAAAATCGCGTATCAGTCTTCAACGACACAATTCTATGCCTAGCAATACGTTGACAAAGGTGAGAGCGACAGCGGGCTCTGTTGGAGGAAAGAAAAACGAAGAAGTTATAAAAGAAAACTGTGATTCAGCAGGACCCAGCAAGTGCTTAAAGCGTCATGCTAGCTCAAATACTTTCAGTCCTTCCAGCACAAGTTGTAAGTTTAATTAATTTTTTTTCTTCATAAACCGCACTATAGCGAATAGAATTCATATTTTAATTTACACTTTATGAAAAAACTGTGTTATTGGTTTTCGCGGGAGATGTTTAAATTGTGTTCATATGCGACAATATTTGTGCATTGAAATGTAAAATTACTTCTTCGTATTGCGGGTAATGTTCGCTTTCAGAAGTGAACATAACCGTAAAAATTTTTAATAGCGAAGATTTCAAGGATCAATAACGTAATTTTATATCTTAAAGAAAGTCTTATGACCTGATTATGTGATGTTATTTACTGTTGCAAACTGTGAAGTAAGAAATCTGTGATGTAATGCGTGGTATGAAATTACTCAAAACGTAGTCGAAGCCAGCAGTACCGTGAACTTCTATTCTAAAAAAAACTACGTAAAATTAGTAATGAAAAATAAGTCGAAGGAAGAAAAAATGAGACTTTGTACGAAGTGATTTATACGGTAACATACGTGCAGAGTAATTGGAGCAATGTTGGCTACGGTAAGCTACTATCCGTCACATCACATTACACATCACATAATCTGGCCTTAGCACTTTAAAACAATACCTTCACACACAAACATTTTAATTTACACTATCTTTTGCTACAACACAGACAAAGGACATCTAAGCATTCGAAAAAAATAGCTTGACGGTTAAATTTTGCTTTTATCAGTAGTAGCCATGTTTTTTTGATGCGGTTATAAGATCGTTATCTCATTGTCAGTGGCAATACAAAAAATGCATCTCGCCGCTTAATTTTTTCGTAAATCAAATTTGGCAGCGCTGCCGTACAACAAATGTCAAATAAGAAAATACAATTGAATTAAATTTAAAAAGTACAATTTAAATAAATTTGAAAATGTTGATATGTGCTATGGATAACTCAAGGAAAGTAGAGGTAAGTGGAATATGCGGAATCTCCAAATAACATGTACATATGCTTTATTTTTATTTTTTGCCTATTTGATGTCTACAGATGGAATTTTTTCGATTCAAAATTAGAAACTTTGTGAGACTATGCTGCCAAACAACATAATAACAAGCTCTATTGTGAATACTCCAACGCTTATGTTCACGTCTAATATGGAAGCTGCGTTTGATATCGCCGACTGATTTCTCATACCAACAATTTTTTAAGCGAGAAACCGCGTCAGAAAAAACATGGCTAAGTAACTTTTATTTAAGTATATATGTTATTGAATTAAGCAGTTTTAGCTTTAAGTTCACAATTAAACTTTATCATAAAATCACAGTCCTACTTTTACAAGCTTTGATTTTTTTTTTTGATATTCAAAATAGTTGTCGAGAGAGACTACAAATTGCGATTATTGCGTGTTGTCTTGCATAATTTAACATTAAATTTATTTTACTTTCATTATCAGTATTTAGGTTTTGTAGATGATTTGACTTCTCTTTCAGATTAGTAGTTTCGTTTAAAGTTCAGATCTACTTAATTATTATTTTTTTAAAATTTTTAATTATAAACTTAATTTACAAATCGCGATGCAAAGAAACGTTATGAAATCTCCTTTTTGGCCTGACGTACTCAGAAATTACTATCTTTTAGACCAAACACTGGCCTTGTAAACAAACATATATTTCTGAATATAGATACTTCATAAGACCTAAGTAACAATTAAGAAGCGGTTTTTTAAAATTAAAGTTCTAGACCGTTTAAATTTAGAAATATATCCTATAAACTTTGATGAAACTTGGTATAAAAACACCTAACGATAAGAAATTATATGTATGGTATAAGCGAAATCTATACTTATATATGGTATAAAGAAGTAAAGTTTGTTTTTTTGTTAGTTTGTATGTAGAGGGTAATCTCTGGAACTAATGCTCCGTTTCTTAAAATTTTTCTACCAATAGAAAGCTACACTATCCCTCACGGCTGTTAGGAAGGCGAGAAAAGTTTCGTCACGATCGCGACGAAAACCAACTATGCAGGGTTGTAGAGGATGGTTTTTGAGAAAAGTATCCCGCTGAGCACCAAATCGTAGTTGTTCATTTGATGATTTTTTGGCCATTTTTTCGTGTAAAATTCACTCGATTTCACCCATATGTGCAAAAGTGTTATTTGTTTCGCTCCACAAGCAATTTCTAATAGAATGAAGGCAAAAAATAAGATCTGCAAAAAAACTTTGTGTTTCTAGTGGAAATTGGCCAATCGCATTTGATCCAAAGCCTGAAAAACTAACTTAAAAAGAGTTTTTTTTTTAAAACGCTATATCTTGACTCCTATGCTATCGATAGTTTTTTGAAATTTGGTGTTGAGGTGTATAGAGCTTACGCTAAGTAACTCACGAAATATGGACGGGAATATGCAATGTGGCGTGGCACTTTTCATACGATAAAAACACTTCAAACGCTACATCTTCGTTCCTTTGATGGCAAGACTCTCAAAATTTAGTGTTAAGATTCATATGATCTATGCCAAGCACCTAGCAAAATTTTAACGGGAATGGACCACGGGGCGTGGCAACTTCCATGCGATAAAAACAATTAAAACGCTATATATGGTAACTTATGGTAGAAAGAGTTTTAAAATTTGGAAAAAAAGAGTATATTGTCTATTCTAAGAACCTCATGGAACGTGGACGCGATGAGCCAACAGGGCGTGCAACCTTCCTTACAACAAAAAAACTTTACACGCTATATCTTGCCATCTATGACAGTTACAGTTGCAAAACTTGATACATGGATGTACATTGATCGTGCCAAGCTACTCGTAAAGTTTGATCGGCATTACGTATTGGGGCGTGGCTCCTCCCACGGGAGGGCAAGGCCGCAGAAAATGCTAGTTTCCAATAAATAGGATTGTTTTCTTTGAAAAACTGAACTTCATTTATTTAAATTACATACTATTTTTAAATGAGTAAAGTTTTAGAAATAGTTAATCCTTTCAGGACATTGTTGCCTATAGGCAACATTCTCTTCACAAGCCAATATCACTGTTATGTTATTTTTTGCGATTTGTTTTGCTTTTGTCTTATCAGCTGTTCTGTTTTGTGCATTCAAGTGTACACACAATTTAGTTAGCTGCTATAAGTTTTTAGTATTAGCGTCACTTACGTCGTTACCTCATTACGAAAACAAAAAGTGCTTGTGCTTTTAATTAAATTATGTGATTGGACTGACAAAAAAAGTGCTTCAGTTGGTTCAAAATAGGTAAATTAATTGATAAAAACATAATTTGTAAACGAAACTTGTTGAGTTGTGTCTCAGGAATTTTCCGAAATAAATGCAGCCTATGGGCCGTAAGGACGAACAAGGATACGCAGGACTTTGAAAATGAAATCAGTTAACCTTTGTAGTCGTATTAATAAAAATATGAGCTCAAATACTTTTTAAGTCCTCGCACTTTAATTTGGTCCTGAAAGGGTTAAGTTAATGGATAGTTGAAAGAACAAATGTTTCGTGAAAATATATCGTCACCTAACATCCAACACGTAAGCCGCCATACGATACGACCGCTTCAGGCCTTAAGTAAAGGTATACATTGAGTGCTTTAACTCTAGAAATTTATTTTTAAACTCTTAATAACTCAACAGTTTTCAAAGTCAAAAGAAGATAGCCAGGTAACTTATTCCAGGGATATTTTCACCATAAGGTCAAAATTAGTGTTGATAAAAACAAATTTTAAAATTTATACTTATAATTAGAAAGAAAGAAAATATTTTTCTAGATTGTGAAGGGCCCTTAACAAGACTTAACATTCACACATGCTTATGACACTATTTACAATGCTATAAACAATGAAGAAAATAAAAAAAAAAATAATTAAAACCGAAGCCTGAATGATAATTTATTTTCAGCTATTGAATTTATTGAAGATCATCTAATTTATTGTCGAGAAGTATTTCAAAATGTAATTGAAAAAGAAACTAATCATACAGAAAAAAAATTTGCTGACTGTGGTTTTCGGCGAGGATATAGAAATGCATTAAAATATCCAAAATGCTAGAGTACTATATAAGTCAATTATTTGAGGTGCGCCATAAATTTTGAATGAAACATACACATGTAATCGTATATGTAGTACTATATTTTCAGCTTATGTTTTTTAATTTTTTTTTCATAATGTTATCCTTATAGTGTAATTAAATTTCTTAAAAGTTAATATGATGTGTGCGAAAAATCACTTCTCACCTAATATTTTTTCTATGAAAAAAAATGTAATGTTTGCTTAGGTAAATTTCAGTTGAAGCCACCCCATATTATAAACGAAAAAACTACTAATCATTTTTGGAGATAACCCTTTGAATCTTGATGTGTTAGCTTTGAAAGGTGAGACAGAAGAGTGGAAATGAGATTAATCTATAGATTTTTTTTTATGAAAGTAATGTTTTAATAAGTCCGGCGCAACGATTAGAGCGAAAATGATCGGAAGAAAGTGTTATGCCTTTGAACTTCATTTTATCATCGTTATTTATGCTTTGCCAACATTGTGTAATTTCTTGCCTTCAGTGCTAATTTGGTAAGAGCTCGAAAAAACCTCCAGAAAATTAAGGAGAGAAGGAGAAAATAATTGAGAAGAATGAAAAATTGGGAAATATCTAAAGTTATTACCATGCCTGAATCGGGAATCGAACCTGGGGACCTCTAAGTTTGCAAGCGCAGTACACTACCAAAGCGAGACAAGCCCGGAGTTTACTAAAAATATATTGAGAAAATGTGGCAACAGCACAAAGTATGGCATTACAGTTTGCTTAAATCTTCAGTTATTTCAACCAATTTCTTTGAAGTTCTTAGTATTTTTCAATTTGAAACAAACAAGCAATGTGTAAATAAATTTTGAGAAGGCCGTGAATTGCTTCCAGGCAAACCTGGTCTATGGAAATCTTCTAAATAATTGAGTGGTACTTAAATATCACAACGCTAGTCAATGGTTGTTAGTCAGGTTTTGCTTAGTCAGTTAGGCGCTTGTTAGTCATCGTTAAATTAATACGGCTGAATACATTCAAAATGCAGCTCGCCAGAGCTTTCACAGATCAGGATTCGTAAAACAAATTTTACATGAAATTATTAAACAATAATTTTGTTTGAGTAAAACCTCTGTTGTGGGTAGAGGCCCCTTCTTGAAATCCATATTGAATGAATGTGAAGAAACTCGCGAACAAAGAAATGTACGGAGAAACTACAAAAAAGTCAAAAAGCAGTCGGCAGCAAGCATGTGTCTCGAACACTTCGCGATATCTCAGAACGTCTGGTAACAGACCCACAGATAAAGTATTTAAGCTATAGGTTGATAGAAAAACAAGAAACGCCAACTTAAGTCAGCAAGGAAGTCCTGCCACTTAGTCTTGAAAAGGAACATCTAAGGAACTTTTCAAGCCAAAAGGAAATATTTTGGTAGGGCTCATTCATGAAATCTTCACTCAGATTTAAACGAATCACTTGATACATATGTTTGTAACTTGTCATAACGCAAACGAGCGCCTTTTGTATTTCATATGAAAAAAGTAACAAGTACAATTAAGGGAACAGTACACCTTGGAAATGAAAATTTTTTTTTTTTTAAAATGCTTTATTTTTTATGAAAGAAAAGAATGAAACTTTGCACATATGTATATTATTTAGTCAAAATAGTATACAAAAATATTTTAGTCGGGCCACGGCGGGCGTGATTGCGGCTCTCTGGGTGGTCTGAAAAAAAAGAGGGTTTTAATCAGCATCAAAGTCGCTATGGAGTGAACTAAAAGGATTTAATTTGGACAAAAAAAAAATGGCGGCGTTTTTTCAAAATTCGACTATTTTTGGCGCCAAAAAACCCTTGTAAATCAAAAAATTTATGACCGATCGTTGTAATTCTAGTTCACTCTGTAGAATTTATATATGTACAATAACATACTAAAATTTCAGAACGATCGGACTACTAGTTTTTTTTTATCACGCCCGCCAACTCAAAAAACGTTGTTTTGAGAAAAACCTGCTGCAGCCAAAAAACAGGCCACAAAAATCCGAAAAAAATATTTTTGTATACTATTTTGACTAAATAATATACACACCTGCTCAAAATAATAGGTACACTTCTCAGTTTTTAGTTCAAACTCTATTACAAAAATATTTTGGATACATATTGGAAAAATCGTAGTGGTAACGTGAATAACACAATTTGGTAGCACGATCTTCAGTAAAACAAATCATGTAACTCTGCTAAGTTTTGAACGTTTCTACTTACTGTGTTTAGTTTGAAAATTTGCCTGCTCAAAATAATAGGTACACCAGCAAGTTGGCTCAAATTTTTGTTTGATCATTTTTTTTTTTAAATTTTTTTGAGCTTTCCTTAGAAGAACGGTGAGTTTTCTTTAATTAAATCTTCAAATGCAGTGAATTGACAGCGAAAAATTTTAGTTGAGATGGGTCGTAAGTCAAATTAATCTGATGAGGAATACAGACTGGCTTTAAATTTGAAAAAAGAAAGAAAATCTCTTCGATGCAGCTTGCAGGTTGCTGAATATATTTTAAAATTTTGTGAGAAATATATTTATAAATAAACCGCCAAAAGAAACTCGTGGTAGACCATGAAAAACCGCTCCAACAGATGATCTTCATATTAAAATTATCGAAAAAAAGACATATTTAAATCTTCAAAGAGAATTTTAGCGGAAATTGGGAACGCGGTTACCGCTCAAACAATTCGACGACGTTTACTAAAGGTAAACCTACCTAGGCGCATAGCTAAAAAAGTTCCTTTGCTACGGAAAAAAAAAATTGAGCATGAGGCTAAATTTTGCAAGATATCATGAAAACTGGTATTGACCTGAACGGCAGAAAAAGTGGCGTAAAATCTTAAGGAGAGATGAAACTAAGAATTATTTATTTAGAAATGATTCAGAAAAGAATGTGCGACGGCCTAAGGGTTTCACGTTAGATTCACAAAAAAAAAACTTACGCACGGAGGCGGAAATATGGTGAGGTTGTGTTTTCCTTAATATGGGATAGGTCTTATATTCCGGACAACGAGTAAAATCACAGCAGCCGAATACAAAGGTATACTCAAACACGCAATGCTACCCTATTCTGAGGAAAACATGCCCTTGCTTTGGATCTATCAGCAAGATAACAACCCAAAACACACCTCTTGTGTTTGTGAACAAATGTTTTGAGGACAATAAAGTCAACGCGTTTAGCTGGACGAGTCAGTCACAGGATTTAAAGCAGATAGAAAATCTGTGGGAGGCCTTAAAGAAGAAAAAAAGCAAAAAAAATTTCACGAATACGGACCAATTGTGGGAGTGTGTCCAAGAAATGTGGTATGAGATACCCAAAGAAACCTGCCAGGCTCTAATCAAAAGTATCCCAAGAAGAGTTGCGAAAGTTATCCAAAATAAAGGTGGATACACTAAATAATGAAAGTGTAAACAAAAAAGTTCATATCTTTAACATTTTCTTTTGTTTTTCTGTATATCTTTCCGATGTACCTATTATTTTGAGCAGGCAATAATTGAGCAAATAGTATTCATTGACCTCAACTTTCGTTCCTTATGGTAATTTTTAAAGACTTTATACTTTTTTTTATATATATAAATGCTACGAAGATATCTGCATTTTTGTTTTCTTAAATATTTTGAATAAAAAGTTTTTCCGTTGAGTTGAATTTTGAACTCTATGGTGTACCTTTTATTTTGAGCAGGTGTGTATGTGCAAAGTTTCATTACAATATCTCTTTTCTTTCATAAAAAATAAAGCATTTAAAAAAATTTATTTTTTAATTTCCAAGGTGTACTGTTCCCTTAATTAGCGTTCTTTCTGTTTGCACCATAAGGCAACCGAATTGAAGATCTTTGTTGAATTAATAAAAGTAATTAAATCATCTGTCGAATTTCAGCCAATTCACTTCAACGATATTTCGTTACGGCCAGTTAAATTGTACAAACAGTGCCTCACAAAAGTATTCGGAATTTGAAATTTTTTGAAAGAATCTTAAAATTTTTTTATAGCGAATGAGTTTTTTTAAAAAATCAAACTAAGTAATTGTAACTGTGTATATCTAATTTTATTTACTAACAAAATTTTTTCATATATGTACATATGTAGCTTGAAATTATAAAAATTAATTTATCAACAAAAAGTTAATGAAATTCTGTGCACAAAAGTATTTGGAATTTCGAACAATATCTTAAATAGTAGATCAAATAGTAATCCAAAAGTAGTGGAACACTCTTCACAATCAATTTACAGTTAGAATTAAGTAGTCCAGTTCAGTTTTCATTTTGTTTTCGGTATTTAGAGTTGGACTTTTATTATTGTGATTTTGTAAAAAGAAATATGGTCAGAAAATAAAAAAAAAAAAAAAACACGTGTGCAGTTCACACGCGGTAGAAGTGAAACTGCGACAGAATGAGACGAAAATGTTTTATTAAAATGATAAAAGTTGACGGGATCTAGAATAGGTACAGCAAGGCTTTGGTAGTTAATCCCTGAATTACTTTAAAAAAATTTAAGAAATAGCAAATCTTTCCACGCTTATGTCTCAGTTTTTGACTAACCAATCTCGTAGCTGATAGTTTTAATGCACTCAGTTCGATGAGTACTTTAATTTGATATATCATTTACAGCTGTAGATATTCTATACTATTCAATTTTTATCATTTTAATAAACATTTTGGTCACATTCCATCGCAGTTTAGTTTTCTAAAGGTTTTTTTTTTTTGATCTACTTAATTTCGTTTATTTTTTTTTTGTTATTTTCATTCCATTTACGTCCACGCAATAAACATAAAATAAGCTTATGCGACAGCATTTGATTGAGTAGGCCATGCCATTATTCAGAACACCTGCATAAAACCAAACTCTTGTAGGATTACCGATCGGTACTCGGTAAAATGAACTAAGCTTTCGCATAAACATAGAAATAGAAAGCAATCAACGTAATTCTCCTCGCTATAGCAAGACTTTGGTAATTGATCAGTGCATTGCTTGACAAAATTGAAAAAATAGAAAATCTTTCCACGCCTATATCTCAGCTTTTGGTTACCCGATCTCAAAGCTGATAGTTTTAGCGCACTGTGCTCGATGAGTACTTTAATATATAATTTATTGCTGTAGTTATTCTAGATCCTACTTAAAAACAGCGTTTCATGATTTCATATTTTGCGTTTCAAATTTTGCGTTGCGTTACAAATTTAGCGTTGCGTTACAAATTTTTCAAATTATCCCCACTTTCGAACAAAATTAAAAATTATTTTTAACTTGCGTGAGCAAGGAAGAACCCTTAAGGAGATTGCTTGCAACGTTAAAAGAAGTATTTCGACTATTCACAGCATTTTAGAAAGAAACAAGTTTCATAATTCTCAACTCTCCGATAGGCCAGCAAATGTAAGCATTCGAGACAAGGCGGCTATCATACGAAAAATTAAAATCACCCATGTTCTTCATCAGTTGAAATGAATAAATGCCTAGCTGAATATGCTGGAGTACACGTAAGTGACGAAACTGTTCGCAGGAAAGTCAGATGTGCCGGTTATAATATAAGTACTCCACGTGTCAAGCCAAGCTGAACTGGACTGCTTAAATCTAACTGTTATTTGATTTTGAAGAGTGTTCCACTACTTTTGAATTACTATTTGATCTACTATTTAAGATATTGTTCGAAATTCCGAATACTTTTGTGCACTGAATTTCATTAACTTTTTGTTGATAAATTAATTTTTATAATTTTAAGCTACATATACGAAAAAATTTTGTTAGTAAATAAAATTAGATATACACAGTTACAATTACTTACATAGTTTGATATTTAAAAAAAACTCATTCGCTATAACAAAATTTTAAGATTCTTTCAAAAAATTTAAAATTCCGAATACTTTTGTGAGGCATGTATGTATATCAGAAAATATTTTTTAGCGATATCTTTAACATATCGAAAAAACGCTCAATGTTTCAGAGCATTTTTAAAACTTAAGTCTCATACCAATTTGTTTCTTTAAAATATTGTATTGCACATTCATAGGCTATTTGCACTTTATAATAGAAAAATATTGTGTGGATACCTAGTTGGACCTACTTATGTAGATTAATTCAAAAAAGCCTTGATTTTTTCTGCCATTCATTGCTCGCGATTTTCATGCCAGCTGGTGCTACCATATGCTACAAAATAGCGCGGAAGCCAATCACATGCCGTTCGAATTTTACTCATAAGCAAATGAGATGAAGGTATTCTTCACTGGCTGTACCAACAGGTCCTACTACACCCGTCTTTACGCTGTGTCTATTGAGTCTACAACGATTTCGTAAGAACTTAAGGATTATTATGGTAAGATAAGGAAAGTCAATAGAGAGAATAAAAATAAAAAAAATGATATCTCAAGAAAAAAGAACCTGTCAAGCTGACAACGAATTAAAAGAAGTTATTCATAAACAACAAAGAAATTTGTGACGTCTTTAGCAGCAAAGCATCAAGGCGCACTATTTGGAGCCTACCCTACCACAAAATCTAATCGGCAGAAGCGTAAGCTGCAGACAATCGAGTGTTGCCACTAATGTTTCAATTTTCCCCATAAAGTTTCTAATAACTCGGAACTGTTTTACACGAAATAAATATATATTAGCAGAGTATATATGTATCTAGGTTTAGGCGACTTTGTAATCCTTAAAATTTATTTGCTTGAAAGATAAGATGCCGTTTCCCTTTGTCTGAGTAGGGTTGTCAGATTTTTGAAACACAAAATCAGTATATTCAAGTATATTCAACGCAAAAATCAGTACAAATCAGTACAAATTTTTTTACCTCATTCAGTGTCCATATAAAAATCAAGTTGCAAAATTTTGTATTTACAAAAAAAGGTTACAATTTTTCGGATTCCACAAAACCTTAGCAAAATAACATATTTTACACATTACGAAAACTTCATGGGGCCCCTACACTGTGCAATTTGCTGTTTTCATTTATGTACTTAAAAAAAAAGGTATGAGTATACAAAATTTAATTTAATTAAATATGCTACAAAACAGGGATGTTGCGGATGCGGATATTTGAAGGCTCACATCCGCGGATGCGTAGGCGGATCTTAAGGTTTTTTATAAATTATAAGAAATTTTTATATATGGACTATATTATATGGGTGCAAAAATTAAATAAAAGAAGTAAATTTTAATAATTTTTCTAAATATTTATTATTTAGTACGAAAAGTTAAAAATTTGAGCATTATATTTAATAAATAGTGAAATTGCCGCTTTTTCGGGGTCAAGCTTACTGTGCATAGACTCGTAAATTAGACCCCCGCTACTAAACAGTCGTGGTGTCGATAAAAATCTGCGTGCTATTGGTTTTAGCAGTTTTAACTCTTTTCGATGAACGCTCAACCATTTAAGAGGATTTGCATGTAAATGGGCCCTTTTTTTAATGCGGTAAGCAATTAATTCTTTTTTGAGTATAACTTCAGCACTATAATTTTCTGGTATTTCTACACTCTCAACTCACTTGATGAATATAATATCATAGCTAGCTCGCTTTTTAAGCATGGTTTTTTGACTATACCAGATGTCCCTTGTCCGACTGTATATTCAGATTCACAATACACTCAAAAATTGAACAAAGTTACGAAGAACAAACGTGCCGAATCCTGTCACCGACTCATCGCTACTATTTGTCGCATTGATTATTGCGGATGCGGATGCAGATGTCCAAATCTATGCGGAAGCTCCGCAATTGCGGATGCGAAAATTCGTAACATTCCTGCTACAAAACAAGGACCATTTTACAGCCACTTAGGTACGCTACTGGTAATGATTAAGTATGAAATGTAAAAATTATTTAGTGATTCAAATAAAATCTAAAAATCACTGCAAATCAGTACTAATCAGTACAAATTGGTAAAAATCAGTAGATTTGCGTACTGATTTCAAATGAAATCAGTACGTATGACAACCCTATGTCTGAGTGGATATGAACATCGTTATTGAAATTGATATGTCTCCAAAATTTATAGTGTAAGAGAAAAATTTTCAGAATTTTTTTTTTGTTTACGAAAACATACAACAACACATTTCTAGTAAGGGTTTAAATCATGTGATGCTTAAAAAAAATAAAATTGTAAAAACGATTCCAGGCTGTTTTCATAAACACGTCATGACTTAAAACTTCTTATTTGGGCTTTAGAAGGGGAGCAAATATAGCTATTTCGCTGACTGTACTTCTGTGGGTTTTGAAAGTTTTGTTTGCTTGACTTTGTCCGTGAAAAAGCTATATGTGCGTACAATGTTTCCCTTGATAAAATGTTATTACGAAAATAACGGTAAAAAAAAGTATGCAGAATACAAGCAGGACTTGCAAAAAATAATTTGGAAGGTTGCTTTTGTTATTTGCTTTGAAAATAGTACCGTAGAGTGGCTTGGCAATGATGAAAAAAAATTGACATTTTGATTTTAGGGGAAAAAAATCTTCTGACCTCAAATGAGTTTTCACAAGCATTAAACTCATGTCATTTTTCTCTCATATTAATACAAATCCACAGTAAAATTTTAAACGTAAAAAAAATGGAGTTTTTGAGAAAATCAGCCTTGATTTTTTTTCATAAAAAGCGCTATAACTCCGCCAATTTTCAACAATTTTCAAAATTTCTTAAAGATTCTGACAGAAAATCAGAAGTTCTATTAGAATCAAAAAACAAAAATTAGTTATTTTGATTTGGATGAAATTACGACTATTTTGAACCAATTTTCAGCGGTTTTTCAAGGTCTGACACTAAAACTTTAAATGGGCATAACTTCGTAAAAAATGATTTTCAATCATATCGGGGGATGATATATTCCCTTAATTAGTTTGAAAAATAACATATTTAATCGGCAACCAATTCCGCAATTTGAAGTCACTCCGACTGCATGATTTGAAATGGATTTGGTCGATATCATTGTATTCTTTTTGACCAATGATTGCTCATTTTACATAGTGTGTATTTATTAGGTTTAATTTTATTCACTTTGTCGGATCGCATGATATCATTAATAAATCTTTTTTGCTTCTATGGCAGTTTTGAAGCCAAACGGGTAAGTTTTCCGGTGGTTCACAGCCCTGATTCTTACGTTTAAGTAAATATTTATTCTTAAGTATAATTTTATAAATAAAAATAATTTTAACATAAAAAAATAAGATCCATCGAGAAATATTCTTTATTTAAATTGGTGACCAATTTCCATTGCGAACTTTTTTTAAAGTCGGATATGAACAACTTATGATACAATAATCCTAATGCAAAGGTTTTTTCCTTTACAGACAGGACCAGTATTTAAGATTATATCATTGTGTATTTATTATATGCGATACGAACAGTCTCTTGTATCCTTTGTCTCTTAGTGTACTACTTTATATTTTTTGTTTTTTTGTTTTATCTTTAAAAACTTATAAAGATATAAAACGAATGAAATAAAAATTTTATTAAAGAACATGAAATTATCTATTCTATTCTATTGTACGTACTGCTCTGTACGTTTTTTTAAAATTAAATTTGTTATTTATTTGTAATCATAGTTGGTTATTCATGGAAGTTGATTAGGAATGAATGGAAATTTAGATTCCGAAAGTTTTTGAATTAAGTTACCGAATGAAGTGATGCTTCCAAATCATCCCCAAATACGGAAGATATCCTTAGAAGCTGGCACCACCGCAACGAACGATGAAACACATATTTTGGCTAACAACAAAAGAAGAGGGCGAAAGCTTTCAAGTTTGCAGAAGAAATAGCTTTTGCTGTGCAGCTGTTTTATTTATTGGGTATTCATGATGGCTACCATGCAGCAAAGTAGTTAGTTACGTTTGGCAAGTAAAGCGGAAACGTCCTTATAAGTGGACGTGCGAAAAAATAACGCTATACTTAAATTGGAGAGAGGAGAGAGCAGAAAAAAGTGTTGCTTAAAAAACGAACTCAATCAATAAAAGATTAATTTCAAGCATAATTAAATTGCAAATATAAAAATTATTGCATACTTTTCGGCTAACAATCAGATATTTGTGCGGCCGTTGTTTTTTCTTTATTTCCAAGTAGGCAGGCAACAAAGTGAAACCGAAAAAACCCGAAAGAAAACTTCAGTGCGCCTTTCGTGTACATTTTTTTGGCAAATGTCAAAAATCTTGTTTTTGCTATAAAAACTTGAAAACAGTGTTGCCAACCAAAAATAAGTCTATAGCTGTAAAGCCAAATATTGCTGTCTGAATTTTGTTGTTGTATTTTTTTTTGCATTAACATACTTGTGAATTGAGTTTAGGTGGAAAAATTTAAAAGGAATATATAAATCTACACAGCTTCTAAAAGCGTGCAATGAATTTTTTATTATGGGGCTACCCAATGGGCATAATGATGTTTGTGTTGTGTATTTGGAGTTTAATTTGTGCCATCCATGTGCCAGTGATTGCAGCAGAGCACGGCGGTCATGCAGCAAAGACGTCGAGCAACGATGTCTTTACCAGTTCATTTTTGGTGCGTTTTAAGCGCAGCGTTGATAATGATTTTGCACATAGTGTTGCCGCAAAATATGGATTTGACAATTTAGGACCGGTAAGTACCCTAACAACACATATGTACATTATTTGCAGGTGGAACGTACCACCTTTGCCGTTGATCTATTTGCTATATAATGCGGGAAAAATCAATTATTTGACAAGCTGAACTCCTAAGAGTGGGCAGTTAAAAATAACAAGCAGCAAGATAGGAAAAACAAGAGAAATATTAGAAAAAGTTGGTAAAAAATGTATGTCGAATTAAAAATATCTGTCGAATCCAAAGGGGCTTCACAATGAAAATCCCTTATAAAAAATGTGTAAAGTGTCATATGTATTAATAATTAAAAAAAAAATGTTGCCTAGCTGTAGGTGATCACAATTGTTATTTTAGCCTCAATAAGCCGACATTTTTTCGTAAATATTTTTTAGTAAAAATATGGTACTTACTGTTCCGAAGTAAAATACTTTTACTAATTTTTGTCTGCATTTGGACGTAATGTTTCCGAGAAAGAAATTGCGAGGCATAAATTTCATATTTGATGGCCTGTTTTTAGGCGCTTATAACCCTTTAACTTTGTTAAATTGAAGAAACAATATAAAGGCGACCATTCACGTCTCGATTTTCAGTTAACGTGCTTGCTACAGATTTATCTCCTCTTGAACTTTGGTTTGGTCAGAAACCAAACTGAAAACAGAGCTTTTGAAATCAGAGTCTTTGGTTCTATTAATCTGCATATAAATTTACAATAACGAATGGTCTGGTATTCCAGTACAATATGTCTGCATCCATATGCTAACAGGATAAAAATGAGTGGTGTATGATTTTTTTCGTCAAAAATTGTGAATATAGCAAAAGAAATCAGACGATCAGCTAGGATTTCGTTCTCGGCTTTTTATTATTATAAGGATTCAGGAAATGATTCCACCAAGCCGAATCATTCATTAGCGTATACAAACTTTTTTGAATTCAAAACCACCGCACTGTGGTTTTTTTTTGGTTGAAAAATTTGCTGAAGAGCGCAAATCTCGGCGGAAATTAACAATTAACCGAAATACCAAAAAGTCTTAATTTTGAAAAAAAAATGTTAAAGGCCAACAACAAAAAAAGTAGGTTAGATATCGCAAGTCTTCTCGGAAATGACCAATCTATTTTTTAAATGAAAGCTTACCGGAATTCTAACAAATTCTCGGAGCCTGAATTTTTTATAAAATACTTTTTTTTGTGTAAAAATTTTCTAGCCTATAACAGCAAAGCCTGCTTAATCCGAAGCGAAATATCAGTAAAAAACAGATTTCGCAACCTTCGACTTTGAATATCTTACGAATAGTGCCAACTAATAAAATCAACACCTTTTACTATAATCTGTGTGAGTTAGGCAAACCGTCAAGTAAGTGGTTTCTTTACCTATCAGGTATATCTGAGCTGTTTGCCTATTCACGTAACCGAACAGGTAAATTGAAATGTCTATGTCCACTAGGGATGTTATGGATATGAAGTTTCGGATTCGGTTACGGATACGGATATTAAAATATTTTTGTATCGGTTTCGGATACGGATAAGGACATAATTTTATTTCGGTTTCGGTTTCGGATATTTTGGTGAACTTAAAGGAAGTGGTAGTGGTCCCACTATTGAACTGGTCCCGCAACCTTTACGTGAAAATTTTTTTCACACTGCTTGCACTTTGCTAAATCACTATAAATTTCAGTGAAATATTTCCAAACCTTGCTCGTTTTAGGTTGCACACCAATTATATGAAATAATTGGATACGAATAAGCAACTATCTTAACACTTTTAGATCACTCGAAGGCATTCGATTCTGTCAATCATGCTATTCTATTGTCTAAGCTTAAAAATCAATTCAATTTTTCAAAAACAGCAATAGATCTCTTAAAATCATATCTTACAGACAGGACGCAAGCAGTAAGTGTAGATGGTTTCATTTCTGATTTCCTGCCAGTGCCTAAAGGCGTTCCTCAAGGGTCTGTGTTAGGGCCTTTGATTTTTGTAATGTATGTCAAAGACCTACCAAAAGTTACTTAAAAAGTTGTGAAATCCACTTATATTAGGATAACGTTCAGCTCTACTTAGGTAGTGAACTCAAATGCCTTAATACCTGCGTGGCTGAGCTCAACGAGGACTTAAGTCGCATTCAGATTTGGGCAGAAACCAGCAAATCAAAAAGTTTACTGATTTGCAAAAGATCTCTTGACCATGATATTTAGCCTAAAATATTGCTTAACGGTTCTGAACTTCAGCTCGTACGTAACGCTAATAATCTTGGTATAGTTTTCAATAAAATGCTAACTTGGAACGATCATATACTCAAAACTATCGGTAAGGTATATAGCACGCTACGGGTATTATGGGTTACGCAGTATTACTTACACGCCATTTAAAATACGTCTGTTGTTAGCGAAAAGTTACCTCATTCCAACATTGCTTTATGGCTGTGAATTGTTCGCCAACTGTGACAGTCATTGCAGACAAAATCTAAACGTTATCTTTAACAATATAGTAAGGTACATATATTTATGGCTTAAAGCGTTCAGATCGAAATCTGCCTATTCCAATAAAATCTTCGGTGTCTCTTTTGATGATTTATTGAATATTCGAACTCTGCTGCAGTTGCATAGAATTATTTTTACTAAAGAGCCGGAATATCTTTATTCGCGTCTCAAGTTTTCTCGTTCTGCTCGATCGAGACAAATTGTTCAGTTTGAACATAGGTTTTTAATATCGGATCGACAATTTTATGTTCATGCAATTCATCTTTGGAATGCGTTACCAACACGATTACTTAATTTAAGTAACGCAAAACAGTTCAAGTTCTATATTTTTAAACATTTTTGCGAAGAAACTCACTAAAATATTTTTATTGTTTTTTTTTTTAGTATTAGCTTGCCCAAAACCTTTTATTTTATTATGTTTTGTAAAATTTTCATTGTATCATCTGCATTAGTTTAATAATTAGTTTTTTAGTTTTAATAATTATTTATTAAATATTTAATAAAGTAAATATTACGTAGCTGTGACTTAAGCTTGTCAAATTTAGGATAGCTATACATATTATCTTGTAGCCTAAGGATATTCAAAAAATCAATAAATAAATAAATAAATAAAATAAAATTAAATATTAAACCGTAGTAAACAATAAATACAAAATACAAAAGAAAACGCGAATTTTGATTTTACAAAATATGACATTTTATTGATTTACAAAATGGATTATTGGGTAAACTCAGAAGAGTTGTGCTGTAGCGAAGTTATTACAAATATGATTGCACAACTGTTTATATCTGGATATGATATTTCGGTTTCGGTTACGGATACGGATATTAAAAAATCTTTATTTCGGTTTCGGTTACGGATACGGATATCCATAACATCCCTAATGTCCACCGTAAGGTATACTTTTTCAATATTCAAGTCTATTGAGTTTTTTCTACTTAAGATTTACTTAAAATTTTTAGGTTGGTACTTAATAATTTTCTTTAAATCACTTGTAAAAATTTTCAGCTTTACGAAAATATTTTTTTTGTAGCTTATTTTTAGGTAGCTCACAAAAAAATTTGATTCATACGTCTCTTTTATGATTTTCAAGAATAAAGAAAACTCTGCTTCATAGCTATGTAGGTGTCGCTGCTGTGGCTCAGTTTGTATTAAAAATGAATGCTTTCGTCTACGTACGGCTGGTCCCGTGTGGAATAATGATGTGCGAATTTTTGTCGCGGTTTTTTTTTTCTTGTCTAAAAAGTTTCATTCGTGCTAATGTTACTTTTACATGCACACCTGTTTCATTAATGGTTTTGGTAAAGCGTGAAGTGTTTTTTTCAGCTCGAGAAATATAATATAAATATAATACATAAATAATGTCTTTTTTAAAATAATATTCAAAAAAAAAAAATATTTTAGCTTCATGTGCAACTAAAAATCGAAAATTTTCCGATTTCTTTTTTTAGCTCCATTACTTAGCCAATTTACATATATTTTGTAAAATTTGAATTTTTATTTTAAAACGGTGCAGTAAAAGTTGACTTCTCACCATTTTTGCACAAGTTGTAGTTGTTTTAAATTATCTTCCATAGGAGATACCTGTCGTATACGTAACATTTAATTCATGCACTTCAATGAATAACATTAAATTCATACGACTGATGGACAGAAATAGAACACACAAAATAAGCTGTCGGGTGTAACCTTTCACTTTGTGGCTTCAAGTTCACCCTGTTTATTAATTTCGGCAACATTTTTGATTAAATATTTTTAATATAATTTCTCAAAAATAATAAGGTGAACTGTTATGATTGGATAGGTATGTGGTTAAAAGTTATTTGCCAAAAAAAACATTGTTTTTATATGGTAGTCTCTTTGGGTCACAATATTAGGTCTACTAAATTGTATCTGAAAATATCTGAACTATTGTCAATGAAATGCGTCAAGTTTCGGATGGAGCACGGATCCGGTTGATGTAGAACGTCTCTACATCCCATTTATAATTTGGAATTTCATTTTGCTGTAGTAGCCTATACGATAGACCTAATTTTTTAGTATATTTTGCTTCGTAAGGAGCTCTATTTGACCGATGAATGCATCTATTTCGTCCTTAAGAGCATTGATGGTTGATGGATGATTAGCGTAACACTTATCATTAACGGGTCCTCACAAATGATAGTCCAACGGCGTCAAACTGAAGCTGCGCTGTTGCCAATACACATCACCAAAACGGCTAATAACGTGATTTTCAAAGTTCCCACGCAAAAGGTGAAAGTTGTCCAAGTCTATATTATCGAAAAAAAGCCACAAACAATTAGTTATCACTGTGGAATAGGCTCTCTATGGATCTCTAGCAATGATATCCCACACTAGAATTAATAAATCGACAGTTGTTGCTGCAATAACTAGGCAGTGCTTTATAAGGAGGGAAAGGGAGTTTGGTCTTTTGACAGCAGATGTGGGGATATTGAGGAGAAGGAAAAGATCAAATATTTTGACTGAGTTACCAAATGTCAATTGTATTGCAGTCGCACAAAGTCACGCGTTTCAAATACCATGTGTTACAATACCATGTGTCTTTCAACGTCAATCGATTGTTTATGATGCGCAGGAAAAAGCAATCTGCGCATCACTAGTTATCATAATGCTTTGGTGATGCACAGCTAAATTGTTAAATAAGCGCTTACTACTAAAATCTTTTTGCAACTGCGTTCGCCATTGTTTATAATGATTCCTTGGCAAAACGCTTTCTGGGAAAATGTTCAGTGCTGAATGTGTTTAGGGCACAATTTTTTGGCAAAACCGTACTAAACGAAACAGAATGTATTAATTTAATAAATGGTAGGGGTACCAGCTTTGAGATAATAATACATCTTGTTTTCGGTTGCAACTCTACTACCGAGAGACTACATTTTAAGTCATAGTCGTAAGTTCTATTTAAAATGTAAAGTTTTTATTGAAAATACCTAGAATAAGGAACTATAACTAAGTAACTAGTGATGCTTTGGAATTCAGTTGTTTCTGAAATGAAATGAAATAATCGTCAATATTAGCACAATGTTTTTAATCAATGTAACTTGTAATGCAGGGTTATTTTGTTTTGAAACAGTATGCTAATCGTAACACTGCTTTGTTTGTTGACGTTTAGCAACTCAGCCTTTATTTGCTCCGGTTTAGCACTTGCTTGGAGAAAACGTAAAACACTTGATTCGTCTTATTGAATGAAAGGTTTAGTCAAGTTATTTTAGGTCAGGTATTTAGTTTCATTACGAAATTTAGTTAAGTCTACGAGAGCATTTAGTTAAACATCCCGTGGTATCACCATGAAAAATCCTATTCACTCAGGTTCGGTTTTATTTGTTTTTTTTTTGGAAAGAAAAAGTTTCTACATTTTTCGAGCTCGGAATTAAAAATGGTGTTTGGCAGCGCCTCTAATAAAAAAAAAAAAATTTAAATCTAAAATGACGTTTATTTTTGATCGAAATAATATAAATCGTTTTATAATGATTATGTGAATTTTTATTTTGAAAACCATAGCTGTTGCAGTCACAACGTTATATATTTGAATACACCGAAAAAAAAAATTTTTGAGTTCGATTTATCTATCGTATCAAAATCATATACATAATAGGCGCAAAATAATCGAAAAAAGCTGCATTCTGGTGCGGAAAATTTAAAGAAACGGCAATTTTAAGAAAAAATTGAAAAGAAAACTGTGAATATTATACGCACAAGTTTTAATTGTAAAAAGTATGTATTTACATAGAACTTCTGATTACTTATGTAAGTTGATTACTTTTGGGCACTGCATATCAACTAATCATTTTGCATTGATTTCCGACAAAACTCTTATAGCCTGCAGAACTTTAAATCTACCTACAGGTGAATTCCGCTCTCGAAATCAAGCCTCGTTACTGATTTCTGAATATCTCTTCATTTTCCGCCTATATTTGGATTAAATTTTCATATTTTTAATCACACGTTTGAGCTTGGAACAAACGATATTGTATTTAATTTATTTTATTATTCTTTTGATTTTATCCGCATATTGTTTTCATGTTTCTATCAGCAAAAGTTTGTTTCAAATGTTTATGCTAAGAACATTTTTTATTTATGTTAACGCCTGCTCCACTGCATAGCTTCGTGCAACAAACCCACACAGAAAACCTGGCGTATCACCATCACCCACCCGCCTACATGCCTTGCGAATCAACTGGTTACATATTGTTTTACAATAAAATACATACATTTGGTAATATTGGCAATCAATACTTGTCAATGTTTTAATAACGTTTGTATTGATGTCCATAAAATCGTTATCGGCCATAAACCAATATACATATGTGTATTTGTACGAAAATGAGTACGGGTGATATGTCAAAAGAATAAAAATCTCATACCAATATTCTTCCATTAAGTTAAGTGTTCCTAGAATTATGATTGTCATGTGTCTTTACTATTTTCATTACACATTTAGATTTGTATTGTGGGAAAATATTCTCACTTCTTCATTTGCGTTACATGAGTAGGTACGAGTATGTTTTGTTTTTGTGATAATAATTTTGGACATTTAGTTATAATGAAATATAACGCTTGATAGAGTAAATAATCTTTTTGAAAAGAGGATGTACACATGTATCAGAAAAGCTAAAGGCACCATATGACTGTCATAACGTTTATTTATATATTTATATTTTTAATAAATGCTTTGACATTGAAATCATCGAGAGTTGGGTAACAAAAGGCATATATGTGGAATTGGTTGCAAAGGTCCTCTTAGCATATACAGAGACCTCTATGTGAATGGCTTCAATTCATTGTGCTTTTAGCACAGATTCACAACTCAACGCATCGGGCGGCTTTTCGGCAATACAGCATAATGCTCTTAAATACATAATTTTTAAGTCTTGCGAAGAGGTACCTTCTGGTCGGAGATGAGGCAGATGAGGCTTATGTAATACCTCTGACATACATTGGGTTATGCCACACGGCAGCAGTGGAATTCTACACCAGGAGAAGAAATTGATCCCTACATACATAGTATTATCAATTATTTTATGTATTGGAAGGTGAAGAGAGTTTTTGTAGAATGATAGGACTTTAAATTAAAATATAACTCAAATAAGTTAAATGGCATTTATGTACATATGTATGTATGTATGTATGTCCTCTTATGCTTTGAACTGAGCAAATGCAATTTCAGTCCTTTTTTGCGGAATTGTCTTCTACTCATACAATAGCTTCTGTCATACAAATATGCGTTGGGCATATTTCAATTTCTATAATGTCCTTATCCTTTGTGTGCGAAGACAATTACATCTATGTTTATCAAAAGAGCAAAACGAAGGAATGAAATCCTTTAATATCATTTTAGCTTATGGCTTAAATTCCCTTTTAATTTGCGTCTTATGGAGTATTGTGATTTTAAGATAATCCTTCAAAGAGTATTAAGTGCAGCTTCTTCACCTTCTTATTCTTCGAATTAAAGCAGCCTGAGCTGGTTGCTATTTTAAGTCCATGAGTATTGTTCATTTATTGCTGACAATGTGTTCACAAGCTCTTAAGTCCTAGGTATAGAAATGACATAAATTGAATATTAAGGATTGCATTATGAAAAGTTAATCGTTTTCGTTGTGGTGTTTCATTTTTCTAAGTGAAAAATCATAAATGAAAATTAAAAGAAATGACAAAAAAAAACCATAATAGCCTTTACTTATTTATTTTCATCTATTTTGTAAATATGCGTTTGTTCTTATTTTCCTTCGCGGAATGCCCTTGAGTTCATATAAAAAAATCAAAATGCTAAAAAAGTGCGCAACATTCGCACAACTTTTTTTTTCATAGATAGTTACTGGAGTATCTAAATATGTATATATTACGTTAATGAAAACAGTTTTGCCCGATCACCGAAGGAGGTCAACTATATATCCATGAATAGGGCCAAAAAACACAAAATAAAATATTTCTAAACATTTTTTAAATGACCAAAATACACACGTTATTACTAAAATACCTGAACAAAAAGGATCCATCATCATTTTAAAGTTAATTTGCGAATTCAAAAAGAAAAATCGGTTTAAAGTAATGAAAAATACACAAAATGAAAATAAATGCAAACTTTCAGAGTGCATTGCGGGAATATTGTAAATTATTTTGCTACAATTCTTTAACTCATTTTGACCCGATGCCAAAATCATATACGTACCTTTAATTTTCATTTTGGAATTAATCTCCGAAATCAGCACGACGCGTGAGTACGAATACATATCTTCAGATATTTTTAATTTTTGCTTGCACTTGCGTTGATATTTTTAATGTTTATTTGTTGTGACGTTTTCTTGCTTTATAATTTGACATTGAATTCACAACACTCTGCCATAACATGAAACAGACACTCAAAGGAATATAACTATTCTGCTAATGAAAAATTCACTACTAAACAAAAACAAACATCATAATATAAATTTATTTGCTTGACAAGGCATCTTACATACAATCGCAGCAGTGCTAGCAGGCCTTCTCCGAGGAACGCCTTGCTCAATTGCCTGCTGGGTAATGGTTAAAGCAAAAAACAAAAGTGTTCAAGCAACCAGAACTCTAATGTGCATACATACTTACATACAGCTGTGTTCACAAAAATAGTAGTGCTGTTGGGTCCTGGATGTTTTACTATCAAATTAAATGATGAGTACAATTTTCATTTAAAGTTTTGAAAAAATAGTAATGTATATTCATTTCCGAGTATATTTGCAGTTCTTTTGTTATAAACTTTTATTTATTTTAACGCAATGGCTTGATTAAAATAATATTCAAAAATAAGGCTGTTCACAAAAATAGTAGTGGTTGCTAAAATTAAAAAAAGCGACACAACTTAATTTAAACTACATGTTACATGTTATACATGTTTCTTTGGGTCTAATATTTCTTGATAAACGCTTTATTCATCATTACGACTTTGCATCGACGTGTAATAGAGTCAATAAGGTCCTCACAACGCTTCACAGGACTTTCAGCCCAAGTCCCTTTAAACATTTGTTAAAGCTGTGTTCTACTTGATGGCTTTGCTGTTGTTACGATTCGTTTGATATCTCCTCACAAATTTTCTATTCGATAAAGGTCCGGAGACTGAGCTGGCCACGCCATCACGTCGATTTTTAAAGGCATTTCCCGACTGGCATACTGTAGCATTACATTCTTCAATAAATTAACGTTCACTGCTTTGTCTATAATACCTTTGATCAAATGGATAGGGCCAACGCCAGTCTATCAAAACTAAGCCCATACTATAATGGTCAGTCCACAATGTTTAACCGTCTTGGTAGTGTATTTGGGGTGGTATTCTGTGTTTGGTTGATGACGAACATACTGCCTGGAGCCTGCTCCACCAAAAAAAAATACTTTGCTCTCATCTGACTATAATACGTTGCTCCACTCTTCGGCATTCCATTTCATATAATCTTTTGCAAATTGTATTCTTGCAACGACGTGCTTCTTCGTCTAAAAGTATACCTTTCTGGAACTTCTTGTATTCAAATTATTTTTCATTAGTCGACGATGAATTGTCACAGCACTGATCGACTGATTTGGCTGATTTTTAATCATTTTTGAGGACGCCGAGGGCTTAGTCTTGCAATATCCTGCACTTCGTCTGTCGTCTAATAACGAAATCTGGCGCTTACCACCTCGATTTTCAGGTTTCTTACAATAGGTAATAGCATTAAATATCAGAGGCAGTGCATCAAAGCATATTTTCAGTTTCCTTGAAGGTCTTGCCCTGATTTCTTAGTATAATTATTGATTATATCTTTTCGATTCAGCAATTCCTTCCTCTACCCACTAAAAAAAGTTAGAGTACCTCGATTGCAATAAATTCATATAAGTACATTATTGAATTACTTAATTACACCTACTTATGGCGGTTTTCTAGAATTTTTAATTTTTTTCATCGAATTACGTAAAGCACTACTATTTTAATGAACAGCAGATTTTTGGTGCAAAAATGTAAATGCATCACAAACAAGAAAACATGAAATAAAAGTAACGGGATTTTTTTACTTTTCTGTTGTTTTTATTTAGTCCTACGAAAATTTTACTCAGGAGTTAAATTTTTAAGGCCAAATATTTTAGAAAAGAGATTTAAAAGTCATGTCCTGCAACACTACTATTTTTATGAACACAACTGTACTTGTTTGCAATTCATGTGAACTAACGATTTATTCAAAACGTGCCAAATTCAACGTATACCAACCAACTAACGCAATTGTGCTGTTAAGTTTGCAACGTTATTCCACAAACAATTTGCGAACTTTCGCTATTTGAGCGAATTAATCTGTTTATGTACATTGCATTTGCTCATTATCTTGAAGTTGGCATTCTCATATGAGATTCATCCCATGAGCCTATTATTACTTAAATATTGTCATGGTAATTTTGTAAGTTTCTACAGAAGCTGACTATTATAGCATACTTATGATCGCTTAAGTTGTTGTTGAGCCATATTCATACTTATATTTGTTTTGGCTTTTGCAATTCATGCAATACGTAAACATAGCCCATTACTCATAGTAATTTTGAGCAAAAACTTTTGGTAAGTTCCAGCATACGTCTAAAAGCTGTTGCCAATCTTAGAGCCGGTCCTAAAAATAACTATAAATTGCATCACTGCAGTTTTCAGAGTTTTGCATTTTGTCCTTTGGTGACTACGCCTATTAAGTTGACTAAGAGCCAGAGCCAGATTTACCTTAATAATTTTTAAACACCTGATATGTGTCGAAAAATGTTAGACTGGGTACCAAATACCACCCAGTGAGTATCATTTAAAGCAAATTTATTTTATTTAAGCCAATAATATGAACCTCTACTTTTTGCAAAGCAATCGATGTCATTGGTTTCATATGACGAACTGTAGGCGACGCGAGGCCTCACATTTTTAGTAATTTATTGTACAGACAGACAGACAGACAAACGGGCAGACTGCTGATCAAGACTATATGTACTTTTCTATATCCACCACGCTCCCTTCGTTATAAACCGAACAACAAAGTAAACACAACCTCTGTGTAAAGTATAAACATATTCTGGGTATAAACATTCGCACAATAGAACATATGTACCTATTAAGTTGTTTTCACCATTTTCATGCGCTTTAAAATATGTTGAAGCTTAGTGCGTTCATTGGCTAAATTGAATATTTGCATGCTATTTGCGGTCAGAGAGCAGGCTCTGGTTCTGTGAAATTGTATGGCTTAAACTTTTTAATTTGCTTCATATACAATTTGTACGATGAAGTGGTGAACGCATTTGAGGTGCTGAAAACATGTTATTTTAATAAGTTATTCACAAGATCAGTCATTAGTTGCCAATAACAAATGCTCTATTTTTAACACCATAAATCTAGGAGTATTTGTCGACGCAATTACTGGAAATGGTTTGAAGAATGTGTTGTTGACAGGAAATATTTGCATTAATGTTTCGAATGCTGGTTGCTTTCAAGGACACAATTCAATTTAGCAAAATAAATTAAGGGCTGCAAAATACACAAATATACATACAATGGCGAACAGTGAAATCCGGACAAACAAAAAGAGTTTAATAAAATCCTTTAGGATCTAAATTTTTGATCGATCCAAAAAACTGATGCAAGGATCAGAGAAGCAAATAATTTTTATTGAAAATATTTTGTAGTAGGTCGAAAAACGACACCATAAACATCTATTTTTAGCAAAAAAAGTGAAATATGTCCTTGGTGAAATGTTGTAAAATTTTATTTTTAAGGAACTAATTATAAAATATTTACAGCAGGTATTTTAAGAACTAATATTTAGGATTAAAAAAAACAGCTATCAACATTTTGTTGTTGTTCCTTTCGCTTTTATGACCGCCATAACTCGCTGCGGCATGGAAGAGATCAAATTTTTCAAAAGATCTGGCGAAATGCCTTCGTACCAAACATTTTGAATTATTCTGTCTAACTCGTGTAAATTAGTGGGCTTGTGGCTTGCTACCTGCACCTTAATTATGTGCCAAAGATTCTCAACGGGGTTCAGATCGGAACTATTGCCTGTCCACGATAAAGTTAAAATGCCAAGTTCATTCAAGTAATTCTTTACCTATAAAAGAAGAAGAAGAAAAAAAGGATGAAAGTTGTGGTTTATTATTAAGTACAAAGTAAGGATTTACAAAACACTAATGCTTACCAATTGCGCTCGATGACAAGGCACAGAATCATCCGAAAAAGAACGTTGTCCACACGCAAAAATTGCTCTTCAATAGAAGGTTCCAAGTTTTCTATCAGGGTGTTTTTATGGCTGTCTGCTTTGACAGTTCCTTCAATCAAGGCCAGTTTTCCAACTTGGTAATAAGCAAAGCATCCCCAGACCATTCTACTAATCGTTTTCTTAAATGTTCTTTGGGTGCATTCGTCGCTATAACGCTCTTCAGTTTTTCGGCGCACGTCCAGCATTCCATCGGATCCGGATATGTTGAACTTTGATTCATCTGAGAAGATCGCATTCTGCCAATCCAATATAGTCCACATTTTGTGCTGGTTGGCCCAATCCAAGCGTTTCCGACGCATTTCATTGTTCAAAAAAGGCTTTTTAGCTAGACGATGTGCAGATAAACCAGGATCATGGAGCCTTCGTCGCACAGTCATTGGAGTAATTTTTATTACTCCACATTCAGCAAACTATTTTCTAATTTTTAAATCCTTTTTGAAGCGATTCTTAAGACTAATATTTTTTAAAAGTCGATCATCAGCTTCTGTAGTCTTTTTCGTGCTCCTGACCCTTCCTTTCGACTTGTCGACCCAGTTTTTGATTACTTTTTCAAAAAAGCGGCTATTGAGGACTTACTGAAGCCTATTGTAACAGAAATTTCCCGTATCGTTAATCTATCGCATCGAAACGCCAAAATCTCGCGAATATCCGCTTCGTTCCTTTTTTTATGATTTGGCATCATTTCCAACACAACACTACAAGAATGATTAAAAACTAAAAGTATATCTTCTATTTATACTAAGATATTGTCCAACCTCTAAAACAAAGCCCTACCTACGCCATACATGTAAAAAAAAAACCATACCTACAAAACAAAAAGGTTGACGGGATCCTAAAAACCTTTTTTTTAAATTTTTTTGTTTGTCCGGATTTCACTGTTCGCCACTGTATGTGTATCAGAGATGTGCACGAATGCATTCAAACGCAGTTGTGAAACACTCACATAAAAGGAATTGTGAATCAACACTATGCGTCAAACGTGTGAAAAGAATGAAAACACTGCTCACTCAAAACGAATACGAATGCTGCCGTGCTGTACTTTTTATCGCATTGCCGTTGCTTGTCTTTGTTTTCTTTGAAGGCAACGAACACACTACAAAAAACAAGCACTATTCACTCAAACATCAATCGTTCACTTCTATTTCTATGCAATGAATTGTATAGCTATGCAACGAATGCGATGACTATGCAACGAATGTTATCGCGCAGCATTGAATGCTATTGCTATTGATTTTAGTTTCAATACTTTTTTATAAGAGAAATTATACCAAGTAAAGTTCTACACTACTTGAGAGCAATAGTAACGAATGCACGAGCTCAAATCGTTCATTGCATACGAAGCAAATTAGCTGCGCAATAGCATTCAATGCTGCGTAATAGCATTCAATGATGCGCAATAACATTCGCTGCATAGCCATAGCATTCGTTGCATAGCCATATAATTCGTTGCATAGAAATAGAAATGAATGATGATGTTTGAGTGAATGGTGCTTGTCTTTCGTGTATGTTCACAGAAAGCAGAGACAAGCGATGGCAATAAAATTAAAAGGCAATGCACTGCAGCATTCGAATGAAAGCACGGCAATAGCAATGAATAAACGAATCGTAAATTAAAACGAGCCACTCATTGCACATCTCTGATGTGTATGTATGCATAGTGAGGTAAAAATGCACAAATGAAATTAAATTTCGCTTAAATTATTCTAAATAAAATGATTTTCTTTAGCAAACAAATATAATATACTACCTTACATAAAGTATGCATTTGACCCACCTATGGTAGGATTACCACACATTTTACGATCATATTACATAATGAATATGTAACTTTTTACAACAATGTCTCTGTAGACAACAAGCGCTAAGAATAGACTCTTAAATAAAAACGTTTAAAAAATATCCATATCGATTAAGACTTTTCAAAAGGTTAGAGGGATTCCCCCGGCAACGAGTAAACTGAGTGCTCTTGCGGTTAGAGTTGAACATTGAAATTTAAAAAAAAATTTAAAATTTAATTTATTAAAAGGTCTGTTCAAAACGTAAAGCAGCAATTCTATATATGTAATCGTTTGCACCTAGTTAAGCTTGAAGAGATAATTTAAGGAACATTTCCACAAATAATATAATGTATGGTGAATCAATAGCTGTTTGGAAATTGCAAAAAAAATGCCGCCGATTTAAGGTTTCTACAAAAAGTTCTAACGTGAATAAAAGTTTATCTTATTATATATGTTGTTAGAAAGCTAGAAAAAATCCTGTCCTTAGAAAAACAAAAATTAAACTTTTTTACGAATCGTGAAAAATGCTAAGACATATGCATATTGATTGCAAAAACTTGGTATGGACTCCTGATTTTAGTAATAAATTAACAAAATGTTTTTCACATTTTTTTTGGAACCACCCAAAATAAAATTTAAAAAGAGATTAAAATGTCTTCATTGCATATAAACGTTTCTCTACGTTCTTGTTTACGTTCATCTTTGAATGTATTTTCAAAATAACAACGTTGCATACTTTGCTTTTTAAGTACCCAACCACGAATGCCCTAGAGATCCAGAAGTTGACCCTTGAACTTTAAACCTTTGATTCGTGCAACAAAAAACAAATAAATTTTTCTACACCCTTAGAATAACATCCGCACGACTATTTGAGAATGTAAGCAAAAAGCTTAATAAGAAATAGTGTCAACTGTTTTAGAGTAATGTTTTTTTTTTTTTGTAACTGACTGAGTGTATGAGTTCCGTACGGAAATTTGATTCTTTTTAATTTTCTTTTAAGCAAGTTACAATTGCTATGCTGTGAACTCATGAAACATTTGAGCAACGTAGAGTTTTATAGCCGATGCCACGTCTTCAAATGTCAAATGTAAAAAGTTCGTTGCTACAAATCATCGAATTACATTTTCGTAATTGATATCAGAGAATACGAATACGAGAAAATGAAAACATTGGATAAATCGAATATTTACAGAATGTCTTGATATACAGGGTGGTTCGGTTCTGAACAGCCATACTCTAAAATCGATACCTTGAGAATTCGATTTCATTCGAGTAAAAAATTGTAAGGGAGTTGGGGGTCTGTCTTTCACACTCTCTGAGTTGATTGAGAAAGTAAACTAATACAGCAATCTGTTGATCACCAATTAACGTACGCCCAGCAGGCAATTGAGCAAGGCCTTCCTCGGAGAAGGCCTGCTAGCACTGCTGTGATTGTAAGATGCCATTTTAAAAACAAAATTTTCTTGCAAATAAAAATATGTACATAATATGTATGTATATTATACTCATTTTTTTTACTATGATGTTTGTTTTTGTTTAATAAGAAATTTTAATTAGCAGAATAGTTATACTCCATTGAGTGTCTGTTTCATGTTATGACAAAGTGTTGTGTATTCAATGTCAAATTATAAAGCAAGAAAACGTCACAATAAATAAACATTAAAAATATCAACGCAAGTGCAAGTGAGGTGACGCGGATGAAAAAAAAGTTAACTCAGAGTCTCACGGCGTATTAAAATTAAATTTTTTCCGAGTACTTCTATCACCCTTGCTACGGCAAGCGCTCTTAGAAGGCCTGCTTAAGAAGACCTGTTTTATCGGGACATTTCATATAAAAAAGAAAGTAAGTTTGAAAGGAGGTGGCAAGGCCTTAATCTTACCAAGGAACGCCTGCTAGAAGCACTGCTAGCTCCTGCCCTTGCCTACTGGGCGAGTATAAACTTATTAAATCGGCTTCTCTTTCAAATACCGATATATCATCAGTATCAATGACAAAGTAATCACCAATATTTTCCGCATTAAATTTTCTTATTTTGTTCATACAAGCAACCATATGAAAGAAAACAAGTGATTGCAAATACTTTCATTGTTGATGCAAAATTAAAAAATGTCAATTCAACATTGTCATTGTTACTTTTAGCAGATAGTTCTCCGCACCTGACGTAAAGTTTGATTCTGAAAGTAACAGTGCGACTTTTAATTTTTTTTTTCAGAAAAAATACTCTTGTAGCAACAATTTATATTTGAGTGAAAGTGTTTACTCTTATTTCAAGATTGACAGCTTTTCAAGGGTTGCGTGAAAAGCGCAATATTTGATTCCACGTGCAAAAGTATTTGAGCTAAAGAGCTTAATTTTAATACAAAGATATCACTGTGTGGACAAATATTTATTCGCTACAATTTTTCAAGAGCTAAAAGTACTTGTTTTAAGTGCACCTTTTTGTCTGTGTGTAGTGAACTTTCTTCCGGTAATGGCAAAGACGTTTTATGCTAAGGGGGCGTTCAAGTATTACGTACGCAATTTTTGAAGTTTTTCTGTACCCTCTCCCCATCCTTAAACGTTTCGTAACAGCCAACTTTTATTATTTATCTTACATTTAATTACTATACATAATAGAAGTTTCACTTTAAAAACAATGTTACGTAACGCGTTTTTCGACATCCCCTCCCTCCGCTGTAACGCATCGTAACGTTTTACAGAACCCCCCTTCCAAGAAATTGCATTACGTTATATTTGAACGCCCCCTAAGTAGAAGTTGTTTTAAATTTAAACAAATATTTGTGTGCCACAAAATAAGTTGATAGAATGGCCTTTAAAAAAATGTATATTTTTTATTTCTTAAGAACTTTTTTGTAAATACAAATTAAATAGTATCAATTCAATGATAATTAGAATTTAATTACACTTTATTTAAATGTTACGGAATAAGGTACAGGAAAATTTATTTAGCTGTACATAAGAATTGGTTAAATAAATTATTGTTAAAGTACAGTTTCCTTATTTTAAGGGATGTATTAAAACCAGTACACGACAGTGCGAAAGGTGTTAATTTGATCAATACACGTACTGTTTCGACAAAAACCTGCCTGTTCTTTTTGATTAAGCGATTCTATTTTTCTATTACTCTAGTGAGGAATATTTTTGTCAATCCATTGAATGGAATTAAAACATCATGATTGCGATAAGTCCCCCTTTTTTAAGCTTTTTACGAAAGCGTCTATGAGACAGTCTTCTCGTATTCTTTCCTCTTTCCAAATTTGGATGAGAACACGGTACATATCGCTCACTTACTTCAAGTCTGACATAACTCAAAAAACGTGATTTTTGAGCTAATGATGCAGAAATATCCATTATTTTATGTTTTATCTTGTGTGAAAAAAGCAGGAAAGTATCTTTTCTCCCGCTTTAGGTTTTTTGAGTTATGCCAGTCTTGATGTAAGTGAGCGATATGTTTCAACATTTCCGCAACTGTGCCCGGTGCTTTGTTGTTCTTACTTTTACAACCTTTGTTATCTCCGTTACTGAAAACGGACACGAGGCCAGTCGCTGTGGTCTTCCCACAAGAAGAGGCACACGGCGATCGCTAACAGGTGGAGGTGGACGGATAAGCTGGTTTTCTGTAGTAGAAAATAGGCTCCCGTTTTTGCTTTTGATTAGCCGATTTTGTCTGATTTTATTGCCTGACATCTTGCGTGCCATTTCTTAAAGCGTACGTAAATCTCTGATTTCTGCAGATTGTTGAGCTTTGGCTACGAGGTCATTGTAGATTTCTCGTTTGTCCCTTTTGCAGGAGGCTTTTACTTTCTTATTAAAGGAGTTATATTCTTTTGCGTTGCTTCTGTTCTCATATACTATTTTATCTTTCGGGCGATATGCAGCTCTCCTTTTTTCTATGGTAACCCATGTAGCAGCGTCACTCATCTAGGGTTTCTGTTCCGTGCGGTAAAGCCAAGTATAGCTGTTATAAATGACGATTTGAAGATTTGCCATTTGGATTCGATTGAGCATCAAGGGTCAGTGTCGCATAGCGTTTTTGCTTCGTTGATTAAGTTTTCCCAAAAACATGTATCCTTGAGCTTATGTACGGCGAACTTTTTGGTTGTTGCGCGGCTCTATTTAATGTATACTATCTTGAACTGAAGAAAATTTATTAAGGAGTATTGATCAGAGCTAATGTTGGCGCTTCTCTTGACTGTCACCTCAAAAAGGCAATTTTTCTTTGGTCTCTTTTTGCTGAAATGGGCTATCTGGTTTTCTGTTCTGGAGAAACCTATTTGTTTTTATGCTCAAGCATGTGGTGCAACATTGTTCCTCCATCTGGATTATAATTTCGCTGTTGTCATTTCTGATGCCAATGTCTTATCAACCCATTCCTTGCTTAAGGTTATTGTTGTCGCTTCCCACTCTAGCGATGAAGTCGCCCATAACCATAAGTATGTCCTTTTTGTCTGAAGAATTTATTGTACCTATAAGTTGGCTATAAAACGCTTTTTTTTCGTTGAAATGTCAGCGTGTATAATTGTCACGTTTCTAGCTCTGCTTTTGAAGCGTGCTCACATTATTCTTTTATTTATAGGTTGCCAATTCATTAATGATTTTGCGACACGTTTGCTGAGGAGAAGTCGGTGTATGTCATAACCTGGTCAGACTGCGTGTAAAAATTTTTTTTCTGTGAAAAGTAATGACCTTTGTTTAAAAATAAAAATAATCTTATAACTATCAAACACGTAATGTTAATCTACAAATTAACAATTTAATTTTTTATTTGAATGGCTACTCAAAGAAAGCAGCAAATTATAATTGCAGCCATTTTCGGAATTAGGTTCAGAGTAAAAATTTAGCACAGAATCAAAAGAAATTAGAGTGGTACAAAACATAAATTTGTATATGAAATAAGCTTAAAACTAATAGACTTGACAGTAAAATAATTGTTTTTTAATCAAAAAAACTATGTAATTTCTAAGGACAAGCATAACCTTGAAAGTGGTGAATCTCAAAAATTAGTACGTTTACCTTATTAACCAATAGTGTCGTCTATGCATATTTTTTAACATAAATTTTCTATAAAAGCTGTAGTACGAATTGAGATCATACAAAAATTATGATATTCTCAGAAGTAGGTATAGTTTGTCTTTGGTGTTGCACAGAATATAACCCTTAATAATATATTTTTGACCAGATATGTTAACTGCAGTTTTTTCTTCTAAAAGTTCATATAAAACAAACAAGTAACCTTAATAGACGATTCAAACTGGCACCGAAATCGGCTTTCCACATATCTCGATTTACAGACTCGGGATTAAATGAGCTCTTTTCCCATGCAAATTTAACGTCAAACATAACTCTCTCGACGCTAGATTTCTTTTAAATCTACTCTTATTTGCGCGAAATCGCGTAGAATTGTGTATGATTCGACGGGGATGCTCAGTTTTTCCATTTATTTCAAAAATTCATAATGAAGCAGCTGTTGAATCAAAGGAGGGGGAAAAAGCGGTGAGAAAAATAAGGAAGTATAAACTTAAGCCTCAAGCGATGTAAGTATTTTTGTGTTGAAGAGTAGCTTTATTTAATAAAATGTCTGCTAATGTCAAATGAAAAAGAGTGAGCTAATTTTTAACAGAAGGATAATGTCAGCAAAAATTAATTAATGTCAAATAGAAAGAGTCAAGTAACTTCAAATGTCAGTTAAATCGTGATAATGCCAGTAAAATCGCTATAAAAATCCTGATAGAAGTCGCCTTTTTCTATAAGCTAGTATTTATGTTGAGTAATAAGCTCTTTAAGCTTTCGAAGGCTAGAAAAGCTAAAAATGGATTCCACCATTACTTGAAATAAGCTTGTTATGTAGCGAAAGTGCGTGAACCTTGGATCAATTTTGAGCAAATCGTTTGCTGGCTCCAAACTACGGATGCTTTTCTCTGACGCCTCTATATTTTAAACTGATATTTAAGCTATAATGGCATGAATACAAAAAGCCGCAGTGTTTTTCCAAACCCACGTAAAAGAAGTTTTTCTTTTGAATGCCAAGTGAACCACGAGACTAAATTTACCAACATTTTTCTTTCTTCTGTACTAAATAGTTTTATATGATCAATTTTGGACTGATATATCACTATAGTGCTTCCAGATAATCAAAGTTTAGCTCAATGGCAAATTAAATTTGCTTTTCCGAGCCTGTCCTTTTTAGCAGCAGATCTACCACTTAAACCATTTTAAATTGCCTACTTTACCTTTATCTTTACCGTAATTTCTTCTCCGAGGAATATTTCTGAATTATATTCGTAATACATTTTACGACACTGAAAAACTTTACAATTTGGACCTATTCAAGGTACATTCCATGCGTTGGTCCAAGGAACACGCCAAGCACAAAATTCGGAAAATATTCAAAAACAATTTTACCCTAAGAGATAATAAGGTTTTAAGATAATTAACTTGAAAAGAAACGTTGGGTACCGTTATTTCGTCATTGATTCCCAATTGAAAATATGCACAAAATTTACAAATCACGAGAAAACTTCGTCTTCCTCCTGTGCAGAGTTGCTGAAATCGGTTACATTAATAGAGAAAATTGTACTGTTACAATTTTTAGCTACACGCTGGCAAACATGAAATATCGCTGTTGGTCCAAAGTACTATCGGTCCAAGATACATGCTCTTCCCCTACATATATTGTATAGAATAACAAATCCTAATTTCAAATAAACCGCAAAGTCTAAGGCTTATAAAATAGATTCACCTGAAATATCCTAAATAAATTTCGAATCTGTCAAAAAATTACTTTTTGGCGTAATAAATTGCTGAGGTTATGTCTTACTTTGACCTTAATTCGTGCCAATTGCACATCTTATAAAAAAATCCCCAATTCAGCGTTCTCGAGTTACTCAATAAAACGAGTCAAATCCTATCAAAACTTTCACCTAAACAAATTTGTATTGCGCTGCAACTCCCAGCTTGGCTGTCATTTAAATTGAAGAGTCGCTATGTGCAAATACTCGTGCAAACAGTTAACAAGTTATTCCCAGTTTTCAAGTATTTTCGTATTTGTTACATGTTCATAAATGGTTTGAGTATTTACTGCCATAAAGCACAGTGGAGTAGTACTCAGTTTTGTGTGGCAGTCAGTTTAAGCAAAAGAGAGTAAATTACATGAACGATTATTTTTTTTTTTAAGTATAATCTATTAAGCATAATCCTTTGTGGACGTTCTTTAGGTGAGCGGAAGGAAACGAAATCGTACAAAAGTGAACAACCAGAGGGTTAAATTCCAGAAGTTTTGCGGACTTCATTTAGGGACGATGACTTATGTTCAAAATTGCTAATCGTATTATTAGTGAAAGTTTACATAATACTGGTTGTTGAATTTTTACTAAAAAATTGTGTAAAATTTTAAAGTTTGTGTTAAATTTCACGCAGTTCAATTAAGAATGTACAAAAAACTGATTTGCCTGTCCTTAAACGACCGATCAGAATATTTGAATAAGGAAAAGCTTTAAATTTAGTGTATGATTCCGGCCCACTGTGCAGCACAGTTCCTCCTCCTATTGATTGCTACGTGACGCTACTCCGATTTGGTTTTATTAATGTTTCGCATTTGCTGCAAGGTTGAAGGTTTTGAATTCCGCATGCGAGATTCTTGAATTATTCAACAGCAGAAGAAGTAGTAGCAGCAGCAGCTATACTGGGATCAGCAACAGCATCATCTGAAATGGAACGAGTGCACACAGCTCAGCTGATTTGCATTTATGTTAGTTGACTGCTATTAATATGCGTTTCTTACCGCAACTTCCGTTTCCTGCTATAAAAATACTGTGCGTTCTTTTTCCTCAGTGTGTTGTAGTTGTCGCGCTTTATCTTATTACGTAGTTAAAAATGAAATTTCATTTATTTCCTTATTTTTACCTCTGAATTACAGCTGCAGCGTTCATTTGAAGGATGATGCTAATGCTGATGCTGTTGCTGCCGGAAGACTATTTGATATTCAAGATAAAAACTTTTACCGGATATTGTCACTTCATGTTGTAACTTTAACATTGCAAAACTTTGATTCCACATTATTTTTCTTTGATGCTGTGCATTTTTGTCACTGATTAATTTAGAAAAATTTTTTATTGCGAAAACTACGTAATTTGTTGTAGAAATATTCATATGGGCGGCGGTATATGTACGTTAATTTATGACAGATATGACTTCATGTATAAAATGTTACATTTGAAACTTATTGATTTCATTATCTGCTATACTCGATGACGTTCTTTTCACATTTTTTTTAATTTAAATGTGTATATAAGAAATAAAAATACATTTTTTCATTACTTAAAATAATACCGCCACAACATTTATCATTAGCGATGGTATTTGGACTTGACGCGAACATGTTACTCTAAAGATTCTACTGCTTAAAATTAATTTAATATAAAAAAAGTTGATGCTTCCAATTTTAATTAAAAGTTTTCGCCGAAATTTCAACTTCAGCTGGAAGTTATATCCGAGGCCATAAAAAAGTTCATATCTGTCTAATGTAATTGAGCGATTATTGCGTAGGTGTGCTGATTATGTGTGCGACATCTTTTTCATTCTCTTCAAATGTAGAAAGGTTTCCACGCAATATTTTAAATATCTGTTGTTATTTTACGCAAAATCTAAGGACGTCCAGAAATATTTGTTGGCTTCCCAATGAATGTTAATTTTTTAACTGTAGCGTAAAGGAGCAAAGTCAACTTGTATGTAAGGATACTTCGTCATTAAATATGCAGCTGTACCTCAATCTATTTTTAAAGACACGCTTGGCATATTTATGAAAATTTTTTAAAATATTAACAATTTATTGATATAAATTGCTGGACGTAGAGTTGTTTGAGTAACATAGGAGTCAAAATGAAGGGTATTCCTTGTGTATTTTCGGAGTCCAATATTTTTTGTTGCGGTTGCAATTTTTTCTTTTCAACAATAAATCATTGTTTTTCTGCCCTTTCTTTTCTGTTGTTATATCCTTAAATAATATTCGTGAATAAACACCAAAAAAATAACAAAAAAGGGAGCCAAAGCTACTCACATTAAGTAGTTCCATCCGTTGCAAAGCGGAATCATCAGTGACCTTAAAGCCGATTAGTAAGAAGTCTTAAGTTTGATACTAGGCTGATGGAAAAGACCTGGGCCTGACACAGAGAGGGCGCTACAAATATCAAATCCTTATTATTTTTGACAGCACCTATCCTTCAAAAGGCTACATGTGAAATTTCATTAACATATGTCAAGTAGTTTGGTTTTCACAGCTTCCAAAGGTGATGACCTCTGTGTTTTTTTTAACTATGGAACAAAGTGAATTTCGCATTTTGATAAAACATTGCTTTGTGATCGGAAAAAACGAAAAGCGAACATATAAATGGCTCTAAAAACATCACAGCACATATGCTCCGTCGAAAACAACTATTTACAGATGGTTTGCTGTATTTAAAATGGGTCGTACGAGCACTAGTGATGCACCACGTTCGGGCCGGCCAAATTAGGCTACCACTTCAGAAAAGATCAAGAAAATCCATCTGGTCCTTTTGAGAGACCACAAAATGAAAGAGAGAGAGCTACAAGACATAATGAAGTTGTCGATCGGTAGTATTTTCAATATTTTGCATGAGCATTTCGAAATGAAAAAGATGTGCGTGCGATGGGTGCCGCGTTTGCTGACAATTGGTCAAAAGCAACATCGTGTTGGTCATTCAAAGCAATGGCAAAATTGACCGAATTGCAATACGAATTGCTGCCCCACCCACCGTATTCTCCAGACTTTGCCTCCAGCGACTATTATATTTTTCCAAACTTGAAAAGGTGGTTCACGACTACTACAAGAAAGGCGTCAAAATGCTCGAGGCCCGCTATACTTCTTGTATTGAGCTAAAAGGAGATTATATTGAAAAATAAAATAAAATTTTCTGAAAAATATGTGTTTTTCTTTGTTAGGCCCGGGACTTTTCAATCAGCCTAGTATGTGTGCCAGAGAGCTGCAATGGGTGATTGACAAATGCTCACACTTAAATCAACACCCAATAAAGTAAGATGTTGTGCTCAACCGATCAAACTTGCTCAAACACTTGCGCTCCCTGATGATTTTTATTCAATCAAACCTGTGGTTGCATGTGATCATTGTGAGTAAAATCATCAGTCGTGCTTGAACCTTTCACACTGTGCATCCATCAGCTGATCGAACACGTTCGCATCACTTACAATTGAACATATCTGTTTTTTTCTGATTGATTTGATCGGTAACAAAAAACAAATTGATTGCGACCAAAGCATACAAAAATTGAAAAGAAAAGAAATCAACGCGTATACCTTATTGCATATTCCGTAAAAATAATTTTTAATGCAACAAAAATAAGTCCATTTCTTTTTAAACTAATTAATTATGCAAAATTAAATACATTTAATTTCAAACTACATAACTAATTAAACAAATTAATATTAATTTTTAAAGTTTTTATAGCCCGAGTCTGTTTCTCTTCTCAGTTTCTATATTGCCTGCTAATGAAAAAACTGCACTGCTAGCAGGTATTGAATGTATTTGCAACGCCAGTTTCGATAACTGTGAAATGTGTCTGTGCCAACACTGCTCCGTATACTCATATTCATACCCATTTGATTGTTGCTATATTCGGGTTCTATTCATGCGATTTGTGGGTGCTTTAATTGCAATCACTTTGGTTTTCTTTACCGATCAAATCAGTTGGCATAAAGCAAGTATGCTCATACTTGAATGGAGTGAACTTGTTCGATCAGCCGACTGACGCATACACAAAATGAGCACTTTTTGCCTACTGCTGATTATATTCAGGGCTTGGTTTGAGTTGTTGTGATCGATTGTGAGTGGAAACTTTTGAGTATGCTCAAATAAACAAAAATGTGATTTTTGCTGTTCTCTGATGTGTGCATTTTTGCATAGATATGTTAAGAAACCAAGGGAAATATATCAGCCTTAGAAATTCTTACTAATCGGCTTTAAGATCACTGATGATTTCGCTTAGCAACGAACGAAACTAGTATGACTTGCTTTAGCACATTTTCCTAACTAACCTTTGTTTAGTTTAATTTTTTTGCGATTAACACTCACTGTACTACGCAGAAAGCTCAGCCACATAATTAGATTACCTTTATTTTAGTTTGAAAATTGTATTGTTCCGTCCATTGTGCTCATAATAATTTTATCATTAATAAGTTTATGTGTCCAATATGTTTCGTTATAACTGTAGTCAGTCTTACTCCAGCTGTCTGTTTTCGTCCTTCTATTTCTGCAATTGTTCTTATAAAATCTTCCCCTTCGGCGACGCAACAGTTAAATGAATTTGCTAAGTGAATGAAAGTGATATAGAATAAAATTTATATTTTACAAAAATGAGCTTTAAAGTTTTCATTTTTGAGATGTTTAAAATCCAAAAAAGCATCCCATTGTATGTGTGTAGTTTTCAAAGCGCGAATGTGTGTACTCATAGACGTACAATTATACTCAAGGTGCTATCACTGGTCTCATCGTCTAGTTCTTGGGTGCGTCTAAGCTCTTAATGGACTTGTTTTTGTTTACTTCACTTCATGTGCATGTCAATGTGTATTTTTAGAAATTCGCCAACAAAATGATGATGATTGGCTGACTGGCTAGTGAAACGTTTTTGTTATTATATTTTAAAAACGTAATTGGTGTTTACGTTAAAATGCAACAGACTTTTACTGCTCGGGAAATATAGGTGAGAGATGATTCAAATTGAAACGCTATTTTCTATGCAATATTTAAGTTGAAACTGAATTTGGCAAACACTTAGGCAGATTAGGAAACAAAATTTTATTTGAAAACACGTCTACTCTAATGTGTAAATATTTTAAAAGAAGAAAGGTGTGAGTTTCACAAAACGCCTCATATCGAAGTCATAGAAACAAGCAAATGCAGTTAACTCGTATTTTTTTTTTGATAAAAAATTTATTCCAATAATGCTATTTTATTCAAAAAAAAAACTCTTTTGTATTTTGACTACAGTTTGCCCACTGGCTGTGAATGTGTAATGTTGCCCAATCCCATTCTCTATCTCTTCCTCTTCTTTCTCGTTTTCTTCTTCTGCTTTCTCTTCCTTAAGGATCAATCTACCTTCATCCCAAATTTCATCAAAGTTGATCCAATAGGATAGCTGTGGAAATATCTTGTTCTGTAAAGGGCTTAACATTAGCCACTTAAGAACAAATTCATACCTTTAGTCAGGGCTCAATTCTTCTCCAAACCAAATTTCATCAAAATTGATCAAAAAGTATAGATGTGAAAATGTATTTACTGGATAGGGGTTTGTTATTGCCCACTAAAAAATAAATATCTTTACTCAAGAACCAATTTATCTCCACACCGTATTTCATCAAAATCGGTGTAGCGGCTCTGCAACGACAGCGATTTTTCCCTCAAAATAATACTGAACTTTTAGTACTCTTCCTTAGGGTTTAATCTATCTTTGTGCCAAATTATTTAAAAAAATGTTCTTTAGTTAAGCTGCCTACTTTTAGAAAAAAAATTACGTTCGACACTTCAATATCTTCCCAACGAAACAAAAAATCAGCGATTATGTTGTGTTATGGCAATTAAAAAGGGCATATTTCATTATAAATAGATTTGAATCAGTGCATTTATGGAGATTAAATGACTTCTGAAAATCATGCATTACGGCTTATTTTTAACTTTACTCCCTTCAAAGAGGCTTGTACTGATGTATTTCTAGAAAAATAAAAATCATTTTTAATAAGATTGCCGTAAATTACTATTTTATCTAAAGCTCTCAAAGACAACTTGTTGAGGAGATTATCACGTAACGGTCATTGTGGCTTCCATAATCCGTTCTCTCGTCGGTGAAAGTTGCACGTTCTTTTGTATGAAAAAAGTTGCTGAAATGAAAACCTGACATTTTTTATTCGAATTTTTAGGTCAACGCACATGAGTGTACCATTAGACTGTACGTTATTTCACAAGATTCTTTAATCGAAGAGATCTGTAACTAAAACATTTTTACCACTAGCTGCCACTGTGCACTTAACTTTTTTTTTTAAATTAATTTTTTACTCGAAAACTAGTAGATCTACAGAAAAAATGCTATAAACATTTTTGTTTATTATTTCGTGAGCTTAAAAGCAAAAATATATACACTACAAAATATTTCTTCAGCAATTTACACACGTATACAAATTTTTGAATAAAAAATAAATAAAATAAAAATTTTCTAAAATTTAAAATTTTGTGTGTTCACATTTAAAAAAAATTAAAAATAAAGCGAAAAGCTCGGGTCTTTAGGATACAACGGACAGTCTAATGTACATAGTGTAAGAAGAAAAAATTTTGAAAGAAATAAAGAAAAGCAAAAATATAAATAGAGGGCATGTCAAAGGAATGCGAACAAATGGTTATTTGTAAGCCTTTAAGGTTTCCATGCACATTTGCAGCTGCAGCAATCAGTTATGTGGGACTTTTGTAGAAAAATTAAGTGAAAAAGAAGAGGAAAAAGTGAATGAATGAAAAACTGAAAGAATGACATTGACACGTTTGAGCGTTGACATTTGTAAAAATGTAATTTTTGTGTTTTGCATAAGTTTTATTCCCATTATTTTATCATGAAGTATGTAAAGTTCAACGCGTAACTGAATTCATTGAATTCCAATTACATACGTACATACATAGTTCGAAAAGAAATCATAGTAAAATAGAAATTTTCTTTACTTATTGTTAAATGTTTTTTAAGTAATATTTTTTTATTAATTTTAAACTTACAACTTTAACATAACAGTTGAACACATAAACAACGAATGTTGCACACCATAACCTCTAGCTTTTTTTAAAGAACTTTTCCAGATGGCATATTGCAGCGAAAATGAGTGAAATCAGCGATTTAAAAAAATTAATTTAATCAGCAACGTAGGAAACTATGTAGATAAATTTAAAAAACAATTTTTAAATTGAATCGTTTTTGCCTCAGAAAATTTACTTCTAATGAAAGTCCAGCATGAATTCAAATTGACATTGCGACTGTTGGAAAGTCGCATGTATGAGATTAATGTAATGAATTTTTCAAAGAAAATAATCGCTTAGAGTTTTATGGAAGAAACACCAGCTCACATTTTATTAAAAATTAATAGAGGAATATAAAAATTAAAAGCTGAAAACAAATATTACTCTTTTACAATAATAAATAAAAAATCATTATGAAAAATTCTATCCTCGTTTGTAATTATTTTCATTTTACATTTTTTACTAAGTGCATATTAAAAATAATTTTCTTCATTTTATTTATTACCTAAAAATTTTGGAATTATGAAGAGAATTTATTAAATCATTATATAAATTCGCAGTTGGTTATCGGTTGCACCGCTTTTTCTCAGCCATTACACTACATAATCGCTTAATTTTTTTTTGTTGGAAAGATTGTGAAGAGAAGGGGGGACAACAGGAAAAAATGTTTCCACGGCTTTGTTTTGGAGATAGATTGAACCCTATGAAAGGTTATCAAAAACTTTTATTTCTTTAAGGGGGCGTGGCACCGACCTGAATGTGAAAAAACGCTGTCTCGGTTGAGTAAAAATTACTTTTTTTTTGTGGGCGGTGCAACGACTCTAACAAGCCGATTTGGATAAAATTTTGTTAAAATATAGATTGAACTTTAAAAAAGATTTCTATAAATTAAAATTTTTTTAAGTAGGCGTGGCAGCACCTCTAACAGAAAAAAGCGTTTTCACTGCTAAACTAATGGAGCGATTTTGATGAAATTTGGTAAAGAGATTGAATCCTGAGTAAATATATTTGTGTTAAGTGGGCGGTGCCACGCCCCTCATAGGAAAAACTAAATTTTTTTTAAGTAGGCGTGGCAGCACCTCTAACAGAAAAAAGCGTTTTCACTGCTAAACCAATAGAGCGATTTTGATGAAATTTGGTAAAAATATATGTATGTATATGTATATAAAAGTGAGCGGTGCCATGCCCCTCATAGGAAAAAACATAGCTCTTTTTTTATCAGTTTTTTACTATTAAAAACCAAAACGATGGATGAATTTCAATCAATGGGCGAACTCTAGTTTTAATAAATTGCGACATTAGAATTTTTACATATTTCATATTGTAATATATGATTCCCGCTTTATAATTTATAAAAAGTAGATATAGAAAAATTATTTCAAGATTAGTAATTTTTATTATATTGAATTTTATTTCTCTTTTGTTTTTAATTTGTACTCTGTTTGAGTTCTTGCCGAAGTCTTACTAATTGGCTTAGAAGTGATGTGTTGAATAGAATTGGGACGGGGTTGGGAAAGCGGCAACGGAAACTCGCTGGCCGTCCCCATTCTGTTCAACACATTACTGATGAATTCAATATAAAATTAAAAGATTACATGACTAATGTAAAAAATTTTGAAAGATAATTTCAGTTATTTATTATTTCATCATAAAAACTTTATAACGTTCTTTTAAAAAATATTACTTCTTTTAATAAAAAAATAGTACAGTCCTTTTAAAATATAATAAATTATTGCAGAATTTTTAATATCTATTTTGTAAAAATTCAAAACTTGCATTCGAAAATGGTTAGTAATTTTTAATAGAAACGCCTACTAATTTTTCTTAAATTTTGATAATTGATGATTCAAGTTTTAATGATATTCAATACACTGAAGCATGTCTATAAAATTGACTTGAATCGCATATATTTTTGTATAACTTTAACGTCGCTAGTACACGATATAAACGGAAGTCAACTCCTACCATAAGTTCTTGCATTTAATTTCATTGCAACAAATTGGTTGCAATAACCTTTGGCCCTTAACTGAAATGAAGCAATTGGTCAAGAAAATAATTATTTCCGCTTAGTTTGATTAATAAATTAAATATTTATTGCATTATTAATTTCAATTAATCGCACTCAAATATGTAAGCAAGTAAGAGCACTTAAACATACATATATAATTATAAGTATACATATACACTATACTAGGGTGATTCAATTTTTTTTCTTTAAGGTGAAATTAAGTTTATGATATGAAGAAAGCCTGCTAGATTTACCTTTAGAAAAATATCAATATAAAAAAAAAGTTTCTTGGGTAACGTCTCAAAACTTTCATATAATTCTTAAGTAAAATATCTGTTGGGATATTATTTCCCAATTGTTTTAATCTATCAAAACAAGCTTTAAGAAAAATATATAATTTTTCTATATTTTGTACATGTAAAACTAATAGACTTTATCCCCACACTTGCTAGAAATTTTTGTTCATATCATAAATTTACTTTTCCGTATCAGCATTTTAAAAAAAGTTTGAATCACCCTAATTTGTGTATATTATGATATGACATTTGATTTTAATCACATTTCCTGATTGCGATAAATTGGTTTTATTAAAAAATATCTATTATGCCATATATATTTAACGATGTGATTGATTGCTTAAATGAAGTGAGCTACTCAATATTTTTTATGTCTGTGAATCGGTGGCATTTTCTCTTTAACTTTCGATATTATTATTTTTAAATTTTAGCCGTTACTACTATTATTATCGTATAACTTCAGTTAGGAGCAGAGTTTCTATACGTTCATTTGAAAGAAGATTGGATTGTTTATTTGTTTAATTCGAACAATTGCTTCCGAAAGTCCGTTCTTTATATTACTTACATTTTTAGAGTCCCATAACTTAACAACTAAATCTCATACAAAAAAAAAAAAAAAACGAAAATTTTCACAACGAAATAACCCGTATACTATGTATATGCACTCTTATATAAAGAACAAATGATTTGTTGCCTTGGCAAAAAAAGTTCTTCAATGACATAATTACACGTTACTCATACGTCATGTTGACCAAAACTTAGCGTGCGATCATATATAAGTAGATCGCAATTTGAATATGAACAGTCGATAAATATTTGCTTAAAATAGAACAAACACAATTTTTGAAGTAGCTATATAAATATATAGATAACGAAGTTCGCTAAGGACTCTACAGGTTGTTCTATTATAAAAACCTATAAAAGTTTACTTTAGCAACGTTGTGGCGATAATGCAAACAGTAAGACTGATAACTATAATTAAACATACTGCCTGATAGACATAGTACATTGCACATAAAATATACAAAAGTGACACATCTGATTGATGGACAAATCGCAGCTGTTGCATTAGCAAGTAGAGAAATTATTTGAGAATATTTTTGTTTAATGCGATTTATCATTTTGTAAATTGTCACATAATGGCACAGCCCCCAAGAGCAATAACAACTGTAAATATGTATCAAGAGTAATGTTAAAGTGAGTACTATAGGGTGGATATATTGTTAATAAATAAGAAGGGAAACCAACCAACCAACCCACTAAGAGACATAGAGTCATATACAAACAAACTAAACACTCACTCGTTTAACTATCTATACTTGTACATGGATGTCAGCATTCCCGGTAGCTAAAAGTGATAATGCACACAATAACATTTTTATTAATAGTGTTGTTGTTGTTGTTGTCGTTGTTGTTGGTGCTTATGATTACATTTCCATTTATTTTGATTTGTTTTTTCAATTTATATCCTCATTTATATATATATACGAGTGCCTATCTTTATGTATTTGTATTTTCTTTAAACCACTTTTGTGTAGATTTCCCAGTTGTATAGATAGATTTTTTTTCTGCAGCGCCGATAAGTTTCTATTTAATTTATAAAGCATCCGTTAATTCATCAAAAATATCTTTTAAGCCTAAGATTTTTTTTTTTCATTTAATCTGCAATACTTATGTTACTGGGAATTTGTGTTTTGCAAACGAACTGGTTTTTCCGCATCGGAGCACGTTCCTATTTAAATTGTGTTAACTTAGGCGCGGTGAATATAATATTTTGAATTCACACTGTAAAAATTTTTGCTGAAAGCTACTTAATGGTAATATTTAGTTTTATTGAGAAATCTGGTTGGTTCAACTAGAGGGTATAGTAAGACACCCTGCGGAATCACAATGGATCACATTTGGTCTAAGTGAGTCGGTTTCGTAACTGACTGCCACTCCTACCTAACCGAACCTACTTCATGGTAAGCGATTTTTGTTTGCTGTGCAGATGTAAAATGGGCATTATACAAAAACAAATTTTGGGCAGCTTTAAATTGAGCTGGCTAAAAATACAGACCTTTAATTTGGTAGCAAGAAATCCAACAAATAAATAATAAAATATAAAAACAATATGAGGTGAAACTATCGTCAAAATTTTCGTCAAAATTATCGTAAAATATCGTGATAGTTGTAGATTAATATTCGAATTTCAATGTAAAATACTTTGGAGCCTGCTTATTGATCATTATTTGTGGTAACTTTCTCTGAGTTTGATTTAATTTTTTCAGATTGGGACAAGTATCTAACACATCAGTTACATCCATCGTAAGTTGCGGATATAATTTTTATAAGAGTCGATTTAAGTAAAATTTACATTTTAAGCCGATTTCAAAGATATATGTATTACGAAAAAAATAGTTTAAGAATCTGTAATAGAATTTAAAGAATTTAAGTTTGTCCGATAAATTGTTTCAATTTTTCAAAGTTGACTGTAGCTAGGATGCCGGTGGCCTAAGTTTTTTAAATGAATTTATCTTCCGACAGAGGTTGAAAATGAAGAAGTTCTAAGTCAAATAAATAATACGTACACTGTCTGCCATTACGTTGGCTCTACGTTATTAATTCAGAACCCTTTGAAATTGTTAAAAAAAAGTACCAGAAACAATAATCGCGTCTGCCATTCATAATAAAAAATTTGTCTCTACACAAAAACAGATAAATTCAAAGGGCAGCCTTTTTTGTTACCACGTTTAAGAGTAGTTAATTTTTTTATAAAAAATTTTAAAATATACAAACTTAAGTGATTTTATCGTCTGGCAGATTCAGTTTATTATAAAGATAAGGTAATATAAACGGAAGAAACAACTTCTGCCACTTAGTCATTGACGCATTTAAAAATTGTAATACATACATATTGCAAACGTGTAAAAAATTGAGCATTAAATCATTTTATCGCATCTGCCTTTTGGCTGACTGGTTCCATTACTTGAAAAAATCATAAATATATATAAGGCAGACGATTCCAGCGCTGATTTTCTGAAGGCAGACGTTTTTGAGCACTTAAGATTCATATTTTTTCGGTCGTTTACATTGTCTTTTTTTTATTTTTCTGACTGTGTATATGAGGCATTACACTCCAAATCGGACTCCATTTTGCTTTCGTTTCTGTGATTATTGTGAAATTTTTTTTCTTTTAGTACTGGTACTGGTACTGAGACAAGTCTCCATAATTCTTTTGAAGTTTTTTTCAATTGTTCTTTCTTCAAAATATCGTTAACTCAAACTTATTACACAAGTCAACATACAGATCGACAGAAGTTCAAATACGACAGGATAATTTGAAAATTTTAATTTATGATGTCTCGGAGAAAAAAAAAATGGATATGGACATAGTTCAAAGTAGAATTTGAAAGGAAAAAGAATGCAGAAAAAACTGGTGTCCCTAAAATTAATATACGAATTTTACCAAATTTGACGATTTTGACATGAACATCCCCATATATGCATATATTTTTAAAAAATTCTAGCGGCAGTACTGAAGACAATGAAATTGTGGAAAAATGTGTCTGCATTTTATATTTTCGTTATTTATACTATGTCCTTAACAAAATATACCTATCAGTGACAGACGCAATAAAATAATTCAATGTTCATGCAATAAAAATTGTAGGCAAGGTATTCCTTAAAGCCACAAGCAAATATTTAATTTAGAAAAATTGGCTTTTTAAATGTCGGAGATCAATAAAACAACACTACGCAGTAGAAGTAAGCAATAATAAATCTTGGTATAATACATTTCTGAAAAGAAAAACAATATAATGAAAATCAATTTCCTATATTAATTTTCTCAATTTTATGGTACAAAAGAAAAATACAAAAAAAGGGTAGCCAGCCGAATTGTAAACTAAGACGCGCAACAATAGCTTCCAATTCAAATGCATAGCTCACATGGACACAAACGTACACACACACATAATCCTAGACGTACGCATTCGCTAACATTGACGTCAACAAATTTAACGAATCCTTTGAGATACACTATGTCATCCAATACGTACATATACATGCACGTATCCATGTAGGTATGTATGTATATAACCAAGCACAATATATCACTTTATACACAAAAATCACAGCATGTAACCAGAATGTTGTGACGAATTACGGGAAAAATTCTAAAAAGCAGAAAAAAAGGATATCACAATATTAAATTTAACAAACAGTGTGGACTTTAACAAAGTGAAAGGCAATAGAACAAAAACAACAACCGAAGTAAAACACACAAAATAAAGCACAAATACAAAAATTACTGAAGGGCCTTAAATTGACGCCTGCAAGTAACGAAAATCAATTTGAAGCCTAAACAATTATCAGAATGACACGTGTAATTCAATATAGCGAACATCATTTGGTCATTAGGGTGGACTGAGAAATATTTCGGAAAACAATTACAAACAAATTTAGCCCAAAACGTCTCTTCCCAATGTGCACAAAAACGGATGCGGATCCGGACCCGGAACGGATTTCATAAACAGATCTGTTACGGAATCGTTTTTTTAACTAAAACGGATCCGTTATGGACTCGGACTCGTTTTTCTTAAATAAAATGGATGCGAGCCGGACTCGTTTTTCTCAACTAAAGCGGATCCGTTATGGAACCGGAACGGATTTCATAAACAGATCTGTTACGGAATCGTTTTTTTTAACTAAAACGGATCCATTACGAACTCGTTTTTTAAAATAAAATGGATGCAAGCCGGACTCATTTTTCTTAACTAAAACGGATCCGTTACGGACTTTTCATACGAATCGGTTCCAGACTCCTTTTTGGTGAACAAAATGGATCCATTCCGCATTCGTTTTTTGTATCCGATTCGAATCCGTTATCGTGGGCAATTCGCCTCCAAGCAGTGGGAAGGATCGTCCGCTTTGTCGGATCCGTTTCGAACTCGGAACGGATTTCATATACGGATCCGTTTCAGATTGGTTTTTTGTTACTAAAACGGATCCGTTTCGGATTCTTTTCGAATTCGATTTCGTAAGAAATTCCTCTCGAAAAAGCGTAATTTGAATAATACGAAGAAGCGGATCCGAAACGAATCCGAAACGGATCCGTTTGGCACACTGGGTTTTGGTCATTTTGATTCATTGATTTTAAATTTTCAGATCTCATGATTATGAAACGCGTCAATTCAAGACTTAAATCATTAGTGCCTTTATGACTACTACATGTGTTTCTTTGATTAAGCAAGTCTCTACCAATTATGATCCACCCGAACTGAACATTAAATCTGGAAGAACTTTAGCACTTAACATGCAACAAGTTGTTGTCCAAAAATTTCTTCATTACTACGCGTTATATCAACATTTGCAACGTCACAGCATAAAAAAATCTAAATTAAACAGACACTTTCACTTCCGTACAAAATCACTTCCTCAATAAAATTTTCACTTTTAAAGTTGTTAATATCACGCCCACAACGTAACGTTTAGCTTACCCTTTTCTACGCTTTAATATTTCTTCCTCTATGTGTGCTCACTTTCTGCCGTCCTCGACCACTTCCAGAGTTTTAACGTTGGTATTGGCTACCACATTTCACCCGCACACATTATGACGACGGTTTTGCGTGGGTGTTGTTGATGTTGATTTTGATGTGTCTCAGACATTCTCTAATTGTGCACTACACTTACACGCAGCAACAGTGTGAGCACAAGTCCTATTAGGAAATGCTACCAAGATGACTTATTCTCCTTTTCTATTGGACTTTCTTTGTTTTTTGCAGATGCTTTAAAGATATTTGATACCAAAGATATCAAACAACGACATGAATTCTTTTTTGGTTTTGGGTTGAACTCATTGGAAATAATCAATATTTAAATTTTAAATTTAACTCACACAATTAAATATGTTACTGGCGAGGTTTTTGAATTCTAAATGGCCTGATTGGAAATGATTACGATTGTTATTAAAATTTTTCTATTTCTAGTCAAAGAGTGAATATTGGAAAGACATTTCACATCAGTCAGACTTGTGCCACTTAAGAGCATGAATGGTTTATCCTGATTAACCTATTAAGACGCTCAAGGTACCAGCGTCTTATCTAAGATTTGATGACGATATAAATTCTGGTGCATAGGTTAGGATAAGTAAGAATGACAGTCAACTTAAGAACTAACTCATTTAGACCAAATATTGATCCAATGTGATACCACAGAGTATTTAACTTAAACCTCTTGAACCAATCAGATATCGTAATAGAACTAAATAGCTGACCAATATTAACGTGTCCAAGATCATTCAAGTCATCAAATAAAAATTAACCAAGTTTTCTTTGTCATTTTCTAACAAATGCGAGGCAGGAGAAAAGATAATGTTTAACTTTCTCCTCTTCTACATCCTTACAACTTCTACAGAAGTCAAAATTTCAAAGTCCTAATTTCTCCGCCAATGATGCTGTTACAACTTATGACTGCAACAATTCACGACGACTCCCATTTCGTTCAAATTTTCCTTGTTTTTTTGTAAGTTGAGCTTTGGGTCCATCTTTTGTTAGCTTTTTTTTAACATATCGTCTTATAACAGCAACTTGCAAGTGGCTTCAGTTCCTTAGAATAAATTCCATAATCCACTTTTGTGAAAGTGATTGCTAAAACAGTATAGCCCAAGTTGGGGGCATAGAAATCATACTATGAAGAATAGTTGAGTGTCCCGTTTTTCTTTCGGACTAGCTTAAAGTTTCCCTGTCCATAATGCCATATAGCAGTTCTTTTTTGTTTGGACTTACACCTCAATCAACATCATCTGCCCATGAGATGAGTTTGCTTAAGGCGTCCTAAAAATGTTCGAACAGTGTTGCAGTATCATTCACATAAGCGATAGCTCAACTGCCATGTCTTTTGCAGTAACATAAGCAGCTTATTTATAACCAAATTCCACATTATGAGTTATGGCACCCCACTCTGCGGCATTCCTCTGCAAACCAATTTACTTCTATGGAAATCACTAAAATTCGAAGTTATTGTTCTGTTTGTCAGTAGCTTTTAAGTAAATCCTAAATTACACAAACAAATATATACATAAATACATATACATATATAAAAGATATTTTCATATAAAAAATTGAAATTGAAGAAATACCTGCTGTTTGTGCTCAATTAATAAAAGCCCAAGTTCGTGATTTATGCTATAAGCACAATGCTTGGTCATTAAAAATTTGATTTCTAGCTGGGCCGAAGTGCTGGCCTTTTTGTTTGTTTAGTTGTGTGTGGGTGTCTGTCACTTACTTTTTGTGTGCTGTGTTATGTTACTTTAGATTTGGTGGCTTTATCACACACTGTGTGACATGTGAAGCTGTGTAAGTGCGCTCCGCTATTTACGTTAAAATGGCACACTAGCAAAATGAACAATAACAACAACATCACGCAGCGTTAAAATAAAGTACACGCAATATGTTACATTAAGCCCTAAAGGCTAAACATACACATGGCCATTAATATACTTGATATGTTTGTGTTGGTGTACCGTGTGGTTAATCTATATAATGCTAGCGTATATCACTCACACATACATGTGTATACGCCAAGGAACGCACTTACGCTTTGCTACTTTTCATTCCCATTTGCTTAAATCTCCATATGCTTCCGAGTTATCACAAATAATGCAAAGATTATGCGAACGTACAGAAATAGATAAAAAATAGCGCAGCAGCACGAAAAATTTCCTTAATATGAAAATGAGATAAAATTAATAAAATTATACGCAAATGTCAAATGCTGTTGAGATTTAGAGTCGTAGTTAAAAATGCTCTAGCCATTATCATCTGCTGACAAAAAGTTCATAATGCAATTAGTACTTCATTAGATGATAAATTGAAAAACCACTTATTTGACATGTGGCTGGCTTCCCATGGCTTATTTTTGACAATCAAAAAGTTTGGACTTATTTCGAAGGGTAAATGTTATACACAGAGAAAATGACTTAATTTTATACATCAAATTATATTATATATATAATATAATATATTTCGGTGTTGCTTGCATTTATAAAAAGCTCTTTAGAAAAAAATCGTTAAAATTGTATTAAAGTTTTACTAAAATATGTTAAGAAATATTAAGTTTTTCCCTTTGGATAAAATGAAAAATAAAAGTAGAAGAAGAATATTTAATATACATACATATATTTGACACAAAAACTCCAATAATTTTCTTCAAATAATTATCATGTTTAAAATAATATGCTAGGGAGCTTGTGGCCAAAATTTTTATATGATTTTATCGTGCGGCAGAGGTTGAAAATCACGAAGTTCTTAGTAATATAGACAATACGATCAAACTCCGCCATTACGTTATCTCTGCATAATTCATTGAGCGCTTTTTAAAACTGTAAGAAAAAGGCGTCTGCCTTTTATATTAAACACTGTGTCTATACATAAAAGACGTTTTTATTGCTCCGCTTAAGACCAATTAAATTTTTTCTTTGTAATTTTCTGATATTTACAAATTAAATTCATTGTATCGTCAGCCAGATTGCAATAATAATAAGGATTATATCATAAAAGCGATAGAAGCAACATTTAAAAATTGCAATATTAAAACATTTAAATAAAAATTTAGTAATAAATCATTTTATCGCGTCTGCTTCTTGGCTGACTTGGTCTTTTACTTATAAAAACATAATAATAGAGAAAGCAGACGATTCCTGCGTAGACGTTTCGAAGGCAGACGTTTTCGAGCACTTATGATGCATGTTATTAACGATATATCGCTCATTTACTTCAAGACTGGCGTAACTCAAAAAACATAAAGTGGGAGAAAATAGCATTTAAAGTTTTCAATAAGTTACTTTCTCTTACTTACTCTTCTCACATCTCACAAGGCAAGCTTATAAGATACATTTCTGATTTTTTCACACAATATAAAACATGAATGGTGCATCATTAACTCAAAAATCACGTTTTTTCAGTTATGCCAGTCTTGAAGTAAATGAGCGATATGTACATATCTACATATATAAAACCAATACCGTGCTAGTTTTGTTATGTAAAATTTACTATTCTTTTCTTTTGAGCTATATAATTAAATGTAATCGAAAAAATTTGGTATCCCTAAAATAACTATATATGAAATAGACCAAAATCGACGACTATAATACATATATAGAAAAAAATAGATATGCACACTAGCGCGGTTCAAAATAAAAACTTTTTGATTTTTTCACGATGTGTCAGTGGATTACAATAGCCCTATATGTCTGGACAAAACAACCCATAAGGATTTTCATCAGTTTTGAAAACTGGATTGCCGCCGCCTGTTTCAAGTTGCCTACCCATTTTCGAAAATATTGATTTAAAAAATGGTGCAAGCTAAAGAGGTTATCAAATTTTGCATCAAAGTGGGTATGCTTTTCGAATTATTATCGATCGAGAAATTCGAATCCGTGATCAGCTTTTCTTCTTCTTCTTTTTTTCTTATAAAAAAATTGAAAATTGCCCGAACAAAATTAAAAATGCCGATTTTCTACTTTCAAGTTGCAAAATCTTGATATAATATTTTACCGCCGATCTAGTTGTACATTACCTTTAATGTACCTTTATTTGCTTAAGAGAAAACCGTAAACCTCATATCAATATCTTCTTTCAAAACCAAGATATCAGCATTTTTCTAATTAATAGACCTGAAATTTTTCGATTCGGTGTTGACATATATATGTACATATTAAGCTGATTCAAAGTTTTTTTTTGTTCTAAACAGCTATTATCGATCAAGGAACTTGAATCCGTGATTAATTTTTTGTACTTCTTTTCTTATAAAAAAATTTAAAATTGACCGGAAAAAAAACAAAAAATTCCGATTTTCTGCTTTCAAGTTGCAAAATCTGTCCATATTATTTTACCACCGATCCCGTTGTACAATATTTTTAATATAATTTTATTTGCTTAAAAGAATGCCGTCATTATCTTATTTCAAGACCAATATATCTACATTTTTCTAAATTAACATATCTGGCATAATTTGAGATTTTTGAAAATCCTAGAAAAATCTATAGAATAGTTGAATCTGTTAATTTAGAATTAGGCATTTTTTAATTTTGTCCGAGCAATTACATTTAAGAATTATTATAAGAAAAAAAAGAAGAAGAAAAACTGATCGCGGATTCGAATTTCTCGATCGATAATAGTTCGAAAATTTGATAAGCTTCTTAGCTTGCACCTTTTTTTAAATCAATATTTTCGAAAATGGGTAGGCAACTTAAAACAGGCGGCGGCAATCCAGTTTTCACAATTGATGAAAACCCTTATAGGTTGTCTTCTCTAGACATATAGGGCTATTGTAATCCACTGACCCATCGTGAAAAAATCAAAAAGTTTTTATTTTGAACCGCTCTAATGTACACGTCTCTTATTTTTTCAGATTCTGAAGACAACGAAGTTTTGAAAAAAAAAAACTATAAAATTATTTAATAAAGTTATTTTCTTACACCATTTCTGTTGTTGAAAATGCGGCCTGCCTTTTATATTTTTGTTGTCTATACTATACTCGTAAGACAATATATCAGTGGCAGACGCGATAAAATAATTTCATATGGTTTTTTTGCTTAGCAACTTCAAAATTTACTTAAAAAAAAGCTACGTTATCAGCACTTAACTCTTAATTTTGAAAAGTGTTTTTTCTACATATTAATAATATACTACTATTATGCTGTTGTTTAAGTGTGGCAGTGTAGGCTCTTAATGCAATAGTACTAGGAGACCGACCACTGTTCGGTTTTTCGTTTTGAGGTTGGAATGGGTATGGAATTTGTTGAAAAAGTTGACTAATATTGAATAAGTAAAATATTTAAAAACATTAAAATGAGTAGAAAAGCCAAAAATAAAAATTAGGAAAGTTGTAAGAGGTTGAAAAACGTCAATAAAGGTTAAAAAAAGTAGTATGGGCAATGTTGAACTGGGTTGAAAAGGCGAAAATTGTAGGAAAAGTCGGAAAAAAATGGAACATAAAAAAGTTGAGAAAAGTTGAAGCGTGAAAGTGAAAAGTGTTGAAAAAGTTGAAAGAGGTTGAAAATCTCCAAAAAGTTGAAAATCTCGAAAAAAGTTGAACGATGTTGAAAAAGTCAAGAAAAGTTAAATGAAGTTGACAAAGTCTGAAAAATATGGAAAATGTTGACAAAAATTAAAAGAGGTTGTAAAATATTGAAACAGTTGAAAGAAGCTGAATAACTCAAAAAAGGTTGACAAAGGTTGAAAAAGTCGAAATAAGCTGAATGACGTTCAAAAAGTCGGAAAAAAATGGAAAATGTTGAACAAAGTTGAAAGAGGTTGAAAAATGATGAAACATTTGAAAGAAGTTAAATAATTCGAAAAAGTTGAATGAGGTCAAAAAAGTCGAAAAAAGGTGAATAAGGTTGACAAAGGTGGAAAAGGTTGAAAAAAGTTGAAAGAGGTTGAAAAATGTTGAAACGGTTGAAAAAAGTTGAATAACTCTAAAAAAGTTGAATGAGGTTCAAAACGTCAAAAAAGTTGAATAAGGTTGACAAACTCGGAAAATGTTGAAAAAAATTGAAAGAGGTTGAAAAATGTTGAAACAGTTGAAAGAAGCTGAATAATTCGAAAAAAGTTGAATGAGGTTCAAAAAGTTGAAGAAAGTTGAATAATGTTGATACCGTCGAAAAAATTAAATGAGATTGAAAAAAGTTGAAAGAGTTTGAAAAACTCGAAAAAAGTTAAAATATCTCAAAAAAAATTTGATGAGGTTGAAAATTTGAATATGGTTGGAAAAGTCGAAAAAATTTAATGAGGTTGAATAAAGTTGAAAGTGGTTGAAAAACTCGAAAAGAGTTGAATATCTTTAAAAAAATTTAAAGAGGTCGAAAAAAGTTGAATGAGTCTGACAAAGTCGGAAAAATATGGAAAATGTTGAAAGCAGTTGAAAGAGGTTGAAAAATGTTGAAACAGTTGAAAGAAGTAAAATAATTCGAAAAAGTTGAATGAGGTTAAAAAAGTCGAAAAAAGGTGAATAAGGTTGACAAAGGTGGAAAATGTTGAAAAAAGTTGAAAGAGGTTGAAAAATGTTAAAACAAATGAAAGAAGTTGAATAAATCTAAAAAAGTTGAATGACGTTCACAAAGTCGAAGAAAGTTGAATATGGTTGAAAAAGTCGAAAAAATTGAATGAGGTTGAATAAAGTTGAAAGAGGTTGAAAATCTCGAAAAAAGTTGAATATCTCTAAAAAAATTGAATGAGGTCGAAAAAAGTTGAATGAGTTTGACAAAGTCGGAAAAATATGGAAAATGTTGAAAGAGGTTAATAAAAGTTGAAAGTATCACGCCCACTGATGCAATCCCGTCGAAGTCCATTTAATTTCAGAGTTTTTACTAACCGGCATCTCTATACCAAATTTTAAAAAGAAAACTCTCATAGCACACTAAATATAACACAAAACGTGTTTTGCTTGTATCGGAGGTGCCACGCCCACTGAATCAATCCCGTCGAAATCCAATTAATTTTAAGGCTTACAGTAACCGACATCTCTATACCAAATTTCTTTAGGATTACTCGTATAGTTCACCAAATATTGCACAAAACGTTTTTTGCATCTAGGGAGGTGCCACGCCTACTGATGAAATCCCGTCGAAATCCAATTAATTTCAAAGCTTATAGTAACCGACACCTCCATACCAAATTTCTTTAGGATTACTCTTATAGTTCACCAAATATTGCACAAAACTTTTTTTGCTTGCATGAAAAGCTTATAGTAACCGACATCTCTATAAAAAATTTTATTAGGATTACTCTTAGAGGTCACCAAATATTAAACAAAACGTTTTTTGCTTATATGGGAGGTGCCACGCCCACTGAAGCAATCCCGTCGAAATATATTTAATTTCAAAGCTTATAGTAACCGACACCTCCTCACCAAATTTTAAGAAGATTACTCTCATAGCACCCTAAATATAACATTTAACGCTTTTTTCTTGTATGGGAGGTGCCACGCCCACATGTAATATTGTGCCCATTTTTAGCTAAAAAATACCTTATAGCAAGTATACCTACCATTCTAAATTTCATATCGACTGCATTGTTAGTTCTCTTATTATAACGTTTATAAATATTGTGGGCTGTGCCACGCCTTTCAACGAGTTTTGCCAATATGGTGACATAGCATGTTATGATGACTGCTTTTAGTGGTATTATCTATAAAATTTTTATGAAAATTGTCAGTGCCGTTTTTGAGTAATATTGAATCAAAACTTTCAATTATTAAAAAGTGTCACTCCCACTTCTCCGATCCCGCCCACTTTTGGCAAAATATAAGACATTTATGATCTGCATCTGTGTACTAAATTTTGTTACAATATCTTGAATGGTTTTCGAGATATGACGTTATGAAAATAAAAGTTTAGGGTTGTGCCACGCCCCTCCAGGAGCCTTTGATAAGTTAAAACCCAGCCCAATCCTAATTTTGTTCACATATGTACTTAACCCCCAAGTTTCATCAAAATTGCTGCACCCGTTTTGGAAATAAAGTCTGAAAATATATATATATAAATAAATAAATAAATAAATAAATATATATATATAAATATATAAATGCATACAATTATTGCTCGTTTAATAATAGTAGATATCAGAGGCAGACGCGATAAGATAGCTTAAGAGATTTGTTTTCTAATTTTCTAATATATTTGAGATTTGGCCGTGCGAATGGGATTTAAAACAAGTTACAACAAAAAATTTTTTTTTTTACAATTGCAAAATTAATTTTCAAACAAATAAATTTATTTATGGGAAATTTACTATTTTTGCAGTGTATTAGAATATTGCTCCTACTACTATCATTTCAGTTTCAATAAACAATGATATTTACGTTGAGTATATTCATCAGGGACGCACAGTGTTCCTTTTTTTTTTGCCAAAATCGCAAAACTTTTGATAGAAGGCACGTAGAAAAATTTTGTTTATTTTGTGTTTGTTTGTATTGTATCCTTCAACATTAAGCTTGGCTGCCAGTTTTCGCTTTTTTTTTTAAAAACGTTATGACCCTTAGAAATTTGAAATTGCTATAAAACCTTGATGCAAAACTGACACAGACCTACAAAAATAAATTTTTGGTTATATCCAGAAACCGAATGTGTTTTGTGTGCTTAACAAAACATCTACTAACATTTTTTTCCACACCCCAGGACTTTGTGAAATATCTGTTCAAAAGTGAGTCAAACGTTGTATATAGTAGTATACTGTTGCAAATCAATCAAGTTTTAGATAGAAGAAGTAGTCATAGAAAAAAACATCTAGGTATTGCCGAAAAATTTTACATTTTTTGTAAGATAAAGAACTAAAGCCCCCCGAGTCACTCCATGTGTACGCTTCTGATATAACCAAGTTGACGATGAATTTCAATATGTATCTGGTGAATGTCCAACATTAGTTTATGCAAACACATCTCTTCACTGAATAAACATAATTTTTTTTTTTATTAAGAAGCTGATGGCACGAGGCAGCGTAAATTGAAATGGATGAAAAAAAAACAAAGGAAAACTTTCTGCACAGCAAAAATTAAATTATAATTCCGCAGAACGAAGTTCGTGCACATTTGGTGAAACGAATAATAAAAGCAAATGTTGTTAGTATTTTCTTTAATTTTATTTCACTGCAAAACCACTAGTTCAAGCAAATACTTATTGTTTTGTTCACAACATCTTAATATCTCATGTCCTGGAAACTATTCTTATATATTAAAAAGAAAACAAAATACTTAAGTTTTTAAAAATAACACCTCTAGTCAAGTGGGTGCTAAAATGATTTTACAATTCGTATGGAGAAATTACACTACACGCGCACAAACTTCAATAACACTAGTTAACAGCCGACATTTTTCAGGGTTACAAATAACCAATTTTTTTTTTGTAAAAAGTTGCACAGATTCAGACAAAAATAGATAACTATTTTAACTTTAACAAATTTAGCTCAGTACACTCGGCTATGCTTCACAGTGTTCTGTTCCCTCCTACTATACCGTACCAGTTTTATCAATCACAAAGGACTACATTACTTACATTTCATCTAGGGATGACTGAGAGGGAGTACTTCCCGACTACGTAGTCCTTTTGATGTTTCTCCCTTTGATACTTTTCGACTTATTCAACGTTCTCCACACTAGCGTTTTTTTTCGACTTCTTCGGTTAATACGAGAATTTTTGACTTTTATCTAGATTCTCCATGTTTCTTGATACAATAAATCAAATTCATCGACTTTTTCGCTACAATTCGATTCCTTTTTACCATTATTAACATTTCAATATTTTTCGATAATATTTTATTATATCTGATTTTTTGACTTCTTCTATACTTGTTGACTTTTTTTTTATCTTTTCGAATACTTATTATACTTATTATTCTCTATGATACACAAAATTGAAGTTTGTATCATAAAGCTTCCTGTACCAAAGAGTAAAATCTACGGCGAAGAAAGGATTCTATTTTTTTTCGAAATTACAAAAATAATTTTGTACATTTATTATTGTAAAGGGTATATATCGTAATGCAGCAGTATATATAAACTGATTCTACTCATTCATTTTAATATACACTGAAAAAACGATTTATTTGAATATAACAAATGTAAATATCATATGAAGCAATTAAATATTTGATTGAGTCAAACATGAAATGCTGCAATCAACACTTGCTTTAACTCATACAATATGTTTGAATCAAATAAATATTTGAATGCTCTTATGAAATATACTGTTGTTATATTCAAACAAATCGTTTTCACAGTGTACTTCTTTGATTATTATTGATCTTTAATTTTGTGGAGCAATTTATGGTAATAATAAAAGATTACTATATTACGAAGCTTTTATGGCCTTTAGTTATCAAAGGGTTAAAAATCATCCTTAAAGACAACGTCAAGAATGAAATTAAGTATTTTATAACTTTGAATAATAACAACTTGTTGCGGAATATCAGAGTGAATGAGGTCACCGCGGGCCACATGATTTTCTTACCATACTTGTGATTTCGATGCTTCTGATGTTACTGGCTCTAACGTTAAAGCACTTAAGGACCATATGCCAGGCTATGTCGTGCAAAAAAGGCGCAGCATTTTTTCTTAGTTCAACAACTGCCAAGGAAAAAAATGACAAAATGTCAATGCTTCGGCGTTTGATTGATAGTAAGGGAACTTGTGGCTATGGTAAAATTTAACTGTTCGTCTCTACTACCACAGATTTATAAAATTGATTTACCTTGCGGCTTTTCTTTTGCTGTCATTGCATGTAGCATTTGTCGTTGTAAGCGGGGTAATTGAGTTGTTCGATTTCTCCTCTCAAGTTTTAACTTTTTTTATATTCAAATTTTTAAACTTGTCACTGAACTCGTGCAGAATTTTTATTTGTTTTTGTTTCACTCTCTTCTTTTATTATTTTTATTAACATTTTCATTTAGAATAATTTGCTAAAGATTTTTTTTTCACATGTTTTCCAATTTGACTTCAAATTAATTTTTGGTTTGTGTGGTTTTTGTAAGATTTAATCATTAAATATAAATATGTATTCTTTTCTGGAAAGCATAGTGTAATTATAAGACTCAGGGCTTTATTCACAATTATTTATAATAAGTTTGTAAAATGAATTTTCCTCATTGAAACGCTTGTCAAATTCATTATGATTTGTTGCACTAAGTTATAAGGCTTTGTTTTACGCCACCTTTGAGGTTCTTAATTTTTTTTTGACAAAAAACACCTACAAAAAAAATTTCAGCAAAAAAATTTAAATTAAAACAAAGCTTATTATTTAAGTAAACTTTTCATTAGAGGAACCTTTTTTTATGTGGCTGTTCTCTTTCCATGTAATTAAACTTATTATGACATTGTTCCATTCATTCAATTTTGATGGTTAGAAATTAAAAAGGGTTTCATTTAATTTATCCTAAAAATTTAAGTTTTCTTTAAGCCAAGAATTTTTTTCCACAAATACATCAATGACAGCTTGTAAAAAAAAAAGTTTAACCCCAAGCCTGCAGTTTGTACTTGATACAAAAACAATACTCCTTAAAAATAACAGAAGCCGATGGTTTAGATCAGTGATGAGACCTGACCTTTTTTTGAATGTATCAAATTTAGGTATAAAATTTATAAATTGAATGTGGAGCGTATTATAAAATAAGCTATAATTGATGATGGTGACCTCTTCCACCTCCCTACGTGATGACTGGTTTAAATAAGCCTTCTCAAATGTTACCAAATTGTTTTCGAATGTGGAAACGTTTACTTTAATATCTCTTTGTCTAGCGTTTTGAAGCTTAAGCTTGTATGGTAGGTATCACGCCTTCTTTTTGAAAATCGCTAACTTTTCGTTTGATGCTAGACCAAACTGTTTCTTGTACTCGAGTGAAATTTGGTTTTATTACCTTAAATAACACTCTCTCACAGCGTTTTAAAAATTTTGTTTCTATGAAAGGTGCCACGCCTACTAGTAAAAACTCGCCTTATTCTTGTCGTGAGTTTTTCTGTTTTGATTCTATTTCCTTGAACAATTCTCTCAGTAAAGTGCTTTGAAGTGTCCCTCTCGTTAAAATTCGCAACTTCTTGTCCAAAGCTCGGTTATACCACATCAAATGCTTAACTTGTATGTGCGGTCGGCGTGTCCGTAAACCGGTTGCGCCAATTTTCAATCCCGAGAAGCTTGTGTGAAGTGTGTACCGAATTTCCTTGAACTACTTCTGTAATCGTAATATCCACAGATAGACATTCAGAAAGACAGATCGATAGACAGACCTATAGAGGGATATGGCTTATAGACTCAGGTGTTGCCGCTGAACAAGAATATATATACTATTTTATGCCTGCAATGCCCTCTTCTATGCCTAACAACGACTTCAAAAACTTGTCAGGAATTAAGAATTTGAATCGTATGACTTAAGAAAAAAAAAAAAAATACGAAAATATGTAGGAGTTAATCAAGAAGAAGATTCATTTAAAGGTGTAGCCTGAAATGAAAATTAAACCCGTACCACTTGGGTAGCAAGCGCAGTACAATACCACTGCAGCACATGGTTGTAAAATAAAGTCCTACGAATGAATATTCTGAAAAAGGTACCGTTTTCATGAAAATGCCATCACTGCCATGGAATTCTCAGATAACCATTTTGTTGCTGCGATTGCTTTTGTTGCCGTTTTTGCTGAAAAGCATTTTCAAGAAAGAATTCCAAGAAAAGCGACTGAAAATAAATGAAACCTTCTTCAAGCTTTGTTCTTTTTATCCTCATTCTTCTTCTCTAGATACTAAAAATGTGAAAAATTTAACCGCAACAGCAGAAAAATTTGCCGACAGGGGATTTATTTGATAACTTTAAGCACTTGAATTTTTCCGAAACAATATAAAAAAGGGTACCTATTCTTTTCTAAATTGTTTGGTTATTTAATCAAGTTTTTTTTTGCTGAACAGAAGCATTAACTGAAGCATTAACTTATGGCAGTTGCAAAAATTTGTGTATCATTCTTTATTTTATGTGCAGTAAAAAATAAATCCAAAATACACTGAGAAATTTTTATGACCGCTTAAATATTGATTGCGTTTGGGCGTTGAGTGCCTGCCGGTACTCGAAATGTCACAAGCACAGCATGTGCTAAAGCAGAAGTTGAAATAGTGAATATACGTATGTATGTATGTACATTTATTAAATACATGTGTATTAGGGTGGGTCAAATTGTGTAGAAGAAATTTGATCGAGCTGGGCTGATTTTAAAATAAATTACAATAAAGACTGAAAGAAATATTCGAAACATACAACTTTCAACCAATTTCGTATTTCTGGTTTTACAACTTAGCAAATACTAAATCTTTATAATTTGGCTTTAAAAAAATTGTTATCTTTTATCATTAAAATTATATCAAGTTTAATAATTTAATGCATTTCTACAGGAGCTCCAGGCCTTTTGCAATTTATTCCATGTTTTTGATAAATTTGTGTGCAACGGGGCGTATGAGTGACATTTAATTTTTCGTATGGAAGTTAAGTTATTCATCCGTCACCGTAAACGTTTACCAAATATGTAGAAAGTAATTTTTAAAGGATCACAACTTTTGCAAAAATTATTGCAAATGAATACGGGTACCATTTTGTTTACGGTATGCAAAGCTGATTTGAAAAAAAAGATTACTGGGTTATGTCTATGTGCACTGAGGGAAAAGTAAAACGATTTTTTCTTTGCTGATTTCTTGTGATTTAAATTGGAGATTATAGAATCAAACCAGAATTAAAATATGATAATTATCTTCGCATTATCTTGAAATTCTTTTCGTAATATGAATACCAGGAATCATTCATTTAAAAGTTCACAATGAGATATAATTATTTTAACTCAAGTGGGAGAGCTTTATTTTAGCCAAAAAGTTTTCTTTGGAAGATTTAGGGGATTAAAAGCAGATGGGTGTATTGACGATTTATTAAAAAACTAAATGTGTAGGCGACTACAAAAAAGAAATCAGCAAAGGATGTGGATAATTTTTTTTTCGACAGTGGAAACAAAACAGATGCTACAGGTGGGTTGCCTTTGCTGATGCTCAAATTTAATTTAAAATATTTCTCATCAATTGCTGCAAAAATTGCTTCTTCTGATGTCAACAATTCATGTTCTATCAAATTCCTTATTATGTACAATTCTTTGGAATGGATTTAATTAATAATATGCATTTCAATTCCTGTTTACGATGGAGTTGATTTCAAATTTCAATTCTCTGAAATAAAATTAAAATTTTCCAAATCAAAGTTTTGATACTTGGAATGGATGCGACAAAGAATTCAATTCTTATTGCAATGAAATTGAAAATCTCGGTTCCAGCTCTTTGACAAATTTATTTCCCAATAAAATGCTTCCCATCCAGCTCTGTTTGTGTGTGCTTGACCTTTAATCCACGCATAAATCGACCAATACTCTCCCATGTGAAAGGAACATGTTGTCAGTAAATGTAAACGCTTCTTTGAATGACAGTTTATTTTCAGCACTGCAAACATGCTGTGTGTGCAGAAAAAGGCGGTCATATAAAGGCTCTCCAGGACAACAAAAAATTTTATTTACATACTACGTATAGTATGTATGAAGTGTGTATGTCATATGTAGATGTTTGATGTCATCGCTGCATTTCATTGTATGTACTCATAAATATTAAACAAAAAATCTGGCTTTTGTATGCAAATGAAATTGCTTTTTACAAAGTTCAAAGAAGCAGTGTTCTGCGAATGAAATATTTTCGTTTGAAAGCACACCACCAATTCGATGAATCCATACAATAAAGCAAAATTTAAACTTTAACTCTTCATATTTGAAAAACTATATTGACTAAGTTCAATAAATCGTTTTAATTCAAAACTTTTAACGTTAATATTTCAAAACTAAGCTCGTAGCAGAAAGTTTGACTTAATAATTAATATATATTTATATACAAAAGGTGCCACGCCCATTTATTCCATATCACCAGTCTGTATCAATGGTGTTTCTAGGTATCCACCTGGGCAATAATAATTTCCCGCCTGCAGCGCCATCCCTCTTGAATGACTCTTAGTAATATGTGAGCTATTATGAAAAAAAGTGCAAAACGTTGTCCGGAACGGTTTTTGAGCACGTGTATTAAAGTTATTAACAATATTTTATGACAACGATATTCTTAGAATGGTCTGTATCAAACACATGCAAAACACTATGGACATATATTGTGCACTTTTTTTTGACAATCACCCATGTACAAAAAGACTAACACTTTATTCGTTAATCAGTTCGGAAAACCACAGAAATTGAATTAAAGAAACTTAATATTTTTGTATACATCACTGGTTGAACTCTTTTAATTAAATTTTGTTTTACGTGCAAAATCCTACAATGAACTTGAGTTTAATTTGAACCACATCCAAGAGGCAAATAGCCCGATATTAACTTTATAGTCTGCTGAAAATTGACAGCAAAATAATTTGCATAATTTCAATTTGGCGGTTTTGGAACAAACGCCCACATGGCAGCATAAATAGCAGCAACGAGTACCATAAGAAACGCAACAATTTTACATAATAGTGGAAAATTTCTATTAAAAATCTGAAATTCGTGCGAAATAAATTTATGTGGTTGCTTGTGTTGCTGTTGCTATAATAACATTGTAGTTAGGATGCTTTTGGAACGAGCCAAATGCAAAATAAAATCAAAACATAATAATGAAGTATAAATTTAGAACTTTCAGTTAAACTCCCCTACTAATACAAGCAAATTTAATAGAAACTTTAGTTATCCTTTTAAATACATACATACATATATTGCAAGGAAAGCGTAAATGTCAACAAAAATATGCATCAAATGAATGGTAATTTCCTCAAAATCAACAGTTTACAAGTAGAAGAACTTCAGGTATTGGATTCATATTTAGGAATTCAAATGAGTGCATTACATTATAATAAATAGTACCAGGAGGCCGACCAAAGATCTGTTTTTCGTTTTGACGGTGAAAAAGTGGAAAAAATATTCAACATGTCGAAAATAGTTGATTGGGTTGAATAAGTCGAAAAAATGTGGAAAGTAGTTGAAAAGTTGAACGAGGTTGAGAAAAGATGAAAAATATGGAAAATATTGAAAAAAGTTAAGAGATATTAAACATGTCAAAAAAGTATGGAAAATGTTGCAAAAAAAAAAAAAAAAAAATGGAAAGGGTTGAAAAAGTTGAAAGAGGTTGAACATTTATTGAAAATGATGAAAAAGTTGAAAGAGTCGAAAAGTCTTTGCACAAGAAAGTTTGGACTGAAGATATCTCTATTTTGTTTCCGAACCGAAGACTTTTTTGATGTTTTACTAGGACACCAACGGTTTTTTCCTGGCAACCCATACATTCAAATTCCTTATATACATAGGAATATACTAGGAGAATATTTGGCCACCGATTACACCAAAAATTTTCCGCTGCGATGGATTTTCCAGCTTGATAGTGGCCCAAAACATTGATCTGCACTTGTCAAATCTTGGCTGGACACACAATTCTCCAGGGTTCTGAAGTGGCGATCACAAAGTTCCGACTTAAATTCTATAGAGAACTTGTGACGCATAATCAAACGAGTCGTAGCAGCACGAAAACCTGCGAGAAAAGCAGCTTGTGACAAGTTAATCAAGAGAAGTGGCATAAAATTACTCTAGACCAATGTGCACGCCTGGTAGACAGCATGCCAAACCGATTCTCAACATTTACGAAACAAAAAAATTCTCCTATTTATTATTAAGCTAAACTAATAAAAAAAAAAAATGGGACTCACACCAAAAATTCAACAATTTCAATTACTTCCTTTCAGATGACTTAATTATATGAGCACACTATATATATATGACCTTTATTGACGTTTTTGCATTTTTCGTCAAAAAACCAAGGTTTTTTTTTGCTGTAAATTGATGCTTACATAGCAGGATTATAAAAACTAAAAATATAAGAATCAGAAAAAAGTAATAAATAAATTTTAACAAAAATGTTACGTAGCATACGAATGATATAAATTATGTGAGCAGAAGTACATTGTATATGTACCACTTCTCATTCATCTGTTTCGAATAGTTTATGGGATATGATGAAATAGATGTTTCTCTTATTTGAGGAGGGGGGATGGCAATGCTAATTTTTTCTAAGCCAAACTATCCGAAAAGCCTTCCACATACCATAAGAGACATATGTATGTTCTACATCCATCAGTGTCAAATTGTTGCTGAGATTCACTTATCTCATAAATCAGATGTGATATGGAAAAATTGACGTCAGATTTGTATACAGCGTTAAAACTGCCTAGGTTTAAAAAAATTATTGATACTTAAAATATAAATTAAAAAAAAAAAAAAAAGATGGATTTTCAAAATTAATTTCAATTTAAATATAATAGAAAAACATATTTATCTCTTATCTTTAAATTGTTCTTCAGAACACTTTTTAGAGCATCCTTCTGAAAAAAAAATGTTTACACTATTACCTATCATGAAAAATATACCATTTCTTAAAACCTACAGTCGATGAGTCAGCGAATGTATGCTGATTACGGGAGCACTCCTGTCTGAAGAGTTGGTTGGTCTTGTGTTTGCCTCAATTATAAGGCAACATTACTTTTTATAGTCTACAATGCCAGTTATTTTTTATAAATTTTCTTCATTTCTACTGGTGGAATTTAAGATTTTTTTAAATTATATATAAATAGAAAATTCCATAAAAAGCATTAAATCTACAAGAAGAACGCAACACAAACCTCATATGCAAAATCAAACCCGATGTTATTTTTAGTATAATTTCAAAGTAACTACTCAAGATGATGACGATAATTTATTTACTATAAATTACGTATTTTGAAGTAATAAACACAATTTTGCCACACTGAATCTCTGTTGAGAAATTGAAAATAGATTCATTCTTCATATTTGGCTTAACAACCCCACTTGGGAATTTAATTATGGCAATAATTTTCTCTTTCGTTTTCTGAACGCATATTTGCAATACTGAGAATTTTTTCATAGCAACATAAGGGTTCTTTTTTCACTGTTACCCGATAATCAACACTTTTGCTCTAAAGTGCAATCGAGTAAAAAATAGATACGCATCTGAAAGTGGAATGGATAAATTCCAGAGATAAATGAATTTGTTTAACTAATTAATTAATTTAATTAGCTAGTTGCGTTCATAACGTAGCATAAAATATGCATGTTAATTTAATTGTCAGAAATATTCATGAAAAAATGTTATTTTCATTTCGTGTTTTTTTTTCTGTATATTTTCAGATGGTGGGCGGCAATGGACATGAATATCATTTTAAGCACAGAACTTTACCGCATGCAAGGTCGAGAAGAAGCATCTCGCATACGCGAATACTGAAGAGCCATCCTTGGGTGAGTATTTTTAGTTGGAAATTTGGTTACTCTGTTGGACATTGAGCCAAATGAGATTATCGAAGTAGCAAAATTGTACTGGTGCATATAAAGATTTAATTGCAGTAAATGTATTACGGTCCAGTCCTATTAGCGAGATTTTCGTTTAACAAAAAAAAAAGTTGGTGAGTGAAAGCATACGCGGCGTGATGTGTAAATCTAATAATGTGTCGTTGTGTTGATATAGAAATTGTTGGAAAAGCCGCAAAATTTAAAAAAAAAGTTAGAAATATGTACTCATAGTTGAAAAAGTGTAAAATGTAACATTTACGTGCGCGTTGCATTAAATACTGTCAGCGTTAATTTTCATCCAGCATCCAAACAAAAAAAAAAAAGTGTTTCAAGAGTTACTTTAAAATATATGTAATGGTCGGGAAGGATCTTTACAATAATCCATGGTTTCGGAAAAAATGTTTCAATTTATACTAGTTGCCTGGAAATTTTTTAAAAAATTTTACAATTATTCAGACTAGTAAAAATCCAAAAATTTTTTGACTCAAAACTACCCTTCTCAGAACATATAAGGACTGTCCAAGAAAAAACTTACGTTTTTGTTTTTTAAGATTATACTCTACTTGATATTTTTATAAGTCTTAAGAGACACAATATTTGTTCGACATAAAGTGACGTTTGATATAATGTATAATACTTGAAGATACAGTGGACCCCGCTTAATAGATCCCCGGTTAGCTGAATTCCCCGGATTACTGGTCTAAAAAAAACCCAATGAAATTTTCCTCATTTGAACTATGTATATAAATCCCATGTTAAATGATTCCCGCTTATTTGATTTCCCCTTTTAAATAACCAGAAAAAATATTTTCCAAGTTAAAAATACATGAAAAAGTCCCCTTTTAAGAGATCAACCATGTTAGAAGCAACATTGAAATAAAGTTTAACAATGAAAGATTGACAGTTTAAAATCGTTTGATGACAGTAGCGATCTTTCATTGTTTAATAGGTGTCATAAATACATATTATATTGGAGTCAAAAATGTTGTTTCTTGATACTCTCAAGTTTCAGAGGATGCACAATTCAAAATTTGAAAAAAAACTTTTTTTTTTCTTAATATTTTTTCAATTCAATTCAATTCAATTCATTTTATTTCATTTTTCAGTACATAAGAATATAATTCTTATAAGCGGAGTCTTTAAAATGGTCCTTTTTTTTAAGCATATGTATTTAATTAATTTTGTTATTTTGCTAGGGCATTGTGCCATCCGAAAAGTTCTGACTTTTTTTTTTAGTAAATAAAAACATTTAATGAGGTAAAAAATTTTGTACTAATTTTTTGCGTTGAATATACATGAATATACTTATTTTGCGTTTCAAAAATCTGACAATCCTATCTTGAGGTAAGGTCAGTAAAATAAATTTTTTTTTCTTCGCTTAATTGACTAAGTCGATCAATTATCCGGGATTCTTTTAAATGATCCGTTGGATCAAATAAGCGGGCCCCTCTTTATTGATTCCCCGGTTAATAAATCCAAATTTTTTGCGCAGTTAAAAGATCGATTAAGCGGGGTCCACTGTAGCAATTTTAACGACAAAGATATCTAGCAAGCAAGAAAAAGTCCGCGATTTGATTTTGTCCACATACCTGCAAAATTCAGAATTAAATTATTCAGCTATAGCAAAAATAGTTGGTGCATCAGATAAAACTGTCTATACGGTTGTTTCAAAATGTAAGAAGGGTCTACCTGTTTGCCCAAAAAAAGATTCAGGCAGAATTTTCTAACCCAAAGGTAGCGGCAAAGTTGAAGCGCCTTTTTAGGCAGAATCCCAACACCTCAGTGCGAGATATGACGGCTAGAGCGGGGACATAAAAATCTACTGTACAAACGATAAAGGAGAAGAGTAAGCTGAAGACATATAGAGTTCAAAAAGTACCAAACCGTTCTGATGAAATGCAGTTGATGGCTCAGATCCAACACGAAAATTGTATGAAAGGTACCTGACTAAATTTGATTGCTGTGTTATGGACGACGAAACTTACGTTAAAGCAGATTTTAAGCAGCTACCTGGGCACGAATATTATACATCACCGAAAAAGAGGCATGCATGCATTCTACCATTTATTCGTTCACATGAGGGTACCGTGATGTTCTGGCCTGATTAAGCAACCTCTCATTACTATAAAGCAGTGTAAGCCAAAACGTTGCTCGCGAGTAACTTCAAAACGCAAGCGTGTATGTATACATATTGCGTCATAGCGAAATACGATTCATTATGCCACGAGAACTCATGCTAGCAACAACACGTCCCTTGGCTGTTTTTTTTTTGTGTTTACATGGTAAAAATAAATTATTAAAAATGTTTCAATTAGATTGGGAGCTAAATTTGTTTGTTCTCTAAATGCAAAAAAAGAAGTACAATGTTTGCTGTGCGATCATAGTACAGCTACAATTAGTAAATCCAATACTTAGAGACATTATATTTTATTTCATCGAGATTTTGAACAATATCTAGGGGAAATACGAAATAAAAAATAAATCAAATCTTTTTATGTTCTTTCCTAATTTCTCCTGGTGTAGTTCATGCACACATTGATAGCATGCATAGCGTTGGTAAAATGCTTTTGTGTAGGCTTGGCTTACAGTGCTATAAAGCTACGATGGAATGGTATGCAAGTAAAAAGATCAATTTTGTATCAAAAAATGTGCCCAACTGCCCAGAGCTTCGCCCAATTAAAAGATATTGGGCTATAATGAAAAGAGATCTTCGAAAGAGGGACCAGACTGCAAAAAATTAACAAGACTCCACACTTAAGAGGAAAAAATCGTACCGTACTGTCGATGAAATAACTGTGCAAAATTTAATGAAGGGCCTTAAGAAAAAATTAAGAAATTTTTATAGAAAAAAAAATTGTTAAGTAGTTTTTAGTTATTTATATTTTGAACACTAGTCATTATTAATAAAAAAAGAAAAAGGATTAAAGAATTTATTGGGAATTTCTTATAACTGAAAAACAAACCGTAAGTTTTTTTCTGGGACAGTCCTTACATCGAATATCAGTACAGACAGTTCAAAATTTCAGCACTAAAATTTTACTTTCTAGCGATCAGAACAAGAATCGCTCATCGAAAACTTTTCTTTTAATTTTGTTTTTAAATTAATTTTTTTTTTCAAAAACCTTTCTGAAAACTTTCCGCTCATAAAAAAAATTATATTTATGGGTCGTTGAAACGTTAAAATATTTATTTTTCATTTTTTCAATTTGTGTTTCCTTATACTTCAAGAAATTGCCAATCCAAATGTTGAGCAAATCAACTGACTTTTTGGCAGTACATATTTGTTTTTCAAAATAAGATAAATTTTTGAGGGAGTTTTACGAAATTAATTAAGTTTCAACGTCTCCAAAAGTGCAATATAAATTATTTTTAAGTTTCATTAATTTTAGTTTTGATGGAATAGAGCAAAGCAGAATTCGTAGAAATCACATTGAGTCATTGTGGACATCTTATTACCATAGCAATCTCCGTTTGTGGTTTTGAATTTCATTGGCTTTGACCGCAAAATGCAATTAAATCTGCAGAGAATTGTCATGTGAAGTTGCTATTTTGAGCTTTTGTTTGTACAGAAAGAGTGATGTAATGAATAGAGTGTATCTTACACTAGAGCGTAGCGATTTAAAAATTATTTACGAACTTGCATGTTTACTAATATTTTTTAATATAATTTAAAAATTTTCAATCCTTCTTTCGAGGTCTTTAGACCGACGATTTTTTTCTTAAATAATTTTTTTTTGGTTCGAAATTTTTAAACTGGACTTATAAGCTTCAAAAAATTTTCCCATGAAATTTCAAAAACAAAAACTTTTTACATCAGCGTGAGTCGCATTCAATAAAATGCACAATATGATTTGGTGTTGCATCCGAAAGAGTTATTGGTCTAGGTCTTAGGATTATTATGGAAAATGTCCTTAAATGAGCTCGTTCGCGTTGTGCTCAAATTCAAAGACAGAATTTTCCACAACTACCGTGCAATAAATTCTAAATAAAATGTTTTATTTCTTAGAAAAGAATTATTTTTAATTCTAAGTAAAAATGTTATGAATTATTCAGGAAAATGCGTGACTTATGCAAGTGCCACCTCTGAGATGTAACATTTTCAAACAGCAAGATATTTATGTTTTATTACATTTTTCCTTGAAATGGCTGAAAAGTCTGTAAGTGCTATTGGTTTCTTGCTGCTTTACGGCAAACAAATTTTACTGAAGTGATTTGAAGACAAGTTTTCGAATGAATCAATAATAACACTACTCGACAAGTTTTTGCAAAATATTATTGCGGCAAATAAAAACCACCATACCTATAGGAAAATTTCCCGCTGAATCCGAAAATCATAGTTGTTTTGCTAGATCAGGTCTGGTTTTTGAGATAAAGGGCAAAAACCAAAACCATGCACTGTCCCGGGAGGTAACACCATATAGGCTTGTTTAAAAACGTCATGATCATGATTTTCGGATTCAGCGGGAAATTTCTTTATAGGAAAAGTGGTTTTTATTTACCGCAATTTTTCTTGTCGAGTAGTGTTATAAGATTTCAATTGAAAACAAAAACCACAGAGACGCGGAAATTAAACAGACGAAAAACAAACAAGTCGATTTTGCTTGACATCTTCTATAAAAGCAAATTCTTGAAAAAGCTACTAACCCACAGCTAAAATGAAGGTTCAGTTTCGATGTGACACCTTCAATACAATGGACAAATTTCGAATGCTACATTGGGACGCTTTTAATTAAATGTTGCTAAACTTGGCATAGCAATATTTGGTGACATAAGCAACCATTAGGGAGAAAAGTGTGCGCTTGGACTTGTGGTAGTGGGACTTTTTGAGCAATAAGCAAATTATAACTATGTTTTCGGAGGATATTAAAATGCGGTTAGTAATCAAATGAAGTAGGCAATTTATTGAAACAAAACGGCAGTGGGCGCTTTAATACAAGAAACAAATTTGTTTATTAAACTTTCTACTACTTATATTGAAAACAAACCGCAATTGAAAATTGTCTTTGCGGTACTGCAGTCATTTTGAATACAATATCCTGTGTTCCTAAAATTTTTAAGTTTGTATGGCAGGCAAAAACAATAAAACTCGAATAGATTCTTTAAAAGTTCCATTAAATCTAATGTTATTTAAAAAAGAATCAACATAGTAAGCGATTCACACTGGCATCGAAATCGGCAGTTTTCATTCATCGCGATATAAGAAATTGGCATTATCGCATTGGCATTATCGATATCATTGCATTTCGTTTGACGTTAGCTGATTTCTTTTTGTTTGACATTAGCCGCTTCAAAATAACCTGTAAAGTGAGAATTTATATTTTATATAAATCCTTACATCGCGTTGAGATTTAATTTCACAATTGCTTATTTTTACGACTGTTTACTTGTTTCCTTTGATTTAATAGCATTTCGATGATGAATTTTTGACATAAAAAGGGAAATGGAATAGCGCTGACAATCCATTCACAATATTACGCGATAACGAGCAAAAACGAGTAGATTTAAAAGAAATTGAGATGCGAAATAACTTGGTTTAACGTTAAATTTTTTGGAAAATAACTCGGGGATGGCAAAATCTAAATTAGTAGAACAATGCAGGAGGGAACTAGTTAGACTGAAGCGTCTGCTCGTTAGCTCTCATAACTTGCAGGTGACAGGAACATTGAGAGTAAAGAAAAGGCTAATGAATTAGCAAGGCATGGTTCCTCTGTTGACGAAACCGGGAAAAGGCATTCGCACTTTAACTTTCCAAGGCTGGAAAAAAATTGACCAAAGTGTTGTTTTTTTATCCAAAAAGTCCAATATGCCAAATATTATGCAATCCGAACATGTCATTTTATTGTGAAATGGGCAATAAGAAAGTTTGAAGCTTGGTTTTACTTTCCATTTAATAGTCTCCCCTTGAAATTTTATTTAACTATTTCTTTCAACAAGTTTTTGAAACTAAACAACCTTAGTTTACGGTCTTTGTGGAGTGCTAACTATTTGTAATATCAGCAACTATGTTTTCTTCGATGCTGTGGTGCACTCTGAATTTCTTCCTAAAGAGCAAATGCTAAATAAGGACTACTATTTTTAGTTTAATAAAAAAAAATGTCAGTTCAGTTTAGTTAACACATGAGTAAAATCACTAATTAAGCATTTAATTATTGACAATTAAAAACAAATATGTCATGTTTAAATTTTAATTTGACTAACTGTTACAGGAATGTTTTCTATTAGTTTTTAGTACAATTAAATTGTAAATATGAAACAAACAACATGGGTGTCATGTCCATAAGTAACGTAACCGAAAACCCTTTTATTCGCCCTTGACATAATGACCAACCCAGTACAGTTGCCTCTATGTGGTGTAACTGAAGTAGAACTTGTATTTGGTCAAGTTGTTGCTAACGTTAATTTGCCAGTTCAGTATTTGTGTCATGTTTTTCTTTTTTTTACTACACTGTTGCTGTGTGGCATCATTGTTGTACATTTTCTTTTATCACTAAGTTGACATTTTCAATTAAATGCAAAATGTTTTAAAGCTAAAAAACAAGTGAAGATTTTAAAGTCCATTTAAATCTGCCTTCGGTGTAAATGATCTGCCCAAATTGTATATTTAAGGTAACAAGGTTGATGTGTGGGATGAGAGTGGGTTGAGTATTTACACATAAATTGTTATAAGCATTTTTATGTACCAGCAAGTTTTGTACAAAAGGCTGCAATTAACTTTTACCGTATACCTTAAAGTTGGTTAGAAGCGGTATAACTGCAAACACGCTTGTTATATTAAAGCGTTTTTTTCTAATCTCACCTTCACTATCAGCCCACATGAACCGTAGCTTATACATAAATTTGCCTAATTTAACCATAAAAAGTTGTAAATTACTTAATTTGTTAAAAAAAATTAAGTTTTAAATTGGGTCGAAATTGAAACTATAAAAAAAGTTTGCTATATAAAAAGCACAAGTAAATTAGTGAAATCAGAGAAATCTGACTCTTATTTACTTATACTAGTTGTTTCCCGCGGCTTTATACAGGTAGCCCCCTTCCTGTTTTAAATGTTACCATTTTAAAATTGCAATAATTTTTATTTTTGTATAGCCCTGATTTTCTGCTGTATTTTTTTTGTTTTGAAGTTTTTAAAACAATCACGAATTCTCAAAAAAAAAAACCATGAAGGTAAATGAAGAAAGATATCAAATATCAATATTAAAGTCTATGCATGTTCCTTGAAGATATTTCTCTCCAAGTGGATAGATTCACATTGCTAGGGAACGAAATGTTGTTGTTCGCTTGAAAACGCTGCGTAAAAGAGGAGAATAGGTATGTGAAAATAAAATAATTAAGACTACAATAATTTGTTTATAAACGAAAGTTTGCTGGTTATCTTATGGCATTAGTCCGAAAAGCTTTTACTCACTCTTTGATTCTGAGTTGAAGATCTAGCGTTAGGAGTAAATTTGCTAAAGTCCAAAAGTGAACATTTCAACATCACCCCAATTCCCTGGAGAACTCTACAAGCTACAGTGGTGGATACACACAAATATCATGTAAAAATCAAAAATTTAAATAGAGCCACCTTATAAAACTATGCCGCGTCGAAGCACATCAGCGTAGGCAAAATGCAAAACTGTTGGTCATTGCCTGTAATAAGAAATTACTAGGGTACCGTCACAAATTCATATCAATTTTCTTATTTATATTGTTATATTCCATGTGACGTAGGCAAACAAATCTTGTACAGAATATGTGTCGTTACCTTAATATAGAAAGGCCCTAACTAACATTTTTTCCAAAATCGATTTTTTTTTAGAGTTCGGTAGGCCACCCACTAATACACTATTGATAAAAATGTGTGTGCTACGATTGAAAATAAAGCATTTACAACCAAATAAAAAAAAAAAAACAAATTCATTTCAATACTACGAAACATAAATTTTAATTAAGTTTTTTCGTTTGTAAAGAAACAAAAATGTTAGTTTGGGCCTTTCCTTAAAGTATGCAAAATTTTCTAATACTCAATATTTCAGAAACTATTGTGGTTAAATAAATAAAACAGACTTAAGTTAAGTTTTTCTACAAACTGATAAGTATTTTAAAGTTATAGTCCTAAGATAATGTAAGTTACTGGTAAACAAATTTAATGGACAGCTGCATAAGCTGTAACCCCTATATTGTCTGTTGATTAATTCAAATTTTACGGTTTTTTATTTTTCTCGACAGGTTCGTACTGCTGTACAACAGCCTGGCTTCAAGCGTGTAAAACGCGGTCTACGTCCCGCTGTACCAGCCATACATGGTCTGCCGTTCGCTTCTACAAACGCTGAGCCTGCAAGTACGTTGGGCATTGAACCGACTGATCCATACTTTCCACTCCAGTGGTATCTCAAAAATACCGGACAGAATGGTGGCAAAGTGCGTTTGGATTTAAACGTGCAGGCAGCTTGGGATCAGGGTATAACAGGCAAAAATGTGACAACAGCAATAATGGACGATGGTAAGTTGAGCTGGATTGAAGTGGGACGCAGTTTTTAGTTTTTGTTAATTAAAATTTTATAATTTTCTTTTTCCTGTAGGTGTTGATTACATGCATCCTGATTTGAAATTTAATTACGTAAGTTGATTTTGTGATAATGGATCTGTTTTATTAATTTTTCTTTTTTCAAATGTAACAAAATATTAAATTAATTGAAAAATATATGTATGTATTGGTAAGGGTGGGAGCACATAGATAAAGTTTTCATTATAAAAATTACATTTCTTATCTTAGTAAAGTGTCCTTACGTCGCTGTAAATAGTGTAGTGAGAAGCATTCAGTAAAGTAATTGCTTTAAGGATTAGCAAAACTTTTCCTTATCCTGCGTGTGTTGCCACGTGTAAAAGTGTTCTTTGCGTTTGTTTGCTGTTAGTTTTTGAAACTTTTTCCTTGTGCCAGACTGGCAATGTTGATGTTAGGTGGTAGCTTATAACTTATATTAAAATCATATTATGAAGTGCTTACAGTTTCAGTATAAATATCCTTTGAGAGTCTTTGATATAAGGGATTATTACTTTGCATATAATAAAGTTAATATAATTAAATTGCCATCGATAAATTTGCATTTTGCCTTTGCTCATTAGACATTTGTTTGTCTGATGCAAATTAAACTGCAGATTTTAATTAGGATATGAATTTAAAAAACCAACGTCAAGTCCATAAGGAAAAGAAGGATTTATTTGAAAAAAACAAAAATATTTTTTTGAAAAAGGTCGGGATAAGGTCGAAAAATAATATAATAATATATAATATTTGATATAAAAAGCATAATGAATGAATGAATGAAAAGGGTCTTCTAATCTCACAATTTACATTTCACATAATAGTTCTTATACATTTATAAGAACTATAACTACGTTGTTTAAAAGCTTGGATTTCGCTGAACGAGCCGTAATTCTTAAGTTGGTGTACTACTGTAAATTTTTTGACATTTCAATCATCAGCCCAATTCGTTCACCTGCTAAAAATTTTTATTATACTATTTAAATTGAAGTCTTGTACTTGTACTTTGAGAAAATATTTGGGTTTGAAAATCAATTATCCTGTTCGATATAAAGAATTACCATGATCATAAAAAGTCAACATTAGCGGTAGAAAAAGAGCTTCGATATGGAGTGTTTTTCGGTCGATTTGTTTCTTATGAAAAATATATTTCTTCATTTTATATTATTTCTGAAGTGAGTTAAAAATTTATATAAATATTTTTTTTTGAGTTGATTGGATTTCGTTTTTTTTTGCGAAATTTCAGCAAGCAGCATTTGAGTCATAAAAATAAGTCAACAGCAATGTTTTTCAACGCATAACAATTGTAACCACACGCTGCTACACACACAATATACTGATGTTGTGCCTAAAAGGATACCATAGGTCACGTGCAACAACTCGTAACTACACTTGCGTCCCCATTTTGTGGCTTGCATTGCAACCGATACACATTACCACATAGATTTTTTAATTGAAAAATAACGGAGTGCGAAATGCAATGCAACAATCTGGGCTTTATGTGGTTGTTCTTTTAAGTAACGATTTTTATTTTTTTTTTATCACAATATTTTTTTAATTAAGCTCTTTCACAATAATTGTTGAATATCTAGTCATATGTTTCAATCTTTTAACTTTCATTGAAAATTAATTAAATTAAATGACATCGTTTAACCAGTAGGCGACTTAACCCCATACCAATGACAATGTTTACGAAACAGTTCTATAATTTAAAAATAAAAAAAATAACTTCCTAATAATACTATAATAGACTGAAACTGATTTTGAATTCTATTCCCTTTGACTTACACTAACATTGACAGACTTCGAGCATTAATAACTTCGACTGTATTGACTACAATGATAACTGAATTCGACTATGACAGATTTTTACTTTGAATGACTTCGACTGTGGCTGACTTCGACTTTGAATGACTTCGACTGTAGCTGACTCTGATTTACTCGTACTTGAACTTTAATTGACTTCCATTGATTCTGACATCAACTGGAAGTGACTTTGTTTGTGATTGAGTTAGTCTGTAATTGACTTAGGTTTTGAATGAATTTAATTCAGTCAATGACTGACTTTTTTTGAATGGCTGTAACTAACACTAATCTTGACTGGAAATAATTTCGACTGTATTTGTCTCTGAATGACTTTGACTGATTTCAGCTTTGATTGATTTTGACTCTGAATAACTTCGACTGTGACTAAATTAAGCTCTAATAACTTTATTTAACTATGAATGAACTTAACTCTGATTTGGTCGAACGTCAACCTTTACTGACTTCTGACAGTCACTAACTTTGACTATGAATAATTTCGACGTGACCGAACTCGACTCTGATTTACTTCGACTATGACTGTCTTCAACTCTGAATAACATCCAATATGATAGACATTGGCCAGAACTAACTTTGAATGTAGTTGTCTTTAACGGTAGCTAATTATGACAGTGACGGACTTTTGCGTTAAACAGAATTCCGCCAGCAGTAAAACGCTGTCTAAATTACAACACACTTGACCGAATAAAATTGCGGCGTACGTTTTAAAGCCGCTACCGCTGACGGTAGAATTAGATTTAATTTTAATTTTACCGTTGCGGCAGACTTATCAGTGTTGTATTTCTAATCATTTTGTTTCAATTTATTAACTTCAGTTTGTAGCGTCAATTTGAAGTGAGTAAAAAGCCGTCGTACGTCGTAATTCTGCTCATCCGAACGGATTTTACGACGGTTTTACCGTATTTTAGGCTTGCGGTATTTACGTCAACCGCTGGAATTCTGTTTATCGCATTTGAAGTACTTCGACTATGACTATCTACCAGGGATGCCAAGTGGTCAAGATTGACCCGGCCAAGCCCGAAACTTCATGTCAAGGTAGGAATTCAAAAATTTCTCATGTACTTCAAATTTTGGTTTATTGAGCAATAAAACAAAAAAAAAAACATCAACGTTTTCCCAAAACAATCTTTACTTTTTCTCATTTGAGAGAAAAATTATTTTTTTTAAGAAGGCCGGGAATTGCTACTATACGGCTTGGTAACGATGCTACCATATATACGATTCCTTCTAACTTGAAATAAATGACTTACTTCGATTGAGATCAACTTAATCTTGTGTATAAAAATTCACGCAAGATGTAATTGTAACTGCCAAACCTTCATTATTTTTAAAATATTGCTCAGCAATGAAAACGCGTTATTCTTTCGGTTAGCCCTCCATTTTTAATAACCATGAACTATCAGCTGTCACCGTCTTTTTTTTTCAAGTACAACTTTTTACCGCAAAAACGGTGCGAAATTCAAATCTTGTGTGAATTTTGTTTTGAAATAGTTGGTCCCTATAGTTATGTCATCAGTGTACGTGCTATCTTTTCTTGGCTTCAGTGCTGTCAAATTAAAATTAAATTTTTTTTTTACCCACAATTGTGGTCGTAAGGTTCATTCTCAAATTGCAATTTGACAAATAACTGTTATAATATTATCAAATCATGGTGGATAGTATCCACTGGATACCATGTATTCCTTAAGAGTAATTTTGAGTTTTTAAAGATCAGGTCATATATACAGTAGCTTATACCCAGTTACTCTACTTGAAATAATATCACTCTGACTAAGTCATCATTTTTAGCTTGATTTCCTATTGGGCAACTATGAGACGTTTATCTTTTATGTCATCAATTTATCAGTTGGTATTATATTTTTGCAATTATTTATTGGATTTTCCTGACGCATAGTAAATTGACTGTTTTGTAGCATTAGGCACTTTATCAAATGCATCATCATTGAAAGCATTTCAGTGTTCGCTATTTTTATTTTTATCAGTGAATTTGCGAATATCACAGAATAGCATTTGTTGATTAAATAGACCTTAACCCTTAATTCTGCATATTGTTCTTTTTATGATGATAAATTAAACAAATCAAAGTTTTATTTTTACTTTTGTGGCCAATAAAAGCCTGGTGCTTGTTAATCAAATATGTATTGTGCTATTTCATTTATTATTTGTGAACTGCATTTTGTCATAAAAGCTGTTGTAGCATTTGTGTTAAGTTATTTGATTTATGTTAATAAACTTTCATTTAGACAACTATTATTATGATATAACTAATTTCACCTGCAAATATCTTTCACAGGAACAATATTGTTAAATATTGTTTATAAGTTTAATAAAGATTTTAAATTTTAGCCATTTTTTAAATATATTGAGACATTATGACCGAAATTTCGAACTTTTAAGGTATGCGCAATTTGCTCTTAGCTATCAACTTATGTAAATTAATTGGAAATGTTTATTATACCTTAAACTTCATATATCATAAATCAAAAGATAAGTTAAGTACTCAAGACTCTCCATGCAACCTCTAAGTAAATGATTGCTTAGTATTTACGACGACGATGAATGGTTTTTGAAGAGTCTTTACATTAAGTAAGAAACACTTCAAATTAACGCAGAAAATGTTTTTAGTCAGTTGTGATTGAATTAAATTTAATGAGACTTTAACATTAAGGATATACATACATACATACAAACGGTCCCATACCCAGTGTGCCACACGGATCCGTTTCGGATTCGTTTAGGATCCGCTTCTTTGTATTATTTATCCGAAACGGATTACGATTCTGATACGATTCGGATGCGAAATCGTGGGTGATTCGTTTCCAAACAGCGGGAAGGATCGTCAGCGTTGTCGGATCCGTTTCGAACTCGGAACGGACTTCATATAAGGATCCGTTTCGGATTCGATTTTTGATAATAAAACGGGTCCGTTTCGGACTCGTTTTTCTAAATAAAACGGATTTTACTGTATCAAATAAACGCAATTAAAAAAACATTTTTCTTTTTTGATTATTTACTTTCCATCTATTTTTCTAATGCTGTTCTTGTTGTTATTGTTACTTATTGTTTATTAATGTAATTAATACGTTTTTAAAACTTGAAAGGAGAAATCCAATTTTTTTTACCTGTCACCTGATCGCAGAATTGAACCTGCGCGTCCTGCGTCATGCCACTGTTCAAAGACGCTCATCTTACCCAACTCAGCTACCGATAGAATTTTAAGACCTACTAAAATGATGTCGTTAAACTGCGCGTGCAACAACCATTGTCTAATTAGGGAAGCTTCGGTTCAAATCCCGGCAACGACATAATTTTTTTTTATTTTTTTTAATTTTTTTTTTTAATTTGAAAGTAATTAAAAAACAAAAAAAGAACTATATATAAATTGAAAATATCTTGAAAACTGGCTTTTATATTAATAGTAAAAAATGAGTCCGGATCGAATCCGTTTTATATAAAAAAACGGATCCATAACGAACTAGTTATTTATTATTAACATAAAAGGCAGTTTTCAAGATATTTCAATTTTATTTAAATACTTTCAAATTAAAAATTAAAAAAAATAAAAAAAAATTATGTCGTCGTCAAATTAAAAAATAAAAAAAATATGTCGTCGCCGGGATTTGAACCGAAGCTTCCCTGATTAGACAATGGTTGTTGCATGCGCAGTTTAACGACGTCATTTTAGTATGTCTTATAAAGAGTCCGTAACGGATCCGTTTTATTTACAAAAAACGACTTCGGAACGGATCCGACAAAACGGATTCCGCTTTTTCGAGAGAAATTTCATACGAAAACAAATTCGAAAAGAATCTGCTTTATTAACAAAAAAACCAATCCGAAACGGATCCGAATATGAAGTCCGTTCCGAGTTCGAATCGGATCCGACAACGTGGACGATTCTTCCCGCTGTTTGGAGGCGAATCACCCACGATTTCGCATCCGAATCGTATCAGAATCGGAATCTGGAACGGATCCGTTTTATTTACAAAAACCGACTTCGGAATGGATACATTTTGTTCGCCAAAAAGGAGTCCGGAACCGATCCATATAAGAAGTCTATTCCGAGTCCGTAGCGGATCCGATTTAGTTTAAAAAAATGAGTCCGGCTCGCATCCGTTTTATTTTAAAAAACGAGCCCGTAACGGATCCGTTTTAGTTAAGAAAAACGAGTCCGTCTCGCATCCGTTTTACTTAAAAAAAAGGAGTCCGTAACGGATCCGTTTTAGCAAAAAAAAAACCAATCCGAAACGGATCCGAATATGAAGTCCGTTCCGAGTTCGAATTGGATCCGACAACGCGGATTATTCTTCCCGCTGTTTGGAGGCGAATCACCCACGATTTCGCATCCGAATCGTATCAGAATCGGAATCTGGAACGGATCCGTTTTATTTACAAAAACCGACTTCGGAATGGATACATTTTGTTCGCCAAAAAGGAGTCCGGAACCGATCCATATAAGAAGTCCATTCCGGATCTGTAACGGATCCGTTTTAGTTAAAAAAAACGAGTCCGGCTCGCATCCGTTTTATTTAAAAGAAGGAGTCCGTAACGGATCCGTTTTAGTTGAAAAAAACGATTTCGTAACGGATACATTTATGAAGTCCATTCCGGATCTGTAACGGATCCGTTTTAGTTAAAAAAAACGAGTTCGGCTCGCATCCGTTTTATTTAAAAAACGAGTCCGTAACGGATCCGTTTTAGTTTTAAAAAAACGAGTCCGTAATGGATCCATTTATGAAGTTCGTTTCGGGTCCGTAACGGACCCGCATCCGTTTTTGTGCACATTGGGTAGCCATGTGAGTGTACTTGTATTTGAATGTATGCCCACACATATTTACATACATATTACGTATGTATGTGTGCGACCTTTTTTCATGTGTAGTTTGTAAGCATTCAACAAAAAAAAATAGAAATGGGTTACATTATTGGCTTTGGCCAGCTAAAAGTGATTGATTAAAAGCATGAATTCTCTTTTAGAAACAGAAAATACATGATGAAGGCAACGGCATTTTGCGTTTTACACGTTATTCATTTTGCTGGCATATCTCAATATATTTTATATACAATACCATATATGATTAGCCAATATTACCATAAGTCATTACGTCTTTAAATCCGCAGCATTTTTTCCCATTTTGTTTAAAAATAGACTAAGCCAAAGTTTAGCAATAATATCCTTTTTACTGAAATTCAATGATGTGCAAAACTTCATAGTATTGTAGTTGGCTTTGGAATGAAGAAATATTTTAGCATTATATTATAATTTCCGACACAAAGGAGTAAAAACTTTTCAAGGTAAAGTACGCAATTCATAAATCCAAGTTACTTTAAACAGCGTTTCTTTTAACACACAAAGAGTAACGGGCTATTAAACCGTCAATTATTTTTTTCGCGATAGAGGAGAGGAGGTGAAAAAATTCTTAATACACTGACCTATAGCTATCGTCGTAGCTACAGAGTGTGAAAATTAAAAACATGTGACTTAATCTTCCCTGGTACTGCTTTAGCATTGATGCAGGGTAGGGCTTGTGATTTTTCTGTGTCCAGGTCCCTCCTATTTTTGCTCAGAACGTTATCAGCATATCCTACGACTGCAATGCATTTTCCTTCGCTCTGCAGCATTCTTTCCATCACAATGTAAGCGGAGCACCGGCCGTCTAATGCCAGCATCAAAAGTCAAAAGAATCGAATAAGAATCACTAATGATTGCATAACCATACCTAAGGAATATTAAAATAATCACAACTAACGCTACCATATATCGTTTACCTTAATTTAGAATGGCCCTAACTAACACTTTTTTCAAAATCGAGTTTTTTGAAGATTTCGGAAGGTCACTCACTAATACACTATCGATAAAAAATGTGTGTGCTACGATTGAAAATAAAGCATTTACAAGCAAATAAACAAAAGCCATAAATAACTCCATTTAATACTACAAAACATTAATTTTTATTAAGTTTTTTCATTCTCCTGTAAAGTAACAAAAATTGTAGATAGCTCCTTTCTATATTAAAGCAATCGAACAATAATCCCATCCCAAACTTAGTATAGGAACGTGTGGTGAAACATTCAAGCACTGTTCAAATCGTGGACACAGCGGGCCAAGTGGGCGTAGCACCTTCTATACAAGCAAAAACTTTGAAACTATATGCCTAATAAACTATTTATGTAAATTTTACCAAATATGGTGACACAGCCAAGCATTGTCGATGGTTTTTTCTTGCTTTAAAACCATATGCGTAGAAAACAATTTAAGCAAATTTTACCAAAATTTGTAAGAAAGAATGGGCGAGATTTAACTAAGTAGACGTTTCACTTCCCATACAAGCAAACATTTTGACATGCTATGGTACCTCCTACACATGCATAAACTTTAAATTGCTATGACAAGAAAATTATTCAAGCATAGCTATCAGACTTTGTATGGAAACTTTTTGTAACACAGTTAATCATTGGTCAATCCTAATCTCTAATATCTCAAAAGGTTATTAAAATAAACTTTTAACTCAACTATCAAATCGCCTGCGAAGCGTGGACGGGCAGTTAGTGTATACATAAAATGTTAATGATGCAATTAAGAAACCTTGAATTACGCTTGTAATATACGCACGAGTGCAAACCAATGACAAAACAAAAAAAAAAGTAATAAGAATATAAATGAAAATAAAAATGTAATCTGCAGGATATCACAAATTCTTTTATGCCGTAATTGATTTTGCATCACATGGTATCAAATACAATATTGCAAATTGCACTAACATACGTATAGTATACGTAGCACAAATTACTTGCATTCAAAGTAGATGGGATAACATCATCGAAGTGAACGGAACGTGCTTTTAATGGAACAAATATGTATCAGTTCACATGAATATGTCTAAGGAATTTAACATATATTTTATGCAGACACAGCTGAATAAATCATACAAATTTATTTATTAATGCACAGAGTTTTATCTGCATCGTCTATTAAATTGTAAGGGACTCTTCGTTTTGACAAGGCAAACAATTTTTAACTCGATTCCTTTTGATTGCGTTAATTTTGTTCTCAGATTATGTATTATTAGATGAGAACATTCAAAAAAATTTATACTTACGGAGTTATGCGCTTTTGAATATTTTACATGGTAAAAGTTTGGATGCCCATAATTTCTGTACAAACAGAGCTTTATACAAAGCCATAAATAGTTTCGTTCTATATTGATGAAGGATAATTGTTACTTAAATTTAGAAACTCCAACTAAAAATTATGAAGTAAGCAAATCCTAACACAAAACAAATATAATTGCGGAACAACTTTCTAATGCTAATTTAATGTAATTAAATCCTTAAAAATGCTACTACTTAAGGTAGCATTGCTTTAAGGGACTTAATTTATTTTTATGTGTAAATGAAATGCGATTGTTGTTAAAGTGTTGCATGCCAACATATAAAAAGACCCTTGGAAGATTAAAATTTGATTTTATATTTTTAAGCCTTCGTCTTGTTACTTTTGAGACATCCTTTTTTTTCTCTTTACATTTTATACATAAACCTTTTTCTCACGTACTTATCTTAAGAAGAAAGCAAAGGGGCAATATAAAAAAATGTGCTCCCACTCAGCCAATTATCTCAAATTTTTTTTTTATTATGTATCTTAACAAGCTGTTTAAACGTAGTGTTTGTTTTTTATCTCCTTTTACTTTCACATTCATCACTTTTTACGTTCGCTATGTGTATGGAAAAAAACAACAAAAAAACCCACAACAGAATGCCGAGGCGAGCTACGACTTCAGCAGCAATGATCCATTTCCGTATCCACGTTATACCGACGACTGGTTCAATAGGTAAGAAAACGCATTTTCAAGATGAAAAATTTACATAATACGAATGAATACCTCAAGGTAAAGAAAGGCAACAACGCATAGGGTAGATAGATAGATGTGTGTGGGCCACAAGAATGCTCGCATTACCGACATCGTAAACATTTTACGCTGCATCGCATAGCACACAGAGTTGCCATTATCACAAATTTTATCAGTTCCGGAAATAATTTATATTATTTAATTGAGCTTACTGTGTGTGCAGTACAGTACAAAAATAAAGAGAGAAAACAACATAGAATGACAATAATTAACTATATTAATTTCATACACTGCTAAGTGACCTTTGAGCAGCTGTTTTGAAGAATTTCTAAACTAATTATGTTTGCTTTCGTATGCTAACATCGTGAAAAAATGCTGACAACTGATTCAGTTATAGCAACTCAAAATTCCAAATTCATGTGGGTGCATTTAGATAAGTAGGTGTGGCACCTCATACACAAGTAAATATTTTCAAAGCTATGATAAGAAAACTATTAAAGCAGTGAGTTAGTAAGCGAGATTGGTAATTTTTTTCCAGCCTTTCCTAAATAAATCATTTTCTGTTAGATACTTTAATTTCGGGTTAAGTAGTTGAAATTATCTATAAAACTACTCCTTTAAATACCACTAGTCCACAAGAGATTTACTAATGGAAGTGACTGTGTGTTTGCGATAGCTTTTTGCACGCTGAACTCGAATCTGGGCTCAAAAGGTTGAAACTTTCAAAAAGTGCGTTTTTGGTCATTTTTGAATAATCGTGGGCTCTGACCCCAGAGTCATAGAGCCTTTTAAAATGCCTTTAATTGAAGCTTGTAATCTTCTATTTTTGATCCCAATAAACCAAAAATTAATCGCATCTGACCTTAAAGCCCAGAATCATCAGTCCAGTGGTTAGATGATATTTTGTTTATAAATTTTGAGTATCACAATTGAAACGTTGTTTGTATAGGATGCAATATTCGCCAATCCATTCAGGGTTTGTTCGTTGGTGGAAGTTAAAACTATTTTTGATCCGTTTTCCGGCTAGGAACTCTGCAAAGATTGTAACAATCATAAAAAAATATGAAAAAAAAGTTCAGATTGTGCGTTTACATATTTCATCACGGAATATTCAGGGTGTCTTTGGAATCGACCAAAATTAAATTCAAGACTGAAAACGTAAAAATTTGATGTATTCTCTAACTCAGAATAGCGGCACGGTTTCAAGGTCAGATGCAAAAGGGGAAATGACAAGCTTTAATCTGAGTAATTTTGGGAGATTCTAGGACTCCGGGTTCAGTACCCACGGTTATCCTAAAAGTGCCAAAAACGCCTTTTTTGGGTGGCTCCGACTTCCATTTTCTTAAAAACCATTTATAGTGAAAAATTTTTGAGCCCAGATTCGTATTCAGTGTTCAAAAATAAACGAAAACAACTAGTCACTTCCTATTAGCAGACTTAAAGTTTAAAATCGAAGAGTAGTGTATCTGTTGATCCGTTTTTGAATTCTGTACCAAGCAAAAACAGTTTAGTTTTCCTTTAGTTATTTATACAGTTTAAATTTAGAAGAAAAAAACTGCAAATGAATTCATTGCTTTGATTGCTATCCCACCATACGTAATGTGAAAATGTTAATAATATTTGTGATAAACAACATCTGGCAACTCACCCACTGTACTTCATTTTGTTTTCCAAAACATGCCATCTTCCATCTTCATCTGAGAATCATTGCGTACTTTCTTGCATGTCAGCAAGAAATTGTTTTTCATTTTTTCGTTTCTTTGAATTTGTAAGTACCCCTTTATAAAAAGCTTGTTTATATATTGTTTTTTCTTTTTATCTTTCTTCAACCCACCCTAAAATAGTCATGGAACACGTTGTGCCGGTGAAGTAGCTGCTGCCCGAGACAATGGCATCTGTGGCGTTGGTGTCGCTTACGACAGTAAAATTGCAGGTGAGTACGTGACTTTGAACTTATTTATTTGTTTTGGTGGGTAGAGTTTAAGGGGGGGGGGCCTCTGTGCGGTAGGTTATTGCATGAAAGTTACTGTAGTAAATGGACGCAGGAGTCGAGTTAATTAACCTTAACACACCGCCATAAGTTGCTAGCAGCTGTTTTATGAAATCTGAGCAGAAAAAAATTGTATTGCGTTTTATATTCAAAGGTACAAAGTATTAACCTACAAGGTTACAGCCTAAAGCATTTTTTGTGTTTCAATAATATTATTAAATTATATATTGGTAGGTAACTAAATAATTTGATTGACATGTTATTTTGAGTTGATTAATTATTCGAATATATAGTCTAGAAATGCTGTAAGCATTTTACAAATAATGTAACTACTCATTTGGTATTATTATTATTTTATGACGTATGTCTTTTTCTGAATAAATGATCAATTTGGAAGACACAAGAAACAGGAAGGATCAGGAAGGATTTGTATATATGTATAAGAAAATCTTACATGGCTTAGTGACTGGCAGTCGCTGTTCATTAACGCACTAACAAAGTGAAAATTGAAGCAATATCATGGAGGACGGATTGTGGGCTTTAGCCAACTTTTAATAAAAGTGTGAGCTACTACAAAAACTTTAATTGGGGATTATTTGGGATGTAACTTGGAGTCAATATATGAAAAACATAAGAATCCTTAGAGCTTTTTTTCTAAAATCCATATTTACTGTTTTTCATATGGAGTATTTCAGGCGAAGCGGACAATGAAAATAAAGTGAGGTCGTGAAATTTGTTTATATTCTGGTTAGTTATACATCTAGAAGACATAAATACGTACACACAATTTTATTTTCGTATGAAGCTTAATTGCCGAGTTTGAACTTCTGAAGAAAGAAAGTTTAAGGACTCTCATTTTTGAACGCTGTTATTGGATTCAAGGAATTTATAAAAAAATATAAACAATAGTAAGAAGAATGCTCCTTTTAATTTTTTAGTCAAATTGGAATTTTAATCTTTTTTATGTATAGAAAACCGGAAGTAAAAATTTAGTTCTAAACACCCATAAATCTAAGTTTAAAGTTATGGATATCACTTGTTTTTTGTTATGTCATCTATTATACACAAAAAATAATTTTAAGCTTCTAGATCTTAAGACCTTTATTTGCGACCAGATTAAGTGAAAATATGACAACTTTGCAAATGGTGCCCAAATCGAGGTCTTACTCATAATACTAAAAATATACTTTATATTGTTAACATTCACTTAGTTGTTAGTATTCCCTTCAAAATGAGATATCACACAGTGAAAATGGCTGACCAGGTTCAGAGATATTAGACATTAAATTCGGCTGTTTTCGCAAAAATAGAATTTTTTTCAAACTTTGACCTTGCAGTACTTGGGACTCTGACTTTTAGGGAGCTGAAGTTTGTGCTGTGGGGTAAGCTTTCAAGGTTCTTTGATGTGAGCGAAATCGGATACTTTTTAAATTTCATACATAAGTTGCACGTATTTCATACGTACGTAATATTACTAAAATCAGTAAATATGGAATTAAAAAAAAGATCTAAGGATGTTTTTCCTTTTGATAATAATTCTCCATTAAAGTTTTTGTAGTAACTTAACTTGTCATTTAAACTTGGTTAAAGCCCACCGTGATATCATTCAGCAACCTTGGCAGCATTTTCTCGTTTTTAGCAAGATTCAACTAAACAAGAAGCGTATTTGTACAACTACAAAAAAAAAAAAAACAAAATGTAAATCAAACAACATTTCAATAAACATCAAACTAAAAATATTCACATCAAATGTTCAATCAGTATGATGCAAAGGGTAGCAGTTCATAATAATTGTATTCGCTGCTTATTCTTCCGAGAAAACTCATTCATACATGAAACATATTGAGCTTTATTTCCGTGCCTCTAGCATTATTTACTCAACATTCCACATCAATGGGTATTCCAATAAGTGCATCAGATTTGAATTTCACGCCAACTTTTTTTTTTATAATATTGGCAGTTTTAAAAATTTTATGTGTGGAATCTATCAATATTCGATTAGTAAATATGGAACATAACACGAAAGAACAATGGATAATCCATTTGTTAAAACTCAACATAAAACTAAAGAATTTTCGTAGAGTTTTCGGGAACTTTAGAATGAAAAAAATGTTTTTATCAATTTTCAAATAAATATTCCAATATGTCTATATTACTGCGACACTATGTGACCAAGGCAACAAATTATTTTCTCGTATCTTATCCTACCTACCTAAATAGGTTCAATCTAATTTCTTGGGTTCTGACAACCAAAGTAGTTGGCTGGCGATTTTTATCATCGTGTCTATGTACATACGTACCAGTTCGCATATATTATGAGCGTTGTCAGAAGATTTGAGTTATGTTGATAGTAGGAGTAGGTTTCAAGTAATTTCTTTTAGCTTATATTATTTATGTTATGGTAAATGATGTCACCCTTGCCCATCGTCGGAAGTCAAATTTCTATAAATTTACCTCAGTGTGAAACTGAACACTGACAATGCATGTGGACAATTTGAATGATAAATGTTATTTTATCTGGTACTCTAATATTTTCAAATTGGCCCTAATACAATCGGAGTGTATGTATCCAAAAAGCAAATAAGGCAGAGCTCTAATTTTGCAAACTTATTCGATTAGAATTCTTAAGGAGGTAATTTGATGCCTACTCCAGTCGCAGAAGTTTATTAATGCGAACAAATATTCTTTCAAGAACGACTCTCATTAATATCTTCGATATAGGGACGATACAGGGAATGTTGAATGAATGCCTTTCTAATTGTGTCTCACATTTTTCGGGAAGTTTGAATATCTTTCAAGTTATTAGGCCATCTTGGTTTTATCTTTGAAAATTTAATCGGAAAGAACCTGCAATAGTCGGGTCTGTTTTGAGCTCTTCTGACAGTATGTTATCAACAACTGCTGCTCTTCTAATACGAAGGCTTTTATTGCTAGTAGCAGTTTCTCATTGCTGGTGGACTGGTATTAAGAAGAACCCTTACGTCATTAGTGTTTTTCAATATTTCTTTCCTATGCCATGTTAGATCCTTCTCGGAATAGCTTCTTTATCTTTTGTACTTATTGACGTCATTCGTACGTTAACTAGAGCCAAAGATTTGTTGCTATTCTATAGGGCTCACTCAAGGTATACACGCACATAGTATGAACTAGCACGGAACAAAATCTGGGCGCAATTAGCAAATCAATATAAAATCCAAAGCGTATTCTAAGATAATGTGCTCAAATTTCACACAAGTACCAGACAGACATGGATTAGACAAAAAAGTGAGCAGATTTTACCAAGAGGGCGTTGCACCTTCCATACAAGCAGTAGCTTAAAATAACTCTACTATGGACTATTTAAGTAAATGTTATCAAATAAGAGATTGGAACGTTTGGTGAAATTAGCAGCACATAGCCGTGGTGTATGAAATGTTCTTATATAATAATTTAAGAATTCTACTTTCAATGCAGTGCATTAATTGTCACTTTATTATCATCCACAAATTGATTGCAATAAAATATTGATTCATTACTTCTACCATACATTTTCACTTGGTGATTTTTTTTGTTTATTTCATTCCATTGAACGCCATGGCTCACCATAGGAATTCGCATGTTGGATCAACCCTATATGACCGATTTAATTGAGGCCAATTCAATGGGCCATGAACCACATAAAATTCACATCTACAGCGCATCCTGGGGACCGACAGATGATGGTAAAACCGTAGATGGACCACGCAATGCCACCATGCGTGCTATCGTTCAGGGCGTTAATGAGGTGAGTATGTGGTCCTGCCACGCATGTACTTCTTTGTCTTCATTTTTGACATACTTAAGAAGTTGAGTTTGCTTTACTATTTGTAATCATCATTTGTTGTCGCCTTCAGGGACGCAGTGGTCTGGGCAACATTTATGTGTGGGCTTCTGGTGATGGCGGCGAAGAGGATGATTGTAATTGTGATGGCTATGCCGCATCCATGTGGACAATTTCCATTAACAGCGCCATAAACGACGGACAAAATGCACACTATGATGAGAGCTGCAGTTCAACGTTGGCTAGCACTTTTAGTAATGGTGCCAAGGACCCGAATACTGGAGTAGCGACCACTGATTTGTATGGTAAATGCACAACAACACATTCAGGTACAAGTGCAGCGGCGCCAGAAGCAGCGGGAGTTTTTGCATTGGCATTAGAAGCAAAGTAAGTTGGAGGCTGGCGATTGTGGTTCGGGTGAATTACTTTTCAATAAATAATTCTCATGACATTTTTCCTTTGATAGTCCTTCTCTCACTTGGCGCGATATTCAACATTTGACGGTTCTCACATCAAAGCGAAACTCTCTATTCGATGCTAAAAATCGTTTTCATTGGACTATGAATGGTGTTGGCTTGGAATTTAATCATCTATTCGGTTTTGGTGTACTCGACGCTGGTGCTATGGTGACATTAGCGAAGCAATGGCATACGGTGCCGCCACGATATCACTGTGAAGGTGGTGCCATTACGGAACATCAGTTAGTTTATCATATCGATATTCAAAATATATTAACCTAATGTTAATTGATTTTTCTCTAGTCCAATTATTTCGGGTCGTTCGCTCTTTCTGGAAATTCACACAGATGCATGCAAGGGTACCGATACTGAAGTAAACTATTTAGAGCACGTGCAGGCGGTTATCACAGCCAATGCTTCAAGGCGTGGCGATCTTGAACTGTTTTTGACTTCACCAATGGGTACCAGGTGATAAACTCATTTTATTCATTTCGTGTTTTTCAGATCCACCAATGTGTGATTTTTTTTGCATTTTTCTCAGCAGGTCTATGATTTTGTCGAGACGCGCTAATGATGATGATCATAGGGATGGTTTCACAAAGTGGCCATTTATGACGACGCATACTTGGGGAGAATATCCGCAAGGCACGTGGAAATTAGAGGTATTATAAAAATAGAGATTGTGTAATAGTGCAGGAAGGAAACTGCACTATGTGAAGGTTATGAACACTACGACTGTTACATTTTGGCGAAAAGGTCTGATTTGACACTAATATTCCAATTAATCGCTCATATGTCAATAATAGTGCCTCGAAAGCGATGTCCACTCCCTTGAGAAAATATGTACATTGATTCCGTGTTTCGAAATCGATTGATAAAGTAATAGAAAAGGGTGAGACTCCTGTAGCTCCACAAGTGCTATGTGGCTTATTGAGACAATCATTTTAAGTTTTCTTTGAAACTGTTGCTTTCCTGCAAAAGTTATTTACATAAAAATGATCGCCAATAAATTTCGACTCAATAATACAAAGTACGAAAACAACTCTTTGAATTGTGTAAAAAGTAAAAAAGTTTTCAGATCTGGCATGAACGCAATATTTTTTACCAATATACAGAAGCTCTGCTTCTATTGTGCTGCCATATTTTCACTGTCTCAGAGTACCAAACGACTTCAAAAATATCTCAATTCATTTTAATTGTAATCTCTTTTTTATCCTTAGGCACGTTTTAATTCACAGCAACCACGCACAGGATGGCTAAAGGAATGGTCACTTGTGCTGCATGGTACAAAGGAAGCACCCTACCGTACGTTATCACCAACTTCGCCGCATTCTAAATTGGCGATTGTGAAGAAAGCGCACGAGGATAAGAAAATGAAATAAATTTTCTTAAATCGAATACAACAAAAGTAAAACCCAATGCATACACACACACACAAATCGCAGTGCATACGACCTGGCGTGTTATGGTGCTTAGACCGGAATCAGAAAGGGTAGGATGAAATGTTGCGGCAGCTGATTACAATATGAGTGTAAGAGTTTTATTTTTAAATTGCAATAGAGCAAAACCCAAAAAAAAAGTAGAAAATGTGTAGCAAAGAATTTTAAAGAAATGAGAGATTTATTTTTATTTTAAAATTAAATAAGAAACCAAAAAAAAAGGAAAAAAACTCATTAATTAAAGCAGACTGAAAAGAATGTCATAATTGGGTTGTTGCTGTGTTCGTTTTATAAACTTTGTTTGAGGTAGTTTTCATAATGTCCGCTTGAACTTCAGCTGAACTTCAACTGGCAGATTTTGTATGAAATTTTATGTCAAATTGCCAGATAAAGTTCCGTTTAAGATCATTTCACAGGATATTGTGAAAACGGCCATCGTTTTTTATTAAATTCTTCACAAAAATTATCACTTATTAAGAGCTTTACCTTTGCAAAAAATTACAACAATTGTAATCACATGTAATTATAACCAGGGCCGTGACGTGAAAATGCAGTGTACGGTATGAAAGAGCGTTGTTTTTTGTACACTTTCACTAGATTTTTTTAGATAATCTGCTTTTTTTCCAAGAGCAAAACAAAAGAGGAACTCACTTTGCAAACCGCAAGGCTGCACTTTCTTTCAACATATCTCTTTCATTTAAGCTAGTGATGATTAGAGAACATTTCAATGAAATGATTGCAACGTGTAGTCATTTTGCGGTCAAAGTATCTACGTTTACTAAAAACGTAAAGCGCCGCTGATATTATATTCTAAGCCATGTCTTTCTAGTAAAGAACAATTATGCTGTCCTGATTGATACGAGTACCTAGACCGTTCTGTTCTTTGCATTCTTTACGAGTTTCTAGGCCGTTCGGTCCTTTGTACTGTGTAATGATAATCTCCTGCAAAAGTGTTATTCCCTTTTTAAATATAAAACAGAAAATGTTCACAAACATTCACTTGAAAAAATAAACTTTTGTCTATAAAAATTTAAGCCAGCCAAATCTTAGATTTTATTCTCTTCCATTTAATGTTGATATAAATTACAAGTACATACTTTCAACACAGCCACAATTTATTTTTCATAAAAATTTCACCACAATTTTTACAACTGTTTAGTTTGTTTAGCGTAATGAAAGTTAATTTTAAAGATTTTAAATTTAAGTTTAGAAAACTATGCATCTAATAGTGGGAAGCCGTGAAAATTAACAACAGTAATATGAAAAGCATAAAAATATGCAACGAAAATGTAAATTTTTCTGAATGTTGAACATTTTGTATTGCATATTTATAGGCTCTACTGGAAGTTTCTAAACATCACGGGTTTGCCAGAACTAAAAACTTTCAAGTCCATAAATTAAAAACAGAGCAATGAAACAAAATTTTTATGTTGAGCTTAGGTAAAAAACCCACAATATTTTACATCCTTAACAATTATTATCTTTATTTCCTTTCGAAGAAGTAACATACCTAACTCTTTACTTTAAGTCAAAAATTAATGTACAATTATTTATAATTAAAAAAAATCCAGCTCTGTAAAATAATTATAGTAACTATAAATATACAACTTATAAATAAATATACCTACATTCATATATGTATTACACTTAACTGTATATGCAAAAACAATATTTTGCAAATTGTTAATCTTAATGTAAAAAAAAACATAAGTGCTACATTTATTTATAGTTCACACAAACTCAATTACTTTTTAATCTAAAACACTTTCCCTAAAAGATATACAATACATATTTACAAAATAAGTATTATATGTACATCATGAAATGCTAGAAAAATGTCTATTTCAATTAATATGTTTGGAAAACATTAAGAATATTATTAAATATTAAATAAAAAAAGAACTATTGCACTTTACTAAAAACTCTTTTTCTTTAAATTCTATTTAAGTGGATGCACTAGTTAACTAAACAGTAATGTAGTTGTAATCATTGTTATCTTTGTAATGTTATTTATTTCAAAAATGCTGCTATTAAAAAGTTATTTTTTATTTTTTCTTTCGGGGGCCAATAAAGCTATGCAGCTATAAATCTACATAATTCGAAAAATCTTTTTAAATAAATTTTATTGAAAAAAAAAAAAACAAATAAAGTTGAACGTCTAAAAATATGCTCCAAAATATTTACACAAAAGTTTAAGATGCTATATAAATGTCCCTAAAAAGAAATATGTAAATACTTTGGGCAAAACTCAAGGCTTTTATTTTTAATTTTGGTAGACGTAGTCAACTTCAATTAATTTAATTAATTTTTTTTTGCCAAAACAGAGCAAATTTTGAAAGTTTTTTTCCTGCATGTATAAGTCTGGAGATATATCCATTTTTTTAACTATGTTGTATATAAAGCGATGGCGACAATGAGAATTTGGGATATGGTTTGTTGAGGCAATAACCAATATGTACCATGATATCAGCTTCTACTCTGTCTTTCGGCTGGAAAATGTACTCCATTAGGACTTGCACTTATTTTCAACAAGTTTGGCGTCCAATATGTCCAGCCCCTTCAGTATAAGGGGCATTTATTTTGTGATAAATATTTTTGACTATAAAATCGTAATTAGAAGAACTTCTCTTCAAAACTAATTTTTAATCAAACTCTCGTACAATGTTTTTCACCAAAATTATGTTCAACTTAGTAATGCACGAGAACTTATTTTTCTCGAAAATATTCCTTTATTATACTTTTAATTTGACAAAAGCATTGCGCTGAATCTATAGCTCATGATTCATTACAAAATAAAAAAAAACTATGAATGTCTCTAAATTGTTAATACTTAAACTTTCATTTAATAGATTTCAAATAAAAACTATAGCCATCACTCGTGAAGCATATTCTTGATATTTGCTCTGATATAAATTTTAATTTAAATTTGCACTAACTAAAATACATTTTTTAACCTTCCCTAATTTATTTTATTTAAAGTTTATGGATGACGAAGTGTTAAAGGATTATGTAAAATGAAAAATATTGTTAAAAATAATATAGAAAGTTAATATTTTTGAAATGAAAAATGAATTAAAGAAGAAATACAAAACTAATAGATGTGTGGATATAATAGAAAAGTACTATATAAAATGAAAATAGATATATAGAGAAGAAAAAATAAAACATAATGACATATTAATTAAAATAATGAAAAAGATATATACATAAAAAACAAAAATTTATATTCATTGATGTTGTAGATAAAAGAAACAGATACACATAAAAATAAAACAAAATACATTATATTAGCAAGCATACATAGATATATGTTAAAGTTTTTGTTTAATTAAAATGGTCCAACAGAGGCAATTTATATTATTAAATAATTGATTCCATTGTGTGTTAAGTTTATTATTTGACAAAAGTATTATTTATATTAGAAAAAAAAAGAAGATTTTTGTAAATAAAGGATATAAATAAACAAATACAAATATATGTATATATGTTTATATATTTACTTCAGACTGGGAATAAGTGCAATGAATTTCACTCTCAATTGTTTTTAGTACTAGTGAGAAAAAAAAATTTTCACTAAGCGTTAAGTTGTAGTGAAAATAAATTTCAAAATATACGAGCACAAAAAAATTTGGCGAAAGTATTTTCCACTTCCATTTAAAAATTTATGGTAAATTCAATTAAAATGTTGTTGAGAATTCAAATTTTTAATTAAAATTAAAATTTTTAATGAAAATTTCAGGTTATCCAACTTCCACTGCTTTTTTCAAATATTTTTAAGGGATCAGTACACCTTGGAAATGAAAAAATAAAAATTTTTTTAAAATGCTTTATTTTTAATGAAAGAAAAGAGATATTGTAATGAAACTTTGCACATATATTATTTAGTCAAAATAGTATACAAAAAATTTTTTTCCCTTTTTTCCGGCCTGTTTTTTGGCTGCAGCAGGTTTTTCTCAAAACAACCTTTTTTTAGTTGGCGGGCGTGTACATATGTAAGTCTATAGAGTGAACTAGAATTACAACGATCAGTCAGAAATTTCTTGATTTACAAGGGTTTTTTGGCGCCAAAATAGTCGAATTTTGAAAAAACGACGCCATTTTTTTTTTGGTTCTAATTAAATCCTTTTAGTTCACTCTATAGCGGATTTGATGTTGATTAAAATTCACTTTTTTTTTTTTTTTTCAGACCATCCAAAGAGCCGCAATCACGCCCGCCGTGGTTTTGGTCTTTTTTTAAAAATCTGCTGCAGCCAAAAAACAGGCCAGAAAAATCTGAAAAAAATATTTTTGTATACTATTTTGACTAAATAATATATGTGCAAAGTTTCATTAGAATATCTCATTTCTTTCATAAAAAATAAAGCATTTTAAAAAAAATTTTTTTTTGTCATTACCAAGGTGTACTGTTCCCTTAATGCAATGAGGATGCCAGGAAAATTTGGAATTTCCACAAAAAAATAAAATTTTTGCTAATTTTTTAGTGCTAATGTACACTAATTTTTTTAGTGGTAGTAAAGTTTGAATTCAACTACAAACTTTTAAATTTCACTAAAACTTTAACATTTAGTGGTAGTCCATACGATAGTGCAGCGATAATTCATTGCATTTGTCCTAACTCTGATATATCATATTTATATGTATATATGTATACAAACTACAAGCATATAATCAAGCATTTGTTTTTACGTATGTGTAAATTAAATTAAAGAAGACTTCAGATAAAGGTTTGTCAACTTTATGCGTCCTAGGTCATTGCTTTTATTTGTTAATGAGCAGGGCCGTCGAGAGAAAATCCGGGCCCGGGGGTAACCAGGTACGGGCCCCTCCCCCTCCCCCTCCCCCCAACAAAACTAATCAACAAGATTTTCCACAACGAATGGCGATAACACTTTCTATAGTGGAATTTTCTGTAGAAGCCGAATATAAATAGCAAAATTAAAAAAAAAAATGCACTGTTGAGAGGACATACTTCACATAAATGGTTGTAAGAACTTTAATTGTCAGCCAATCAATTTTTAATATTTTTTTAATGTAGAGAAGAGTTTGAAAAAAATTTTAAGGTATGAAACGTGCCAATAGTATTAGTGATATGGCTTTTCTGATCGAAAATATATTAAAAACCTCTTCTTCGTTTTTTTTAAAACAAATTTCAATTTGGAAGTCCTATATCTGGAGCTAATTATATGGATTGGAAAAAGTTAGCCCTCCTATCATATAGAAAATTTCATTATAAAAGTATTAAGAATGCAAATGCCTACGGAAAAGTTATAATCTACAAAACTTGAACTTATTAACATCAATGGAAAAATCATTTTTCCTTATGAAGTCAAATAATTTATTATTATTATTAATTTAATATTACAAAGTAATTAATTACTCTACAATGGTTAAGAGCACTAGCAGCCAGGCCATCGGCTCAAAATCAAATAATTTTTCAAATTTATTATGGCAGATTTGTAAAATCAAAGAATTGCAATTCTATGAATAAAATTTCTGGAATTCTTTGAATCAAAGTAAAAGTTTGCAAAATTGAAACCCTTTGTTCTTTGGAATTTCAAATTCAATTTATCTGATTTTAGAACAAAACTAGTAAAATTAAATCAAACTTTGAAATTTTTAACCAGCTTTTAATAATTCATAATATGTTCACATAATAAACATAATATATACATAGTTTTTTAAATTAAATATTAGGAAATTTTACAAATGTTTTTTTTGAAATCAACTAATTTATTTTAAGTTTCAACAAAACTGTAGGATGAAAAACAACAAATCATGTTTTGTTATATCAGAGAAACTGTTTCTATGACTGAAAATCATACAAAAAATTCATTGAAATCGCTCACGAAATTGTTTGATATCATAGAAGCAAGGGAATTTCGCTCTATATAAAACAAGTGCTATTTTTACCACACAAAGGCCCACTTTCTAAGCTAGACACTCCATTTGCACAACTTCATGTTCCTCTTCCGTAAAAAAAAAATTTTGACGTGATTAGGCGGGATCGGGGTGGAACCACCCCCATTTGGACGTCGGATTCGTGATCAGCAATCCAAATAACCTAATCCTAATCCAACAAATTTTGAGGATTTTAAAAAAATTATGAAAAATTATTTGACTTTATAAGAAAAAATGGTTTTGCATTTGGTTAGGCATTTGGATTCTAAAAGTTCTTATAATGAAACTTTCTATATGATAAGAGGGCTAAATTTTTCTAATCAATATAATTCATTTCAGATTTAGGACTTTCAAATTGAAATTTGTTAAAAGAAAAAACGAAAAAAAAGGTTTTCTTTAAATACTTTCGATCAGAACAGTAATATCACTAATACTATTGGCACGTTTCATATCTTAAAATTTTGTCAGACTCTTCTCTACAATATAGAAAAATTTAAAATTGATTGGCTGTCAACTAAAGTTCATAAAATTAAAAATGTTGTGGGATGGTAAAAGTAACATTTACGGGCAAACGACCAGAGTTAAAAATGCACAATTGAAATGCTTATCTGTATATCTGTTTTGTTTCCAGGTTACATTAAAAGATTGAGGTTGTATAGATCGTCGGTAAAAGCATGCTCTGGAAAGTAGAGTTTCATTAAAAATACTGGAGATCTTTACATTCTAGCGGACGGTCATAATTTATTTTCAAGTTTTTTTTTGAATAGTTATTTTAAGAATTTACGGGCCCCTTCGTAGAACTGCGGGCCCGGGGGAATCCACCCGTTAATGTCAACGGCCCTGTTAATCACAAAGAAATTTAAAAACAGTTAAGAAAGGGAACGACAAAGAAATTGGAATGACGGGCACTGAAATTTGTTATGCTGACGTAGCGGTAGGAATATATAATTTCTGATATTATATTTTTAGACCGGTAGCAAGATTTTAATAAAATATAGATATGAAAATATTTTGAAGGTATCGTAACGAAAAAAAAAATTCGTAACGTTACACATTCGTAACGTAGCGGTAAAGAATTTTTTTTCGTTATGTTATTTCATTATAAGCCTTTTCACACGTAATAACGTTATAATCAGAAACAAAATTTAGGAAGGAGGGGCAATTTTCCATGGCGGCAAATTTTTAAGGTGGTCCTTCAGCAAACTTTGTCTACTAATTTTTTCCAAAAATTCTTTTTTATTCTCCTTTTTTTAATTCCTTTTCTTTTATATTTTTTTGCTATAAAAAATATACAGCCAGACTTAAGATCAGAAAGAAAAATACCTACTTCTATTTTTATTTTACTCGCAAGCAGCTAAACAAAAAAAAAAAAAATACAAATCAGCTGAGCATCGTTGGTGTTCAGTAGCGTAAGACTTACATCATTATTTAAGTAAGAGCACTTTTCGCAATAAGAAGGAAACTCATGATAAGAAGGTAAAGAGATTATCAAACGCTAATCAAGCAAATCTGCTCAAAGTAAGTATGAAAGTTTATCTTAAGGCGGCACACCATTTCAAATTCTGCGCAGTAATCCTTCAATAGCTATTATATTGCAGTCTTTTATTACAGTACGGAAAAGCACAAGTGCGTCCTGCAATTTGTTTCTCAATGAGCTAAACCTTTATTTTGCTAATATTCATTTTTAAAATTTAACAAATCACGATTCTTCCATTCTTCATGGCGGTATTAAAAAAAGTTTTTCAAAACTAATGGTGAATGAAAAAGTAAAAACAATTTTTTTCAATAAAAATTTTCTTAATACAAATTTTTTTTTTGTTTCTGGCGGTAACTCAAGATTGTCCTAAATAGACTTTTCAAATAGTTGGTTGCCATAATTTATCTGTAAGTTTTTGACAACATATATTTTGATTTCGTTCAATTATATATTATAGCCCAAGAGCCCGCTGTAGAAAAGTCGAGATTACAGGATAAGATTTACGGGAAAGATCGCAATGCATTTTTGTGAAATTAACCAACCAGTGTTGCCTTGCCAAAGCCCTTCCTGATGCCCGAATATAAACGAATTTTGCCCAATTTTGATGTTTTAATTAAAACTGTATAATATTACAGCCAAATGATAGAACATGAAGAGGTCTAAATATAATATAATAACTTTCCCAAACATCTATGTTTGTCTGTATGCATAAAATGTGCTTTTAGGATAAAAGTAGAAATTGAAAAGTTGATTTGATGTACCCTCTTATTCACCATATTTCTGGACTTGGTATTCGGAAAAGCTCTTAGGGGGTTATTGCCTTTGCTGTGCTTCGTGAGGCATAGAGCTTTTTAAAAGCTCTGCGCTGTAGTAAGTTAAGTCCAATGAATATGGTAGTTGTAAACGATAATAGCAATATTAGTTAGGTATTGTGTGAAAAACTTTTATTTTTATTGAAATGAGCGGTGTTTTTATTGAAATGGAAGATGTCGTTTAGTTTAGTTTTAAGTGTTGATTTAGTTGGTGGAGCTGTAGGTGCAAGCATTTACTTTAATAAATTTTAAGTAAAATACCATGAACGGTTTGAAGAGATTTATTACCTGTTTTGTGGTTGAAGAGAGATTGAGCAGAAATTCTTTTCTGAACAATATTTTTGAGAGAGCAGAAAATAATATTGAAAGAAAAGATTCATAACAAATTTTTTTATTTTGGAGTAAGTACCTTTTATGTACTTAATTAATTACTGACTATATGTCATTTGGCAAGTGAATCACGAGGTTGTTACATCTCTCAAACGAAACAGTTAAATGGAAGCAAACCATGTTTGCGGCTTTTACATGTTTGATCTAGGGATCTGAAATATTGTAAGGATTGTTTTTAGATCCAAAGCTAAAACATAGGACAATGGTACCGACAAGCAAATTTTCTTCGGATGTACATACATATGTACATATTTACATACATATGTATTGTAGATATGCATATTGTCCGCATTTTCAGCCTCGCAAGAAATGTCGGCGTGGTTTGAGAGTGCGGCCACCTCCCACAAAGAATCGGCGCATTTCAGCAAGAAAGTAAATGAAAAGAAAATTTATAGTTAAAAAACTGACCGGTTAGCATTGAGTTGCATTGCATTCATTTCTGTTGTTGTGTCCAGCTTCAACTTCGAATTATTGTATACGCAAAGAAAGTTGCCTGTAATCCTCCTGCTCTACATCAAGTGCTTTTAAAATTTTCACTACTGAACAAACTAATAGCCAAAACGAATTGACAGCTTTTCTACAAAACTACTAATGACCGTACGTACATCCAAGACTGGATGAGAGAGAGAGAGAGAGAGAGAGAGCGAGAGAGAGAGAGGAGTTAAAGCAGTGATTTTCCGCGGGATCGAAGTTTTTCGGGTGAACATTAATTACACGTATCAGAAATTTATTTTTTGTACTCATCATTTGCAAGCAGGAAGCAATTAGTTGGCATCTTTAGCTGGGAAATTATCGGTGTGCTGGGATTGACTTCTTAACCTATTATGAAGAGATTGGTTCAAGTTTGTTTTTAGATATACATATACATATATAATGCAATAGTTGAAAAAAATAGATATTAAACCTATTTAATTTATTCTACTGGTAAGCTTTACTAGAGCAATTCCTTTTCTTTTTTGCATCTCATACAAAATGATACTTAAAATATTACCATTATCTGCTACAGGCGGATCTGTCAGAAATCAATTAAATAACTCATTACATAGAATGTTAATTAAAATACTAATGACCATTTTGACAGCGTTATCAATAGTAACATGACTGACTTCCTGAACCCACTCAACTGACCTAACCATTCGCTTCCTGAAATGATTAATATTCAACAATTAGTTCTACGCATTTCTTTTTTCTTGTTTTTTTTGTTCTTTTGTTTTTAACTAAACTAAATTGAAAAACAAATCGAAGGAAAAGCGGCTAAAGAAAATAAACGCCTTCGATTCATATTTGGGTGCGGAAGAAGAAAATCTATTATCTTCAAAATGACAGCGGACGAAACACTAAAGCTAGACTACACCTTGGAAGGAGTCCAAGAAGCAACAAGAAACAGAAAAAATAAAATATGTTAACAATGCTATGATATTTTGGAAAAACAACAATGAAAGAAAACATCGTTATAAACGATGAGAAACAAAAACCAGGGCTGCAACGGCCACGCATGAATGCGTCGCACAAGAACTAAGGCAAACCTTATGGGCCAAAATATTACAAGCTGGCTGGCTGGTGGTTTTTACCATAAATCATTTTGCTTATGCTGATGATAAATTGTGATGCTAATTGTTGTTGTTGTTTGCCATATTTTAGCTTCCAGCTCTTGGAGAATTTTTTTCCGCTCTTTTTTTGTAATAAAAGTTTACTTTGCTTTTGCCGTTGCTTCATTTTAAGAATTAAGAACTAAATGGAGTTGCCAGATCAGCGAGCAATAAATTTGGGCTATTAATATAATTGAAGTAATTTAAATAAGGCTGCATGCTGCAACTTCACATATCGACAACCTTTATCGTGCTTAGTGCAAAAACAGAATAAAAGAAAAATGAGATAAAAAATGTTTATGTTATAACTCTTTTGGGGGAGTGATGTTGCCTAGAATTTCAAGCTTGAATGCTTGATATTTCAAAAACTACGCTGAGAAAACGACTTGTTTGAATATAGCTAATTATTTTTGATATTGAGTAATTAAATAATTGATTGAGTAAAAATTAAAATGCTTCAATCAACACTTACCAGTCTTTGATACAAATATGTTTGACTCAAATAAATATTTGGTCGCTCAATATAAATATACATTTGTTATGTTAAAAGAAAATAATTTATCAGTGTATCGTTGGTATTGCTGATGGGTAGGTAGAAAATACTGTTGGCACTAACTGACGAAAAAATGGAAGAATTCGCTTAAGTAGGAGGGGCACTTTCATTAAAGCGCATTACGCCTAGATATTTCTTGTTTTTGTATAATGAGAGCTTTTTCCGTAATATTGGTCATTAATTTGGCAAATGGGGAAAACAGCTTAAGTGAATTAATAGACCTAACGATTTAAAGAAACCACAGTAATCTCCTGCCCAAAGTTCCTACTTAAATTTTTAAGAATATACTCGCACTTAAATTTGTTCTACCCTTACTAACTAGTAATGGTTTCAAATATTCAAAGACTCCTTAAAAAAAAAACAAAAATGTTTCGGGAAATTCAGCTATTTTCCCATAGTAGCGAAATTTAAAAATATCATAGCCTTTTGTGAAAAGACTCTTTTGTAAAAATAAAAATTAATAAAATAATTTAGATTTCGCAGGCTAATCCATGAAAATACCTTTATTCTTCGTTGATAATTCAAAAATCAACTGATATATCAATATGATATATTTTAAAATAATTTTTTAATAAGCATACTTTCATTGGAAATCTATTAAAAACGCACATCCGTACAATTGCGATATTCGACTTAAACAGTTTATCGTTTCTGCCAAATATTTTGGTATTAGTCTTCGAAATATAATTTTTAATTGAATAAATCAAATGAAATATGAAACGCTTCAAGCTGTTAAATCTCTATTGTATCAATGAAATGCTTTAACATATGAAAATTTAAATGTTAAGACTTAAATGTTATTTCACAGTTCATTTTACAATTAATTACAACTCAAATCATCGCATATCAAATGTCATTTAAATTGGCTGCAGGGTTTAACGTCACGTTTGCATAACCACTTTAACACTTGAAATATTCGGTCAGGCCGTCATACTGTGCGAATGTTAACCTGTTCTGCTGTTATTTTGAATAATTATGTAGTTACACATTTATTCGATTTTAATAATATCTTGGAATTAAATAAAAGTAAAAGAAAATCAAGACAGAGAAACAAAATCAATTAATGGTCTCTAATACACTGCGAAAGGAATGTGTTCCCTCAAATAAATGCATTTAGTTGGCAATATCTAGTAATATTTAAAATATGCACTTACTTGAGTGTTTAAGTCTTGTTTATAGAGTGAAATTAGAGACTCAAAACTATGTACTTCACATGGACTTTCCTGAGATTTTTTCTTCCTTAGAGAAGATATGCTTATAAGAACGGCTCTGAGTTTGAAGTTCACTATCCTAATTCCAAATACACTGAGAGTAAAATATTTTAGTTCTGTTACGATTATTTTTAGCTGACAAAATATCGAGAGCATTTGTCAACGCGTTGTCTACATATATACATAAACTCTCGTAAAATATCGTGCTGACTAAACAGTGCAAATCGTGAGATTTGAGCCACAGTTGACGCCAAACGTTATCGTTTTGGATTTGAACTCGAAAACTTCATCTTCTGCGTTTGAGAAAAAATTGTCATCTTAAATGCCGGTTGAGCTTGGTGCACTAAAATTTGATTGCCCAGTATTTGAATTTCCGCGTTGAAGACAAATTCAAAAAAATTTTCTACTCTTATGAGGGTAATCGCGTAATCAATTGTAAGATTGATGTAGTGACCAAATTTGAAATAAGAATTTGCAATACAAGTTAATTTTATTATTTATAAAATTTCAGTCTTAATTATAGGATCAAAGCAAAAAAAACCTCCTGCTACTTTTAAATAATACACTGAAAATTGTGCCTAATATGTATATCCTTTTAATGTTCACATCTTTATGAAACTTACCAAGACAAGCTCCACTCTGCATCTGCAATGTGAAACGACTAAAAAAGCAAACGCACACACCTTAAGCTATTGAATAATCATTACAAACATAAGATCCCCATGCTTGATAATAAACGATTGCATTCATTGTTAACATTTTGCTATCATTTAATAAGTTATGTATGTACCATATGTATGTATGTATGTACTCTTTTATATGTACGGATGTATGTATGTGCTTACCTTTGCATACACGTAAGCAAACTTTGTTTAAGTATATTGCTGCATTTGTGTTTACATATATCTTTCGGTCATTAGAGATCTGCATTTACCATTATAGATTGTCAGTATATTCCATGAATTTCTTTGATTTTGTACTCCTATCATGAATGTTTAAACTTTAACATTTACAATTTGCTAGCATACCCATTAGAAACTCAGCTCGAGCGAAAAAATCATTTAAAGGATTAGCTAGGAAATTGATCTGATTAGTGTTTAGTCCAATATTGAACTATGTACTTCTTCATAAAATGTTTTTAGTAGGTACTAACGGAAGCTACGTTTTTTGTGCGAAAAATAAATATTTTAGTCGCGTTGTCTCAAATTATGAAACGTTATTGTTTATGTCATCCTTATTAGTGAAGGAAATTCAGACTCGGGGCACCCATTAATCGGGACTTAAGCTATATTTTAAAATTTTCCATCAATTGATCATATCAATTATATTCCTTAAAAAAACTGTTCAAAAAACTCCCCAAAGCCCCGGCTGCCTTGATGGCCTCTAGTTATAGAGAATTGGCAAATATCTGAGTGCAGATTTTCGCATACGGTTGACCGTCATAGAGATCTGATACGGAATTGGGTAATCGGATCTGGTCCGGATAGGTTTGGTAACGCACGAAGCCAGGTAAACCTAACATTGCTAGCTAGATATAGAGACGACTATGGTAGGTATTCCTACTCGGTTATTAGCTTCAATAGATCTATATGTCAATATTCTTATCGCAGGCTATTCGAAAGTTATGAAAAAATAGTAGCTAATAAACGAAAAATTCTTTCACACAAGTAAATCTATTCAAAATTACCAAACAGGAAAAGATATACTGTGTATCACGATAATATATCAATTAGTTATCTGAAATTGGAGATCTAGAAAATTTGAGTGCGAGGACTTTTAGAAAAAGATATAAAATCGTCCAACAAAAAATAACAGCAGCGCATCTAGAAATTATTTTTAGTTTCGTTACTTGTTCAAAATATATAACTTCTATTAATTGTTTTTATGAATTTCGGAAATTGAACAAATATTGTAAATAAGTACTATGTCAAAACATTATAAAAGATAACCACCATTTATGAGTATCGATATCTCAGAGATCAAAGAAATGAATTTCATCGTGTAAAAAGGATCACTGCAGTGCAGTCGCGGAAACGTGAACTAATTAAAACCAAGGTTGTTCACGGTAGCGAATATGAAAATTTAAACCAAAATTTATGCAGCGCAGTCGCTGTAACATATTTTGCATTAAATTTTTATTCTTCATATCATTTGTAACAACAAAAATTTTAGAAGAAACAAAAAACTTCTTCACAAATTATAAAAAAATGAAAATAAAAGCCTTTTCCGTATGGCATGGTTGAGTTATGTCTTGCTGGAAGGTAGTCAATGCAAAATGTATTTCGTTCACGTTAGCGCGTTGTGCACGCTATACGGTTGTCCCGTTACGCGACTGCACTGTATTTAGTTTTAACAGTTTGCTGTAGAAGTTGTATTTTCAGAGTTACGATTTAACTCGTTGAGGAAGGGTAAATAAAATTTTCTTTAAAGTTTTGATCTTAAAATGAAAAAGTTAAGAGCAAAAAATCTAAGGTATAAGATCAACAGCAGTAGGAATGTATCAAGTGTAATAAAAATGACATAAAAATATTAAAAAGAATAGAAATAAAATATAATAGTTATAAGAAAAGCAATAAAAATCTCGTTGAAATTTTTTTTTGAAAAAATTTATCAAATACACCCAAAGGAGAGTCTGTTTCCTGCGGCCATGTTTTTATATGATCTCAAAAGGTTTCAACCGTACCATCTGACAAATTAAATAAATATTTATATTTACAAGCTAAATTATGACAAAGACATATGCATACACTTACGAACACAAATATACTCAAGCAAAGGCAAAGACATACCTGCAAATATAAACACATTTACATATGTATGTGTGTGTTAATAGTTTGTATATACGCAAGCATAATAACACTTCAAATAACAAAAAAAAAAGAAAAAGAAAACCGACTGACCGTCTGACCGACTAACTCGAGGCACCATTATTCCAAAGCAACAAATTGTTCTTTTGTTGTTATTGTGTTGAATTGTGTATTTTGTGTGTTTTGTATTATTTGGCTGAAGTTGTTGCTGTTGTTTCTGTTATTGTCCTTACATAGTCCATTGTCCATTATTCATCAAGCACAGGCTATTGTCCCACTGAGTGCCCTCTTGTCTATCGCAATGTTTACTTGCAGCAGGGGCATACAAACGTACAAGAACTACTTTTCCCCCTCCTACAAGTGCTGGGGTGCTACTGTAGTGTGTTGCCTTCCACTATTGCGTCCACACCTCATTGTGGTACAATTTAGTTGTGTTCATTTGAAATAAGTTATGAAATAATAAAATGTTTCCCTGGGAATTTCGGCAGAAAGTACATACATACAAACGTACGTACGTTAATGGTCCTCACCTGAAGTGATATCTATAAGCACTTAGTGAGTGCACATCGTGAAAAAATATTCAACTGGAACATTTTCTAATATCAGGTTTGGGTTTTTGTTTTTTTTTTAAATTTCCTTGAAATACAATTTATTAAATACATGGTATGGTCTTTTCTGCGTGTGACCCATTTCACGTTAAATAATGGTGTGACTTTTTTCTTAAAATTAAAAATATGTCATGTTTTATTTATCGGTTTTTAGTCAAAATATATAAACTCATTTCAGTTACGGTTTTTTTATATAGCGACTGTAAGTAATTGGTTTTTTTAAATTTGTATATTCAGAAAATGAAAGAAAAGATGAGATGCAAAATCAGGTATACAGAAAAGTTCCTTTCGACTTACAGTGTACAAATATGGCATGCTTTTAAGCTTTGTGATTTTTTTTTTTTAATTTTGACCAAATATAATAGTCCTTTTTAATTTTTATTCATTAAAATCAAAATAAATCGTAATGTTTGATATATTTTTCTTTCGATAAAAAATAGGTAGCCGCAATTTTCGATTTTTATTTTTAAGATCAATAATACTAAGCCGTATGGCAAATATTTTCATATATTACGGGCTCGGTGCTATTTTTTCGTATAATTCGACAATTACTTCTTACTGTTCAGTAATGTGATGGATAACATCAAAGAAATTACATAAAATTAAAACAATGCAACAAAAAAACGGTAAAAGTTAGTTTCATGCATTGCTAAATGAAATCATCAGTAACCTTTGAGCTGATGAGTGAGAGTTTCTAAGCTTGATGAGTTTTCCTTTTTGTATAGATTTGAGAACCGACGCGTCACGATGGGTAAAAAAAACCAAAGCCAAAATTGTTTTTCTGTTGTGAGTTTCTTGTTCTTGTAACTCATTTGATATTACACTTTTCTTAGAGGTTATTTTGTTTTTGTTTTATAGAAATTTTTTTTGGTGTTATCATACACTATACTGAACAGTTGGCACAGTAAAATAATTTTAAATTATTTTCTGTTCCGATACACTACAAAGAAATAGATATCAGGCCTAGAAATTCTCACTCATCGACTCAAGGGTCACTGATGATTCCAAATAGCAACGAATGAAACTTGTATGACTAGTTTTGACAGATTTTTTGTTGTATTGTTTTTGTTTTATGTAATTCTTTTGATGTTATTACATAGCAACTGTACTGTACTGAACATTAAGTTTAGTAAAATAATTCGTCATTGAAATTTTTTAAAAGTTTGTTTACTGCTTGTTATAATATGCTTAGTTGGCTATAGTTTCAAATTTTCTTTGCAAACCTCAAAAAAATAACAACAGAGAAAATAATCTGAAGTAAGCCTTTGTCATTTTTTCGACAATAGCAGTAACGTGAATTTGTGCTATTACAGGTTATTAGCGTCACATTTGTTCTCATAGGTAGGTATGTTGTTAAGAGCCAGATTTTTCCTCGGATATTTGAATATATCACCGAAAAATCCTTCAGATTGTGTTATAATAAAATAAATGTTGCATTTGTTAAACTAAGTTGTATACTTCTAGAAAATTTTTTGTCAATGAGAACAAATGCCAAGTGCTATAAAAATTGCGATATTTGTAATATCGTATTGGAAGTCAAAAACTCTATATCCGAATTTAATGCTAAATTCAAAAATAAGCACTTCCTTAGTTCTGATAAAGATTAGTTCAGACGAAAAAATTGTTTTTATATAAGCCGTACACGGAAAAAACACCAACTCAAATTTTATTAAAAATTAATAGGAGATTATAAAAATTAAAATCTGAAAACAAATATTACTTTTTTATAGTAATAAATAGAAAATCCTTATTAAAAATTCTATTCTAGTTTGTAAATATTTTCATTTTACATTTTTTAATAAGTGCATATTAAAAATTATTTTCTTCATTTTAATTATCACCTAAAAACTTTGAAATTTTACAAGGAATTTATTAAATTTTAATAAATTGCCACATTAGAATTTTTATATATTTCATATTGTAATATATGATTCCCGCTTTATAATTTTTAAAAAGTAGTTATAGAAAAATTATTTCAAGATTATTAATTTTTATTATATTGAATTTTATTTCTCTTTTGTGTTTAATTTGTACTCTGTTTGAGTTCTCAACATGTTCATGCAAAAAAATAAATATATAAGGCTTGCCAAACTCTTACTAATTGGCTTTGCAGTAATGTGTTGAACAGAATTGGGACGGGGTCGGGAAAGCGGCAACGGAAACTCGCTGGCCGTCCCAATTTTGTTCAACACACAAAAAAATTTAAAAATAAATTTCAGTTATTATTATTTCATCATAAAAACTTTATATGTACTTTTTAAAAAATAGTACAGTCCTTTTAAAATGTAATAAATTATTGCAGAAATTTAAAAATCTACTTTGTAAAAATTAAAAACTTGCATTCGAAAAATTAATGCCTGCTTGATGCAATTTTTATATTACGCTTAGTAATTTTTAATAAACACTCGAACCGTTTCTAAATTACTAAATTACCTACTAATTTTTATTAAATTTTGATTAATATTTACAATAATTTTGAGTTTCGTTTTTTCCGTGTACAGGCCAAGTATTAAAGTTATGGCTGTATTAGCTATTGGAATTTATCTCAGAAATCGTGAAGAGCTATATAACGATGGTTTCGGTAACGCGCTAGCTCATGTTTTGATGTCAAGCGATGGTTTATTCTGAAGAAACCGTCCAAGCGACTCGCGTATCAAATATAACGCCGAGTTTCAAGAAGTTTCTTTCATAAATGTGTCAAGAGGTTTGGTTCTTAATTGCTCTAAAGTGTCATCACGTTAAATTGTTCTAGAAGAGTTATAAATATATTGCCATAAGCGATTTAAAAACCTTCCAAATATTTGCTGGGATTATATGTATGTGTAAGTGTAGCCAGTTTTTGGCTATAACATAACCTAACAAGCATATGAGTAATGATGTATACAAATCATTTAGCTAAAAACGAACTTGAAATTTATGTAGTGTCGTCTAAAGACTTTAATGTGATTGATGTTATCAAGTACAAAATATAAAAATGTTAATTTCTTGAAAAGAAATACCAAATTTTTAACTCAAATTTCACATTACATTATACACAACACATTGAATCAGTAAGCAAAGCAATAGGCAGCATAAAATTATTGTATCTATGTCGAAAAAGATAAACAAAAGTTTTCTGTAATGAACAGACTGAATTCAAAGTTAGCAACTTATGTGCCTAGTATGTTGTTACATTGTATGCTGATAGTCTCTTATGTCTGCCACAAAGTGACGAACAAAGGGATGACATTGAAATCTGAACTGAAAACAGCATTCATTAGTGTAAGCGAATACAAAATGAATGGAATATTATTTGTTAATTTATAACAAATATTACGGCAACAATAAAATGCTCTGGCAAAAATGACAGTTAAAACGAGCGATGAATTACAGCAAACAAATTTGCAATTTTAAGTATTGCAAATTTTCTTTTGTTTTACTACAAACAACAAAAATATACATGTGTAATCTCTATTAAAATTATAACGTTTTTGTTAAATGATTGGTCTTATTTTTTAAGAAAAATAATATTTTTAATGGTATTTTATTTTTATATAATGGTGTTATACTACGAAAGCGGCTAAACATCCGTATTGACAAATGGGAAAAATGGCATTGTAAATTTAAAAATTTTATTTTTGATTTAAAATCGCAAATTTTGACGTTGAAAATAGTAAAAATAACCTTTTTGCCCCTTAACTTTGAATTAATTTTGAATTTGAAAAGTATTACAAATAACATTTTTTAACTTAACTTTAATCCTCAAAAACTTCAAATCGAAATTACTCTTTTTTATTTATTACCGATAAAAACTTTGTCAAAAGTTGATACATTTTTTCATATTTGTGGGATTTTTGGTACGAAGAATCCACGTCAACCAATTAATGAATTGATTAAGACCCAATATTTACTTAACCTATGGACGTCTTTTAAGCCATATCTAGGTCAAAACAGAATCGTCGATTTATCTGGGTTATTCTAGAAAACTTATTCTGCTACATATTTTTCGAAAAATGAATATTTTATTCCGTATTTCGCGAGTTCTTTTTTGCCTCATAAATTTCCACAAGTGATATCTAGAAGAGGAAACATATTTTGAGATCATGTCATGAGTTATGTCAAAAAGTTTCATCTTACACTGAAAAATTACCTTCAATATGACAAAAAACAGCGTTTTTTACATTTTTAGTTTAAAGATGCCAGAAGCCAGCATGTTGCCATATCGGTTGACAAATCATAACTTGACTGTCGTTTAATATGCCGAAATATGGTTATAAATGACAACAAACGTAAATGGCGCCATATGAGAGACAGTTTCCATTAAACACACAATACAGTAGAACCTCTGCAAGTCGAACTTGAAGGGAGACGCCAAAAATTCGAGTTATAGAGTTTTCAACTTATGGAGGACTTCGACTTAAGCGAATTTCGTCAGGAAATGTTCGACTTGTCGAGGTTATAGGCTGTAGGTGATAAATTCCTCTATCATTTCATATATTTGGTTTATTTTTGGCGTTTACATTGATTTCTAAGATACAATGATGTACATTGTCGGCATATTCTTAAAGTCGGTATCTTATTTTTCTTCGAGCTATAGAAGTAATTCATTTCAAATAATCGAGTTGTAGGATCCGTTTCGAACTAGGAACGGACTTCATATTCGGATAAGTTTCGGATTGGTTTTTTGTTAATAAAACGGATCCGTTCGGATCCTTTTCGAATTCGTTTTCGTATGAAATTCCTCTCGAAAAAGTGGACTCCGTTTTGTCGGATCCGTACCGAAGTTGTTTTTTGTAAATAAAGTGGATCCGTTACGGACTCCTTTTAAGACATACTAAAGTGATGTCGTTAAACTGCGCATGCAACAACCATTGTCTAATCAGGGAAGCTCCTGGTTCAAACCCCGGCGACGACATAATTTTTTTATTTTTTAATTTAAAAGTATTTAAAAAACAAAAAAAGAAGTAGACAACTGTATTTGTATAAATTGAAGTACTAGTTTTATAATCAAAAATTACAGTTTGTTTATATGAAAAAATACACTGTTTTTTTTTAATTATTTATTATTTATTTATTTCAAATAATACGGCAAAATTGATTTCAATAACGCGTAGGACCTCCTATTGCCTTGATGACGCTTTTCATCCGAGAAGGCATGCTCTCATAGAGTTTCCATATTAATTCAATTGAAATATTATGGTACCAAGTGGATTCAATTATTTCCTTTAACTTTGGAATATTATTAGGTTTTTATTGGCGCACTTTGCGTTTGTTTCTGCTTATCAATTAGAAGAGTTTGGGAATGAAGGCAGTATAGGTTGACTAAAGTAAGGGCTTCTTCTTTTGCGTCTAATTGATTTGAAACATTTAGAAAGAAACAGATTTTCCAAAAAGTGTTTGACAAAATATAGCAAAACAATTTAGTGAAGGTAATGGTATGTTACAAGCTCTGTACTTTCATGGCACGGCCTGCGCTTTAGTGTTTTTTTTTTAAATTTAGACTATAAAAATTTTAAAAATAAAATTTTTTATGAGTTCAGTGGCTTAAAATCCGTAGAAAACTTAATTTGGCTATATAACATACAAAATACTTTACAGAAAAAGTGAGTAACTCTAAGGCATGTATCTCAGCGCCGGACTAAGACTTTGCGGAGCTCGGTGCTAAAAGTATATCGAGCCACTTTTCATCTAGAAACTTACATACATTGGAGACCAAAAAAAATTATCATTCTAAGGAGATTTTTTCTACATTCGCTTAAAAACGGCGATGTCAAAAGAGATTCCTAATAGGCATTACTTAATATGGTCCTTTCAATATATCTTTTTCATCTTAAGAATTGTGTCGCCCTACCTGTTGAAAGTCTCCTACTTTTTTCCCTTTACTTATATCTCATTCATCATAACATGATTTATTTTGAACTCCCTTATATCATCTGCTTTTGGAAAATCATATTCCACCAGATATGTCAAACGTAATTTTGTGTCCGACCAATACGTAAAAAACTAGAGTTTCTCGAAGAAGTGGTTTTTAACCTTTGACCGCGAGTATCATGGAACGAATGAATAAACATAAATATTTTTATGAGATATATTCTATGTATTTCTTTATTCAAAAGTAAAAAAATCTGTATTTTTTAACCATTAACCCTGAACTTGAATATCTTGTTATTTTTGCTGCTAAGGAGGGCATTTTTATTTAAACAGGTATAAAAGTTATAGTACGGGAGGCAGCGTTGCATTTCAGGTGGTGATTTCCTCCCGCTTAATTTTGTTTTTAATTGATAGTTTTGATATGGCTGATAATCGAAACAAGCGTCCGTCGCCAGGCTAGTAGTGGAGCTGGTTGTGAGAAAATGCGCATCCTGTAAAAAAAAGAATTTCCAAAACCCATTTCAATTCACTTGAAAATTTGCACAATTAATGTTAAGATGATCATAATAATAAAAATAATAGTCAGCTGCGTGTATTATGGGGGATTATACGTCAGCTACTTACATAAACGTGTACAAAAAAAAAATTTCTAAGGTCATTTCAAATTCAATGAAATTTATACATTTAGTTCATAATATAATTAGAATGATAAAAAACATAATCAGCTATTCTTATAATGGGGGTAAGACCGTCAGCTGAGTGATCATTAGGGTGGTTTAGACACACATGGGAAAAATTAAAGTTGCTCCGATCTTCGCTCTCCGGACACCAAAAGTTTTTTTGTACACGTTTATGTAAATAGCTGACGTATAATCCCCCATTATACACGCACACGGAAAAAACACCAACTCGAAATTATTGTAAATATTAATGAAAATTTAAGAAAAATTAGTAGGTAATTTAGTAATTTAGAAACGGTTCGAGTGTCTATTAAAAATTACTAAGCGTAATATAAAAATTGCATCAAGCAGGCATTAATTTTTCGAATGCAAGTTTTTAATTTTTGCAAAGTAGATTTTAAAATTTCTGCAATAATTTATTATATTTTAAAAGGACTGTACTATTTTTTAAAAAGTACATTATAAAGTTTTTATGATGAAATAATAATAACTGAAATTTATTTTTAAATTTTTTGGTGTGTTGAACAAAATTAGGGCAGCCAGCGAGTTTCCGTTGCCGCTTTCCCGACCCCGTCCCAATTCTGTTCAACACATTACTTCAAAGCCAATTAGTAAGAGTTTGGCAAGCCTTATATATTTATTTTTTTGCATGAACATGTTGAGAACTCAAACAGAGTACAAATTAAACACAAAAGAGAAATAAAATTCAATATAATAAAAATTAATAATCCTGAAATAATTTTTCTATAACTACTTTTTAAAAATTATAAAGCGGGAATCATATATTACAATATGAAATATATAAAAATTCTAATGTGGCAATTTATTAAAATTTAATAAATTCCTTGTAAAATTTCAAAGTTTTTAGGTGATAATTAAAATGAAGAAAATAATTTTTAATATGCACTTATTAAAAAATGTAAAATGAAAATATTTACAAACTAGAATAGAATTTTTAATAAGGATTTTCTATTTATTACTATTAAAAAGCAATATTTGTTTTCAGATTTTAATTTTTATAATCTCCTATTAATTTTTAATAAAATTTGAGTTGGTGTTTTTTCCGTGCAACTGACTATTATTTTTATTATTATGATCATCTTAACATTAATTGTGCAAATTTTCAAGTGAATTGAAATGGGTTTTGGACATTCTCTTTTTACAGGATGCGCATTTTCTCACAACCAGCTCCACCACTAGCCTGGCGACTGACGCTTGTTTCGATTATCAGCCATATCAAAACTATCCCGTACTATTATTATCTACCAATTTTAATGCATTTTCAAATGACAAAGGTAAAATTATCGCCAGCTTAATGTGCACAAAATTGAGAGGTGAAAACAAAAGTTTAACTTTGAGATAAAGCAACACTTAATGCTGTAGGCACACTTTGACTTCAACTTAATTTCCAGTGTAAAGTAACTTTCAAAAGCCTTATACATACGTAATTGGCAATGAAAACTTTACTAAGTGCTGATATGTCAATATGCACATGACATTTACGCTTTGAACTTTTTATCACGCACAAAAAATCACTTAAACTCTCTATTGAATTTCACAGGAATTATGGGGAATAGAGATGCATATTTTTTAACCAACTTCCTCCTACATAATGGATTGCTATGGAAAAATTAACTAAAAAGTGACTGCTTCATTTTCAAAGGTAAAAGCTTTCAGTTCCTTTAGTTACTTATTTGTTTTTGTTGTCTAATGCAACCTGCTGCAAAACATGAAATGGATGAAGTACAACAAGTACATATTACAGGGTTTTTTTTGTTTCTTGTCAGCGTTGTCGCTTTAGTGGATGGTGTGAAGTTTTGCAGAATTAACGCACTTTTTTGTGAAACACTGCATGCATTTTTAATCAAATTTAAAAGGCTTTTAAACTATGCCTGCACTTTATTGCAAAGAACTTATTTGGTATTAAAATATCATGTCAAATAAATGAATAGGTATGTAGCAAACTGATGTGTGGAAAAGTAGTAAAATTATTAGTTTAATGACTATAAAATAAATCCACTCTGCATAATGGGAACTATGAAATTTATTTGCAATTAGATAAACTTAATGTCACATGAAAATAGAATTCGATGACCTTTCAGGAGTTTAAAAATATGAAATGAAAATTTTTAATTTTTTCATTTCATGATTTGGGTTATTTTTTCAAGTGACTAGGAGCGAAGTACTCTTTTCAATTTTGTTGAGGACCAATTTTTTCTAGTCCACATATATTCTTAATTTTTTTACTGAGCTTACAGTACATACAGTGGTCGATCACACAAAAAAAAATATCAAAAAATTACAAACTAAGAAACAACAAAAAGCGGGTAAAGCTAGTTTCATCCATTGCAAAATGGAATCATCAGTGACCGTTAAAGTTTTTTTTTTTTGCTTAGCAGATTTTGAGCCGAAGAAGCATGCTTCTCTCTTTCTGCCTAGAATAAGAAAAAGAAAAAAAGATAACCTTTTTGCAGCTGGTTAATCATTCTGGAAATGATTTCTTTTTGTGGAGAAATTTTTAGAAAAGGAATTTAAAGCCAATAAAATTTAAATTAACTGAAGCTGTTGTTAAATAAAAATTAAAATTTTGCTAAGATATACAATTTGAAATTGGCATGCACTGGAAATCTGTAGGACATGATAAAAACATTCGATTTTTTTTTAAATATTAATTTTTAACTTGAAGGTTTGAATTAACTGGCTTCTGTTTCTGTTATTTTGATTTTTGGTTTAATTTAAATTCTTTTTTCCACTACCATAGTAAGTATTTTGATATAATGCCTGAAAAACAAAAAACTATATGAAAAAATAACTTAAGTGGTGCACGCCCCTTATTGAATTAAGCTCTGATCAGCGTCAATTACCTATGTTTCTTAAAAACTAATAAAAATCAGATTACATCAATAACACAGGTTTACAAAAAAAAAAGTTGCTGTCCATTTGACCAGTACATATTTTTCCTAGGTAATTTGATGCCCTGAACTCGAATTTGAGATCCACATAGCTCTATCACGTCAAGATTTTTTTCATAATGCTCCACATGAGCCCTACTGTCCCATTCGCATAAAAAACATGGAAATTTTGTAGAACCACTTTGTTGTCCCAGTATAATGGTTACGACTTTCATATCTGTAATTTTGGTTAAAGGCATCTACAACTGATGTAATAAAGCACGGATTCGGATTGAGTGACCCTAAAAACATAAAACTTTTCAGTTGTATGTATTGCATTATTTTCACTTTGACCTTGAAATGACCTTAATCTTGACGTGATAGAGCTATGTGGACCTCAAATTCGAGTTAAGGGCATCAAATTACCTAGGAAAAGTACGGTCTGGTCCGAGTCCGTTATGGATTCGTTTTTTTTTAATAAAACGGATTCGATCCGGACTCGTTTTTAATTATTAATATAAGAGGCAGTTTTCAAGATATTTTCAATATTTATTCCCTACTTCTTTTTTTGTTTTTTAAAAACTTTTAAATTAAAAAAAAAAAAATAAAAAATTAAAAAAAAATTATGTCGTCGCCGGGGTTCGAACCAGGAGCTTCCCTGATTAGACAATGGTTGTTATATGCGTAGTTTAACGACATCATTTTAGTATGTCTTAAAAATTATGTCGGTAGCTGAGTTGGGTAAGATGAAGACTTTTGAACAGTGGCATGGCGCAGGACACAGGTTCAATTCAGTGATCGGGTTACAGGCAAAAAAAATTTAAGTTCTCCTTTGAAGTTTCACAAACGTATTACATTAATAAATTAACAATAAATACCAACAAAACAGTAGCATTAGAAAAATAGATGGAAAGTAAAAAATCAAAACAGAAAAATGTTTGTTTGCGTTAACCAAATTTTTTTAATTGCGTTTATTTTATACAGTAAAATCTGTTTTATTTAGAAAACCGAGTCCAAAACGGATCCTTATATCAAGTCCGTTCCGAGTTCGAAACGGATCCGACAACGCGGACGATCCTTCCCGCTGTTTGGAGGCGAATCACCCACGATTTCGCATTCGAATCGTAACAGAAACGGAATCCGTTTCGGATAAATAATACGAAAAAGCGGATCCTAAAAGAATCCGAAACAGATCCGTGTGGCACACTGGAATATTAGAGCAGATCTGTTTCAGATTAAAGTTTTCGCCATAGTTTCGGAAATATATTTTAACTATACCAGGTTTTAACTATACCGGTTCAAAAAAAAAAGTCTCTGAAATTTAGAGGCACTGGCAGATTCCTATTCTCATAACTGTCCCGAGTGGGCTGTGTTAAAAATTTTTTATAAATATTGCGCTCCTGATTAGCGATTTCAATATTACTCTTGATACTTTCGCACAAAAAAAAATTCACCAACTACCTAAAAACGATGGTGGTTATCGCTGAGATGAACTTTTTTTTTATAATTCAAAGAAGATAAGTATATTTCATATTTTTCGAAACAGATTTCCACATTAAAATTTATATTCCCTGTTAAAACATAGCTTCAACATGAAAAAAATCCTTTGTTCAATTATATTTATGTTTATATTTTTAAGTACAAAAATAATAAAAATTTGCGGTTATCACCATCAAATAGAGGAGAAAAAAATGAATTATTCCATATGAAATTTAATATGACATAGTGGAAACTCAGAACAAAGCGTTAAAAATATTGGTTTCGATCTGTGTATCTTGTATGGTACTTTTAAAAATATTTAGAAACTCTTAAACCTTTTAAAGTTTCAAATAGCATTTGCTTATTTTGTACAACAAAATAGATATATGTAGTATACCAAATAGAAAACGTAAATGAAACTGAATCAATGTTACGTCAAACACATTTAAGGGGTCAAAACGGTAGACTTAACTGATTGTTGTTCATTTAAATATTGGTCAAATTCGGTTCGATAATTTATGCAAATTAAAACCAAAGAAAAGGTTAAAAAGAAATACAAGAAAAACATAAAGAAATCAAAACAGCAAACATATAGGGTGCTTTTATGGAAGGTTACAATCTTAAAGTGATATAAGGCACATTGGAATTTGTTAAACTGTTGATATTTGTATTTAGTAATGTTATTAAAACATTGACAATAAATATAGAAAATGATATCGTCGAAACGAATGCCAGTTATATAAGACAGACGGTGTACGCTAATGACCTCAAAATGATTTCAGAGTTAGACAACGAGTTTATACGAGTGAGTCGTAGACTACCGCAGAGCTTATGCCGAAAAGTAATGGAATTTTAATCAAACATATCATCATCATCATATCCTAATGAAAATATCAACAGGCAATTAAAATCCAATACTATATATTTCACATATAAATTGTAACTTTCAATAAAATCACCCTTTATATAGTAAAGGTGTTTAAGAGACCCGCAATAATTTTGTCGCTATTTGGTATTAATTTGTATTATATTTGGGTTTTTTTTTCATTTGCTTCATCTACTTTTTTTTTGAGTTGCGTGTTTTTATTGACAACCGTTGACTTTAGGCCAAAATGCAAACGGTTTACTACTACCAATAATGTTTTTATCACTGTCCCCTTTTTGCGTATATCTTCGTAGGTCATACTTTCATTATTTATTAGGTGTATAAAATGTTTGTGCATGGATCAGTCTATCAAAGTCATTTCGTGTTTGAACATCTTCTTCATTTTTTTTAGTTTAATTTCGTTTTAAGTCAAAATTTCAAGAGAAAAATGCGTGGATTTGTTGTAAGTGTTATAAGTGCTTAGAGTTTTTCATTTTAAAAGGATACAATCGTTATAAGACAATGGTAGAGTCCTTAAAAAAAACAATTTGTGAAATAAGAGGCATTCAACCCTTTAGGATCTTAATAAAATATGGACTAGAAATTCTCTACTCAAAGTTATCTCTAAGCACGATTTATAAATTAGCCGTGATAAAAACATCTCAATGCTGTAACGACTCCGCGCGGTTGACGAAAATTATAAAGAGAGTCGATTTGTGCTTCTGAGGATTACATTGCGTTTTGTTATGTTTACAGTATGAAGATTTACTGTGACTAGCAAAGTTGCAGTTGGACATGCTATAGGATATAAGCCCTGAGCCGCTGCCGAAGGCCGCTAACTATTTAAGTTTTTATGCAAAAGTACTGTGGCAAGCAGTGTAAAACAATAAAGATTTATCAATTTCATTGTTGTGTCGTGTCATGGCTTAGGATTTACGTTCCTTAGTAGCGTTTCGGTAGTGGCCCTTGGCGTACATCCTATAGTGTGCCCAACACCATCTCTTTTACGCACAGTACATACTTCATTTCATACCCTCATGCATACAATTCACTAGTTTGGCTGAGGATTATCAATTTTCCCCAAAAAATCGTTTCCCCTGTAACATATACAAACTTCACCCAAGTAATACAAATCATTTAGGGAACTTCTAAGAATAAAGTGGACATTTTTGAGATAGACTGTGCGGTACTTCCCATGTAGAAAAAAACTTTAAAATGTTGTAACGTGACTAATATATCATATATGCAACTAAATATAACTCACATATTTGGAATGCTTTAGACCAGCGATGGGCAATACTGGCACTTTCAGCCCACATGGCACTTTCCGTTATTCGACGCATAAACAAGCAACCAAAAGTACGTAGGATTTCAACGCTAATGGCACTAGCGACGGCACCGCATTGTGTTTTGACGAATGTAGCAATCGTTTTTATTTGTAATCCAATTTGGTTTTTTTCGTGCTGTTGGCAAATTTGGAATTCAAAGCAAAAACACTTTAAAATTTAGTTTGTTGTTGCTTGATGTTGTTGTTGTTATGCCCTTTTGCTATGGTTCCATGCCCACCACTGCTTTAGACCAGCGATGGGCACTTAGTGGCACTTTCCGCCCTCATGGTCCAAACCGTTATTCGACGCCCAAGCAACCCCAAAACAATTCGCAGAATTTCAACGCACAGCATTGACTTGAGTTCAAATGAAAACAAAAACAACACAAAAGCATTAGCGTCGATGCCGCATTGTGTCTCGACGAATGTAACAATTGTTTTTATTTGTAGTGCCATTTGGTTTTTTTTTGGTGCTGTTAGCGAATTTGGAAATGAAAGCGAAAAACCTTTAAAATTTCGTTTTTGTAACATGATTTTGTTGTTGCACCCTTTTGCTAGATTTCCATGCGCACCGCTTCTTTAGACCAAGGATACACAACTCAAAGCTTGTTCAACTCTTACAACATTAACAAAAAATATCCAGCTCTCTTGAGCGCTTTCTCTTATTCGAGTCAAATCGGTTTGTAATCACCGCATGCTTTTTATTTGTGTAATTTATGTTTTCAACGCACCGGCTTGTTCAGCTCCTTCCATTACTTCAGTTTAATAATTTTGGTTTACTATCGGCGCATGCTTTTTGTTTGTGTGATTTTTGTCTTTAAGGTGGCGACTTGTATAGCTCTTTCTATTACTCGAGACAAAAACTTTCAGTTCGCAATGTTTGTGTGAGGGGGTTGAGGGGTCGGTGTTTTAGTCATTACAGTTCTTGTAAATGTCGGCACTCTCCCACATCTACTGCATGTAGTACACGGAAAAATAATTCTGTAAAAATTCATTGAATTTCCGATAATAATTACGGTTTTACCCTGTAATGTCCGGATACTAAGCGAAAAACTATAATAATTGATTTGAGTGTCAATGAAATATTACAGTGTACACACTGTAATAATTGATTTAAGTATAAATGAAATATTACAGTCTTCACACTGTAAAATGTAAAATTCACTCCAAAAATATTTTATAACTGCAAATTCTATAATTTCTTACAATCATCCTTTTTGTAAACCATATTTCTTAGCATACATATCATGCCACAAAGAGCCAGTCTGGCAACACTCACACAATTTTCTTCTTCTAACCATATATCTACATTTTATATTGTATTTGTACAATGCTAATAACAAAAAAGTTATATCGAATCATAAAATAAATGTATTATTATGTAATAAATATTGAAGATTTTACAGTTTGCCCTGTATCTTTTACTTGTCGATCTTATGATATTTTTAATATTTATTCAGTTTTTTTTGCTAATTGAATTTTTTCCTAAACACATTGTATATTTTACATTCTGAAACTGTAAAAATAAAGTTCTAAACTGTAATGTTTGCAGTTTACTCATCAATTTGTATTTAGAATCCCATGAAATGAGAAATTACTGGGATATGCGGCAGTTTTGCCTTATTATTTTGCTTTTTTTGAATATCACAAGCTATTTTTTACAAAACCTTTTTTTCCGTGTACTCTGTCCAGCGACGCATCGTAACATTACGCGAAGCCACTGTGCCATTGAAACAATTATTTTAGATTTAGAAACCTTTCTGTTGAGATACAAAACATTACTATCTTTATTGTTGTGTATTACACAAATTAACATTATCCTTTACAAATTAAAAGTTTATTTCATTTACTAAATCAATTTGACATAAATTTTAAACCAACTCAGTGTTATGATTTCAATTCGAATTCCAGTTATTGTGCCTCATTGCTGCAGCAACCGGCAATAGCGTGGGATACAATTACCAAGCGCCTGGACAGCCTGCTACACTTAACGGCGGTGGTGGATACAGTGCCGGAAACAGCGGTTCAGTCGGAGGTGGATCCAACGTCTTCAGAAATGGTGGTAATGGAATTGGGAATGGAGTTGGCGGTGGATATGGTGGATTCTCTGGCGGTAATACCATTGCCGGTACCGGTAACTTCGCTGGTGGCGCTGGAAATAGCGGAGTAAACTATGAGCCAGCAAAATATTCAGCTCCAGCAGAATTTAATAAAGAATTCTATACATATTCTGCACCAGATGAAGAATTTAACGATGGAGCTGCCTCACAAAGAATCGCTGGAACATTAAAAAAGAATCTACGTGTAGTTTTCATAAAAACACCCGAAAATCAAGCCCTCACGAATGCTGCACTACAATTGGCTAAACAAGCGTCTGAAGAAAGAACTGCCATTTATGTGCTCAACAAGCAAGCAGATATTGGTGATTTGGCCAATAAATTGCAATCTATCAAGAGTGGCAATGCGCACAAGCCTGAAGTTCATTTTGTTAAGTATCGTACGCCAGAGGATGCAGTACGCGCACAACAAGCCATTCAGGCACAATATGATGCTCTAGGTGGCACATCACATACCTCAAATGAAGGTGTGGCACCTGTTTTGAATTTTGCTTCACAGGCATCAGCAGGCTATACTTCAGGCTTGAGCGGAAGTTCATCAGGTTATAGTGCTGCTGCTGGATCACGTCCAAAGGGCGCGTATTTACCACCAATTGTTATGTTTTAATGAGACTATATAGTGATTTGAAAGTCTGTGTGGACTTTAAGACTTATTCATTAGTATTATTTGTTAATTATATTTTGTCGTTTAAGATAAAACTTTAAAAACACATTATTTTTATTTTTAAGATGAATTTGCAGAATTTTGTTGAATATTATTGGGTGGTATTGAATGGTCTCCAGTGGTTTTAATCGACTTTGGTGAATGATAATTATGGATTATAATCCATGCAAAGTTTGCCTACTAAATAATTTACGAATATAATAAAATTGATGAAGCTCAGCTTCACAATAACACTACTCATTCTAATCATAATACGATGTTACATACAGATAGTCCAGCACTTTTACCATAAACCTAACAATTAATACGAACTGGTTATATCTTGAGAATTGTGGTGAACACTACTATGACCTAACCTAATATAAACGTTCAAATAGAATGACTTGTTGCCGTACTATGCATGATAACAAGTGAAAAATTTGCTCCATAAGTTTTAAGTGACATTTTGAATTATATATACGAGTAATATGCACACCCACAAAATTCTGGCACATTTAACAATTGCAACACGAGAAAAGGAATTAAAGTTTAATATATCAAAATAAACAAAAAATGTCTGCCACAGTCGCCACGTTTTGTGTGCAATGCCACAAAAATGAAAAATCGCTCAAAGAAAAATTTTGTTTGGTATAAAAAATCTCGAAAATACATAACAACAGCAACACAACTTGACTGAAAATTGCTTACAAACGAACGCATTTTCCTGGGATACCCTGAAGTTCAGAAAATGTTTACAACCGTACCGTAATTTAAAAAAACAAAATCAACACTAAGCTATAAATACATAGGAAAATAGGGTACCACCGGTAAGAACTCGTTGGGAGCTCAGCATCCGTAGAAGTTCTTGTGGTAAAATTTCCATTTTGCATCGATGGCTTCAATGGTGAGCTCTGTATGTACGTACTACGTACCTCAACTGATGCAACAACTTTAAAAAGGACACGAGTTGCGCTGCATTAACCCATTGGTTACTTTTGTCGCATATTACGAGTAATTATGAAATTTAAAAATTTTGAGTAGGCTAATAACAAAACGGGCATTTCATTTTACAGAAAAAGATGTGCTATAAATGTATGGTGGCAAGTATTTCCTCCGTTCGTTATTCGTTACTTTTATATGTGTGTGCATTTTGTTTTTGTAAAATTATTGAACTGTTGGACTAACGAGTAACAAAGTAACTAGGTGTCATGCCTGATAGTTTTCTGTTAGATAGTATCTTAGCGATCAGTTGTCTTTACAGTTAAGCTTTACCAAATTAATAACTAGTGAATTATCAATCTAACGACGCTGATGTGGATACTACCTACTAATTTAAATGTACATTTTATATTTGTTTTTGTTACTTCTACTACATGGTACAATTCGACTCGAGACACATCTAGTAACATAGAGCAAATTCGTTCGCCTTTGTAACTTTTGAGCTTTTTTTAAACCATTAACATTCTCAGCTCTATATTTTTTCTGCAACTCCTTGTTTTGCCAAACTAGTCTTGTTGATCACTATTATCTGACACATACAATTTTTTCTTGATGCTACAGAGTGACTCAGACGTTGAAAAACTTTGCAAAATATTTGTGACATAAATAAGAGCGGATTTCATTTCTATCTATGCTCCAGGTCTAGACCTGAAGTATAGTCTTTAGGTGAGACAACTTATTACGAATGCAGATAGACTGGACTTTCATTCTCCCTATAGTGGTATCGGGATATATCCACACTAGTGATTTTGCGTACCATTGCAAGAAACAATTTAACATGAGGTGCGCTGAGTTTAAGTTCACAAGGGTTATTCTCAAAGTTCAGTCGCACATCCTGAGCACATTCTGCTTTGTCTATAAAAAATCTAATTTAGGGAGAACTCGTACCAGCGATATGGTATATTTCCTCTCCGATTGGATTTCTCAAATTTTAGAGTCATACCCATTTAGTAATACTGCTGTTGCTGGAAATTTCCATAAACATAATCTCAATTAGCTGTGCCGTTCTAGACTATGCCCTATGCCCAGCAGTAATGACTTGAAATTTGCAGTAATGATTTCAGAATATTGTAAAAAATGGTAGTAATGATTTTCAGCCGAATTCATAATACTTTGTTGGACATTAATCTTTGAAACGAAATACACATATTATTTCGCTTATAACCGTTTTTTTAGTTATTAGTTGTAAATGGATGAATATGAAAAATAAATAGTGAAGATGAATTTGAAGAAAATTTCACAATTAATTTTCAATTTTGATTTAGACTCGGTGTGTGCCGTAATAATATCTGTTAAATAATACTTTGAACCGCTTAAATTATTTCTTCTAAATTGAATCGTTTTTGCCTTGATATCTGTTATTTAATATTAATAATATTTAATATTAATCACTTGAATAAGCTCTTAAAAAAATGTTGTTAAAAAAATTTTTCTGCAGTAACGATTTTATCTTATTTCAACCCCTGCTATGAGGGTCGTGATGTTAAGCTTTTTGCTGAGTTCAAACAACTGAATGAGCTAGTAAATAACTTCTCGTATATCCCACGTAATGTACACTGGATCTCTTCCTGCCATCACATCAATAAAAAATATTTGTCAGTCCTCACAGTATGACTAGCGTACGCATTATGGGGTCCACAACTCTTGACAACATATCATCTGTTCAGTATGTTAAAATAATTGGTCAAGTGCCTCGTTATATAGTAAAACGATGCAAAAAATACCTTTCTCCTCTGTTGATTAACGGATTGATTTTGCCTTTGTTGAACCATATTTGAAAAACAGTTTTCTTATCTAGTCCGGGTATCCAAAAAACTTCTTTGGAACTGCAAGATTATATTCAACGATTTCCGATAAAAGTTTTGTCTCACCGATTGATTCTTTTGAGCATCGCTGCAAGATTTGGTGCTTAACCCTTTTCTTAATATGTTTCAAATGAAATCCCTATTTGATAAATCTGTCGATGCATCCTCAGTGTCTGTGACCGCACAAAGTTACTCTTCTAATCTTCTAATTGATTTTATGTAAAATAAAGCATTATTTTAAAGTAAATAATGTACTGAAATGGGTTAAGATTTGTTGCATTTATTTCAGGAATCGTGAGCAAAATCCCTACAAGAACACAAACAACTTGAATACAACCAAGAAAAGTTGCAAAATTGTTATACTTATGGTAAAGAAAACATCAACAGTACCTAGTCAGTCTAAAGTAGGAAAAGTTCATAAGGTAGGTAATCTGCGCTGAACCCGCCAATGGGAAATGCTAGCGTTAAGGATGCATTGCAAACGCCAAACCAGCAACGAAGACTGGTAAATCTGCAACTTTGAGAACTTTGCTGAAAATTCAAAAGTGAATTGTGCAGCTTCTTCAAATGGCTGAAATTTCTTGTTCTATTTAATAGACGAAATTTCTGATATTCTAATTTTTTCTCTTTTATTTATTATACAATAATTTTCAATTACAAAGCTTAAATGGGATAGAGAATTTATTAAGTATAGAGGGAGAAAAAAGAGCTAGGAAAAAAATAATTCATTTTGGGAATTAAATTCCTCAAAACTTCAACTCCAAGGAAATGAAATTAGAAATAAGTTTTTTATTTCCTTCTTTAAAATTAACCCAAAATGTGATATTTCTTTGTCAATAGCTGTATGTATAACTTATGTATATCCTTATTTTTTTAAAGTTTTTCAAAATATATATCACGATTTATTTCTTGGTTATCTGGCAAAATTCACTTGAAAAAGTGAAAAAAAATGACTGCAACAAATAAAATTTAAAAGTTGACAATTTCCAAACAATTCAGTTTTTAATTTAGATATTTAATTATCATTTATTTGGTGCAATATCTACTAAAAATTTTTTAAATTTAATTTTAGTACTTTTTAAAATTGCTTCGTGCAAAAAAAAATACTGGTCGTAAATTATGTTAAATTGCAGAAGGTTAAGTAAAAATGCTTTGGTTCAATAGGGCTACGGCGTGGTTGCGTCTGTAAATTCATCTTTCGTACGTTTTGATACATCTTACACTCCCCGCGCTAACCCGCTAAATGTTTCAAACGTCCGCATAAAATTAATGGCATCTGTCCTTGAAATTGTACGAGTGTTTGGTGTAAAAGCAAACACAAAACAAAGCTAAAAGAAACAAAACTTGACAGAGCAACAACTTTAACAGCAAAAACAACAACAACCACACCAACAACTACAGTAGAAATTGTAACAGCTGTTTTAAATTTCATAAGGGTACCCTTTAATACTTCCGATACATTTTCAATGTTCACTTCCTTTTTAGCCATTAATTTCACTACTCCTGGCCGTTGGGTCCTGTGCCCTGCGGTTGTGTACCCACCTTCATTTGTAGATTGGCGCCATTTTTCCTCTTAATTTGCTGTTCTTGCTGCATGTAATTTGAGTTAACTGAACTGCTGTTGTTATAATTTTCCCTGTATGTGTATGTGGTAGCAGCACACTACGCCATACACCTTCTGTTGACATTTATAGGTTAAGGTTGCAAAATGTGCCGTATTTTGTTGTTTTTCTTTTTCAGCAGTTCAGACGCACACTTTTTTTTTTATTATTAAAAAGGTGCAGTTTTTACAAATCATACGTATTGCAAATGTGGCAGCGTAAATGAAAAAAAGAGTGTAATTGTCTGGAATGGTGTCATGAATTAACTTCATCAAATTGTTTTATATAAATATAAATAATTATTTTTGTTTATCTAATATATAAAATTCTCGTGTCACAGTATTAGACTCCAAACTCCTCCGAAACGGCTTGACCGATTCTTATGAAATTTTGTGTGTATGTATATTCAGTAGGTCTGAGAATGAAAGTAAACTATTTTTCAACCTCCTTTATGAGCAATTTAGGGTGGCCGTCATACAAAAATATTTTAAAAATAGTATTTTCACAAAGATCACTTAATCGATTCGCATGAAATTTACATCACGTGTCTTTTTTATTAAGTGGAATAGCTTAGGTTATAAAACTATAATTTAAGATGCATATTTAGGGTGGCCCTAATACAAAAATATTTTAAAAATAACATTTTCGCAAAGACCACTTAATTGATTTACATGAAATTTACACCACGTGGCTTTTATAGCAAGAGGCATATTTTCAGTTACAAAACTTTTACTTAGGGTGGCCCTCATTCAAACATATTTTTAAAATAGCATTTTCACAAAGACCGATTCACATGGAATGTACACCACGTATCTTTTATATTAAGAGGCATGGCTTAGGTTAGGGATGGCCAGCTGCGGTGCCCAAAAGTCGACAGCGCGCTGACGTTTACAACAAACTTTTCGCGCTAGTATGTGTACAAATGCGTGAAGAAATTCCAGCGAAAAAAAAATGAAAATAAATGTGTTTTTTCTTTTCTACGTATAGAAAAAATTACCCAGTAGAAATTCGTGCATCACTGATGTTAATAAATTAAGATAAATGTTGGCAGATAAAATATTTTTATTTAACGACAAAAAGAAAACATTTCATAAATCTTATACATATTACAGAGTTTACTTAAAATAAGACTTTCAATATCTGGTTCAATATTTTGTGATGACGCCAGACGCAATATCGGTGACTATTTTTCCATGAAATTGAATTTTTTTACAACAATTAAATAATATTTCAATAATACATGCTTAAAAAATTGCCTTTCGCATAAATAATGTTTTTGTTTGCATTTGTTTTGTTTTTACACGTTTGATTCCGACTGGGTTTCTCGCATATTCAATTTTCATGCGAATCAGCGCATAGAAATCAGCAACTGCACGGCGGGCCGAATGATGGCCCGCAACGGGCAATGTGACCGCGGGAGGGTAAATGCCCAACACTAGCTTAGGTTATAAGACTTTTATTTAGGGTGACCATTATACAAAAATATTTTTAAAATAGCATTTTCACAAAGACCACTAAATCGATTCACATGGAATTTACACCATGTGTCTTATATTAAGTGGAATAGCTAAGGCTATAAAACTTTTATTTATGATACATATTTAGAGTGGTGCTCATACAAACATATTTTTAAAATAGTATTATCACAAAGACCATATAATCGGTTAATTTGGAATTGACACCACTTGTCTTTTATATTAAGAGTCATAGCTTAGGCTACAAAACTTTTGCTTAGGGTGCATATTTAGGATGGTCCTCATATAAAAATATTGTTAAAATATAATTTTCACGAGGAACGGCCAATCGATTCACACTGAATTCACACCATGTAGCTCTTTTATATTAAAAGGCAAAGCTAAGGCTACAAAATTTTAAATAAGGGTGGCCTTCATACAAACATTTTTAAAATAGCATTTTCATAAAGACCACTTACTCGATTCACATGTAACTTACACCACGTGGCTTTTATATAAAGAATTATAGCTTAGGCAATAAAACTTTTATTAAGGGTGGCCCTCATACAAACATATACATATATAAACTATTATTTTCATGAAGACCGGTCAATTGATTCACATGGAATTTACACCGCGCGCCTTTTGTATTAAGATATTTTTTGCAGGGTGCATATTTAGGGTGGCCCTCATACAAACATATTTTTAAAACATAATTTTTTCGGAAACCTCTTAATCGATTCTCATGGAATATACACCACGTGGCTATTCTATTTAGAGGCACAAAGTATTTTTTAAATAGAATTTTCACGAAGAATTCATAATTATTTCTTAAATGTTTCTAATGGTCTACGGAAGGTTTTTGCAAAGTTTGGTTTAGAAAAATGGGCAGTGACACACCCTCCAAAAACAAATTAATCATATCTCATCAAGTACTGGGCACAGATGAATGGGATTTGATATAAAAAGTCCTGGCAAAATAAGTTTCACTGGAAAAATGGGCTGTTTCGCTTATACATTCCATCCCATGAGTTCATATAACATCCGGAACAACTACCGGAAAGGGCAGAACAACGTCTGCCGGGACAGCTAGTTATTCTATAAAAAGTTAAAGCAAATATTTAACCATCTTCAGTTATGAAAACTTCAATGCAACACATATGGTTTTCAGTCTGTCTGTTTGTATAATATACGTTTCCAGAACCTTTAGCCGATCTTGTATCCACAGTACTCCATACATTCGTGAGTGCAGAGTATTCCGGAGATAAGTAGATGAGACACAGGGCCACTTGGCACCCCTGATGATACACCTTCTACATCAAGGATGCACAGCTCGAAGCTCGTTCAACTTTTTCCGCTTTTACAATAACAAAAGTATCAAGCTGCTCTCGAGCTCTTTCGATTTTTTTTGTTTGTGTAAATTTATCTTCAATGCATCGGGTCATTCAGCTCCTGCCATTACTCAAGGTAAATCATTTTTATTCTATTAAGTCATCTGTTTTGAAAAGTACATTTCGTAAAAAATATCAAAAAGAATATGGAAATCTTTTGCTGTAAGCAACTTACCGATAGGATTATATTATTTATTGAAAAATAATCCAACTTCAATTAATGTTTACAAATTGAAATCGTCATCTTGTTAATCAATCATGGATGGCCAACAATCTGAAAAAGCTTTCACCAAAGAAAGACCGCAGTAACTTTGCTTCATTAATTTTATAGAGCAACAAATAAAATTAATTAGGTAAAAATCATCTGATGACAAGAAACAAAATGATACCAATTTTATATAGCGACAACGAAAATGATAACAAAAATGAAAAGCGAACAGCAAAAACAATTACAATGTAACATTACATTTAATTACTTCCGCAATTAAATTTTGTCTGCAAATGCCAAGAAGACTTAAAAGACAAACAATAAGAAAAAGTGGAAGTTATAACTCTTTATAGAGGGGACATTGAATTTCATGACCATTTTGGTCATTAATTTGTGCAATTAAGCGCTCGTCGCCATTTAACTGTGTGTGTGTGTTTGAACGTGTTGCTTTCGCTTCAACTCCTTTAGCAATTTAGTTCCGTTTCCGTTTTTCCTTCTTCCGATTGTGTAGTGACGCGTCGCGATGCGCGCCATTCATTCTCTCATTCGTATTAATTGAATTAAAATTACATTTTAATCCAATAAATACATCGCACAGTCAGCACTAGAAGCAGCAGCAGCAGCACAAGTAATTGATGTTGCAAGTTGAATGGCATTAGTGGTGTTCTGTGCAACGACAATGGCAACAGCAACAGCAACAGCAACAGCAGCATGGAAGAGCAGCAGCAATTATTGGGTGCAAAAAAAGAAAAGCGTTAAGACAATCAAAAGAAACGTTTGTTGCTACGTCATGAAATACGAGTCCTTGATGCGTCTCAACACCAGTAATTTGTTTCGCTTTACTTCAGCTCTTCAGTACAGCTCACTTTTATATTTTGCGATGTTTTATTGCCTTACCATGAAAATGTTTACCTAACACCTTGGCAGCTAGTAATTGCGCTATTGCAGAGAAGAGCTTCGTTTGAATGGATTGAATGGAAGTAGACTGTTTGTATAGGGTAAGTCATGGAAACTGAATTATTTTAGTATTTTATTATGAAAAGGGATTATGTATTGCAACCAGTTTTTAGCTTCTCTGATAAAACCCATTTAGAGTGTTTTTGAATTTTTTGAGTAATTCCACGCGATTTTACACTTTCAAAATCTACGCATCTGTGTTTCCGTGTTAAGTGTGATAAATAAAAGATATTCCTTAATCTTTTTTCAAAAACTCTAGCAAACTGAAAAACATTTCATTTTTCACTCGAAGTGATGAAATAACCAAAAATATTACCCGAATTTTTCATTTTATGGTCAAACTTTGTCTCGCCCCTTTTCTTCGTTAGTAATGATGGCCCAGTTGTCGAGAACATATAGTGTGGCCACTGATGATGATTGAATGGTATTAAATAGGTGGCCTATTGTTACGCTTATAGTCGACCGCTTGGACATAGCTTCATTGACTATTTCTGGCTGACCCTCCTCATTTCCAAGGAAATAATGGCCACTTTTTCAGTCAAATAACAGCGTACCAAACTTTGAACTTTTTGACCTCATTTCGGTAGATTCCCGGTTGATCCACTTCTCTTAAACCAAGCGATTGATTCAGATTCATGTTTTCTCTAGAAGATAGTCTGACATTAATTGATATTTGACTGGAAGAGAAAAACGAAATGAGTTGTACATAGCCCCATAGAAACATCAATTCCTTCTTCACTCGCGGTGTTATAATACAGGACTCAAATGAAATAAGACCCAATATGTCTTATTTTTTTGGAAAATCTTAGAAATAACATATAAATCGGTGATAAGTAAATCCTATCAATGGCATTTTTTGAAAAACTCGTCTTTCGAATTTGTTCGAAAAATATTTTTTTAAAACTTTTGACATTGAATCAGAAAATAGTATTAAATTTCTTCTATCATTACAGAGTTTTGATGTTAATGGAATCAAATTTGTCAAAACAGCGATAGTGACAATTTCATCCTCTACTCCTTAAAAATGTTCTTTGTGTCATCTCACTCATTGATTTAACTTGTACTAAGATATTGATCACTACAACCGTCACAACCGTGACTATTATATCAAGGTATTGGTTCATGCCTTATCAGGTGATCAGTTACAAACAGATAAAAGCATGAAAGCAGTATGAAAGACGCTCCAGCTGAAGTAAGTTGGCTAAAAAGCGGGAAAAATTAGACTTTGTTTGAAATCAGAAGTCTAGAGCTCCGATTCAAAGCCTGTAACAGCAGTAACAAGTCAATAAACTTTCGAGAATTTAAGAGAGGTTTTTATATGAGTCTGAGTCTTTAAATGGACTATCCACTTTCTTAAATGGCAAAAGTCTCTATATAATACTCGTATGTAATGGTAATTTCATACAGTTAACCCAAGATCAGTTGACTTTGCAATGATTTTAATGTGATCCGATGTTTAACTGGAAGCTTTATGCATCGTGAGGACAGTCTTCTACATAGGAATATTTGAAACTTTACTAAAGTCCATTTCAATTGTTACTCTGAATTATCTGCCTTTTATACTATTTCGATAACACTGTAGGTAAATTTCCAACTTTATACACACAAAAACGCCGAACTTATTTCTCGGTCGTAGAATGTAGTGGCATAGTCAATTTTTACCAATCAGATCAAAATTTCGAGATATTTCCGATTAAAATTTATTCAATTTTCGACTCTTTTTTTGCAATATTTTTCTTAGTTTCGGAGAAAACGGCATTAACCTTCATCTGCTCCTTAAAAAAACTTACGTTGTTTGCCCTTGTGTGTAGATTTCTACACATATGAGATTTCAGTACATTTTCAGTGAAATATTTAATACGAATACGAACAAAAAATAACATTTATAATCATATATTTTGAGAAAATAAACGATGAAAGAGAAATCAATTTACAATATCTTTTTTTAATGCATTTTACACAAACGTTTCGACTTAATTTTTTCTCGCATTTACAGTTTTCAATAAGTGACTTTATATGAAAATTAAAAATCTCTTTTTGCAAGGCAAGTTTATTCGATACATTTCTGATTTTTTCACACGAAATAAAACATGAAACGGCGGATATTTGTATATAATTAACACAAAAACAAATTTTTTTGAGTTATTACGGTTTTGCAGCAAACGCGCGATATGCAACATGCATGTGTGTAGAAATCTAAACAAAAGGGTCATTAACATAACTTTTTGAATAAAATCTCCAAAAAAACTTTTATTTTAACGGAAAACCCATTTTTGTTTGTGAAATAATGTTGTTGAAGAAGTCATAAATTTTGGTAAGATTTTATCTGATGGTTTTAGAAAAAGTCAAAAAAAGAATCTCTTTTGTGTAAATTTCTACACAAGGAGCAGATGACGGTTAAATATGCTTCGAAATTATATTATTTATTATTTGTTAAACGTGACAACCGTTAATTTTCAGACGTGTACAATTGGTTTATATAAATTTTTATACATGTTGCTTTCTAAAAAGAAAAATTTATTTATTTTAATAATAATTTCAGGTTACGCATTTAATATTTGAGCATTAAACTATGGGCTTTTGCTAAGAAATGGCGAAAAATAATTTCAAATAATAATGTACCAAACTTCATTAGATTTCGATGTCTTTTTCTACATATGTATATTAGGGTGGTCCAGAAAATCCTTTTTTTTTTAGTTTTTAACCGCCTTCTCGAAGCCATAGGTTCCTTATGGTTTGAAATGAGGATCCTATTTTTTTCAGAGGAAAAAAAAATTTTTTAGAGGTCGCGCTACTCGTTTTTGTATTAAAAATGAAGGTCTCATAACATTTTAATTTTTAAAACATACTAGCTGTTATTTTATTAAAGCTTTTATTTGCTGAAAATGTTATCTAATATTATACACGCATTTTAAATTTTTTTTAGATGTAAAAAAAAACAAAATGGCGACTGCACAGGTGTTAAACATAGCAAATACATAGAAACCATATCATATAAGTACCAATATGTACCCTTGAAACTTTCTTTTCAGGTTCGCCAAAATTCAAGGATACTCTCCACACCACAGGGAAGGAATGTGATATAATAAATTGTTTTAAAAATTCAATGTAAAACTGTGAAAAATCAAAGAACCAATTTTTATTTATTTTTGTAAGAAAAGTACTTATAACACAGGCTGACAAATTTTTAAACCAGAGACCAGACCTATCATACCCGAAGGACTTTGATGCGCTGAACCCGAATCCGAGCTCAGAACTTCTCCTATACGTCAGGTTTTCGAAATATTCGAACCTTAAAGTGCAAATAACACGGTTTTTGGCTATACTTATTTGAAGTTATTTTACATCGCGAATAAAATTTGTTTTCCAAAACTGGTTGCAGAATTTGAAAGTATTACTCTTTGTAATTGGATTATTTGTTGGCATCGTTTTATAATTAGAGCATCTTTCATTCTTCATGGCATGACTTACCTTACTAAGCTGCACCTCTTTGCTCCCTTTACCGTACGGCATCTATTATTGAAACAGTTTGGGTAGAATAGAAGAAATGAATTGATATAAAGAAAATATACCACTGCTACGCAAAGTAACACCTTTGTGTATTCTATAAAAGTATGTGAATGTACTTATGTAGGTTCTCACATGTATCCTTTTTTTCAAACTCTGTAGGTACATTCCTTACACCACCCATGCAATATGGATGGGTATTATGGGTTGCATTATAGTTTGTTTTTTTTGCAATGGTATTAGCCATTTCTTTCAATTGCCAACATGAGAGAAACAATGAAATTTAACCATATCCATTATCATAGCGTAAACTATGCAGCAATTACACTTAATTTTATAACTGTACCTATGTAAAAGGTAAACAGGTGTGAGTCAAAGTAAATTTACCGCATGGAGTGCCAATTGTTGCGATACACTACCGTTTATTTGTGTGTGGGTGCAAAGTTCAACAATTACGTTTAATATTTTGCTACACTAGCACGGTCTACTATTTTTGAAAAAATAATTTGATATTTAGTTTTTATGCCGCTGTACAGTCATTGAGCCAAGTGTTACACTATTTAAACACCGTGCTCGAGCATCCAAATTACTGATTCTTCTTTGTTTTTTTTGCAAGATTTTCCTAAATGCAGTTTCAATTGTAAGATTAAACTGTCAATGGCATAATAAATATACAAAAGCAAAATTCATTTCTCACCAACTTCAGCTTCAAGCCAAAAGTGTCTAGACAGCTTATTAAAAAATGAAAACTTTTTATAATTGCCATTACCATGACATTGAATGTTCATAACATAACTAAAATCCAAAGGTCAAAAGAAATTTGTTTTTCTTGTTTCATTAATATAGAAATCTAGCGTGCAATAAATACATTTAAACTTTATTTAAGGACATACACAAACAAAAAACCAAAATAGGCATGAAAGGATTTCATTCTGGTTTGCACGTTCTTTGAAACTTTTACTTTTCAATACATGATTATTTTGGCTGAAACTCTTGTAATCAGCAATTTGACATGATTTCACTTTCGCTGGAGAGTTATACATACTCGTATGTATGTAGATACAGGGTGACACAATTTAAGTTTCATATATCGCCAGTACTGTGTGAATCAGACCGCTATCAATAACCACTGCATTTAAGGTAATGTCAAATGTAAAATTGCTTAATATGATGTTGCGTGGACTATAGAGTTGCACGCTGTTTGAATGCAGAACTTAAATGAAGGAAACAATTAAAGGTTTTTTTTTTTGAAAATTTAACATATAACGTCAGATCGAGAATCATGAAATTGCCAAAAATTGAAACATCGAAGACTTAAGTTTTTAATTTATATTGAAATCTAACTAAAAAAAAATATATTTCAAAGTTAGAAAGAAATCTCAATAACTTTTACATTTTTTCAATCTTCGAATATTTTATTTATGTTAAAAAATTATAATTATTAAAAAGTTTAGAAAAAGTAAAGATTTCGTTATTGTGCGAATTTTTAATAAAAATATGAATAAAAAAATTAATTATGTACTCCGAAATTTGCGTTTTGGCCAATTTTTAACTATTCTTTGTCCAGTAGTAGATAAGAACAAAAAAAATTTTTTTTTCGAAGGACTTTTTTTGTAAACTTGATATTTACAGAACTAAGAAATGTTTGAAAAATTAGTTGACTTATCATTCATAAGTTTTGAAAAACTGTAGCACAACAATGCTTCAACTAATGCCGAAGTAATTTATGGTTAAAATAGTTAAATATTTCTTACAAAAAAAAACCAGCAAAGTCCAACTCCTTTCGTTTTGGCAATAACTGCCCAATATAGACATGTATGTAAGCAATATACACGTACTTTAGAGCAATGCCATTTTGCCCACAAAATAAAAACAACAATATAAATGCTATGTGCAAATGTATTTATCTATGTGAACTAACATGAACTTAACAAATAAACAAAAAATACACAAGAATCATCATCCAAATCAATTGGCATGACAAGAAAATATTGGGAAAATAATCTCGAGTAAACATACGAAAACAACAACACTGAAAGTAAGAAAAATTGACCACCAACTGAAACATGACGGCAGTAAATTAAGAACAACAACCAAAAATCAAATAAATTTTTAGTCGGTACAGTTCGACCATGAATATTTCTAAAAAGAAATACAACAAAGTTTATGTACAATACCCACTGAGAGCAGCTCGAGACGACTCGAACTTTTTTTCAACTGGCGAATTAATTTTTCAGGCGGCTTAGTTTCCATGAAATAAAAGTACTACGTCAAGCCTAGAATTAGATGTTGAAAGAGATTTACGGTTATTCAAAAGTTTTGAATAGTTCGACTTATTAAAATACATATAAAATTTTCCAATATTTCAAATATGTAGTTCCAAATATTCGAGTTCTTTGAACTATTCGTAAATTGCGAACTATTGAAATAAGTATTTGGAGCCATTCGAATGGATAGAAACTTTAATTTTATCATCAAATTCGAATTGGCGTTCAAGGCTTTTTCAATTAAATTCATCAGTTTTTATTTCATAGTTTTGTAGAATTGTGTTGTGAAATTGGATTTCTGAAATAAATCGGACTTGTAAAATAAATCCATAATCTCAAAGTTTTAATGTTGTGCAATGAACCGAGTTCGTTCAAACTAACTCGAAACTCATGAGCTTTTCAAAAAATTGCAGCACCGAACCAAGTTCGTTAGATTGCTTAGTTCGATATGTTCGATTGCATCTCGTTATTTTGCTTCTGTTTGTGTCTGCACACAAGTCGTTCGAAGAAAAGTAATGTAAATTGCGGTACGTCGAACAGTGTGGAAAAAAACTTGAACAAACGAGTAGCTCGAAAGTCATGAGTTGCAATCGCACGATACGGGCAACGAACGAATTAAACACGAGTTGAGTCGAACGAACCGAGTTATTCGAGTTTGACACGTTGCATATGACAAAAGTTCGAATATGTTCGATTAGCTCGTTGTACAGCCTTACAAAGTTTGCGTGATATTTTTTTATATATCAATCAAATCAAATGGAATTCTTGGGGCTCTAGTCCCAGAATTTTGCTACACAGAAAAGTCTCCTTGATTGGATGCTCTAATCTGTATAGTTAGATATTTTATATATTCATAGCCTACTTTTATGCGTGGCAAACGGAAGGATATCATGAGTTGACAAGCTTTCAGTGTAGGGTACAAAATCGAAGCAACAACTTCTGCAACAAAACAACACCACAGCCCCTAAAACTGTTGTTTTGTTTGTTTCTAACTATGGCCCAGAGCAGGTACAAACATTATTTGGCAACATGACTTTTCTTTTTTTCCTTTAGTGTTATCCCATGCCTACGCTTTTGTGTTTTAATTTTGTTGTTTTTTTGTGACTTTCATTCGTTACTTCAATTTAGTTCATTAGCCTTCGGGTGTCCAGGTGTATTTGGCCTTAATTGGATTCAAACGATACAAAACAAAAGAAATACCAATTTGGAATCAACTTATTGTTAGTTGTGCTGGTGATGCTTTTATTTTTGTGTGATAATACTTACGTTAGATTGGTATTAGTGTAATTGTGTGTGGGTGAAAAATGTGTTTACATGAGTGGTAGTCAGGGCTAAAGATAGATGAGCTGAACTGACAACTATTTTGAAAAGACGACTCACAATTGTCTACATATTTGTGTAAACAGAAAATAAATAATAATAAAAAAATATTTTCAGGATATGGATACTTGAAAATGTGAAGAGCAAACATTTAAGATCTTTTTGGCAGCGTTACTAGGTAAATAGTTGATGAAATCGTATGGTTAATGATTATGAGGAAATCTATTTTCTGCGAGTGTAAAAAATATTTTTTTGTATTTGAAATATATTCTAGGAATATGTTTAGTTAATATGTGCAGTATATTGAATATTATTCCATCGGCATTTCAAAAAATTACGATAAGTTCCCTGTTTCATTTTTTGAAAAAAAAGAAATCGTTCTATGAATAGTCATAGAGTGATAAATTAAGTGGATATTTTCCGAACCAACTCCGTTTGAATTGGGAAGAGCGATCGAAAGAATAGCAAATAGTTTCCATAAAAGCAGAATAAATGGCGTCTTATCACAGTGCTGTTATACCCTCCAAAAAAGTTCAGAAGAAGACCTGAATTCATGTAAGTGAAGTTTAAAAAAGTTTTTGTATATTTTTCATTATTATGCTCAAGAACTTTTTTCGATTTGCTTAATGTAACTATTTTAAATGAAATGTTATATCACTTTCGAGGATTAAATGCCAAAAAAAGAACGCATAATTTTCATAGCAATATAATGAATGTAATTAATGTAAATCTGAGCATTCCTAACACGCCATTAAATTGTAACAAAATACAATAAATAGAAAATAATAATTCAATGTCGTGCCAACTTCAAATAAAGTGCCATTAATAAAAATTAAGTAGGGATTGAGTGCCGGTCATGGGGTTAATGTCGCATGCAAGTCCCATTGTAATATCAGGCGTATAATTTGTGTCGATTGTGTAATTGTAGATAGTAAAAAGTTTTAATAAAGAAATTATGCATGCATTACTCGTGTAATACTTACGAACAGTTAAGTCGCACAGTCATAGAATTTGTTAAAGTTAATAAAAAAGGCCAGAACAAAAAAAGCTTTATGTTATTTGGGGAATACTTTAAATAGTAATTTAAGAAGAAGTTAAGAAGTTTTATCTTGTTTTCTTGTAAAAATTTTCAAAGAGAAAGGACTTTAAGTCTCCTTAAATTAACTGACAAGATTGTGACAAATTATTTACACTTGGCGCTACGATCATCGCGCACAGAGGAAAGAATCAATATAATTGCTTGTCATTACTTGAACTCTTAAACAGAGAGTCGTTTTTTTTTTTTGAAATCTTGTATGATGTTTCTTCTTCTAATGAAAATCGCATGACACATTCCATTCCATGATGCATTCCACATACAATTTCTTGAACAGAATGGTAAGAAACCTGTAGGTTTGGAAAATGTCTTATACCTACTGCAAATTAACGCAGAAAGGCGATGTCCTAACGAAAGTGATTGCCTTTAGGCTAACTGCGCTGTATTCTCTTATCACATGTGCGATTACCTCGCATATTTCCAGCTGTCAAACTTTTCTATTTATTTTATTTACGTAATTTTCCAGTTGAAACTTGGTGCTTTCAACATAAATTTTAAGCACACAAACATTTTCATCAACATTTTCATTAATGACTCCGTTGAAGTCTGTACATGTGTGTCACTTGTACAATTCCTTTAATTTCCATTCGGACTTTAGGTATTTTCTGATCTATTTCCGTACATCTCATATCTCCAAACTTTTATGCCGCCATTATGTTCTGGTAAGTGCTCTGATTCATTGCAGACGTGTTGCCTATTTTACCAATTGAAGCGATTCCAATGGCTACCTATACGTTTGACTAATGTGTCTTCAAAGTTTTGCCCTGCTTATTAAATACTTTCAGCTTCTAGCACATCTCGAAACAAATTTAAAAGGACTTACTGGTACCAGAATTGAGATGCCACAGGTGTACTTGCTGTAGTTAGTATAGAAGCGTATCTTGCAGTAGGTGATCCAGTTTGAAGCCTTGGTGATTTGTTTTCTGAATCCATTTCCAGAATCAAAATTTGGAATTCAAAGATTTTGTTTTTCAATAAATTTTTCAACCAATTGCTTCATGAAACTAAAAAGTTCACTTTCTGTTCACATGGGACTTAATGTTAAATGCTGTAGTATTCGAAAACATTTTTCTTCTCCAGAAATGTTTAGATCCAGTTATGTACCCTTGCAACAAACATCTCCATAAGATTTTTTTGGAATTTTCGATAGCATATACAGAAAGACTGCCTTACCACCTTAATCTTATAAGCGGCAGAAAACTGAATTAGTGCTAATAGAAAAGCGTTGAAATAAAAAATTTCAAAAATATTATTTATGTTCATTTGTAAAGTTGGTGAACAGACTGTACTTAAATATAATTTATAGCACTTTAACGGCTTCATACAAATTTGGTGAAAATATTTAAACTTTCTGAACGTAGGAACGAGAAGTTCACCTTAAGCGCCATAACTTATATTTTATTGGTTTTTTACTTTGTACAACGCATTCACGTACTACGAGTATATAGCCAATTAATGCTACCAACCTTACCAAGAGCCTAAAACAAACGTTCAGATTGTTTGGTCAATGTGTCGATAAAGTAAGTAATAATCATAATAATTAAATAAATTGCCTGACACAAACTGCTGTTGCTGCCACATTGCTACTTGACCAATTTAATCATAGCACTCTTTTCCCACCAGATCAAACACACACGCACACACATACACAATTTTCAACACACTTACACACACAAAGTTCAACACACACACAAATACAAAGTGAAAAAAAAACCTTCACCACAGTTTCAAAGTCATTCCACAACTTATAATGGCGCACCTTTTTTTTCATTTCTTGATATACCAAAGGTCCTTAACCGTTCAAAGGTAGAGCACAATAAGCCAATTCAGTAAAAAGTTTGTTGGTTTGTCGTTTCAATCTGTGTGTTTGTTGTTCGTTACTTCGTTCGATTGTAATGCCCTGCTGTCTGTTGGACTAAACTTGTAGAGCATGTAATCCATTTAACAGTGCACTTTGAGTTTCTAAACGAATCCTTAGCAGATGGGCGTTGTGTTGCGGCAAAATAGAAGAAGGTTTTGAAAATCATAATAAGGCACAACTGAAATTTAAATTAAACTTATCAAAAGATTTACATCAAATCGTTTTTTAGCACTGGAATTACGTAGATAACGTACAATATGCAGTATTTATATGTAGTATATGTAGCCGACGTTTAATTTGTATCTGGATTGACGAATTAAATAAGTAGAGCTTAGAATAGCGCATAAGCTGTACTAAGAAGTTTGTTATGTTTATAGGCTGTGGTGTTCAGACCACATATCGGTCTCTCAGCAGCAAAAAGTTATAATTAAGGTGTTTGTGTGTTCCTTTATTTTTATGAGGTTACAGGATATTTAGGTCAAAATATTACGCCGTAGCGCTTTTTTCACATTTTTGATATGAGTCCCCTGCCAATTGTAATTTCAGTAAGGTTGAAATATTTCTGGAATGAGATCGATGTGTTCTCATCTCCTCTATAACATTGGTCTCAACTCATTTTTCTACTTGTGGCTTACTTTCCGAGCTATTGAGAAAAATTTTTTTCGTCGGCCACTCACAACCCGGCTACCTCCCAGAGTATAATGATTTTGTAATTGGTTTCATAAAATAATTTTGAATGACAATTTATGACTCAAAATTTTTTGATCTACAGAATTGTTCGTTGAAAAAACTTGATTTTAAATTAAATTTTATTTATTAAAAAAACTATACACTATTTTTCTATTCGAATGTATTTGATTTTATACTTTTTACATTAACTATTGGCATTTTAGTCATTTAAGTTTTTTCCATACGCCTTAGTATTTTACGTTTTGTTAACATATTTCCCGTAGCGTAATTGTTATTCAAAGCGTGTATTTACTTCGTTACCAACATCTACTATAGAAAACAAACAAAGAAATGCAATAAAGTATCCTTTCATTATAACCCGAAAAGTTCGTAAGAAATAATTCGAAGAAGAGAAGCGCGCGCTACACATTTAATTTAATCACGACTACAATAAATCTTGAAAGTTTAACATTAATATGGGGTTAGAAGTTAATGGCCAATATTATAAACGTTGTAAGGTACGAATGTGAAGGAATTTTCATTTCTTCTAATCGGATGCTAGTTGAAATAGTTTGTTTTTTTCTCTGCTTAATTTTTTCTGTTTATATATAACATTAAAGCATTAATTGGCTACTGGAGTTTTTAGTGGACATTGAAGATATTATAGCATTTTTATGACAGTCGAATAACTAGCGACGCATGACCGTTAAGGGAACCTTTTTTCGCTCTAAATTTAACTTCTTTGTTAGCAAATCGAAGCTGAGAACAAAGACAACAGCCTTTATTATTTAATTTAAAGTACAATCTATGCAATTATGTTCAAAAAATATTATCATTCTTCCAGGGTGCATTAGGCGCCCGTGACAACGAGGTAATTTGATGCCCCGTATCAACAGAAATTGAATTGCATTTTTTTAAATTGGAAAAATTTTCCTAGCAAAATCAGATTTCGAGGACCATTTTGCTGCCCTCCCAAGCGATTGCGCCCGGGGGCCCTCCCTGGTTTCGCTACCGCAATCTTATTTTTTAGAGACGAATACGATTTATCTAATTTTCAATAAATTCAATAAATCAGGCCTTTTTACGAATTTATTATTTCGCAGGCTTATTGGCATAATAGACGGAGAGCTGGCTAAATAAAACTGTACTGATCGACTATAGTCGTGATTTTTGTTTTATAAGTTCCCAATGACATTGTCAAAACAAGCATCCATTTTGCAGAAGTCTCATTGGAGGCGGAGAGCGTGGGTGGACGGTCAAACGTGTCAAATTTTCTTAAAAAAAAAAATGATAAGATATAGTTCTGAAAATTGGTATAGTATTAGCCTTTGAGTATACAAATGACAAAACAATATTCTCAGAAGTGTAAGTGGGGGCCTAACCGCTCCCAGAAGCGATAAAGTGGTAAGGTATAAGTTGAAAATGTACTCATAAGATATAGTTCGGCAAATGTGTTTTTCTGTAAGCTTACAATACAATTAGACAAATTACAACATTTGCAGAAGTTAAAAGTGAGGCCAATTGGCAAAAAAACGTATTTTTCACCGGGCGCAGCGGGTGGTTCAAAATATTAAAGTTGCTCCGATCTTCGCTCCCCGGCCACCAAAAGTTTCGTATTGATGCCAATAAGAACCACGTAAAATTTGGTCCATTTCAGAAAATATTTGAAGGACCCGCTACCGTTTTGAAAACTGGAAAATGGTCTTTAATCTATCGAAAATCATTAATATCTCCCCGAAGCTACCTCGTAGAGGAATCAAATGTATGACAAAGTCCTATTATTTTTTTTCTCCCCCCTCTTCTCAGACGCCTCTGGAGGGTTAAAATGTTAAACCAACTTCTATTATTTTTACTCTCCCAAACTTTTCTCTCGACACACCTACCCCCTATCTGCCACCCTTTTGGGGGCCCCCCTACAAAAACACAAAAAATTTCGAAAAATAGTTCATAGCTCCCCCGGAGTGACCCGTACACGTTTCATATGTATTACCAGATCCTATTTTAATTTCTTTTCCAATATTTTTCTCGAAGATACCTACCCCCTATCTGACTACCCCCTAATGACTTTAAAAACCCGTACATGAGGTAGTTCAAAGTTATTAAATAATAATTTCTTAGAAGCCCTTCAACAAGTGCATGTCTAGAGATTATTGACCATTTGAACGTTTCACGCAATATCTCGATTGATGAATCATTATCTTCCGATTTAGGTCATAAAAAGTCCATTAACATCTGTACCGCTCACCATTGACAGTAACGGACACTTCTTACTAATTTTTTGAAAAAAAGTTAGATGTTTCCATTGTGCCACGAACCACATCAATCAGTTGCTTTTACCAAAGACAGGCAGTTGTTTCACGTGACTTGAGATCAGCAACAATTTTGCTCATTTATTAAGACAGCGGGATGGAAATGCGTCTCTGATTTTATTGGTAAAAACAAGATAATTTTCAAATTGTTTCAGTACAAAAGCAGTAAATTCAGGGCATTTCTGTTGATCCAAACACTTTATTTTCGCGCGATAACAATTTTGTAGGGATTTAAGCGCATGTCAATAATAAAATAAGCTATGTTGTTGTGGCAGAGAACGTTCAGAATGCCTTGAAATTTATTTATACTTGGGTCTTCATCAAAATTTGCCAAAACGGCAGCAATCGTAAAATATTTATGCCATGTTGTTGTGGCAGATATTTCTAACTGATGAGAACTCCTTGGAAGCGATATATTTCAGTCTTCATCAACATTTACCAGAACGGCTGGAATATTTTTCTCAAGTTAAAATAAGAAATAATTAACATAATTATATTTTTGTGTTTGTTAATGGTTAATTATGTATGTGTTTGTTTGTTTACATTTGCGAAAAACATTGAAAAATATTTACCCGACTGAATTGCGCGTTTATTAATGGAATATTTCATGCAAATATGTACTATATTTTAAAATACTTACCTACAAGTGCCTACATGCGGTGCAACTATGCGTAAACTTAAATTTGAATTCATTCTGAATAATTGAGCCTTTTTTCAAAGTACATATTTCCAACATTTTTTATGAACTTTTGTTTCACTCCATTAAAATAGTAATTGCAAAGGAGAAAAAAACTTGATATGTTTAATTTGATAAATAAATCGATTAAAAATTTTTTGTTTTTTTTTCACAAACGATTCGCTCTGACCATATCAGGAAAATGTAATGCATTTTATCATGATTTGTTGAACATGGAGCACGAGCATTCGGTTGGGAATCTGAAATTCATTGCATGTAACCAGACGTTAGCCACTGGAAATCCATTGCGATATTGCGTTTCATTACGATACGGTTTATTTGTTTGCGAAATGTTGAACAATCACGTTTACGTTGCTTTTATTTGTTATTTTTGTTTTTACCAAAAAAAAGAAAGAGATTTCAGAGTGTATTCGTATATATACGAAAACTCACATCATTGGATTTTTGTTTGCTTTAGGTTGAATGAAAATGAAAATAACTTTTTAGTTTTGAAAATACTTTGAAATTTGGTAGAATCGTCTGATTGTTATGTTATACATATTCTTAGCCATGACTTAACATAAATCGAATCATCTGAGCTTTGGAAAACTATTCCCCAAGAGCATAGTTTGCGTTTTAAGATTATATTTTTACTTTTTCGGAATTGGATTGAATAGATCAGTGATAGCATTTGAGTTCTCTGAAAATGTACTGAATCGAGACTTGAAATGTACTTTTTAGAGGCCGAATGTACTATTTGTCTTGAACACCCAATTTTGTACAAAATTTTTCCAAACAAATTACTAACCGAAAAAAAGGTCCTAAACCCTAGCAAAATGAGATATATATATTTCACATTAAATTATAAAGTCCACACATAGCGATTATTTTAATTTTTTCATTTACTTTAACAATAAAAGATCATTATTATAAATCTGCACATTGCGATTATTTTCATTCACTTAAAAAAAAGGTCATTATTATAAATTGTCCAAATGTACCGAATATGTACTGAAAATTGGCATAAAATTCGCCAAATGTACTAAAAATGCGGCGAATGTACCGAATTAACTGAAAACTTGTCGCATGTACTGACAACGATTTTTCAGGACGCAAATATACCAAAAAAAGTACAAATGTACCGAAAATGCCAACACTGGTATAGATACGAAACAATTGCAAAAATACAGGTCTGACTTATTAATTAATTAAATTAGATTAAGTCATACTACTAAATAGCTTTCAAAAAAAATTTGGTCAAAAAAAAATTCAAGATGCTCAAAAAATGGCATGGCCTTTTAAAGAAAAATGGAAATATTTTTTCAAACGATATTAAGTACTATAAGATTTCCATGTTTCAAAAATAATGTATATGTACCATACACTTGGTGAAGATAAACTTACAATTAGTTAGTTTTTAGTTTTTCCAATATTTGTAATGTAGTGTTCCTGACGATATTCTGATATAGCGCAGTAGCTTACTGCTCTGAATATGGTTGATATGATATCAACCAGAAACTATATTTTTTTATTGCTTATATTTTTTAAACTTTTTTCTTGTGAAGCTTAGAGGAACTTATTAAAAAATTGCTTGAAGTTCAAACTTTGGGCATAAGCATGTACTTATGCACATCAGCGCTTTAGTATGTTAACATACTTATCAATACATAAACAAAAATTTACTTTATATAACATAAGTCCCTTGCTTCCTGAGAAACCTTTCAATTCTATAGCCCACCCAGTTTTACCCTTTTGTGTTTTTCTCAAACTTTTCCATGCTAATTCAATTAATTATGCAGAATTTAACAAATTTGATTTCACAATGAGAGTATATACATATGTACACAAATGAAGTAACTTACTTAGAATCAACAAGTTAATTACAAAATTTTGTTGAAAATAACCTTTGAACTTTTTGGTGCCCTTGGGCATAAACCTTTTTTGCCAATCTAATTAGGAAGTACAAAATATGTAAATTGATTTATGAGTAATGTGAACTTATTTTGACACATACATATATACCTATATGTTATGTATGTATGTATATAGAATGCTTATACATTAACGCATCGCTTGAGAATTGTTTTATTCAATGGCTTACATATGCTTAGATTTGCATTTACTATTACAATAGAATCCGGTTATAGCGACATCCAAGGGAGCGAAAAATTTCGTCGTTAGAAGCGAACTTTCGTTATATGCAAATTACATACTATTCATCAATACCATATAGATTACATCGAGCAGAGCAATCGACTTCTTGACTAATAATTTTCAATACAATGTATTTGCGGAAAATCGACTTAAGTGATCGGATAAATCCCTGATCAAGAGACTATAGTTGTATTAGGTGTTGACTTTGAGTCAACAATTCGTGGGTGAGCAGGTGAGTTATCTACCAATAATAAAATCTTTTTATTTTATTTGATTAAATCGCGATCCTAAGCACGATGCCATTCTTCAATCAAGGTAGAAATCATCCAATCTCTGCGGTTATTCTCATAATCCACAGGCAAAGATTTCACACTATGGAAGCATCTGGGTCGCTTAGCTTTTCCGATAACCAATAGTTTTTTCTTGATTGTGCCACTCATATTTGCAGCTGCTAGAACGGTTATCCTTTCTTTTAACAACTTACCATCCTTGCATGTATCACCTTTGAATTTTAAAGTCTTATTCGGCATCAGTTTAAAAAAAGAGCGCCATTTCATCGGCGTTAAAAATCGGTCGTCAGAAAATGCTCTACGTAAGTTTGGCCAAACATTATTAACAAATCCAATTTCTAACAATGTGTTTTCAATATGTCGTTATAAGGAGATAAAACTTTTGAAAATGTGTTGTTATAACCGGATTGTCGTTATAAGCGGAGACGCAATTAGTGCACTGAACTCCATAGAAGCTAGTATGGGGACCAAACTTATGGGTGCGAATACATCGCAATAACCGGATTGTCGTCACATGCCTAGTCGCTGTAACCGGATTCTACTTTATAAAATAACTATGTATGTATTTACGTACTCTAGACCGTACCGCCTTACAGGCAAAAATAAAAAAATTCACCGCACACCATAGAATTCGAAGCATTTTTGCAAGGCAATTACGGAAAAATTTGTTTTTTTTTTGACTGAAGGTAGAGGTCGCACATTTAAATTTTTAGTCATATCTTCAGCGTTTACTATCCGATCTTATCCTACGATATATCAATGTTTTTGTTTCAAGTAGACCTCGTCATTGCGAGGATGGCGACTTACAGAGGCCACTTTAATGGTTCGTGTGCCTTTTTCACTTCAATTCAACTTCACTTTCAAAAAAATTATAAATATTTTTTTTTAATTAGTTCTAATGGAATAATCGAAATACTTCCTTAGTAAAAGTTTAATTATTTATTTAAAGTTTTAATTTTCTGACATTAGGATTGTACATTAGTGAATGAACGGGGTACTTGTTGTCAATGACCTTCAGAGCAAAAAAATTAATATACTTAAGACAAAAACATTGATATATCTTACTTTAAGATTAGCCGGTAAATGCTGAAGGTATGACTAAACATTTAGTGCGCGACCCCTACGTTCGGTCAAAAAGAAAAACATTTTTTCAAAATTGCTATGCAAAAATACTTCGGTTTCAATGGTGTATGGTACTCTTATTTTTTGTTGTACGGTCTAAGGTACTTCATACTTCGGAACATGAGAAAACTTTTTAAAATTTTGCATTTGTATTTGTAGAGTAACATTTCAGGTTATATTTTAATTTTTAAACCTTTAACCCATTTAATTAATTTGAAATTTTCGTAAGTATGTAATTACATAGCGTCACATGAAATCAAAAAAGTCCTAAGTTACATTTTATAAATACTAGCATTTTTTTTAAATGAAAAAGTTATATTATTAATTTGTATGTAAATTTGTGTGAGGGATACCCTAAATTATGCACCCTAAATAAAAACTTATAGCCTAAGATATGCCTCTTAATATAAAAGACATTCCATGTGAATTGATTAAGTGGTCTTTGTGAAAATACTATTAAAAATATTTTTAAATGAGGGTCACTCGAAATATACAACCTTATTAAAAGTTTTATAGCGTGAGCTACACCCCTGAATATAAAAGAAACGAGGTGTAAAATTCATTGTGAAAATACATTTTAAAAAAATTTTTGTATGAAGGCCACCCTAGATATGCACCCCAAATAAAAGTTTTATAGCTTAAGCTATGCATCTAAACATAAATGGCACATGGTGTAAATTCCATGTGAATCGATTAAATGGTTTTTGTGAAAATATTTTTTTATGAGAGCCACCCTAAATATAATTTTTGCCTTAGCTATTCCTTTTAATATGAAAGCTACGTGGTGTAAATTTGGTGTGAATCGATTAACCGGTCTTCGCGAAAATTATATTTTAAAAATATATTTGTATGAGGGCCACCCTAAATATGCACCCTTAATAAAAGTTTTATAACGTAATCTATGTCTCTTAACATAAAAGACACGTCGTGTAAATTCCATGTGAATCTATTAAGTGGAAAATGTTATTTTAAAAATATTTTTGTGTGAGGGCCACCCTAAATAAAAGTTTCGTAGCCTTAGCTATGTCTCATAATATAAGAGCTACGTAGTGTGAATTCGGTTTGAATCGGTAAACCGGACTTCGCGAAAATGGTATTTTAAAAATTTTTGTGTATGAGGGCCACCCTAAATATGCAACTTAAGTAAAAGTTTAGTAGCCTAAACTATGCCCCTTAATATAAAAACTACGTGGTGTAAATTCCATGTGACTCAATTAAAAATATTTTTGTATGAGGGCCACCCCAAATATGCACCCTAAATAAAATTGCTATAGCCTATGATACCCGCCTGATCAGTAGTAACGTACTTTAAAAATTTCATCAAAATCGGCCGGATAGTTTCCGCGTCCACTAAAGACAGACAGACAAACAGACAGACAAAAACTGAATTTTATATTATAGATAACAGAAGAAGCAAAAACATTCTAAAATGAAAAATAAACCAAAATGTTTCAACAACATTTTTTAATCACTCCAGGGGATTGGAACCGCCCTACCTAGTTGAAAAGTTAATACCTAATATCAATTTATCTATATTGCGTCTAAAAAGCTCGTTCCCCCAAACCCGCGTATCCTGGCTCAAAACAACTAAATAAAAGTGGAGGTTGCTTGCATCTACGCGCATCTGTTTTACACCTCCAAAAACGTGAGGCAGAAGGAAATGTCTTGAAGTGGAAGTGAGTACAAAGTCACCCTTTCTATCATTGACTAGTTTTAAAAGTATTTTTAAAAATATTAAACAGGAATTAATTATGTGTTGTGTACTTCTTCGTGTTCCAAACTGTTAGCAAAATTATCAATATTTCACGAATATCTTTATGTGATTGTTACTGAGTGAGTCAAAAAAAGGCGGATAAAGTGAAAGCAGAATTATAAATGTTAAGATAATTGCCATTAAGAGAAATTGCAAAAGACGATTTCTCAACATAATGCAATTAAAGAAATCACAAAAAGGTGGTCAAGTCCTTAAAAGTAAGACTGATATCTTTCAAAAAAAAATCAACCTTAGGTGACACAAGCCAATACATGTAAAGTCGCAAGCAAGAGCTGAGTTTTAAAAATAAAATCACAAACATATCTGAGAACTTTCCATGATAGAAAGTTTTCATTAAAATACAATTATCATATGTGGTTATAACATAAGATTAAACTTTCAAAAATAGTCGTAACACATATCCTACACATTCAATCTTTAAATAACGACACATTTTTAGCACAAAAGTATTTGTGGTTAAATTTCAAATGAACAATTCATAAAAGTCAATTACGTGTATTTGGATATACGGAAGATTCCTACATTGGCAATTGGTAAGATAAGATAAATATTTATTTTTGTAGAAAATAACTGACTGGCACTACAGCCAAGCATTTAAATGGAAGAAAACCAATGTTTGGCATAGATATATGTACGAAACCTGACAGAGGTATTTATATTGCAAACAATTCAAGGTCTACCAATGGCAGCCAATATCTCTTCTACGAGTATAGGTAGTGGTACAAAAAAGGTGAGGTAATCTACATACGCCAAAAGCAGCAACTAACGTTTACCACTGGCATGGAGCAGTTCGTCCACATCGTTTAGAGGAGAAATCAATAGTGATTTATTGGCTTGTGAGCAATACTTTGATAACCAGTTTGTGCAAGCAATGCGATAAGTTAACCCTTGTAACCACAAGCTTTAAAATAACGTCAAATGATGTTGGAAGTGGATAAAATTCACTTTGACTGTGAGAATTTTGAATTTACGGATATACATACACACAATGTTTTGGTTAAGCCAATTTGTTTTTTTGTTTAATCTGAAGCTTACCAACTCGTAACAATTTAAATACGACAAAAATGTCTGCGAAAAAGGAGGACGCCATCTTGTTCTTCGTAGTCTAAAGGTTCACAAAACATGTTAATGTGGAAAATATTTTTTTTGCGTATTACTCGCTTACTACGTATCAAAAGAAGAAGAACAGCAATTTATTCAAAAATCGATATAGAGGCTATGATTGTCATAGCCTCTAACTGAATTAAAAGTAAGTAAGAAATCTAGTTCAAAGGCAGTATTCAAATTCAGCCCCAACAATTTGTTATAACAATTAAAAAAGAAATAAGCCAGAAAAAGTCTCCAGGACATGTTCTCATGACCGAAAGAATAATGTGGAATTTTCTGTAATGAAAGTAATCTTTATGGCCCAAATTTTCGACTGACTTTGTTATTTTTCCAAAACTTGGCAAATAGATTTACAAAGTCGGCAAGTTCCGGACTGATATGCCATTAGTCCTATAATTCAACTAATTCAACTGTTCACCTCATCAAAACTCTTCGAAAAGTTGCTGCTTACAAAATAAGTACCTCATCATAAAAAAATTAATTTTTGAGCAATGCATAAGAACAGCATTGTAAGAAGTTTCGCACAGGACTGAATCAATGTCTGTCTTAGCGAACATTTTATTATTTTAGTTCCAGTGCTCTTAATAATTTGAAGCAGCAGCCATAATATGTATCTATGCAAGCCGTACTTTCGCAACAATATGGGTCTACAGGTGTGTCTAAAGCGGAACCTAGATTGTCTCGGCTAAATTCCTCCAATATATACGAACCCCAACAAATTTCATGTTCCAATTTGTCATCGGATGACCACTGGTCCAGGCCCAGGCATGTCTCAACCAACTTCCAATAATATAGACTTGGCTGTAAAAATATCGCTGAAGCAGCGATTATTTTGACTTTCATTGCGTGCAAGACCGGGACATAGTCTTGGCAAATAAAATTGTGTCGGATTTGGATTGAGGTTGTCTGCGCAACTACGCTAAAAAACGACGATTTCTCTTCGTGCCACGCTGGATAATTTGGGCAACTACGCGTCATTGAAATGCGACTGAGCCCTTTTTGACGCCCAGCACACCTTACAATTGGATCTAGCATAGGATGTGACTCAGTAACTCTGGCCAAGAGTCAAGCTCAAACGAAGTGTATCTTCTTAAACTGAGATTGTTATTAGGATCGAGACAGTCAAATTACTTGAAAAGAACATGGCGAAAAAATGCGGGAACCAGATCTGACCACAACTATCCATAATCTATACGTTATTAATAATTTGGTTCAAGTGTTGGATGTGCCACGCCCTTCAAAAGAGCTTTTACAAAAATATTGACTAACTCATTTTATTTCTCATATCTCAGTGGAAATTCAAAAAATTTTCGTTTTTATTAAAAACCAAGAAAAATTTAGCAACAAAAACCAAAACATTTTTTTTGGAAACTCGGACTCCGAGAATTCATTAGAATTACGATACGCTTTAATTAAAATACATAAAATCATTTCCAACAAGAATTGCGCTCTTTAGCCATTTTCGAACCAACTTGATTTGGGTCCACTGTGCGCCATGCTGATTCCTGATCTTTTCTTTAACCTATTTTCAATTTATTTTACTGATTCACTTTTGAATCTTCTTCAACTACATATATGTTTAAATACTCTAAGCTAACTTATTTTCTGAACAATTTCCACCTTATAAAAAGTGTTAAAATTTAAGTTGTGAACGATAAAGAAGGGCTGCTTGCGGCGACATTTCTCGTTTCATTGGAAAATAAATCAAATTTCCAAAGAAAACTTTTGCTGAAATTTTAACTTTATGTTGTTATATCCAGATAGCGAAGAAAATGATTTTTATGAAGCTAAAATTGTAATGCTACTGAAGTCAATTTATTCGTTCAGCTAATGAAATTGATTCGTTTTGATATACGAACTTTTTTCCCCGTTACCATTTCATTTGGTTATGCTCCAAGGGCATTAGTTTTCTACTGACACGCTACTATGTACGTTGCCATATTTTTCAAAATACGTACGTGAGCTTTGATCAAATGGAATTTACGAACACTCTCATGCATTCGCAAGTACATGCAACAGCAACAGTCACACATACACACTTATCTATATTATCGCACGAATGCGATTTTGACTGAATTGAATTGAATTTATGCACCTGAAGGCAAACCAGCTTACAGCACACGTACGATAATGTTAGTAACCTACTAAGTAGGAAATGTTAAAGTTTAATGACCACATTAATCGACAATGCTTAAGCTTTAAGCCGCAGCTTCTTAAGCAGCTTCTTCTTAAAAAGCTTTTAGGCACTTGGTCGTTATGGGTTGGTGTATAACTCACGCAATTTTCGTTACATTCCTAAGAAATTGAGAATGTAGAGCTAGGATGTCCGTTTGGGTATGGGCCTTGAGCTTATGGATCGTTACTGTCTTGAGGTAAGCCAAAAAGAAGAAACCGAGAAATTGAAAAGATTGAATTGATAATGATGCATCTTTTAATCTGTCCAGAACTATTCTGATAAATATTATCTCAGAATGGTGGAAGTAGAAATACTGTCTCTATGCTGACAAAAGCAGACTGGGCGTGAGATTGGATCTTTTATTCGTAATTAGGTTGAATCAAAATATTGTAAGAAAATAATAAGTGAAAAAAAGTAGATGAAGAAGGACATGCAGGATAATTTCCTCACCTCACAAATATATGTCAATTATTTTGTTAATTTCTCGCTGGGCTTACACGCTCAACTCAACATGTACTATACATTCACATGCAACTGAGAATGTATGAGTACTCGTATGTGTACTTACAAAATGACTAACTCACTTAGCCTTACAGCTACACACGTTCAGTTTAAATGTCAATTGTCAGTTGACCATTAAAGTTAGTGCGGCGCCATTGGCAATATTCAGTTCAGCAAAGTTCAGTTTAGCTGAGTTCAAAAAAATCGAATCCTGGGGATCAATTGAATTAGATTACATATATGAGAGCTGCAAAGCCATTGCAGCTGTCATTCATGCCGTATTCTTATTCTTCCTCTCCTTCTTCTTCTTCATCGTCGTAGTCGTCTTCATCATCTTCTGCTCCTTTAGAAATTCAAAATCATTTGCGGCTGTAGAAGTCGGAAAGTTTATTCAGGTGAAAATCAATTTACCCGGTTTGTTGGTTGAAGATATCTGGCATGATTGATATGGCATTTATAATGACATGCAAATCACCCTGTATGGCATGGTCTAAATTGTTCAAGAAATGATACGATAATGCCTCTATGTTCTCATAATGTGATTTCGAGTGCGTATTTGATTTTGCTTTTATCATAATTGAAAGACTTAATGAGTGGCAAGATAATAAGCGAACATGTTACCATTGGGATATGATAGAATGATAAGTAGTTTTTTTTCGACTTAAGTGAATTGAATTTTTATTTGGTTTATATAGTTTTTATACCCAACGCATGGGGTATATTGTTCATTTTGTAATTCTGCTTGTTATGCATAAAAGAGGTCGTGGCGGCAGTAAGAGAAATTTATAGATATTAATTTTCTTGATCGACATTATTTTCTGAAAACCATTTTCATCTGTTTGTTTGTGTAAATCACGACTATGGGAAATCTATATTAAGATTTATTAAACATGAACCGACAAAATTTATTTAAAGAATGAAAAATTTAAAGAAACTAATTTAAAGGTCGTACAGTGATTTTCACTTCAACACTCCTCCTCGACATTTTGCCCATCTAAGAGAGGTTTTAGTCCAAGCAAAGTATGAAACTTTGAAAATTGTGTGGCAGCTAAAGGCTTCGCAAAACATATGTTCTGTCGGACAGTATTCAAGTTCTATAAGCCTTTTGTTGTACAAGTCTCTGACAAAATAGAAACGAGTATGTATCAATGTGCTTAGATCGCCTCCTATTTCTTCCTACTTTTATGAGTTTAATAGCCCCTTGATTATCTTCCCTGATGATTAAGGAGTTCTTCCAAAAGTCCTTATAGTGGTAATAATTCTTTGCATGCTTCCAATAGTGATATATTGTATATTCTGCTTCAGTAGACGATAATGAAACTGAAGTCTGCTTTCTACAGAACCAATTTATTGCTGAACATTTATCAAACGTGACGAAAGCAATGTTTTACTTGCAGTCTGATCGATCTCCTGCCCAATCAGCATCTACATACATACATTATGCACCTTGAGTCACTTGAGATGCCCCCAAGTTCTAATTGCAAATCTGCAGTACCTTTCACGCTGACTAGGTTTACTAATTTTTCGGCTTAAAATGGAAGTTGCAGCTGTAATATCTGGTCTCGTGTGAACAGAAATATAGAGCAATGCTCCAATTAAGCTACGGTAATTATCGTTTGATGATAATTCAGAAGTTTTGTCTTCTTCTGTCAAATAACTAGAGTCCAGTAGCGTTTTTGATAACTTTGCATCGTACATTCCGAAGTTAATAAGAGACTTCTTAATATATGTAGTTTGAGATAGCCCAAAACATCCGTTATCCAGTTTTTGTATTTTAATTCCAAGAAAACTACTGACAAGACCCAACGATTTTATGGGAAAATGTTGACTTAATAATTCCTCAATTTTTAACGCTCTTTCTTTACTTGCAGTTACGATCAATATATCATCTACATATGAGCCGCTCAGTTCGATTAACTCCACTTTTCAAACTTTTTGATTTTCATGCTCTACAGTAATTTATTAGATCGCTACTTTTCGTATTTGTTACAAATTTGATTAAAAAAATTGGTTGAACATCACAAATGCCTAAATTTATTATTCGTTCGCTCTACATAATGTATTAAAGCTTCAATTTGATTTTACGTTTTTCTCGGCTTTTTGTTTTATGGAGTTAATCGATTTGTGCACTGAACGGCTCATATATCAATAAGTATTCATCTTTATCTTTACTGTAATACAGAAATTCGTGCTCTTCACGGTTCGCTTGAAGCAAGATCAAGATCGATAAAATTGTCAACCAAATCTGACAATGCACAATTATTATATAGTGTCTTGAGATTTCAAGTACATAATCCGTGAAATAGGATCTGCTCATTTACTCGTTTTATGGCCATTTTAAGGTTAGCACTTTGGCCGACACGGTTCGTTTCAAGCAAAGTCAAGATCGTTAAAAATTTTTAACTAAATCTGACAACGCACAATTATTATTTATTATTCAGAGATTCCAATGCCTGGTCAATTACTGGTTTTATGGCTATTTAAAGGTAAACGCTTTTACCGATAATTTTAATAAAATTATGAAGCGACCCGTGTAATTTTTGATGCTTTTAAGATCAAGTGAAGTTTTAAAATATGCTATGATAACTGTTGTTTATGTAGTTTGAGTTGCTGAACACGATGAAATCACTTATTTTTGCAAATATGTAAACGCTTTTGTGTTATTCACCATTTTTCATGGAAAAATAGCGATCCAAAAAAAATATTTTTTTTTGACGGTCGAAAAACTAGTGAAAAATAAATTTTTTTTTACTATCTTTTGTACGCTTAAAAAGTATTTTTGACTACAAAGCCCACCAAGAAAAAAAACTTAAAAAATTTTTTATATATGTAATGTTATTCATCATTTTCCCTGGAAAAGAATTGAAAATTTAAAAAAAAATTCATTTGGGCCTTAAAACTAGTGAAAATTTTTTAAATTATAATATTGTTTTATGGATTTTTGATGTATTTTCAACTAAAAAGCTCACCACAACTAATAAATAAAGAAACTTTTATATCTAATCATACCAAATTGTGATTTATCACACCCAAGTGCAATCGTTGCTTATGCCTTCATGTTGCCTTTCTTCCATTCTGCAGATTGATCGCTCAAATCTGGTACAAATTCACTAGCGAATGTTCATAAGTCCTCTCGACACAGCAGCATTCGCATTTCGAACTTCCATGTGGAAAAATTACAATTTCCCAATTTTTCAATGCTGTTTACTTTATCAGCCATTTTATAATTTAAATTGTGATCTATTTTTTTTTTTTTTAATTTCATCGTTGCAAGCTCTCTGGGCCCATAACCTATTAAGAATGAATGAATGAATCTACAAAATTTATTTAAAGAATGAAAAATTTAAAGAAACCGATATTTCAAACAACAATATAAAATTCATAGGTAACTAATTTAAATGTCGTACAGTGATTTTCACTCCAACAATCTAAGCAAGATAGACGAATGAAATTCGGCGCACTGGCAACTTCGATAACTATATCTCGCAGGCGAAATCTATTACGTGTCGAAAAGTATTGAAAAACACAAAACACGTAAGAGACTTAAATTTTGATCAGAATTATGAACAACTTTTGAAAATGTTAAAACAAACCACCGTTGAACACATTTCTCTACATTATATGTATGTATAAGTAAGATATTTTTATTTTATTTCATAAAGTGCGCACAGATATAAAATAAAGTCATTTCGTGTAAGTAAACCAAATTATGAAAAGGAAAAAATCAACTCTCCAAACTGGCCGATTTATGTACGAGTATATCAGAGATGCAAAAAAACATACGGTGGCATGAATTTAACATACAAATTAAAATGATTTTAATGAAATATTTCCCAAATGGAATTAACCCTCTCGCTCTCTATCGTGTGGAAACAACAACTCATATGATAAAGTGGTATGACGTTTGATACGTTTGGGTAAGTAGAAGTTGTCCAGAGCTAGGAAGGCCCGCTGGCGTTCATTTACACAGGAACTGGTCTAAGTGCAAAACCATTTAAATGCAAATTAGCCACAAAGTGAAATACAAAGTCGTTGTTTTTTGTTTGTGTTCCTGAATGAGTGTATGGAGTGAAAATATCCGATTTTTCAACGTTGGCTGGTAAGTTGCTCCCTCTGATATTAAAATTTGTGGGCAAAAAACTTTTAAAGCGCATAGGTACTTAGAATTCATATACTATATGCATATACATACATATGTTGAAGAATATGTGTGAGAAACTTAAGGTGTTTCAAAAATTTGAAAGTTATGAACTTGAATTTTCTTCTTTAAGGGCTTTGTTTATATTGAACTTTTGATGTGTCATTCCCTGGTAATTTTATCGTCAATCTTTTTCATTTTATAGTATAATTAACTTTAAGATATATGAATGGAAAAGTCACTTTTATACAAATTTAATATTTTTTTGAAAAAAGGATATTTAGATTATTTAAATAGCCTTTTTCAAATTAATATTAATTTTTAGAGTTTCACGAAACTTTGGAAGCTATACTCGAAATAGAAACTTATAAATCGTATACGACAATCTCCACAAGACGAAATATAAAACTTTTTGGGACTACAATCGCGGCTAATGATAATATCACCAATGATGTACTCCTATATCGTTGTAGAAGTATTTCTGATTATATTAATGATTGAAAAAATACTCATCTATACATCGTTCTGAACAGGATACAGGTTGTTTTTTTTTGAAGCAAATAGAGATTTTGGAGAAAATAACATAAGTGTAATCAAAAATTGTATAGTTTCTGAGGCATGGCCATCAACAGTATGGAATATAGCTTTCAAAATATCGTTAAAAGTCGAGAATCTCTCGATCGATTTTCAAAATATGAGTATCATGTGAATGATATATAGCTCTAATATTGGCTGATAAGACTTTGATATCCGCAGCATTGGTCCCATTGTAACTATTGAACGAAGATTAATAATTCATAACTCTTACAGATATATACAATATTCTTTATTTGCTGACGTCATCTTTTACTTACTTAGTCATAGCTCCTTACAATATATGTACATACATACTTTTGATCGATTAATCAATTTATTATAGTTCCTAATCCATTAGGATTAGAGAACTGTGGTTATCGTTAATCAGTACTTTAAACATTTTTCATCATCAATCAAATCAATGAATTAATATATATCTTTTGAACCACCCTATTTAAATATATGTATGTATGTATATCATAGTATTCCTGTGTGTTATTCGTCTGACGTTGTTAAACTATAAAAGAACCGGTATGAAAACCACAACATGCGTAGGAATACCACATTAGGGCTTAAGGGGGAGAAATTTACATAATATTTAATGAAAGGGGGCAAAACATTGTTTTCGTTCTTGTTGTTTTTATCCACGTTAAATTGGCCAAATTAATGCATGGTTTGTTTAAACGTACAAAAAAAGTTCACTCTGTGAACAACATGGTATAAATTTCCATAAATATGTTAAAAGTTAATTTTTAAAATTAGATTAATTTCCTACCATGTTTGTAGATATTATGAAAACATAATATGTATGAAAACCAATACATGTGGGTAGATGTAAATACATATGTAACTAATGATAACATACATATGTATATACTACTCATATGTATAATTAAAACTAAATTAAAGTCGAACTAAAAATTGACTGAGGGTTAGTAAAAAACAAAAAAAAAAAAAAAAAAATAGATAAATGAATATTATTCTACATATGCTGTTAACCTTTAGTACTAAAGGTAGGTTTTAAAATTTTTTTAATTTGACATTTAAGCTGTTGCAATTATTTTTATGATTTCCACATAACAGACGTGCCAGTTTGCATGCAGCTGTCCAGTGCTTTCATCATACTTCGTACTTGTCATGCCATGCAATGTCCATCTACTTTTGTCACAGTGGGAGACTTTTCGAAAAATTGTAACTTAACATATATTTGATATTTAAATATATAGATATTTTTAGTAAAGTAGCATATTTTCTATTCATTCAATAGGAATGGAAAAAGTGGATTCCGGATTTCACTACCTTGGAATGGAATTAAAAATTTGCTACTCCAAATTTTAATGGTATGGAATTGACAAATAAATCCATTTCTTTTATCATAAAACTGAAAAGTTTGATCGCTAAATGGAGACCAATGTATTAAAAAATCTTACAAACATATATGTTACCGGCCAAACTAGTTTAATTAAGCCTAAAGATGTGCAATGACATTTTAATGCAAAAGCACTGTGGTTAGTGAAGACTACGACAGTAGCAAAGTAAGACAATAAAATTTGTCAATTTCATTTTATACTTGGCAAGTGGTAAGTGAGCGTAATTGGGCGGCTCAGAATTTACATCCGCTAATATGTTCAATTTCGGCTTCGCCGCGGTTCAGTCTATAATATATGTGCAACACTGGCTTCGTAATTCACAGTGCTTTTGCATTAAAATTAAATTGCATACTTTCAGGCCTTCAAATTAACTAGTTTGGCCAAGGATAAACTAGTTTATCCTAAAAACTAGTTTGGCCGGTGATATAAATAATCTAATATCTAGGCATAACCTATAGTTGGCTTTAAGTCTTTTTTAGTTGGTCATAACTAAGATGACGTAATGATCTCCTGTGTTGTCGATGTGGGTGGAAACAATCCTTGCTGATATCTAATCTCACTTGATGAGAAAAGCTTTTAAGGGGGCAGGCAGGCCCGGATTAACCTTAGAGGCACACTAGGCCAGTGCCTAGGGTGGCACGAGCTTAGGGGTGGCAAATATTGGAAACTTTGAAATTTTTTTTGTAATTTTTATAATTTATTTACACAGGGGGGAAAAAGTGCAAATACTGGGATTGTGTGCACTAAGTAAATTACCTAAAAATGTAAAGAAGCTAGTGAAGAGGGGCGGCAATTTCTAACTGGCCTAAGGGCGGCAGATTTCTTAATCCGGGCCTGGGGGCAGGGGCAGTCAGAATTATAATAAATCGTTTTTTTTGCATTTTCTTAAAGTATAATATCTTAAGAATATATCCTGAAAATTTGATGGCAATCCGACAATTACTTTTGGAGTTATTCGGCAATAGCCAAAGGGCTCTCGGTAGTAAGAGTACGGAAATTCATGTGTTTCTCGTCGTTTTTTTTCAAAACTATGTTTTCGGAACTGGTGACCACTGTAACTCGAAAACCGCTCGATAGATTTCAATGAAATTTACACAGTTTTTGAAAAACATAAAAAACTAGTCCTTGATCGAAGGATTTTTTTTTTAAATATCGATTTTTTATGAACAACTAATTGTTGGTATTTTCAAAAAAATCTGGGTGTAAATTTCCTGAGGCCGCCATTTTGTTGATTTAAAATTAAAAAAAAAACCATCGATCCGGCACTAGATTATTTATTTAAATAACTAATTTTTATACCCTACACAGAGGGTATATTCACTTTGTCATTCCGTTTGTAACGCATAGAAGGGGGCGTGGTAGGTATAGAAAATTATATATATTATTGATCAGCGTCACCACCTAAGTCGATATAGCTATGTCCGTCTGTCTGTCTGTCTGTTGAAATCACGTTTACGGGAAAACTAAGCAAGCTAATTCAATGAAATTTGGCACACCTTCTTGCAAGCTGCTAGCATATAAAAATGGGCGAAATCGGGTCGCGACCTCGCCTACCGCCTATACACTATCTAAATATACCTCAGTCCATTTTGAAAAAAGTGTCTGCGATTTTGATGAAACTTGGTGATTTGGTGAACATGTGAACAAAATTAAGATTGAGCTAGGTTTTAAATTTTTAAGGGCTCTTAAGGAGGCGTGGCACAGCCCTAAATTTTAACTTTTATAACGCCATAACTCGTAAACCGTGAAAGATATTGTAATGAAATTTGATACACGGATACAGATCATATATATCTTGAATTTTGTTTAAAGTGGGCGGAATTGGAAAAGTGGGTGTGGCTCTTTTTAACAATTAAAAATTATGATTTCGTATAATTCAAAATTGGCACATTCGATTTTCATAAAAATTTTGGGGATGATACTACTAAGAGCATTCATCAATACAAGCTTCATCAGTTTACTGGAAAACACGTTGAAGGGCGTCGCACAGCCCACAATATTTATATGCGTTATAATTAGAGAACTAACAACGTAATCGTAATGAAATTTAGTTTGACAGACGCACTTGCTAAAAGGTATATACGAAAATTTGGAACAATAGAACAGGTGGGCGTGGCACCTCCCATATAAGCAAAACACGTTTAATGCTATAGATATTGCGCAATGAGAGTAATCTTCATAAAATTTGGTGCATAGATATCAATTATTATAAGCTTTAAAATTAAATAAATTTTGACGGGATTTCGTCAGTGGGCGTGGCACCTCCCATATTAACATAAAGATTGAAGTGATATTTTAAGAGAACTATTGCAGCAATTTGCATGAAATTTGATGTAGGTGGTTAACTTGGTATAAGGTATGTCAGTATCTGAAGCGGGCGAAATAGCACCACTGGGTGCGCCCCACCTCCCATACAAGTAAATAGCTTAAGTGGCTTATCTATCGAAATATATGAGCAATCATGCTGAAATTTGGTGTAAGAGGTTTGTTTATGGATTAGTCTCAAGATTAGTCTCGATTGTGTCAGTGGGTGTGTCACCGCCCTAAATTTTAAGGTTAATTAAGGCATATATCGCAAACTATACAAACTATTTTGCTAAAATTTAGTATGTGTATGTCAATGACGAATATAATTTATTGAACCAAAAGTAGGCGGAATTGGAGAAGTGGGCGTCACATATTTGGTTTTCTGCATTTCTATTCTATTTTTCACATTCTTTTGACTTTTCCAACTTTTTAACTTTTCCCAATATATTCCATATGTATATTTTCCACTTTTTAAAGCTTTTTCAACTTGATTCAACATTTTCTTTATTTTTACATGAATTTTGAAGTGTTTCAACATTTTTCAACTTCTTGCAATCATTTTTGAGTTTTTTAACCACTTTGAACATTTTGCACATTTTTTCGACTTTTTCATTTTCTTTTCACTGTCTGCAATGGTTTCCATATATTTTAGACTTTTTGAATTTTTTTCAACTGTTTCAACACTTTTCAACCTTTTTGAAACTTATTACATTATTTTTGACTTCTCAACCTTTTCAACGTCTTTTTAACATTTATTTGGATAGTACTTTTAGTGCAGTGTAGGGTATGTGAGTTTCGGCCTGGCCGAAGATAACACCTGTACTAGTTCTTATTCGATTGTTTTGAGATGATTTTCCAAGGATTTGTGATGGTACCGCAAGGCACTCTGTATGGGACAGGCTATAACTTTTTTTATTTAAAATTTTTTTTTTTAACTTTCGTCAAGTCAAGTTGAAGCATAATATTATGGTGCCATATTATCACTTTTATTAAATAAACGAAATTAATACAAAAAAAAAAAAATTATTGAAAATGCTCTATTTTTCACGCCTCTGACTGCTCCTGCCCTCTTAAAATAATTGTCATCCCATTTAAATTTAAATACCTCAAAGTCTGTTGGCTTGTTTGTTCCCAGCAAAAATGAATTCAATATTTTAATGAATACCTAGAAAATAGTTCGCTCGTCCGCTCTGAATGTAAAATGGAAGTTAGTTGCGCACACCAGTTGCATTGGGTCAGTCTGCCTTAAGGTAATTCGTTACTGCACCCGACTTGGTAGAGTTAGACCAATGATGTGCAACAAGGAAACGCTTGAGCAATTTGCTTGATTTATGGCAAATAGCCAAGTGCTTGCTCACATGTTTGTATAAAAGAGCAGTTAACAAACGTGTACAACAACAACAAAATAAAAGCAGCAACCAATTTACCGACGACCGGCAGCAGAAAAATATGGCAAATTGAGAAGTAGTCAGACGCTTACACGGTGCCATAACTTGAAGTTACAGCACCACACACGCGTAACATGCCACATGTGGAACATGACAACGAGCTCCTAAAGCTTGGCTATGGCATGGCAGAAAAGAACCAATTCAATCACGCATATGTATCGATTGTTGGCAAGGACAAACGATGATGTGCTGTAAAATTGATGCCTGTTGCTGGATTTGACTTTTTCTGTCATTTCCTTGTAGAATATATTCAGTAAGACACATGCGCATATATTAATATATGTGTGGACTATCGAAAATATGGAAATTTCAATTAAGCCTACAGTATTTTGATATATTTCCAAGTCGCTTTTAATAGCTTGAAAAATCTTAAAAAGAAAGTTAATTTCCCCCAAAACTTAAAGGCTTTAAAGCGAAAAATCACAAAAAAAACTTCTGTAAAAAATTCCCATGTCTAATAAATTGATCTTTGAAAACGTCATCAGACAAATTGCTCCTTCTTAATTGGAGGATAGAAATATACCAGACTTGAAAAAGTAAGCAAAACCTAAAGGAGTAATTTTTAAAATGCATAGTGTATTGGACGCTTACATAGAATCATTAAACTCTAAGCCAAATAGTGAAATAAATTCATCATTTATTTCCTAAATATTGTATGGTTATGCTAGCAGGAGTTGGGACTCATTTTCCTAAAATATTTTTGATAAATATTTTGAATTCAAAACCATTTTGAAAACCCACAAATACCAGTTTTAAAAACGGACAACCCTAATGCATTTAGTTTATTCGATTAGTTTCATTAAAAACTTAAATGAACCCTCATCAAAAGTTCAACTAAACCACAAAATCCTTATCCTGTGTAGGCTGCACACACACACACACGTGCACCTATGCACATATACTGCCAAAATCAAAATCAAAGTCACAGTCATAGTCAAAGTGAAAGTGACAGTTTATGTTGACAACTCTAATTGAAAAAGTTGCTCACATTGTCGATTCTTATCACTTGGTTTTGTGTTGGCTGGTTGTTCGGTTTCTGTCTATGAGTAAAGTTCTCACAAATATGGTAATGATTGCCTATCATAAGTTTGTGGCTTTTCATCATGGTTTTGACAAAGGTTCACCATCAGGAATTCCATATGGTGACATACATCAAGAATAAATCATGCTGCAAGAACAACCCACATTTATTTGAAAGTTTTGGTGAAATTTTGTTCTCAATATTACCAGCACTTAAATGAAATGTGCACGGAAATGAAATGAAATTGAGTTTTTTGACAATTTATTGCTTGGGTTTTTTGAATTTGGATTACATATGGGACATATGGTAAACAGTTTTATAATTAATTTTCTCAAGTTAAAAAAAAATTTTACATATTTTTTAGCTAAAGCGAATATATGAAATACGATACGATACGGATAGAATTGTGCCGATAAATAGTTTTCTTGCAACGGACCGTTGAGAAAAGAAATCAACCTGATGGAACGCAACCGAATACCCAAATGGATGGGACCAGTTTACTAATTTCTCTGAGAGCATATTTCGTTATATCTATGGATAAATATTTCTTAGCGGAATCGAAATTTGCACTCCAGTCCAGTTCAGTCGATATCATATGAATTTGGTTTTATACGAGGGTGCGCTGTCACACATTATTGAATGCTTTAGAAATATCAAGAACAACAATTACACTTTCACTTAGACTTTCCACCTCTCGGGGGAGAACGAAGTTAGATTTTCAGTAGAACGAGGTCCGAGGAAATCGTATTGGCGATTAAAAAGCGATTTGCTGCGAATATAAATACAAATTATCTATTTATACATACAAACCTATAGACATACATATGTATATGTATAGATTCTTATCTATTTTTATTGTTTACTTAAAATTTATGTCTTTACAATTTATGAATATTTATTTTTCTGAATTTTAATTTTAATTTTTTTTAACATCTTAAACAAGTTTTTGAAATCTTAAAAATTTTATAATTTTATAAGTTGTTTTTGTGTATAGTGTTTCTTATGTATTGTTGTTTATGTTGTTAGTTAAGTCACTACATATGTATATTGACTTTTTCTTTTTCAGAATCTTGCATAGTCTGAAAGGGTTAAAAAAAAAAAAATTTAAATGTCTAATCGCGTCTTTAAAAAAAAAGTCTATTCTTAAATATCAAAATAAGCCACCAAAAATTTAATAAACGACTGAATTATTCTGAATAAAAGTGATAAAAGCTCAAGAGAAATGAATGCCTTTATTCTGCATTCATCTGAGCATTAAAGAAAATTTATATTTCGTTCAAATTCAATTCACATCCTCTTAGCCTTTTGTACGAAATAAAGAATGAAAAAAGCTGAAACATGTGTTTAAGTGTGTTCAACACGATACTCATGCATTGCCAACAGCATCAACACCTATTCAGACATATGCAATACTAACTAACGCACACTCGTTCCCATCACAAACAGCAACGCAATCTCTTTCATTGGTTTTATCCCAGTCAACGTTCGGAAAATTGTTATATATCTACCATTTTTCATTCGATGAATTTATGTGATATTTTTTGACATTTATAAAATTTGATATGTTTCATTACCTTATGATTTGATAATACTTTTAGTAATTTAAACTCTATAAATACCACATTTAATGTAAATATAGGCTGGCGCAAAATAACCTTTTCGGTTTGAATTCATTTTAAATTTTTTCAATAATTTCACAACTGTTTTCTAAAGAATAGAGGAAATTGATATGGCACAATAAACAACAGAACAAGGAATAAAGGTCATTAAATTTAATTTTGAAAAAGAAAAGGTCAATTGCTTTGACGCCGCAAAGTTATCGACAATTAATTTGCCTAATTTCAATTAAAACTACAGGACATAGAATGCAGCGAGTTTAAGAGAAGTTCAACACTATACCGATTTTAAAGCACTTTTTGGTGCAGTGTATTGCCCGAATGGATCATTGGCCCATATTTATACAAAAGTTATGCCGATGTTGCAGATATTTTACGAAAAGTCATATAAAAATTGTTGCGAGATATAAAATTTCACGATTAGGTCAACAAAACTCTCTGTTCAAATATCAAACAAATTTAAACCATAAAAGAAATTTTGCGCCAAACTTTATCCCGATATATTAAATCCATTTTGTATTTTATTCAAATTAAAGAAATTTTTTTTAGTTGAACTAAAGAATATTTTCTCAATACGAAAACATTGCGAAATGCGTATCGCTGCTTTCTTTAATTTGAGTGAGCCACGAAATACGTTTAGTTTGAATAAATGGAAGCAAATTTCTTTCGAATCTAAAATAGAATTTAATTCGAGCTTAAATTTTTACGCGGATAAAATTAACCAATAGTAACGAGGCAATGATGTTATGAATATTTATAGTGCGCCTTCAAAAGTAATCGTTTGAAACTCTTCCGTATGACTCGATCGAGATCAGAATATTGCCAGGCGCACAATCAAAATGTTCGTCGCAAAATACGGCAATTGTGCATTGTAAAATGTTTGCTGGGATTAAAAGAAACTGCAGCAAAAACGACAGCAATACAAAATATCAACAGGAGCGAAATAATTTCAACATCAATAGCAAAACAAGGCAAAAAAAAAAATCACCAGCAATTGTAAGCTTCTTTAAGTAATATGTAATATAGCGTATGGTGCGATTGCAACTACTTTGAATGAAATTTTCAAACCTACAGATTAGCTTAAGATAAGATTAAGTCACGCATTGTGTATTTCTTATTTGTTTTCTAAAAAAATTCAATACCGAAAAGCGCACCAAAAGTTAAATTTCTCCGTACTCTACGAAGATTCCTAAATGAAGCGACTCAAGTTCAATGTTCATACACATCGAAATTCGAGATCTGCTTAAAGTTTTAAGGAATGTAATTAAAAATGTTTTCAAAAGTGCGAAGCTGAAAACTGTGGTCATTTAAAAGACAAAGTATTTTTTGTAATTATTACAAAGATAACTTACAATTAGATACAATTATGTACATTTCAATTAGACAGAAAATTAAAAAGCCAAACTTCAAAGTGAACTGAGTCGGTATGGCGTAGTGAAGTTGAGTATTATTTTAAATTACTTGAGCTTATTATGCTCATTCCATAGTTATTCTGCATCAGCGTCTCAGATATTTTCCTCTTGTTTATACTGCCCTCAGAAGCGGAATGGGCGTATCTCAAAAAAATTAATATTCGTGATTCGTATGGCACCTGATAGCTTAGGATATTACGCATCTAATGAACTACGCCAAATGCCGGTATTTAAGTTCATACCTATAAAAAATCTCCTAAGAAAATTTCCTCCATCACAATTTTACATGTATTTCAACAAATTGACACAAACAAGACATCAATTGTCTCGAAACGCATTTTTTTTTTAGATACGCCATTTTCGAATACGCAATAATAATTAAATGATAATTGAACTTCAGCCAATTTAGCAGCGTACAGCATTCAAGTAAAATTTTACAAGTTGATACAATTATTTGTTAAACAAACTCCCATATAAAATTATATATAAGAGCGTTTCACGTAAGCAGAATTCACCCTCTATATGAGTATATGAATATACATTAGTTTTCCAAATTTCTATAATCGAGGACATCGGTATATTAATGCTTTTGTTAAAGAAAATGTACTCCTACTTTTCACATCAAAAACTAAAAAGTTATTTAAGCTCTTACATTATTCAAGTTCAAAAATGATGTTTTAAAAATAATTTTGTACATGAATTAAAACAGTCAGCAATTATTTTATGTTTTATAAATATAATTTTTATATGTATAATATTTTAGAGCAAACTATACATATTTCTTGGAAGCCAAGCAAAAATTAGGGCGCTGTGTCTGAAATCGATTCAAATCAGTGCTCTTCTTATCCTGGCTAAAAGTTATTATGAAAATATTGTACATGACTAAGGCACACCGTGTATAGCAAAAGCGCTAATATGACTTTCACGCGAAGTCTGAAAAAAAACAAGATGTGTGGTTGTATTTTTTTCTCTGGTGTGCGGTTTTGGGAAAAAATATAATTAAAAATTGAAGACTTGACTTCAAATGCAAAATGTCATTCACGTTGACATAATTTTATTGAAGATAAGAAATTTCATAGTGAAAAGTTATCTCATATTGCTGTTTCAAGCGAAATTCAGTAGCATTGATTGCAAAAAAATATCAAATGTCTGTTAATTTTAACTTTGACATATAAGTGAAATGACGTACTACGTAAGACAACAAGTTTTAAGATTTTTCCTTTTAAATTGTATGTTGCAGTGCAATAGTTATTGAGTGGTGATTTCGAGAAATTTAAGATGTGGAAAGCAAAACACTGTCGGATTATCTAAGCGGTTGGTGCAGTTAAAATTTTTAGAAATTCATATGTTCCCATTTTCCAATAAAAGATGTTGTCACACTTTTCAATTGGAATAGAGTTCTTTGTAAAAGTAATGGTACTATAAATATATATTTTTAATGAATGCAAAATATATTTTGCATTTCTTTACTTTTGCATTACTCCTCTCGGATTATACCAAACTAACTAAAGTTTTTTCTTTTAAAAATATTGTTTTTCATCACTTTTCATTTCGAGAAGTTTCACTTTGAAATATGAATGTTTTTACATACACAGAAAAAAAAAGATTCGCTCATATCAAACAATTCCGGGTCTGATTTCAACAAATGTTGGGTATGATTTTCAGTCAGCGAATCAGTTTCGCTGATATAAAAAGATGATTTGTTGAAACTTAAAATAAATTAGTTGATTTCAAAACAACATTTGTTGATTTTCCTAAAGTTTTTGTTGAAACTTAGAATAAATTCGCAAAAAAAATTTTTTTTTTTGATTTTCTACTTTCCTCTATTTTTTTTTTCTCTATTTCCTCTATTTTCTTATTTGTTGGTACTTATTTTCAGTTATTCTTATTTTAATTGTAATACGTTATTTTTAAAACTTCAGAGAAATTAACTTTTTTTTACCTGGCACCCCCGATCAGAGAATTAAACCTGTGTTCTCAGCGCCATGCCACTGTTCAAAGATGCTCATCTTAACCAACTCAGCCACCGACAGCATTTTTGAGATATATTAAAACGATGTCGTTAAACTGCGTTACAAGCATTGTCTTATCAGGGAAATTCTCGGTTCAAATCCCGGCGAGGACATAATTTTTTTTTTAATTTTTTTAATTTTTTTATTTTTTAATTTATAAGTATTTAAAAAACAAAAAAAAAGTTTTTTAAACACCTTTGAATAAAAAAAATTAAAAAAAATAAAAAAAAAAAATTATGTCGTCGCCGGGATTTGAACCGAAGCTTCCCTGATCAGACAATGGAAGTTAACGCTAATGCTAAAATATTTTGTTGTAAAATCAGATAATTTGAATTTGCAAAATCAAAGAACAAAGGGTTTTAATTTTGCAAATTTTTTCTTTGATTCAAAGAAATGAATTGTTGAATTCCACAAATTTTAATCAACGAATTGCAATTCGTTGATTTTACCAATCTTGTTTTTTCTGTGTAGAGACAACTTTTCCTGTGAACGGTCACATATTTTGTCAGCTAAGAAGTCTCCAATAAACAAGTCCTATTTCCATTAGTTTGCTGAAAGAAATTAACCCTGACAAAGACACGTACAACAAAAATGAAATGATAAAGGGAAAACGACGGGTAAGCTACGTATGCACATTAGGGTTGTCCGTAAAAATAAATAAATGTTTCAAAATTGGAAAATTAATAAGAGAAGATTTTTGGACGTAAGTTTGAAATGGATGTCTAAAATTTGAAAATATGCGACATATCAATCGATTCCTATCCATATGATGAAATTTGAGCGAGTTATGTAAGCCATTTTTAAATTTCTCTAAATTCATAGCACAGGCCTACAAAAAAGAGTTTTTAGTCACACACATTGATCATACTAGGGAAGTACGAAAAATCTTTGAGTGCCTAAGGGGGCAGGTCCAGTCATGATTTTTGAGAAATCGAAATTTTTTTTTTACATTTTCTTAAAGTATACTATCTTAAAAATATATCCTGAAAATTTAAAATCAATCCGACAATTGCTTTTGGAGTAATTCGGCAATAGCCAAAGGGCTCTCGGTATACCGAGCTTAAAACTTTAAATGCGTTTTTCTCAAAACTATGTTTTCGGAACCGGTGACCACTGTAACTCGAAAACGGCTGGATAGATTTCAATAAAATTTACACAGTTTTTGAAAAACATAAAAATCTAGAGCCTTATCGAAGGATTTTTTTTTTTAAATCGTTGGTTTTTTACCGAAAATCTAGAGGTAAATGTTCCTGAAGCCGCCATTTTGTTGATTTTATTAAAAAAAAACCTTTGATCAGGCACTAGATTATTTATTTAACTAAATAATATTTCCTATCCGATTGATTTTAGATGATTATCCAAGGATTTGTGATGGTCACCCCAAGACACTATGTATGGGACAGGGTCCAACACAACCAACTACAACTTTTTTTATTTTTAATATTTTTTTTTTTAAACTTTTGTCAAGTCAAGTTGAAACATTATGTAATAATTCCACATTAGCACTTTTATTAAATAAATTAAATTAATACCAAAAAAAATTTATTGAAAATGCTCTAATTTTCACGGCCATGACTGGACTTGCCCCCTTAACAAAACCATATTTTCAGATTATTCCTACGCGAGTTCAAAATAGCTTTGCTTGATATTACGAAAAGTGCTTAAATGGAGATATTTCATACTGAAAGTTTTTCAATAATTTTTTTCCAACGTAATAAGACAGCACTAACCTTCTTCAACTGATTTTATTTACCTATTGAGCTCTTAAGTTGTAACTTTGTTTTTAACAAGATATCGTCCCATTTATTTCACATAAAGTACTTAGCTTTATTTGTCTGAATTAAAAAAAAAATATTTTTAACTTACTATATCTTGAATCTTTTGAAAGAGACTACCGAGCTTTGTAGCGGAAGTTTAATGCGGTCTTATAGAATAAAAGAAAAATTTTAAAAACAACTTCCAGTAATTATAAAATATTAATATTTTTTATTTATGCAATATTTCTCTACATCACTTACATAGATCAATGTTTTGCCATAAGAGCAAACACTTGTCTTACCTTCAATTGAGGACCAACCTAATTTATATGTGATTTACTTGAAGCAACCTTACCATAAATGAAAGACATCGGTTTACCTAGTATCGTCAGGAGGACTATACTGTTTGTGTTGAAATTGTATGTCCTTATAATCCTGTGCAATTTGTCATTCAGAATTTTGGAAACCCAAATCACACGTTTGCTCAGTTCAACTCTAGAGGAGTAGGTATGCAGTAGCGCAGTGTAACATAAATGTGACAAAAGTGAGTCTGTCTGTATGTTAAGTGCCCTCTTATAAGCCAGCGTTAATCGTACGTCTGACACACGTGCAAAAATGCGTGATAATGTGAATTTGCTACTTATTCTTGACTTTCACTACTGAGTCACTGACTCACTCACCTCTTTTCACTTTCTAAACTTGAGTTCTGATGTGCGATGTGAAATCATTTGGATACACAAAAGTTCACATTATGACACGATTATACAAATGGTGGGCTGAGTATAGTAAAAGCTTTAGATACACAAACACACAAACAAAAAGTGAAAATATTTATTTGTATGAAAAAGGATCTATAAGGTAAAATCTTTCTTCCAAGACATTTTGCTTTAAAAATTTAATACTGAAATCAAAATAAATTTGGTATGTAAGTTTTTATTTAAATTACAAAGACTTGGGACTTTTTACTATTTAAGTGAAGTTTCTGGTAATCTTACTTTACAGAAATCTGCTTAATATTAAATGGGATTTATTTAATCAAATTAAAACAATTCATATTTATTAAAAAAAACACTAGACTTCAGTGAGAAAAATGCAGCATTCTTAAGTCTCTGATTAGGGTACAACACGATGCTACCTTGTATCAGTCGAAGAATTAAAGATGTCTCTTATTTTCATTTCATTTCATTTGTTAATAAAATTTTTAAATATTCGGTCTAGTACCCTTTAAGCATCAACTTAAAAGAACTCTACAGTCAGTGGAAAAATTTAGTAAAATAATTTTTTCATTATATTCGATTGAGAGCGTGATAAGAAAATGTCTTTACTACACGTAAAGAAGGAAACCTATCAAGTGAAATTCCTTGTCTGACAGCAGACCTCGACATTAAAAGAAAAAACCTTAAGATGAGCTTAAAAGAGTTGAATACAAATAACAGCTAACAGAAGCCTTAAAAAATATCAAGCGTTTATGTCCTACAATCTGATTAAGGAAAGAAATAAAAAGAAGGTGTTATAAAAAAATGAAAATGTATTTGCAGAAAGTAGATGTGGGCACCAGCTCATTTCAATATTTATTTAAATACAAAAAACTTTAAGTTGTTTTGTGGGCATAGTTTTTTTCCTTTTTTTGTTCTTTCAACACTGAATTTTATCTAGTAAATTTAAATGATCGCTTAGCACAATTTCAACCTTCGTGATTTTATTCGCGCACAAACACCATTTTATAATTATTTTTAGCCACTGTGGCTGAAATCAGGCGACATAACTCCACCTCCACTCAAGACGTATTTTCGCCCACGCCAAGGCTAATTCCATTATGCTCGCTTTAATTTATTCGCTTGCGCTTACATTTTATGTTGTTTGACGACAAACAAGACGTAAAAAATAGTCCACAGTGCAAAGCCATAAACTTTTATGCGAATGACATTAAATTTGGCGAACTTTGTTACCAACTGCATTTGAATGTCCTTTTGATGATGCTGACGGGCGCAAACCAACGCTGTTGCTATGTTGCTACTGCCGTTGTATAATGCGCGCATTATGTGCGGCGGTATACGCGATCCAAACAAAAGCAAATACAACAGGGACTAGTGCTGGCTTAGTTCCCGCTTGCTTGGCTGCTTACTCGCACTTTACTTGTTCGCTTAATTCATTTTCAGTTTAACTTGTATTTTTAATTACATAAAATTTAATCAACTTTTGGTCAACAAGACGCAACAAAAAAAAAAAAGAAGAGATTGCATACAATTTGAGTACTCGTAGCTTATTAGAGCATAAAAACATCATCCACATTGCCATCATGATCATTGTCATCATCATCATCATCATCATTATTATCATCATGATGCACGCTGTTTTGGGTTCATCACAATCATTGTCAACGTTCGCCAGAATTCAACTAATGCGGTATGCGAGTGCTTGCCTCCTATGACAATAATAATAACAACAACAAATGGTAAAGCAAGAACATCAAAACAATCCGCACCGTCAACTGACCTCAGGCGCTGTTGTCCTTCGTTTTATTTGTCCTTAGTGTGTTGGTTGCTCCACTGTTGCTTATATGTACTTGAGGTTGCCAACTTGTAATAATAAATGAATAGTTCTGAATGAGTAGGTCTTGTGAGTTTTTGTGACTCGAATTTCATTCAAAGTTGAAACTCCGATTAGTTTATCTGATGACCGTTTCATGTCGGAAAAGTGTTTTTGGTCATTTTCATTTAGTACGTCTTAAATTGATCAAATTTGAAGTGAAGAAAAAATATCAATTTTTCTGACCAAAGTGCTTCGAACTATAGAGTTTGACTGAGGGCTAATGCAATCTTCCATCATACCTCTGAAATACGATAACTTGAAATGCTTGGTTTGGCTGTTTCTGGATTTTCGATTATATATCAACTCATTTCGAAGGAAATTATAAGATCAATTCAAAAAGCCTAAGAGTTTGAAAAATGTCAAAAAAAGTTTTCATTTTACACGATTTACATATACTCGTATGTTTATGCATAGTTTTCAAATGTATCTTTTAGTGCTGCAATATTTTTAATAGATTACCTTGACTTTTTAGTGTGAGAAATGTTCTATTAGACGAAGTATATGCCCACACCTGGTCGCCTTTAAAGGATTTTATTTGTGGCTTTAATAGTAAAGGTGTTATCTAGGGCCTCGTCAAAAATTAAATCGCGTTATGCTTGTATGGAAGATGCCACGCCTTCTTTTCAAAATTCGCCAACTTTTTGTCTCATGTTTGGCCGAACCATTTTTCAAATATGTGTGAAATTGGGTTTCATTACTTTAAATAATTCTATGTGTAGCGTTGTCCACCATGTCCGCCATGTCCACAAAGCCCACCAAGCTCTTGTGCAGAGTTTTTCCGAATCATTCATAGTATTTGTATGATATCTAGTTCCATTGTCTTAGATAATTCTCTCAGCATAACTTTGTGAAGTTTTCGCTTGCATGGGCAGTTACACGCCCTCTCGTCGAAATTCGCCAACTTTTTTTTCAGAGTTTGTAAAAGATTTTTGTGTATTTTTGAGAAATTTGGTTACAGTTTTAACCTGTAGCGCCTCATTTACTCAATTTACGAGATTGTTATATATAACGGCTACTCAATAATATAAAAAATTTTAGAATCAATATACTATTTCTAGTTCTAGTAAAATAAATAGATAATATCGTTTTCGGAAAATCATTGGCATATTATGTTAAGTTTTTTGTCAAAGCTTTTTTGTCATATTTAAACTTTTACTAAGCAATTAATCGCGTATTGTAGACTCCTTAATTGCAAAACTCAAAATTATTCATCATCTAGACTTTAATGTCATAACCTTGATTTCCTTTATAATTTCAAGTTCATCAGCTACAAAAAAAAAACACTCATACCGAGTTGCACTAATTATTGGCCCATTTTTCGGTAATTCAACTTAATCTGGCAGCAGTGGTTTGTGGTCTATGTGAGCATATCATTTCATGAGTTTCACTTCGTTGCCATCATTAGTGTCCATTTCAATGTACACGTATTTGTGTATGTATGTATGTATTTGTTTGTTAGTGTGTCTTTTTGTTACTGCTCAGAGTCTGCAGGATATTTACTCCCTACTACCACAACTGCCTTAATAACAAGAAAGTTTTTTGGTATTTTTTTCAAATTTATTTCTTTTTTGTAATTTTTTTTAAAAAATCTTCAAATTAATTATGGAAATGATGTGTCCTCTGCTATTATTCGCTTTGCGGTGCCTTTTGTCTGCGCTTTTCTCGAGTTTAGTAGATATTCCCAAAATTTTTTTTGTGTATTTATTTGTGTTTTTGCTGCTTTTTTCTAAACGCTTCAGTGCTGAAGTGCACCAATGGGGCTGTTTCTTTTATATATATTTTGAAGCTGTGCGACTATTAAAACAAAAATTACTCTCCAATGCTGAGTGGCACAAAAATACTGAGATATGCAAACATACAGAATCGACAAATATTATGTTAAAACAATTTGGGTAGAAGTAAACACAAATTTGTTTATATAAAAAAAGTTTGAACTTTAAGAAAAGAAAATATTGACCAAACACATGCATATAATTATTTTTACGCAAAATAATTATTTATATTACAATAAATAAAATTTATATAAAAATGTAAACAAATTTTATAAAAAATAAAAAAAAGTAATTCTTATTGAAAAATATATGGCATTAAAGTAAAGGAGATATAGTTTATTGTGAATTTTTACCGAAATCATAAGGAAATAAGACACCTTATTTTAGTTGTATACAAAAAAGAAAAGATAGAATTTTACGTATGTAAGACCTTATGAAAGAGACCCAAAACTCCGATGTGCCCTAACTGACTTTGATAAAATTTTCAAATAGGAAATAAGGCAACTTTCTATAGAAATATAAATTATATAATACTGTTTGCAGTAAGATATTAAGCAAACGTGATGGAACTGCGCATAGAAATGATAGTGGTAACCACAATATAACAATTCAACGGGTCTTGACTAGTAGACATATTACTTTTTATACAATCCAACGTTATAAAATTTTAAGCACTCCTCCAACATTATTATTTATTCAAAGATAGAGAACCATTCTCAATAGCGAAAAAGAGGTTGGATAGCATAGAAATACTTGTGGCCTCATTCCATAAAATGAATTCAAAATTTTTGATATCGTTAACACGGAGTTAATGTAGCTTATTGACCAGGGCTGTAACTGGTCACTGCTTTATTGGGCATCAAGCTCTTAGGTTCGGTGTAGTATCCAACGCAGTATCAGTTGTAATGAACCAAGCGAAGGAGAAGCCATGAACAACTTTTTTTTTTCACTTGCCGTGTCTTGACAAGAAATAGCTAGAGCTGGTTTTCTTATACTTGAAGGAACTGCAAGAGTTCACCCAAGTGATGTTAAAAGATTTTCTGCAACAACAGGCACCTTCCTTCATATTGGATCACTATAACAGAACCAGAATTTACTAATAGGATTATAGAAAAGAGCTTTTGATATCATTATATTTTCAGAGCCGAAATTATGCATAACAAATTTGTGTAAAATTGTAATTTTTACTTAAAATAAATAGGTAGATAATGAAAATTTAAAAAAAAAAATCACTTACCGAGTGGCACCTTTAACTTCAACAACAACAAAGCACACCACCTACATTTGCAGCTCTGCCGAGGGCGCCGTTTTTATTTGGCACTACAAACTTATGAAGACATTAACACCACTGTTTGTTTTTGATTTTGTTAAAATATTCACTAAAAATGAATTACGAAAAACTCCACTGTAAAAATTACTGCGAACTTTGCACGAGTGACAGTTTATCAGAGTTGCCACCTATTTAGTTGGAACAGATGTGATGCAGAAAAAGGAAATTTATGCAAAGCTTTAATATGTATGTGTATATTAAAACTTATACAGAAAAGGTGTGTAAATGAAGGTGATCTTAAAAAAATTCCTTGTCTTCCAATTTAAAAATGTATGCCTCCTTAAGAAATTTTAAATAACAAAAAAAAATTCCGTGAAGCTAATCAGCTAACTTACCAAAAACTTATGCAGTTTTTGCTGTATATTAAATAAAAGCGTAGAAAGGTAATAACTACTGACGATAAATTGTTTTTGTTCAGTTAATAAAATGACTGAAGGTGGTCTAATGGTCCGTTAACTGCCTTTTTGAACTTAAAATTTTTAGACATAATCCTTTGAGATATAGGCGATACATCGATACCCATTCCATTTGACTCTAACAAAAAGGAGTACATTGTACACAAAAGCTTAAAAGAAACTTTCGGTGTGATTTTTTAAATAGAAAGTTACAGAAAAAATGAGAAGTCGTGCTAATGAGATGTGTGCTAATGGAAAAATGAGCTCCTGACAATGGAAACATTTAACTTTCGTAATGATATTCCTGCCATTCACAGCATGGCAGAAATCTAACTCCCTTCGGCTCAATACTAGCTATATGGATAAACACAACTGCGACGTGCGACTTAGCTTCTGTGTCCAAATCGCACCAAAAATTTGAATTTTGTTCTATTTCTCTTCGATAAATTTTGTAGTGTCAATTTTGTACTCACTATATATAGAAAAAATGTGGACGACATCGCACGTTCCAGTTGTGTTTAGCTTTTATTGCAGGGTACTTTCTTAGCTTTAATGTCCATGTCCCCAATTTTGATGCCTTTCTATGCTTTGAATAACATGGTTACGAATTTCGCTTCTCTTATTATCGCCTTCGCTTTTAAGGCTGACCTCTGGATTGTGATGCAATCAATATAACACTGTATTTATTTTTAAAAGTAAGTAACTAATTAATTTGCTATAAAAACACTTTAAAGTAGATATTGTGTAAAGTAGATAGTGTTATGGAGTACAAGAATATAATTATATCGCAATACCTAAATACAAGACAATGGTTATTGATTTGATAAAATATCGGTTCCAATAGGTAGAACACAAAATTACCGTCTCACTAGGTATTAATTTTTTGAAGGAGAACATTTTTCATATCATCACCTCAGAGTGTAAGTGTCTTATCAGCAAAAACATAAATCGGAGAAAACAGTATTTTAAAGTAACATATTTAGTTTGGGACTTTTTTTGTTTCATGGAAAGTTTTTTTCCCCTTTTTCCCAGTACCAAGATTTTGTTGTTACACGTAACATTTCTAATAAATTTCTACGTTTTAACCATTTTCTGATTTAGTTTTCTGCTTGTTGTTGCATATTTCCATAATATATGATATTTTTAATTTATTGGAAGTAGGTGTTATTGGGGGCGTTTATAAAAATTTGCACATGTATAAGTGCGTGCCTGTCTGTCCGTTTTCTCTTTAGATTCATCGCTATTCATAAATTTTTATGTTGCAAAATTTTCATTTGAATGCGCATAACAAACGTGCAAATTTGTTTTACTTCTATTAATGTAAATATTTCCTGCAAAAAAAAAATCATATATAACATTCAGTTCAATACGAGCTCAATTAGATGCCACATTGCAAAAGTGTGACGGAACACATATGGGCATTTCCATGGTATCGATTGGGACAGACGTACACTTTTAAAGTGGAATAAAAGTCAAAGTAAAACACTTTTTTTTTCTTCTGTTACTTAAAGGAATAGCCCTTTGGTAGCACTATATATAGTGGTAAATATGATGGCAGACGTACTACCGATTCCAAGATAAAGGCAATAAAAGAGCGATTCAAATGGAATAAAAAATGGAAGTGTTTTTCATGGCCATTTATAGAAAAGCATAAGTCAACGAAACCTACCAACATTTTTTAACGCAACTAATTTTAAAATGATATGGAATAATAGCACTTTTTTTTAAATTTCGTTTAATTGAAAAATCTTTTTTATTTTTTTTCTTACAAAGTATAATATGATTCGTGACGGGACATTCGAATGGAACATATTTTTCCATTACGGTTTACTTGGTAAATTTTCATATATATTTTGTATTTGAGTCTTATATGGTAATTAAAAAACAAATTTAATATTAATCACTGTCGAATTAAATTAGTGAGATCAATTTTAATTAATTTAATTTAAATTTAAAACATTTTTCTTAAAAGATTGTGAAACTTTTATTTTTGCTGTTTAAACGCTTTTTCCTATAAGGGGCATCGTGACATCGCCCCACTAAAAAAAATTTCTCTTATCAGGAATCAGCTTATCCCCATACCAAATTGGATTATAATTGGTGGAGCGACTCTGTGGCTGCGTTTAACCTATTTTGGGCGGTGCCACGCCTACTTACTAGATTAGCTGTGAAAACGTAGTTTTCTGTTAGGGGCGTGGCACCACCTACTATTGAAGAAAATTGTATTGGGCTTTACCTCACTATACAACTTTGCAAAAAAAAAAAAAAATTTAAGCGATTATGTTGTGTTCTGGTAGTTAAAAAGGGATCTAACCGTTTTGCAACTGCCTTGATTACAAAAGTTTTAAACTAACGATTGCGGATGGGACAAACTTTAAACAGCTCTAAAAATTTTAAATTTTACTTTTTGCACTCGCTGTTTACTTTTTTAATTGTATTTATAAGACTCTGTTTAAACAAAACTTTTGGCACATTTACTGCTGATCTTAACCACGAACAAATGATGTTTTTTGATGGCGGACGGGACATTAGAACAGGAACTAAAGCAAATTTAAAATTTACAGTTAATAGAGATTGGTTTGATGTCTTTGCATTTTTTTTAGCTAATTGTTGTTGGGAGAGAGATTTATCGGAATGACTTTCATCATATATCATCTCTCTTATATATTTAAATATTTATGACAAAATACTATTCAAAATTACAAAAGAGAGAAACTTCATTTGTGCGATTTTGAAGACGGTTTGCTCACCGTTGTGAATGAATTCAAATGTAAATTGTTTGAATTAATAAAATTTTAATATTTTTCTTAGATAATATCAGATAATAACGTTTTTTTAATAACATTTAATTTTTTTGTCATGGTGCACCTTTTGGTGGAAATTCGCATATGCCAGTGTGCAATTCTAAAAGTTGTATAACACTTAAATTTTATTGTTCGGATTATAAAATATGGGTTTATTTCGGGTAAGAAAAATATTGAAAAAGGTGATAAATCTCTTGAAATATTAAGTTTAGGCTGTACAACTCCATTTCCATAATTTGATGACATTAACAAAAAACATTATAGAAGACACACGAAAATTTCAATCAGGTACAATAAGATTGCAGGTGCGGCTAGATTGCCGAAAACATAGTTTTGTAAATAAATAGCTTGAGCATCTTTTATAAATTAGTTTATGTAAAAAATTAAATTAGAAACATTTGAAAATTTAGTAAGATTACAATTAAGATTGTTATACGAATATTGCGATATACGTATGAGCATATATCCTTTTAGAGAATATATACCAGGGATGCTGCGGATGCAGATTTTTGAAGGTTCACATCCGCGGATGCGAATCTGAATGCGGATGCGGATCTTAAGATTATTCATAATTTTATAAGAAATTTTTATATATTACTATATTATATAGGTGCAGAAATTAAATAAAAGAGGTAAATTTTAATAATTTTACTAAATATGGTTTTAAGAAAGTTGATTTAGCGACTGATTATTTTATAATTAAACATTATTTTAATCGAACTTACAGCCATTAAGCAAAGACCAATATTGTAAATTTTTACTTATTGATCAATGCTATTTTTTATTCAACAAACGTGACAAAGATAACAAATGGAACAAATTTAACCTGTTAATTGGTGACATGTTTCGGCTATTACCAATAGCCTCATCAGACCAGTTTGGTTAATGCTGTACATGAACTCGAACCCCTGACCGTTCTTGCATTGCAATTGCATATTTTGCAACGGCCGCTCTAACACTTGAGCTACTGAGGACTGGCCATGAGTTCTATTGCTTTTGCAATAGAACGTTGTGGTTAACAGTGTCGAAAGGCTGAGAGAAATCCAATAAAGTTAAAATTGTAAGATCTCCTCTGTCATATGACATTATTCATCGATTAATGTTGAAATCTCCACCAATTACAATGCTATCATATTTTGATGCAAAATCTGAGAATCTTCTGAAAAGATTAGAAAGTTCAAACTTTTTGCTTGGTATATAAACGCAAGCAATAATGCAGTTTTGCAAATCATCACCAACTTCCGTCATTAAAAACTCAACCTGATCCGAGCCTTCCGTTGACTCAGTTTTTCTATCATTTCTTATCAGCGCTTAGTCATTAAAATCATAGTTTTCGTCAGTTATATCTGCTTTGAACCAGCTCACTATTACAAAAATAGTTTCAATGCCTGTGTTATCAAACAAAAGCTTAGGTAGTTCAACTTTGGAGTTCATAAGTTCCTTGCAATTAAATCGCACACTTTAAGCCCACAATAACCGTTGTATGCTTTTTTTAAAATTGTCTTCAGGTGAATGAAACTCACTGTACTGTCAGTTATAAACTAAAGCAAATTTGATACAAATAAACTGAATGTTATCATAATAATTAAAATATATAATGTAAAATAAAATATATGAAACAGTGATTAATGGAAAATAACTAAAACCAATAAAAGTGAAAATAAATTAATTATAAGCAAACTAAAAATAAAAAAATTAATTAATTATGAAATGTCTCAAATTTTATTCAATTATATTACGCTCTAGATGCGCTATTTGCACTAGCCAGATAGATCATCGACTCTTTTCTTATCATTTACGATTTTAGCCTCAACATTTTGATACACTTTAACAAAAACTTTTCCTTCAATTGAAAAGCTGAAATCAAATGTTTTCTACTCTTAGGCATATTGTTGTGTATTGCATTAATTCCGGGTTTTTTATTTTCGAAAGGCAAAGGCTTTTTCATCACCATTATTCCCTTAATCAATAAGCTTCAGCGATCGTTTGTTCGATTTATTGAAACTACTAATGTCTCTAAGTAGGTAGTTTCTATGGCTTTTGGCATTTCTAACCGGCTTGATTCTGAATAAATTACGCATTTTAGGTGGACTGAAATGTACCGCTTGACATAATTTTGTAAAAATGGTGGAAATGTTATAATTTTCTAAATGAAGAATTCCATTTATAATTAAATCAGTGGACGCGGCATCATCTAGATACTACTCTACTTTTTTCTTCAGTGTACTCACTTCACTATTTAACGCGCTGACCTCAGCCCAAGCAGTCTAGTTATCAGCCTCATTTCAGCACAAACAGCCAGCGTGATCGTTGAGAAAAAATTAAAAGTGCAACAAAAGGTGTAATTTTTTTGGTGAAAAATTGTCAACTAGTTGTAATTAAGGCAAAAAGACAATAAAAAAAATATTTTATTTTGTATTCCTTCATGGACTTTGCTGTGGAGCATCAAATTGAGAAAGTTGTCTGTGCGCGATTTTTCTGACAACTGGTGGTGTCATTGTGGTTAGGTATATCAAAATAAACAAACGATAAGATGTGCAAACATAATAATAATAATGTTATTTAATTTAATGATTTGAAAAGTGATGGGTATTTAAAGCAATATCGGCTGTGTTTGTCATACACTTAGTAATAACGAGTTTTATCAAAGGAATAGCAAAAATCAATCTCCAAACATCAATAAGTGTAAGTCGTATCGGGGAAAGTAGATTCGACTTCGAAAAAAGAGAAATACAGAATAAATATCATAAGTTAAGAGACGTTAAAGTTCTGTGCTAAAATATTTTTCATCCAATAAACACAACAAAATTCAATATTGTCATCACTTAAATCTGCCTGCGTAAAGACATCATTTGATACATTAGATTTCAAAATTTCATGAATAAAAGTTTTTAAGAATTAAAATGTGAAACAAATCCAGCAAAGTTCATTTCTACAAAAGTGTATGTATTTGGGTACAAACAAATATGATTGATTACACCAACATTTCATATACACCAACAAATGCAAAAAGGATTCTTTAAAATCCTTTTAAAATTAAGCCAAAAATAACTGTATATTAGAAAATACCTTTGGCGGTGGTGGAGTAAGCAAATCCTTGAAAGATAAACGCACAAAGTCTGCCCACTTGTTGAACCTAAAATAATAGCACCTCTGCTCCAGACTTTCTTACTAAGGAATTTCTACAGTAGTACTTGCCATTTCGTATTAAATTTTGAAGCAAATAAATGCAAAGTCTTTATCAAGTTACTATTTTTCATTTTCGCTATTATTAAGTCCCAGTGCGCGCTAATAGACTGCGTAATATATGTAGATGCGATTAAGAACACATTCAATCAACTATCAAAAAGTTTGAGCAGAAATAGCACTGCTAAGAATTTCACATCGGTATCCCGCATTCAAGCATTTTCCGCCTAGCGTAATCTAACACACCCAGCCACATTGAAACACTACAGCCATCAATTATTATTCAATTTGCTAGGAATGACATAATAAATACGGAATTGATGGAAGACGCCCCGTCACGCCGATGCTGTCAAATCATCGCAATCATTTTATGAGCGCGTGTGTGTGTATTTACCTACGTTTGTGCGCTCGATTATGTGTGAGTTTAATTGAGGCGAATATCCTTTCAGACTCTGATTTAACATTTTTGTGGCTTTTTATTTTCCTATTGTTACACTGGGAAAAATAGATTGCAGCATTCTATTCGAATGGACACTTTTCGATGGTTTTCGATATTTTCCGAATTAACCGGACGGTGTTTGACTTTTATCTAAATTTTCAGAGTGTAAAATTATTGATTTTATTGCTATGTTTATCATCTTGCTGCGGTTCATTCAATAAGTTAACTAAACTCATGCGTTGTAAAATTTTCAATTTCACTAGATTTACAGTATATAAATCGAGGCATCAACTTAATTAAGCGGTTAATTTGGTGTTTTGAATCGGAAACAAAATGGAGAGGATAAGCAAGTGTGGGGGAAATACCTAGCAAAGTGGAGGATAAATTATCACTATAAGGAGAATTTACTTGTCATAGTTTGTGCCGAAAGATGTGCGTTTAAGTGACATACTGACAGCTAAAGAAGCTGTGATGGTGACAACATTTTTAATTGTCAGTTAATTAATCTGTCTATGAAATCTCTTGGCACAATTAATCAATTTGCTTAGGTGATAATGTGTGTAATGATAAAAGCTCTTTAGAAGCGTTCAAGATTTTGAAGGGTTCAACTTAGTTTATTCAACTTAGATCTAGAAACTTTGAATCAATTGATTTATTTTTTTTTCAACTTAGCTATTGAGTGCTTACATCTTACGATAACAATAACGAGTAATAAAAACCCATTATAAACATCCTTATACAATTACATATTAAAATAATTCAATCTTTATTAAACTTCTTCCACTGAAATTTCAATGAGTCTCAGCAATCTCTAAGGTAAAGAAAGTGAATTTTAAAATTAAATTAAATGTTCATTTTGCAAATTCACATCGCTATCAATCACAAGCGGCAAAAATATGCCTCAAGTCACATTTAAATGATAATAAAACCGCAGTTACAAAAGCGCTTATCATAACTGGATGCGCTGGGAGGTGCGTTACGTTACGTTCTATTCGGTCGTTTCTGGGGGTCATGATTAAATTTCAAAAATTCAATGTAATTTCTGTAAATTATCTGCCACCGCTGATGAGTTTGTGATTGACAAAAGTCTCATAAATCTTGGAAGTTAGCAACGGTAGCATGCTGTGCCTTCGCTGGCAAACGCCTCCGCTGCGTAGGCACACAAATCAACCACCCCTATAAACTTCTAATAGCTGCTTGTAACCACCTCGTTTGTGCGAACATCCTCATTTATTTTAAATAAATTACATTATCTCACAGACGAATTTTATTACAAGTTACACGTAATTTATTTGTTGCCTTTATGCTTTTCACAAACAATGAGTTGTGCTCGTTATTTTTATCTAGGATATGCTGCACGGTTCCAATAAAATAGCATCGAATTTTCGAGTTGGTAACAAGTTTATTAGCTGCTAGTAGGCGATACAGAATTTATAGTGAAATTTGAAGATTGGCATTTTCCAAGCATGATTGTGCAACATATTTTCAACAGACATTTTATTCTCAGTGGCGTTGCGTGAATAATTATCGACCGGGGCAAAAAACCCCCCAAGCCTTTGTGCCTTGGGTACTACACTACTGTTTACAATTTAATCCTATCGGAGGGTATTATGAAAAAACATATAATCGAATTTTTTTTTAAAGGGATAATCTTTCATGAAATTCAATGTTGATGTGTATTTTTCCTGAAATAAATCTATTTAAAGATATATTTTTCAGTGGGCATTTGATTCAAGCATTCGGACACACATAGGTGCTTAAAACCCTGCCAATAATTTTTTGAATAATATGTCCTCGTGAGATATCAAATTTTGGGGTTTTAAAACCTACAATCTCATATATCTCGAAAACTAAACCTGATTGAAGATAATGTGTTATATGTACTTGGAATCAAGTATACCAAGTATCCATGATTAACCCGAATTTCATGGCAAAGCCAGGGTTCTGCACACTGGTACAATTTTTTTTTTTTAAATTTAAGCCAACCATAACAAATTGGGTTTTTTATTATTTTAAGTTAAAAAAGTTGTTTTTTTGGCCTTTATCTTAAAACAAAAATTTTTTCTTTTTAAATTCGTGTTCCCAGGATTTGTTGAAATTTTGATAAGCTCTCATTTAAAAAAAAAAACCAAAAAATATTTAAAAAAAGTTTTTGTTGGCTTTTAACTTAAAATAATAAAAAAAGACAATTATTTTTTATCGAAATTCTTGCTCGTTTTTTGAACCAAAAAACACGATTTGGAACCATTGTGGTCTGTTAGGAATTCAAAAATATGTGAAATAGCCGGGAATTTGGCAATTTTTGAAATCAATTGAAACTTAATTTTTATTTCAACGGACAAAAAAAGTTCATCAAGGTGTGCCCACAAGAATATGTATGTATTTACCATTTTAGGAATTAATTTTAACTTAAAACAAAAAAGTCATCAACTTTTCCCAAAACAAAAATTTACTTTTTAGCAATTCTCGCGCATCTCAAAAAAAAATGTTTTCCCCTTAAATGGTAAAAAGTAAAATGAGTGTGTGGGAAGAACATGATGACCTTTTTTTATTGCTGTTTCACAAATTTTTTAGTTCCTACGGTACCCGGTTTTGACATATGAAAGTCCGGATTGGCCGGGTCAATCCCGGATATTTGGTAGCTCTGACGTTATAGCAAGCAGTGTGTTCTAAAGAATTAACAGCTGATTTTGATTACTCCCACAGCCAGCGCGGTCTTTTTATTTGGGCTTAAATTCCTCACAATACGGGAGCTACTTTTCACTAGTAAGTTCCGTACAGTGTAAATACACTTAGTTTTATTAATAGTGTACATTATTCGATTGATAATCAAAACAAAATTTTTACCGAATAATATTAAAATTGGGTTTTTTTCATTGCAAGTAAAATGTGCCCATATTCACTGAACACAATGTTCCTTTATTCGTATCAGTCGTCGATGTAATGTAAAGTTATTCTCTGCCAAACGGCTTTAAATGAAAAAGATAAACAACTTAAACCGAAAAAAAATAACATCATCGCACTCACAATCAGGACGAAAGAAGAAAAGTAACAATTAAAAATAAAAAACAACAATGACAATAAGCGCCGCCTGTTGCTTCAGCAAGGGGGTCAATACGCATGACAACTGAGTAAAATAAGTGACATCCAGTGAGAGCTATCTAAAAACAAAAATATCGAGAAAAAAAATAAAACTGAGCCAAACGGTACAAAATAAATTCCAAGAGCAAACTTTGACCCAACACAAAATTACTTGGAAAGAAATTGTTGCTCCTTTGCAAAGAGGACAACAAGCAACAACTGTTGCAGTACAAAGGAAAAGAAAAAAAAGAAAAACACAAACAAAGTCACACACTTTCAAGTCGAAGCAACAAATAAGCTTTTGAGAAAGCTTACGCTCTATTTTTTGTGCTCTTTTTCCAATAAACTGGAACTAAAAAGCCGCTCCTTTTGTACGGGCGGCTTCCAAAAAATTTTTGGGACAGTTGCGGTAGAATGCGTTGTTGTTTTTTTTTTTGCCTGTAATCACCGCTACCATCATCGACAGTGTTGCTTTATCTGTAGGAGGTTAGTGGGTGGCCGACTGAATTGATGTGGGCTCCTAAAGCTGCTACAAATTCGTTGTCAACTTTCCCGAAACGGGTTTTGAGCCAGCAGTCTAGGATAAACGCTTTAGACGGGCACAACAAGTGCGCGCATGTAAATTAACAGTTTAAACAGTGAGTGACGCGACGGTAAATAAAAACAAAAAAAAATCATCAAAATTCAGAAACTTCTACGGTATTTCGTGTTGTCAAAAAAAAAAGAAGAAAAATAGCAAATGACAGCGATTGACGGAAATTAAGGAAAAAACGACGTTTTCCTTAAGTCTTTCTGCAATCAGAGGGGGGTAAAATCCGGTCGGAATTTCGTCTAAGTGTGTGTACGTGTGTGTTTGTTTTCCTATTTACTACACTTGAGATTTAAGTGAAATTTTCGGAGTACTGGCGTGAGGCTCTAACACTTGAATGAATGAGAATTGAGGAAGTGTTTTTTTTTTTTGTAGTGAAAAGCGTAGATTTAAAAGTTTGATTTTCTTTTTTTACGACACTGCGCTTGGCTTTATAGAAATATAATAAAAATAAAATAGTGAAAAGTTGTGTTGAGGTAATTTTTTAACTACATACGTATGTGAAAAAACTAAGAACATTTTTTTCAGTGTAAAAATTATTAACATAGTGAAAAAATAATAATAGTATACGAAAAATAAATGTCTAAAGTTTTGTTTGACATAAAATTAATTGTCAACAACATATACTAAGTGCCAATAACTTGGAAACAGCAAATTTAATTCTATAAAAAAAGTTTTCGAAATATTATTTTCAATAGAAAAAATTTTTATTAGAATGAATTTCCTAACGTTAGATATACCTAAATGCGCTTAGCCTTTAAAAGAATTTAAAGCACAACGCGCTATCCACCGATACTATTACTACTGCTATTGCTTAAAAAGTCTCCAAACCTAATAAAAATGTCATGTGACGCAACTTTTTTTACTTGCTGTTTTTTGAGTAACCCGTGAAGATAATCATTTAAATATACTTGAATAAGTGAAATATATATGAGTGTGCGTAAATTTGTGAATTCCTATTGCATTTGGTTCAAAAACTAACAAAAAAAAAAAATTTGAAAAATAGTGGTAAAAGTAGAATTAATAAAATAAATCAAACCCTAAAAGACCATCACAAAAAATGGATACACTTTGGATAATAATTTTATATCTTGGATTATACACAACAAAGCCAATCTGTAAGTACTTTAGCAATTTTGATTTAGTGTGTGTTAACATTTAAATATAACAGTTGTACGAAACATATAGAGTAAGAAAAATCAAAACTACCTACATACATAAATAAGGCCATTTTCAGAAATTTTTAAGATTATTCCAAAACATGGTGGTATAGCTTGATTCATGTAAAGGTATTTTGTCCAAAAATGTTGCCGGGAATAATATTGGCTTCCAATTCCTAAATCGTAACCGGCTTAGACATTGGAATTTATAGTATGTAGCCCACAAAACTTACTTTAGGTAGTAATTATTTAATATTCAACGAAAAATGGTACAACTTCCGCTCAGATTCAATTTTGCCAATGATTTGGTAGCAAAGTTAAAAGTTATAGAAATGAATAAAAATACTTTATTTCGATTCTCTTTTATATAACAAATAAAAAATAGTTATATGAGGGACTAAACGTGGCACCTTCGAGTTCTAAAAGTATAATATATGTACATATGTATATCGGTCATTCTTTTACAAACCGCACGGATTTCAAAAAAAAAAAACCTCAACACCTCCAAATGCGATGAAAATTTTTTTCCTGTATCTGTTTACAAATTCAGTTGACACATACAAATATCAGGACATTGCTGAAAGACGTTTTTTTTTCGAAAATATCCACTTATGAATTTTCGATAATTAGCAGGATTTTGTCAAATCTTTTTTCAGGCCCGTACCCACCATATGGGCAAAAGGAGGGTTTGCCCCCCTACGCGTCTCATTTGGTAGCAAATTTGTTTTTTTGGAAGGAGAAAAATTAAAAAATCAAGTTATTGGAATTGAATTTGCCCCCCAACGCAAAGTCGGGTTGGTACGGTGCTGTCTTTTTTATATTTTTTATATGATACTATTTAACGTTAGCTTTTGAAGTACAATTAAAAAAAAAATTTATATTGGCAAAAAATGAAAAAATAATAACAAATTAATTGTTTAACCCTAGGAGGTTCAACCAGGTCTGTACAGACCTTTTGCATATAAATGTGTGTATAACTTTTTTTTTTGCGTGTTAGAGATAAATCCGTCCATGACTTCCTAAAAGCGGCTACGGAGAACGCAATGATCACAAAATCGGACTGCTTATCTGTTTGTGTTCGGTTTTATTCGTGTTTACAAACAAAATGGTTCATATGGACCAACCAGGTCTGTGCAGACCTATGTATATAAATGTGTGCGTAACTTTTTTGTTTTGTGTGTAAGAGACGAATCAGTTCATGACTTCCTAGAAGCGGCGACGGAGAACCTCTTTTTCTGAGGTTTTAGCACATGTACCCATACTTTCAGTACACCTGCCTATACAAATTCCATATAGGTCGGCGCAGACCTTATGTACCAGTTAGCGCCAAAAAATTCGTGAACCTCCTAGGGTTAAATAGTTCTGACATACTGTTCCCCCAAAAAGAGTTAATTTAAAAAAATAACATTTTGTTCTTTATTCTTTTATCTACAAAAACCAACTTCAGCAAAAAGTGGAGTCTTTATTCGTTCGGAAATTATTAAATATTTCCGGCGCAAGCCATGAATCGCAGAAGAAATCTAAGCGTGCGACGAGTCAAAAAATATATGTATATTTTCGGAAAAAAAGAAATGCTTTCAGCTACTTCCAAATATACGTGTCAAATTATTTTATGTATATGTCACCGGCCAAACTAGTTCTTAGGATAAACTAGGCCAAACTAGTTTATTTCAAGGCCTAAAAATATGCAATTTAATTTTAATGTAAAAGTACTGTGAATAGCGAAGCCAGTGTTGCACATAATATAGACTGAAACGCGGCGAAGCCGCTGTTGACATATTAGAGGATGTAAATCTTGAACCGCGGCCGTAGGCCGCCCAATTACCCTCACTTACGACTTGCCAAGTACACTATGATATTGCCAAATTTTGTTGTCTGACTTTGCTGCTGTCGTAGACTTCACTGACCACAGTGCTCTTGCATTCAAAATTTCATTGCACATCTTTAGGCTTTACGGAACTAGTTTGGCCTAAAAACTAGTTTGGCCGGTAACCAACCAATCTTATGATAATTTCACTAACAACAACAATGCTGCCAAGATGATAATCTTCTCCAAGCCTTCATCTTACAAACTATAAACTACTTTAAAATTATAAATATTTAATAATTTCTTTTAATATTCTGAGCGGTACTGTCAGAATTGAAAAAAATTAGGAGTTCCTAATATTTTAGATCACGGTTTTATATATACAATAGGGTGATTCAGAAAAGGAAAAGTTAATATAAATCATTTTCCTTTTAGTATATTGTTCTACAGGTCCTTCGAAACTAGCATGATTTTTTCAGATTTTCTAAGCACATTCCAAAGGCCGCTCAAACCACCACATTTAATACTAATGATAACGTGGTTGTTGGAGACTGATTTTATAATCTCTGTATAAATGGTTTTTGGGTCACTGATTACAAGCGCCGGATTTAAATTTTTGGTGTCCTAGGTTTTTAAAGAAAATGGTGCCTTAGTTTTTAATTTTATATTGATTTTTTATTTGAAGTAAGATTGTTACAATTTTTAAGGTATACTATAATTGCCAAAATACTGATCCCTTTACTTTTTAATAGCGAAATCCTTGATTTTATCGTCAAAATCGATTTCACGTAGTAGATCACATTCACTGCATTCATCATAGTACAAAACCTGAAGTACTTTTTTCTTTTGACTATCAATTTAGATAGTTATAAATGAAAATACGTACAATATATGAAATATGAGATGACGACAGCATACAAATTTACGTATCGCTAAATTTTGAAAAATTAACACATTTCATTTTTTTCTATTCTGAATTATGTTTCACTGTAAATTAAATCTGAATGCATTTAGTGCATTCGTAATAATGAGGAATAAATTTATATTTTATTTGACTAGTAACATGCTATTTTTTTCATAATAAAACATATTATTTTATATCATAATTTCAATATCTGATGCCACCTCCGCGGTGATGCTCTAGACCTATGCCTAGTGTGTCATATTATAAATCTATCACTGCTGATTCCAAATATCGAGGTCCCAAAACCCTAAATATTTGCAACATCAACTGAATTTAAAAGAAAATACCCCTTTAAGACTTTCTTTTTGCGATAACTTAATATTAATTTGCAAATGTGGTTTATTTATGCCAAATCAAGCCAAATTTTATAATCAAGGATTATCTGAGAGCGTTGAACTCACTCTTATAGTGACTTGAAATCAAAAAATAAAAGGAACATATTTTTTTTGTTACTTTCTGCTTCAAATTTGATTGAATTACCAATGTCGAAAAAAAAAAAAAAATTCTCAACCCCTAAGGGAGTTAATCTACCTTTACCTAAACTTTTTCGTCTCAATTGAAATGGAATTCCGGTTTGAGCTAGAAAAATCTGAAAAAATTCATACTGGTTTTGGCGGACATAAACAATATTCTAGAAGGAAAATGGTTAATATTGCCATTTCTTTTTTTTTTTGAAACATCCTAATGTACATATCAAAATCTTAAGATGGAATTCAACAAGCAAGCTATGATGTTAAGGTACATGTACATAATATACACAATATATCCTTTATCTTTGCTCATGTTGAGTTAAATATTATTTGATTATTATCAGCTTCTAGAATTTTTCTTCAACATTTTGTTTTTTTAAAATTCTTTATCGATGCCTTTGAAAATACTTAACATCACTCACAGCATCTCCGGAAATCATTTGATTTAAAAATTAAGTTGTAATGAATTAGAAGTCATATTTTCTATCCGAGTTTTTTGAAATGACTATATAAAAATTACCAATTAGTTTAAAGTTTTTCAAGGTACTTTAATTTTTTGGGTGAGCTTAGAACTCATTGTCAGTATATTTTTGTCAGCACCAAATATAAACTCATAAACTTATGCGACTTCTAGCCAAGAAATTAAGATGCTGATAAAGCCATGTTTACAGGACATCAAAGAAGAAATCACTGCATGAGAATCGATTTATATTCAAATTTAAACTGCACACATTAAAACTTATTACCAAGTATTTTGCATTTGTCAGTAGGAAATAAATACAAGAACATATCGACCAGTGCCTTCACTTCAGTGTCTGCTACCAGTTGTGGTAATGCGTGCCCTACACACAAATACAGAAGCGCAGTTGTGTGAGTGTTGCAAACAAACAAATATAGGCGTGTCGCATGGAAGAAAACAACTTTTGAACAGAATATTTATTAAGTAAATTATCGAACCGTACCAAATGAATTATTCATAAGCTGAATGAAATATTGTTCAGACAGCTACAAAGCATTCAACTAGTCAGACAGTCAGTGGTCGCCATAAGGCACCATACTGCACCTTTGTAGCAGACAAAACTCTACCCTAGGAGTATTAAGAACATATTTATGTATGTATGTATGTATGAATCTGTGCATGTATTGACAAAGTTAACAAACCATACGAATTTATTTGACTCAAGTTGGAATTTCAAGTGGTATTTGATTTTGGTGCTGTGTTAGAAAAATGTTGGAGTTACACCGCAAAGCAGTGACGGATTATTTGAATGGCAATTAATAAAATGGGGCCTGAAAAATTCCTAAAATATCAACTTTCCTGCGATATCACTTCTTTTTAGTGCCTTAGGTTCGAAAGAAAACCTAATGTATTTATATTCTTATATTCTTTTTGACCAATATTTTGTTGATATTATATGTTGAAAATTCGATCTTTTAGGCTTATTAGGTCACTTTAGATCAATGCAAAAATAAAAACAAAGTTTTTATAACATTTTTCCGACGTTTCGCCTATGGGATTTAGGCTTCCTCTTGTTACAGTATCGTTTTATAAAGTCTAATTGTTGTGCAAGTTTTTAAATGCTTAAAGGTTTAATGTTCAAATTAATTACAGATTATAATTTAAAGTAAATGTCTTAAATTTTTATAAAGTGTAAGCCTTTAACGAATGGTGTTTTGAACCATAATTTTTTAATCATTTTTCATTTTATTTTTTTCTAAAATAAAATCCCCTGGGGAAGCCTAAATCCCATAGGCGAAACGTCGGGAAAATGTTATAAAAACTTTGTTTTTATTTTTGCATTGATCTAAAGTGACCTAATAAGCCTAACAAAACGAATTTTCAACATATCATGTATTTATGATTTCCACTGCAACTACCAAAACCTATGGTTCTCATTATAAACATTTTTTTGTAGACCCTTTAAGCCTTTGTCTTCTTTGTGATATTGCATATATCACAAAGAAGACAAAAGCGTAAAAATTCGAAAACACTGCGGTAAATCGCTTTATATGGGCCAAATAAATGAAAAATATCCTGATATCCTATATAAAGTTAATGCAGGTGTAATTTTCGACTTTGCCTAAAAATAATTACCTACGGCTTTAACAAAAAGTGGTCAGTTTGGTCCAACATTTTTAATACGTTGTTGCTTTCTTTTGCACTTCTTTACGGTGTCTGTCAGTCTTAGACCAAAGTGCCTAAAAATCTGAAGTCAAATAAATGCGCCACCAATTAATTCTGCAGGCTATTGATGTTTGATAGTTTGTATAGTTAAATAAACGTTGGAAAGTATATGAAAAGTTAAGTTCATTTCTAACAAGATTTTGTTATTGTTAATGAGGTGGTAAGCATTTTTAACTGCCAGGCTGTTTAGTTTGCAATAGATTCTTTACGAACTAACAATGAAATTTGCCGAAAATGTTTTGCCTTAGTGAATTTTTAATTTTCCAGAGAATTGCTGTTAAAAATATTAATTCTGCGAATTTTTGAAGTTTTAATTATAATTATATTCTTTTACTGGCGCCCAGAGCGAAGATGTCAGTTGCCGTCTACCTACGTAACTAATTTTTATATTTTTCCCCACCAAAAATTGTTATTTACTAAATAAAAAAGAAGAGAAAAAAAGGCCAGCAGATTTCACATGCCATGTTCTTTTTTTCAAAACTCCACTCAAATCGACACAAAAATCATCATTACGTGATCAAAAATGAGCAATTGCCCTCAAATTAAAGTGTTTTCACCTGAATTTGAGTACTTGTATACACAATCAGTATATACAAACTCAAAAACTTGGGTGTACACGTTTAAAGTTGGGTGTAGAATAAAACATTGTGGGTATATATTCAACGTTGGGTAAACACTAAAAACTCTGAGTAAATTCTTATTATAATATGTTTTGCCAAAAAAAAACATTGGGCCTTATCCTGAGTTTCAATGGAACAACGTTTCGCCTTAAATGTTTTTGTTCATCTGTTAATTAGATATTGTGAATTTCACCGGAATGAAATTTCACTTCCCTTTGAATAAACAATTGTGAATTTTGACTGCTGTGAGAAAATATTAAATTATTATTAAATATCAAATTACTTTGACTTTTGTTTAATGTTTTATTCCTAAAATAAAAGCATCAAATTAATAATTTATATTTTTTTTGTTTAAAAATAAATTAATTATATTTTGCTGTTTTTTGTTCGCCCACAAAAAACAAGTAAACATAAATACCGTTGTATCTCGCCCGAAATTAATGCTGCCAATAAGGGCATATTTTTTTCGAACATGAGAACTTTTCGCCAGAAACTTATGAAAAGTGGATAGTGGAAAGCGAAAGGATTCAAATAAAACGTTGTTCACATGAAACTCAGGATAAGGCTGAGTACTTTTGAATTTCTACTTGTGAAATTAAGCTAAGATGTAAAGTTTACTGCAATTGCTGAAACTGACTCCTCAAGTTCAAATCAGTGATGGCATATTTAAATCTGTCATAGTTTCTTCAATGTTTTCGCGCTTTAAAAAGTACCCAAGTATTGCAAACTGATTATAGTTAATATAATATATATATATATATATATATTATATGTTCTAAATATTTTTCGGAAAAAAAACCAAAAAATTTTCATCTTGTGTCCGTTTTAACCTTTTACCATCATTGCATGAAAGTTTTCATTTCCCAAAATTGACCTATAATTAAATGAATGGCTTGCATGAAATTCGTTATTCCAATTTTTTAATAAAACGGGCCCAATATACATTCTCGTATGGTTATGTATACCTACTATCTCATATTGGTCAAAGTTTTTAATGTTTTTTTAAAAGTCCTTGTCCAATCAGTTCAATTGCAAAGCGTGGAATATAATACTAATGAGGCTTTAATACCACAATCAAAATTTTTATTTCCGTAAACGTAATTTATCAGTAATTACGAAATTACTAAAGTACAATAATAGAAATTTAAATCGAATTTCACTTGCCATTAGTCCGCCTCATATTAAAATAAAATTTAACTATGAACTTTTAATATCAAGGAAGCTAACAAGGACGAATTTAACTTAACATTTAATTTGGATTCTAACAACTTGCCTGCTCGCTTGGTTAAGTACAAATAGAACACAATTTGCTGATATCAAATTTCCATCAAGAATTTTATTTACTTTTCGAGAGAGGCATTTTAATTATTCCTAAAAGTATGCCACAAAAATTAAATTTCATTACACCTTAATTTTAATAGGTAATCAAAAACTTGCTCCTGCAAATTTTTTTTCAAGATTTCACATAAAATACCATCATCAACCAGCAGCGGCGGTGCTAGAATTGCTACATTGGCAGTGGCACCAACAACGAGAACAGGAACATCATCACCAACAACAACAACAACAACAACAGCAGCAACAACAACATCAAATTTCGTGGCAAACGGCACGTTTCAACGATTTTCTTTTGCCGCGTTTATGGATGCAGCAACGAAATCAATTTCAAGTCATTAAATTAAATGAACCTTTATTGAGCGACGAATACGACTGCTGGTGGTGGTTGGAGAGGTTGAAGGAAACGAACGGCGTTACAGAGAAAGTTAGGCGGAAAATGATTAAGAAGGTAATGCCAGGGATGATGTCATTAGTACGTACGGCTGAATATTTTTCTGACTACACGTTTTCGGCTATTTTTTTGCAAGTGTAAGTCAATACATTCCGTTCATAGTTTTAGGCCACTGAAGTTTTTGCTGCTAAAATATCGAAAGTTCCTACAATTTTCTTAAGGAAAGGATATATTTTGGGCACTACATTTCTAAATAGTTAGAAGTTAGAACTGTTATTAAAAGTATATTTTTCTGGGGCCCATTATGTCAGAATGCGGCTTTATTTTGCCTACAGAAAGGAAACTCTTTATTTGTCTATATCGAGAAATAAATATTTGATATAGGTTAACTTTTCGCACATTGCGCTGATTTAATTAATATGTAATATTGGATCAATCATATATTTAAAACAAATATTTGTTTGTAGCAAACATTCACTTATTAATAATAACCAAATCATGTATTTGCAACATACATATTTATTAATATCGATTTGTGCTAAACAGATGACCAAAAACGATAGCTTAAGATATCGATTCGTAAATACATACATAGATATTTCGAATATCGTCACAGCCTTCTATTCTGTGTCGATAGTTTATAAACAATCATAAATACCAAAAGAAAGATACGTTTTGTTGTGTTTTATTTAAATATATTGAGACTCGGATCGTTTCCATATAAATGAGAAGTGAAATCAACTAAAAATAGAATTATCAAACAATCCAACCAAATCTCTCCAATACACTCAAATAAATATTATGTTTGGCCTAATGAACAACAATTTAAATTTCAATTAAGAGCGTAGTAATATCTACCAAAATTTGTTGATAGTTAATAAATATTTTAAAAATCTATCAACCAAATACATTTATTTGAAGGAAGCATACTCTTTTCTCAGTGTAGTGATAGTTAGAGCACTAATGCCAATCGACACGAGATTTCGTTTTCGATTTTATACGTAAAAATAATAATTAAAAAAAAACAAACCTGACCTTGTTTAGCTATTCAAGCCTATTCTGATTCCGACTTAATTCGAAAGTTATTTTGAAGTCCGATTTTGAATGGCAATAGCTCTTCTAAATCTAATTGACGGGATTTTCTATGAAATTTTTTTTTGAGTTACGAACTTGTGCTGTAAAAGTTCCGAAAATTTTACGGATTTTTCTTTTTTAAATGATGGTTATTGTTAGATAAACTTCGAATTTGAATTCTGCGTCCGAGGCAAATTCCAAACGGAATCAGAACAGACCTGATTTTCTTTTTCTGTGGAACAAGAAGAAAGAGCAATGCTTCGCCAACTCTTAATTTGTTATTTCACAGACTAAGCTTCCGAAAATGTTGATTCAGGAGAGTTCCTGCTGAAAACATTGAATGTAACTGCAGTTTTATCCTATGAATAAGTGCCTAAGTATTATTCAATATTTTTAATTAGCTATCATTATGTATTAATTTTAAAAACTCTATACAGCTCTGGCCTCTGATATAATTCAATATATTCGATCTAGAGACTATAAAAGAAATGATTCTGTTTAACACCATCTTGATGGAAATTCACGAACTGCTCATAACGATGACTACGTCTTTATTAGATTTTGTTCTAGGATCTCAAGCCCATTTTTTTTGTGTACTATGTTCGATACTTATGTCGAAACTAACTTTATCGTTGATTCACTTCTCATTTGTAATCCTTAGACATATCATTATTAAAACTTTTGTATCTCCTAAAAATTAACACAAAACAAAATAAAGTACACAGATAGTTATCATCCCTGTGCCTCTAAATAATAGCAAACAATATAAATTGAAAAGAGCGTCTGCTATTGGTGTTGTTCGGCTTAAGTGTTGCTACTCACGCAGGCCAAATATTTCAAGCAAACCTGATGCCATCCAAAGACAATGGTGGAGAAGAAAGCATCCATAAGATGCCACTCATAAGCATAGTAGACAGATGAAATCGTACCTTAAAAATTTAAACACGTAGCTAAGCAACTCTTACGCATGTATACATCGTAGGGTTGTTAGTTGGCACTTGGGGAAGGGGGGTGCGACGAAGTTATTGCACGCGTGTTTGTCTTACCAACAAGAAGTATATTTTAGTGGCGAATCCTTAGCAGCAATTGCTGTGGAAGCGGCACAAATTGTTGATTGAATTATTAATGAGTGGTGAATTGGTGGCGTTGATGGCGCCACGATGGTTGATAAGGTGAGTGATGCTGGCTGCCTACCTAAGGAGACTTAAGTAGCTTCATAAGAATGAAGGTTGTGCCAAAATTTGATTAATTATGAAAGGCAAATGTGTAAGGTTTTTGTTCTTTTCTTACTTTTTCGCTTCTTTGTTAATATGAAATTGAGGCCAAAAGCAACACGCGTTAATTGCCAATAGCAAATACATGCAGTTTTTCAAATTAAAATACACAGAGAGTTTTTTTACTGAAATTCAAATTTTGCATAATATGTGTCTGTTCTCTGCTCTACAAGAAATATGAGACAATTTTCTATCTAAGACTCGAAAAGTGTTGGTATCGATATGAAACTTGCATAGTTTCTAAGGTATATTTTTCGTAAAACGTAGGCATTTTTTTGCCATGTACAAAATTTTAATAGATTCAGCTTACGGTGTCAACATTTTAGTATGCAACAAGTTTGTTGGAGCAACTATAATGAGAGAATTAAACCTAACACATTAAGTTGTTTATTTTTTGTCCCATTTGCCAAGTAATTAAATGGTTTATTTAACATTACATTCGTACTGAAAAGTTGGTCCTTCCACAACATTATACCACTTGATAACATGCGAGTAAAGCACATTCCAAAAAAGTTGATGAATGCAATTGTACGCAAAAGATATTTTACTATAGCCAGCATATCGAATGCATTCAAAGAAGTCATTGGCCAACTAATGTGGAAGTTGCTATGCAATAGACGCATAGTAGCAAGTGTCCTTGAGGTTTCAATTGCTCTGAATTTCAATGTCTATGGATACTCATCTAAAGAAGTTTTTCTAGCTGTTATAAGTGTGAGTTTTTAATATCCTCATATGTTCGTTGTTGGCTGGAGTTCGTCTGTAATTCTAAAAGTTATGAGTCGTTTGAGTGCCTGCGAGATCCTTGGTTGAAACGATTGCTAATAGCGTTTCGCCTGGAAAATGAAAACCATTAAACAACGCTAGTTTTCAAAAATTTATTTCACTTAAATATCTTGATAAAAAAAAATTGTGAAAAAGAAGAGATGCAAAATGGTGTCCGATTTGACACGGTATGGCACTTAAAGTGGACGGATTTAATCAAGTGATCAATCATAGAGTAAAATGAACATAACAACAAAAAATCGGGCAATGTTTTTGTAAATTCGCCCCAACAAAAAAGGTTTTAAATTTTGAAATATTTCAAATCAAATTATTAAGTAAATCTATTTAGTATTAATTTTAATGGATATATCTTTCGCCCAAAGGTGGCTACGCCACTGTCTTCGAAAAATAGAAATGCAGATCCATGGAGTTTCTTTTATTCTACAAGATAATAATGAGCCTCTAAAGCCTAAAAATATTTGTTTTGTCCAAATGCAATTTGGTAATTATAACAAAGTCTACAATTGATACAATAATATTTTTTTATCAAGCGGAATATTAACATATACCAAATAATTTTTTTTGGTAGACACAACTAAATTGTTTATTTTATAATTTTTAACCTTCAAGTGTATATACTTTGTTCAATTGAGGGGTAAATAGTCAACATCCATAAGAACGCCCTACACAATCCAATTTAATAAGGTTTGCGCGCAAAATTTTGTATCGTAAATTGAAAAATAATAGGAAATCTTTAAATTATATTAAAAAATGCCTACAGAAGTATTTTTTAAGCCACGAATATATCATGCCTTTTAAAGTTAATATCAAAATTTAATTTATAAAGATTACTCCACAAATATATTATTATTATTATTATTATCATGACAGTATATTCAATACACCTCGGGATGTAGAAAAGTTTATGCTCAAAAATCAGATTGGAAACTTCATATTGAACAGTATACCTACATACATATTGCAAAATAAATACAACAGCAAAATAGAACAAATTCAAAATATCTCATGCAAAATTGAACAGAAAGTCTTAATATTTACGCTTCAACAATCTAAAAAAAACAGATGAAAACATGCGCCCCTCCCTACACCAAATGTTTGACAAAAGGAATACATAAACTGTGTGGGAATGGTATGCAAGAGGGTAAATAGTATGGGAAAAAAACTTTAAAACCATTTAGGAAAATTTTCACAAAGACAATCAAAAAGTTATAAAACATTTTTAGGCACGAAATTTTCAACATTGAAGTCGTATTTGGATAGCCTACAATGTGAAAGCTACCGCAAAAAGCCAATAAGCCACACAGTAGATTCTGCTGCCACAAAGCGGGAGAAAAGTTTGACAAAACTTTTTTATAGAATTCCTTATTTGCTTGTGGTGATGCGTAACGTCGTTATACACTGAGAAGAAGAAAAACAACATCGATTTTTAAGTAAATTTTGCTTCATTGAAACCTTAAGGTTATTGAAAATGAAGAAAATTTATCATATTTTGAGAAAATTTATCAATTTTGGAGAAACGAATTGTGGTCAAAAACTGAGTCGGTTTTACTTTAAAACTGAAATGAGAAAACGAGTAGAACTTAGTAAAATTCGGAACGTATGATCATGTAAAGGCTAATTTCTAATATTTCAGGATGAGGTTTCTCAGAAAGTGAGCTAATCAATATCAAGGCTTGATATTGAGAAATTGAAAATTCAATACCAATTACCTACTGTGATTTTGATAAATTTTGGAAGCATGAGTTGCATCCCCAAAACTTCCATTTAAATAAGCCCCTGTCACATACATTTAAATTTATACATATGTATGTAAATACATATGTATTGCAAAAAAAAAATTATCGCAAAAACATATGAAAATTATTCACCTAAATTTTTGAGAAAAAAATGGTGTCATTTAAACATAGCAGAAATGTTTTTTTATTCGCTAAATATGAAAAAATTACATCTCACATTTTAAGATAAGTTGTTGTCACGTTAAAGTAATTAACGTTTCCACCACACTTCATATCGGTTTCCACACTTCTCGAGTAAAGTTTATTTTGAGTGTAGATATTGTGTACGTAGTACCTGCACAAATGGTATAAATTTTTGTTTTCTTTTTCAATATATTTTTTTTCTGCTTTTGTTTGGATATAAGTCAAGCGTACCGAAATATACTGTGCGCCAGTTATTTGAAAAGCCTAGAGGCAAGCAATTTTTCAGGTGCTCAACTTGTTGAGGAAAATGTAGCGGAAAATGTTATAGGAGATATGTAATATATTGGGTATACACATTGCCTGGCTGGAATTTGTGGTAAAGTGACTTAAACTATGACAAATTTTTTAGAGCAGTATACTTTATTTTATTAATTAAACCACTTGGATTGCTCCTAGATTATTCTCCAACTGCGAATCGTGGTATGTATTAGTGTATAAATATACCAATTTTTTGGCTCATTACTTTCGAAACCATTTTAAGTATTTCTGTGAAATTTGGTTGCGTAATATATGTACATAAACTGCCCCCTCACAACACTTTTTCAAAATTTGACAAGACTAGAGCTTGCCAACACCACAAATTTTTCTGAGTGTCCTTGAATAATTCTCGCAGTACAGCGTTTCTAACTTTTTTCTTGTATGCGGGAAACACAATTGAAAAAGTAACCTGATTTCCAAATGTTAAAAACTTATTTTCTCCGGACAAGGCTCGATCGACTCAAAAGTTCAAGAATAGGTACACGTACACATACACTCTCTTTATCTTTCATATCGCGTCGCACTACGTTAAAAATAAATGAACAAGGTAAATATACCTCGTCTGCAGCAACCGAAGGGCCCGGAGCTATAGACTCAAGCTGGCCCCTTTCCTGAAATTTTTTTCTCAAAACTTATTTCTGTTTCGCTGCTCTCAAAAACTTGAGCTAAAAAGATCCTCAGTTTCCATTTCAAAATACCTATTGAAATATATGTTACATTCTGTGAGACAGCCACCTCACAAGATTTGTTTTTGCAATAACTTTTCACTAATTCCATATTCTATAATCAATGTTTATTTAAACATAAATTTCAATCATTTATGCAATTCTTAACAGTGACTTAAGGCAGTGCCGAAGAGAAACAGATTATATGTTGATTAGCTCGATTTTCAATTTGAAACGTTTTGTCTTCTATATATTTTCAAAATTTAATGAAAATATAATTTTCAGGGTCTGTTGGTCTACATAGAATTTTAATTGAAATGAGTTTTTATCTTAAAGAACTAATAATAAAATAATTATACAAAACATTTTTTCATTTTTTTTGAAATAAGCTTATGCTCTGAGTTTTTCATAAGCAAAGCTGATAAATTAAAATATATCAACTGCTAGCATTATTTTAAAATAGTCACCTAAACTTTGTATTCTCGCTGGATCAATATAAACCAATAATATAGCATGCATGTATGTACATAAGTGTATGAGTGTGTCTCCATGAAAATAGGATTAGTTTATCAGCAGCGAAGCTGAAAGTGAAAGTTTTCGGCGACAAATTGTCAAAAGTACCTAAACGTTAACGACATATCGCGTTATCAGCAACAGTAGCAGGAGCGCAGTGAAATGAGGGAATAAGGTATCAGTAACTGTGTGTAGGCATTTGCCTGCTGATGTTACATTCTAAATAATTTTGATCTGTTAAAATCTTAAGAAAATTAAATTATTAATACTTGTATTTGCTGTTCAATGACTTGACATTTCTGTTATTGTATTTTGTGTTGAAGAATTTTATTTCTTCAAATACATACATATATTCCGTGTATTCATTGACAAAGTGAAAGGAGTTAACACAATTCGAATTGCTTAAGATAATGCATAAGTTATTTTGGCTTAAGTTAGGTCTTTTTGTTTTCCATTTTTTTCATTGCAGTTCATCGCTAGAAAAGGTAGTGGCCCATACCATAATTTGGTCAGCTTTCTGCCGTCGGCTTACTCGTAATTCATTTGTATTATCGCTGAAACGTCTCCTAGCCATACCTTACCATTTTGTTCGCTGACAAACTGTTCGATGCAGAATGTTTTCTTGTCAGAAGACCCCGAATTGGGCAACTGGTTTTTGCGGCATGCGAAGCAGTTCTCTCGATATCTTCAGGCGTTTGTCTCGTTCTCGTTCTCTTTTGAAAAGCTTGGTATTCAGCTTGTTTTTCAAAATATGGCATACGCTTTGTTTGCTACTTATAACTATTTTGTCATTTGAGCTGTACTGCGCTTAGAACTTGGTGCCAATCGTTTGCGCACAATTCGACGTATACTCGCCCGTAGCGTTTTTTGATGCTGCCAGTCTCTTTGAAACGTTTGACGGTACAGATAATAAAAACATCGGTCAATTTCCGACAAAACGTTTCATCGTTTTTTTTTTTTTGCATTCGAAATGAACCAAATTTATTTTCATTTCCATACATTTAAAAACCATTGAATTGAATCTTAAACCTTTTAAAAATTTTGAACTGTCTGTATTGAAATTCAATATCAGAATTTTTTTGGTGGGATTTCTTTGGCATAGGCTTCATTGTAAACATGCTACTCGTAATTAAAATAAATTTAAGTCGTAGACAAAGTTGCAAGAAAAAAACTTTTCGTACAAAAACGTGAAATAAAAGAACAAAAAGAACCTTCAGCAACACGCTTACCACACTGCCTTACAGCGTAAGCTTGACCAGCCAGCGACGTCAGACCACTTGGAAACCAATGCTCGTTGTATTATTGCCGACATACGGCCTCCGAACTGCATACATTCTTAAAATCATATTGAAATGCTTAATGGCATCTACCGAATAAGTTCAAAATTCAGGTCACTTCGACATTTTTTTGTGTATTTTATTTCAATTCGAAAATAAGGCAATCCATGAAAAGAGCACCCTATATATAAAGTGTTTCTACAACACATATGTACGTTCCTACATAGTACCTATGTATATGCGAGCAATATTTACATAAGAATTTAACACTAGGATGGTCAACTTGATATTCTTTGAGTTCTATAAACTCGATTATCTAAGTTTAACAAAGCATAAAACACATTTAGTCTAACGAAGCGCAAAAATGCCGACTTGGATCAGTTTTTAGTGGAAAGTTTTTGTTAAAATTAAAAAACTAAACTACTTCTTTTGTCTGGTTCACAATAATTTTTGAAGTGGTTGTTTTAAAATTTCTCTCGCGATAAAATTTGGGGTTGTTTGTTCTGGAAAAATTGACGTAATATAAAAAAGATCAATTTATATTATACCTTGTGCCTTTTTCATAAGTATAACGACACACACGCGCACTTTCTACACCTGTAAATACACATACATATACATATAACATAAGCAACTACAAAAATATTTGATGTAGCTGTGGGTCAACTTACTGCTACCAAAGTAGTTGCCCATCCTAGGGTTAAATATGTCATTGTCCTCAGCTGAGAGATGTGTTATTTGTTGAAAAGAGAGAGAATAAAAAAAACATTTTATAAGACAAAAACATCATGACTGCAAGCAATGAAAATATAAAATGAAGCAACAAATAAAAAATAAAAATGGCATTAAGATTTTGTTTTGTTTACTTGTTATTTCTAAAAACACATACGCTACTAAGTATACAAGCAACTACAAAATATACTACTTATTATAAGTATATAGGGGAATCGAGGTTAGCTTGGGCAGTGGCGTTTTTTTAAAATTTTTTTAATCAAATTTGCATTTAAAGTTTTTAGTTTATAAATACATATGGTATATGGGACAGTGTTTTGCAAACCGAACGATCTTTGACAAAAATTGACCGACACATTTTTGATTTGGCTGAAATTTTTTTTATGAGTTCTGTATCGAAAAAGAATAGATACGTATTCGAGGATTTTTTAAAAATAATTTTTTTTTTTTTTCAAAATAAAGCGAATTCAAATGTTGAAAATTTCGTGATTTTAGGCTAAGAAAAATAACTTATATAAAAAAATAATTTCTTAAAAAAATATTTACAAATTAATATTGTTATAAACATTTGAAATTTTTAACAATTGCTCCCACCCTGTATCTAATTTTTAATGTCAGCATCGTGTTCTGCGTCGAATTTTCTATCGAAAACGATTTTTCTTTTATTGGAAAACTATGGAATAAGAAAATGAGGCATGCAATAGAATCCGCGCGCCGATAAGTCGAGCCGCACTACATAAATTAATTTATTTCTAATAGTAATAATAGTTTCCCCATTAAAAAAAAAAACGTTTTCGATAGGAAATTTGACGTAGAAATCGAAGTGACTTTAAAAATTTGATACAGGGTGGGAACAATTGTTAAAAATTTATTTAAACATTTAAATTGTTTATAACAATATTAATTTGTTTATAATTTTAGCAAAAAAAAAAATTTTTGATTTGAGTTAATTTTCTTAGTTTTCCAATTAAATTAATCTCAATTTTCTAGAACCGGAGTTATGAATTTTTGAAAGTGAGCCTCCAAGCCAAAAATCACGAAATTCTCAAAATTTGAATTCACTCTATTTTGAAAAAAAAATTTTTTTTTAAAAATCCTCGAATACGTGTCTCTTCTATTTCGATACAGAGTCCATTAAAAAAATTTCAGCCAAATCAAAAATGTGTCGGTCAATTTTTGTCAAAATCCGGTGGGTTTGTAAAAGAACTTCCCATATGGAAATCTAACTTAAATCAAATCTTTACAGGTTTTTTCTTAAAAATTAAGACTTTTACATTGCAATTCAAAATAGTTTCCCCTAAAAATAATTTTCAGCTTTAAAAATAAATTCAAATTATATAGTTTACCTTATTTTCCAACAACACCTATTGAACTGATTCACATGTGAATAAATTCCATAGTATTTACTTGAATGACCTTACCCTAATATTCTGCGTCTTGTTGTTTATATTTGCGTTTTGATTTCATCACTGTACTGCTGCTTTTATCCACTACACATTAACATCTTCGCATTCTTGTGTCACATGTCCTTGATATTTAAAAATGTCGCATCTCATCTTTTGTTTCATTTATATTTTTTCATTTATTCTTTCAACGTTTTTCTTTACATTTGATTTATTTGAAAATGTAGCCAACATCTCATAATGCGTTTAATATCCGTTCCATCTAAATGTGATCCTTTAGGACTGACTAGTCTAGTAAAGATATTTAAATATTTAAAAAAATAACTTAGAAGTTAAAGAGAATAAAGAAAAAACGCGATTAAGAAATATACATTGCATAAAACATAGAAAATCTCAGACATAGTTTGGTTTTCTTCACTAAGCACACGCTAAGTTAACTTTTCTGAAACGAATTATTATCGACCATTCAAGTCCCAACAAATTATATTCAACTAAACAACTTAAAACATAATCCTTAAATTAAAATCCAACTTTGATTTATATATAAATTTTCATCATTTTGAGGACAAATTTTCCTTTCCGCCCAAATATAATGTCCATACTAAATCCATTAAAATACTACCATTTGCTTTTGAATACAAAAGTTGACCTTCACTTGGCACAAAATTGCAAACTATAAATTTCTTCAAGATGCTTTACTTGGAAAAAAACAACAACATGTCATACGTATATTCTTTATAGAAGATGGGTTGCAGAAAATCTCTCTTCAACGGTAGTGTCGCCATTGTTGAATTGTTGTGCTCTTTCGACATAAAACACACCACAAAAGCACAAACGACATTTTGAAGCTCCTCAGAGATGACTTCTCAACTGAAGAACGCGCGACACAAAGATGAAATTGTGATTTTGTTAAAGTTGCATGAGCGATAGTGTGAGGGGAAAGAGGTTTGGGGAAACGACCGGAAAATGCGATTCTAAGTATACACAAACATACAAAAAAAAAAAGTTTTTTGGCGCCTTTTTTATATGAAAAGTTCTTCGTATTTTTTGCTTGCTTAACATTTTTGTCGCCTTTTTTTTCTTTCAGAGTGTTGGTAAGTTGGGGAGAATAGGACAGTCTGCACAAGATTCAGATTCGTAAATTTTTTTTGCTCCAGTTTTTCAAGCTTTAAGTGTGAAGCCCCATTTTCAAATTTATGCCTAGGGTCCAAAATTCAAAAACCCTGAATAGAATAATTTTATTTTATAAAAAAAGAGTTTAGCGCTGAGTTCGAATTTAACGCTACTGCAAAATGATATCAATTGCCGAACTTCAAGTCAGATATAATTTAGAAATATATCAGCGAGTTCACGTTAAGTTGGCTTTTAACTATCTCGTCATCTTTGATGTAAAATGTATCTTATATGATCGATAACTGAAATGTATTTCGTCTTTGATCATGTATTGGAAATAGTTTCGATTTACCCTCAATCTTTATATGAATTTTGCAAAGACTACATTGTGGATCAGTGATGTTCCTAGTAGCATAAGTGGAAGTTATCAAGACAAAAACCCAGCTTACAAAGAAGTCCTTCAATTAGCCTAGTATCGTGATTAAAAATATACTTTGAACATATGAAGCCATAATAAAGAGAGACGTAACAATGCCACCATCAGTGATGTTGATGGACAGTTTTGTTCATAGACTTATCTTGTGCAAATATATGAAACATAAAAATATAATAGGTATAATAAATGATAAACAAGATTTGATTGTAGTGTTGTTCAGCCACCGCTTAGCAAATTTTTCAACTAAGAATATGCTCATTTTATTTTCAAAAACTCAGTTTTTTATGACTCGAGAGGTCACTTCGAGTTGAAACTTTCATTGTCCTTAGCTCTGAGATACATACATATGTGTACTTATACTATTTATATAAAATTGCTAATATGAAAATGGTTTGTAACGCTTTGGCGCAAAATATACTGAACTGATTTTAATAATTTATTTTCTTATACAACATATTTGTGCTAAAAAAGGTTAAAACACACTTATTTTATTACTTTTTAGAGTAAAATATCTTTTTGTAAAGATTAGGTTTTTACAAAACTTCAGATAAAAATTGTCGTTTGATTTGCCGTTGCTGATGCTTATGATTATGCTTCTTCTTGAATTCAGTTTTTTTATTGTTGATTTTTTTTCTCACTTGTATCTTTTGTATTTGGCTTCTAAGTTCAAAGGACAAACTCTCTTCAAATTGATTTTTTTTTTGTTACTTTTGTATAGAGAATGTAAAATGATATGTTAAGGAAGTAATGTCATTATTGAGAAAGCGTGCAAAGCTGCGGGCGCCACTAGTATATATATTAATTTACAGTTATAGCAAGACGAGCCTACATGAGACCCTTTGCTAAGTTGTCTCTGTGAGTATACACATTTTAACAGGGTGCGACGCTTGGAGTCCAAAATATAAAGCTTAGGTTTTCGGCGACACCCAGCAGTTTCATGTAATATATCTGCGATCTACCATATATCTCTCTCTTACTTAAGCATATCTAGACTCTAAGATTGAACTAATGACTATAGTATAATGCTCCATGTTGTTGTTTTCTTTAAGTTTGGATCGTTCTTAGTTAATTGAAAATTGCAATTCATCAATAGATGTGACGATATGTCTTAATTAGAAACATTTTCTTCTTGTAGCGATCCAAATAGTAAATGAAATAAGATTGGCTTGATACATTACAAAAATTTTACTTCCATAAAATAAGTGATCCAATTTACTCTGACCTACCCTATTAAGTTATTCCACTCCAAAGTTACTAATGCTACTACATAGTTTTTAGGGGGCCAACAAAGTATAAAATCATAATAAAGGAAAATCGATTCACAATTTTTAAGTAGATTTATGGGTTTATTAAGAGCCTCATTGTCAAGGAAAATCTATTTATTCCTTGGGGTGTCTTTTGTGTTCGTATCACAAGAACGTGTTAAAGAACAAACACATGTATGTAAGTATGTACGTGTGCGTGAAGAAGTAGAGCAGATTAAATAACGATCAGTGAAACTTTATCTGTTTCTCTATGTTTTATTTATTTAATTTCAGTTTATTTCACATAATCCTGGGTGCTGGAATGCATGCTGTAGAGTTAACTGAGAAATAAATTATAAAGAATGACCCTTCATCAATCATTTAATGCAATTCCGCATGTGGTCACATAACTTACACTTGCGGACCATTAAATGTCCCCACCGTGGTCATTTGACGCAGCCACGATACTGTGAAAGTTATGAGTTTCTTTCATAAACTATTGAGTAAAAAGGTGGAATTTTTGTTTTGATTTTCAATAACAAATATCAGCACAAACCCGACTTATGTTTACAAATGTAATATTTCTAATAAATATTTCTAATGTAAAATTTTGTCCATCTTAACTGTGAGAAAAAAAACTAAGCTCTGGTTAACTTAATTTGGAACGTGTAGATTATGGAGTCAGGTAAAAATCTGGATATTTTTACAAAATGAATGTAGTAAATTCAAACTTTATCCAGTTAAAAATAAAAAGGTTTAGCGCTCAAAAACCAGGCACCTGATTGAAAAAAAACATTTTATTTTTTTTACATACACGTGAATTTTCCTAGTGTTGGCGCAAAAATAAAATCCATACCAAATTTCAATATTTTAAATTATTCATTCATGCGATAATAAAAACAAAACAAGCCTGATCCCACTAAATGACAACACACATAGCTGCCCGGAAAAAATGTGACCGAAACAAATCTGCAAAGCAAAATCCTTAACTTCCTCTAACTGCAGACAAAATCGGAATTTTGTTACTGAATCCCAAGTAATCATCCGACCGTTAATTAAATCGTATAATTTCAATGCCAATGGATAGGTCAAAAGCATTCATCGCTGCGGGAGGATTGGGTTTATCACAAGTGTGTGAAAGTGCGTATGGCGAAAGTTGGCTATGGGTTTTTGGGGGGCGAAAGCGTGAAAGCTCCAAGCCAAAAGTAACCGCAAAAGTTGAAATGAATGCTAAACCAGTGCCAAAACAGTTAAATGCACGCTTCATAAAGCCCAGTTATTATTTGACAGCTGAGATGGGACCAGCAAAAAAATAAACAAAAATACTAACATACGTTGTTTGTTATTGTTGACTTTACGCCGTTTTGACTTCATTTTGGCTAAGTCGGTAGAGAAGCCGATTTATGTTTGGGATTTGTGGCAAAGAAGCTAGATTTGTTATGCTGTGGTAAAATGTTTGTACGTTCATACATATACATAGTATGTATAATACTTAAATTGGGGTTAAAGAAAAACAATTGGCTTTCATGCAATTGTTTGTAAAACGTAAATCGGAAGCTGAAAAATCCACAGTTCAATAGTTTATTTTCACGTCGGGAATATTAGTTATTCTGTGAAGGACGATATGAGAATAATCAACAGCCTTTTTAAATTTAAATATATAGGAACACGTGAGATCTTCATATAACACGCAGTCCCAAACAGTAAGCAGCCTTATGTTGTCATTCCAATTTGCAATTGGACTCTCTTGCAACGTAGGTGATCATAATCTGTTCAACATATGCGGCTAGGAGGGACTCAATACAAATCAAGTGGGCCAGACCGGCATAATTATGCTTCAAACAGCTTAACTTATAAAGAGGAATGGTCAAATAAAATATATCTAGTCCAACTCGCTGAATCAATCGGGTTCATTGAATCAAGAAGATTGTTTTCTTAAAACCATAAAAAAAAACAAAAAGAAACTCACAAAATAGTAAAAGATATCTCTTTGCACCGAGACGACTGTAGCCTTGCTTTGATTCAAGCAAATAAAATTTAAGTTAAGTTAAGGATGCTCAAAAATAAAACTTTTAACCAGGTCACCAGTTGTTCATTAAACTCTGCAATTAAGTCAGTATGATATCATCGTTTGTATAACTACTAATTGCTCATTAATTTTTTTTCTTTAGAAACGAAAGAAAAGTCCGAAAAAACCAGTCGTTGTGAAATAAAAACCTTTTATGTAGCAAAAATCTACATTTGCCTTGCTGAAGAAAGTTTGAGACTCATCGTATAATTTTAAATAGCCTAAAATATTCGTAGCACCTAAGCCAACTTTTATATTTTAATATAACTTTCTCTCTGAATCATGTTCGTTTTAGTTCCCAGTTTTTGGCTGAATTCTATGTAGCGCTGTTCATAGTGTGAATATTTTTTGGACACTCTCTAATAACTTACCTTATCGAAGACATAGTTCAATTTGTATATGTAGTTTTAGTGGCTCTATTACATAATATAAGTTATGTACTAAATAGCTTTTTGAAAAGCAACTCTCCTTGTTGAATCATAGGCAAATGGAACCAAACGTAGACTTCCTAACGCAAGCAAAATATGCTTTTCTGTAAGTGCCAATATTCATCTTATTCTTTTAATACTTACAAATACTAAACATATATAAATGATATTTACATATATAGCAAAACTACTAAAATTAATAGACATTTTATCTTTTTCTCATGAAACCTATGGTTCAGAATTTGTTTTTCATGCCTCATAAAACTTCATTAATAGTTAGCCAGCTTATGAGGTGACTTACTGTCAGAGAAGAAAAAAACCATGTGTCTCAAAGGAATTGACATAGTAATCCTTCTACGAGTTACTATGTATATGTATGTCAACAAATACGTGCTTGATGGCACTAATGCGCTTCCAAATACAGAGAGAAACATAATTTGTTTATTATTTATATACTTAAATATTATGTATCACTAGTCTGCAGCATATTCAAACGAGTAAGAATTTAAGCAAAATAATTGAAATTTCCAAAAAATTTATATTTTATAATATAGTATCTTTGTATATAATTTTCTCCGTGTATGTGATGCCTGTGCTTACTATGATGCCATCGGTGTTGGTCTTGCAAATTTATTTCATATTTAAGTCAAATTCATTGCATAGGTCCATCAAACTGACATATGGAGTCAACAGGCAAACAAGTAGTGGTCGAGAAGTTTTGCCAAAACTTTGTTCATCATTCGAATGTTTCTATTTTTGCGTTATACTTTTCGTATTCTATTTGTTCATCCACAAAGTGAGGCTATACACACATACATACATATATGTGTAAAAATTTTAGTTAGAAAGCTGTCATTTTTAATTCAGCTCTTGGGACTTCCGCATCAAATTAGTTAATAATTTCTTTTTATTAAGTAGAATAATTATTTTTTATTTCTGCTACTTTTTCCTCATTGCAAAGTTGTTGTTATTGTTTGCTTTTTCTCTTTAATTTTTTGAAGAAAACTTGAAAAAAAAGGAATTTTTCCTTTGTTAGTTCGCTTAATTTAATGGGTCAATTATATTTTACAGTATGCATAACACTTGTGCAGTATTTTTTCAATAATAAAAAAAAAGAATTACAATTAAATTAAACAAAAAACGTAGAACCGTAGATGAGTAGTCAGCTTTTTGGGAACGTATTGCTCGATATTGACGTATACAGTAAACTTCCTTAAACATGCCATTCTGTATAAAAAGTATATTTATAAGACTATATTTCTTCGATTACCACGGTATGTATAGTCTGAATTCCTTCCCAAAATTTATATCTTAGGCGAAATAGGATGAGATGTGGAAGGAAAACTCGCATGAAGCAATCATTGTAGCAAGAGTTTTTATTCCAAAACTCAATGAATTGTCGACCGAACACAGTACCTATTGCCGAAACTAAAATCACTACATCGAGGCAGGTGCATTGATCTGGTTGAAGCCATTAAACAAAAAACGCTGAAGGAACTGAAAGCAATTTCTTTATCAGTCTTCAGCATGGCGTATTTGTATGGCAAGGAAGCGGTGTTACCTAAATACTTTGAAGGCGACAAAATAAATTTTGGATGATCGAATAATTTTGACTCAATTTATAAAGCGATATCGGGTTTCTCGGGTTTTCATAAAAATTACCTATAGTTATGTATATCTAACTATAAGCCAATTGCTTTGCAATAAAACAAAACCGATCGTTACTATCGTCAGATAAAATTTTTAATTTAGTGTGGCTTTTGTTTGTACAAATGTATTTGGCACAGTATTGGCACAGTCTTTTATGTATATTTGGCTGTATACATTGCCCAAATTATGCTCATGAATTTCTGTTTAACATGCGATTTTTAAATGGATTTTAAGGTGAAAATATTTATGTAGTAAATTGAGAAATGTTAAAAATTTGTGTTTTTAAAAAACTGAACTCCAAATACCAATTATAGAATATACAATTTCGCTGATCGACTACGCTCTAAGTTCTAAGGGAAACGAAAGAAAACGAAAGCCGGAATTTGACAGTTTTGCAGCACTACGTGCAGATAAGTTTTAAGTGGAACACATCAGAGTAGAGTAATTTTGCATTTACTAAGGCTCATCATTGTAGATGATTTATTGAAAAGTATTGGTCAATTGGGAGTTAAAGACGTTGCACATGTTGACATGTTGATAACTCCTTAATGGTTTTGGGTAAATACTTCGACATCTAAAGAGATATATATCAGTATTTTGGACATCTAATATTAGTCCGAGCATTAATAAACTGAAAACCAAGCTCGTGTCTTTTACAAAATCACAAGAGATTCAGAACTTCAATTTCACAGTGCTCTTAGGTGCCTGCTTTCTGCCAATAGAAAATGCAAGGTTATTCTTGACTCGAAGCTATGCTGAAAAATTATTGTGGAAGAGAGATTTTTGAAGGCCTAAGTACAATTTAGGGTCTTAGCTCAAAAAAGGTTAAGGCTTTAGTTAACTTTGAGTAATGATTTGTAAAAGATCTAAATCACTCTTTAGGAGAAAGTTCCAAGTTCTCGAGATCTTTATACATATTCACAAATATTTATATTTATACCCATTGTGCTAGCTAAATAAAAATTATCGCAAAGTCAACATGGTTCATCTTAGAAACAGAATACCTATATATAAAAATTTTACCCCATGTTTATAGGCACCATTAAGGAGGAGTTTTATAACTTTTATATCTTGAGAGAAAGCGGCAAATCTCCTAGGAAAAATTTCACTTGTTTCATATTAAGAAAGAATATTTACTTATCAACTGAATGCTAAGAGGCTCTATCGTGTGTCCTTTATCTCCATACGGAGCATTTGGCCTCTACACAACTTTTCTAATGTGCACTATTAGTTTAGTTGCGAGAGTTCTCTCCAAGATTTCTCTGATTCACGTATATCCTGTTCTAGCGATCGCTTACAAGATAATTTAGCACAGCAGTGTGTTTTGGTACCCTGAGGGTTCCACTCAAATGCTAGCCGGTGACATCAGTTAATAACTTCCGCAACGTGTGCTTTTTCTGAGTTTTATATATTTTGTACTCCCTTATAACATAGCGTCCCATTAGGACAAAATAATATTTTACTCTTCCTGTAGAAGTAATCTTTGTTTACTTAAGAAGGCAAGAGGTAACTATTATAAAATAAATTTTGCTCAATTTAGAAATGAGAAGCTTTAGACTTTGATTTCTCCTCTACGTTTTAAAGTAAGTGAAATAAATTTATATGAAACTTAAAGGAATACATTTCAATTTTCGCTCATAATTCGAAGCGCATGTGAATATTTTCTCCTTTTTTTACTATCACTTTTCTGATTCCCTTATTTGATTTATGCAACTTTATACTAAACATAAGAGATTCATATAAAAAGAAGTAGCCCTTCCTTACGTCTGAATACATTTTCCCTTAGAAGAAACATTTGTTTGAATTTATACCTTATTTTTCAATTCAATACAAAGCCCAGCAAATTGGGTGTCTTTTTTCCCATTCATTAACTTTTATTTATTAACGATTTCAATTAAATGCCGTTTAGTGCAGAAATCATTTCAGCTTAACAAATGAGCGGGCGATTAATGAAAAACAACAGAAGAAAAAATCACGAAAATCTCAAAATGAGTATAAATTCTGCTTTGAAAAAATCAGCAAAAAAAGGAGCTACAAAAATCCCTGGGGAACTCATTCATTACGAAAGACTTGTATTGAAAAAAGGAGCAGTAATCACATCAATGAACATACACAGGACAAACACATACATATATACATATAGTGCTCGTACATTCACATGTGCGGATACACACACACATACGTACATATATTGTATATTCTTTTGAAGCGAGATTTTCATTCAGTTTATTTAGTCTGCCGACAACTGAAATGTTGCTGACACATTTTATTTTATTTTTTTTTCTTCTCTCTTTTACATTTTCAGTTTTATTTGTTTTTGCTCTTCATTTTTGATGTTTTCTTCCTTTGGAGCGATTTAGTTAACGCTTATGCTTATGCTGGCCCATATTGTGCGAGAAATCCTGGCAAAATGGATATATGTTTTGGTCGTTAATTTATGAATAAATCTAAGTGAAAACCTCCACCCACCATCACTCGTATCAGCAGCAGCATGCGGAACGTCTACAGCGAAGAAGCAACAGAATTTTTGGGAGTTTATGAAAATTAATGAACTTTTGTGTCGCATTAACTGGCAAACATAATGAATTCCATTTGTATGAATGTGCAAATTTTTCATCTGGGCATTTTTTTTTCCTGTGTTGACATGCGTTGACGGTAGCGTCACTTTTAATTAGCTTGCGTCGGTGTTGTTGCAATGGTTAATGCGCAGCGCACTGTAGGGTGATTTTACTGATTGATAAAACTTTTCAACGTTTGTTTCAAGCGTTTTGAGCAGTTTACTATTCTGTTGCCAAAAGAATAAAAAAGAGTGATAGGAATCGAACATAATAATTTTTCGTATGTCCTATTTCCTCTTGTGACCTCTGATACGTCTACGTGCCATGGCAATATGTTTCAACTCTTCACAGCTGTCTCCCAGTTGCCATCGCAACTCCTCAACGATTCTGCACTATGTATTTCTAGGTCGATCCGCCATCTTGAGTTAATGGGTTCCTGAGCGTCGCATGGTATTCTATGAAGCTACGGTCTTTCGAAATTTATAAACAGACCATTTCCATTTCCCTCGCTAAGTATTTGTGCCTATATGCTTCTAACATGTTTTCAGTATATTTATTTACGGTTGAGCCAGAAAATCCGTTAGCTGTTACATGGCATTCAACTTGGGAGTGAGAAAATGATCCTCGTAAAAATAAATAAAAATTTTATTTTTGGTGAAACTTTTTTTCCTAGGCAGGGGTGGCAAAACGTTCACGCTACGCCACTGGAAATGAAACAGTCGCAGCTGAGCATAGCTTTGCTATATTTTGAACAGCATTATGAAGCAGCCTATGATTTCCCGATTTAACTAGATATATCTTATTTGGTTCCACCATCAATCGAGACAATACTCTCAAGGTATTGGAAACTCTATCATCCCTATCATGAATATTCGTAGGAAAAGGATTCTTTCGATTATTTTTTTTCTCTTTCGAACGAGATTACGAACTTAGAAAAACCGGTAATCATTTTATAGTTTTCATGACGTAAGTTGATTTTACTTTGCTTTCAGCAACACACGATCGAACAACTTATTATCTGAACTATTTTAGCCACTTTGACATTCTGTACGTCATTTGCTGCACGGTGGCAAAGTTGCTGCCTTTTGTCAGCCAGCATTACTTGTAGTACAGCTATCGCTATTGGTGTTGGTAGCATCATCAGCTTAAGCCTTCATAATGGCCTTAATTTGTGTGTAGTTAATTTTTGGCTGTTGTAACAGCAGTGCTTTTTTTGGTTTGGTTTACTGTACCAGTAGGTACTGCTGCTTCCGTACATCCCACATGCTGCTGCTGATGATGACGTTGATGGAAATTATTTATTTAGAATGCGCGCAACATGATGTATGAATGTAATATTTCATGCGTAAAATTATATGAGAATTATTTATTTAAGAGTTTATTGCATGGAAATTCATGTAGTTATCAGGTAAAGTGGGGTAAATATGCTAACTGGAACTGATGTTAAACAAGCTAAGTAAGATCGAAAATTTTTTCAGTGGTTTCTTCTAAGAATACAAGGACTTAGGCGAAATTATTTAAAAGAAAACACAATTTGGACAAAATTTAATTTAAATACATTATGGCGACTATGTAGTGGTTATTTTTTTGAGAAATTTTTTGGATTTTAAGCGATCAAAACTGTTATTAGGTATGTATGTATATGAAATATTAATTGGGAAATTTTGTTCTTTAGAAATCTTTTAAAATTTATTTCATCAACATACGGTATAATTATGTTGATGCGATCTGGATATCCTGCGTATTTATTTTTTTTTCTGGCCGCTTAAACCAGAAATTTTATTATATGATGCAAAGGTACTAATTGTTGTATTTGAAACAAAGACATCCTGTTTAAAAATATCTACCCCACGTTGCCTTTGGTTAAAGGCGTGGGCTTATTTTGACTTTGTTTACAAACGATTTTTTTTCAGTTTTTCCCAGAAGCAAAAGATATTTTTAATTTACGCTTCTTTTTTAACATTTTTATCCAAATAAATCAAAGCGTGTCACTTTTGATATGAAATATAAATACACATTTTATAATAGTTGACTGTACACCTGATACCAGTAATGGATATTGATTTTGCGGAAAGAATGGTGGAATTTTCAGACTTAATATCGAAATATCAATAAGACTGAACTTATGAGCTTCAATAAGAGACAGCGAAACAAATACTGAATTTTATATAGTAGATATATGGTAATATGTATAATTTTCGTCTATACTATCCAAGTTTCATTGATAGGAAATAAATTTAAAAATCAATCAAAGTAATCCTAGTTAAATAGCTAGGTACCTGTATGTTAAATTATTATAAAAATTACATATTATCCAAAAAAAAATTAATAGTTTTAAATTTTGCACATAAGCTAGAATAATTCTGAAATACTAGCAAAACTCGTTGAAGGGCGTGGCACAACCCACAATATTTATAAACGTTATAAGAAGAGAACTACCAATGTTATAAAATTTTTAAACTTTGAAATCAGATAAATTTCGACGGGATTGCATTAGTAGGCGTGGCACCTCCCATACAAGCAAAAATCGTTTTGTATTATATTCGGTGTATTATAAGAGTAATCCTAAGAAAATTTGTTATAGAGATGCCGGTTACTATAAGCTCTAAAATAAATTGGATTTCGAGGGGATTGAATCAGTGGGCGTGGCACCTCCCACACAAGCAAAACACGTTTTGTGTTATATTTAATGTGCTATGAGAGTTATCTTTTTAAAATTTGGTATAGATTTGGTATCGGTTAATAAAAACTCTGAAATTAAATGGACTTCGACGGGATTGCATCAGTGGACGTGGTACTTCCCATTATAACAAATTGTTGTAAGTAGGTCATTTCATGATTTATTTAAATATTTTTTGACTGTTTCAACTTTTTTTAACCGCTTTCAACTGGTTTCAACATTTTCCATATTTCTTCTTCTTTCAACTGTTTCAACATTTTTCAACCTCTTTCAACTTTTTTCAACATTTTCCATATCTTTCCGACTTTTTGAACGTCATTCAACTTTTTTAGAGTTATTCAACTTCTTTCATTTGTTTCAACATATTTCAACCTTTATCAACTTTTTTCAACATTTTCCGACTTGGTCAACCTTATTAAACTTTTTTGACTTTTTGAACCTCATTCAACTTTTTTTGTGTTATTCAACTTTTTTCAACCTCTTTCAACTGTTTTCAACATTTTCCATATTTTTTGACTTTGTCAGACTCATTCAACTTTTTCGACTTTTTCGAGCTCATTCAATTTTTTTAGAGATATTCAACTTTTTCGAGTTTTTCAACCTCTTTTAACTTTATTCTGCCTCATTCAACTTTTTCGACTTTTCCAACCATATTCAACTTTTTCAACCTCATCAAATTTTTTTTGAGATATTTCAACTTTTTTCGAGTTTTTCAAACTCTTTCAACTTTTTTCAAACTCATTTCATTTTTTCGACTTTTTCAACCTCATTCAACTTCTTTCAACTGTTTCAACATTTTCAACAACTTTCAACTTTTTTCAACATTTTCCATATTTTTCCGACTTTTTGAACGTCATTCAACTTTTTTCGAATTATTCAACTTCTTTCATTTGTTTCAACATTTTTCAACCTTATTCAACTTTCTTCGACTTTTTCAATCTCATTCAACTTTTTTTACTTATTCAGCATCTTTCAACTGATTCAACATTTTACAACCTCTTTCAATTTTTGTCAACATTTTCCATATTTTTCCGACTTTGTCAACTTTATTTAACTTTTCTTGACTCTTTCAACATCGTTGAACTTTTTTCGAGATTTTCAACTTTTTGGAGATTTTCTACTTCTTTCAACTTTTTCAACACTTTTCATATATTATCGACTTCATCAGCCATTTTCACCTGCTTCAACTTCTTTCAACTTTTTTCTGTTCCATTTTTTTCCGACTTTTCCAACATTTTTCGAATTTTCAAATCCATTTCAACATTGCGCATACTACTTTCTTAACCTTTATTGACGTTTTGCAACGTCTTACAACTTTCCTAATTTTTATTTTCGGCTTTTCAACTATTTTCAATGTTTTTAAATATTTCAACTTATTCAATATTAGTCAACTTTTTTCAACAAATTCCATATTTTTTCGATTTTTTCAACCTCAAAACGAAAAACCGAACAGTGGTCGGTCTCCTGGTACTTGTTAATGAATTCGTGATCGATAGTTTCGCTTTCTTTTTGACACTTAAGCCTGGCACTATGCTGGGTGGGAAACTACAAAGCTTGTATGAATTGTGTAACTAAAATCAAAAATCTGCACAAATAAATTCCATGAAATTTCAACTAAGCACTACATCATTTTGGCAATTGTAAGCTCAAGTACTTTTCACTCAAATTATCTCGTTTCAATTAACCTTATATATTATTATGACTGCACTTAAAATGTTGAGCTCATTTTCAGCCTAATTTAAACAATACGCCACATAAAATTTTATTATTCGAAGAAAAAAACAAATGTGCCAAATTTAGCCTATTTCTCCATTAAGAGCAAACAAAACAAAAATGTTTTTAGTGAAGTTTTAATAAAATAAGTTGTTGATGAAAACCAATGGCATCCATTTTTGGCAGCTATAGAAAAAACAGTAAGGCGAAAAAAAACACAGCAAGAACTTTAGCAATTTAAGCTAAACTTTCGAGTAGCGAACAGGGAAACCTTTCAATATGCACAAGTATTCCTACTCTACCAACAGTTGAGCAGCACTGATAGGATTTAAGCTGACGCCAATTGCCAAAAAGCAGCAAAGCAATTCAGCACATGAAATTGTGGCTTAACATAGACAAATATTTTGAGAATAAAAAAAGAAAAACATTGAAAAAACCCAAGTTGAATTCAACACGAAGAAGTAACAAAAAGGGACAAAATTGCTTACAAGACAAATATGGGTTCTGAAGGACTTTGTATATCAACAACGAAAACTGTTGTGTGCTGGTGTGAGTTTCGAATTGTTGAAATTGAGACACTTTAAATATGCGCATAAGATGAACATTAACAATTGTGATATTTCGGTCTGATTTGACTTGTGGTGAGCACAATTTATTTTGAGTGCTTAAGTCAAATTTAAGAAAATGTTTTGATAACATTTTTGGTAATGGCTTGTGACATACATACATACTGTAAATTCTGGAGTTTAAAATGAATGCATAGCTTATAAAAATTTAATTTAAATGGAATGTAACAACGGGAAGCATTAAAAATGATTTAAAGAATTAATGTCACGAAAGAGAAGAAGTTAAGGAAAGAAAAAATCTGAACTTCCTCTACAATATTAAGTGAAATATATAGCTTAGAGACTTCTAATTGCATTTGTTAATACGTTAGGTGGAAATTTAAAGATTTGAGTTGTTCACTATACATTTTAGGGAGAATGTCGCACCGCTTTAAGTCAAATTTTCTTTATTTTATTGATGTTTTATACTTGGGGACTTAGGCATGCACGATTTATAAGCACGATTTGCACAGACTCCTTAAGAATAATAAAGCAGTTGGTGCAGATCCCATGTTAGCTTAAAAAATAAAAGCCAGTTTGGAGTTAATTGCAAATTAAAAGTGTATAAGCCTTTATTTATTAAAATTTGGAAGAGGGACTTATTTCTCCAAACTTGATCCTAGAAACCTTAGCTTAAATTACAAAAAAGGGAAACGAGATATGTACATACGAGGCATACTTGTATAGTCAAACCCATCCTTCATCGTTATGATAGTGATTATAGTCATAGTCACCTAAACAGATCATCAATACCTTAACACCAACACCTCCATCGACTACTGCACTGCTTTTGATATCATCGTCTTCCTAACGATTTCCCATGCATCTTGGATTCTGTAAAGAAGATGATGAAAAATTTAGGCTTTTCGAAAAAAAAACTTTCGTACGACAAAATTATTAGTAGTAAAAATTGTATAAAATTTAAAAAATTACCACAAATATCATAGAACGTGAATGCCGCTAATGTTTTGTTCTTCTTGGAAGGGTGTTACAAAGAAATACTATTTGTTTTAGAGAAAACGTAGTCACCAACATCTTTTCATATCATCCCTTATATGTACAAGTATGTGTGAGTGTTGATATGTTTTCATGGATCTTTTTTATTTTACTGTTCATGATTCATACCACGTTTGTCAGTCACTTTTATGGTATCCTTACTGTAATATCCTCATTTAGTTGCATTTAATATTCTTGTATGGATGAGATTTGCGTGTTAGTGTGTGTAAATTGCGCTCACTTACGAGTGCGTTTTATTCCAAACAGTGAAAAAGATTTACTGAAGCTGTATGCATCATTATGAAAATTTTAGGAGCAACCCATTTGGCAATGATTTAGTCTTATCCTGCTGAAAAAATGTTTCTTTTTAAGCAGCTTCGATCGAAAGGCTTTTGTTTGTAAGTAATTTCGATTTTGTTTTTCTCGTTGGGTATCTTTTGGTAGTAGCATGTAGCCTGTGCGTATTTATTTATGTTATGTATGTATTTCCGTCATGGCTTTCCTGCTCAACGGAAGGAAATGGAAATAGAAATCAAGAAAAATGTCAACTTTTTTGGTTTCTTCCTTTCGGCGAGTACTCCTACTTTTTATAAAGAAATTAAAATAGTTTTTTTCTGAGCTTAGATTTAATTTTTTTTATTTTCTTGTGCTACGGTTGCTGGTTTGTTGATTTATTTTTTAGTTCTACTTTTTTTTCATTCTGCGTCATATTGTATTTTAATGCCACTTCCTGTGTCAGGTGGCAGTGGTTGACATTTCATTTGGTGGCGCTGAGGATAGAACTTTTTTGTGCGATTTAAATTGTTATTTTTAATATACGAGTAGCTGGGCATTTTGAAAAATTTTTGAGTAATATTTAAATTTATAACAAGCTCGAATGAAATGAAATAAGTTTACTTATAATTGAGTTATTTGCGTTAGTATTGATGCAGGAAAAGGCATTGTTCTGTCATTACATAATCCTTTCACCAAAGTATACTCTAGGACCAGTTTGATTATTTGGGTAAAACAATTTTGTGTGAAGTTTTTTAGTTATTCCTTATATTCAAACTTGTATCATTGAGTGATTGCTGTAGAGACAAAATCATATGGTAGTTCGGCAGTTCAATTTCAGAGCAGAGCCTAAAGTAAGCTCTTTTATACATACTGCTCGTTAAATTATATTTCGAATGTTGCCCACTTATATAATTAAAAACTAAAATACTTATGAAGCCCTTGTTCCATTTCTTCAGTTGGCTAATTTTCCGAAACTAGATCGATAAATGTTTTATTTTTTATTTTCTGCGATCAAAATATACAAAAAGTATATCTCCAAAATGCTATGCAAAACTGAAAAAATAAAATCGCATCCAAAGTCAACCAGTGTTTTTTGGGATATGAAAATGATGTCGCTTAGTGCTTATCGAGGCATTTAGCATTGCACTTATCCTTACACATGAGTCATACGACTTTATTTTTCCCCAAGCCCAAATTTTCTCTTGGTGATCCTGCTTAAGACTATGGACAGTGGTCGGCATATATATTTTAACAAATATGTTCGTTTTAGTGTTCATTCTGCAATGGCTAACAGTCAATGCTAACGGTACTATATACATATGTAAAAGAAATAACACATGCTGGGTGTCAAAAAGAACAAAAAAGCTGCGTATTTCTCTGCTGATTTAAGTGCTGCAGTATATTTAAAAGATAAAAAACCATTTTGTGGGTGGCATAAGTATTTTGACAATTACGTAAGAAAGTAGGATTTTATTGAAATATGAGCTGTACTCCCAAAGTAAACTTATGCCATAAAAATTGTCAAAATACTTATGCCACCCACAAAATGTTTTTTTATCTTTTAAATATACTGCAGCACTTAAATCAGCAGAGAAAATACGCAGCTTTTTTGTTCTTTTTGACACCTAGCATGCGTTATTTCTTTTACATAAGTATATAGTACCGTTAGCATTGACTGTTTGTCATTGCAGAATGGACACTAAAACGCACATATTTGTCAAAATATATATGCCGACTACTGTATGTATGGTTTCGTTATTTCAAATAATCTAGGGTAGAGGTTCGCAACCTTTTTGGGTCAGTTGATTCCTTGGATAGTAAGTTCCCAATTCTTTTATTACCCATTTTTTCCTAGACGATGATGTTATTTTCAGCCATCTTCAGTAATTTTACATTCCATAATAAAAATTATGTGATTCTAATTCATTGTAATTTATTTATAATACCAAAAACTAAATAGATGTACCTCTTTTGAAAGGTATTGATTTATTTTATAAAGAAGGAGATTAAGTCTTTTATGTCCCACAAAAGGCAAAAGAGGTTAATTTAGATAAGGTTACCGCAAGAGATGACAATTTTCATCTAAACTTTGGCCGCAGTTGGGCACAATGGATACCCGGCTTATAGCACAATTTTAAGTTATGCAGACCATTTTGAAATTTTTATAAACTTCAAAATATATTTTGGACACTTTTGACCGATGTCTTCAGGCGACTCGAAGAAGTGACATTCGAATGCCTCAATCACAAAGATAATGACTCCACAATGATTTCCTATTTAGTGAGCCCTGTTAAATAGTTACATCTCTGCAAACGAATATCAAAACGTTAGTTGATAAAAAGGAGATTTTTAATTCTAATAACTTTAATTTAAAAACAAAAATTTTAATTTCAGTACCGTGAAATGTTCCGTTTTGATCGCTCAGTCTTCGTGTTACATTTCCTTTGAGTGCATTTGATATTTCTGCTTAAATACTTAAAATCAGCAATTTGTTCTGCATTAAAAGACTACACTGTATTACCACTGAATTAGTCAACTTAATTTTAAGAATTTTTAGCTGCGAAATTCCAAGAAATTGACTTAAAATACTTGAAAAAAAAGAAGAAAAAATTCCAACAATAGACGCAAAAGCAAAAAGCAAAAATGCGACAGCAACAAAATGGCTAAAAAACTTCAAAAAGTAGTAAGAAAGAAACGAACGTGTTCCGGTTACCAAATAAAGGTTGGTAATCAACTGTGAAAGCAACAGCAACCGAGAACAGCAACAACATTTCATCTCAGTTTTACATCACTTTTACACACCAAAAGAAGATTTCTCCCCCCACCCACCAACTTTTCATGGAATGGTTTGTAAAATAAAAGAAAACAGAAAATTTTGCTTCCAGGAATGACAACTTAAATAGCGGGCAAAATCAAGCATAAAAGAGAGGGAGACAGAGAGACGTAAATATAAGAAAACAACAACAACTACGAAATAGCAAAGCAAAACGGTGAAAGTAAAAGGATACTCTTCTCATCTCTACTGCGTGAAATGGCTCAAGGGCCTATAGATAATTGAAGCTTAAGCCCAAAACAACAGCACCCTTTGGGTGTAAAACGAGTTTTTTTGTGAATTATTGATTAGCATCCTTCAAAGTCAAGCAGAGTGGTTGCCGGCATAAAAGTAAGGGCCCATAGGTTGATTGCATAATTTGAGATACTCAGCGGACGGCATCTTTTAACTAAGTAAAAGTACCTACAAATTTTTATTCTGTCTCGTTGCCATTGGCCAAGCTAAGAACCCTTTTTATCAGCTTGCTGATAAAAGTTAAAGTGCTTTTTGGTCTTAAAAGAGTTATGCTTTTGTTCTAAACCACTATTGTTTGTTTTCTTTACACTCACTGCCTTATGGTTAGAAACATAAACAATGAAATGAAAGCGACAAGTTTACAAAATAATATTCAAATAGAAATCTAACCATGCAACAATGATCGGTATATGCCAATTTATCATCCCGAAAAAAGCTGGCTTTCCTTAGTTATTGTAATATTGAGTTAGATATGTGCATTTTTGGGAAACAATTGGAAATTATCGATGGTTGTTTTGATCTCTATATCAAACTTTAGAAATTACTAAGAGCACGAAAGAATTTTTTGATTTCTTTATATGATTTAGATGTTGCGTACTGATGTCAAACATTTTTTGAAAAAAAATTATTTTCAGAAAAACTACGTAGATATGAATCGCCAATGGTCAGTGTAGATCACTGTAATTCTGGTGTTCCAAGTACTGTTTATGGCCAGTAGTTTTCAGACAGATATGAAGATCAAATTGTTGGAAAAGTTAATAAAGTCAATAAGGCCTTGCATCTACTTTTTACCACGGAAAGGAAATGTGATATTATAGAGAGCTCATCTTAGCTAAAATATCTGTTTATTAACTTAAGATCTAAAGTATCCTTCTCAAACTAAACTCTATCAGAACACCGCACACAAAGGCTTTCCGCCAAGTTGAGTGTGGGCAGATGTATCTCATTGCAAAATTAGAAAAATTGTTTGCCAGGTGTATCACAATACATTCTCTTCTCTGAGTCTTTACAAAAAGCAGCTGTTTTAATGAAAATATTTAGAGATAACAAATGTTAAATTAAATGTCATTGCATGCTCACTAATTTTGTCTTTTCTTTGACTTATGGTGTTATGGAGTATTTGCGTGATATGACAGTATATTGGGGTATGGAATGTAAGAAGCAAAAGAGTTTTTCATCTGTATGTGCGTATGTTGATAAAAGTCCTAAGACATATAATTGTAAAGTTATAGTATAGCCATCGTAGTTAATATACTGCGGTCATGCAGAGAAATTTTTGCTTTACAAAAAGATTGATATTATAGACGTAATTAAAAAAGATAAGTAAAATGCTTTAGATTAAATTTTTAATCAACCTAATCAATAAAATTAAAAATATCATAAGTGTACTTCGTTTTGTGCTTTAAATATCGACTCTTGCATCAAAGCAAATGCTAGATAATGTAAAAACCTGATATACCATTTCACTGCCAGCGTGTGAATTTCTACAGATGTGTGAACATATTATCTATTTGTTCAATTTTTTTAATAGGTTTTTCGTTTCTATATAAAAACTGTTGGAAGTCCTCGGCAAAAATAAACTACTGTGAATAGAAGTCATATTGAAATATTTAAATAAACGTCATAACCCTACTTCTGTTCAAGACCACAGAATTTAAGTCTACCATTTGGCACTTACTCATTTATAGCTTAAAATACTAATTTTTTGAGTGCCTCAGCCAAATTTTGACACACATACAATGCGAAAAGTATCTAGATATTATTTGATAGTTACTTTAAATGTAAATAGAGGAGATTATAAATACTATAAAATTCCACTTACAGAAATAACTTAATACTTAAAATAAGTAAGCAATTTCTGGAAAATCCAAATAAAATGGGCTTAATGTTCGTATATATTAAAACAAGATGCGAAAAAAAATGTTACATAAATATTATAAATAAGCCGCCATATGCACAACATCTCGAAACATGTGGGTTTAACTGCACGTAGAAAGAACATAAACTGTTGTAGAAGAACTGCAGGAGCACTGTATCATTGGCTCTATCGCTACCAGATATGGTGCTCCTTTCTGCAGGAGTTGGGGACGCGTTTAAGCATCTACTCTGCGAATGCCTATGACTTATGAGGAAACGAATTATATACATAATAATAGTCTCGAAAAACTAGCCGAGCTAGAACTCACCACAACCACGTTTATATTGAGTTCAGTTTTCAACAAAATGTGTTCCTATGCTTACTGATTTTACTGATTTTAAGTCTTGGTACTGCACTCCTTTTCTTTTGTTTTTAATAACTGAAACGCCCATATGTATGAATTAATTGGTAAATCCTCTCAATCGTGAATATAAATTAAAATTTTGAAAGATTTCCCTTGAAAAATATGGTGTGAATCCTCTTCTTTTGTTCCAATAATAATAAAGTTTAGCTACAACAGCTATAAGCCTTCTTAGCTATTGTACTTGAGGCTCTAAATTATGTAAAAAAGAAAGAAAAATATTACCATAACTTTAGATTTTGTGGTTTCGAGTAATGCTTGCTATAAAGACTTCAGCCAGCTATGCAGCTTTTTATCGTTGAATTTCCCAAAAAAGTTTTAGAAAATAGATTTCAAGTATAGATAGTACACATTTTAAAATATTTTAGAGTAAATTATAAGTCTTTTGATTTCGTTATTTCAATTCTTTTTAATGGAATCACAAATTATTCAATTGGAATACTATTTATTGCTATAGACTTCAATTGAAGTTTTCGCTTTCAATACCAAATCGATAGTCGATACTTTTTGTCTATCACTGAATCGCCTCTGAGTTTTTCTCTTACTCGTATTGTGTTTTCTCTTCGAAAATGGTAAAGTTATCACAATTTTTTTGTGTTTTTTTGTTTCTTTTGTTTTGGCCAAACCGTTTTGCTATTTTAACCTGCCTTAGGATATTTTCAGTGAAAATGGCAACACTACTGAATATTTTACCGGATTTGTGTCATTTTGTTGTTGTTTTTGTAGTTGACATTGTCAAAAAACGTTAAAAGCTGATATTGAATGGCCATGGGAGCAGGTGTTGCAAAGTGTCAAATAAATTGCAAAAAAATATTAAATGTTTGTGTATGGGCCAAAATATTATTCAGAAGCTGTGTATTTTGTGTGTGTACAAATGTGCGCTTGCAGGCTGCTGGGGCTTCTATTATTGGAGGCTTAAATTGAGATGACATTTATACAAGAGAGAAAACAGATAAATTTGAGGGATTAGTTTTGTGAACATGTTTTATTAAAACAGTTTACTTTTTTTGTGGTTTAAGAAAAAATATATTCTAAATTGAATTGAACATTTTTATTTTGCATTTTATTCTAAGCAAAATATTCTAAAATTTTTAATAGAAGATGTGCTGAAAAGATTTATAGTCTTAAGCATTCTTTCTTCAGATAGTATATGTCATTAGAGTTCTCGTTATATTTAATAAAATTAATTTATTATGAGAATTGCGATCAAAGAACCTGAAACGCCAACTAGGTAATAGCTCTGAAAGTTTCGCGTCGAATTTCACTTTTTGTTGCTCGAAAGATTTTCTGTTTTTTATAAAAAACTCTCTACTTTTTCTGAAATCATGGTGATTTTCATCATAAAAGTTTTAAATTTCTTTAGCAATATAATTCACTCAAATCAAATAGCACAGATATCAATAAAAATAGAATATGTAAACCAATAGAAATTTGCCAGAACTTTGAAACAATTTGTTGACTTATTTGTCTGCTCAATAAACAAAACACTTCCTACTTTATTCACATATACATACATAATATGTGAAATACATCGATGAATGAGTTTTTTGACTAAAAAATATTGTTTCTACAACGAACATCTACAATCATGGATTTTGTCAAGAGAATTCTCTGAAAAATAACATTTTTTACGGGGAAGTCAGTCCATTAAAAAAAGGGTTCAATTTTTATATCACTTTGCATTTGATTTTATTGATTTTAATTAATTTTGGAATCTACCCATTTGTTTTTATTTTACCATCAAAAAAGGAGGTTGTTAGCCAAAAAATAAAAAAAAATAAGTTTTTTACTAAAGGCAACAATCAATTAAGCTCTAAGAATCAATTGTGATTAAATATTTGTTCTTTTCCGTTTAATTTGATGTGTCGTAAAATATGTCCACGATTTGTAGATTTTTGCTAAGTTATTTCTATGACTAAAACACTTAAAAAAAATATTTTGTTATGGTGTTTTCCAAAGTATTTCTCATTTTCCGTTAAAAACAGAGTACACTGGTCCGCTAAGCTCTAGCCACTCTCTATAATTTCAAACGTTAAGACTATGGTCATAAGTAACAACTATAACTCCAGATCAGTGATGGCGCTTGGGTTTTGTGGAAATTTACTGAATCGAGACTCTGAAAGTACTTTCTTTCTTGGACAAATTTGTACCGTTCTCAAAAGTCCAATCCTAAATTTAATAGCACTTGTGGAACTATAATTTTTAGAGTACAATTGAAAATATAAAACAACAACATACATTTAGCGAATTACTTAGTTCTGTTTTTCAATCAAAAATCTGTTAGTAAAACAAATTCCAATTTCAAATATTTCATAGTCACGCCCAATGGTCTTTGACAATAACTTTTAAGAAGTTATGCAATGAAATGGCAAAGTCCTAAATTAAATTACCTTAAGTAGCCTTTTTTGCTATAGCAAAAAGTAAAAAAAATTTAGTTCTACTGATATGTATTGCTTGCAGCCAAAGAAGTGTGCGTTTCCTAATTTATTTATGTATGAGTGTGTGTTTGTGGTTGCCTTTTTTGTCAACGTGAGCCGCGCTGTTAAGTGTAGCGTTTTTTTCTCAGATTCTTATATCAATTTTTGTTTTTTTTTTTTGTTTGTTTTGACTTTTGCTTTTAATGCCAGGCAGTGGGATTTTTTTAGTATTCTTTTTGATCCCTTAAATGTCAATTCTTTACTCAACTACTGAAGATGAAAGCATTAAAAGAGGTTCAGAAAATAACTTCTGAAAATATTTTATTATGTCACCAGAATCATTCTTGATGGAAACAACGAATCGAGTGTGCTGAATGAGTTTTAAATCAAAAATTATAGAATAATAAATTAGGCATCTTGTACGGAAAACCGACACTATTAAATCTTTGATGATTCACGAAATATGTATTTGAGCAGGGGTTCTTAAACTTATGTAGTCCGCGGACCTCTTACCGAGCTACGTTTTTTTGCGGACCTTAAAACACTAGACATTTGACTTCGTTCTTAAGGTTAGGTAGGAGTGGCAGTTAGTTACAAAACCGACTCAATTAGACCAAATGTAATCCATTGTGATACCACAGGATTTATGACTATACCCTCTTGTTGAACCTACATAAACTAAAATGTCTAACGTCATCCAGGTCATCAAATAAAAACGAACCCAGTGTTTTGTGGCGTTTTCTTGCAAGTGCGGAGCAGAAGCCGAGAAAATGTTTAGTGTTTTCCTATTCTTCCACATATCCACATCTTCTACAGAAGTCAAAGGACCTAACACCTAATCTCTCCGCATGTCTGCCGATGAGGCAGTGGCCAGATATGACTACAACAACTGACGAGACTCTATGTATAGTGCGGGAAATCAGCTCTGACGAAGGTTTGGCGTCCCATTTCGGCCAGATCTGCCTAGTTATATTGCAAGTTAACCCTTGAGTCCATCTTTTGTTGGCACTTTTTACCATTTCTTCTTTAAGCAGTAACTTGCAGGTGGCAAGTGGCAACCAAACACCTTCCTTGTCCTGAGGAATTTGGGCAGGAGTCCCCTGCCTAGCAAGTTTATCAGCTTTGCAATTACCGTCAATTCTCCAATGCCCTAGCATCCAGATGAGGTGAATATTAAAATGCTGGGCCATCTCATTTAGAGACGAGTGGCATTGTTGGGCTACTAGTGAGTTTAGAAAGACTGATTTTAGAGATTTGATAGCAGCCTGACTATCTGAATACATGTTTATATCCTTTCTGGATACAACATTCATCCTTAGCCAGGATGCTACCTCTTCAATCGCCTTAACGTCCCGTTCTTTAGGTTAATTTGTGGTTCAATAATGACAAAGACACTCAGATTTGACAACCGTACGGTTTTTAATCGGACAGTCTGGTTTTTGAAAGCTTTGTCCAGTTGTCAAACTCAATCAGACATAAAATGTCCGGTTATCTAACGAGGTTAAGGAACGAAGTATTTTTATTTTGCTTTAATTTTTCTGGTTTTTAAAGGTTTTTTCAACACTATGTCCAGTTTTTGACGGTCCAAAAATTGACAAGTCTGCAGCCACTACTTTCTAATAAATATTTTGATACTTATAACAAATATCTCTTGGTCAAAATTTACAAAAATTGAAGTTGTTGTCAAAGAGCGGGAAGATATATGTAGGTGCTGGGCATCCCAGGTTTTAACAAAAGTAAATTCACGCTTTTTTCTTTAAAAATATGTGCAATCGTTCAAAAAGCCATGACCATGTAGAGTTTTTAATAAATGAGCTATTTGAATAAAGCAAAAAGTTTGATTATGTAAAATTATTTGATGTCCAAATTGTTTCGCGGACCTCTGGAATGGCTTCGCGGACCACAGTTTAAGAATCTCTGTATTAGAGCATTGGCAACAGTGGCGCTCTACCACGCGCAGCATGTAAATATGTTTGAAAGAATTTGACTTAAAAGCATAATTCGTGACCGATTATTTTACTCGCATGTTCATCATCGGCTGTATTTTCGATACGTAGCCGATCGTTTCATAGAAAGTGTCACAGTTTTCTTGTCGAAAATCGATTTTTTTTCAATAGCTTGTATAAGTTTTACCTAGTATTTTTGAGGAATTTGGTTATGTTACATCAAATAACTTTCTCAATACTGCGTTTTAAGTTTTTACTAGTATGGGCGGTTGGCGTGTCCCAGAACCGATTGCGCTCATTACCAATCCTAAAAAGCTTGCTTGAAGGCATGGTCTGTGTACTAAATTTCATTAAATTAGCTTGCTTGTTCCAAACGAAATGCCAAAGTGAATATGCCCTTTGTGTGGGGTATAATTAAACTTTGCGTAAATCACACCGTGATTTCAACCACTGTGCAACGTCGGAAATATAATATTGAAAATATATGAATTTTGATTTTTTCAACGTATTTACAATAACAATAACATATAATTAAACCAACAAATGTATAAGCCCACACACCATCACATACACACATGTACACAATAGCGGATAAACTGGATTTATTTCCGCTAATGCTTGTGATTTGCTCTTTAATTTTTCTTTATGCTCTGCGCCTGTATATTGTTGCTGTTGGTTATATGGCGGTAATTTGGGTTTATGTGCGCACACACACAATAAAACCGAAGGAGACTTGGCGTATTTGTAAAAGTTTTCGCTTGTTTTTGTTGTTGCAACATTATTATATACATTGAAAGTGAAACCAATTTGGTGACGTTGGCGTTTTCAGTCATGAATTGCAAGAGACTCTGTCGGGAGCCGAGAATTATAATACCAAATTCTGTAGCTGGAATACGCAATTATATGGGTGGATCAGGCATTCGACGGTACGGCCTTATTTAGTTGGTGATTGTTGCTTTGCTGTTGCTGCTGTTTTGGTAGACTGTGGTTGGTTTGTAGCCAATTTAAAATTTAAAATGTCACTTAACAGTTGCTGCCAGAAGGGACTACTTTTAACAATGTTGTTGCTATTATTGCTGTTGTTGTTGTCGTCAACGTTTTTGTCTGTTATTATTTAATGTTGTTTTTGTTGTTCCAGCAAATGTTCGTTACACAATAAAAGTGTTTTTTTTTTTTTTGTTTTGTGTTGTTTTGTTTTCCTCTGACAAAATTATCCTTGCTCATCTAAAATGAGAATGGCAGCATATCAGAATTATTTAGGGATTCCATTAAAAAAGTTCAACGAGGTAAATTTTTTATTTCGCCATAATATGAATGAGAAAAGTTTTTGGGCAGCACATTTTTTGTGTACTTTTTTATATACAAATATAACAGCACTTATAAATTTAAAATTTCACACATTGGCTCTTTAGTGGAATTTATGCAGACACTGAATTGAGTTTTTTTCTGATTCACTTGGAATATAAAAATCGCTGAGGAATGGTTGAAAATGGATTTAGGAAGTCACAAGGGTGATCATTGATCTTCCTTAGAGCGTGTTTTGGACCCATTTTTCGTAAAAAATTAGAGTCAATCCTGATAATTATTGGGAATGAAAAGATTGATTATAAATTTTGATTATCCTCAACCGGAGCTCATTTTAGTGGCGTCTTGTTCCGATTTCAAAAAAGGTACTTTTCCATAATTTGACATACCTTTTAAAATTTAAAATCTAAATACTTTGGATCACAGGAATGAGCTGAAATGCATTACAGTTATATGAATGAAAGTATGTCAAATTTTGGTAAAAACCATCTGAATTTAATCTGCAATGAAAATTACAAAAAAAGAAATCCAAAAAATTACTTTTATGTAATGCGCAATTACTAAATTTTCTTATGCGTAAAAGCGCATTAACTACAAAAAACTAGACGTAGAACTCAAATAAAATATTACACAAAGCAAAGACGTCATGCTAGCGAAATTTCCTTTTCACATGGGACCTACGATATGCTCTTTTACTGCTATGCTTGTCAAGCAGGGCTTACTAAGCATTTTTGCAGTGCAATTGCTGCAAATCGTTTTTGTTCAGACATAAACTCCCATTTACTTCAAGCATACATATTGATGACAAATGTGCGCCTTCCTCTTATTTTGCAGACACTCAATTTAATTGAAGCAACTTGTGCTGCATTTAGCGCATAATTTATACAAACACTCGCTTGCAGTATTTTTGTTGGCGTTGCAAAACTACTGCAAACAGACACTTGCAAAGGCAACGTTGCGCAATATTTTACATTATTAGTTTCGAAATGTAGCGTAAGTTCATACCATAAAATGCTGTTGATACACTTCGAAAAAAATACAGTACTATTCAAACAATTTTTAAATTTATAAGTGATTTGCCTACCCGTTTATCAATCCATGATTAGTCATGGCTTGAACTAAACACTCTTCATTTTCCTCGGATACTGACAAGATTCATCCTTTGTTTTTCATTGAGATATCTGCGGTCACTGGACTTATGAGGTTGAGGTTCGGACAAACTCTCTTAGCTGAAAAGATGCCTTTCATTGTGTTCGAGCCGATGCAGTTGACGAACATACTTTTGAACTGCATCCTTGCATTATAAAGCTAATTTTTTGAAGAGTAGTTTAGAAATAAACCCTCTCAATTTTTAACAACAATAATATGCTGTTTCTTGAATAAATAACTAAATCACTTATTTTCATAATTGAAGTTAATCATACGTCATTAACCTAGGTGTGAGCATCAGTGTTGGCATGTCACAAATGCCGCACGACATATACGACGTTTACGACTGTAGGTCGAGCCTTTGTGACAAACATTGAGTTTACGACAAATAAACGGGATTTCTTGCATTTGAATTTTCAATGACATTTCACGATTACCTGTAAGGGGGGTTCAGATCATAAAATTGTTTGTCAAACATGTTCAAGTTCCATAGTATATTGTTTTGTTGGTCAAATTGTTTAACAAACAATTTCAGTGTTGTGAAATCGAGGTTGATCTGGAGTTTGCGACATTTGTGACATTTATGACACTTACGACAGTTTACGACGTGTGACCGTCGTAAACCTAAAAATCCATGTGACATGCCAACACTGGTGAGCATTTACCTACAAATGCAAACTAATGCTTATATGTATGTAAAGTCTGATATGAATTACGTACACTTTATAATTTTTTTTTCAATGTACGAGTGTCTAGCTCTTGCTGCTTTAGTTGTAAAACCATTTGTATCTGAAGTCCTGCTGGTGTTGCCTTAAAAATGCGCTTCTCTTGTTGGTCAAAATAATTTTGCCAAAAATTTCACCGGTATGCAAATATATTAAAATTTATTGCAAAAAGCGCGCTGTTGCTGCCATAAGAGAGATGGGTTACTGACACGAATGTTTGGAAACAGAAAATCGATCGCTTAAGTTCCAAGTGTTGATGCACGCGTAAGACTCTCGTCAGCGCCATTTGTAAAGAGATTTGAATGAGATTTTAAAAATGAATTAAAAGACAAATAACAGTACTTGAATTATTGTAAAATTTAAAGTGAAATTTTGCAACGATATCTTGTGTTGTTGCTTTCAAAGTCATTTAAATTAAAGTCCAACCAAAGAAACTCAACAGTACTTGCAAGCTAGACTTTTATATTGTGGGGAAATTGTGTAACAAAATGGCATTCAAATGTTTCATTTCAAAATTATGTAGGCTTCGAAGTTGCTGCAGATATATCTGCCAATTATTTCTATTCAAAATATAAATGAAATTATTTTATCCAACTATTCATTCTTTTGTCTTTATGAACTTTTTCACCGTCCGACAACATAAAGAGAAAAAGGAAACATTGTCACAAAATTGTTTTCAAATTTCAATATTTCGTCACTTGAAACAAAATTAAATCGGCATAATGCCACACAGTTTAAATTTCTGCGTTTTTTTTAACGTTGTTAGATTCTAAGAAAAGCTACGCATTTGTATTTCTTTTAGTCTCTTGTTTTTTAATATAGTAGTGCTTTATTTTAATAAATACTTTTGCATTAAGGTAACGCAAGAAGGAAAGTTCGTCTTTTTTATATATGTATAGTACATATATTGAAATACTTTAATACATTTCTTAGGAAATAATTTTATTTCAAAATTTTCAACCGATGAGATTAGACTTATTCAATTTCATGGCGAAATGAGTAAATTCTCTACTGATTCCGTTCTAAGAATAAAAATTTAGAACCGACAATCTTCATTTTATTCCACTACACAGTTTTCATTCAATTTTCTGGATAATTTTTTTTTTTTTGACTTGTCGGAAACGAATTTTGTTTTGTGTTTTTCATAAGTTGAATGCTAAAAATAAAAATTAGTTTCCAACTAATATTTGAGGGCAATAAATTGTATACAAAGTTCAATTTATGATAACAATTTTGATACACAAATTAATGGAGCCAAATAGTGAAAGTAAACACATTATTTACCATTAACCAAAAAATGATGTGAATTATTTAGTTGTGGCAGATAAATGCATACTTTTTAAATAACCTCAAACTGAAGTGAAGTCATTTTAAAGTGATTATTTTTTTATGCTTTTAAAAAATTGTTTGATATAATATCATGTGGACTGCTTAGAGCATTAAGTTATGGTTTTTTACTTCATTTTGCCCTGCAAAATTTTGCAAGTTCTAAAAAAATGTATGTCTTTTGTCTATATCTCACAACAAATCCTCCGATTATTATGCAAATTTTGGCCAAATGATTGGTCAAAATTTCCAACAGCACATACCGAGGAATTGGAATTCGGAATTGACAGCACTAAAATTAATTTGTTCCCCAGTGATGTTGCAAGGAATGGCCGTCGTCCTAAAGGGAAGGATTTCGACCAGCGCTGCACAAAAACAACCGTAAATCATGTTGGTGGAAACATAATGGTTTGGACATGCTTTTCCTACTACGGGGTAGGTCGTATTTTCCGTATTCATGGCATTATGACCCAATTTGAATATGTTGATATTTTGTCAACTATTATGCTACCTTACGCAAGTGATAAAATGCCCCTAATTTTGCAGTTTCAACAGGATAATGACCCCAAACACTCTTCGAAGTTGGTCAAAACTTGGTTTAGGGGCCACAATATTGGATGCATGTCATGACCCTGTCAATTTTCTGATCTCAACCCAATTGAGAATCTTTGGTCTGAGTTGAAGAAAAGAATTTTAAATCAAATATTCAAAAATAAGGACGATTTGTTGCAAAAAGTGCAACAGTCATGGTACGATATTCATTTGGAGGCTTGCCAAAATTTGGCAGGTTTTTGAACAATAATGGCGGTTATACAAAGTACTGCTTTGTAACAAACTGAGGCATTCTCAAAACTGTTAATATGTTGCAATAATTTATTTTTTTTTAGAAACATCAAAAGTGTACCTATTTTCATGACCCGATGAAATTTCAACGACGGATCCAATACTTTTATACAAGATATTTTCTTTGTTTTTTTTTAATTCAAATTGTTCCTTTTTTATAAAAACACCATAATCTTCATAATGATTACTAATTTTTTTTCAAAATAAAATGTTAATAATAAGATATTTCTAAAAAATTCACTGAAACTCTGGTGTACCTATTTTATTGTGCAGCTGTGTATGTGCTTGTGTCTTCCAGATAAAGGGTTTGCAACTAAGTATTAATTTTAAAAATCTTTATTTACCATAAAAAAGGAGGTGCTCTAGTTTTGTCCGTTAAGTTTGCTGGCGTAAAGAGTTCCTTTGATAATAACTTTTTATTTATGAGACACTGCATTTTTAAAATTTTTGTCTGTCAATAATAAAAGTATAAATATAAGGTTACGAAATTTCCTGTCCCTTTGGCAATAATTTCGATCTCTTATAGTTCTCTGAGTTCGATCACTGAACTGTGTAACAATCAACAAAAAAAAAAGTAAATTCTATTTAATTATAAAATGGTTTATTTAAATCACAAATGTTAGTTTTTACACGGTACAATTGTTTATTTTCTCTTTAAATTCAAATTGTATACACAAACGTTTTACTTTATTACTTAAAATCCACTGTATCACTTTAGTACTTAAATTCAAATGTTCAACTGTCTCACTTAAGATCCACTGTGTTCAACTGGTCAATATCAACTGTCACTTCTGCTCATATGACAGTCTTTTATACCAAAGTCACCACTTCATCGAAATATCCACCACCTTCTAGATACTACGCTGATCCATCATTATCCAGAATGCGATTTCCAGTACCTTCTAGACACTACGCTGATGCTCAAACTTTAGCATTTATAGTACAGAAAACATACTGCAAGCCACTAGATGGTGTTCTTCGGTCAGTGATGCTAGCTAGTACAGAAACCATTCGAAATGCCGCTAAATGGTGTTATTTTTCTACGGTCAGTGATGATATCGTTTAATTTTTATTTAGAGAACTTTCTGGCATAAAGCAAATTTCGCTACAATATTATGTATGTATATTAGGCTAATGACATACGAGGCGGTTTTACGTTCGGTTTTATGGTTTATTGCCGAGCAGTCGGCACTTATTTGTGTGTCTTTTCCAATTCAGTTATACACAAATAAGTGCCGACTCGGCGCGACCGCTCGGCAGTGCCGAGCGTAAAACCGCCTCGTATGTCATTAGTCTTAGAGCTGAGAATTGTATACATACATATGTACATTAGGGTGGTTATCTTGAAAATTTTGTAGATGTATTTAATTTTTTCTTGCCTATATTTAACTGGAGGTTTAAAAATAATTGCCCCGAAATTTGAGCTCCCTAGCTCAAAGCTGTAAGCGACGCTAGCAGAGTTTGTGTCCGAATTCGTTGAAATTTTACGAAAAAACCGGCTTACTAAATCGTAGAAAATACACAAATCATTTACGAGGTGCGTTCATATAGCGTAGTTCGTAAGTGTATACAAATATACAACACATAAACTTATCTGTTAACATAAATCCGCTTTTTATTTATAACTCAAAGTTCGTTAAATTCAGACTAAATTTCAGTGTAAAAATCCCAATTTTGTGTGGATTTCATGTGTTTATATCCTATGATAAGTCGCAATACGATACAAGAAATTGGGAAATAGGCATTCCACTTTTTACCTACATACATATGTTACCACTGAAAATATGTACATGTAAATATACATACATACACACATATGTATTGTATATGAATTTGTGCGCTTCAATTAGTGTTATTCATTCATTAGTCATATAGTCGTCACTTATTATGTTTCGTTGTCTATGTAAGGGCTTATCAAGAAGAATGATGTGCTCAGGTCAAGTTCAAGTACTCCTAAATATTTTTGGTAGAATCGTTCAATAAGGCAAGGCAAGGCAAGGCAAGACAAGACAAATTTCCACTATAAAGTAAAGCTTATGAGTAAAATATATAAAGATAAGAGATGAAATTAAAAGAAGTCAAATGATTAAATTAATTAATTTTATAACATTCAGTTCAACATGAGATCTCCAGCGGAATAGCGAAAGCGAGTCTTAAATAAGCGTTAAAAAATCAATAGTCATTTGAAAAATCTTGTGATAGTCACAACAAAATACTCAAATATGGTTTCACAGAGAATAATCAAAGCACTAGTACTTACACTAATGTTTATTTACATCAATCCCACCATTTCAAAGCCGACGCAAAATGATGAGCAAAGAGAACAAGAGGAACAAATTGCAACTACAGAAAACGAAATTCATTCAAATGATGATGAGCACACATACCGAATCAATTACGCGAAGAAAATGTTAACTTATATGAATATGAGTGTAGACCCATGTGACGATTTTTATGAGTTTGCATGCGGAAATTGGAAAAATGTCATTGAGAAAAAACAAACACAACATAAGCGCAGTAATTTACTTGATATTAACTACAAAATAGTAGAACATGTTTATGAAATTTTGCAAAATTCAAGCAATAATTTAGACAAAAAATATGAGTCTCAGTTTAAAGTAGCTCAAAAGTTCTACCAGTCATGTGTAAGCGCTGATTTGTATACGGTAAAGAAGTCATCGGAATATTTAAAGGTTATCCGAAAAATTGGCGGATTCCCTGCCGTGGACGAGACTTGGAATCCAGAAGAGTTTAGTTGGTTTAACATGAGTGCTCACTTAACAAATTATGGAGCGTCTGGCTTGATTAATGAATTTATTATACCTCGGTATCCCTTCCCTCCATATTTTAAGCTCCCGGATCTTGGTTTTGGTTATATTGTGCATAGTGACAACATTTCATCGAACACATCAAATAGTTACCCAATGATCGAGGGACAAATGCGGAAATATTTGACGGCGTACGGTGTAGAAGAATCAAAAATTACTGAAGTTATTTCAGAAATTTTTGATTTTTGGAAAGCTGTACTCAACATAAAAGATCAGTTTGAGGAAGATCCTATAATGTGTCAACTGAAGGGCAGTGACTCAATTTTTACGGAATGGGACAATTTCTTTGATATTGCATGGTGGGGAAAAGACTTCGATTTAACTGAAGATGATTGCCCGTGTGATTTCTTTTACACTGAATTAGATAAAATTTGTCATCGCCACATTGGAGCTGTTGCTAATTATTTGTCAATGAAATTTTTGTTTGCAATGGATGCAAAACTTAAGTCACCGGATCATCAGAGGGATTATTGTGTCAGAAGTATAAAAAGTACAATGCCTTATCTGATCGATAAACTCTATTTAAAGGTAAGCAAAAACCTTTAAAACTCAAGATACTTTTAGAATTATTCGTAAATTCTTTTTTAAGGCACATTTTAGTAATGAAATCTATGAAGAAGTGTCAGCTATCTTCCATGAACTTCGGAAAAGTTTACTTGTTGCCTTAACAGAATCTGACTGGTTAGATGCAAGCACACGAACCGAAGCTCTGCTTAAAGAGTCCACTATAGCAACTAGAATTGGGAACTTTCAAGATAATGAAATGACTGAAAGACTTATACGAGAAGTGGATAATCTTACGTTCGTTGAAGATAATTATTTTCAGAATAACATTAACTTACACGAGTTCGAAACATATATGAAACGTTACAATGGCCTCCATTCGGATATATTTGACAACACCACAAAACCGTTAGAGCTTCTTATTGCTGCTCAAGTAAATGCATTTTATTATAATATTGATAATTCGATTAACGTTATGGCAGGACTTTTCTATCCACCTGCCTACCACAAAGCATGGCCCAACTCTTTGAAGTACGGCACCTTGGGTTACCTAATTGGCCGCGAATATACTCATGGATTTGATTCGATGGGTGCTAACTATGACGGTAATTTAGAAGAGCGATATTGGTGGTCAAAAAAATCAGAAACAGTATTTCAGGAGCGACTTGATTGTTACGTTAATCATTACAACAGCTATTTAATACCAGAAATTAATCGGTATGTGAACGGATATCTGACAATAGATGAAAACATTGCAGATAGTGGTGGCATACGTGAAGCCCTTAATGCATATCGCAATTTTATAAAAGAACAGAGTAAAGAAGACGGTTTCGTACCCAAGAGCGAACAAATGCCCGGTATGGACTTATCGCCTGAGCAATTGTTTTTCCTTGGTTTTGCTCAGATATGGTGCGCCTCATATGAAGAAGAACATTTCTGGGAAGAACTGGCTAATGAGCAGACAATAGAAAAATATCGTGTATTAGGAACAGTTTCAAATTATAATGAGTTCGCGGTTGCTTACAATTGCTCAGAAGGAACAAAAATGAATCCCAAAGACAAATGTCGAGTATGGTAAACGTTGAGAATAAAATATATTCTTAAACTAGTTTATGACTTTCAAATCGCGCAATTACGTCCGCTTGTTGTATTGCTAATAAAAACATGTTTTTATAATATTATTTTTAGCGAATATATAATATAATTTTGGAGGAAATAATTCAAAACAAAAAAATTTTTTTTTTTTTTTGGGAATAGTTCATACTTATTGCGGGAGTTCAAAGTCACCACCAAAAAGTCGAAGAAAATAGCTCATCAGCAAATTTGTCGATTTCACTTTAACCACTCAAAAGCTTAAAAAAAATAATGTAGGGGAGAGGGGGGCTAGTGTCGACTGAGGGCTAGTGTGGACAACTTCAATTTCTCGCGCCGTTTTGAATCGATGTTTTCCGTTGAACTTTTTTTAAGTGGGCCTTTGCACTCTCTGTATACAGATCACCGTTTCATGGTAACGAGACCAGACGTGTTTTGCGCAGCAAAAAGTAAATTTTATGTTTTTTCTCAATTTCAGTGATACTCAGAAATTACTTATTATGTTGCTAAAGTGTAAATATATTATACAACTTATATAAGTGTTTAATCAAATAATTGAAATTATTTTTAATAAAGTTTACCGTAGGTATAAAAAAAAATGTTTTTATGTAAGAAAACCCAAAGGGGCTAGTGTGGACAGTTGAAATTAGTGTTTACATGTCCCCACAAGCCCCAAAACACATGACACAACCATAACAATTGCTGGGAACATCTCGATCTGCAAGTAATTTCAAATGTGACATGAATTTCTCCAAGTTTAACATGGAATAGAAGTAAATTTTTAATTTTTATTGAACTGTATTATTTTCTTCAAAAAAAAAAATATATATTTGACCTCTTTTTTTAAGTTTCTGTTTCAATTATCAAGTTTCTATTGGTGTCCACATTAGCGCCTAGTAAAATCAATGGTTGCCCACACTAGCCCCGTGTAAGGGACAAATGTAAGCTTTTTTTAAAATAATTTAAATATTCGTTTACGAAAATAAAAAATTGTAACTGTTGGTGTAATTATGTAGGTAAGAGGTGTAAATAATCGCTAAAAATAACTTTATTACAAAAAATAAATATTTACATATACAATTTTATAATTATGTCAAAATTATCCACACTAGCCCCCCCCCCCCCTCCCTTACATACAAATAACATTTTTTCATAGATGCTAACGTTTCCATATAAAATGTCTCTGAAGTGTGTAGTATTGCAAGTATATATTGCTCGTTTGCTGCAATACCGTCATAGCTCAAAAAACCTAAAGTGGGAGAAAACCGCATTTTAAAATTTCAACAAGTGATTTTTTATATGAAATTTTTTTTATTATTTATATATATATATCGGTCATTCATTTAATAAACGCACACTTTGTTTTTTTGACGTTTTTGAACATTTTGGGAAACGAAATATCTCAAGAACTATAGAAGATAGGATGAAAAACCGCTTAACCATTTATGTTAAGAAATACTATTTCTTTATAAAAAAAAATTAAAATAAATTTGTTAAAACATAAATTTTTATCTTTAAAAAAATTTTTCTCAAAATATTTTCAATATAACACCTTTTGTGTTTTTTTTATTTTTTTATATGTTATTCCTCAATCAATCCTAACCCTTCGTACGGGTATATCTATGTATATCTGCATCATTCCGTTTAAGCTGACTTATTTCGTAATGTATATTATAAAAAGCTACCGAGATGCATTGATTTAGCTGTGCATCATTCTTTTTCTAATATTTTCCGCTGACACATTGAAACTTTCGGATTTTTGACACATTTTAATTTTTCCCGTCAATTTCGTGTCTTCTGAATTTTAGGTGGAGAGCGCAATTTCTTTTGCAATTATTTTGAGTACCCAAAGTGAATTATTTTATAAAAGTTGCATCATTCGAAAGGTAAATATATTAATTTGGTATATTATTGGTATCTACTATTATTAAACGAGCTAAAATTGTATGTATATATATTTTCAGACTTTATTTCCAAAACGGGTGCAGCGATTTTGATGAAACTTGGGGGTTAGGTACATATGTGAACAAAATTAGGATTGGGCTGGGTTTTAACTTATCAAAGGCTCTTGGAGGGGCGTGGCACAGCCCTAAACTTTTATTTTCATAACGTCATATCTTGAAAACTATTCAAGATATTGTGATGAAATTTGGTACACAGATGCAGATCATAAATGTCTTAAATTTTGCCAAAAGTGGGCGGAATCGGAAAAGTGGGCGTGGCACTTTTCAATAATTGAAAATTTTGATTCAATATTACTCAAAAACGGCACTGAGGATTTTCATAAAAATTTTATAAATAATACCACTAAGAGCAGTCATCATAACATGCTATGTCACTATACTGGCAAAATTCGTTTAAGGGCGTGGCACAGCCCACAATATTTATAAACATTATAATAAGAGAATTAACAACACAATCGTTCTGAAATTTCATATGGTGGATATACTTGCTATAAGGTACTTCAAGACGAAAAATGGGTGTAATAGTACCAGTGGGCGTGGCACCTCCCATACAAGCAAAACAGGTTAAATATTATATTTATTGTACTATGAGAGTAATCTTCTTAAAATTTGGTGAGGAGTTGTCGGTTACTATAAGCTTTGAAATTAAATGCATTTCGACGGGATTGCTTCAGTGGGCGTGGCACCTCCCATACAAACAAAAACCGTTAAATGTTATATTAAGTGCACTATGGGAGTAATCTCATTAAAATTTGGTACAGAGATGTCGGTTACCAAAAATTTTTAAGTTAAATGGATTTCGACGAGATTTCGTTAGTGGGCGTGGCACGTCCCATATATACGAAAATCGTTGAATGTTGTATTTAGTGCACTATGGGAGGTATTTTCTTTAAATTTGGTGTAGAGGTGTCGATTACTATAAGCTTTGAAATTATATGGATTTCAACGGGATTGCGTAAGTGGGCGTGGCACCTCCCATACGTACGAAAAACGTTAAATGTTATTTAGTGTACTATGGGAGTAATTTTTTTAAATTTTTTGTTCCAATCGATAGAGAAAGCACGAAAAATAAAAAAAATTTTTTGTTCCAATAGACTTTTAATTACAGTGGTGTAGTGTTAATATTGTAGTGGTCATTTTTAATATTTGACCACTTAGTGCGCCCTGAGCGATTTGCGGAATTTGTTGCTGTAAGGAAATTTTCCTTGTCCTTTGGAGTATCCCGGAAGTAGTCACTCCATAAGTGACTACTTATCGAGGCGGTTCACTCCGAGTCACTTTGGGTCACTTGGAGTCACCGAGGTGAGTGAAAATCGCAATTTTGTGGTTTGCGTGCGATTTTGGTAGAATTGGTCTATAACACCTATAGGCCACGTTGGTGCAAACTCTTATCGCACCTAATTATGTTTTGCGATGCGTGCGATTTTTTGGATATTATTGCTGTAAGGATATTTTCCTTGTCCTTTGGAGTATCCAGGAAGTAGACACTCCATAAGTGACTACTTATCGAGGCGGTTCACTCCGAGTCACTTTGGGTCACTTGGAGTCACCGAGGTGCGTGGAAATCGCAATTTTGTGGTTTGCGTGCGATTTTGGTAGAATTGGTCTATAACACCTATAGGCCACGTTGGTGCAAACTCTTATCGCACCTAATTATGTTTTGCGATGCGTGCGATTTTTTGAATATTATTGCTGTAAGGATATTTTCCTTGTCCTTTGGAGTATCCCGGAAGTAGTCACTCCATAAGTGACTACTTATCAAGGCGTTTCACTCCGAGTCACTTTGGGTCACTTGGAGTCACCGAGATGAGAGAAAATCGCGATTTTGTAGTTTGCGTGCGATTCTTGTAGAATTGGTCTATCACACCTTTAGGCCACGTTGGTGCAAACTCTTATCGCACCTAATTATGTTTTGCGATGCGTGCGATTTTTTGGATATTATTGCTGTAAGGATATTTTCCTTATCCTTTGGAGTATCCCGGAAGTAGTCACTCCATAAGTGACTACTTATCGAGGCGGTTCACTCCGAGTCACTTTGGGTCTCTTGGAGTCACCGAGGTGCGTGGAAATCGCAATTTTGTGGTTTGCGTGCGATTTTGGTAGAATTGGTCTATAACACCTTAAGGCCACGTTGGTGCAAACTCTTATCGCACCTAATTATGTTTTGCGATGCGTGCGATTTTTTGGATATTATTGCTGTAAGGATATTTTCCTTGTCCTTTGGAGTATCCCGGAAGTAGTCACTCCATAAGTGACTACTTATCGAGGCGGTTCACTCCGAGTCACTTTGGGTCACTTGGATTCACCGAGGTGCGTGGAAATCGCAATTTTGTGGTTTGCGTGCGATTTTGGTAGAATTGGTCTATAACACCTATAAGCCACGTTGGTGCAAACTCTTATCGCACCTAATTATGTTTTGCGATGCGTGCGATTTTTTGGATATTATTGCTGTAAGGATATTTTCCTTGTCCTTTGGAGTATCCCGGAATTAGTCACTCCATAAGTGACTACTTATCGAGTCGGTTCACTCCGAGTCACTTTGGGTCACTTGGAGTCACCGAGGTGAGTGAAAGTCACGATTTTGTGGTTTGCGTGCGATTTTTGTAGAATTGGTCTATAACACCTATGGTCCACGTTGGTACAAACTCTTAGCGCATCTAATTATGTTTTGTGGTGCGTGGAATTTTTTTTTTTTTGGATTTTTACGAATTTCGTGAACCAAAGTGACCCAACGTTACTCGGGGTGAACCGCCTCGATGAGTTGTCACTTATGGAGTGATTACCTCCGGGATAAGCCGAAGAACAAGGAAAATATCCTTACAGCAATAAAATTTAAAAAATAGCACCAACCGCAAAACGTAATAAGGTGCGATAAGTTTTTGTACAAAAGTGGCTTATAGGTTTTACCCCTCGTACTAACTGTACAATCGGTTGCGCTCTTTTATATAAATGCTGCGATATCTCAGTCGATTTAGTGTCCAATTTAAATGAAATCGAGCCATTTTGCATTATCCTTTTCATTTCTATTCACTCTTGGTCCCAATCCACTCTTTTTATAAACACTTTTGCATCAGACAACAATTTGACGAAACTAAAAACGAAGCAAAATTGTTGAAAAAAATGGAACAGAAAAAAGTAAAGAGAAGTTGAAGCGTGAAAATGAAAAGTCAACTTTTTTCAACAAATTCCATATTTTTTCGATTTTTTCAACCTCAAAACGAAAAACCGAACAGTGGTCGGTCTCCAGGTACTATGTATTTATATTGCAACAAAAACACTTAAAGCGCTATATCTTGGCTCCTATGAAAGCAAACGTTTTGAAATTTGGTGTTAGGATGTTTATAGGCACTTCACGAAATATGGACAGCATTTGGCAACGGGGCGTGGCACTTTCCATACAACAAAAACACTTAAAATACTATATGTATCTTCGTACCTATGATAGCGAGAGTCTTAAAATTTTGTGATAGAATTCAAATGGTCTATGCCAAACACCTCGCAAAATATGGACGAGATTAGACAACGGAGCGTAGCACCTTCCATGCAAGAAAAACACTTAAAATGCTATATCTTTGCTCCTATGCTATCGATTGTTTTGACATTTGGTGTGAAGGTTTATATAAGTACCTCACAAAATATGGAAATATTTCTTGAATAAATAACTAAATCACTTATTTTCATAATTGAACTTAATCATACGTCATGTTAACTTATGTGTGAGCATTTACCTACAAATGCAAACTAATGCTTATATGTATGTAAAGTCTGATATGAATTACGTACACTTTATAATTTTTTTTTCAATGCACGAGTGTCTAGCTCTTGCTGCTTTAGTTGTAAAACCATTTGTATCTGAAGTCCTGCTGGTGTTGCCTTAAAAATGCGCTTCTCTTGTTGGTCAAAATAATTTTGCCAAAAATTTCACCGGTATGCAAATATATTAAAATTTATTGCAAAAAGCGCGCTGTTGCTGCCATAAGAGAAATGGGTTACTGACACGAATGTTTGGAAACAGAAAATCGATCGCTTAAGTTCCAAGTGTTGATGCACGCGTAAGACTCTCGTCAGCGACATTTGTAAAGAGATTTGAATGAGATTTTAAAAATGAATTAAAAGACAAATAACAGTACTTGAATTATTGTAAAATTTAAAGTGAAATTTTGCAACGATATCTTGTGTTGTTGCTTTCAAAGTCATTTAAATTAAAGTCCAACCAAAGAAACTCAACAGTACTTGCAAGCTAGACTTTTATATTTGGGGGAAATTGTGTAACAAAATGGCATTCAAATGTTTCATTTCAAAATTATGTAGGCTTCGAAGTGGCTGCAGATATATCTGCCAATTATTTCTATTCAAAATATAAATGAAATTATTTTATCCAACTATTCATTCTTTTGTCTTTATGAACTTTTTCACCGTCCGACAACATAAAGAGAAAAAGGAAACATTGTCACAAAATTGTTTTCAAATTTCAATATTTCGTCACTTGAAACAAAATTAAATCGGCATAATGCCACACAGTTTAAATTTCTGCGTTTTTTTTAACGTTGTTAGATTCTAAGAAAAGCTACGCATTTGTATTTCTTTTAGTCTCTTGTTTTTTAATATAGTAGTGCTTTATTTTAATAAATACTTTTGCATTAAGGTAACGCAAGAAGGAAAGTTCGTCTTTTTTATATATGTATAGTACATATATTGAAATACTTTAATACATTTCTTAGGAAATAATTTTATTTCAAAATTTTCAACCGATGAGATTAGACTTATTCAATTTCATGGCGAAATGAGTAAATTCTCTACTGATTCCGTTCTAAGAATAAAAATTTAGAACCGACAATCTTCATTTTATTCCACTACACAGTTTTCATTCAATTTTCTGGATAATTTTTTTTTTTTTGACTTGTCGGAAACGAATTTTGTTTTGTGTTTTTCATAAGTTGAATGCTAAAAATAAAAATTAGTTTCCAACTAATATTTGAGGGCAATAAATTGTATACAAAGTTCAATTTATGATAACAATTTTGATACACAAATTAATGGAGCCAAATAGTGAAAGTAAACACATTATTTACCATTAACCAAAAAATGATGTGAATTATTTAGTTGTGGCAGATAAATGCATACTTTTTAAATAACCTCAAACTGAAGTGAAGTCATTTTAAAGTGATTAATTTTTTATGCTTTTAAAAAATTGTTTGATATAATATCATGTGGACTGCTTAGAGCATTAAGTTATGGTTTTTTACTTCATTTTGCCCTGCAAAATTTTGCAAGTTCTAAAAATATTTATGTCTTTTGTCTATATCTCACAACAAATCCTCCGATTATTCAAATTTTGGCCAAATGATTGGTCAAAATTTCCAATAGCACATACCGAAGAATTGGAATTCGGAATTGACTTTTTCAAAATTCTGAATTTTGAATTTTTTAAAAAAGTGAATTCAGTGGCAAAAAAATAATTATTCTTATGTACAATGCGTTCCACGATTTAAAATTTTGATTTCAAAAAATTTGATTACATTCTAAGGAATTGAATATCGAAATCGATAATTTTAATTCTTTGTCGTTTCCATATCAGGCATCAAAGTTTGAAATTGAAAAATTGCAGTTGTTTTCTACGGAATTCTTATAAGAAATTAAAAACCCCTGGAATCGAAACTATTGATTGCTAAAAAACAACAAATAAGAAAATTTAAACTAAATTCTTTAGTGGTTTATATTTAAATTTCTTAGAGCTTTAGGCCCAAAAATGCTCGAAATGAGTCACCAGTTTAAAGAATAATCAAAAAATGTGGGGAGAATGACTTAAGGGGGCAGGTCCAGTCATGGCCGTGAAAATAAGAGAATTTTCAATATTTTTTTTGGTATTAATTTAATTTATTTAATAAAAGTGAAACATTAAAAATAAAAAAAGTTATAGCTGGTTGTGTTGGACCTTGTCCCATATATAGTGTCTTGCTGTGACCATCACAAATCCTTGGAAAATCATCTAAAATCAATCGGATAAGAAAAATTAGTTAGATAAATAAATAATCTATTGCCTGATCAAAGGTTTTTTTTTTAAATCAACAAAATGGCGGCTTTAGGAACATTTACCTCCAGATTTTCGGTAAAATACCAACAGTTAATTGTTCATAAAAAATCGGTTTTTAAAAAACAAAAAATCCTTCGATCAGGCACTAAATTTTTATGTTTTTCAAAAACTGTGTAAATTTCATTGAAATCTATCGAGCAGTGGTCACCGATTCCGAAAACATAGTTTTGAGAAAAATGCATTTAAACTTTAAAAGGGAAAGGTCGAAAATAGCCCTTTCCGAGCTCAATCTGTCAACTGGTGCAAAAAAATTTTTTTTTGAACCACCCTGAGATTTTTTTGCTCCAACCGATAAGAAACGGTCGGCAATGGCTTTTGGACATATCTTAGGGTAGCTTCGGACCTTGAAAAGCACCAAAAGGGTCAAAAACGGTACTTTCCAAGGTCTGGGGCCGACCAAAGTGATGTCCAAAATTAGTTTTCGAACTTTCCCAATCGATTGGAGCAAAAAAATATTTTCCGAAAATGGGTCAAAAACGGTCCTTTTTATGGTCCGGAGATACTTCAAATTATGTTCAAAATCCATTTTCTTTCCATTGATTGGTACCTAACATTTTTTTCGAAAATGGGCCGAAATCGGTCATTTTTGGGCCCCGGAACCACCTCTGATTATGGTCAAAATACATTTTCAACCTCTTTCCTTCGATTGGTGCATAAAAATTTTTGCAAAATTCGACCAAAATCGGGCATTTTTGGGGCTCAGTACCACCATTGAATAATAATTGACAATGGTTATGACTCAACGTAATTATCCATTGAGAAATAATAGTTATGGACAATGGAAAAACAATTTCTTATGCATAATAGTTATGAATCAACGTAAAAAATATTGATTGAAAAATAATAATTATCGACAATTAATACAATATCTCTTATTAATAATAATTAAAAATCAATTTTTTTGAGAAAATCTTATAATAGTTATGTCCCTGATTTAAAGTTTTACGCTCTGTACTCTTACCACCGAGAGCCCTTTGGTTATTGCCAAATAACTCCAAAAGAAATTGTCGGATTGATTTCAAATTTTCAGGGTATATTTTTAAGATAGCATAATTTAAGAAAATGCAAACAAACATTTAGATTTCTCAAAAATCATGACTAGACCTGCCACCTTAAACATGCATTTTTTCAGCGGTCGTTCGTTAGAAAACGAGCGGCATTTGATATCGAAACGTGTTTTACGCAGGAAGTAACCCTTAATTCACTATTTTTTATGAACATTTTAACAAATTTCTCCCAAAAATCACGTGTTTGTGTTGATCCGAAGTTGTGTGAGAGATATCAATTAGGAGTTAGGGCCAAAAGGGCTTTCAGGTTGGCAGATCACAGACTTTAGTGCGTCAATACAAAATAAAGCTATCTAACATGCACATTTGAGCCGCTGAAAAACAAAATTGTATGTATGTATAAATAAAAAAAAATTCTTTGTGTCATAACTCAATGTATAATTTTTCAGCTTTGATTGCTACTAAAAATTCAAATAATCTTAATAAAATAATTTGAATAAGCAGTGAATGTTGATTTCTTAGACAAAATGGCTTATACCACTTTGGTTCTGAGCAGCTCATATAGATTTAAGTACGTACTAAGTCCATATATCCGTATCAAGACTTAGCTGTTTACCAAGTCACAGTAAATTTGCTCAGAAATCACATTGACTGAACAAAACTAACACATTGACAATTTCATGTGTCGCTCTATCAATTATTCAGTACAATTTTCTATTAAGGTTTTATTTCTTGTTGACAGCAAATCATTAAATAACGAAGGCACTACTCAGAATTACACTGAATAAATTCACTGTGCTCACTAAATCAATTTCAGTTAACAACAGAATGTACAAGTAACGTAAAAATTCAATCTCATTATTTGTACGCATTCGTGGCTGGTTCTTGTGCAATGATTATATTCATGAAAATCCTAATGAACAAGTGAAACCCAACTAAGGGAAATGTTGATCCTTTCAATAAATGATTAACACTGATTTTGATTGACATGAAATTGCACTTGAAGAAACATGCCACATTAATTCAGGGTTCATTATGAACACTCAATACTGTGAGTTAAGTAGAAATAAGTAAAAAGACCAATACCGTAACATGTACAACACATATTCTTACAAACAATCGACTCACGCTAATGCGGACAAAGTGTGGAGATAAATTTTCTCAACTGTTGCATTTGTATACGAGCAAAAAATAACAAAGTTGCAAAGGTTTTTTGTGAATAATGAATAAAACGAAGACGATATAGAAATATTGGCATGGAAGTTAATGAAATAAATAATCCAAAGTCGTCAAACTAAATGACATGATATAGATTTGCGTTAAGTAATGTCCTTGTTGATTTAATTGCCATGAAACACTGTATTGATGTAGCTTACTAGGGGCAGTAATTTTAGGGCTTCACTTGAATTACTTTACTTCGAGTTTTGTAATATTTTATTTTTGGTGATGTTATTAGTTTGGCATTCTATGAAGTTAATGAGGGAAGAAAGCTTCGTCAAAATGCCATAAGTTTGATTCAATAACTTGAACTTCAAATTTATACAATGACTTGATCTAAATTGTTATAAAAACAAACTCCTCTCTATACTTAAGTTCATAATGACTAGAAATTACTGTCCACAAAATTCGTATAGTAACAATTCCGAATGTACTCGAATTATTGTTAAATCAACATTTGTAGATACTTTGTCAGCCTTAATGCAGGAAATCAATTAAAACGAATGAAGTAAAAGAGAAGGAAAAAGCAAAAAAAAATAAAACAAAATTGATAAAAGTGAAAAGACTATAAATTTAGTAAAGACAGCAACTAACCATGAGGCATTTTATGTGTAGCAATGACAACGCAATTACTTTTCAATAGTTTCAATTGATTTTCGTAAATTTTTTTTCCGTTCGCTTTCTCTTTTCGTTCAATACTTTGCAGCATCATTATCCCTGATTACGGTTGCTGACACTGTAATCATTTTATAGATGATGTTAGCGTAGCCTTCGTTGCCATTCGAATTGCCATTGTCGGTAGTTGTCTTTTGATTCAAGTCATCGTAGTCAATCCCAGATGTTTTCTATATTGTTGGCCGAACTCCAGTTTATTTTCTCGAATTTCATTCTCATTTACTAATCTGTGGTAGTCGTTGAAGAATGTTGGTAGGTTGTTCTTACAAAGTGTATATCCTTTTTCATTTAAGATACCAGCAACCATCACTGCACTGCTTCGGCATGATTCGATGATGATTGGGGGTATTTTTTCCGAAGCGCAATGAAGCGTTAGAATGATTTTCGCTGTCACATTTTCTAATTGATTTCGCAGAAAAGTTTTTATCTGTGTCCAATAAACTAATTTATTTGCATTAAGATTATAGGAGTGGCTTCTGTTTTGTTTAAAATTTTTATTTTTTCAGACGTCATTTGCAACATAAACAACATTTGATGTAATTGAAATTATTAAAGCATTTTCGGGAATTTGCTGCTTTTAAGTTTAATTACTTATACAAAACTGTAAGTGATTCTTAAGAAAACTATGTCTTTGAATTCATAGAATATTCTACGTTTTTAGAAGAATAAATTCTTTTTGCTGAAGAAAATTGTGCTCTTAAAATCATCGATTTCGATGGAAGAGTTGAAGTTTCAAATATTTGTTTAAAATTCTTTGAAAAATTTTATCAGTTTAGTTAAAACTAGTCGTCATGTATATTTTACGTTACGAAGTTGGCATTCATGACAGATTGTAACATGTCGTTAAAAGGTTGATAATTAATTTCATTAAACTGACGGAATTTGTCATTGAATTTGTGGAAACGTAGCGTTAGTATTAATTTGAATAAAAAAAAATTCAGTGAAGCTTTGAGCTAATGAAAAAGTCAGTGGCAATGTATCTGAAGATCTCAATTCTTGGACCAATATCGAGGAATAAGAATGATTCTTCGTACATTGACGCCAAAAAATTGCGCCATTTGAAAGTCTCAAATTTTTTGACTGATACTTAGTTTATAACCTTTTCACAGTCACAGTCACTATCACAGTCCCCTTATTATTTTCTTGCTAGCAGGCTGCCCTTACCGGTAGGTGGAACGAGTCTAAAGTGGTTATAGTCCTTGCCATTTATCTGTGTACTTAGTCTCATTCCTCTGCGTCAAATAGTTGATGGGATACTAATAACATTATTTTTCTCTAATATAAATGGGCGTGGTTTCACCTTCTTTTCCCTTGAAACTTAATTTTGTCCTTGACTTTAATACCACGTTTTATTCATCTGCGTGAAATAGTTGATGAAATATGATGAAATTTATTTTCTCTTATATAGAGGGCTCGGCATCGCCTATTTTATCCAAACCAAACTAAACTCAGATCATGCTACAAACTATAAGTAACATCTGATCAAAATCTTTTTTATTCACGTCGAATAGTTGCTGAGTTTGCCTATAACTTTAATATGGATATCTGCAAAGTCTCATTCATCTGCGTCAAATAGTTAGCTTATGAGATATAATCAAATATATTTTTCTCCTGTGTGCGAGGCGTGGCATCACCCATTTTATCCACACCATACTATGAATCTTTTACAAATCCTCAGAACGTATATAAAAAATCTCTTTTATCCATGTCAAATGGTTGCTGCGATATATAATTTAATTTTTTCTCATATGTGAGGTATGGCAACTTTTTCAGTGGAACTTACTTTTGCCGTCGTTTCTATATATTCCAAGTCTCATTCATCTGTGCCAAATAATTGATGAGATGTGATCAATTTTTTTTTAGGTGGACGGGGGGGGGGGGGCATGGCATAGCATATTTTATCTAAACAAAACTATGCTACAAACCTTCCGGAAACAATAAGAAACATAGGTAGCATAGGTACTTTCAGCGATAGGTTGAACGGCTTAGAAGTCCATAAACAACACACAAACATTAAGCTCTATATAGTACATAGACAAAATAGCGCCTCATTTCACTCTTAGACATTTATGTGAATTGTAGTTCAGTGAAAACTTTTATCAAAATTCAATAGCTTCATAATAGTCAATACATAGCGAAGATCATTTTCCTCTTTCCTACATCACTTCATTCCTCTGCATATACTACAAATACATAACTTATTGTTACACGTGGCGTATGATTAACATCCACTAATTTAAATTTAAACTTTTAAATGCCACTCATACGCCCTGGTGAATATTTTATGAAATTTCAAAGCTCACATATTAATATTTAATTAAAAATTTTTATTTTTAGAACTTAATTTGTGTAAATGACAAAATTTGTTGTACCATTTTGTTATTTCACACAGAAGCAAACAACCGAATAAACAAACGAACAAAAGTATCTGTGTTCTACCCAAATTGTATTCTAGCGTAGTTTGCGTGCTGTCGCAGCTCTGACACATTTTGTTCAACCGAATTTTATTCGTATTTTTTTTCTGCGTTCACTTTACAGTTTGTGCCACTACCTAGCTAGTGATTTATATGCAAAGCAATTCATTTAATTTATTTGTTGAATTTTGTTCTTTAACCAAACAAACTTTTTACCACTTTTTATTTAGGAATGAAAAATAACCTTGCGTTACTTGCTTGATTTGAGTGTGCGATAGCTTTATTGATTTTATTGGTAACATTTGAAAAACACTGATTGGTGGTCTCTTATCTGGTAGTGGAATAATTAAAGTTCATGAAGCAATTCGTTTCAAGACACTTATGCCAACAGCAATTATTTAGCAATTAATTTCAGATTTATTGCATGGGGCACTTAACTAACAATAGGTATTAAATAGTAAAAATTATGTCCTAATATATTAAATGAAAAAGGGAGCTTTGTGGAACATAGCTCTCGATGCAGGAAGAGATTTTCAGTAACGACTCCCTATGCTCCGAAATAGCGATAAGTAATGAAGTCTTAAAGAGCAGACTATAACCATGAACCTTACGAATTCCATACCAAAACTTGACCACTATAATCACCAACATGTGCAGTGAAATAGAGAGATTAGCTAACTTCATATAGTAATTTAACAAATTTTTTTTTTGTTTTCTATCAAAGAATGGAATGGTTAATTATGAAGTCTATTGACAATAATTTCGAATTATTAATAATTGTGTCAATCATAATCCAAAAAATGTCAATAGATTTATGGCGGATTAATAACGTTTTTATATATTATCATGTATTTTTCGCATTATATGATATAATGGCTCATCAATTATTTATATTAACTTTCTCTGAAATGCTTCAGCTACTTTAAGTATTTCACTTACATTGACAAATTTTGTTGTTGTTTTTAATATACTCTTTTCTGTTGCTGCTTTGCTGTAATTAAATATATCCTTACCGAAATAAATAAGCAGGTCAATATAATACTTCCTTCCACCTGCCATAAAAATTAATGTCAGTCCGAAATATTTTTAATTAATCAAATTTTCATATTATTGCATTTTCATATCCTTCCGCATTGTGGCAAACAAGACGATAATATATCCGCAGGACATGCCAAGCTGTCGTCGTTGCTTTTCCTAGCGTGAAACATCCTGCTTGCACGATTCAACGTCAGGCCGAACTCTGTCGGTTCTACATCGGTGGCTATTTTGTGGTTTACTAAATTCGGACAGAATAGTAAAGGAGCAAATAAAATAGTAAGAAAATAGAATGGCAAACCGCAAGAGAAATGAATGATAAAATATTTAGTTAGTTGTGTTTTTCATGGTTGCCATATTTTTCCAATCATACTCTGAACTCGCTTCCTTGTTTCTACATATTTTGCTTCGTTTACGCTCTACGCTTTTTTGGCTTGGTTTATTTGAGCTTTACATAAACGTTTGTTGTACCACCAGTGATCGAGTTGATACTACAATATAATAAAATCATTGTAGAGTGACGCCCACAAATAGCAATCGTCTTCAGATGCCAATATAAAATTCGTTCTATTGTGATTTTTTTTTTTTTTTTCATTTATTTTTTATCTACGACCAAAATGAAACTCTTGCGCAGTTTATGCAACAAAAAGGCACTTAACTTAATCAAGATATTGAAATCCAGTTCTTATGAGTTAAGGAGGAATACGATAAACTTTACAATTGAACCTTGAATTAAAATTTCTAAAAAGTGGCCTTTTTTTAGATATTTTCTTTGAAAAGAATACACTTGTGGTCCCAAAACAAATTCATAGTAAATAATTTCAGTTTTTCATGCTGATATCAGACGGTTTGGAACAAGGAAAATGTTAGCTATAGTTATAATACTATAATCTAGCAATACCACATATTCGCTTTGAAAAAGAGAGTGTCTTTTTCGCCAAGTGCATAGACCATCAATCCATGCACCAAGATTATTGTGCGAGGCCGAGGTCAAAAGTCTGCTTTCTGAAGAAAATAAAGAAATTTAACCTACTATTCACCAATGCCCAGAACGCTTAGTCCCAGCTCATTTTTCTCGACGAACCTTACATTAAAATGATGCCTGCTGTCAATTTGCCCATGTTTCCACTTTTACTTCTTAGCAACTAGTGCTTATACGCACTATTGGTGAAAACAACTTCATGACATTTTGCGCCGAGTTAAATTAAATTGCTTGTTGACACATATGACTCAACTGTTAGGTTTAAATGTTGCTGATCATTACAAAGTTTAGAACTACATATATGAAAGACAGAAAAAAAGCTATGCTAAAAGTAAGAGTTCCATAGAAATTCAAGCTATATCTCATCTGTTCACTTAAAACTTGGCAGTGAGAAGACCAATTAATAGCTTAATACAAAAATCTCAATATCAATTGCAAATGACAAAAATGATTTATTAGAACAAAAGCTGTTTACATCTTGGTAATAAATTATCAAAGAAAAACTTGACTTTGGAAGAAATTTCACAGGACCATCAACTTCGTAATAATTGAAGATGTTTTTCAACAAATCAATTCATGAATTGAAGAGAAGAAAGCATCTTAAGCATCGATCCCTCAAAAGCTACGAATTGCAATAAAATCAACTTAAGTGGTCCTGTAAGCATAAGCGCCTCAAAAAATTCGACATGATTCATTTTTTTCGGTAATGATATCAGACAATCCAACCAAACCGATACAACCATGCAACCAATCACCCGCGTTGTGCGTGTCAAGTGCGTTGATTAATGGTGATTGATTGGTTATGCGTTACTCGCTGACAAGCATCCTTATTGTTTTGCCCCCTCCTCTATGCAAAAATCATTAATTTCCGCTTATATTGCGACAAAAACAACAACAACAGCAATAACAATGACAAAATTGTAACATCGTACTTTTCTTGCTCAATTTTACATGTCAGCTGCGTGCCAATATTTGCGGTTAAAGTCACATTTCATGTTCGAAGAGGAGTGACAAAAGAAGTAGTGATGAGTTCCAATATACCGACGTTGAATATGCTATGTTCGAGAAACTAACAACTGAAAATGATGATGACATTAATAGGGTGCGCATAAAAGTGAATGTATTTCAGAATATCGCTTTACATGGCAATGGACTAAAAACTACAAAGACTTTCAAAAAAACTTATAGCTGATATTTTTGATTATGATGATATTTTATTTAATATTCCCATTTAATGTAACAATTTTAAGCATTTCCAAAATTTGGTACACTCTACTTGCATATTTTCATCCATTTGATTTTATTGGTAATGTGCCAAAAAATTTGTTTCCATTTCGACACAAAAACGTTGAGTGCGCCATCTATCGCTCGCCCTTTCTCTCTCTCTCTCTCTCTCTCTCTCTCTGAATAAACATGAAACTATGAAAACTAATGTCTTCTTTAGAGGCAACGATGACGACAAAATACTGCCGGAATATAGGTGTGCAGGTGGCCCTTTAATTGTGTCATGTCGTGCTGTTGCATGGTGACAAAATGCTTTGTATTTTGAATATAAATTTTGGCTCGTTAGGCTTTCCAAAACTCTTCTACCCGTATATTTTGTGAAGCTTCTGTGGATATCCTGCGGTGCCCATATATTTCGATTTTTTGTTTTTTTGCATGGAAACAAATTTTCCGTTTGCAACAAGTTGCTGCTCATGTTAATGGTTTTAGCGAAAAATGAGAAAACAATTATATGAGTATGACATTTTTGATGTCATTTTGCGTGTTGGTTGACAGGATAATATAAAACTAAAGTCTAAATGAGGTTTTAATGCGGTTATTTATAACAATCATTTTGTAGTGAATTTAATAAAGCAGGTACAATATCATTAATTTATTCCTTTTCTGTATATGAAATAATATTTTCTTTTGTGTTGAACGTTGTTTTTAGCTCGACTGTGCTAAAAGTGCAGAGTTTTGAAATTTTTTGCAGCGAAGACAACGTTTGAATTTTGAATAAGTATTTCTTGTAAATTTTATAAAAATTAAGAAAGTTGATTTTAGCGGTTGATTATTTTATAATTAAACATTATTTAATCGAACTTACAGTCATTAAGCAAAGACCAATATTGTAAATTTTTACTTATTGATCAATGCTATTTTTCAACAAACATGTCAAAGATAACAAATGGAACAATTTTAACCTGGTAATTGGTGACATGTTTCGGCTATTACCAATAGCCTCATCAGACCAGTTTGGTTAATTCTGTACATGTACAAATTGTTCCATTTGTTATCTTTGACATGTTTGTTGAAAAATAGCATTGATCAATAAGTAAAAATTTACAATATTGGTCTTTGCTTAATGACTGTAAGTTTGATTTTATAAAAATTTTAATAATCTTCTCCTGAAAGAATAACTTTTTAACTGAGCTTACAGTTCAGTACAGCGATAGCTCAAAGAAAAAAAGTTTCCAAATGCTAGTTTCATGTATGGCTAAATGGGATCATCAGTGACCTTTGAGCCGAAGAGTGAGAATTTCGGAGACTGATGTTTGTTGAAAGCTCAATCAAAAAGTGAAACAAAGCAAAGCCAAATTTCTTTTTCTGCTATCTGGCTTTGTTTTTGTAACTCATTTTTTTTTAAACTTTTCTTGCAGAACATTATTTTTAACCAAGAAGATGGGACATACTGGTGTCCGCGAAAGACACTCATAAAATGTATATATGTCATTTGAAAGCAGTTGAAAACAGTCTTATCTTTCATACGATATCCATATTTTTGAAATCAATCACAGCTCCCAACTTATAAAAATTTATAAAAAAGATAAATCCAGCTTTGCCGATGACCACATTTCCGCTATTAGGTTCAAACGACTAAAGTTCAACTAAAAACGAACCTTATGTCTAAAAGTTTGGCTCTGATTTCATCATTTTAAGTAAAAGTGATGATGCTCCGTTACATCTTTATATGAAAGAGCTTATTCGGCCTACGGCGACCCCTTACTATTCGAATATAGAAATTTCTTTGGCTAGATGGATTTTACTTTTTAAATATACTTTAAAATTATCATGTAAGTTTCGAAAAATAAAAATAAATAAATTTACAAGAAACACCAAAATACGTAGGTGTTTTCAAATCTTTGGAATATTTCCAAAATTGGGAAAAGAACTCTATTAATTTTTTTTTAATTTAATGCTCTTTTCAATGGTTTTGATCCCGTTTGTGTAAAATTTAAAACATAAATAAGTCATAAATTCCCTGGTAGAAATCAGAAGCATTTATTGGCCAAAAACTGGGCATTAAAAATGTTCACTGGCCAAGAAATGGCCATTAAAACTGACCAGTTTTATGTCATTTATGAAACGGTTTTCAAACCTTTTTCGAGCATTTAATGGCCAGTAAAACGAAAATAGGAAATAGCCGTTTAATGCCCAATAAATTCCGGAAAAATGCTCTAAAACTGGTCATTAAATATGTCACTATTAAAAATGGCCAATAAATGCCTAGAAAGTGCTCAAAAAATGTTCTAAAAATGCTCGAAAAATGCTTGAAAAATGTTTTACAAATGCCCAAAAACTAGGCATTTAATGGACAGTATTTTTATTTATAAATACATATTTGTACAGAATATATATTTTTATAAATTGTATTTAAAAATATTTAATTTAACAAAAAGTGAAATTTATGGAATTCACCAGATATTATGTCACTATGGCAATATCCTCTTGATTCACTAAATGCTTGTTTTGTGCATCAACAACCAATTGATCACTACTATCACCACAACTATCACTATCACTATCGGTAATAATATTTTCTCGCAAACGCTTACTATTTTGACTCGAGTACCTACATATTAAAATTATATAACGTTCCTCAAGCAAGGTTAATAAATATAAGCAATTTTTGGGCATTTTTTGGAGATTTTTGGGACATTTTTCGGACATTTTTGGGAAATTTTTTGGACATTTCTAAAACAGTTACTTGACATTTTTCAACAGTTTTCGGGCATTTTTTCGACTTTTTCCTTGAAGCATTTTAAATGTTCAATAATTGGTCAAAAACTGTTCATAAATAACTAGGCATTTTACTGGCGATAAAATGGGCATAAACTATTCGAAGGTAGAATTTAACTTTACAACGAAAACAAGAAATCGGCATTTTTTTGACATTTCTTTTCAAGCATTTAAAATGCCCAATAACTGACCAATAATTGGGCGAGCAAACAGTTTTAATGTTTTGATTTCTACCAGGGTTAGAATAGAATTTAATCTTAATTAAATATGTTAATAAAAAAGAATTAAAGATCAGTTTATAACTACTGCTTTTACTCATAGCTCTAGCTCAAGACGGGTCAATGCTCTTTTTAAAACATTTGGCTTATTTGATATTAAGAAAGTAGCATTATACTAACTTTAACATTTTCCATAAATTTTCCTCGCACTTAGGGGACAAGCTGCTTTTGCTGTTGCTGTGCTGTAAAAGTTTTTACTGCATCTCAAGTTTTATATCCACTGCGTACTCACATTTTCAGTATGCATTTGCATAGCTCCCTCCTTAACATTTTACTATCAGATTTTGTTATTGGGAGCTTAATTTGAGGTTAGTTGGCGGCATAAACACCACCAAGGTGTTAGTCAAAGAAATGGTAATATAAAAAATGGTTATAAAACTAAGTAGGTCCGTTTGAGGTTTTTCACATAATTTTGGTATTTTTCACTTAAAATATTTCTGTGAATTTTTATGTTTATTTAATATCAACATTCTTTGTGATTCGTCTTGCGTTTATTTGCCTAATTTACAACATTTTTTCTTTCCAGTGGGACAATCGGAGTTTGAGGTACAATTGGTGGTGCCGAAATATGTAGAGCGCGGTACCAGCGTAACATTGCTGTGCAGGCACGATGTGCAACCGGAAATTCTCTTCAAGGTAAGTTTTATTATAATGTTTTTGTTTCTTTTGGGTTGGGCTTCGTTCGGTCGCTCGCGTCTGCTTACTAAGTTTCCTTCCGTTCATGTCATTAGACCATGCTGGTGGAATTATTTTGTGCATAAGAAAGTTGTTAGAATAAAAAAGAAAACTAAAAAGTGAGAGCTTTGTTTTTTTGCAGTGAACTTTAAAGTTTGTAATTCTTACAAAAATTAAGCTTGCAATCTGCTAAAAAAGTTTCAATGCCTTTGAAATTGTTTTACAGCGTGTGTTAGGTATGCATTTTTTTGTTGATATTTCCCTATACTCTTCCTTTTTTTTGTTTTACTCATAAAAAATTAGCGAAACAAAAGTTTGTTTTAAAGCCCATTTTTCTAGTTTATGAGAAATTTCACTTAGAAAGTAAATTCCCTTGTCGTTGAGAAGTAAAAATTAAATAAATTTTACATAATTCATTTCAAGTTACTTAATTTTTTCATTTCAAGGAAAATGGACATGCCTCACTTTCAAAATAATGGGCTCATATGAAAAAGTGGGCTTGAGTCGTCAGTTAGTTCATTTTACACTTTGAAAACTAAGCAGTGAAAAATGGCTGTAACTTTTTCCGAAAACTAAAACATAGGTACATATTGCATTTCATAAGGAGTAAATTGGAGGTGTCGGGTCGCCATTCAACATTTAAGATCGTCTTTGGAAATTTTTTAAACAATTTAAAATTTTCAATGAAACATAATACTGATTTTATTTTATGCAGACTGCAATCGACCGAAAAACACCAAAATATCAACCGAAGTCTATAAAAGACTTAAAACAGTGCATTCCCAGTCAAGTGCCTTGTGTAGAGCTCGTTCGTTTAATTCAGACAGATTAACAAGACGAAAAAAATTAGGAAGAATTTTGGCACATGGAATTTTTAGGCAAAACTTGGTATCATGGCTTAAAACAATTTGTTGGCGCACTATTATGCATCACCCTTTTCACTTAAAAATAAAATTTTTATTATGAAATTTGTGAATCTTACTCGGAATTCTCTGAAAGTGAAGGCGGTTAGTTCGATCATGCTCATATATGAAACGGTTCCTAATGAAGGCTTTAAAAATTGTGTGCCTTCAAAATAATTACTAGCAAAATGCAACCAATGGCTAGGTTAGGTTAGAGTAACGTGACCATATGATCCGCTTTTTGCGGAGCAAGTCCGCGTTTTTGATTTTCTGCTCCGCGCGTTCCGCGTTTTCTTTGAAAATAATAAGGCTCATTTTGCTAGGGTTTTCGGTGAGTGAGGACCTTTTTTTTAGAAAATACAAAAATAATACAAATAACTGGAGAACAAACCCATTTCAAACCATGCAGTCGGAGTGACTTCAAATTGCGGAATTGGTTGCCAATTAAATATGTTGTTTTTTAAAGTAATTAAGGGAACGATTTTTCCCCCGATTCGATTGAAAGTAATTTTTTACGAAGTTATGCCCATTTAAAGTTTTAGTGTCAGAGCTGAAAAACCACTGAAATTTTTTTCAAAATACAGTACAGTCGCGTTAATCCGGACAATCGGTAATACGGACTTACCAGTAATCCAGACATTTCTACGATTCGGACATTTTTAAAATTTTGCCTCTACAATTCGGACAAAACTAATTCAAAGTACGCTTTAGTTACTAAATAGACTGTGGCTGGCACGAACATGCCAACTTTGATTTTTTCAAATTTATTTCGTTAAGTTACGGGGCTTCTTTTGAGTACATTTTCATACTCGTGAGTTTTTGCAGACATCTTGTTTATTTAAAATTTGTGGATTTTTTTCAGTCATTTTATTCCTTAAAAACATTAAAAAGTGAATGAAATTCAATCATATGCGCCTCAAATATGCATTCTACATATAATTTTTATAATAATTATTGAGCTTTCTGTATTCCGGACGAATCCAGTTATCCGGACATACCCCGAAACTATGTATCCGGATTAGCGCGACAGTACTGTAGTCGCATTTTCATCCAAATCAAAATAATTAATTTTTGTCTTTTGATTCTAATAGAACTTCTGATTCTCTGTCAGAATCTTTAAGAAATTTTGAAAATTGTTGAAAATTGGCGCTTTTTATGAAAAAAGGCTGATTTTCTCAAAAACCAGCTTAAAATTTTATTGTGTATTTCTATTAATATGAGAGAGAAATGACATGAGTTTAATGTTTGAAAACATATTTGAGATCAGGAGATTTTTTTTTCCAAAATTGAAATGTCAATTTTTTGTGTTTCATCATTGCCAAGTACTACTTTCAAAGAAAATAACATAAGAAACATTCCAAATTACTTTCTGCAAATCCTGCTTGCATTTTGCATACTTTAGTTTTACCGCTATTTTCGTAAAAACTTTTTATCATGGGAAAGATATAGAAACATTGTACGCATATTTAACTTATTCGCTGACAAAGTCAAGCAAACAAAACATTCAAGTCCACAGAAGTACAGTCAGCGAAAAAGCTATATGTGCATACAATGTTTTCATATATTTCCCTGATAAAAAGTTATTTCGAAAATAACGGTAAAACAAAAGTATGCAGAATGCAAGAACGATTTGGAAATAGTCAACATTTGATTTTCCTTAAAAATAAATGGAGATATCTGATTTGCTACTGTTTTCGGGATTTGTAAGTGAGGACCTTTTTTTGTACCTAAATGCAGTTAAAACAAAAGAATCTTAAAAATAGTTTCATCAACTTTTTCCTGCTCCGCGTTTTGGTCAAAAATATCTGGTCACGTTGGGTTAGAGTGGTGGCTTAGCAAACAAGCTTGAAGCCTTAAGTAGAACTGATTGTGCCGTTTTGATACCATATTACGGCGAATTGATGGATGTTAAAATAGCTACATATATCCAGTTAGCTTTATTAAGCTAGTAGAGCAGAGATACGATTTCAACTTCAGCGAATTTGCTGAGGTCATTGAAAAAAGATTTACCAAGATACCTTAGCCTGATTCTTGCTAAATCTGGACAGCTGCAAAGAAAGTGCTCAAGTGATTCAATATCGCTTGCGTTCAAACAACTGCGGCAGGAAGAATTGAATGGAATACCTAACCTTTTAGCGTGCTTGCCGATTGCCCAGTGTCCAGCGCAGGTCGCTGTGATTCTTGCGATGTCAGACCGGCTCCTAGACCGTAAGTTGGCTGTTTCATAGGTATGTAAAAACTTCCAGTGGTTTCCGGCTATAGAAAGAAAATGCGAAAAAATCCTCTTCTTTACTAAACCGAGTAGAGTGAAAATACGTTCCGGTGCGGATTCATTAAAAAAGGAACCACGCCTTGCCAGTTCATCAGCCCTTTTATCTCCCTCAATGTTCCTGTGACCTGGAACGATGTCCTAGCCTGACGAGTTCTGTTTTGCAATGTTCCAATAGCTTCAATTTTATGTGTGCCGAGCTCAACGCTTTGATTGCGGCTTGGCTATCGAAGAAAATTGCTATCTTTTCTCTGAATTAATGCAGTCCACTAATCTGCAGGTTACAGGAAAGGCAAAAACTTCTGCCTGGAAAACGCTAGCTGAAGCAGGTAAATGGAAATATTGAGAGATATCTGAGTCATTTGAGTAGATTCCTGCGCCTACTTCACAGTCCATCCTAGACCTATCGGTGAATATAGTGGTTTCAAAACTTAAGTTGAGAGTGTTCTCTTCCCACTTACCAACAAATTTTTTTTTATTTATAATTTATCAAAAAAATGTGTTATTTTTATATGTTACTGAAAAAAATAGTCGAATATATATTTTTCTTATAACACTGCACTTTTGTTTTTAAAACACTGCGAATACTTCACTTTCCCAGAATTTTCCGGAATTTTCACTGCGGTCAAAAATTCCAAAACGATAGCGCTGCTCACATTTCTCTTGGTAAAGCGCATTAAAAACACAGAAAATATACGGTATAATGATACGGGTGGCATGTCTTTCAACTGACTTTGATGTCTACGCTATAAGGAAACACATAAGACATGCCACCTCATGTTTTATAATTATTTTATTATGTACATTATAAAGACATACACGAGGCATGACACCTAATGTCCTTGTGACCTGCCTACTATGAGCATTAAAAATGCATATTAAGAACATTTATAAATCTTCTCTAGCTTGATTTTCAAGATGAAATATTTTTTTTCTTGACACAATACTTAAACATGCCCTTTCAATGGTACTTCTTGTGCCACAGGTACTGTGCTGAATCAGGTGCAATACAGCTTAAATATAAATATTGAAGAAAGTTAAAGTGTGCACGCGACAACCTACACACTACTATAGGGGACGTCCATTAATTACGTGAGCTAAAATAGGGGGGAAGGGGTCTGGCAATTTCTCACCAAATCTCACCATGTGGGGAGGGGGTCAAGGAAAACCTCACGTCAACTTTTTAATGCATAGAATTTACATTGAAAATTATAATTTAAATCTCACGGAAGGGAGGGGTCTCGCCAGATCTCACTAAGTCTCACCGAGGGGAGGGGGGTCCGAATTTTCAAAAGATCACCTCACGTAATTAATGGACGTCCCCTATAGAATGGATATGATTTTCGATTAATGATGTTTTTCGATTAATTACAAAAATTATCTTTTAATATTTTTAAATAAAGAAAAGAAAAAATGCTACTACGCTAGAGAAAGTTGTGTTCGCAAGATAAATCTGTAAAATACTGCGACAAAAAATAATTCGTTGCCTAGCATTTTAATATTCATAAATCAATGGATTTTATGGTGTTTATACATAAAGTATATAAAAAATATCTAAATAAAAGTCAATATTTTGATTAGAAGCAACGGCAAACTCCATTTTATGGGTAATAAAAAAAGAAATTGGCTTAACGCATCAAAAATAAAAATTCAAAAGAAAATGTCATTGATTTTTTTTTTCAATTTTGGGTATTCAGCCAACATAACCAAAAAAATCCGTACACAACTTGCAAATCATCAATTCTTATCAAAAAATGAAAATAGCCAGATTCGATCGGTGCAATGCTAAAGGCAAATTTAACGAGATGCTTTAATGGCGCACGAGCTGCAAAAAAAAGTAAAAATTTACGAGCAGAGGTCAGAGAATTGGACTTTTTCATTCTAGCTATCTATGAGAGAAAGAATACGCATACCAACATACATTGATATGTTCAGATATGTATGTGTGCAGTGTAGTGTTCGTCGTTTGATAGGTCGCTCCAATGTATGCGTCAATAGACACGTGTGTGTGCTCCTTGCATGGCCTTGTAACATGATATTCGATGAATTTTCTTTTATCTTCTCAATAAAAAACAGCGAAACAGCTGACCTGTGTAAAAATGCGTTTTATATACCTCAGTGAATGTTGTCAATGTATAGGTATATGTTTGCGTATCCTTACAAAGACGGCTTTTAATGAAAACATAGAATGTGGAACACAATTGACGAGACGTGTGAACATTAAATTCATCAGTTTAGTACCTACATCTCTCCACTACCCACTATTCTTCGATTTTTTTATGTTCCATAAAAAATGCTAAGTTAAATTAATTGTTTGGTTTGGTTGTAAAAAGTACATAAACATACTGCGGTATTAAAATCTTCCTTAGACATTCATTGCCTAGAATGTAGGAGTGTTGTATCTGTAATTTTGGAGCCAATTTTTAATTCATTTGGTTTATCTGTTGGGTAATAAAAATTTTAAGTCCTCAAAAAATTTGCTAAATCGTATCGTCGCAGTCAAAGATAAGACGAAATAGGCAGTTAAATTTTTTTTTTTTGTGAAATGGTTTTGGTAGAATTTTTTTCAATACCATTACCAAAATAGTGCGTCGTAGTAAAATAATATACAAATCTGACTTTAATGAGTAATATATTTTTAAAAATACATACGTAAAGAGAGAAAATTTAAGACAGGGAACTTCTATCTTGAAATAGTGCATTAGTATCTCAGTTACAAGCACTTCACCTATTCCCATCGAGGTAGCTTAGTGTCACCCCAATTATTAATATGGGTCATGAGTATAAGTATTGATTTTTTGCTAACTTTTTGAAATCAGAAAAGTTATCCAAGTAGTTTTTGTACTTTTAAAAGCTTCACACAAAACAGTTTTGGAAAAATTTTGTAATTTGAAATTAATTATGTGAGTCAAAATAGGAGGGAGGGGGGTCCGGAAAAATCTCACCAAATCTTGCCAAGGGAGAGGGGGGGTCAATGAAAATCTCACATCAACTTTTTTACAATAGCAGATTATATTTTGTATCATTGAGATAAGAGCCATTGAGAAGTGAGCTGCAAACTGTGGTTCGCGGACGCTTTATGCCTCCACCTTATCCGATCCTCCAAGTGAGCAGAGGTGAACAGACTGTGCCGGAGCCTGACGAACACAATGGGAAATCTTTCGCACTTCTACTTCAGCAATGTTTCATGGTTTATTCCAAAAATACGGGCTATTCCCAAATTCCATACGACTCCTACTGCCCACTGATTAATTCAGCTATGCATAGCAGATGCTGCAAGACATGTACATGGCATGTACTTTACTTCTTGTATGAAGCTGGAAAACCACTGGTCTGTGCTGCATGCAACTCAGTGAGCACCTGTGGCCAGAGCTCGCTCAACGCGTATTGTCACCCGTCAGGCTGAAGAGCTGCTGTGCACGGTGGACGATAGGCTAGATTGACTCTACGAGGAGGATGTATGTAGATGTGTACGTCTAATATACTACCTACTTTACCAAAAGATATGGATGTTATCTCAGTTTTCTTCTCTTATTTTACTAAAAAAATTTAGTACATAGAACATACAGGGTTAACTCTTAGATGTTTAGTAAAAGGAAGCAAAATATACGAACACATCAAATAAATTTAATTATTTAAAAGTTATAAGGCAAGTCTCACGAAAGAGAGGTGGGGGGGGGGGGCACACGCCAGATCTCACCAAATCTCATCAAGAAGAGGGGGGGGATCCGAATTTTCAAAAAAATATCGCACGTGGACTAAATAAAAGAATATCAAATTCACCATATCTCATCATTTATATGACACACATACATATATAAAATATACGGGAAAAAGTAATTTTCAAAAAAAAAGACGATGCCATGCTTCCCATATGAAAAAACTTGATTTTTTAAATTCAGGATTTAATTTTCAAAATTCAATGTGCCAAATTTTAAGTTAATCGAGAACCGAAATTTATTGTATGAGAACGAAAACGATACGATAATCATGGCACCACTAGGTACACGGTACGATAATTCAAAAACTATCGGTCAAGCACTAATGAAAATTTAAAGAACCAAGGGGCCTCCGACCAATCCTTTTTCTTTTAAAATGTTCTTTTAGTTAGTATAAGAAACAGACAATAAATAATCGTCGATTTCATTTAAGCTGTAAGTTTGAATTGGAAATATGTGTTCGAATGTATTTTTAATGTGAATATGTTTGGTATCTCAGAACACGAAAATCCGTGTTTTATTAATTATCATAATGTAAAATTTGTCCTAAGTTCAACAACGGATATCATATTCTATTCATGTTAGCTGGTCATGAAAACCATCATCTTAGCAAAGTCAAAGACAAACTTTGAGAAATTGTTAAGCTTTTGCATCGAACAGTACGAAGCAACATGCTCATTTCATATTCAATTTTATTTTTTCAACTGCATAGCTGAAAAACTTTAACTGAAACCTAACTCAAATGGATTATGGAAAAAATTGTTTGTCATATCACTGAATGTAATCAGCCACATTGGATAAAAGAAAAGCCATTGCATTAAAAAGAAGCTTGAAAATAAGAAAAAAAATTTTTCAATTTGCATATTTCAAAATTAACCAACTGAGAATTAAATTTTGGCCCATAGCAATACCGTCTTCTCGTCAAAGCCGTTGTTAGCATTGCGAAGGAAGATTGCGATACGTTGCCTTGGCTGGTTTTCTAATATAAATTCAAATTAAGTCAACGAAACTAAAACCAAAAAAAGAAAACGAACAAAAACTTTGAATGAAAAACCTGCCATGTTCGAATTTGAACGGATATGAAATCGAACGGTGTGCAATATGCACATTTGTAAGGATTTGTCGCATGAAATTGCGTAGAATTTTATTATTCCTGCTGTTCCGCCAACTTGTTTTTGCCTATACTACTGAAAGGGTACCCAATTTGTTGCGTGCTTTGGTTTATTGTTTAACAAGGTAGCTTTTGCTGAACTAGAAAAAAAAGAAGAAAAAAATCAACAAACAAAATATAAGTTCCGAAATAAACACGATAAGTCCAGCGGGGATAAAAGTGTAAACTAATTTGTTGAAATGCAATACAAAAGTCGCGCGTGACAAAAGAACCTAAACCTTTAAGCTGTCATGGTTTGTAGAGAGATGTCCAGGACGAAAAGTTGACAAAAAAGTCATATACGATTGAAATTGTACTTTGGTTGTTCGTTGATATTTTTCAATTGTATTTATAAAAATATTTTTAAAGAAAAGTTGCTGAGTATAAGATGTGCAAAAATTTATAAAGTATATTTTAATTAAACTTGGCAATTTCTCAATAAATAAAACAGTTCAATTGATATAGTAATGCTAGCAAATTAAATATAAATTCAGCATGTTTAATTGTTTTAAATTTTCAAGCGATCGGCGCAAGCTTTATTTTTAACTTTGACACTCGTACGATAGTTATCTGTTTCAGAAAACAAAAATTACCTAGTGGATGGAATAAAAATATTTTGTTTTCCTGAACAGCTATGATGTAAACCTTAGAAGACCCATTCTTTATATTTAAAAATCTAATCTAATCTTAAATCAAATATATGATTTCGGTCTAGCTAATACTGCACAAAATGAATGTCCTCATTGTAGCGACAAAGTTTACAAAATGATTAGTCATCAAAGACACGCAAAATAAGGTCAGAATATCATATGACATACAAAGTTCAGTTTTCAATAAAAAAAATACCAATTTGTACTCGGCTCTTTAATTAAATGCAATAGCAATAAAATAAAAAATAACAAGAATTCCATCAGCATTTCCATACAACAGCGTATCCATAACCGTTTCGCTTATCAGCAAAACCGATTGCGACTAACGTGTTACCTGGCAATAACACGATGACCTAATAAAAATCTATAAAACTGACCAACGTTGCTATGTATGCCTGCAACAAATATTTTATGAAATTAAAAAGCTCTAAAGGCAATTTTCCGCTTTTTTTTTTGTTGATTTTCTACCCAAAATTATTGTAGTAAAATAATACGAATTGACATTGAAAAAAAAAACGACAAAAAATATTTTTATCGATGCGAAATTCTGTCACCAAATTGTTTATTTTGGCGTGTTGCGTCGAAATTTGTTTGTTTTGGTGTGTTTTAAGGACGCGGTAGTGATATGTGGCAGTTGTGCTACGCGTGTGTTGACTTTTAAAGGAATTATTACAGTGGTTCTACACATTTCAAAATAATTGAGTTGAGTTATCTGCGTTTGTTTGTCTGTCAATCAGCCCTGACAGTCTGTTGATCTTGCGATAATAAAGGACAATATTGTAAATTCGTTGGTTGTAGTGAATTTTTTATTAAATTACTAGCGTAATACAAACATAGATATGTATATGTATACATTAATTAATTATTATATTAATAAAATCTTTAATGTCCGCACTTAAGAGTTAAGTTAATTTTAACGCACATATATAGTATTTCGCTTATATTTCAAACATCCGAACTTAAATTTCTCGAAAACAAGAAAAATTAACTTAAGTCGCCGAAACACAGAATATGATTTTAAGTACACAAAGATTACACTGGTGAACAGTGGTTTTGTTGCTCTGGATGTCTTTGTGGAATTCTATATTTTCAGGTACCCAGCTTACGACTGTATTCATAAAAGTACTGAATTGGCTCTAGTTTTTAAGATATTGATGGATTTATCTATATGTATATAAATGAAGAAAAGTCGGGTTTGTTACACTCTCAAAAACCGCTGGACCGATTTTAATAATATCTAATTTTTTAAAAATTTTATCTATAGTGCATATTTAGGGTGGCCCATATACAAAAATATTTTTAAAATAGCATATTCACATAGACCTCGTAATCGATTCACACCGAATTTACACCACGTAGCTCTTATATCAAGTGGCATAGCTTAGGCTATAAAACTTTTATTTGGGGTGCATATTTAGGGTGGTTCTCATACAAAAATATTTTTAAAATAACATTTTCACAAATACCACGCAATCGATTCACATGAAATTTACACTGCGTGCGTTTTTATCAAGAAGCATAGCTTAAGATATAACATTTTTATATAGAATGCTTAAAAAAATAAAGATCATGTTGCCATCTCTATTCCTTCCTTAGGGTTCAATCTATCTCCAAACCAAAAATATTTTTGTATGAGGACCACCCTAAAGATGCACCTTAAATAAAAATTTTATAGCCTAAGGTATGTTTCTTCATATAAAAGACACGTGGTGTAAATTTCATGTGAATCGATCACGTGGTCTTTGTGAAAATGTTATTTTAAAAATATTTTTGTATGAGAACCACCTTAAATATGCACCCGAAATTAAAGTTTTATAGCCTAAGCTATGCCACTTGACATAAGGGCTACGTGGTGTAATTTCGGTGTGAATCGATTAAGTGGTCTTTGTGAAAATATTATTTTAAAAATATTTTCGTATAAGGGCCACCCTAAATATGCACCTTAAATAAAATTTGTATAGCCTATGTTATTTTTGGGGCGAAGACAAATCCAACAAATCAAAGATCATTAAAATCTGTTCAGCGGTTCTTGAGCTATACAGAGTGTAACTAACCCGACTTTGCTTCATTTATACATAGATAAATTAATCAATATCTTTAAAATTAGAGCCAGTTCAGTACTTTCATGAATATATTCGAAAACTGGGTACCTGAAACTATAGAAATCCGCAGAGACATCCAGGGCAACAAAAAAAAAGTTAATTTTGTTGAGCTGTGTTATCATAGAATAATATATCTAGATAGCAATTATGACCTAAATCAAAAGTCTTTTAAGCCACACATTTTATTCACCACATGAACATTATATCTATGCACTTGACTTTCCCCTTTTTAAATATTTTTAAAGAAAACATTTTCAATTTAACTTTATCCGTTTTTTCACTTCATTTAATAAAGCTTTCACACTGGCATCAAAAAACCAACATGTTTTTCATTTATCGCGATTTTGAGGCAAAAACGGCTCTTTAATCAAACAAAAACACTATGTCACACAGAATCTATATTTTATCATAAATGATTTGTCAGGGTATTTAAATATTTTGTATTTGGCCAGAAACCAACGCATTGACTTCCAATTAAGGTTATACTAATATCAGCGATAATTAGATTTTAGAGGCTTGGAATTTTCCCTTAAATAAAATCATTTGAAATATAATGTTAAAGATAAATTGCATTTTTTTTTATACATTTTCCAACGTTTTTCAACTATCCTAAAACTTATTTCAACTTGTTCAGCATTTTCAATATTTTTTGACTTTTTAACATATCCCGATTTTTTTCAACTCATATTTTCTCCATCAGCATTTTTCGATATTCATAGCATTTATTATTTTCAACTTTTCCAACATTTTTTGTGTTTTTTTCAAACTTAAAGTGACCGACTTTTTCGACATATCTCATCTTTTTCGATGGCATACGACATTTTGCGACTTTTTGACACTTCTTAATATTTTCCCATACTAACATAACGAAATAATACTAAAATTTTAATAAAAAACTACGTTATTCGAAAATTCAAAACCTCAAATAATTCAATGTAGATTTCAATGAAAAAGAATCATTCAATCGTCAAGAATCTTTCCATGTTTCGAATAATTTGAACACTTCAAATACAAATTAAAGTGATATTTTTGCTCACGCAAATGTATGGAATTTAGTTAAATATATATGTAGTATGATATTAATAGTCACTTTAATATGCGTTGTGAACAAAAAACACGTAAAGTGAAATAAAATTCGCTTATTTAATTTAGTCATAATTTTTCAAGTTTATTTTTCTCATTTAGATGACTATAGCGATATGTATGAAACAACAGGTAAAAACTATATGAATGTATGTATGAACGAACATTACTTGATATTCATTCTAATTAGGGTGTTGCAATATAATTTTTTTATTCAGTTGACATTATTGATTTATATTTTGAAAACTTTTTTATTTTCGCCCAAAAGTTCATTCGGGACTACAATCTGGCTGTCCTCAATGTAAGTCCTAAAAATTTTCTTAAAACCACCCAAGGCAACTCTGGAGATATCCAAAATACATTTTAGAACTTCTCTTTATAAATTGAGCAGTTCGAGGTGACATTGACTAATGCAAATTTTCATTTGTTCCACAAAATATAATATATGTATATAATATATATTAATTGTTATTCATTTTTAAAATATAATATGAAACATCCGTAAGCATTTACTATTTTCGCATTATTTACAAACAGTTAAATAATTTGTTACACGATCGCTTCCACTTAAAGTGGTCGTCCGATTAAAAAGTGCTTCAATTTAGTTTAGCTTAGAGTCTACCTCCCCGCAAGCAGCCACTACACCCCGCATTTTTTGTGCTAGTTATCCACACTTCTTGAGTTACGCTCTTTTGTATTCCGGTGTTATCTCTTGCTATTTAGTACCCAATGGGAGAAGGTGTTTTATTGATAAAATTGTAGACAAAAATATATACACATATATTTTTTTGCGGTTTGGCGTTCGTTTCAATATCTCACACATACATATAAGACACCGTCTAAGCCCGCCGTGCTAACCAGAAATTATATGTGCTACTTATTTTCCCATATGTGCTGAAATGGATATCCCAAGCTTAGACAATGTGTAATTCACCATTTTCATTTTCATTTTCATTTCCATCCGTTTCACTAATTCAGTTACAAGTCTACCTACACTTAAATAGATTATCTTGCACATATTAAAGGAAACTTTAACCTTGAAATTATTTAAAATTTCTCACCTTTTATCCAGTTTTCATTTGAGACAAACATAACTCCAGTCGGCTAACTTTAAGCTGCTCAATACTAAATAATATTTTTTTTTTGGAACACACTAATGACTAGGTACCTAAAATTTGCATGTTAACGTTTTTGTTTTTGCCTTGGAGCGTGTTCAAATTGCTTTTACATGTGTTTGTTAATGCAGGCAGGCATCAACAGCAAGTGTTTTGTTACCAACATGACTTCCTTTTTACTGTTTTTCACCTTCACAGTGCTGTTTGGCCAATGTACTCAAATGTATGTATCGTATATACACATAACTATGTATGTATGTAAAATATATGTACATTTGTATAAGTATACATACGTTAGTGTATATGTATGTATGTATGTATGTATATACATTTTTAGTATTTCCTTTAATTATCCTAATTAGTTGACGTTCACAATTAAAACCAAAAACGTAGCCGCAAAAATGTTGTCTCCTTTCCCATTTTCATTTCAACAAAAGCAAATGGCATTTTTGTTGTTGTTGTTGCAATTTTATTTGTAGTTTGGTTCCAACTGGTGGTTGGACATTTCGTTGTTGTTGCTATTAGTGCTGCTGTTATAACAATCATGAAACTTTTCATAGTTTAAGCATTGTGGTCTTTTGAAGTAATCATGTGAGGCATTGGTTTTGTTCCGACAACTCGATTTAATTTTTATTTTATTTTTGTATGCATTGTTCGGCAGAAAAACTTAATTCAAATTAAAATATCTATAATATCCTTTGTAAAAATACATTTTTTTTTTTGAATTATGAAGGCAAATGATCTCAAATGAGAAGAACAAAAAACCAGGAATTCCATTGTCATCGCGCAGCAAGGCGACACAACTGAAACATCCCAGCCTATGAGGAGCCTTTCTAGGTTGTTTTTTTTTTATGTATAACTATGTTACTTTGGCACGTTTCTTATTTAGAGTAAAATAATATGTTGGCCCATTGGATTCTTAGGGGCAAGAAATACCTAATTTAACTTTGATGAGCAAAAAAGGTCCTCACCTTTGATTACGTGGCCAAAAAAAATGTTAAAAAATAGGAAATTTTCTATTATATAACAAAAATATTTGGAAAAATTTATAGCTCTGAATTAAGTTCATAGACGTGACTTATGTCCAGGTTTGTGCCTAGCGTGAAAAAATCTCAAGAAATCATTACGCTCAAATACAAATTGGCTTAAATATAACAAATTAGTACCAGGAGACCAACCACTGTTCGGTTTTTCGTTTTGAGGTTGAAAAAATCGAAAAAATATGGAATTTGTTGAAAAAAGTTGACTAATATTGAATAAGATGAAATATTTAAATCACATTGAAAAGATTTGAAAAGCCGAAAATAAAAATTAGGAAAGTTGAAAGAGGTTGAAAAAGTCAGAAAAGCTTAAAAAAGTAGTATAGGCAATGTTAAAATGGGTTGAAAAGGCGAAAAATGTTGGAAAATTCGGAAAAAAATGGAACAGAAAGAAGTTGAAGCAGGAGAAAATGGCTGATAAAGTCGATAATATATCAAAAGTTTTGAAAAAGTTGAAAGAGGTTGAAAATCTCCAAAAAGTTGAAAATCTCGAAAAAAGTTGGACGATGTTGAATAAGTCAAGAAAAGTTGAATAAAGTTGACAAAGTCGGAAAAATATGGAAAATGTTGACAAAAATGTGAAGAGGTTGTAAAATGTTGAAACAGTTGAAAGAAGCTGAATAACTCAAAAAAAATTGAATGAGGTTGATAAAGTCGAAAAAAGTTGAATAAGGTTGGAAAAGTCGGAAAAATATGGAGAATGTTAAAAAAATTGAAAGAGGTTGAAAAATGTTGAAAAAGTTGAAAGAAATTGAATAACTCAAAAAAAGTTGAATGAGGTTCAAAAAGACGAAATAGATTGAAAGAGGTTGAAGAACTCGAAAAAAGTTGAATGTCTCTAAAAAATTGAATGAGGTTGAAAAAGTCGAAAAAAGTTGAATGAGGTTGACAAAGTCGGAAATATATGGAAAATGTTAAAAAATTGAAAGACGTGGAAAAATGTTGAACAGTTGAAAGAAATTAAATAACTACATAGTTGAATGAGGTTAAAAAATTTGAAATAAATTGAAAGAGGTTGAAAAACTCGAAAAAAGTTGAACATCTTTAAAAAAATTGAATGAGATTGAAAAAGTTCAAAAAAGTTGAATAAGATTGGAAAAAGATGAAAGAGGTTGAAAGATTCGAAAAAAGTTGAAAGGAGTTGAAAATCTCAAGAAAAAAAATTGAAAAATCTTGGTAAATTAAGTTAAGTTCAAAGAGGTGTCAAAAGTTGAAAGGAAAATGTTGAAAAAAGTTGAAACAGTCAAAAAATGTTTAAATAAATCACAAAATAACCCACTAACAACATTTTGTTATAATGGGAGGTACCACGCCCACTGATGCAATCCCGTCGAAGTCCAGATAATTTCAAAGTTTATTGTAACCCACAGCTCTATGCCAAATTTTTAAAAGATTACTCTCATAGTCCCCTATATGTAACACAAAACGTTTTATGCTTGTATGGGAGGTGCCACGCCCACTGATTCAATCCCGTCGAAATCCAATTAATTTTAGGGCTTATAGTAACCGACATCTCTATACCAAATTTTGTTAGGATTACTCTTATAGTACACCAAATATAGCACAAAACGTTTTATGCTTGTATGGGAGGTGCCACGCCCACTGACGCAGTCATCTTGGTAAATTCATTTAAGTTGAAAGGGGTTGCAAGAGTTGAAAGGAAAATGTTGAAACAGTCAAAAACTGTTTAAATAAATCACAAAATGGCCCACTTACAACATTTTGTTATAATGGGAGGTCCCACGCCCACTGATGCAATCCCGTCGAAGTCCATTTAATTTCAAAGCCCATAGTAACCGACATCATAGCACCAAATTTTAAAAGATTACTCTCATAGCACACTAAATATTACTTTAAACGTTTTTTGCTTGTATGGGAGGTGCCACGCTTGCAGGTTCTAATGCGCCCATTTTTGGTTATGATATACCTTATAGCGAGTACATCCGCCATGTTGAATTCCATAACGACTGCAATGGCAGTTCTCTTATTACAACGTTTATAAATATTTTGGGCTGTGCCACGCCCTTCAACGAGCTTTGCCAGTATAGTGACATAGTTCGTTATGATGGCTGCTTTTATTGGTATTATGTTTGAAATTTTTATAAAAATCGTCGGTGCCGTTTTCGAGTAATATTGAATTTAAATTTTCAATTATTGGAAAGTGCCACGCCCACTTTTTCGATACCGCCCACTTTTGGTAAAAATTAAGATATTTATGATTTGCATCTGTGTCCCAAATTACATTACAATATCTTGAATGGCTTGCGAGATATGACGTTATCAAAATTAAAGTTTAGGGCTGTGCCCCTGTTATATGTAGTCTTTAAAAATTTAAAACCTACCTCGATCTTATAATCCAGTCATTTAAGTAAAAAAAAGGGGTAAATCTAGGAATGAGAGATAATAAACTGTAAATTCGTATCTATATATCTTCATTTTGGTGTTCTAAAAGTTGTCTCAAAAGTCTCATTAAACCTCATGTCTGCATCGTAAGTTATTCAAGATCAAAATTCACAAAAATCAGTCTTTCGCGATTATGTCGGTTTCTATAGCTCCAATTATGTTAACATATATAACAACAATTGTAGAGCATAAAATTTGCAACGCCGTAACTAGTTTTGGAAAAAAAAAATTTATTCGCGATGTAAATTAACCTCAAATATTGATAAAAACCATGTTTTTTAGGTTAGGATATCTCGAAAACTTGACGTATAGGAGCAATTCTGAGTTCGGATTCGGATTCAGCGCATCAAAGGTCTGGCCTCTGGTTCTGAACTTTCGTCTGATTTTGTCGGCCTGTGTGTTATTTATTGAATATATTAGATATATGCAAAATGTTATTAAATATAATGTTTTAGCTAATAAATAATACAAATTATTTGTTGTTAATGATATTTCGATGATTTAATAACTTTATGCAGCTTATTATTCAGTGAGATCCACGATTGACCTTGCATTACAGTGAGTATGGCAGAGCGTTGCAGGCTCTCTATGCTCTGTCTCAAAAACGGTTGGGCGTATGAAAAATTTTTCAAGACAAAATTTGTTGCAAATTTTATGTTCTACAATTGTTGTTATGGGTGTTAACATAATTGGAGCTATAGAAACCGAGATACTCGCGAAAAACCTTTGTGACATTTGATCTTGAATATCTTACGACGCAGACACGAGATTTTATGAGGCTTTTGAGACAACTTTTAGAACATGAAAATGAAGGTTTATTTGAGCTTACAGCTTATTATCTCTCATTCCGAGGTAAAACCCTAATTTGACTGGACTATTAATTTTTTTTAGATTTGCACGGAGTCCCCAAATTTTATCAAAATCGCTGCAGCCATTTTCGAAATAAGGTTCAGTCTTATATATGTATACATATTTATATATATTTTTATACATATATTTACACACAATTATTGGTCGTTTAATATAATAGGAGATATTTAATATAGAGAAACTAAATATCTATTTGATTAAATTTGATTTGATTTATTTAATATATCAACCAACATCTGTAACTATTTGCTCCATATAAAATATGTTTGGCTCAAATGAATATTTGATTGCTCTATATCAAATATACATTATCTATATACAATCAAATCATTTAGAAGAGTTTTAGATATGCAAGGCCATGCTATCGTAATTGCAGCAATATTTTTGTCCTATATCCTTAAAAGCAATAGCTACAGATATCACCATATGGAATTGTAGATACGAGTGCATTTGTATGTTTGCAAATATTAATATACTCTGTTGACATGCCAACTTCAGCAGAATTCCTCATAATTGTAGTTGTATTCTTTGCTGTTCTTTGTGCTTACTTAGTTAATTACAATTTGCGGCACTTGCACACATTTGACTGACTGTAAGTTTCACCATTTGTGCCATACATGTACATACATATGTATGTACATGTGTGCTATTCACTGAAAACCACTTGCGGTACATTTACCTGCACATAATACATTAGCGTATTCCGGAATGGCGAAATTAATTTCATTTAATTACAAAATAAATCATGCGGAAAATTGTGCTTAGGGCTTAGCGTTCTAAAAAATAGATAAATAATGCAAAGAAAAAATCCTGCTTGAAAATTTAATAAAATTAAATTCAAAATTCATTTAGGGTTGGTCCGAACATCGATTTTTTTTTTCGAAAAACACCCTTCATCCTCTTGGTTTGAGCGAATTCGTATGGATACTACTAATCAGTTACAATGAAATATTATTTATTTTATTGCATAATAAATTCTCTATGAAGGTCTCAACCAAAAATTTTCTAAGTATATAAAATTTTTTGTACTATTTTCTATAGACTCATTAAAATTTTTTAAAAATTTTAAACCAAAAATTTAAAAGTGCTGACTCGGCAATTTCTTAATTTGTCTGAAAATAATGTCCAATGAAAAGAACTCCACGGTTCTCCTTCCACTTGACATTGAAAATGATTTTACACGACATGACCTAATAATCAGTGATGGCACTTGGGTTTTGTGAAAATGTACGGAATCGAGACTTGAAATGTACTTTTTAGAGGCCGGATGTACTTTTTGTCTTGAACACTAAAATGAACGAAATTTTTCTAAACAAATTACTAAGAAAAAATAAAAGGTTCTCAGTTTTCCCATCTCAAGAACCCTAGCAAAATGAGATATATTTCACATCAAATTACAAAATCTACACCTTACGATTTCAAAAAAAAAAAAAATATTATTATGAAGCTGCACATTGTGATTACTTTAATTTTTTCATTTGCATAAAGAAAAATGTCATTATTATTATTGTCTAAATGTACCGAAAATGTACTGAAAATGTGCTTCAAATTCGCCAAATGTAGTAAATATGCGGCAACTGTACCGGATGTGCTGAAAACATGTCGAATGTACTGACGACGATTTTTCAGGACAGAAATGTACCGAAAACAGTACAAATGTAACGAAAATTCCATCACTGCTTATAACTGCTTTTAATTTAACTTGGACTTAAATCTTCAAGAAATCTGTTACTCTTCGGCATTAGAATAAATTCAGTTTTTTACTTTTGAATCCATCTACTGACTTTTACCCTTAATTTGTGTTGCATTAACATGATCTGTGTCAATTTAAGCCACTCAACAGCTTTGTCAGACAGCGCAGTTTTGTCACACTCTTAAGGAGGTGTGTCACATACAACTGTCACTTAGATGCTGTCAAAAGATCTGACATTTTACCACTGACTTGGCTGATGCGTATTATTTTGAGTTGCTTAGACAAATATGTTAAGTACCAACATTTTCGTAAAATGAATATTTGACTGGAATTTTTTCATTTAATTTTTTTCTCTTTTCTTTCATTTCAGGTGACATGGCTGAAGGTTGACAAGGGCAAATTTTTCGAGTTCATAAATGGACGCAATCCACCATTTCGGAATTTTACTGTGGATGGCGGTGAAATTGATGTAAGTATTTTTAGATAATGTAGTGGAAAAATTTTTGTATTAAAATTTGAAGTGAGTGAATATTATGCAGCATATATTTGGTAAACATTGATTTTTGTGTGTGAATTTGAATAGAGAACACATATAACAAAAGCACTAAATTTTACAAAAAAACTATGAAACAGAAAAATTTTAAATTAACATTAAAAAAAAAAATCATCAAAAATTTTCAGATGTTGGCATAATTTATTAGTAAATGATGTCCCGAAATTCACGCATAAAGTAATTTTGATAGAAAAAACAAAAATTGTGAATAAGATAAGTCCATGGTTGTAAAAAAATAAAAATCAAAATCACAGATGGTAAGCTACATATGTCAACTTTCCTTTCAACGTGAAATATGTAACCTATAAATTTAGCCATCATTTTCAATTTTTAATTCAGTTTCAGTTAACTTAATACGTTTTTTTTAAGCTTACACAAATGCTTTGATGTATTTTCTATATAAATTTTTACAGTGGGATTTGTCCAATGAAACACAAGTGACATTGAAAAATATCGATTTTGACGCAACGGGGCAGTACTACTGTGAAGTGTCAACGGATACGCCAATATTTACAAAAGCTTCTAGCGATGAAATAATGAATGTTTTTCGTAAGTAATTTCTCAACATAATGCAGATTGATGAATTTATATGTGATATACAATATGTATTTGGCTTTATTTAATTGCAGTTCCTCAAACGAGCCCACCAACGATAAAATTTCGAAAACGAACTCCTTTCATCATAGGTGAACGCCTCTTTGCTATCTGTAATACAACACGTGCGCGTCCTGCGCCACATATAACGTGGCTAATTAATGGTAAAAAGGTAAGCTCTAAGTCATTTACTTAACTATAAATTTTTATTTGAAGTATGTTCAATATGTAGTTTTAGTCTTTTCTCGCGATTGAGTGGTATCGCAATAGAGAAACGTTTGACTAAAGATTAAATTTCACAAAAAAAAATCATTAAAGTTATTGTGCTATAATTCGCAAAACAAAAAATTTTCCGGTATTAAGTTTATTATGGCCCTCTTCTTTATCAATATAAAAAAAAAATATAAAGAAAAGTGCTGAAGCGGAGTGAAAATACAATTTCAATTAGTATGAAGTGACTGCTATAAGAAATTCAAAACCTTTCATGCAGAAGAAAATCCATCTCTTAAATTAAGTGGAAATAAATCCAGCAGAGTCTTAAATTTTCTTTAATTCATAGGTGGATGATAAATTCGTACGAACCCATCACGCCTACTCATTAACGGGCAAAAATCATCGTCAAAGGCAGCAACAACAGCAGCAGCAACAATTACACCAACTGCAGCAACAACAATATTATCAACAATACTATCATCAATATCCACAACAGCAATATGTTCCACATATGATCGATCGATATGATAAAAGCTTACGATGGAGCGGCAATCGTCCAGGAGGTAAGTTATAATCGCTTATAGGACATCTTATTGCCAGCAAAATTTGTGCTCCGGGGTCCCTGGGATCCATAAGCAATTTCAACATTTTTCAATGAGTGCGTGCCGTATTGCTGTGAATGTTGTGTTGAATTTTTTTTTTTAATTCAAAAGAATGCAAGAACTCACTTTGAGTTGCCGAAATAAAATAATTTTTATGTAGAAAACTTTAGTACAAAACTTCAGAGACCTACAATAACCAATCAGACTACTTAGTCCAGAAAGATGTTGTGAGCTCTCATATCTACATTTATTCATATCGGTTACCATTTTCCTATATATTTTTTTCCAAGTGAGAGAAACGCTGTTTTGAGGAAAATTGCCTTGTTAATTTTTTACTATGCAGTAAAATAGAAATAATGTTCTTCCACAATCATATTTTTTGATATCATCCAATGAGCTACAACAAGTAACTTAACTGCATTGGTTTAGATGTTCTTGTATTTTATTGCAAATACGATGAACAATCACAATTTCAATATATTGTTGTCGTTATTCAAATAATGCGGATGAAAGCAAATTCAAATTTATTTGCACTGCGGGTTCATTTGAAACAAACTCATCGTACGAACTAACAGACTGACAACAAACAAAAAAAAAAGTTATCGAAACGAACCTTCGCATCTCTTAGATGCCAGCATGATTGCTACCACAAATGCAGATTGCAATCGGAATGCAATAGTAACGGCAGCAATTGTCGACTGAATTAAGTTGAAAATGAAACTTAAAGCAAAATTCCCTATAGAATTGTCATCAGCATAAAAATAAAAGGAAAAGGGAGAAGAATCGAAACAAAAGAAAAACAGAAAACTGTGGGTAGCGTAAAAAAAGTTCAAGGATGCCGCCATGTTTTTTAACAAAAGCGGATGCGGAAGTAGCAACAATGCGGACTTTCATTACGAAAGACGACGTTGTCAGCTGTTTGATACTTTTATTCAATATCTTTGTAAAATGATATATAATCTGGGAGGATTTTGCAACTTTGGAGCCTCATACCAAATTCTTAAGGCTTTTTATTTGGCTCATCAAGTGGATTCATGGAATTTAATGGGTATTCGCGCAGAAAAAGTATTCGTTTCATGAAAACTTATTTGTTTTATGCACCACATTTTGGTAAAAAAAAGTCATATTTAATTGCGCGTAATAACAGCATTGATCAGTTCAATGTTCGATCTAGTGTTTAAGCGTTCTCGTTCGTAACACAATGCTATCCCATGCAATCTGCTAAAAGGTACAATTTGAGTCTGGGCTGTGGGCTCTACGTAATTGTTACAAAGGGTGTCCCAAATTAACACAAGAATTAATTCTGCTAAAAATATAGGTTTTTAACTCAAAATTGTATTGTTTTTTTACTTTCGGGTATATATATAAAAACTGGATTGAATTTAAAAAGAAAATTGAACCCAAAATACTTTTTGTCAATCTCTTTTGTTTCTTAAAATCGCATTTTTTTTATTATTTTATTACTAATGGTCCAACAAGATCTTTTGAGTAATGACCTCTCACTACAATTGATATTTTATTGCATTAAACGATGAAGTTATTCAAAAAATTTACTGTCACTTTTGGGCACTGTTTTCGGTATTTTTTTCTTTAAATTAATTAATTAAATAATAATTTAAATAAATTAAATTAATCCTACTAAGATATGTGTTTGCAAACCATGCTGGTGCCATAAAGACTTTAGCTAGAATTTAATTTGGCACTACTTTTGTTTATAAACAAATTTTATTTTTTTTTTCATATTCTTTTTTTCTGCAGAAGAATTCTCCTCTCATACGGCACATCATCATGATGGACATCATCACTCGACCAGCGTCTACAATAATCCACTCAGCTCGCTGGCCAATATGCACGAAATGCATGAGATTCAGCATCGCAGCTTTGACAATAATAAACACATCGATGTGAAAAAGCATCTAGAGATGAAGAAACACAGGTGAGTGCACACACACACCAACACAGACACATTCATTGTCTTATTGTCCCATTGTTAAGCCAGCGCCAAATAAACACACTTAAATTTGTATGTACACAGGTGTACATCCGATTTAAATCTGGCACAGAAATGCAGGATATAAATCCAATGAGACAGCCTGTAGCGTTCAAGTTATTTACGATTGCAAATTAAAAGCGAGAAAACTTGTCCAACTTTTCACAGAGAACAAACAGATAAATTTAAAAGAACATATACAGCAAAACAAAAACCCTTTAAGAAAATGTGTATTAGCAATAATTTTAAAGAATACTTTATTTCATTAAATTTTGAGAAACAGTAGTTTGGTGAACGTAGAATATAGGTTGCTGATATATAACGTAACGCTGTTTTTTGAAATTTTTGAGCCCCTCTATGTGATTTGTGACCAATGGAAGATTAAGTTCCTGAATACTATAAAAAATTTCATCGAAATTGTTTTCAATGTTTTTCGTATGAATACACACTGATGATAGTTTTCGAGATATTTAAAATGAAAAATAAAAAAATTTGGTCGAAATGAGGCCTCAACATTATTATTTGTCATAAGTCGACTGAAGCTGTTATTCCTTTTATAATGTCATGACTCAATAACAAGTTAAAGCATAAGTCTTCAAAAAAAGTGCAACATTAAAACAAGGAAAAATAACCCAAGTCATTATTCTGGGCAGCTAACTAACGCTCAAAATCTTATTTCCTCTAGTGATAGATTTTTCGGAGAAAGAATTGGGCGCAAGCTGTAATATTCCAACAACAAAAATTTAGTCAAATTGTCTAGCAATTGTTTATGGTAATTCGCACAACCAACTCTAAGATTTTTTGAGTCATCGTTCTTTTACTATTTGTGCAAAAAAATGAGTTAAATCATTTTTAATAAGCTCAAAAGAATGCTCTTGTAACTATTTTAAATAAATTGGTTAGCTCATTTGATAATATTCTAGTAGTCAGGCAGCTCAGTAAAGTCGGCAACAAAATTGCTTTCGCTACTCCACGGTTTATCGAAGCCTAGCTTTTCAAGAGATATACTACATAAGCACATATATTAGATATTTTCATCCCCTCTCTTTCACAGTCATAAATCATTTTTGAAGTTTTCACATTTTACTGCCTGGTGAAACCCAATTCGGAAACACAAATTTTTAAAGAAGTTAACATTCTTTATAGGGTGACAAGGATTTTTACGGCTTACACTTTTTTTGTTTATTTAGCATTCCGAAACTAAACAAAAAGTGTGTTTATATAAACTTTTATAAAGTCGTGGAAAATTTATGTATTTTGCAGTCAAGCTAAATAACTTTTAATAAAGTTATTCCCCTTAATCATCTACGGTAAAAATCAGGTCGAAATTTTCATATGCTCATATGAAAACAACAAATTTAATAGATATAGATTTGGGTAACCGTTCCCCCCCCCCCCGTAAAAGTTGAGAAAGTAAAAGTTTCTTAATAATTTTGCAAAAGAACGTAAAGTCATATGACAGTATGAAGCACTATGTTTTGTATAAAGACTAAGGACAAGGCAACAGTTGGGCCACCAAGCATAGCACTCCCATCACACTAAAATATACCAAAAACAAAAACAAACACTGAAAAGTTAAGGAGTTTTGTTGTTGTGTTGTTGGGTTGGTTGTGACACTGACACTTTCATACCCTTGACTTCACATATTGGAAAAGTTTCTCGTTGATTTTTAATATCGCAGGTGAGTGTAAATAATTTATGACTTTCATTTACGTTTCACTTCAAATTGTGCAGGAAAAGTGCACGCATATACAAAAGCACGTATGTATGTAGATTGGTGCGAGTGTATGTACACACTCTTACATTTTCCCACGAAATATGAGTTAGTGATGTTGGTAGTGCTTAAATTTATATTATCAAATTGTAATGATAAATTCCGTAGAGACAACATTTTGAAAAATTTCTTTGAGATATGAATGAATGCATCCATTGAAATCCGAAATGAAATGTTCTCAAAAGAAAAACCAAGTTCAAGTGAAACAAGCCGTGGCATCAAGTCGCTTGCGTCAAGAGGAACAAATATATAATTTGATAAATTGAGTGCATCTGGTCTCATTTTATTAACAGAATGAAGACCTTCTTAATATTCGATCATGAACGGGCTGCTTAACTAAGACCAGATGTGTCTCAGACAAGATTAATAAGAATGTTCCTAACATGCTTTAGACAAAATGTATTTTGAAAAAAAATGATGAATTTTTGCAAGCGAATCTAATTGAAACGATATAATGAAACAAATTATTTAAGGTAATACGGCACAGGTTTATTTTAGCTCACATTTCGGCACATACGTAAAAATGTAAATATCAAAGGTTTACAAGAAAAATTGTACAAGAGAGGTATTTTGCAATACATATAGAAAATATTTACTGTGCAGAATTTTAATAAGTAATATTTTCTCTCTAAAACTTTTTATACATTAATTGTTCAACTTAGTCCGCTTTAGCTGCTTTGCTACCATCTTTTGAGATGTTGCCAACACTTATGAGGATAAGAACTAAATACATGTAATTTGCAATAATTGGGATTAATTTTGCAAGTTTTGTGAATTTTCAATTCAATAAACTATCAAGCTTAATTTTGCCATTTCTTGAAATGCAATACCTAAATACTTAAAGGTGCAAAACTCTTCTCCGTAAGCTTATCAGGATAAATTATATACAAACGGATATTCAAGTGTGCAAAGTGCCTGCATGCATCCATGACTACACATGCGACTGTGGCGAAATCCTTGAAAGTATCGCACCAAATTCAAACTTGCAAATGCCAATATTCTAACTCACACTTGCTGTTTTTGCATATGCTATGGAAAATAACTCTACGGCCTTCACACACAAGAACTTTAAACTTTGGGCCTTAATGACATAAAGTGAGTTATTTACGATGAAGGAGTTACGACTTAAAGGAAATGCATCCAAACTTGAATTAATTTATGTAGTGAATGCTGGCAAAAAAAAAAAAAAATCAAAACGGATTGTAAACTGCGAAGAGGTAAATTTGGATAGAAAAAGTATGAAGACGAAAAAAACATACGCCCTACTGCGTGTGCATGCCGGATGGCAACATTTTGCTGCATTGTTTTTATGTCACCAACGAGAAAAGTTGGGCGGTGCTCAATTAAGTTCTTATGGATTTTCTTTTTGCATCAACTTATGTTACTAATTAAAGCAAAAATGCACTATATTTTCGCAATCATTAAAAATGAAAGTTTTTTTTTGTGCAGTGAAGATATGCTGTTAGCACTAAAAACCACAACTAGTCAACAGTCGGTTATAAACTGTATCCAAATTCGAAGTATGCCGGCAATTTTATTATTTTGTGTTTGGAGGGCACGCACCTCGAGCAACATGAGATTTTACACATATACAGATGTAGTACTTTTGCATATTGCCTTGAAAATATGAGTTACTACTACTTATTCTGTCTTTATGAAGTAGGAAAATATAAAGAGAACGATATGATTTCCTTATTGCATAAATTCACATTAATTATCGGCACTGCTGCTTTTTAAACCAATTAGTACTTATATATATGTATGTATCTAGAGATATATGTCACCATCTTCAGTATTTAATTAAATTTCTTTAATTTTTAACCCTAACAGAGGCGACAGTAACAAAGAACATGTCATTGTAAGGCATGGTCTTGGCAAACTAAATGAAAATTGCATCTGACTATAACTTTGTGAAGAAACATCACAGATGACCACTTGAAATCTTATTTTAAAGAAAAAGAAAAATACTAAATAATGTTTTAATGAAGCTAAGCTGAACAAATTTTTTTGAATCTTATATATTACCTCGAAAGTAGACGTAAAAATAGCCTTTTTTAAGTACTTATTCTAAAGGACAAATTCGAATTCAGCGCCAAAAATTACTTCGAAACACGACCCTCAGCAGCCCAACAACATTCGTCACACCTTTATTTAGAAAACTTTTTAATGATTCATAGTTTTCCCATATAATTTACATATAAAACTAAGCAGGCTTCGGTGCCACATCTTAAAATTGAAAATTTTCTTAAACTTAATTTTCCCGCAACAGCACTTTAAAAAAAGCCAAAAAAAAATAACTTGAATCACCCTAATTTACATACTAACATTTGTATAGACTAACATCTTAAAATAAAACTGCCTGTCAGAATTTGGTAATATAGTAAGGTAATAAATCAAACTCTATTTCTACATAACTTATAGAACTACACAACTAACACGAATTGCTCAAGATATAAAAAATTTTTTTTTATTTCACGAGTTGTTTTATTATTTTTATTCACACAGTTTATTATATTGCTGAACGCTAGTTTTGCTTTACATAAATTCGCTTAAACATACATTGGGGCGGTTCAAATATTTATATTTGAGTTGATTTGTAAGGATTGATATAAAACTTTTCCAAAGCTTCAAATAACTTTTCCGATTTCCTTCCTTCCGATTTAGTAATTTTATCGCAAGAAAAATAACTTTTTCACGATAACTTTGGCAAACATTATTCGGCTATTTTTTCATGGTTTTCGTATTGTTTATTACGATTGGGTTGCGACTAAAATATTTTCCTTTTAAAATATTTTTGGAATTTTTTCATTGATATCTCAAACTGCGTCACACATGACTTCATCACCAGAATATGCTAAATAACGTCTACATTAAACTCCTCACAATGATATAAATGATAATTATATTGTTTTTTTTTTGTTCTAATCAGATTCATGTACATACATTTCAAATCTAAAATAGAGTAGATGCACAAATCTGTAAATTGTAAAAATAAAATGACCATTATGATTTTTATCGAAATATTGAACACTGCTCTATGTGACTAAAAAGGATTTTCGACATAATTTTATTTCTTCCTTTTTTTTAAAAAAAAGTTATTGCAAAATTAAAGTTTGGGTAGCTTTATAAACAAAATATTGTTCCTCTTGAGCAAATAAACGGATGTGAATGAAACTTTGACATATTAGTGGAACTAATTTCGACTTTAATCAACTGTTTAGAAATTTCCATTACCTAAACCAGCGCGAAAAGTTTGGAACCGCAATAATATTAGAAATAATAATGAAAAAATACCGTGTGGCATGGCATTTTTTTAAAAAAAAAAATCATAAATTATAAACGAGCTAAAATTGTACGTTAATTTAATGAAACTTAGATACTTGGTGCATATGTGAACATAATAAAATTAGCTATCTTTGGTGTTTGCAAAGACTTTTGCAGAGGCGTGGCGCTGCCATAAATTCGCAAGCCATGCAAGATATTGTGATAAAATTCGGTCAACGGATGTAGCCATATCTTGAAATGTACTAAAAGAAGGCGGAATTAGAAAAGTGGGCGTAGACCTCTTCAAAAATTGAATATTTGATTCAATATTTCTTCAAATTGGATCCTACAATTTTCATAAAAATTGTAGAGATGATGCCACCAAAAGTGGGCGCAATAGTACTTATGGGCGTAACTTCACCCCCATATTCCTAAGTGAACTATTGCAGCAATTCATATAAGATTTATGTAGATTCTGCTAAAAAGAATATCTGAATCAAAAACGTGCGAAACATATATAATTTATACTAGCTGTCCCGGCGGACGTTGTCCTGCCCTCTCCGGTAGGTGTCCCGGATGTTGTGTGAACTCAAGCAACAGAATGTATAAGCGAAACAACCCATTTTTCCAGTGAAACTTACTTTTGCCCGTACTTTTTATATCAAGTCGTATTCATCTGCGTCCAGTACTTGATGAGATACGATTAATTTGATTTTATGGGGCGTGTCACTGCCAATTTTTCTAAACCAAACTTTGCAAAAACCTTCCATAGACCATTAGAAACATTGAAAAAACAATTATGAAATCTTCGTGAAAGTTCTATTTAAAAAAACTTTTGTATGTGGGCCACCCTAAGTATGTGCCTATAAATATAATAGCCACTTGGTGTAAATTCCATGGGAATATGCACCCTAAATATATGTAATAGCTTAATATAAAAGGCGCGTGGTGTGAATTCTATGTGAATTAATTGACCGGTCTTCGTGAAAATAATAGTTTATACATATATACATATGTTTGTATAAGGGTCACCCTAAATAAAACTTATATTGCCTAAGCTAATATTCTTGATATTAGAAGCCAAGTGGTGTAAGTTCCATGTGAATCGAGTAAGTGGTCTTTCTCTTTTAAAAATATGTTTGTATAAGGGCCACCCTGAACAAAAGTTTTGTAGCCTAAGCTATGCCTTTTAATATAAAAGCTACATGGTGTGAAGTCAGTGTGAATCTATTGACCGATCTTCGTGAAAATTATATTTTAAAAATATTATTGTATGAGGACCACCCTTAATATACACTCTAAGCAAAAGTTTTGTAGCCTACGCTATGACTCTTAATATAAAAGACTCGCGGTGTAAATTCCAAATGAATTAATTAACAGGTCTTTGTGATAATACTATTTGTGATAAAATATTTTGGTATGAGGGCCAACCTAAGTATGTATCTTAAATAAAAGTTTTATAGCCTAAGCAATTCCACTTAATAGAAAACACACGTGGTGTACATTTCATGTGAGTCGATTGACCGATCTATGTGAAAATTCTATTTTAAAAATATTTTTGTATGAGGGCCGCCCTAAGTATGGGTCTTAAATAAAAGTTTTATAGCCTAAGCTATGCCTCTAAACATAAAAAGCACGTGGTGTACATTCCATGTGAATCGATTAAAATGCTATTTATAAATATTTTTGTATGAGAGCCACCCTAAATATGCACCCAAAGTTAAAGTTTTATAGCCTAAGCTATGCCTTTTAATATAAAAGACACGTGGTGTAAATTTAATGTGAATCGTTGAAAATGCTATTTTAAAAATATTTTGTATGAGTGCCACCCTAAATTAATGTGAATCGTTTAAAATGCTATTTCAAAAATATTTTTGTATGAGGGCCATCCTTTATTAAAGTGTTATAGCCTATAACATTTTCCGGGTGGAGTGGAATACAAAAAATCAAAAATTATTTAAATTGGTTCAGCCGCTCTTGAGTTATAAGCGTCTTAACTAACTAACACTTTTTTTTGACTTTGTTTTATATATATACATAGATTATGAATATGATATAATTTATTGAACAAAAATTAGACGGGAGTGAATCTCCCGAATCGAATCTATTGACATTTTTCGACTTAATCAGCCTTTTCTTTTTTCAATTTTTCCATATATAATATTACGATTTTTCAGCGATTTTAAATTTTTTCAACACTTTAGAAATTTTTTCGCCTTCTTAAATATTTTTGGAAGTTTTGACTTATTCAACCTCCTATCACTTTTTCAACAATGATCAGTCTCTATATAGTTTTATTTATGTACGCTGCTTTTTAATGCGTCAACTACCAACATAAAAATACCTAAGCATGCAACTCAAGAGGGTACATTTCCTGCGTTTGAGACTGCGATTAGTCTACAATACCGGAAAAGTACTGTCCATAGCACAGTTCAATAAAGTTTTAGATAATGACACAAACCAAGCAAAAATAAAAAGAGTTATTAAATATTGACTTCCCCCATTTGTTTGGGTGTCTTGAACATTGTGTTATTATTCTGAATGCTTTACATTCGCTGCCGAAAACAAGCCGTTATGAAAACATAATTTGTCGGTGGAAAGTATCAATATTAATCAATCCATACGAAACGAGCCTTGAACTACGCACCATTTCATTTGAAATCACTTAACAAAACCATATTTTGTAAGAAAGAAAACAACAAATTGCTTTTACAATAATTTTCTTTATATTTGGAAAATTTTCATTTTCATTTAAAATTCATAATTTTCCACACTCAATCTCAATGATGATGATGATGAGGTGGTGGTCCACGACTTTCCACATAAACTACCTTCGTTGGTGGTGCTGCTTCATGTACGACAATGATTTTAGCTGGTGGTGGAGCAGGTCTTACAACATTTACTTCGATCTTCGGACGATGCAGATGAGGTGCAACAATGTCTACTTCAACTACATTCTTATGAGGTGGTGACATTTTTGTACGGATTTATTTTTTTAAATTTTCCTGTAAAGTCGTCTGCTCGAAATGAAGTCAACGGCCTAACTAATGAACATAATTTTGAAAATTTTTATATAAAGTAGTTTTTTACAAACTCTATTTTTGTTGATGTACAGACGTATACAACACAGCTTGGTAATATATCATTTTATCATGACACAAGAAAGAACGGCATTAGTAAATTATGCGCGATATGATAGTAAAATAATATTTTGGTATTTTGTTTTTAAAGTAAGTTCATTGACAGTGATTTATTTATTTGATGTATTACTTTTATCATAAATTCATTTAGTTGCAATCTTTGCACTAGAAAATATTTCTTCATAAGCTCATATGAGGTCATAAGTTAAAAATTGAAAGTATCACACTGCGGTTTTCTCTGCTCTTAGGTATGCGTGTATCTTTATGTACATTTACCAGTTAATCAGATATGACGGAATTTGTTAATTACATACTTTATGTGGTCAAAATAAGGCGTAGCAAGTATTTTTTTAGCTGTGTTGTTTACTTCACATCCATTTATCTATCTCTTGAATTTAATCATTCATGTAGCAGTTTTGTTAAGTCATATGTACAATCCTTTGAGTAGTGATGTATTATCTAAAATTCATACTGGACTGGACTGTTGCCAAAGATTGCTTTATTGAAATTTTATAAACAAACAATTGTCCCGCAAATATACGACTTAACCAAATGTAACTCTTTTATCTTATTTTATACTTTGAATCATGAATTTTATAAAAAATAACTCGAAATAAACGCTTTTGTAGGTTACGTGACAAATAAACTATTTCAGTGCAAAGCGATAACAATTAAGGAATTTACAATATTTAGAGCAATATAATTTTTATTTCGCACTCACATGAAAATATTGTATAAGTTTTGGAAATTTTATCAAATGATTAAAATAATCTTCTAAGTTAAAAAAAAAAAATTGTTTCCAAAGAAAAATTTATAACATCATCATGTTTAGATCAAAAGACCTGTAGATCAAAAGTTCTTCATAGGTTGACTGTTTTTAATTTTACCGTGTAATTACATTTTCCAATTTTTTATAACAATAATAATTAAAATTAAATTTAGCTACAACAGCTATTAGCCTTTTAAGCTATTTAGCTTGAAGCTTTATTTCAATTAAAAAATAAAATTAACATACAAGAATTAATTTGAAAATTTGCAAGAACCACTCTCACTCCTTAGAACAATTTCGCTACTTAATTTTAGCAACAAATTACAACAATGACATAACAGCAAAGTCATAACAGTAATTTCACACGATTTTATACAACAGCCATGCAAATGCAACAAGCGCGCGCTCGAATTCGCGTCACGAATAAAGCGAGCACATACAAATTTTCTATTGCCTGCTTTCGGGCGTTATAAATGTTTTTGTTTTCTCATGTACTTGGGTATTTTTATTTTGTTTTTTCTTAGAAATGAAGTTACAATGCTCTTTTATTTTGCACATCTTTGAACGGTTTTTTTTTGTATTGTTGCTGTTTTCAAGGAAGTTGTTTTTTGTTTTTGAATTGTGTTACTGCTGTTATTACATACCACGTGCTCAAAACAGCATTCACGTGTTAAAGCAACATAAATTGCGCAACAACGTGTAAATTACTTTTTTACCCTTGAACGACGAAACGCAAGTATAGTTGGTTAAGGATTTTGAATATTTCAAAATTTCTTGATTATGTTCTCTCTTGGGCAAGAAAGTTCCGAGCTATGACTATAATCGTAGATGCAAATGCTGTGTTTGTTCTACGACTCGTTTGAAGCCTTATTTCATCATCCACTTGGTAGTTGGACTAATTTTGGTATCAACTTTATTTTGATATCAGAATATTCATTTTGACGTCGTCAGTTAAGGGTTAATGACAAAGAAAAACGCTACGCTGAACATGACTTTCAGTTGTACAATGGTAGTGTCGCCATTTTTTCTTTTTCTCTCTATTTGGCTAAGGTGAAAAAGTTTACTTCGGTTGTTGGTGAAGTGAAGTGAGTATAAGCAGGGGAAATACATGTACCACGAACCGATTGTACTATGAACCATAGCTGTTTGCTATTAAACTGTTCAGATTTTTTATAAATGTAGTTCCACGAAATATTTCAGTTATACTATTTGTCAGTTGTGGTTACCTTATGGGCTTAAGCTGGAGACACGTTGCATGAAACGATATTAATATACTTTATTAATCAAAAGTAATATAAAATAAAATGATATTTGTTCTTTCCCCACAAATTGAATTCAGTTGTCTTTTAGAAACTTTTGAGGAACTTCGTCGTAAAAATTAATTTAAAATAGCTTCCACCTCACACTTTTTGTTTCCGTACATTATTTGGTATACATATCAACTTTGATTTCATTAATTTTTGCATTAACAATTTTAATTTTTGGACAAAAGTGAATGCAATAAAAATGAAACTATGGTATACCTCTATAAAATGTTTAACTACAGGTTTTCCTGAAACCTTGCTTATCTTTTGTTATTCAAATTTTATTGCATTCATTCTGATGTTTGTTTATTCGCTGTACGGCTGCCAGTGACCAGGTAGGCTGATCTCGTATTTTATCAATGTGTCAATGCGTTTTTAGCCACACCTTACTTTTTGTTGTTTTTTATTTTTGTTTTACTATCTGCTTAGCATTCTTTAGTGCCATAATATATATGTATTGATTGACAGAAACAAAGCCATATGTTGACATTATTGGATTAATTTCATGTTTGTAGATAATAAAAATAGTAAAACTTTTTTATTACCTACCAGCTGCTTTTGTTTAATAAATTTATGTTTAAGGTGGTCAATCTATATCTTTTTTAAATATTTTTATTAACATTACTTTAAGTTTTAGTACAGTATGAGTAATAATTAAAAATCCAAATGTATTAATATCAGTAAACAGCAATTTAGATCATGGTTTCAACTTCTGGTGTTGAACTTTCATCAGTGACCATAACCATAATAGTAAAGAAAAAATTGAACTTGCCTTACCTAACTTTTTATATGGGCATGTAAACAGAATCATGGAAGAACCAAATTAAATCACTCACGAAATTATTCTCTTCTATTAAGTCATTACTATCACATTTTAACAAGCGTAGAAAATATAAGAGAAGAGTTTTGCAAAGATTTTGCTTTGATTTTCGATATGGTACCTTAAAGATCCATATGAAATGCTAGTTGAGTTACACATAGAGTGAATTATGGTGTCAGGTTTAGGTCACTGATGAAAGTTTTTATGAGCGGGAGCTGAAACAATAGTTGAAATTACTGATATATGATGATATATATAATCTGATATTTTATCAAACTGAAGCTGAAACATGAAGTCGTCTATTTTTAACCAATCAAGCTATTTCTCAAAAGCAAAAATTATTTCAGAAGTTTTAAAAGAAATTTCAGAGTGAACCACCCTTATATATGTATGTACGCAAACGCACGATTTCCATTAATATTATTGCTTTTATTAATAATTTGATGGATGCGATAGCTACAATAAGTATTTGATATTATTTGTTTAAATTGGGCGTATAAGTGACTTTATTGCGAAGAATCACTGCACCGTAGATCAAAAAATTGCTACCAAAAGTAATTTAACAAAAGTTGAAGAAAAATTTGTTGGACACAAAGAAGTTTAAGAGACCACTCCTCTAGAAAAACATAATTTAAATTATTAACAAAAGTTTTGCAGTAAATACAATGAATTTTAAATAAAACTACACAAGTACATATCGAACATCCACTTCAAAAGTGACACAACTAAATAACTTTTCTGTACAGTACAAATACTTTTAAAGTGCAGTACAGAACAAAGTTGTGTCTTCAATGTAGGTTAGAATGCTTGTCAAAATCTGAAACACAGAAAATTAAAATGTTGTTGTGTAGTTGGGCATTGTGAACATTTAATAAGGTAAATTTGCAAATAAAAAATTTTGAATTGTTTCACTTTTGAAGTGGTTGTGGGATATTAAACCAAAGCTGATTAACCCAGCTCATGCCGTTGACGAGTCTATAAAGCACGAAAATTGCTAATGCTCGAAATTTTGTAAACGAAGCAGTACAATTTTTAAACTTAATTTCGGCTTTACGCAGTATTTTGTTTTTTCGTCATGCCATGGCTGTTTCGTAAAGAAGGCCAGTGTTTTTTTGAAAACCAATTTAAAAAAATTAATCGAAAAAATGTAAAACAGTCAAAATACACATAAATGCTTGAAGAAGGCAGGACTAATTTTCTATAAAAATAATAGACCTTTCATATTGCTCATATGATCAAAAGACGGCACTCAAGTATGGTGATGCACAAACGAGTCAATGGCCATCATTACATATAATATTATAAAGAAAATGCTGATTATGGACGAGCAAATGGAGTCAAATTTAGGTCACAGAGGTTTGTTATTCATGAAAAAGCTGACGCCACAACAACGCTTGCAAAATGTGAAAGTTTTAAGGGATTTCCTAAATATCGAAAAAGTATGGCTTGTGATAGAAATAATATTAAAATCCAAAATATCGGTTATTTTGGATCTAGAAGGATAGAAATCCGAAGTTTCGATAAATTTTGATCTAAAAACACAAAAATCCATAATGACAAAACATTTTGAGTGAAAAAAAAAACATAAAATTCATAATCGTTACGGTCCTTGCAACCTAATATCTAATTTCAAGACAATAGTTGCCAGGTTATAAATATGAAGCATAAGGTGCCAGATGCTCTACTATTTGTCATCTTAATACCGAATTCCTGCGCATAGCACTTCTGATCTGCCCTATAGTCCAACGTATATAAATGCAAGAAACGCATGAAAGACAAGCGCTAATACATACAATAAGACTTGGGGAATCGGCTATGGATTCGTTAGCGAAACATTCTTTGATATTGTTCAAACTCATTGCGGAAGAAAAGAAAAAGCGAGCAAGCATTGAGCAAAAATTGTACTGATATAAGCATAGAAATGGAAAATGAATAGCTTAAAAATCTTATCCGAAGAATTAATTGAAAGATTCGGCGTACAAAGTCTTGAGCAAAAGCTGGTAATAAGTAAAAATTATATGTCGCAAAATATGTACACACTATAACTTTCAATAATGCCAACCGTAGAGTGAACATCCGGACTGATCTAAATAAAAGAAGTGTAGGCTCATAAAAATTTGCATAATTTGTATGATAAATCAATTGGATGCATAAATCTAACGATAAAACTACTGAAAAACCATAACAGATGGACTTAAGTCTTCGCACAAGGTGTGTACAAGATGCACTTCTGAATGAAAATCGCTGATATATATAAAGATGCTAAGTTACGATCTGTTATCATTCGATACATAGAGCTTAACTTGTGAATTTCAAATCAACAATGCACGCTTTTTTGGTAAGACAAAATATATCATCCGTTGGATAAAAAAAACTTTACTTGAATGGATTTGAATTTATTTTGAAGGTTCTCTGTTTATTGGCCACAACGGCTCGTGCTGATGTTTCTGGTTACACATATAGAACTGGTGGTAGTGACAGCAGTAATCTGGGTCATGGTGGTGGCTCTGGCTATACCACCAATGATGGTGGATCATCTTTTGGCTCATTAGGACACGGTGGCGGTACTGGAGCTGTTGGTGGACATTCACATAGTGGATTCTCACACAGTACTGGGGACGGTGGTGCTGCTCATCATGGTGTTCAACAGCACTATGAGGCTCCGGTGCAAACTGAATTTACCAAAGAATTTTACACTTTTGAAGCACCACAAGTGGATAATCAGGACGCACAACATTTGGAACGTATTGCATCTTCATTGAAAAAGAATCTACAAATTGTTTTCATTAAGGCACCTGAAAATCACGGACTCGAACATGCTGCTATATCATTGGCCAAGAGTGCAACCGATAGCCGTACTGCCATCTATGTTTTGCACAAACAGGCTGATCTTTCAACGTTGGCCAATAATTTGGGTAATTTGCACGTACATAATGCGCATACACCGGAAGTGCATTTTGTTAAATATCGTACACCAGCGGATGCGGCCAATGCTCAACATGCAATTCAATCGCAATATGAATCCTTGGGTGGATCATCGGTACATAAAAATGGCGGAGTTGCTCAAGTTATAAACTTTGCTTCGAATTATGCTCCAGCTTATCATGGCTCCGGCTACTCAGTGGGACATAATGACGGTGCTGGCGTTGGCATTAGTGCTGCTGGTGGCAGTAGTGGTGTGTCTGCTCCTAGTCAGGCTTATTTGCCAGGAAGTGTTTAATCTTTAAACGTTTTTTTTAATTTTTCCCCTTTTCGTTGTGATAAAATGATTTTATTTGAATAAAAAACCATAATAAACAGTAAAAAATTTTAGTGAATACATTGAAGAAATATAAATTTTATGGTAGTGAGTCCGCCCGCATATTCAATGAAAAATAAATTTTAGTTTTTTTTAAAAATTTCTTTTTGAACTATTTCCTTAGGGGACGTCCATTAATTACGTTAGGTATTTTTTTTTGAAAATGCTGACCCCCCCCCCACTCCCCTTGGTGAGATTTGGTGAGATTTTTCCGGACCCACTCCCCCCTATTTTAGCTCACGTAATTAATGGACGTCCCGTTACTTATGAAAGGAAACCAAATGGTCACCTCTGGATTCTTAGAAGCAGCAAATAAATTCGATATAATTTTTATAATTTTTTCAAATATTTCGGGATCACAGTGTATGGAAACTTGCACCGTCGTTCTAAAACTACATGTGTTTGACATAAATATTCTCGGTTGCGAACCAATAATAACCGGTTATCATGCACCTATAATTAATTGTTGCAGTCCGAAATTGATAGCTATCGAAGATGTAAGTTAGGCTCAATTGATGCCGCCTGAACACGATGCACACAAAACCGTCTAAATTCCATAAGGATTTTCCTCATTTCCCATATGCAACAACATTCTTACTAACATTCATCAAAGAAGAATATTTTCTTCGAAAATTCCGCTCTAACTCCCGAAATGCGTAAATTCTTCACTGTCCTGTTGCTGAAAGTAACCACAATCTTGCTTTGAGTGGTAGCAAAGCATGCATTTCGTAAATGTGTTGTTGCAAACAAACATTTATGTTTTTTTATCAAATCCAATGCATATAATCATTTGCATATATTTCTATTGATATAGCCCATCATGATTTAAGACAATCAGTTGATACGTTGATTATATTTTGGTTTACTTTAAAGGGTTCAACATTTGGTCAACTATGCAAATTTTGATTTTTGTTTTATTGTAATTTATTTAATTAATTATAACATACAACGCTATCATTATTTAAGATTACCACAGTATAACGATAACTTTGTTGTAATTTGACACCAAACAAAACTTGTATTATAGACATATGTACATACATATGTACATTAGGGTGGAGCGAGGCTCTATGGTGATTTTTTATTTTTACATATTCTAAATAGGCCAGTGCGAAAAAGTTGTTTCGTCAATCACCTTTTATAGGTACATAAATATTTTTTCAAAATTTTGAGTGTTAGTACTGCCGCAAGGCAATCAAACAGTACGCATTGCACAGAAAAAGGAAAGCAGAGGCCAACCAGCGATGAGACAGATGTAAACAAAGAATTTTACGCTGCAGTTTAGCGTAGTGTTGGCATTTTCGGTACTTTTTTCAGTGTTGAAGACAAAAAAGTACATTCAGCCTCTAAAAAGTACATTTGAAGTCTCGATTCAGTACAGAGGAGTGTTAAAATCATGTGCTTCTAAAGAGACACTGCAAGCTACAAACAGAAGTTGTCACAGTTCAAAATAGAAGCCGCACCATTATTTGATATTGCAGCATGCAAATGTAAATTTTATGTCTCTTGTTCTTGTGAAAAATAATTAGAAGTCTCTCTAAAAGGCCGGGATTTCTTAAAGGATCAGATAAGTTGCAGAAAAATGTATATAGGGGGCTTCGACAAGCAATAAACTCATGGAAAACCTAAATTGGAAGAGAAAAAGGTGAGAATTTAATGAAAAACGGTCCCAAGAAGAGCTTCAGGAAGCTACAAGTTTTCATAGAGAACGGTCAGCTAAAGCATTAAATCGTTCTTCATACAATGAAAATACGCAATTGCAATTAACAACTGTAAAAAATTTTGAATCACAACAACCAAGCTCCCTACTGCTTCAAAAGTATTAGACCGGTATATCAGATCGAGCTGGTGCTGCCATCGTGTTGGCCACGCTCCAAGATGTCGGGATAATATCGGAGGAAAATGTATCAAGTGTAGTAGATAAGAGCGAATTTCGACGAGCTCGTGAAAAACAAAGGACTGAAATAAAACAGGAGTTACATTCTGACGAAGATGAAATAATAGGGCTGTATTTTGGTAGACGTAAGAACAAGACATTGACATTGAAAGATCCAAGGAGGAAAGTGATTTTAGAAGAACATATAAGCTTACTCAAAGAACCAGGCTCTAAATACTTGCTTCATCTGTCGGTTACAAGTACACAGAAAAAACAAGATTGGTAAAATCAACGAATTGCAATTCGTTGATTAAAATTTGTGGAATTCAACAATTCATTTCCTTGAATCAAAGAAAAAATTTGCAAAATCAAAACCCTTTGTTCTTTGATTTTGCAAATTCAAATTATCTGATTTTACAACAAAATATTTTAACGTAATCAGCAAAATGTTTCACTGATACTGCAAATAAAAAACTTCCATTGTCTGATCAGGGAAGCTTCGGTTCAAATCCCGGCGACGACATAATTTTTTTTTTATTTTTTTATTTTCTTATTTTTTAAATTAAAAGTATTTAAAAAACAAAAAAAAAGTTTTTTAAACACCTTTGAAAAAAAAAGAAAATTTTTTTTTGCGAATTTATTCTAAGTTTCAACAAATCATCATCATCAAATCAGTGAAACTGATTCGCTGACTGAAAATCATACCCAACATTCGTTGAAATCGGACCCGGAATTGTTTGATTTGAGCGAATCTTTTTTTTCTGTGTAGCAAAGCTTTAGCTGTGAGTCAAGAAATCAATCAATTTTTGGACAAAACAACCATTACAATGGTGTGTCTGCCAATTACATGCCAATGAACTTCCTCTTCGTCACCTATTCAAAAAATTAGATGGTTCTACTACCGGGCCTCGTAGTTTTGATGGGCCCTTGGGCAAAGCGTTAAAAGAATGTAAATCGCTTTCAGTAACAGCGTTTCAGCCCATAAAATGCATTCAACCGTATCTTACAAATATCAAAGATTTAAGTACTGATCAATTATACCTGTACGAAATGTGCCAAGCTATTAATACGGGCACTTGCTCGGAAAGCTTGCTGAAAAGAAATCCCAGTAAAATTATACATTCGAGATGGCTTACTACTGCCAACAGAATTTTAAGACTGTATGTTAGCTCAACTAAACCCTATGACAATCTGCAGATTCTTACAAACTTTATCTTAAAAGTATATTCTCCTATGTGGTTTAAAACTCAACCACTTTGCATTTATGGTGCCAAACATTTGCACCAAACGATTTTGCTTTCTCGTTTTATGAGTGATTCAATAAAAAAAGTAATTACAATTTACAATTACAATAATTGACCCTGTTATTCAGAGAAATAGTTATTTTAGTCATCATCATCATCATCATCATATTTAGTCATGAAAATATCTTAATATCGATGCTTGCAGACAATTATACTGGATACTGGAACTAAGCACTAGGCAATATGCTCCAACATTCAATTCAAATAAAAAGCAAATTATGATATTTCATACTGCTCATTTGGATGAACGATTTTACCACGAGTAAGTGTTTTTAACTACACAAAAAAGTGAGTTTTCTTGAAAAGCTCATTGAATTCGATATCAATTAGTCATTTTAAAGCACGTAAACCGAAACTATTCCTGAAGATCGAGCACTAGTTGCTGCACATAAGTCAAGTACCAACTTTCTATTCAATGCAGCAGTTGAAAATATAGGAACCTTCAACAAGACTAGTAGCAGGGGAGCCCGACAGGTGATTATGGATTTACTCGAGCTCGGCAGATTAAGATATGGGTGATACATTGCACCTTGTTGAGTTCCTCTACCAAACCTTAGCCCTCTATATAGTGCCAGAGTATATGGCAGTCGATCAGAATAGTAAACAAAAATCGATAGCTGGATTTTTTTTTCACGTCACCTGGATTTTCTCGAGCGCGTTCAATTTGTTTTTTATTTTAAAAGAAATAATTCAGGGACAAGCCGAAGTAACAAAAATCGTCATTAAAGTTGAGCGTTCTCAATCGTCATTAAAGTTGAGCGTTCTCAACTTTAATGACGATTTTTGTTACTTCGGCTTGTCCCTGAATTATTTCTTTTAAAATAAAAAACAAATTGAACGCGCTCGAGAAAATCCAGGTGACGTGAAAAAAAAATCCAGCTATCGATTTTTGTTTACTATGTACGTACAGCTGAATTTTTTTGTTTTTAGAAACTAAGTATACAAATAATTTAGCTGTTCCTTATTGAAAAAACTCTTTACATGACTGCATGAAATGAATGCTTTAGCATTGGATCCGAAGGGAATACTCCCAAAATTTCAACTTCTAGATCATACCTGTGAACGGCGCTATCAGTTTGTTTCCAATTTAATTAGCGACTTTTTACTAAAACGTAAAAACAAATTTCCATAGGTGCCAAGATATGGCGTTTTAAGTATTTTAGTCGTATGGGAGGTGTCACACCCTGATTTCAAACCACGCCCACATTTTTCGAGTGGCTGAATGTGAGCAATTTACATCTCAATACCAAATTTGAAGCTAATAGCTGCCATAGGTTCCGAGATAGCGTTTAAGCAATTTTGTTATATTAGAGATACTTGGCCCTTAATTAAATCCCGCTCACAGTATAGATACAAGTACCGAATTTCGAAACTGTAGCTGCCGTTAGTACCAAGATATAGCGCTTTAGGTGCTTTATTTGTTAGGGAAGTGCCCCCTGTTTTAGAACTACACCCACATTCTTCGAGTGATTAAGTGCAAACTATATGCTTCCATATATTAAATTTTAAGCTTGTAGCTGCCATAGGTACCAAGATATAACACTTTAAGTGGTTTTGTTGTACGAGAGGTGCCACACCCCGTTTTTGAAACCCACCCACATCTTACAAAGTGCTTAGTACAGACAGCATAGATCCTTGTTTCAAATTTCAAAACTGTAGCTGCAAAGAAATAAATTACAACATCTTCAATTTCAGTTGGAGAAAAATAAAAAGATTCTTCTGAAAATAACAAATTTTTATTTTTCTTAAAATAAAACGAGACGTGTTTGAACTTTGTAAATCCAAATAAATGTTTCAGGGCCGTTTTTAAGCATAGGCTGTATAGGCTGCAGCCTAGGGGCCCGCGCCACAAGGGGGCCCGCGCCATAAGAAAATCCTTTATAACATTTTAAATTTTGAGTTGAATAAAAAAAGCTGCATCGAATTCTCTCAAACTGCTTAAATATCTCAGGCGTGTACAAGCACCTTAAATGGATATAGTTTCATATTTGCATACGCTGTTAACCCTGACACTGTTCTCTCTTTTGACTTGCCACTTCTTATTAAACCAAACACTTTGTATGTGGTTTTCTATTGAATAAATATTTAATTAAAAATTGTCACTCGGATCTGGTATCGGTGATATAGCCATCGGAAGTTGTGGATATAGCTTTTGCTAAAATCATATGTAGTATGTCATAAATTTTAAAGTTTTATACACCATTATTGTAGGACAATAAATTATCATTCTTAAGACAACCATATTTATACATCCATTCAGGGGCTCCCAACTTACAATGACTTTAACAAAAGCTATAACCGCAAATTCCGATAGCTATCTCTTTGAGCAACACTTTATTTAATTTTTTTTGCATTTGCCCCCTCCTACCACGAAAACAAAAACTGGGCGATAGATGCTAAAGTAAACTTCTTCCACAGAATTCTTTATCTTTTAAAAATAGATAGAATGGAATCAAAAATTTTTCAATTCCAAATTTTGATTCCATTTGTAAAATGAGTCTGATTCCAAAATTGTAGCTGTATTAGTAATTTCCGCTCCTTTGTAATTTTAATTTTTCTTAGACAATATTTCTTGAAAACAGCATTTAAAAGTTAATCAGTTTGTGATTTGTGATTTAAAGAGTATTAATGTTTTTTTTATGACGAAAACCTTTTACTCGTATAAGGAATAATACGCCTGATCCAAAACAAACAGAAATCATTTCTTTTTGATGCGTGATCATATTTAATGGCGGGTATGGAAAAACGGATATGTGCATTTCCACAGGAATCGGCATTTAAGCTGGCCTCGTTTTCGATTTTCTTTTTTTTGGAGCACATCCTTCAGACATGGTTTTCTTGCAGCTAAGACTGCCTTGAATTAATATTCAAGATCGAATTATTAAAATTCAGATAGCTACTTAATTGCATTTAAAGTAAGAAATATGTGTAACTTTTTAAACCCGGTTCGCTTCAAGCAACATCAAGATCGGAAAAAATTGTCAACCAAATTTGACAATGCACGATTATTATTTAGTTTCCGGAGAATCCAAAAACATAATCCGCAAAATCGTGCCTGATCATTTACTTGTTTTATGGCCATTTTAAGGTAAGCACTTTCACCGATAATTTTAATAACATCATAAAGCGAACCGTGTACAGTTTTTGATTCTTTTAAGATCAAGTGAAATGTAATTTACTTTTAAAATATGCTGTGACAATTGTTTCTTATGTATTTTGAGTTGCTGAACGCGATAACACCACTAAATTTTGCAAATATGCAAATATTTTTGGGTTATTCACCATTTTTCATGGAAAAAATTCGATACAAAAAAAAACTATTTTTTTTGTCAACCTAAAACTTAGTGAAAAAAAAACTTTTTTCATGTTCTTTGTGGGCTTTAAAAGTATTTTTGGCTACAAAGTCCACAAAGACAAAAAAAATAAAAATTTTTATATATATTTTGTTATTAATCATTTTCCATGGAAAAGAATTGAAAATATTAAAAAAAAATTCTTTTAGGCCTTAAAATAAGTGACAAATAATTTAATTTATAATTTTGTTTTATGGATTTTTAAGGTACTTTTGACTACAAAGCTCGCAAAAAAGCCATAAGTAAAAAAATAATGAAAAATAATTTATATATATTTTTGTCTTATGGGCTTTAAAATTATTTTTGATTACAAAGCCCACAAAAAAATCAAAATAAAAAAATTTAAATTTTTAATGTCTTATTCACAATTTTTCATGGAACGTATTTTTATTAAAATTATCGGTAAAAGAGTTTACCTTAAAATGGCCATAAAAAAAGTTAATGATCAGGACGATTTTGCGAATTATATTTTTGGATTCTCCGGACACTAAATAATAATCGTGCATTGACAGATTTGGTTGACAATTTTTTCCGATCTTGATGTAGCTTGAAGCGAACCATGTTTAAAAAGTTACACATATTTCTTACTTTAATTACAATTAAAAAAATAGCTATCTGAATTTTAATAGTTCGACCTTGAATATTAATTCAAGACAGTCTTAGCTTCAAGAAAAACCATGTTTGAAGGATGTGTTCCAAAAAAAAAAAAAAAAAAACGAAAACGAGGCCAGCTAAAATGCCGATTCCTGTGAAAATGCACATATGCTGAATCCTTACATCGCAGTGTGATCACACGACGCACTAACGTTTACGATTGCTCACGCTACTTTTATATTTTTACCAAAGCTCCTGTACTACACTTCAAAAATATGGTCATAGATGTCCTGCAGGCTAAAAATTATTTGTATTTCGACTATATTGCTGGAATGAACTATTGGATTTTAAAAAAGTTTTGATAGCACCCAACGAAGGAGTGTATTTATTTCGGTATGCTCTTTTATTTTGGTGGCCATTTTTTTCGAATTTTAGAAAAGTGGGACCACTTCAGCATTACTTCATTCTTAGCGATTAATATTTCCGAAAACTTCAATCTGACCAATAAAATATATTTTCACTTATCTTACATACTGAGATTGACAGTTGTTGTGGGCTGTCTGCAATTACAATTTCAGAGATAACAGCCCTTCCGAGTTTTTTTTTAAGTTTTGACAGTTATCTTTTAAAGGAAAAAATCTAATTTTCTTCATTTTTTACTCAAATTCCAACAAATTAAAATTTCGCAAGGAAGTAATAGATAAGAATTCGTATTAAACCTGTTTTTTTTTTTGCTAGGTATTTAATAAAAATCCCCATGTGGGGGCCCGCACCATATGTTCAGCCTAGAGGCCCGCACACACCTAGAGACGGCGCTGAAATGTTTATTAAATAATGTTTAATAATATTATATTTTATATCAAATAGGATTTTGTTTTGCAATGGTAAGAACAGAAATAAATTGCAAAGTTTTTTAATTTCAACTGGAAAAAAATTAAGAAACCCATCCAGTATTAACTGGTTTTTCAATAAACTTTTTAAACCCGAATAACTTTTTTTATTGAAAGTAGTATGCTTTTGTCGATGGAGTTGGACTACTTGTAACAAATATTGGGCTTGTTGTTCATTTTTGGTTAAGCAATTATTAATTTTTTCGATTAGCATCACCTTTCGCTCAGCAGCATCATTTGCGACCTTCATAGCTTTCAATACTTCTAAATTACTGCTAAAATTCTCATCATATTTCCATGTTCATGTTTTTTACATTTTTAAAAGCCTGCAGTGACTTCCCCCACCGGTGAAAAGTTAAACATTATATAACCTTTTTTTCTTCCTACCATGTTATCTTCAAACAGTTGGAGCTTTGTTTTCTTTTTTTGTAACAACGTCAATATACATAAATTTAATTGGGATCTCATCACTATTTTGTTACTTCTATCATTGTTATTTTATGATTAAATAACCTTTTCATCATTAATGTGTGAAACTGTATATGCTTCCATTTTATTTTGTTTATTTTATAAAAATAATCATGCCGTGCTACAAACGGCAATGCTTATTCATAATGATTTTTGTGAAATCTGCATATTTTAAAGACATTCTGCATGACTATGTTTGTAACTTTATACCAAAGAATGAATGGCATATAATATATATCCCAAACTACCCACTTAGTTTGTCTTCACACAAAAAAAAAATAAAAAAAGTCAACGACTCTAGTCGACTAAATCGATACTTACCGATACATGAAGTCTTACAACGAATACTTCTAAGTTTATGAACACGTTTGACTTTTCCATTGACTTTCAAAACTATTGACACTTCTTTGAATGTGATGAAATTTAAATTTTCAGTCGAATTATTCGATAATATTGGACATATTTGGAAGTCTATCGACTTTCTTGATACCATTAGCTTCTTACCGACTTTCTGTTACTTTGGAGAACTATCATCGCCTTTTCTATTGCTTTAGAGTGTTTAAAAATTTCTCCGATACTTACTTTTTGACTTTCGATGGTAGTTAAAACTTTTCAAATATTTCGATACTATTCTACATTTCACAATATATTCGATACTAATCTAAGCTTTCTATTTATCGATAATTTCCAAATTATTCAACACTATTCAATACTATTGGAAATTTTTAGACGTTCATTAATTTTATTGATTTATCTACGTAATTTTTGGTACGTTTTAGATTTGATACTTTCGGATTTTTGTACCTTTGACCAAAGTTATGACTTTGTAAATTTCCAAGCTTGGAAAAAAATCTTCAACTGCTTCGATTGCCAAAATCACCGATTTCAGATATTGCAGAAATTTGAACATTGATTCAGTTAAGCATAATTATTTTTATTTATAAAATTCAACAAAATGATTGCAAACAATATTTATCGAAAAAAAATTAGTCAGTCTCTTTGTTCTCAATCACAACTTAAAATCTAATTGGCAAGTACGCAGCACTTGGCGCAACAGCACCATGACCGCTACCTACAGAGCCATGGCTTACACCACCGGATGAGCCGCGAGGAGCATGCGAAGCAAAGTTTAATACTGGAGCTACGCCGCCATCATGTGACTGTGATGTACCACCCAAATTATCATATTGCTGCTGGATGGCATGTTGAGCATGGGCAGCATCTTCCGGAGTACGATACTTAACAAAGTGAACTTCTGGTTGGTGAGAATGACTATTCGACTTAACGTTCCGCAATTGTTGCGCCAGATGTGAGATATCATTTTGTTTGCTTAATACATAAATCGCTGTCTTGCTATCAACAGAAGATTTAGCCAAATTGAGAGCAGCATCGGTGAGACCATGATTTTCAGGTCCACGAATAAAGATAACACGTAAGCTCTTCTTTAATGAAGAAGATAAATCATTGTGGGTCTCACCATCTTCAAATTCACTTTCCGGTGCGGTAAAAGTGAAAAACTCCTTAGTGAAATCGGTATGCGATGGAGCATTATGAGCTTGACCAGCACTACCACGGCCAACAGCATGACTGCTACCGAAAGAGTCAATACCACCGCCACCTCCAATAGAGCCAACTCCTACACCAGCATCTCCACCATTGCCACCGTATGAAGCATCTCCAAGTGAACCACCGCCATTTATTCCAGCAACTCCATCACCGACGGAACCTCCTCCGTTTGATCCAGACTCATAACTGTAGCCAACAGCATTAGCGCGAACTGCTGCAATGAGAGCTAGAATCTTTAAAGAAGACAGGAGAAATAAAGAGATTTAGTACGATGATGAAATTCTTTGATTTGCCAAATTCATGGGAAGTTATTAATTTCTTCTTATGTCAAATATCAATAGCAGAAGTTGCAATTTTGTATAAAACTCTTTCAGATTGTTTTTTCAATGCGCTTTAAAAACTCCAATACTTACAATGAATGCACGCATTTTGGTCTTTGGTACTTGGTATCTAAGGTGCTAATGCTGCCCTCTCTGTTGCATCGCTTTGTTTTTATATCGATAGCAATAAATGCGATATCAGATATCAAATAGCTCGTGCAGTTTTCAAGTTCAATACATCTTACCACATTTGCATTTGTATCAAAAACAATAAATTTGACATAAAATTTGTTTTGTAAAGAGATCACTGATGTGAACTGATTGCTTATTTGACTATATTAACAAATTTTGTTTAACAAAAAAAAAAAATGAAAATTTTCGTTGCTTGATAGATACAAAAAAAAATGCATAAAATTTCATTTAATTGACCAACCGCACAATTTATTCGTCCGAATTTATTTCATTTTAGTTTTTATTCAAATAAATGCAAATTCAACAAAACGCGTTCACGAATTTGCTAATCAGCCGTTGACAGTAGAGCAGCACACGCACAGTCATCTGTCGCTAATTGTGTCATTAAGCTTTAATGACTGAAGTTTGATTAATAGCTTCAAAATTAAGCCAATTAAGCTGTTTTATTTAATAAATACTTGTTAATTGAAGCACATTATTTACTTATTACAATTTGATAAATATTTAAAAAAAAAAAAAATTTAGATTCTAATGTAGTAGCAAATATTTTTAATATGCAGTACATCACGTACTCCAATTACCGACAGATTCATTCTGATGCCGATTTTTGGATCCGGAAGACCACGACTTTATGTATTGGAAAGCTCTCTGTATGAAACTTTTAAATTTAAGTTTATTGATTCATTTAATTTGTTTTACAATAAGACTAAGTCTTCTATAGTACATAACTATGATAACATCCGAAATAAAATAGCAAAAAATAATTAACAAAAATCAAAATTAAAAAGAAAAGAAAGGACTTTAAAATACGACATTATATAAGCAAAAAGAGAAAATAATAAAAATTATTAACAAATTATAATGAATGCATGAGATTAGTGGGAAACATTAATATAAAGTAACAAATATGTATGTAGAAGTAGAGAAAATATAAGAAAGAGAAATGAATTAATTACTCAAAAAGTAGTTGGAAATAGCCAATTTGAAGTTGCTTCCTAAAGTAATGAGCCTTACTCCAACTGGTAGTGAATTCCAAAGCCTGACGGTGCTAATGGAAAAGAGTCTGCAAGATTTAAGATAATTGAACCTGGGAACAATTAATTTATTAGATGTAGTATACTGACAAAATTGGAGTTTTGCATATAGGCTAAGCGTGTGAATAAGAGTGTGCAAAAACTGCAAGTTACGAATACTTAAATTATCAACCAAACTACAACCTAGTATATCCTTGCTTATTTCAAATATATGCTGAAACCGACAAACTCGATAGACATATCTAGCCGCATTATTGTATGCAACAAGCAGCTTATGCTGTGATATTGAATCAAGTCTCCAATAGACTAAGTGAAAATATGTAATGTATGGCATTATTAATTGAAGTATAAGCCAACGTCTAGTTTCTAATGGAGTAAAGACGGCAGAGGTTCTTAACAGACGAAGAGTGCAATATATCTTACCAATAACGCTATTAATGTGATCAGTACACGTTAATTTGGAGTTTAAAATGTAACCAAGGCTATTTACTTTATTAACGAATCCTAGTGGCGAAGTTCCAATAAACAAGGGGGGAATACTCTGTAAACTTAATTCACTTAGAATTAAGAGGATTAATTTAAAGCAAATTTTCATGTGCCCACTTGCATATCAAAGATAGATCAACATTAAGTCTATAACAACAAGTCTTCAACAAGTCCAATAGGTCGTGAAAGGTGAATTTGAATATCATCTGCATATGCATGAATTGTAGCGTACTTACAGACAGAAAAAATGTCATTTAAATAAATAGAAAATAACAAGGATACTAAAATTGATTCATGAGGAACACCAGCATGTACTGTTTTAAGAGAAGAGAAGCTATTCTTTACCTTAACTTTTTGCATTCTACAATTTAGGTAGCTATATAATAATTTCACTGCACTTTCACTAAAATTAAAAGAATACCTTAGTTTGTGGCAAAGCAGAGAGTGATTTACAGAATCAAAGGCTTTAGAGAAATCTAAAAGGCATATAAGTGTTAAGAAATTTTGATCGTAATAGCTTCTGATATCGTCAACAACTTTCATTAGAGCAGTAGAGCAACTCAGACCAGTGCGAAAACCAGATTCGAAAGCAAATTATTAGAGTTTAAATAAATATTGATTTGGTCAGACGTGATCCTTTCACATACTCTGCCGAAGGCAGGTAAGATTCTTATAGGTCTAAAATCACAATATTCAGATGCAGAATCTTTTTTGGCTACAGGTGTTACGACAGCGACCTTCCAAGTATCAGGAAAACGTGGGCAGGTAAAGCAGTGACTTATTATGTGGGTGAGTGGAGAGAGTATAAAGGTTAACATCAATTTGACTAATTTTATAGAGATTCCGTCAATACCTACTGCATTCGAATTAGTATTTTTGACAGACCAGCAACCTCATCTTCACTAACGGCAAAGAACTGAAAGTAATTTGGTAAGTTATGTAAAAATACAGGCAAAGCAGAAGTGTTGAACATATTCGACATACTAAGGTTTTTACTAAGAAAATGATTATTGAGTTCGTCAGGATTAAGTTCGCATTAAGTCTTATTTTTACTGGATATTTTACATATATTTCCAAATGTTTTGCCAAAGCTGCTTAGAATTAAGTTTAGTATTCAGATTTGAGTTATACAAGTCCTTTTTAGCCTGCCTTAGCACCAGAGTTGCTTCATTTCTCGCTCTTCGAAACTTACATGGCGATGAAAAGCGTAGTTTATTTTAGACATTAGAAAACAAAGTTTATCATCAACCGATTCATAAAACCAGCAGTCATTCCAGCTAATTTCATTAAGTTCATTGTATAAGGCATTAGTATCTATCAAATTATAATTGTGGAATGAAAAAAATGCAGGGTCCATCACTTGGTCATGGTCTGATAAAAATGTCATCTGATCAAATTTTAAAAGTGGAAAAGCATCGCAAACTAGAAAAATATCAAGAAGACTTGGCATGGATTCATTAGCGTAATGAGTAGGTATTAATGGGTTAACCAGATGTAAGCCACAACTAGAGAAATTAGACCGAAAATTTTCAGAATCAGAATTTTTATTTAACAAATTAACATTAAAGTCGCCACAAATCACAAAAAATGGCCTTTTTTAATAAAGAATAAAGGTAAAAATTCAATTTCTTTTTATATTATCTCACAATTAGATTCTCTGAAAGAAACTTAAAAAAAATTGGTAAAGAATTACTAAAATAAGAAAGTTGCTTAAAAAGTCAGTTTTTATCGAAACAATGGATTGCAGCTCACAAAAAAAAAAATCAGGGTACTGCTAATTTTTCTTAATTCATAGAACATCACTTTATATTATACTTCATCCTTGACGCAATCTGATGCGAAAATTGTAAACTTTTTTATTGCGAAAAAAAAAGTTATCTGCGAGCAGTTTGGTCATTGTTTTTATGAATTTTTAATGACTAAAACATTTTTTATATCTTTTTAAGTATAATTTTATGATTTGTGTTTTGATGATTTGGTTTTATTGTCAACACATACATACTATATATATGTAAATTTCCGGCTAATGAAATTTGGATTTATATATTTGTATATAGATTTAGGCTATAAAGCTGGTATTGTTTTGGTTTAGATATGTGAAGCTATTTCCATTTTAATAAAAATCATATGTGTTTGTTTTACGATTGACAATGAAATTAATACAAGCAATTATAACACATATTAAGAGGTTTCTAACGATCTTCAATATCGTTACAAAATCTTATTTTATGTATTAATATTTTGTTGATTAATTTAAGAGATTAAAAAATATTGTTTAAAAGTAGATTTGAAATATAAATTATATTAATTTGAATAATTATTGGACTGTCCGACAGGTCTATTAGATGGCATGAAAAACTACCCGTTCTTTTGTAGCACGTTCATCTTTTAAATCTGACAGGTCACAAATGAACCTCTAACTTTAAAAATAATTGAGTAAGAGCTTTTGACTCGTTTCAAAAAAAAAAAATATAAAAAAACAATATAAAAATTGATACCAACAGTAGTATTATTTTAAAAACGTTAGCTCTATTTTTCACGTTTAAAGAAAAACTCATGCTGCCATACAATGTTGTCTGGAAGAGCTCCACCGGCCTTGAGCGACATACAATCATTTGAATTCGGAAGTTTCTTTAAACGCAACTTTTCCTCTATTTATACAAGTATAATCCCACTAAAAAGTTTTATGAGCTTAACAAATCTTTTGAAAAAAGACATTTATAGTGAATTACGAAATTCTAGCTCATCATAGAATAACTAATTTCGACAGAAACCCCACCGAGTTCAGGCTTTCATCTCCGAAATTTTTATTTGATTTTTTTACACAGATTGCAGATATTTTAGTAGCTGATTCCTTGGCTACTTGTCAATAAAAACTTGGTAGGGAGGGGTAGTATATCTTGAATATTCTCTGTGCTACAGGGTTAAACACCCTGTGTATGACGGGGTACCCATTTCATTTTCAAAACAAATTTTTTTCGTTCGGACATCCTCGACAATTCTGAAACTTCACAAGAACTCCTGACATTATATTAATATAATATTTTCATATGAGTTGTTTCATCTGGTCAGTTTGAGAGACATCATTATTTTGTACAGTTCGAGCCAAAAAATTTGAAATTTTTACACAATTTGTGTAGGGGTACTGTCACCTGGGTGTTTTGTTTTGTAACGCACAGAAAGTTTAAATAAGATCCTTCAGACCTACAAACAGAGATTATCTCATAATAATGGAACTAAAATAACTAAAACAGCCAGTTTAATTAAGTTATAAAATAATATACTTTTCAGTATTTTATGAATATTCAATTTTTCTCCAATAATTCCATTACATACATGTATATATATACATATATATATTATCATTAAATCTTTACGTCATGTGTTTTGTACAAACTCATCCTACAAAGTTTGAAGTGGGACAATATAAAGCAGTTCAATAAACTTTTACTTGATTAACTTTCGTAGTTCCCAAAATGAAAGTCATGTTGCCGCATCCTTATCTTTTCTTTTTCCTTAGAGTTCAATTTATCTCCATACCAAATTTCATCCAAATTGGTCCATTAGTTAAGCTATGAAAACATACTTTCTGGTTAGAAGCTTGGTACTGCCCATTAAAAAGAAATACTTTTACTCAGGAATTACTCTATCTTTTATGTACACACAAATTTCATCACCATCGGTAGAGCGGCTCAGCAGCCGGAACAGCGTTTTTCCATGTGTCACGCCCACAAAGAGAACACAAAGTTTTTTATAGCCTTCTTTTGGGTTCAATCTAACTTCATACCAAATTCATTCTGAAATATCTATATTCTAAAAAGAAACGCCGTCTATATTATAACAATTTTATGTACATTTAACAAAAAATTATTATTAATGTTTCAGTTAAGTGTTAGTTGACTTTGCTATTCAGCCTTTTTTAAACCCAAAAGCAATTGAAATGTAGGCGTCGATAAAAATGATTTACGTCATTCATAAATTTGTAACTCGTTGCTTATTTAGGGTTAAATTATGCACAGTTAAAGTGCAGCTAAAATCAAATGGGGTTAACCTTGTGCGAATTTCATTAGCATAAATTTACAAACACCGTCTATGGAAAGAAGTGATATTTATATTAAGTAAATGCTAGCATACATTTAGGCATATGATGATTTGAAACAAAGTTCAAACGCAGTGCAAACAATAATAATAAAAACCGCAATAATAATTTTGTATCAAGTGTATGTGTATTGGTAATAAAAAATGTTTATTACAATTCAAGTTTAAATTTATACGCAAAAAAAAAATAAATCAATATATATGTATGTACTTAATCAGATTCATTACGAGTATACAGTTTACAGGAAATGAGGATACCCACGACGTAAAAAAAGACGCTGTACAACTTCTGCTTTTGTTTGACTTCACTGCAATTAAGCGATTACTGGTATCCTTTGAGTTTCATCAACACACGCGCAATTAGCTACAATTTATTTACATCGACAAACAGAAGCCCGTACACAAACATACATACGTAATGTATTGTACTAGGGTGTACCATATATATTTTAGTATAATCGACATATTACTAATTTATTCAATTCTGATTCATTAGTTTCCAACTGAAAGCTTTCTGGTATGCAGCCTATTTCAACTGCAACTTTTTCTACTTAATATTCTTAGCTTCATCTTAACTGGTGAGCCTTTAAGGGGATAAAAAAAACATTGCAGTTTATGTGCTTTTAAGCAATAAAGGGACACTCCATTTTTACAGACTTACTCACACTTGTATATATCAACAACATAAAATAGCAGCTGCTAATTTTTAAAAGTTTGGAAAAAAAATCCTAAATGTTTGCATTAAAATAGTCCCAGCAAACATATAGAAGATTCTTAAATATTCGACATTTTAAGCGACCAACGTATTACTTTTGTAGTAAAATTTTAAGAAATCAAACTTCAGCGCGATTATTAAATAAGCCCCTTAACAGTCTTCTGAAAGTTAAATAGCAATACTGAAAATATTTTATAAATATAGGTATAGTGTACAAATCAAGCTAAGAAATTCTCACTCAACATCACAAAGGTCACTGATGATTCCATTTAGCAATGAATGAAACTAGTGTGACTAGCTTAGGCCGTTTCTTAGTTTTATTTTTGTATTGTATTGTTTGTATTTTTATGTCATCACACACTGTTTTGAACAGTAAGCTCAGTAAAATAATTAAAAATAAAAATAATTTGGAAACTCTTTTATAAGATAATCTGATTTCATCTGCCAAACCATAAATTTATAGCTTACCTAGAAGAACTAAATTGATTTTTTTGGTATATGCGAAATTTGATAAATTGCAAAGTTTTATGATTCGACGAAACTTTTTTGTTATATGTATATATGTAATGTATATATAAGACATCAAATGTAGGTAGCTATATCAATGGTTAGAAGCTAAGAACTATATGAATGTTGCATGCTTTACAGGGCCAGCGCTGGTGCTTTTGGCGCCCTGGGCAAAGTTTGATTCAGCGCCTCAGTTTTTTATTCAAGTTTCTTTCTTTTTATGAGAAGTTTCTTGCATTTTGAGATTGGCGGTAACATATACTCGATACAATTGTATATGAGCATGCTTATTTTGGAACAAACATATATTCAAAAGAAAAGATTAAGTGAACTAATATCTAAGAAAGGATATTTTGTCTATAGTAAAGTAGTGTACGTAGTAGTCTAAGTACATACATATATATATGTAAGAACTTAAATTGTTTATGAAAAATGAGATCATATTTCTGCAGCAAGCTTTCGCTTCCATTGATATATAACAAAACATAAAACTTTAATTTAGAGTCTAGTACTAGAATGCTAGTTTCATTAAATTTCACTAGATATGAAAAAATGACTAAAAATCTTTTCAAAACTGTACAAAATAACATCTTTGCGATTTTCAATGGAGCGATAGATGAAACCTTGCTTGTACTTAAGAACTTCTAAGATTTCCATGCTTTGGCTTCTGCAAAGGTTGTTATGAGATGGATAACTTTTTTTGTGACATTGTAGATCGTAAATAATTTTTTATTATTATCTTCTGCGTTCCCCACTAACGACCGTAATTGGTAAGGTAAGTAGTATTCGGAAGGCAATAGTTACGTTTGGAGCAAAAAACTATAGGCTAGATATAAGTTCCAATGCTTTTAATGAAGTAGTTTTTGGCTTTATAACTCAGATAGCGCAGTTAATTCATCAAACATATCGACGCAAGGAACACTGTTATAGCTGTCATTTTCAGTAAGGATTAGGGCTAGTTTCTTACATTTTTCGTGGAAGGATTGATATCACATAAAAACGAACACGAGTTCTCATGACTCCTTAACTGTACCAAACGTTGATTTACATGATTAACATTCTATCTTAAACTTGCTTTTAGGATCTTAAATTGGCTCATCTTCAGCTTCGTATGAATGTATTTGCTGTTTTTTACGAAATCTTACGGGAAGATCTAACCGAAACGTTGTTTCAACTTCAATTTCTCCTGCCAAGTCTTTTGCAAATTCAAAAACTCAAGAGCCCATGTTAAGTTAGAAGTAGCTCCCGACATATCGATGTCAATGGATTGTAAGGACTTAGTTATTAAATTAATTTGATTTAAAACAGTATGCCGAAGCACAATGCAGCAGCAAAACGAATAAGATTGCATTTTTCGTAAGAGGCATTCTCCTTCAAATCTTGAGTCAGGGTCATATGAGAAATCTTGACTCATTGCAAATAACATGTCGTAAATGCTCCCTGCATTGTAACGAAATGGACGAATTTCGAACCGTTGAGAAAGTTATAAGTTACTGTATTATCAAAAAAAAAAAATGTGCAGCAATTTTTGATGAATTGCACACGTCATATACAACCTTTCATATTCGATCCGTTATGGTAGCCCTGACCACACATGTTTATAAGATTAATTGTGTTCTTTTCTAACTCAATAACTTAGAGCAGAAACTTTGATTACGTGTTAGGGAGGGCATGTATGTACATATTTATTTATGTGTTGCCTTTAAAACTTATTAGCCGACTTCTTCAACGTGTGAAGGACATTAAATCCGCGCAAATTTTCAAAACGTTAATACAGAGTTCCATCTCAATCCCAATAACATGTGATTATAAATAAAGCAATAGTGCATGTAAATCTTTTATTTTTGAAAATTTGGCAACTGGGCAACTGCCCGCTTTTCTCGTACCTTCCGCCGGCCCTGATGCTATATAATGTTGCATGCTACACATAAGTATTTATGCGTATCATTTTCAATTATATATTATGAAACGTCACACACAATAACTGTAAATATCAGTTGAAACAATAATTTCACCGCTTGAAACGCTGCTTTATGTTCCACAAATGAATTGCTTTGACGATTCGCTGACCCCGGACAGTTTCTCCCTAACAAACTATCAACGCAATTGAATAAATTGTACTCTAAAATGTACTCGCGCACGATCGAAATCATCGTCTCGACAATTCAAATATGACTCTGTCACGATTAAAAATGCTTACTGGGGTATAGCACATAAACAGAATCAACATCCAAACGAGTGAGTCGCAGTGGTAGCAAATGCCGTCTACCAACTAAATTGTTGATTAAGTGTTGGTGGCGGCAACTATCCAACCAACAGGAACGGCAACCAACGATCGATGAAATGAACTCTATCGAAATAAAATTTAATCCTTGTTTGTTAAATCTTTTTTAAAGCCTCCGCAAGCTTTAAACTTTAATTAACTTGAGTGCGATTTGTTGTTGTTGGTGCTGCCGATGTTGCCGCTGCTGTTTGTTATTATTGTTACGGCTGTTACGAATTGTAGTCTTAGTTGATTAGTCACTCAGTGTCTACGTGTGTGTATGTTTGTTAGCAATTGTTAGAATTTATTTATTTTGTTTTTTTATCAATTTTCTACAACTGAATTGGTATATTGAGTATTTGTTTTTCCCGCAAAACTATTTCCGCTGGCTTGTGTCATAATATAAATATGTTTTATTTAAATAATTTTTGTATAAGATCTCTGTGTGTGGTTCCAGGATAAAAATTTCTAGTAAAATTGTTGCGTTAATTCAAAAAATATCTAAATTCAATTAAAATAACTATAAGTTCTGCTGCCAATAGCTTCTGATCCATGCTGAGAACTTTAAACGCATTTGCGTGAAACAATATTTTTCAAGTTGGCTGGACACATAACTCGTACAATTTTTGATTTATTGACTTTAATTTGGTAGGACCTTTTTCTCATAGTATTTTTTATAAAAAATTTTCTGGCGATTTTTTTGAAAATTCTAAATTTATTTTTAAAAAGATGAATTTTTGCAAGTTTCAAGATCTCGAAAAAAGTCCCACGCACCCCCCATCCACAATTTGAAATTGCAGGTGCTCCTCGGAAAAAAAGCCTCTTCGGAAAAAGGCTATACAGCCGCCATTTTTTGCACTACGGCTTCGAAAAAATTATTTTCTAATGTTAAATTTTCATACAGTTAAGTACTTTTTCCAGAATTTCGATTTCTTTTTTATTTTGTCCCGCTAAAAAAAATTCTTAAAACTTAATTATTGTCTAATCTGCTTTTGCGGCCCAGCTTCTTAATTTTTTGCGAGGCCAATGAAAATGCTTTTACTAGTTATCGAAAGTAAAGAAAGTTTGATTTTTTTACTAAATTTTTTTACTTTTTTTATGAGCTCAAGCTACCTGATTTTCAATGCTTTTTGTCTTATAATTGGACAAAAATTTATGTAGCCACAAGAGGGCTCTGAAGGCGAAAATTCAACTTAAAATGATATTTTTCTACGAAATTCTAAAGTTACAAAGCTCTCTAGCGGCATAAATTTTTTTCCCATTACAAAAAAAGAGCGGAAAGAATGGTTTTGTGTGATATAAACTTGCAATTGAAAATTGTAGATTTTAATTTCATTTTATCAGGTGACACTTCTCAAGTTCTTCTTGATGAAATGTGATAAAATGGGAAACAGATAACTTTAATATGCTTCATTCAATATATATACATATGGCCCATTATTTTTCAAATCGAACAATAAGTCAATTTAGTATAATCGATTTGCTGGAAATTTACAGATATCAATCCGCGTTCAATTCTAGGGGACCTCTAATTTTTTTATTTCGCTGAAAGGACCCAACTTTCAAAGTTATGGTCATTTAAACTTTGTCCTTTAAATTTATAAAAAAAAAAATTCTGAAGTATACTTTTACAAATTGTAGATATGTCCTTAATTAATAACGGAATTTCATAAATTTTTTTTCAAACTTTTCATAATTTAATGAATCTTGTGAAAAGATGACATTTAGTGCAAAGTAAGCTGTTTTGTGAAAAATATTGCAAATATCGGAAACCAAAGGCATTTTAATCAAATCAAAAAATTTTTAAGTGCATCAGTTTTTTTTCCTTCAAATTTTTTTTATCAATACAGAAAGGCTGAAACTACATTTGATGAAAGTCCCAACTTTCGAAAACAGCTAATTCTTAATTGAGAGCATTTTTCTTAAAGCTCAACTATTTAAAATTTTAATTGAGTAGTTGGGTGGAATAAGGGCACTTTTCGGGAATGCCCATTATCCGCAAATTACCTCTATATATACTAGAGACCCTCCGCTACCTCTCACCAAAATATCACATCGATATACGCAGTACTAGCGATACAGTAGAGCAAAATGTATCCCTTACGTACTAGCCAAGCATTGAAATATTTTTTTTTTGTTTCTTTGCTACTTTAAAATTTACAGTTTAAAGGACAAAGTTCAAATGGCCATAACTTTGAAAGTTGGGTCCTTTCAGTGAAATAAAAAAATGTGGGTCCCCTAGAATTGAACTCTGAATAATATTTGTATATTTTAAGAAAATCTATAAATTTTTTTGGTCTGCCAAAGGTTTATTATTTATAGACAGTTTACGATATAACAATAACTCTCTATAATATGCAAAATATTTTCCGGTTCCTCAAGAAGAGATTTCAATGCAATTCAATGCCTAGTCCTCAATATTTAAAATAAAACAGGTAATGTAATAACCAAGAAACAAAGATCAATTCCAGCAACAAAAATTGGTCAATTTTATCCAATCTTTTAAAAATCTGCCGGTGTAAGCTAGGGCTTTTTAGGTTGTACACTTAAACCTGAATTACAAATGCTTAGTAAAACACCTACGCAAAACAACAATCCTAACGAAATTCTCAGTAAGCTATTTAAAATTTCCCATCTTCAAGGAATATAAATTTTTTTTTTTGTTTGTTTTTGAAATGTAAGAAAGTAGTCATTAAAAATTTACGAGCAAAAAACAAAGAACGACATAAATGAAAATACGTGTCCTTCTTAGAGTTTTAGAGGCTAAAGGAAAAATGCGTACATGAAAGAAAAATGAAAATCAATACTTTTAGTATGCTATAATTTGAAACATGTAGCCGCCCCCCCCCCATGTTGGCATATATACACAATGTTAATCAAGTATGGGTAATGGAGAGTGTGATAACAATTTTTCCAAAGTTGCTGCAGATAGCATTGACCTAAAACGTAGGTAGTTATGTTAAGCAGTGATTTGAATGCCAAGGCAGAGTGGAATTAAAAAATCAATAGAGAATAAACGAAAAGATTAAAACTTAAAAATTATACTTTTGGGCATTCACCATAGCGGTATTATATTCTTTTTGTGAACAGATTAAGCTCATTAATTTTATAGACGATTTTTGATAACAGGAGAGTATGGATAATCAGTGATAACTGAATCTTAAACAATTCAGTGTGTGAAAAACAATAAATAATTTGTATGAATTATAACTCAGCTAATGTATATGCAAATTTCTTTCTTTAAAATAATCACTTAAGCATAAACCTCATCAAAGTTCATTAAATGAATACGGAATTCATATTAAGTTAAATAACATTTTTGTACAGATTTAAGTTGAGTAGCATCAACACTGTCTCAAATTATCTCATCTTTAGGGCTCTTCTGTCTGTTAATTTTGTATTTAAATTCAATTTTGTAATTCTGAAAAATTTGCACGATCCGCAGATGAAATGAACCGCTAACGTTATATGACTAAAAAGCACCATTTTGATGGGCATAAATTATTCAAGGAATCCATTATTGCGAATGCATACCAAACGAAAACAAAAAAAAAAAAAAATAGACCCTACATTTCTGTTCTTTCGTGTACAACCCGCAATTCTCTTTCTTTACATGCAGTCAATTTCCATTTAAATGTGTGTTCGTGTGCGTGGTGGGTCGATAAGTATGTTACCAACTGTATATAATAACGTTATGTTACGTGTTCCCCCATAACCCACTAAGCCCCCACATCAAGAGGAAGAACGAGAATGAAAGTTCCATTGGAAAGTCAATAGGAATATTCTTTTGGTTCATGAGAACCATAGATAAACTGCGCCAGTAAATTGCCGAAAACAAAACGAGACACAGAAACACACACAGGCATTCATATATATAATATATACAAATACAATGTCATTCACACCAATGTACATGCTACAAATGGAAAGACAACAAATAGAGGAAAATCTTTTATGCCCATGAATTGTTTATCTAAATTAGGTTCCCTTGCAATTACAAAACAAAATTTACATAAACACAAACAAACGTCGAACGCACACATACACACGTACATTCAAGGGCACGCACTTATACACCCAGTAGGAAATATAAAAACACTTAACAAACCAAATATGCAACAATCATTCAATCAATCTTTACATACAGATCTAGTCCTCTCTGTGTACTGGCTGATCGAGAATTAACGCTCAGTATAAGCCACTTAACCTGATTCTTTGAATCTTGCATTTATCCATGCACTGAGAAAAATGTGATCGAGATTGGGTAAGTGGTGTAGTTCCTCTCAAAGAAATAAAAACTTAAGTAATCATGTCATACAAGTTAAAACTATAAGACTGAAAGTTCCGGGATAGGTAAGGATATGGTTTTAAGGCAAGGAATATTTTCATTAATCTTTTCAGGTTCTGAATTGAGTTCATTTAGTCTATGTCTTTTACAGGTCAAAAGCACCACAGAACGGGTTACTAAGATTCTGCTTTTCGCAAAAACAAAGAAATAAAGATGTTTTCTTTGGCTCTGTGTGGCGTTTCGAAGCCAATGCTTGTATGTGAGTTTCCATACTCTCTTTCCGAAATTCGCCAACTTCTTGCTGGTTTGGTTTCATTTCTTTAAATAATTTTCAAGTGTTTTAAACTTTCTGTTTCTATGGAGAGTGCCACGCCCACCAATTTCTTGTCCAGAGCTTTTCCAAAATATTCTTAATATTTGTGAGAATTTTGGTTCTTTTACCTCAGCATTGCATTTTGAAGAGTTACGCCCTCTAATCGAAATTCTCGAATTTTTTTTCCAGAGCTTTTCAAAGTTTTTCCCAGTATTTTTTACAAATCTGGTTACACTTTAACAAATAACTCTCTCAATAAAGCATTTTAAATGTTTAAATTGTATAGGCGGTAGGAGTGTTCGTGAAATGCTTGGTTTCTCCGTACAAGTGATTTCTACAGACAGAAAGACCGACTGACGAACGCTGCTCATTCGACTCAGATGGTGACGCATATCAAATATACTGTTCCATATCTGACACGCCCTCTTCTATACGTAAAAACGGAATGACAAAGTACCCTTTGCGTGGGATATACAGAAAAAAACCATCGATATTGACACTAACTATTAAGTTTCCTACAAGGATTCACAATTTTACTACTACCAAATACACTCTTTTTATTTAGTTGAGTTCGTGATTTCGTTACGCTATGGTTTTCCTTTATGTTAAGTTGCCGTTATTTTTGTATTTCCTTTTCCGTTTTACGTTTTTTCGAATTCCCTCGACGAGGTTTTGTCGGTTTTTGTGCTAATTTATTTTGAGTCCGAATTTCATTTCTAAACGCGGTGTGGCAGTTCCTTTTTTTCTATTTCTTGTTTTGCTTAGACAAAAAAGAATTTCCCCGATGAGGAATTCTAAGAGAGAACCGCATTTTAAGTGTGGTTCTGGAAGCTTATGAGTTGGTCGGTCCGACGCGGGTAGCGTGGTCGATTTGATTTTATTTATATGTATGTGTGGTTGTATTGCGTGTTGTATTCTCTACATTCATTGTTGATTGTGTGTAGTGGAGCCTGCAAGCGCATAAGAACCGCAGCAATGGTAACAATTCAGATAACATCGCAATACATATATACATACATATGTACATGATATACGAGTGTGAAGGCAACAGTGTTGTGGCTTAAATTATTTTGTCATTATTAATACTATTGTCTATGAATTCAGTATATTGTATTGTTAAGTGGGGGGATTTTTGTTTTTTTCAAGTGCATTAGAGGCGATATTTACGAAATTTAGTTCTTAAAATGCTTTTTATCTGGCGTACAACTCACTGGTTGCTTTTTTTCATTTGCTTACATTCCTTTGTTTGAGTTTCCAAATCAAAGATATATATTTTTATATATCACTATTGTTCTTTATATTCTTAATTCGATATATTGTAGCTACAAGTACAAAGCGAGCTTCTTACGCCCCAGAGCGCATTTGTGCTTTGTATTCATTAGTGAGATTTTAACTGTTTTATATTCAACTGATGCCTTCTGGTTGGGTGTTGCACATGCCTTAACAGCTTAGTAGCTTATCTTTCTTTTTTGCTGCTGCTGCCTTTGTTATCGGTGTTATTAGTGATTGTTGCTGACGGCGCTTTTGGCGGAACTCTTTTTAAATGTTATTTTTTATATGCCAGCAAGAAGGCTTATTTTGTATCGTATGCAAGCTGATAAAGACTAACATTGTGCACAAGCGAGTTAACTGACGCTTATCAAACATTCACTTTCTGACCAGAGTTAATTAGAAAAGTTAACAATGTAGGCGTTAAGTGAAAAGGAATATACACCAAAGATTGTAAGTAAACTTTCTAATGGATTCCTTATATGCATGCGGCAATATTTGCGAAAACGAAAGGAATTGGACCGTCTTTGTTGATTTTGTTTTTTTTTTTTTCGTAGATAGTATTTGGCTAGTTGATGACTCTGCATAAGTCATCACAATATAAGTTTGACCATTGTTGTTCTATAATTTTTCAAAACTTATGAAACATATATAACTAATTTTTAAGCTATTTTTATGGAAAAAAGTTGATATTGAAAATATCTATAGAGAATTTGGAAGCGCCTTCATTACCTATAGCATAACAAGCTTAATGTCCACTGAAACTATTTAAGATAAATTGACAATTCTGCAAATTATCAAATTATGTTCAATAAGCTATTTACTATAAGACATGTAAATTAAAACTAAAGGAAAATCGATTATTCGCAATTAAATAAATTCAGTCAAGATACATACGTATTAACATATTATTCAATTAAATCTGTGCATGCATCTTCCAACTGTTGCTGCGTTCCAGGTATTTAAAGCTCTAATTTATTTCAAAATAAATATTATATATAATTAATATCTTAAGTATTGCTGTTACTTAGAAGAGCATGTTGGTTTTACTAATGAATTTTCCAAACAAAACAGATGTCGACGTGTTAGACGTTATATTGTGTACGAACCCCTGTGCAGTTGCAGAATATGCCACATATTTATTAATATTTCTTTATAAATCAACATACATATATACTAGGGTGGGTCAAAAAATTTTTTTTTTTCGATTATTCAAAAATACTTTCCCCACCCACCACGACGAGTGTGGTCAATTTATATAATTTAATTTTATATTTAATAACTTTTGACTAGGAGCCTATTAGTTGAATTTTCTCAATTATTATTGGTTTCATCAAGTACTCTTACTGAAGGCAAGAAGGCTTTGCAGTACAAAAATAAAAAGTCGTCAATTTAGTTAATGCATTTTATAAATTATTTCCATGTCATATTTAATATTTCAGCATTTCAGTTAGATTTTAATTAAGACTTTAGAAATACCTTCATATTTCGAAATGTGCGTATCTGATTTCAAAGTTTTTGTCTGCAGTGTGAAAGTATTTTAAATTACTTTCATATTGTTCTAAAATTTTTGAATGCTTTGACCGATTTTTTTCCGGTAAAAAATAGTTAAATAAAAAAACCAGGGACAAATCGTAAACAATATACTTTATAGAAAATCAGAAAAAATAGCGGTTCGGTCATATTAGAAAAATTGTGTTATATCGAAAAATTTTTATCAAATTTTAAACTTTTGTTTTGTTATTAATATAACTTATTAAACTTTTTTCACGATGACAAACAAATTTTTTTAAATATGTATTGATTTTTTCAAAAAATTGCGTAAGAAAAATAGGATTTAATAAAAAAGGTGAGGAGTACTCAAATCAAAATTGGAGCGTATAACCGAAATGCAACAATCTAAATTACAAAATATTTTGCACGGATATTATTAAGCTTATATGTCAACATTTTAGTATGATAGAAAATTTAAATTTTTGACCCGCCCTAATAGATATGTACATTGCAATTAGTTAAGTTATGCATGTGTGTATGCAGATGTAATGCTATGCGTGTATGTTCGCCTGAATATGGATGTGATTGCAAAAACTGTGACAGCTGTCATAACAGCAATAACAACAACAAGTTCAACTCGCACAAAAACAGCAACAACTTTTGAATTGCAAATTTTATTTTGAGTTACATAAGTATAGATACGAAAACAACAAATGGTGAAGCCACAAAACACACATGTCTTACTTTTATTGTTGTTGTTTTATTGTTATTACTGCTGCTATCCAGCAAACATATATGTATAATCGAGGAAAGGTCATATCTCAATCGCCGATACGATAGTTTTAATCGCGCACAAGCTCATTTTCAAATGCCTAGTAATAGTTTGTTCGGGTGAAACTGCAATTCGCGTATGAATCACAAAGAAGAGTACTAAGCGATTGTTGTTGAGGAAGATATAAGAATAATTGTAACGTCATCGAACTCAGAATTATTGTTTCATTTTATCTGCAAACCATGTCTTATTCTGATGTTTTATTACTCTTAACAGGAGAAAGGAAGACTATCAGCCAGTATTAACACCGTTCTTTGGTTCTATCTCTATATTTACATCTGAATTTTTATATATATGTACAACACAAATCAAAAAAAAAGGAATATCGAATCATAATGCAATCTAAAAAATTCATGAAATGATAATGTAACTCTTCCAGTAGAGTTATAAATTCCTTGACTGTAACATGGACGATTTCATAGTCTTCCAAATGTTGGCTGGGTACATTCATGTAATTTTTTTGTTTGTTTGCATGTTGAGTGATTTCCTGAATTCAAATGCAAATTTTTGATGAATTTTACAGCGATCCAGTAGTTGTTTGTTATTCAAAGTAACCCACAAGTCTGTAGTAAATAAATTTAATTGAAATTTAAATGATATTATTTAAAAAGTTATGGTATGTTTCATTGAGAAACGTGCAGACCATTCGGGACTTTATTTTATTTTGCGTTCAAATTTAGATATATTTTCTTCAAACTCGCAGCACATTATTAGATAATTGTTTAGCGGAATAATTTTTTTTGCGAAACTTTTAAAGAAAAATTTAGAAAGGATTTGGAAACAGTGAAACAGCAGCTGGTAATCACTTTAAATGGTGGAAACTAAAGAAGATGGCAACAGAAAAAAATGCAATTATTATTTTAAAAATTCCATGTAGATAAACAAACAAAAAACCATAGCGGTTTTAGTCCCTATCTTTAGTCATGGTCTTACAAAATATGCAAACCCAAGACTGATGTTCCTCATCACTACATATAGAAGTGTTAAGAACATAGCTGAAAGTTTAAAAATTAATGATAGAAAAGCAGAATAAATGGTCTTTTTAGATCGAACACTTAACTGCATAAATTGAAATTAATAACAAAAATAAATGTAGTCTTAATTGCAGTCAATTATAATGTGGCCAACTCAAGGACAGTATGTTGCTTAGAACTAGAAACTACTAAAGCAAAGATAACTATACCCCCCTTTCAATGCTAACGACACACCCCACCTGTCTGACACACTTATGAAAAAAACAAACAAAAAAAAGATAACCACCTACACCACTGTCCAATTTTTTTTCTCAAACAAAAAAAAAAGGATAATAAAATAAAATTATGGGAAGGCGAGTCCGGAATTCCTCACAGCTGAAAACAATATTCCGTTTCCCAACGACAGGCAGCGCGACATTTTTATTACGGCATTAAGTAACCGCAGCACGGCATAGTACAGCGTAGTGCGCGCGGAATTGGTAGCGGACACATCAACAGCAGAGTCGCAACGTTTTCTCAAGTAGACATAAAATCGAAATCCAAATCACTTCCCAACGAGTTTGTTCGATTTTCATTTATTGTTAGTGTCCGTCAAACACTCAACAGTTGCTTGGTTGTGAAAGGAGTGTCAGATGTCATGGGAAGATAGAATTGTGCGCATCGTAAAGTTAGCAGTGTTACCAGTACAATAATTTTTTTATGTAGAATTTCGAAGACAATAATTGAATAAAGCATTTCAATAGAAATTTGGATACTTAATATTCCATTGGATAAATTTGAATACTTAAGATTCCATTGGATAAATTTTGCAGGGTTACGAAATATCTCAAAAACTATGGTGCAATATAAAAATAATAAAATAAATGTTACTGAGCTAACTATTCAATGCAGAGTGTGACATCAAACAAATTGCAAAAACAATACTACAAAATCTGCTAAATCTAGTTATACTAGTTTCAACGGTTGCTAAATGGAATCATCAGTGACCTTTAAGCCAAAGACATATAACAGAAAAATAAATGTTGTTTTGCTTTGTATCACATTATGATTCGGTTCTCAACAAATCTATGCAAAAAAGAAGCTTAGAAACTCGCACGCAGCGGCTTAAAGGTAACTGATGATAACATTTAGCAATGTAAGAAAATAGTATGACTAGCTTTAGCCATATTTTGTGGTTTTTGTATTATTTGGTGTTATCACACACTGTAATTATTTTCTGAAACTTTATCCGAATTTTTTTTTGACACATTCGTATAAGCACGGCAATACTTTGTTGTTTCAATGCCATTCATTAAACCGCAGCAGAACTATAAAATAATACTCGCAACGACAGATGCTTATTAGAGATGGCATGACAATTCGTAGTTTCATAAAATTTTTTCTTTTTTCTCGATAATATTTTTTTTTTCACAACATTGATAAATTTTTATTAGAATTTCTCTGTCGTTCCCTTGTGCCATGCTGACAGTTGAAAGGACGAGTTTTTTGCGACATTTAGACGGACATTTTATTGAGTAGTAGCGGCAGCATTGCCAGTTTGGCATTTTGCTGACCTCATATTTTATTTGTGACGCTAAAAGTTTTTTTGATAGCCTCATATTCGATGCATTTCTCTAATAGACAATTTTTGTAAAGAAATAACTTTTTGGGTTTTCTCTTCAAGAGTTTCTCCACTTTTAATGGTTTTTTAATTGTTTGGCATTATGTGTCACCATTTGACATTTGATTTGTTTTTTTTTGTATTGATTGAAAAGTAAACAAAGAGCAGTAAATACGAAAATAGTAAAATTAATTTCATGACATTGATTGTTACTTCTCAGCTTATTTTACGGTATATTTATTTATAAGACACGCTATACCGAAATGAATGTAGTGTTACATATAATTCATTGAAATGCTAGGTTGGGTTAAATCAGTTAGCGGCTGGAATACAAATGTCAAATAGGCTCACTGTGATGGCCTGCAAATTAGTCAGATAAAGACATAGAGAGGATGAGAAAAAAAATATAAACAAATATTTACTACCAAACAATTTTTTTCGTTTCTCTTATAAAACGAAATTTTGCTTCTATCTTTCGAATAACTAGATCTGGAGGTAGAAAATCCAGCAGCACGTTCATAGTATGTATCTACAGGGAAAGTAGCTATACAATGCACCAATTATGTCCTGACATACATCCCGTCAGCTTAACGTAGTTCTTATAGTTTATACCAAAGCACGATGGCAAGACCCCATAAAAGCATATTAACAATAGTTTTGTCGAAATTTAAGTGTTTCAGTATACTTAAGCTAATTACGGGCTTCATTTCTTGTTAAGAGGTCTACGGCATATCTTCTGCTTGACGTGTGATTCTCACAAAAGTTTCTTGTCTCGACGATATGCTTGTTGTAATGAGCTAAAATTGACTCATTTCTCCTATTTTGCCCATCGCTGCCTTTCACAAGTCAAATACACTTCTTTCTAACTTTTACGTATTTATTGCTGGTGCAAAAGGTTCCTCTAAAAATCAGTTTAGCGAAATTTATAGAAACGCCAGGAGATATTACACCAGTCCTTACTGAATTCTTCGTTTATCCATCAAAACGAATAAAAAGTCAAAACCATAAAAATATATTTCCGCTTTTTACATACCACACATAACTTAACTTTTGCTACCAATGATTTGTCTACTCATAATCAATCAAATGCTGATTCGGGCCAATTTAAATCAGAAACTATAATGGAACTATAATGGAAATTTTTTCTAAACTCAAGAATTATTCACTGTAATTTTTTTTTTATTAACATAAATGTTTTCTGAGCCTGAAATTTTGCATAACGCTTAGATACTTGCTAAAGTTTGATATACATACATACATACATGCCCCTATATGTACATTGAAACTAACCACTCCCCACAAGAAGTTGCAGTATTTCCAACTTATTTGCATATACCAAATACCATGCTGGTTTGTTATTTTTCATATTCAACATTTTGCTGGTTTTACATCGCCTCTACACTGCTGCTATAAAATTATGTAAAAAGTAACTTTGTTGCTCCGACATAGTGCCTTACCAACATTATCTGCCATTGCAGCATCAGCTGATGGGCTCAAGAGAAGCACCAAAGGATAACAAAAACATTATGTCTGGGTGTTTTTACTGCTGCTGCTGCTGCTGTTGTAAGAATGCTTGGATATAGAGATAATAATGTTGATGATATTCTACTCTTGCTCATTCTCGCGCGCAAGGACAACAAAATAATTTTACGAATTTTCCCAGTTGTTTATTTTCTTGTAGTTCGTTGTATTAAAAATGTTTCTGTGCGCATAATAACAAACAAATATTTGTGCAATGTTTTTACAATTAACATAAAATGCTGCACTAACCCATTTTATAGCATTGTTGATAGCAGCAAGATAATTTTAAATATTAAGTTTTACAAAAGTTACCTGGCGAAAAAAAATTCATTCATTAAAATTTAAGTCAACAGTTAAAAAATTGACAAATTAACAGCATTAACTCAGGTATAAAAATCAAATATGCAAAAAATTGCTTTTAATTGAAAGAATAATTTAATCAGCTTTCAAATTGTGAATACTTCAATAATCGGATTTTGCAGCATAACATCAGTAAAGTGCTACATGTAATTTTTTGCGTTATGTTCTTCACTCATTAATTTTACACCAGCTACATTTATAATTGGTAATTTTTTTCTGCGAACATTTTAAGCTTAACTACTGTGTAAAATAAACAATACCGGAACTCCATCCAACTCATTCAATTTTATTTCTTAAGCCCCTCATTAAATTCTGATGAGTTGTGTGCGCGCTCGTAAAAGTTTTTCATGCCGCAAATTATTGAATTTAATTCTGTATTTTGCAACATTGGTTGGCTCGTTCGCAGAAGTGTCAGAGTTTGCCAGGGGGTTGGCCTTAACGATGTATGTACGCACATAAAAAAGGTACAACAACAACAGCAACAGTCAGAGCAGTTGAGCGCATAAAAAATGCATTTCCGCCACTTGACGCCACACATAGCAAGTGTGAAACATATGCTATAAAAACAATGAAAACTGAAAAATTATAGTAGCTACTACATCTGTATGTATGATTTTATTTTGCTAAGTGAAAATTTAACAAAATTTACATATAAGTCTTGCAGTGGGATTGTCAAAACATCTGGGAATAAAGACTCGTCATTTCACTGTTCTTATAGAGGTCTCGTGTCTATGCAAATTTTCCACTTCTTCATACATTTTATAAAAACTCTTATAGAAACTTTGATTATTGGGGGTTCAAGAGCTCGCAAAACCCCACCTGTAGATTCGCGCTTGTGTCAAATTATAATACATTAATAACTACGATTTTGATCTTTTTTCACAATATTAAATTTTGAGATTTTTTAACACGGCCGGGCAGTTTGTAAAATTTCAACTATTTTATATAAAGTCATTCCATATCATATATAGTAACGGTGACCATCCGTCTCGTATTTCCCGGGACAGTCCTGTATTTCAGCATGCTGTCCCGTATTTTATTTTTTGTCCCGAAGTTGCATATAGACTTTTTCTTAAAATAAACTCATATTATTTATTTTAAAAACCTCTTACTTCCATACCTACTACTGCAGCTATACATCTATTACATTTATATGTATTTGCATACCTCCTGAACGCATCCATTCAGCTTGTCAAACTCTATAGGATAGGAAAAATAATGTTGTCTCTCTCCCAATTATTGTGTTTAGAACTTGTCATTGAGATTTGATTCAACTTCATTCACTTCAGTCACTTTTGAAAAGCAATCAAAAAATTCAACTATCAACTGTACATTGAAAATATAGTAAACTTTTTTAAGTAACTCCCAAGAAAACAGAAATTTAATTTCAATTTATTTAGATATCTCAACCATGCCACCAAAAAGAAAGTGATGATCGATGAACGATGATCTTCAAAAAGAATTCACTTTTATTAAAAGGTCTGGCAAACCGAACGTAGTAAGATGCTGCAAATGTATGTACATATATCAATATTTTCAATAACTAGTGGCGGAAAATATGACATCTAGCAACATATCAATACGAAGAAACACAAAGACTCCGACGTTGCTGCCACTTCGACCAAAACTTTGAACAACTTCCTCAGCCCAACAAATTTTCAAGGAGCTGCAAGGAAGAATGCTATAAATGAAGGCACCTGGGCTTACCACTCAATTCAACACAACCATTCATTCAGATCTAATGATTGTACCTCTAAACTTATAAAAAATTGTTTCGACGAGAAGTATTCCTGTGCACGTACCAAATGTGAAGCAATTGTGTGTTATGTTCTGGCACCCAACTCCAACTAAAGTCGCTTTGCGGACAGTCAATTTTATACTGATCGTTCTAATCATGCCAACATAAAGTTAAGCCCAATTTTGATACGCCACAAAAAGGTATTCTTGTAAAATATTGGAGAGTAAGGATCTTCCAGGAGAATCATCTGATATAATATCGAAGTACGTACAGGATACCTTAGAATATTTTAAAATAAATGACAAATTACTTGCAATTTGCGCTGACAATACAAATTGTAATTTTGGTGGGGCAGCGAGGTGAGGTAAAAATAATATTTTTAGCAAATTTCAGTTAATTACTGGAAAAGTTCTTATTGGAGTAAATTGCGCTGCTCACGTTCTAAACAATTGTATTCAGACAGGAATAGAATGCCTTCCCGTAGAAATCGAAGTTACTGTTGTCAAAATATATTCCCTTTTTGTACATTTACACTGTCCGTATCGAAAAGTTTAAAGAAATTTGTGATAATTCAGAAATTGAATACCGTAAATTAGTTGGTTACAGTAAAACGAGATGGCTAACTTTAAAACCCGCTACAGAAAGAATTTTAAAATTGTTCAAACCCTTAAAAGAATATTTCCTATCACAAGATAAATGTCCCACTATTTTAAAAGAATTTTTTAGAAACTCCTGCTTTGAAGTCCTGTCATGTTTCATACACTCTGAAGCCTCAATATTTCATAGCAACATTGCTTTAATAGAGTCTCAAGAAGTATGCGGAAGTCTCTTTGATTATGAAAGATCTCAAGCTAAAATTAATGCATCGAAGAGATGAACAATTTTTACCTTTTATCGTTAAAAAAATGATTGCTGAACTAGTCGAAAAAAATGTTATTGACCAAAATAAATTAAAAGATAATGTTTTTCAATTCTACAATATAACACATGCTATGAATATTTGAGTCAGTGGGACGCATCTTTTCAAGAAGCTGAAATTTTAAGTTTGATAATTCTTCGTAATGTACCTTCATGGCCAAATGTTGAAGCAAGCTTAATTTTTGTGAAAGAAAAGCAAAGCGACATAAAAATTTATGACATGAAAGGGTTAATTGCTTAAAATCTTTCTTAAAGGACAATAAAAAAATAGAAGGTTAAAAATGGGTAGAAATTTTTACCCATTTTTCAGAAAATAGCATTTCTTTCGCAAACCTTTTGCAAATGGTAGAGTTTAGCTTGTATCTGCCCGGTTTAAATGCTCACAAAGAAAAAGTTTTTTCAATGATGAACAATCCGATCTGTTCTCAATTCCACTTTCGTACGAAAGTAGATTGGAAGCGAAATTGAAACGTTTTGAAAAGTATGTAAAACCTCCATGTATTTGATATGTATTTTCATTGCGTTTTGCTATTTTTAAACTGTTTTTTTGATGAAATTTAAAAAAATAAGTACACTTACATAAGCTCTAGGGTTTTTCCTATTTTACCAACTAATTTGAATTATTCGTTGTATATGAAATAGCCTAAATATTGTTAAAATAAAAAAACTTCATCAGCAAAAATATTTTTCCAATGACAAATAAAAACTCCACAATTCTACATTTTTCGAAATTTAATAATTTGACAAGTTATTGTATCATGGTGTTAGTAAAAATTGTTTGAAAGCTAATTTGTCATGGAAGCCACCTAATTTGTCTAGTCAGTGGTAATAGAATACCCAATGAGTGTAAAGAAAATGTCTCCTTCAAATTAGATAAAATCCCTAATTGGGCATCTTTGCTAACATATAATTTTGACAAACAAAAAATGTTTATTTGTGTGTATTATCAACTGCCAGCTGTCTAAATTCAAAAAGTATGTAATTATACCGTGAAAAGTAAAACATAGAGAATTTACGTTAAAAACGTTTCAATTCCTCTTCGAAATTGAAACTTCATCAAAAAGTTTTCGAAACGAAAAGTAATTGAAACTACGCGGATTGCAGAACAGGCCGGAATGTATAGAAGAGCGAAAAAAAAAACCAGCTAAATGTAGAAACGCTAAAAGGTATATCGATTGTATAGTGCAATTACAATTTGAGTTGTCTTGAATTCAAAAATTATTTGAAAGAAAACAACAAGATTGTTAAAGAGTTTGGCTCAACCAACAAGTATTGAGGAAGGAGTTATATTCGGAATTTCAAGTTTCGGAAAGTTTCACCGACGTGGAATTAAAATATGTACTACCTTATTTGCTTTTTTTTCTTTTGGCTTAGCTTTTCTAAATAAATGTACATATACATTTGTTATTTATTATCTAAAGAGCACTTTAGGTTTTAAGGTTTTTAGTTTTGATTTTGGTACGTTATGACGATTTTATTATTGTTCAATAGTTTAAATTTCTTCCCTTCAATAAATAATATATGAAATAGTCCAATCAGGCATGTTCTTGAAATCGATCGAAATTGTATCGAAATCGAATTGACAAATCGATCGAAAATATTTTAAGTGTTCTGGAAATCGATCGATTTGGCAATTTCGAGTCAAAATCAAATCAATTTGAAGACTATGTTCAAACACATGCTGCTGTTCCGTTTTGACGCTATCTTAAAATATGTAAATGAAAAGTCAAATTTTTTAAATGAAAATTTTTTGGTTGATGGAAGTAAAGATGCGAAGAAAAAGAAAGATAAAATGAAGAGGCACATGCTGAGGGATCATTCCAATTATTTAGAAGTTTCAGAATCAGCATTAGTATTATGTGCATAGTCATGTGTGAAGCCTTTGAGGACGTTCTAAAGAGAATCAAGCCCTTGAAAAAGGAAATTTTGGTTCCATTGACGCAGCAATGTGCTACCTGTCCTTGTAAAAGTACTGTGTCCAAAGTAAATATACATAGCAATGACCCAAGAAACATCAACATGATTGTTAGAAGTGATAGAGTCACGACTCCTATATTTTTAAATGAATCGAGCAAAAAAGTATTTCTTGTCGAAATATGAAGGTGGTGAACGTGGTTCTTGGCTGTTGAGCGATTCTGGGTATGGATTAGAACATATCTTTATAACACATTGTATTTAATACAGGAACTTTTTTCCCGTATATTTTCCACCAGAAGCATACTAAAGCGCGTAATATCGTCGAAAGTGTCATCTTATAATATATGCAGACATTATAATTTGGATGAATTCGACGAAGAGCACCATTTGTTTGACGACGAACTACCTGATGCAAACAGTAATTTACATGACATTGATCAAAGCATTATCGAATGTATATATTGAACATTTAGCAAATGCACATTCAACAAAACATACGTTATTTTACGGTAAATTCAAATTTTTTGTATCATTTCACTTTGTTATAATTGATCGAAATAAAAACGATTTCAAAACGACTAAAACGATTTGCAGGACACTCCTATTTCGATTTGAACTGTCCGTCAAAATTAAATCGATTTGAAAGCGACCGATCGAAATGTGGAACACCAAAAGTCGATTTCAATTTCGATTTCGATCGAAATCGATTTTCAGAACATGCCTGAATATAAAAGTTTCGTTATTTGTGGCTATTTGTGTGTTGGTGTAATTTTTACTTTTTTTGTTCCGGGCTTAGCTCCTGAAAATATGGTCACCGTATATATAGTGAAAATGATTTTGATAAGTCCAACGCATCAATACAATAGTACAATGTTATTCAACAAAGTCAATATTTGTTGGTTTGGTTTAAATGGCAGTTCCACTTCTCTCAAAAAGAAGACAGTGCCAATGTGCCGTTTCAATACCACTTCAAACACAATGTCACGCTCTTATTTGCATGGCTTCATCAAAACCATTCAGACTTAATTCTAAATGTGATCAATTCACTTCACTCGTCTAATTATCCTAAAATAAATTTCAATACATTGAAGCGTTTCATTGTGAAAGAATTCACTCGAATCTCGAATCTAATCTGTCGTCCTGGCAAAAGCTGTACGTCTTGATTTATTGCCTCTAAAGAGTTTTCTGTTGGATTTTAAAAATCTTAATTTCCACAAAATTTGAATAAAATTAGATTTTAATTTTTGTTAATTAGCAATTTATATTCTATCACAAGTTGGCTATGATATGTTTTAAGCGATAAGCGCAGCTATTCAAACTTGGCATGTTATTCATTTATAAGACTTTTGTGCTAACTTTTCAGGGAATAAGCATTCTTTGACTAAATTTTTATAGGTTAAAATTTCAAGTTTAAAGTAAAGACATTATATCAATCATCGAACGAACCCGATATACATACCTAAGGAAATACCATATTTCTACAACTTATTATATGTACATATGTATTTATGAATAAATCGTTTGGATTTTTATTTTTTTTTTTTGCGGCCATAGAAATGTATTCCCAATTTGTATTCCGCGCACATCAGCATATTTTGCACAAATACCATCAAATAAAAGAAATGAGCATACACACGTCAACTTACATACATATGCATCTGTACAGGGTACGAGTATGTCTGCATAAAGTATTATTTGCACTTATCACAGTACAACACAACAGCAAAGCGACAATAGCAACAACTGTGAACAGCAGCGGTAGCAACAACAAGTGAATAAATAAAATCGCAAATATTTGCATTTTATGATTGATGTTGTGGATATCTTTTTTCAGGCGCACACACAGACGCAGCAAAAAAATAAACATATGCACAATCAATTCACGCACATACACACACGTGCAGAGCTGCATACTGATATAAAAACTCGCAATGGAGAATTGAATTTTATTTTATTACAATTGTTGCTGTTGCTGTTGCTGAAAAGAAAATGAGCAGCACTGGAATATGCGATTTCATATGTGCAATGGCAGCAGCAACAATAAAAAAGAACAACCTAAACGATAAAGCATCCCAGTAAACAATTTTAAACGCGGAAGAGCCATATACCTCTGATAACAGAAGGATAATTTCTATCGCTCGCGAGCTTTTATTCTGATGTCAAATGATAGTTTGTTGGAACGGAATTAAACGGAAGTAGCGAATCACTACAATGATTTGCCCTATATGATGTTTACTATATAGCAACACTTGATGTCATGTACCTACATATATAAAATCTAAATAAAAAAACAGTAGTAGAGAATCAAAATGAATTGAAATATACGAAACTTTAAAAAAACTTGGACAATTTAAATCTTCTAGGGAGTTTATAAATTTATCGCCTGGAAGATGGAATCATGATTTATCATCGCTTATCAATCGCGCTAAAGTTTGATCTTTCAAAACTTTTTTAGATGAGTTATAAATTCATCGCCGTTTATGTTGAACATTTCAAATTTTTAGAAATGTTTGCTGGGATTCAACGCAATATCAAATATCACCAACACCATATCACATCCACAAACATAGTTCTGTTCATAGAGAGGTGAAAATTGGTTAGGGTTGAAGGGGGACACTCGAGAAATACGATTGCTCGTTATAGTAATTATTCAATATTTTACGACTCTGTTTTATTTTCTGATGAAGCGATGGTGCATCTTGTGTGCTGCATATGTATTTGTCATCACCTTCCTTTTTGTCATGCAGTGTCACAATGACAAAAGCCTGAAGAATTATTGTGCCAGTGAGAAAGCTGCATATTGCAATTATTACAAAATTGTTTCAACAATATTTTTTAAAGGCTCATCGTGGAATCACAGAAATAGCGGTTATCTTTAATTTATTTTGGGATACTAAACAGTAAATGCTTTAAAGCTTTTAAGGAAATACATTTACCCCATTTAAAAAGACAAAACATACAGTTGCTCACAAAATTGAGCATACAGCCTTCATTAAAACACATTATTGTTTGTTTTGGCAAAAAAACTTAAATTTTATTAAAAAAAAATGCAGTTCAAAACGTAGACATTTCATTAATACGTACCAAAACAAAAATTTAATTCACAAATAAACTTTTTTTCTTATAGCAAAATAAAAAATATACTTAATTTTAAGACACAAAATTGAGCATACACATGAAAGAAAATAAATAAATAACTCAAGCTCTAGTATTTTGTGCTGTCTCCTTGAGCATTAACGGTAGCTTGCAACCGCCGGGGCATAGATTTTACCAGTTTTTCTGTGAAATATGACGGAATACTGATCCAAACTTCTTTGATTTTTGATTTAAGTACTTTTTTGTTCGAACAATGCCTTTCTCTTAGTCTCATTTTAACTTCGTGCCATAAATTCTCGATTGGGATAAGATCGTGCGATTACGGAGGAGTTTTAAGCTGCTTCGGGGCATTATATATCAACTATTCGCGGACTAAATGAGATGTGTGCTTCGGATCGTTATCTTGTTGAAAGTAATAAATCCCAGGTAACTTCAATTTTATGGCGGAGCTCCTCATATTTGTCTGCAGAATATTACGGTACATCACTTTGTCCATCCAAAGAACTTAAAATTTTCACAACCATTTGAAGCTATCAGCCCCACAACATCACACAACCTCATCCGTGCTTTATTGTTGAATTTCTGTGCTTTGTTTGAACCCTCAGCGCTCTAGTAAATAGCAGCCTTGAAAAAATAACATATACAAAAGTTAGGAGGCCACAGACTAACACTCTAAAATTGCACTTCACACTGTTTTAGTATGATATACCCTTGACCTAATTGTCGTTAATTACTATTACTATTTTTATAGTACTAGTATAATACGAACAATTTTCAAACAATTATACCTATAATTAAAAGACGACAAATGTACTATATTTCCTGAAAAGTAAATTTACGCCGATCTCTGATCTACCTTAAGCAATTTTGAAATCTATCACGCCACACATTTCTCTTAAACGCACTCAAACTTCATACAAAATCCTAAAAAAATAGCATTTTATCCAGCTAATTGATGTTAATATGCTTGTGGAATGTTTAAAAGGAATTTATAGCAATGCACCTTTTATTTGAGTCATTTTATTTATTATTTGATCATCAACTCAAATTTGAAGTGTAATTCTAAATTTTTCTCAATAAACTTTCATTCGACTTTGAAATCTAACAAAGAGCACTACTTACTTATTAAAAATATTTAAAAAATAAAGAAGCCTTTCGTGAAAGGATGTAAAATTGGTAAGTTTTGATGATTAATGTTGTTTCAGACAATTTTTATGAAATTTCGATACGTTGAAATTTGAAATATTCACAATTGTTTTTAAAAAACAATGACCTCTTAGAATGCCGATATATTCCAATACCTTATATCCTGTATCGGATAAAGAATATCATAAAAATCGTTCAATGTTTGAGTGTCAAGCAAACTCTATTTGACATAAGATACCCAAAAACTTTATGAAAACTTAATGAACCATGAAAACAAAAATTAAGAGTCCTTAAGTTGCAAGATACAATAGTTTGTGAAAGCGAAATAAAATAAATATTTTGTCCGTATGTGCTGTCGGGTTAAACAGAATTTGAGGTGACATTAAATAAGCGTTTACTCTTAGAGTCATATTTTATTTACGTTGTTCTCCGGAAGAGGTCTTCCAATTTTGCCCACTGGGTGGCAGCGAAACATTAAGAAATATAAAACGGTTGCAAAATTATGGTCGCTTACGCTTCCTTGCATAAACGCTCCCAAACGTACCTCACCTCTCTCTCTCACACAATCAAGCGTTTTAAATTGAACAATAAAATTTTTTATATTCCACGCAATAGCGTTAGTGTCAGACATTAAATTTGGTTTATATATTTGCAATTAAGTTCTTCAATGATTTACAATTCGTGACCAATTTGCAGGGAAAATAAAAACCATAAGCTGAGGGATTTATTTGAAATAAAACTCACAGGAAAACTTTTGCCATAGGTACCTATCTATTGATTCTAGAGGAAATGATAAAAATTTTTATAGCATAAGAAAAATATTCTGTACTTGCATTAAATAAATAACATATAAAAATGGTGTTAGTCAAAACGAAATGTACGAAATTTTAATGAAGTGGAAAGTTTTTCGGTAGCAAACTTCACAAGCAATGATTACAAACTTCACTGTCTTTCAACAAAATGTTCGAGAACCATGCGAAATTCTCTTCCATTAAATGCATTGAATTATGAATGTAATAACATGAGGTAGAAATAAAAATCTTTTGCCGAACTAAAGGGTTTTTTCTTTTACTTATCGTAAACTGAAAATGAGTAGTATAAAATGTTAGAGACAAATGCTGTTTTGAACGGCTGTGGTAATGACGGTGAAATTTTCGACTAGTTTTTATATCACTCATTCATGTTGACAATAAGACGAAATACTTGCACAGCTTTTCCATTAATATACATAGTAGGTTCCATCAAAACAAAACATTTCTCAACTACTTATAGAAATATTAACTTCACAAAAAATCTCTTAGACCAGTGTTTTCAAACTGTGGATTGCAAAGCAGTCCTGGAGCGAATTACAAGTTTCCTTATGCTAAGATTTTCGGGAAATCAAAAAACTTGGACTTTTTTTCATTAAGAACTGCCAAAAAAAATTAAACATTTTGAAAAAAAAAAATAAATCTCGTTCACCGTGAAAATTTTGGTACTAAAAAATTGAAAAAAAAGAAAAATATTTCTTTACTTTATATATAACACAGATCCAGTGTGAAAATTAAAGCTCTAAAAAAAATAGCCTAAGAGATCAATAAAAATTGTAAAACTTTTATGAATTTAGTAGGATTTAATGTGTTCTAAGCTTATCATTGACACCAGAATAATAAAATACTCCACGATGTAAATATTTACTAAAACTAATCTTCTTATCCAATCCCCGATATGCATAGTCTGAATGAACGTCAATAGACAAATATATTATATATTTTACAGTAGTCTTTTAAATCTATCAAAAGTGCGTTAAGCGAACTCTCATAAAATAAATTTTCTCCCATGATACCATTAAGTGGTGCAATCAATATATCAAGCTAAGCTACTTATCCAATCATCATTCATTCTGGTAATTTAATATCTTTTTTTTTTAAACAACGGCTACTTTGAGTAGCCTACTGGTCGTAACATAAGTGTAATAAACGATAATGGCGTAATATTCAATAAAATCATTTAACAGACAACATGATAAACATGTGGCATAACAGAAGCAACAGCACAAAAGTGAGACAGCATTTTACTCCTTTTTAATGCTCGTTCATTGTCAGTTCGACCTCCCCAGTTTGCCCAACTTCTTGGTTATTAAGCGCAAGTAAACGAGCCCGTAAAAATGTACAAGTAAACTGTATTTACTTTGTCATCACCATACCCTTTATTGAAAGCAAATTGCGCATTTTGAAAATTGCACTTTGATGCCCACACACTGCCCTACTTCCAACGTATTTAGTCAACCCACAATCAATATTAATTTCCGTCTTCATTGCAGGAACTCCTCAAATCGCAAATATCGACGACACATCAATGAAAACGCCCTCGGCATTTTGCGCAGTACCCTTAACAGTGGTGGATTCGGTCCGCAACCTCCTAATATCAACAATGTTCTAGGCATACCACAAAATGCCGGACCCATGACTCAACTAGCTGCTGGCTATGGACGACCATTGTCACATCCTGGCGGTGGCAGTGGTGTTGCAGCAGCAGCTGCTGCCGTTACGGCAGCACAACAGCAACAGGGCATGTTTTCCATTAGCCAGCTTAACATTGAGTTAACAGAGCAGCATATTGGTACTAATGGACGAATGGAAATCACATGTCTGGCGACGATACCAACAGCTGTAGGAGAGGGCGAGCAGTATGCGGATTACAAGACGTTCTCCGTGAAAGGTTAGTATTTTAGTGTTAGTAAATTGTCTTTGTTCGTGTACATAATTGATTTGATCATTAAAGTTAAATTGATGATGGTTTGAATTGGAAAAACTTAAAAAAGAGTTGCCAAGATTGTATACGACGCAGGGGTTTTTGAAATCATAATCACTTCAATAATTGAAGCTTAATGTTATATTTAGGGAACACATGCGTGTCCCCTACAAAGATATTAAATTATGAGTGTGTTTCGTCTTAAAACAATCGGTATATTTGAGAACTAATGACATGGACAAAATCGCACTGGAAATATCACTAACATAAAAATCAAACCAACTTTCGGTATAAAAAATCATGCTGCAATTATTATGGGAGCAGCAATGTTAAATGACACTTCTTCTACTTTATTTTTACGGCTTCCTTATCTGTCGAAATCAGGTTATAGTTTTGTTTATTCTTGACAGCGTTGGAGCCACTTTCCCGGTTGTATTTAATTTGAGTTTGCCAAGAAAATTTAACCATAATTATTGTACCATCTCTCTTACGATGCTATGTATAACGTTATATAAAAGTAAAAGTACAGCGTGTATACATAAGCCTATGAAATGGGGAATTATTATGGTGTTTCAAATGAAAAGTTAGCTTGTGCCCAAAGTAAAATCAAAAAATGCTCCCTGTGGCGACTTTTTTCTTAAGGGCCCTAACTTTTCATTTCATTCTGCATTTATATTCTTAACAAAACAATGACCATTTTCTAAGTACCACTCATTTTGTCTCTGTCTTTTTACTTATCTTTTATCATTCATCATCACTTCTTGCTGTATTTTGTTTTAAAGTGCGACACTCAGTGCTGCCATCTTTTGGGTGAGGTCATTTTTGTTTGTTTGCCTTCCTCATTGCTGTTGTTCTTGTAGTGGCCATTGTTGCTGTAGTCTTTGTCTGTTTTTTTTTTATTTTTGAGTTTCACAGCATGAGAACTCCCATAAAAGCCCAGCAGGCAATTCGGCAAGGCCTCCCAAGCAATGGCTACTAAAACTGCATGCGTAGGTGCTCATAAGGATTTCTCAAAAATCATCTTTTTAATGTAAACTTGTCTTCGAATAGCCACAAAATCTGTTTATCATTTTTGTTTTTACGATATGTAGCTTTTGTTGTTTTCAATTAGCTTATGGGAATTTTGTGTGGTACAGCGTTTGCTTGGAAATCGAAAATTACTAGATATTTATGATATCTTTAATCCGCTACAGGATGATCGGTATTGAAACTTATCGACATTCTAATCTGTATAGTTTACAATTTTCAAAATGTATTCACATTTGGCTAATACGATATTTTTGTTTTTTAAGGTTTTAGCAATATGACGATATTTGGACGTAATGACGTTTTATCATTTGAGCGTTGCTTTGATCAAAATGTTTCAACAACTCCAAAATTTTGGAACTAAGTTTTGGGCGTTATAATAAATTCGTTCTTTAACGTTACGTAAAAACAGACCTTTTTTTCTATTTTACTTTAAAATCCGACGCGGATGCGGCAGGTGTTCTTGCTTCCTTTTGGATGCGAGAATGAAAAGTTAAGTAGTTTGAAAAAATTTGAGTAGGCCTGCAACATTCCAAGGAAGTTCTTCTAACAACGCATTTTACGCATTTTATGCTTTAGACAACTGGGCGACTAAAATGTGCTATGAGCGTGCGTGTGTGCTGTTTGTTGTCTTCCTGTCAGCATATCTGTCTATGTAAATGCGTTTTTATTCAGTCTCTTAAGGACACACGCTGTGTATTTGTTTGTCATTGACGACGATTGTTGTCGTTGCTCATGATGATGATGGGTGTGTTTTGGTATGAGCGTATGCATTTCTTGTGTATGTAAATTGTGCTTGCACCCAAATGGAATCAACCAAATAACCATTAGAAAATGTTTTACCTTCGTTATTTTCCCCTCTTTGTAAGCGAATTTGTGTCAATTTAAGGTTAGAAGTTTTTATTTTTTTCCCGTAATATCATCTGATTTTTACATTTTTTCAACCTTCTGAGTTTTTTAATTTTCTATAAAACTTTTCCTAATGGGTCTATTAGCGTGCGTTTACTTTTCAGTAAATGCCATGGCAGCTTGCAGTGTTTTGCATTTGTTTCTATGACTGGTATGATGATAATTTATTCGTCTGCCTTAATATATACAATGTGTGTGAGTATATGCGTGTGTGCCTTTGTATTGCAAATGGTGTTATGGTGTTGAAGGGAAGCAGTTAACCAAATGTGTAAGAATTTAAGAACAACCTGTTAAATTGTCTTAAATTGTGCGAAATAATTTGCACCATTGTTGTTGGCTGTGCGTTCATGTCAGCCAGTTGAGTTTGTGTTTGTGGTTTCGTTACTGATGATCGCATCGGTGTAGGTGAAATTTGTGGAATATAAATTAGTGGCTGTAGCTCTATGTAGCACTCAATGGCGTAAAACATGATGAAAAATTTAATTTAAAAGATGGAAGAAAATTGAAAAGGAAAGAAAAAAAACTTAAGGAAATACTAACTACCTTAACTTGCCTTTTAGGAACAATGTATATATAATGTTTTTCTTTTTTTAGATAATATACATACATATGTATACAGGGAAATTCCCCATTACGGACAGCCCCCATAACTGGACAGCTCCCATAGCCGGACACATTTCGTCGACACTCACTTTTCATTAAATTATCCATACAAAATTATTATAAGGTTATTCTGACTTTGTTTCTTATTCATTGAAGAAATTCGGTTTGCTTTGTTTATTTGATTATTCTTGATATTTTTGTTATTTTTGATTTTTTCTATCCTGTGACCCTCTCTGGAAAAAAAATCTAGATCCGCGCCTGCAACTACCCATGTGAAACTATGCTTAGGCTAAGAGACGACGTTGGTAGTTGTTTTAAACAATCACGATTCCCCATGGCTCACGAAACAACACCTTCCCCTACTGCTTCCCTTTTTTACAAATTCCTATTCGTTTTTGTTTTGAATGCAATGAATTTGATGGTGCTAATGTACCTACACATTTATGTCAAAAATGTTGAGTAGATTTGAACTTTTTTTTACATTCTGGTTCGCTGGAGTTGACGAATTTTCGAATATCGATCAAAGTTTATTAACTGAATATAACAATACTGAAGTACAATTTGAAAATCGAAGCGCCACTCCAGAGATAAGCGAGTCTGAAGACGAAGTTGATGAGAAAAGTGCTGATCACATATCTTCATATGATGAGGCATTGAAGCAAGTTGCCCATTTGAAGCATTCTGCCAGAGATGATTTTGTAGCATTTTATCACATCAAAAATGTAGAGATGCATCTTGATACCCAACATTAGAAGTTGAGCGAATCGAAATTAAAACAAAAAAAAAAATTGTTTGTTCCTTCCCCATAAGCGGACATCTCCCATAACCGGAAAAAAATACTGTGACGGTGGGTGGAGGATTTTACTCTACTTATGTATATACATTTATGGATAGGGGCAGTGAAAACTTTAAAAATCTATAAACCTAAAAGAAACTACCCACAGACAATCTGTGGGAAATCAGATGTTCTTGGTATGCTTTTAAGGAATATACTTTAAATAGCTATACCAATGTTACTCTGAAACTTTGACATTATATCTTACCATGGAACAAAATTTCTACAAATTTGTGGGAAACGGTATTGAAATACTTTGAACTGGGATGTTCCGAACTAAATCTTACATTTCTTATATAATTTATTTTAGTTTTTTTTATTTATTTATTTATTCACTATTCTCAGATGATATATATACATATATGAATAGCTTAATTTTACTAATGACAATTGAGAGTAGTTAGTGACATTTGAATCTTCAATAACAAATATAGTGGTAAATATCACATCATGTTTTTATAGAATTTTTACATATGTATTTGTAAGTTTATAAGTTGTGGGGTGAACAATTAATAAAAAATAAAATGAAATGAATTGAAATAAACAAAATGAAAACCAAACAAGCTGTTAAAATTACTAATATAGAATAATTTAAAAGTGTAATAAGCAGTGAATTGTGCTACTACGTAGCACAACAAAACTTCGATCTGGTGGGTATCAAACTCGAGAAGCCAAATCTTAATTTTTTTTAAATACTTTACTTAAAATCTACTAGTTCGTATGCCTTCTGGAAGGGAATTAAACAGTTTACAGGATAAAATAGTGTAGAAGCTTCTAAACAATGAAGTTCGAAAAACAGGCAAAGAAACAAGTGAGCATTTATAACTATATATATTAAATCGAATATTCATCTTTTTGTGAGCTCATCACTATCATATTGTCTTAATTATTAAAAGGACCTTTTCAACGTTAATTAAATTAGAAAATCTGATGCTAAAATTCCCATTCATTTATCATGACCGCGAGACGACCTTCAAACGTCGCAGCTCAAAACTGTGTAAAAGTTCGTAGATTTGATTTTGGTTGTTATCCCATTATATCATTTAGTAATATTAAATAAATGGAATTCGTCTAGAAATAGAAACTCAGCTAATTAACTGTGGATAAGTTGATGCAAACCATTGCTAAAATATTGATATAGGGAAATAATGTGTTTCTGTATAAAAAAAGCATATAAAACGCTATATCTTGGAAGCTAATATTGTGAAATTTGTCACGTGGATCTATATATGAAGAGCTGAGATTCAAAACCCGCCAAGTCCATATTTTGCGTTTAGAGAAAATGGCAAAAAATGTATTGCACTGCATTTAACTATAGTAAAAACTGATTGATTGATCCATTGAAATAGTTGTCAAAAGCTATTAAAACCCTGATTTTCATTATATTTTATGACGTAATTTATAAGGACTATTATAAAAAAACGTTTGGACTTGGCTAGTTTTGAAACAAAAAATGTGGACTTGGCGGGTTTTGATAAAAAGAATATGTAGGCTTGTAGACAAACATTTTTTCCGTCCCCTCCTACAATATCACACATTTTCATTTTTTGGACTTGGCGGGTTTTGAATCTCAGCTCTTCATATATTGTTTGCATCAAGAACCTTTCAAATTGTATACGTGATTGAACAACGGGATGTGACACCTCCCATGGAACAAAATACACATAAATCGCTATATCTAGGCAGCTGTAGTTGTTAAATATGACAGCATAGATTTAAAAAGTTTGTACTAAGGACCTCGCGAAATTTTGCAGGATTGAACAACGGGGCATATGCAGGCAGAGCCGCAGCAAGAGAATCTATGAAACTGGAAAAATCACACCCGGGATCAAAAAAGTAGAGAGCTTCTTAATTTTGTGTTGTTAGTAGGTTAACTCAGTACGTAATACCAATAAAGCAAAATCGTATTGAGAATATATTAAGAAAACCTATAAGAAGCTGTGACTTTGCCCCACATTACAGCTCTCTAACTCTTCCAAACAGTAATCCTTGTTGTATTCTGTTGACATTTTAGTTCTTTGGTTTGCTAATTGAAAAGTGAAAGTTTTCCACTATGTATTACTCGTGGTAAGCAAAGAAAAAGAAAATAAATATCGAAAATAAAATTAAGAAGAAAAATAACTGAAATCAGATGGGGCAGCATAAGTAGCAGCAGAGTCTTATGCAAACCCACTGATGCCATTTTAATCTTGGATACAGCTGCTCTAAGCAGCTTTCTGGCAATTGGCTGGTCTTTGCTTCTTCGCATTGTTGATGGCTTAAGTTGAGATTTGGCACACATTTGGCAACGATAAGACGATAAAGCCATAAGAAATGCCATGGAATGAGTGCAAGTGACACCAAAGTAAATTCACATTGAGACTCTATGAGATAAATGTCCATGTTGTTTGTTTATCTCTTGTTTGTGTTTTTGCGTCCTTTATATCGTGCATTTAAGTTGTTTGTTATTTTCGGATTGTATTTGTGTTTTATTTTCCATCAAATTGAATCAGGATTTTTGTAAGAAAATTAAGTGACATTTAGATTCGGTAGAAGAATAATGGAGAATGGAAACTTCTCAAAGAGCTGCTACAAGTTTTTTATTATGTTCAACATGCTCAATTCACCTTATAGCCATAACGATTGCGTTTGGCTTTAGTTACCCAAAATTGTTATGACTTCCTTTAATTCTAATAAAGTGAATAAAACAAAAAAATTATTTTTTATCAGATATTCTTTAATATTCGCCACCATTTAGGGAACCGAAATTAAAAGAAATTCTTTGAATCGGAATGTGGAGGCGAAATCTTGTTGCATAGTGTTATCTATCCAATCCCTTTACGAAAAACTTTTTGTAACTACATGTATTTCCATTAGTTTTTACATTTTATTTAGCTAGTAATTTTTGCATTAGCAAAATTGTTCTTTATAACTCAATTACTGCGGCTTCTGCTTAACCCTCGTATTTTTGTTGACATCCTCTGCAAGCCGGCATTAATGGATTTCACAAAGTGTTTCTAAGAAATTAATTTTCTTTTAATTTTGTTTTCGTTTTATTCGCTCTTCTCTTATGCTCTAAAATTTTCCCTATTTTTTCCATTGGTTTAATATGGCTTTCTTGTTTTATTTTGAATTCGTTATGGCCAATTAATTTTTCACTTCATTTAATTCAATAACTTAATGAAAAAAAATAAAAAATATGTTATAGTTTTTGCCATCCTTAAGAAACTTATTTATGGATTTCAAGATAAAAGCTCTTAACGTTTACCTCTCACCGTTTTTCTCGAAAAATGTACTTGCTACGTGTTAGAAAACTATATTGAGGCAAACCCATAAGAACTATAAATTGTTTGACAATCAAATGCCATAGAGTTCTGAAAACATTTTCTTGGCCTATCTTGGTGTACTAATTTCAAATAATTTTCCTCAATCCAGTCTTGTTTTTGCCAAATCTTTCGGCGATCGGTTGAACTGTTTAGGAGGAGTAACATACATACATACATGCCACATTGAGCTTTATATATAGATGAGAGATGACAAACCCTGTTGTAAAACTAAGCCCATTTTTCAAGTGTCTGAAATTGCGAACAATATAGTACATCCGTGGGAGTTTTTTTTTCACTCTCATAGGTCTATGTTTTAGCAATGGATCTAATGAAAATTGTTTCAAAATTTCAGATTCATCGATCAAACTGTGAACGCCGCAAATAGAATTTTTGTCCTATATAATTAACATGGAAAGGTTAGCATTTTCAGACACACGAAAAATGTTAGCTTGGTTTGACAACTCTCATACAACTAAAATACCTAAAACGCTATATCTTGGTACACTTTCTCTACGTCTCACAGTGGCTGGATTTATAAAAAGTGGTTGCGAAAATCAATTTTGGTGTGGTGGAAGTTCGCAAATCTAATGATGCAGTTTGATAAACAATTGCTCTAAACTCGCGAATGTAAAATTTTAATTTATTTGGAGAAATGGTTCGCTTTGTAGAGCAGGTGAAAGTTTTTTCGAGTTTTTTAATTTTATTTTTGTTTTTTTTTTTAGTTTGAGATGAGGTTCAAATTTTTCTGCAAGAAATATCTTTTTTTTTAATTATATGACATAACCGGTTTTTGTACTATCAATTTACACTAAAGAGAAATGATTTTTTTTTAATGTAGGAGGTGACTGTACTTTTCCGAAACACTATTTTTACCCATTTTTTTCAACTTTGAATCGACTTTTAAAAAAAGTTCATAAAACTTTAAGTTACGACTGCAACCTGTGACCTTTTTCATGCCCTTGCAGTTAAAATTGCATTGTGCGTGTTCTGGCATTTTTGATGATATAGTTCATAATAATTAAAATTATTTAAAATTAATAGGATAATATAAAAATTAAAAGCTGAAAACAAATATTTAGGTAAATTGCTAAGTTTAATAAAAAACAAAAACCTAAAAATAATTATTTTCAAATAATATAACTGAAAACAAATATTACTCTTTTACAGTAATAAATAAAAAATCATTATGAAAAATTATATTCTTATTTGTAATTACTGTCATTTTACATTTTTTATTAAGTGCATATTAAAAATTATTTTCTTCATTTTATTTAATATCTGTCTACACCAAGAAATTACTTTCTGTAACTTATCTTTTTTAATTCATTAATTTTGCCATTATAATGTAGATGGCGCTTTTCGCCACCCACCATATTTATCTATACCATTTATTTTATCTTTACTTACAAACATAAGTGACTTGTTGCCTAGTTTTAAGTAAAACGGTCTCTTGCATTTTCGACTAGCCGACTGGTAAGACGATTATTGTCCAATAAATTAACGACCTGAATATTATTCCTTGGCTTTTTTCATCTCATCGCTCAAAAATCTTCCAACTGATTTTTGAATATTAGGTTCTGCCAAGAGGTAAAAAGGTCACGGTGCATTTTAAAGATTTTAAATGAAAATCTTTTGTCACCGAAAATTTTCTTTTGGATATTGTTTGTTATTTCAAAAGAAACATTTTCGCGTGAAAATGAAAATCACTTAACGTAGAGATTTCTTTTATCTCATTTTTAAAAAAATATTAATTTTTTTTTACGTTTTTAGGTACATTTTTGATAAAAAAGTTAGGTAAATATTCATATATATATATATAAGAAAATTAAAATATATTTTACATAATTAATAATGAGTAGGAGAACCTTTTTGTTTCATAAATGATGAGAATCGATTTGGGATGCTGCCTACCAGGCGTGCACATTGGTCTGGAGTAATTTTATGCCAATTCTCTTGATTAACTTGCCACAAGCTGCTTTTCTCGCAGTTTTTTGTGCTGCTACGACCTGTTTTATTATGCTTCATAAGTTCTCTATAGAATTTAAGTCGGAACTTTGAGGTGGCCATTTCAGAACCTTGGTGGATTGTGTGTCGAGCCAAGATTTGACAAGTGGAGATTAATGTTTTGGACCATTATCAAGCTGGAAAATCCATCTAAGCGGAAAATTTTTGGTGTAATCGATGGCCAAATGTTCCTTTAGTATATTCCTATATAAAAAATTTTATTGTATGGGTTGCCAGGTTAACAAACAAACAAACAAACAAAAAAAAACATCAAAACAAGTCTTCGGTTCGCAAACGGAACACTCTTTCAAAGGCCTGATTTTTTGAAGTAAGATTATTTAAAGCGATGAATCCAAGTTCAACGTACTTGGGAGCGATGTTAGTATCTATGTGCAACATACTTCACTCAAAGAATAAATCATATTCTAAAAGTCAGTCCTTTGAAAAAGTGTTCCGTTTGCGAACCGAAGACTTGTTTTGAAGTTTTTTTTGTTTGTTTGTTTGTTTGTTGCCCTGGCAACCCATACAATCAAATCTTTTATATAAGAATATACTAAGGGAATATTTGGCCATCGATTACACCAAAAATTTTCCGCTTAGATGGATTTTCCAGCTTGATAATGGTCCAAAACATTAATCTCCACTTGTCAAATCTTGGCTCGACACACAATCCACCAAGGTTCTGAAGTGCCCACCTCAAAGTTCCGACTTAAATTCTATAGATAATTTATGAAGCATAATCAAACAGGTCGTAGCAGCACGAAAACCCGCGAGAAAAGCAGCTTGTGGCAAGTTAATCAAGAGAATTGGCATAAAAGTACTCCAGACCAATGTGCACGCCTGGTAGGCAGCATCCCAAACCGATTCTCATCATTTATGAAACAAAAAGGTTCTCCTACTCATTATTAATTATGTAAAATATATTTTAATTTTCTTATATATATATATATATATGAATATTTACCTAAAAAATTAACATTTTTTTAAAAATGAGATAAAAAAATCTCTACGTCAAGTGATTTTCATTTTCACGCGAAAATGTTTCTTTTGGAATAACAAACAATATCCAAAAGAAAATTTTCGGTGACAAATGATTTTTATTTAAAATCTTTAAAACGCACGGTGAGGTGTATCTACTTAATACTAACATATTTTCTACAGCGATTGTGACCTGGTTCTAGCAGATAGCAAATCTACCCTCACATCATCAATACCAAAAACTTTGAAATTATTGGAAGAATTTATTAAATTGTAGTAAATTGCGGCATTAGAATTTTTACATACATATTTCATATTGTAATATGTATATGATTTATAATATATAAAAAGTAGTTAAAGAAAAATTATTTCAAGATTAGTAATTTTTATTATATTGAATTTTATTTCTCTTTTGTTTTTAATTTGTACTCTGTTTGAGTTCTTAACATGTTCATGCAAAAAAATAAACATATAATGCTTGCCAAACTCATACTAATTGGCTTAGAAGTAATGTGTTGAACAGAATTGGGACGAGGTCGGGAAAGTGTCATCGGAAACTCGCTGGCCGTCCCAATTCTGTTTAACACATTACTCTATTATAGAGTTTAATAACTCCACTTAAGTTTCAATTCAAAAAAATATTTTAAAAATCAATTTCAGTTATTTATTATTTCATTATAAAAACTTTGTAATGTACATTTTTAATGAAAAAATAGGACAGTCCTTTTAAAATATAATAAATTATTGCAGAAATTTTAATATCTACTTTTTAAAAATTCAAAACTTTCATTCGAAAAATTGATGCCTGCTTAGTTGCAATTTTCATATTATGCTTAGTAATTTTTAATAGAAACTCGAATTGTTTCTAAATTACTAAAAGCCTTACTAATTTTTCTTAAATTTTGATTAATATTCACAAGAAATTCGAGTTTCGTTTTTTCCGTGTATCTCAAATCATATCATATATGAAATATTCAAAAGTTCATCAACTGAATTAGATTTCGGAGCAGCTTTCAGATCCGCAGATTTCATCATTAAAGAGTTGAAAAGAATTCAATCTCCGGAAATGTTAGATTTATTAGATAATTATATAAATATCGATGAACGTTTCCAAAAATTTATGTTATGTTATAATAAATTATTTTTTTTCGAAACTTTTTTCTAATAAATAAAGGTGTACTGAAAATTTCGTTTTTATAGATTTTTACTATTCAGAAAGCCTACCTTCAAAAATTAAATCCTTAGCGTCCTGTGCGTCTATGTAAATGAAAATTTGAAATGCTAACATTTTTTTCTACACTAAAAAAAATATCATTTGCATTTCCGGTGTTATTAAAGTTTTGGGAAATTTTCTTTTTTCAGTGTAGAAAAAAATTTTGAGCTTTAAAAATTTTAATTATCTGTAGATTTGTTCTTAGCAACCATAAATTAATCATAATTCATGGTTTTAATAATTTTTTTTTTTTTAAAACACTCATATGGAGAGCTTCATATTCATAATTTGTACATCAATTGAAAAGTCTAATTTTGACTATGAATACCATAGGACCTCTATGATCAATTCAAATAAAATTAAGTAATGTATTATTTTTCTGTACATAACAAAAAAAAAATCATAGAGATATCTCAATCGTTCAGAAGTTATAATTTTTGCAACGAGAAATGCCAGAACCCGCCACTGTGCGTCTGTTTTAGCCCGTTTTTTTTTTTCGTCAAATTTCAATGGAGTCGGACAGAAATCTGTTCGCACAGTTTACAGGTTTGAGCTTGAAAGCGGAAATTTTGTGAGAATTAATTTTAATCCCAATGCTTAAGCATAGCCAAAATATTGAAAAAAATTTCAAAATAAACACCTTAATACATATAGAATATTCCAAGTCAACAGTATCAATGCTGCCGTTAAAAAATACGTATTTGATATTTTATTTTGAGTTAGATCCTCCTCACTTTCCTTCAAATGTCTTGAATATTTTTTTCCTTCTTTTGCTTTCAGTCGAAATTGAACGTCAAGATGTCACCATCACCACTACATCAGTACCCAACATAGGAATGGCTGCTTTGGGCAATGGCATTGGCAATATCAATAGCAGTTCGTCAGCACTGTTGCTATTACGGCACCACCATACATGGCCGTGCCAGCTTACTAGCTGCTGTTCCAGTATCATTTACTTATTGTTGCTGTTATTGCTACAACTGCTGCTCAACCATTAGAGGGGGGGCCTTTGGTGGTAAAAGAAAAGTTGCAGCTGCAGCCAGACCCATACGCCCATGCCCACCGAGCACAGGTAAAAAAAAAAAACAAAAAAAGTTTTGTTGTTGAATTTGCTTTGTTTTTGTACAACAGTTGCTAGAAAATATTTATAAAAGAAAAAATAGAAAATAAAATGTAAAATGTAAAATTTAAGAGCAAACGTCGAGTACCTTAGAGAAAAAGAATTGCAGCAAAAGAAAGAGACTACAGAAAAATGTAATGCAAAAGTAGAATTGCGAAAAGAGATAAAGTAATGATTGTAATATAGCAAAGGTTACAAAAAGTAAAACAAAAAATTTAAAGGCAAAATAAAACAGCAACTAAAGAGGAAACAATAAATGCAACTGTAAAGGTAAAAAGTTTTTACTCGTAAAAGCCTGGGAAAGCAACTAACTGAGTGCACAAATTGTAAAATGTTAAACTCAAACACACAGGATATATACACACACAAACACACACTTGCACACTGAAAGTGCAGTAAGGGACTTTGAAGAGTTTTTTGCGTTTAAGTGAAAATAAAACAATAATTTTTTTTACTAACAGAGAAAAATCAGCTCCAAAAGCTAATGAAATAGTAAACAGTAGTTAATTAATTAAACAAAAAAAAAAAATTAAAAAGAAAAAACAAAATTTTAAATGTAAATAAACAAACTAAGAGAGACAACAAATGACATACCGAAATGAGAAAATTATTTAAATGTTAGAAAATTAAATGAGATAAAACGAAAACCAAAAAAAAAAAAAAACCGATGTATAGAAGGTGAATATTTTTTGTATCTGAAAATTGGAAGTAAAATAAAAAAACGATAAATCCTTTTTTGTAAAAGGAAAACTTAAAGGTCTTAAAAAAACTATATTCATATGTTATTTTAGTAAAAATATATACGTATTTTATTTTATGGTTTTATGTTTCAACTTTTCGAAATTAAACTTTTTTGCGTGGAAACAATAGTAGACTCTCTACACTTTGTTTTTCATACTTTAGTAAAGGATTTTTATGGCTTCAAAATATACATATGCATATGGATATGTATATGTAGAACCTCACAATGAATAAAATTATTTAGTTATTTTAAATGGATTGAGGTAAAATTTCAGTCATACTTTTTGATTTCCACAGCCCTAAAATGTCTTATATATTGTAAGCAACCTTCGTCAAAGCGATGAGTATTATTTTAGGTGCAATGCTTAAACATTTACCTATGACAGAGATACCCATAAAAATATGATTCTAGAGCTGGTTACAATAACATCAGATTTGGTAAAAATCTCAAAAACTAGTGTTGACGATGATTTTTTGATTAGCTGCGTGTAAACAAAGGAAAACAAAAAGCATAAGCTGAAAGAGAAAATGACTTGAAAACAAAATTACTACAAAAAAAAGGGCGTTAAAGACAAAATAACCAAAACAAAACGCATGCGGCGATAGCGAAGCGAAAATGATTTAGCTCGAGGAAAGAGCTCGAGATGAGCTCGATAGTTTTTGCGAAACAAGAAGTTTTTGTTGTTGTTCTAAGAGCTGGAAGAGCCAAACGAGCTTCGAGCTGCTCATCTTTGGTCTATGAGACAGAGAGAACATGATCAGTTTAGAAGAAATCAAGCGAAAATTGAAAAAAAATAGTTTGTGATATTCGTTGAATCCACAAAGATAACCATTCTGCGGTTAAAACTTTCATTTGTATTAAAATGTTAAAGCATCGGATGCGAAATTTTTCGCCGAGTGACGAGTGCCAGTTACGGTGCAAATCTTTATCTTCATATTAAGTGATGATATATCCTTAGGTACTTCGTGGATTTAAGTGTGACTGGCCTAATTTTTTCGCAAGTATAATGCTAACCACTTATCTCTAATTTTAATTGGCTAAGTTTTGTGTCTTAAAATATGCTATATAATTTCATTTTTAGCCACTTCATTCATTGTTTTGTCCATACATTTTAAAAATTTATTTAAGTGCAAATGGTATTATGCACTTCACTTGAAACATATATTTTTAGTGCCACATCTTTTACTCATTGTCAGACAACAAAGTTCTTAAATCTAAATCAGAAGCTCAAAAAATTCGTATTTTCATAGATTCAGCAAACCGGAGGCAATGATGTTTTTGTATCAACGATATAAAGACATAAAAATGTAGTTACAGTTCATAGTTACTAAAATACCGATGCCTTGATAGCGATAAGTTACCGCTGCAGATAAAAATTTGTCAACATTGGACAAGTAAGTGAACATTTTTTCCCAGTCATATGAGATACGTGGAGTTTCTAACCCCAATATAAGAAAAAGGCCATCAGTTAGGAAACTATGATGATTTTCATCAAAAATTCTTATGCGCATTTTGCATATACAGTATAGTACATACATACTCCATTTAACATTTAAAATGTATGCCGATTGACATTTACTACAGAAAAATTGCTGTTGTAACGCAAACCTAGAAATAGCGCTATACAGATGTTAAAGCAAATATTATTTACCATGTTCTGGTAGTGAAGTCTTCTTAACCAATATGTCATGTCAAAATGTTGTCATAAATCCAAACACATCATAGATAAGTAGCTGTTTTTAAATAATTTCAGCAGCATATTCGAAGAGAACTAAGGTCGGTCACAACCGAATCTAACACACTTATGCTAAAATATATAGATCACAAAAATCAAGTACATATATATTATCGCCTAAGATTTCCACAAAGCTATCATGCCATAAATCGCTTTATTACCAAAACATACAAAAATTAAAGCATACCGAAAAATCTGACTGAAATTTTAGTAAAGTTTTATGACACGGCCATTCGTTATATAGTTCTGAATGATAATTTTGTGCTGATCAACTTTCCAGGACAAAAGTCACATTCATCACACTACATTTTTTATTAAAATGCCAAGATAATTTTTGGTTTTTCCTACATTGTTCTAAGGACTTCAAACTCTTGCCACATAATATAAATTTAATTATAAAAATTTTAAAATGAAAGGAAGAGTTTAAAAAAAATCTCAGACTTTGATGCGCTAACTTCGAGTCTGATTTCAGATTTGCTATGGTATGTCTAGTTTTTGCGATATCTGCATCAAAATGTGACTTGATAGAATTAAACATTGTTCAAGATAGTTCATCAGCACAAAATTGAATTTCTTAAAATATATACTCTATCAACTTTTGTTATGCTATACAGTGTATTGGATATTCGAATTTTAAATATTGAAAAATATTTGAAATAATTTTGTTTTTTTTTAGGACAGAAAAATAATTAATTTTATATAGATTTTGAAGCAGTAAAGTCTGATATTAAAGTTTTACAAGAACAAAGATATGCTGCAAAGTCCTTTGCAGTGTTTCGTTTAATTGCTTGCTACTTGCTTGCTCCATGCAAAAGCCAAACTAAAGCCAGTTAATAAATTCTTTACGATATTGGCGCAATGTTGCGTATTTAAAATTGTAGGTTTTTTTGGTTCATAAATTTTTAAATGCAAATAAAACAAATTTATTTCATTTTTCTCGTCCGACGTTTTGGTGGGTGTTTCCATCTTCTTCAGGGACAACTTTTAATCTAATAAAACTCAAGAAAAATATATTTGATACTTTTTGACTGCTTAAATATTTTAACAAAAATTTTTAGTTTCTTTGTTTAAAATTAACATTACTGGAACTGCACAAACATTTAGATGAATGGTCTGAGTTGTTGTTTTTTTGTATTCTTGCAGTTGTTTTTTCTATTTCACAAATGCTGTACTCGTAACTTTATTAAAATAATTATAAAATACTTTAGAAAATATTTGGAATATTATTTTTTGTAACAATTTTTTTTTTGCTAGAAAAAAATTTTCAAGCATAAATTAGACCAAATTTTACAGAGAAACTTTTTGTCAAAAACAAAAACATTTAAAAAAAAACAACGCTTTGACAGAGTTATTTGACTACATAATGAAATAATAAAAAAAAACAAAAAGCATAGCAAAACCAGTAACCACATGATAAAGAAAAGTTTCCAATTTCATATTTTTTGATGTGTATCTCTATGGCTATTTCCTAAACACAAATAGAAAAAAATTAAAATAAAAAAGTCATATATATGTATAAGAAACTGAATTATACAAAAAACAAAACAAAAAAAAAATTGCTTGAATAAGATTATTTTTTGTGAAGTGTAAAATATTAAAAAAAAAACAAAAACAAATTAAGAAAAAAACCAAGAAGCTTAAGAAAAACAATCAATGTTTTAAACTACAATAACAATACAATGTTCGAAATGTATAAATGGAAAGTTGTAAATTATAAAATAAGTATTGTATTTTACAGTAAAAAAAAAAATTAATGCAAATTAAAAATTAAATTTGGAAAAAAAATTTGTAAATTATAATGGAATATGAAGATTCTGTGGATATGAATTGAACTATCGTTATGAAGATTTCTATTTGAAAGGCTTACAAGAATACGTGCCATTAAACGATGGAAAGTAATTTTTTTATAGGAGTCTTGCAGTGAAGTAAACGAATCAAAAATTTAAAAAACTCACAAGAAGAAAGTACAACTTGGTGTATTTATGGTTAACGAATGCAATTTCTTTTGTTCATCGTAGTCCACAGAACTTAAGTAGAATGTAAAAAATTGTAAAATGTATGAAATAACTAGCTGAAATTGAGATATGAAAAAATTGTTTTCTATTTTAAAGTAGATAGGTAAATTCTTAGCGAAAAACTGTTTAAATTTTATAAGAAACTAAAAATCGTTTAATGCATTCAAAATTGAAGATGAGAGGAAAACCAAAAAATCAGGCGTATAATAAGAGATGCTTTAAATGTGCTCTAAATTATATAAGTAGATAAATTCAACGCTAAAATAAACAACAAAAAAAAAACGACTACATAGATAAAAACCAAATATATAAAAACCAAAATCACTTAAAGTACTTATGTATGAATGTCCAGAAGATAAAAATTATTAATTGGAAACCATTTTTCTGCTTCCTAAACTTGGGATTAAAAAAAAGTTGGTATATGAAAACTTTCGGTACATAATAAAATGAAAAAAAATATGTACACGGAAACAAAAATATATTCTTATAAAGCAAAAATTGTTAAAAAGCTGATTCCAGAATCCAAATTCAGTGGCCCAAAATCCATATGGAAAATATAGTTTGCTGTAGAAACTTTTGGCATTTCTGTTATTTTTCTTGATTTTTTCTACAGATATGAATTCTGGAAAAGGCTTTGATATTTGACATTTTATCTTCAGAAAACTGAAAAGTTGTTCGAAAAAATATGAGTAAGTTTCTGATGCCGATTGATGGCGAACATTACATGTTTACTTGTAATCTTTCAGCGTCAACATCATGGCTTTGCCATTGTAAATTATTAAATATGTACTCTTACATCTACATATTCGTACACACCTACAATAATGCGATTTCAGCTCAAATATAAAATTCACTCAGAAGCAATTTCGTTTTTGCGTGCGTCTTAAAGGCCACATGCATTACATGTCGTAGCGACGGCCATGCGGTACACCATAGATGGGCAAAGTTTTAGAACTAGGAGCTGCTTACAACAAAAGCAAAAAAATCTACAATTACAGAAACAAAACACCACCATAAATTCGATCTCGATAACAAAAAAAAAAATTGTGAAATGAACCAAAAGTCAAACCCAAGAATCAAGCAGGAGCAACATGAGTGTAAATTATAAAACTACACTGATCAAACGAAGCGAGAAAAGTTGTCCTCAATGTGCGCATTGTTGTTGTAAAGAGCTAAAATTGGCTCATTTTTCCTATTTTGTCCATCACTGATTTAAAACATACTTTCCGTGCAAAATGCTCGACATTTACTAAATTCCAATGGATTGAGCGTGCTCTGAATTAAAATTTTTTTAGTGGGCTCGTGTTCAACGATCAAAACACCATCGCAATATCACGTATGTAGGTCGATATTGCATAAAAAACACTACAATTTTTTTATGAGAAAAGTCAAGTTTGAGTCGTATGGAATAAAGTATTTGTGGGATCTTCTTTTGCCCCAAGACAATTGAGGTATTGTTAGAACGGTGTCCGAAAATTTTAATGTTTCTTCATTTACACATTTAAATTATTTTAAAACGTTTGATATTTTATTAAAAATCACTTTTAATAAAAATAAAAATTACTTTAGAATATTTGAAAAAAAAACGTTGAAAATCTTGAACCGCAGTTCAAATACAACTGTGGCTTAGTTTGATAATTGACCAAAGCCTCAATGATAGTCAGGACATGAAGTGGGAATGTTAATCAAATCATGATTAATTGGTTTGTCTTTTGAATGTTCCCAGATAATATTAAAACTTAATGTCTCCAGCAGACGAATCTTATTTGAGTCGTAAAATTTTTGGACATCCACCTTTGAATGTATGAGCGGTAAAATATGTTTAGCCTAAATGTAAATACAAATAATAATTTTTTGTAGTATAGAAAAAACCAAAGAAAAATAAGTACATATCTAGCTAGTTTTAAGCTTCTTTTTCGAACTATTTTTTTTTTATTAAGTTTTACAACTCAAAACAAATAAATCAATCTTGAAAAATTTTTAACCTGCGTACATTTTCCTAAATGCAAAAACAAAAGAAAACAATATGATAAACAAAATCAACAACAACATACGCAAACAATCCATAAATAATATAAAAAGAGTGGTTGTTAATAAAATTTATTTTACATATTTACATGAAAAATAAAACAACATTGAAAAATCAAATAAAAAATAAAAAAATAACTCACCAAAGAACAGATTAGAAAAAATACATTTTTTGTAATAAATAAGCATTTAAAACTAATATTTTTAAAGTTTCAAAAGAAATAAAAAAAGTCGTATTTATACAATTAAAAGTATATATTGTGTATGTATATAAATACATATATATATATGGCTAAAATGTCTTATGCAGGTATTGACGTCTTCCTATGCTACGCTGTCTATTATTAACTAAAGATAAAAATTTAACGATAAAATAAGAAAATAGCAAAAAAAAACTTAATTATTACTTAAATAAAAAATACAAAAAGTGAAAGCATACTTAATTTAAAATAAAATTATTCTTAGTATAAAAATGTATATATAAGACAAAGAAACATAAAATCAATATATGTATGTATTTCTATATTGAGTTAAAAAAGAAACATATTTTGCAAAACAATTTAAAATTTCAAATTGCATTGAAAATCCTAAATTTAAACGAATTCACATATGTGTAACATTGCTATTTATATTTTTCCTTTTATAGATTTTTATCACTACATAAACATTAAAGTTGGTCGAAAATCCACATTTTGCGAAATGAAATGAATAATAGCAAAACTATTGTTCTTTATTATGTTAACAAAATTATGATTTTTGAGCAATATCCGATGATTGCACAAACTCCACAAAGTTGTGAACAAATATGATGTCAATTTTGACTTTAAAAACTACTAGTGCGATCTCCATAAGCATTATTAGCTGTGTTACTATTTTACAAAAAAAAAGACAATTTTCACAAGTATCGATTAACAGATTGTGAAATTAGGGCGCTTAAGATTCATTTTGTTGTAAATCGCGATGGAACAGCAATGATATTGAAAAGGACTCTCTGATGTTAATATGAAATTACCAAACATTCTGAGCCCTTAAGCGCCAATGGAAAAAGTGAAATAGGTGAAATGGTGAAAATCAGATATGTTCTGATTTTCTGATTCCGATTCCGAACTAAAAGTTCGAAATTGAATGTGAATAATATTTTTTTTAACTTCGAACTTGAGCTGTTATAGTTCCAATAATTCTACGGGTTCCACTGTTTTGTATGATCCGGATATATTCCGTTTTCGAAGCAAATCCGAAACGGAATCAGAACAGGCCTAAATAGTCTCATTATGTAAGGAATATACTTGGCGAATAGACATTCAAAAGTTTTTGAAGGCAGTGTTGATATTTTGTTTTTGTGTTTAAGACTACGCTATATCATTTGATTCATAACTTGGACCAACCTGTGTATATAAGCCTAGGCTACGAACTCAACAAATCTCCAAACATTGATCAAAAACTTATTGGTAAATACTAAATTTTCGGAATATATCCTTTGATTGGAAACTTCACCTTAACATCGCTGATAGGCACCTTTGGAGAAATACCAGCAGGGCGATAACAAAGCTTAACCCATTTTCTGCCGCGCTGCATGAAAGTTCGAATTTATAATTAAAAGTGATATTTCTAGACTAATTAGGACCCATAAGGCTCGAATCCGTTATCCAAAATGTTGTACCACTTCGTCAGGAGAGACTGTTCGAAAAGTCGAACAATGGCGGTTGGGCACAATTCAGCTTATATGTTGAATATGCATATTTTCTCAAGGTATTGGTCAAAGAAATTTATAAATTTAATAAAAACAATAAATATGTTTTAATTATTTATTAGAAATGCTTTTTATTTGATTTTGTTACAATTTAATTTTTTTTTCTCCCAGTTGCTGTGGGCTGCGTAGCAATTTTCATGTGCAAATGTACTTGACACTTTTTGCAGTTACAACGATGTCTCATAAATCACATTATCATGCAAATGCTATTTGAAAATCTTACAAAAAGTAAAAAGACGAACAAATTTTGAGAACATAATAAGCACGTATCAGTTTCAATTTGAACAATTTGAATACCATCACCTCAGCACTCTGAGAGACTTTAATTCATAGAATGAAATAGTTCAGGAGCCATAATCTGAAATGCGATCCGAAACAAAATCGTTTAGTAATTAAATAAATTGTGCTCCAAAATGCGTTGAATTGCATTAACTTTCGAATCGCATCGCTTTCGCATCGCCTTACTGATTAGGGCTCCCAATTTCTTTTTTATATAACTGTCTTCTTTCTTCTTTTCCAAAATATCATCCATTCAAATAAACAATTCCTTGTTCAAAGTAAAGCAACAGATTCGTGTTTAGTTAAATTTCTAAGATAAACTAAAATGTTTTCTTCTACAACTTTAATGGTTTTAATTATTTCTAAATAATGCTATAGTTATTTTTGAAATCACTGGCGCTGGTCACAGATGTTTTTCTTTCGAAATTATAAACTAATTTAACTGTTTTTTTGCTTAAAGAGAAAATCTACCTAAAAATACAAGTTCAATAAATAAATGAATATCAGCTACATATATACACGTACTAAATATAAACTCGTATATACACAAAACAAACGAATACATTTGCAAGACATTAATGCCAAGAATGCAATTTTTTAAGTGTCATAGCAATACGCCAAACATATCATAAATGTTGTTATTAACTGTGGTGATTATACGGATGATGCATTATTTTGCAAAGATCTAAAAAAAATATTTAAAAAAAGGAGAAACCTAAATGTTTACTAAATTTTGAGAGATAAAAAAAATGTAAATACCAGCTGCACCACAATGCATTATTTTAAAAAACCGAATCATTATACATACACACATATTTATTATAATTATATGTTATTTGTTTCAGAAAAAAAATCTTAAATATAATAACCATATATTTACACCAGAAACAAATTTTTATTTTTATTAAAATTATCTAAAGTTAAATTTTATATTATCATAAGCTTTTAATTATTTTGTTTCAGTCAACATTATAAAACTGTGCAATTAAATATTAAGAATTGAATTTCTTTCATTTTACCAATATTACATATCATTAAACAAAATCTCAACATATGATATAGCATTTTCCAGCCCACACATAAATCAAAATTCAACAAAACATAAAATTTATATTTACCATATGTTGAAAGCTTTAAAACTCAATTATGAAACATAAATTTAAGTCAATTTGATGAATTTTTTTTAAATTATTTTTTATTTACTTATACAATAAGTTTTCTACTAATTATTTTTTTAACGTTAGCTAAGCTACCAAATATAAAACAAAAACAATTAAAAGTATATATATGTACATAATATACATATATATTGTATGTATAGTATGTTATTAATTTAATGATGCAGACATACCTTAAAAAAACATTGACTTAAACGCTAAAAAATTGAAACAAAAACAAATCAATTAAAATAATTGTTTGCATTATACGTACAATGTATAAAAATACGATTAAAATGTGAAATATTCAATTATTTCTATCAAATTTATGGGAAAATTTGTATAAAATAATACTTAATATTGAAGTAAAAACTTTACACATAAATCTTGTGTATTATAAAAAATATACATTAAAAACTATATATATACACGCATATATACATACATATATTTGAAATATTACTAAATAAATTATCTACAAAAAATAAAAAAGTGTGAAAAGATATATTAAATATGAGAAAAAAAACAACTAATTTATGATTTAATAACTTTAGTCAGCGTAAGTAACAAAAAAACAAAAAAAAAATCAATAAAATAAAATCCATAAGAACAAAAAAATAATTTAAATAAATAAAAATTTCAAAATATATGTTAGAAAATATAAATAATGTTTTTTTTAATTTCGATCTTTGATAAAAAATTATTTTAATAAAATTCAACGATTTGAAATCGGATATAGTGAATGATGTTTTAAAAAAAATGCATCCAACCAGATGATGCTGACGGTGGCAAATGCCTGTCAGACGAACTTACAGTACCTGTCCATTGAATTGCGAACGATGCAATTTTTCCTTAAAATTAATTATAACTAGTAGGGTGTTGCATTAAAAAATTAAAGAAAGGTCGGTAGCATTGAACTGTATTTAACTTCAGTAGACAAATTCTAAAAAATCAAATCTGACACCCGTAAGTAAAAATATCAGTCAAAAACCCTCGAAAAAAGTAATTTCAATCATTCAGCTTTTGATATAACTAGCGTGTTTAGTGCATTTTTTTTCAAAAAAAAGCCAATAATTGGTCAACTTATTTATCAGCGACAAAGGTTAGAGGATTAGAAAATAAATGTAAGTAACAGAATCTATTAATATGGTTACCGGAATTTAAAATCTTCTATCTTTCGAATTGATGTCCCTTAATTTAGAAATGGGTGCAAAAGGTGATCTTATATCGGAGAAAAATATGCAGGTAGTAGCTATTTTGAAAGATGTGCGTTCAAGCTATTCAGAGATAGCAAAACATGTAGGAATCTCCAAGACGTCAGTCTTCAAAATTGCAAAAAAATATAAAAAATCACCTACCACGATGATGAATTCTCCTGACAGCCGAGCAAAGTACAGAGCAAAGCGGAAAACCACGATAAGACAAGACTGGTTAATTATACGAAAAGCCTTGGAGAACCGAACCGCAACATCTCAGAGCAATTTGAACGATTTAAAAACTCTGAGAAGACGCTTTTATGAAAGTGGATTTGTATGCTACATTGAATGGTTTGGAAAATTCTTCCAAAGGTTAAGAGAAATGTTTGACCCAGTACCAAGAAATAAATCTGAAAAAGTAAATACTGTATATTGCGGCAGTCTTACAACGCCTATATTTTTATACCATACACTCAAGGTATATTCACTTTGTCAATTCCGTTTGTAACACATTTAAGGGGGAAATGGCAGGAAATTTATATTGGGTCTTTGTAAAGTGACACCACGCTCAGAACAAAAGTACTTCAAATAAAAACGTCGTGTAAAAGTTAGTTTCAATGTCAAAGCGTAAAGCTGAGTAGTACCACCAAGTAGCAGATAAAATTTATATTTTCAAGTAATTTTTTGAATAAACCAGGGGTCGGCAAGGATTTTATTTCAAGAGTGCAACAACAATTACAACAAAAAACCAACAACAACAACAAATCGTTGGATACGGTGCAATAAGGGATTTTTAGCATAAAGAAAAACACATAAAAGCAACAACTCGCATTTTGGTAGCGCACACGGCAGCGCACCAGTTTAACAACAACAAACATAACATAGCAAGAACTATGCGCAGTCGCAAGCGTATTTACCAACAATGACAAGCAAAGCAACAACACGCTTTTTGTGCAGTTGCGCCTGTCAACGATTTGGCGAATTACAACAATACGAAGTTGTTGTAAAAGAGTGGAAAGAGTTAGGCGCTGCCGACCCCTGGAATAAACAACTTGTTTCTAAGATTTTATATTCCAAAATCTTTTATTTATTGTAACGTTGATATCAACAGAAATAAAAAATATTTTATAAATTAATAAACTAAAAACTTCTTTTAATCTTTTTATTAACTGATTATTATTAGTTTTAACTGAGCGTTGTTTCGATAAAATAATGTTCTGTCATTCATCATAGATTTTGAAAAGCTGCAGCGCAACAATGATTCGACTTATGGCGAAATGATTAATGGTACGTTATCAGCTAATATTGTAAAATACTTCCCACAAAAATAAACAGATGTAGCATAATCGGAAACCTCCAGATCCAGTTCCGTTTGTTTTGATTTGTAATGCCCCCTATGTACATTTTTGTTTAATGTTGCCCAGAAGCAGATGGCGGTAGATTGTTAGTTGATGTCTAAGATAAAAAAAATAGCTTGTATTATTTTTCGATAAACTTTTACTAATGTGCCCAAAAATATGCTACACTTTTTAATAATTTTTAATATTCAATGTGCACGTACCCGGCAAACATTTGGAAGATTTCTTAACCCTAGAACAGTGATTCCCAAACTATTTTGGACGTGGAACCCCCAAATATTTTGCCACTGATCGCGGAATCCTGAAAATTTTTCAAACAACGACTTTTCAAAATTCAATATGTATCTGATATTAAATGAAACAAGTATTATTTTTGTATTTTAGATTTTATTAAATTAAACAAAACTTAAAAAAAAAAATAATTCATCATGGAAATAATTAATAAAAATACAAAACATTAACTTAAATAAATGAAAAAAACTTAAATGTGAAGAATACACCTGCTTCTTTGCTTCTATGATTCTCTTAAAATTGGGCGTTATGTTTGATAACTGAACTCGCGTATCTGGTGCAGCATCAAGTTTGTTACGATATTTGGTTTTCGTCGCAAAGTATTTTGAAAACCCAGCTCCACACAAATACTTAACTGGTTGCAAACGCCAATAGAATTCGAATAGCCTGTTTTGATAAATTTGGATATTAATCGAATACATCTGACCAGAATATTGTTAATGAAAGTGCTCTAATTTTTTTTTTTATTAAATATTTATTTTACAATTAAAATTACAAAATAAACTTAGAGATAAGGCACTGACGACTAAGGTCTTTGGCCCAGAAACTTTTTTAAATTTGGCTTCTACTAGGGTACCCGAACTCTATTCCATCAAATTTTCATAATCCATGGAATGAAATCCTTTTGGTTTTTCTTTTCTTGTGAAAGGATTTTGTACCCAGTAATTATCTTGATTCTCTAGGTCTGGAAAGAAAATCATTAAGTGATTGTTGTAAGCTGGACAGTTGTGTTTTTATACTATCACGGATTTCCAAGTCTAAATCCACTTTGTATACTTCAAGAAAATCACTAAGCGTCTGGAAGCCCTCGAAGTTATTTTGCTCCCCAGCTGAAATCCAATATTGTATTTTCCTTTAAATTTGTCACGCGGAACCCCTACATTTTTTCGTGGAACCCCAGGGTTCCACGGAACGCACTTTGGGAATCACTGCCCTAGAATATTAACGTACATGAGAATAACTCACTCATCTTATATTATAAAAGGGAGGCCCACATACTACTGCATTTTTAATAACAGCAATTGTTAATATGTAAAAAAAGCTTCTTAACTAATTTTATTGTTTTTTTTTTTACAGAATCTCGTTGTCTTCAGTATTGCCCCTAAAAGCTGAAAATCCAAGAGGCGTACGTGTTTATCTCTGTATTGTTGATTATGGCCAAATTCGTATAAATATTTTAGGAACACTAAATTCTTCTGAATATGTCTAATTATATAGTTCAAAAGTTTAACATTTTCCTTTCAAAATCCACTTTGATTGATAACTCTTTTTTTCCTCCCAACTTTCGTAAATTTATATTTTCCAGCTATTTTACCGTGCTGTAATAAATTTTGATATACGATACCAAAAAAAAAACAGATTTTATAAAGTTACTGTTGCTTGTCTCCAACAGTACTAAAAGAAAAAAGTTAAAAAAAAAAACATCAGACCTTCGGCCTTCGAAAATTCAGCTCGAGAATCGTCTGTCAAGTCAGCTAAGAGGTAGACTCGACAAAACTATTTATTAATCAATTTTTTATTTAAATGTTTGTTATATTGCAATTTTTAAATAAAGCAATAACTAAGTGGCAGATGTTGTTTTTCTCGTTATTAATGGCATAATTCATTTAAATATCGCAATCTGCCTGACGATAAAATCACCTTAATTTGTATACATATACGCGTATCAAAAAATTTAAAAAAAATGTAATTACTCCTAAATGCAGCAATAAAAAAAATGTGTGGCTGTAGCTTTTATCAGTTTCTGTGTATAGGCTTATTATTGTTTTAATTAATAGGCAGACGCACAGTGCGGCCAAAGGCCACAATATTCGGCCAAAATTCGAAAATTCAAGTAAATCACTTCAAAATGTACACTCGGGGGTTTTTGGGGTCGCTGATTACGAATCCGATGTCAGAATTACGAAATGCAAAATGGCGGACAAAATATGGCGTCGTTTTATGCGAAAAATTTTAAACTTTAAAGAAATGATTTGTAGTTTCGTACTAGGGGGTTTTTGGGGTCGCTGATTACGAATCCGATGTCAGAATTGCAAAATTCTGAAAGGCAGATCCAATATGGCGTCAGGTCTTGTGAAAAATTTAAAAGTTTCTCCGCGTTCCAAATCTTTGTAATTATCAGAAAATTTAGTATATCTATATATTAATACGTGAACATCGAAACTTACGGTACAATTTTTTAGTATTTGTTATAAAGAAAGGGGAATTAAACTTATATCATTTAAAAGGTACTGTTTTATAGATGTGCACAAAATAAAAAGAATGTGTAATATGTGCCTTTAAAGGCATGTAAAATAAAGAAAACATACGCGCATGATTCGCCCATACTAAACGCTTCAACCAACGCATTTTGATCACGTTCATGGCTGCATGAGGTACAGGCAAGGTGAGGTGAGGTGAAAAGCGAAATTAAATAAGATCATGGTCCATGGTTTTGTTCGTCATAGGTCGACAAAATTCTTCCAAAGTTACAACTTGGTGGTACGGTCGAGTTTCGACCACAATACGATACTAGTAATTATAAATAAATGTGCGAAAACAACAAAAAATTATGAAATAGTATCAAAAATTTTTACCTAAATCAAATGTTCAAATGTACATAATAACTTTTTAAAAATGCTACAGGAAAAAAGTTTCATTTTCATGTAGGTCGTAAACATCTACATCTGTTTCTGACTCAGAGGCTGAGCTGCTGGCAATACTTTCTTCTTCTTCTTCTCTAATAGCAGATGGAGACGATAATAATTTAACAGCTTCTGTAGATAAGGACTTGAGCGGTTCCACTGGCAATTTTCGGCAACTGAAAGTATATGGGTCAGAAGCTATTAAAAATCTTTTGAAAGTATCCTCCATTGTTTTTTGACGATAATTTTTTCGAGCAAAGCTCAGGCGATAGATCGAGTAAAATTTATTACAGGCCTCCTGTATATCTTCTGACATTTGACCGATAGGTAACACTGAATGTTTTATGATTTCTGGGCTATGAATTAATAGCTTATGCACTAAGGTCAGCATACAATACCACTTATACGTTTTTACAATTTGTTTAGCTAATTCCATAGAATACTTCTGAAATAATTCTCTCTCCATCCCCTCTCTCTCTATCCCCTCGCTATCTCCTCTTTCTCTCTCTCTCTCTGTTTCTCATTCTCCTTCTTTGTACAGCTATGACTTTCTATGTTAATGCTCTGTTTTTCTATTTTTTCCTATTAATGTTTAGATAATAATATGCGTTAAAATTCAATCGGCAGATATTAGCAGCTGAATTTTATTTTATTCAGTAGCAAATACTTTTCTAAGTAACCTCCAATAGGTTTAAAGGCAGCATACGACAGCGTTCTATTACTGTTTCATTTAAAAACTCAAATTTTGTTTAAAAAAAATCCTAAAAAATACCCTCATATTTTTTAGTTTTTTATAATTTTCTGTTACAGTATTGATATTCAAAAATTTTTTAACGTATTTGACTTACCTTCAGACATAGAATCCATTTTGTTTTGTTGAATTTCGTTTACTCGGAGCACTTTCCCAAATTTATAACTTTTAACTCAAAATCAACAATTATGTTGTACTTGGGCGAAGGCCTCATTCCGACTGAAATTATAGAGGGGAATTAGGGTACAGGTCGTTACAGTGAACGGTTTTCACTTCTTAGAGGATCCCTTTAGCCAACTCAGTGATAAAAAATCCCAATCTAGAAACTTTTTTTTTAAATTTTGGCCGCAAAATCGGCCTTTGGCCGCACTGTGAGACGCGATAAAATTATTCAAGGCACCAATTTTTTTTTTCGTTTTTAAAAGGCTCTCAATTAATAACGCAGAGACAAAGCAATGGCACAGATTGATCGTATAATTTATATGACAAAGGACTTCATGCTTTTCAACCTTTGTCGCACTGTAAATTCATATACATAATAATTTCGGCCATCGGCTCCCTATTAGGCGGAGAGCCCGATGTGGAAAAGTCAAGTGTATAAGATTACAAGATAAGCGGGTGGCAACCCATGTTTAGGACATGATACGACAAGGCAACCCTATATATTCTATTTAGGCTCTTCGATCTCTATCATTTGGCACACATTTCAAGCTGTTATCTTCATTAATGAAAATTGACCCAAAAAACCGGTAAAAACCCTGGTTTGGGACCAAGGGCGCCAAAAGACCTGTTGCACGTGTTGAGAACTCCACACGCGTGAGACTTCCCCATGTGGAATTCAACACAGGAAATTTTAATTCAACACGGGAATTTTTGCAGCGTTTTTTTCATCCAGTGGGTTTCAATCTGACAGTGATCTTATTTATTATTTTATTTAATGAATATTGTCATGGATGTTTTCAATCGTTTCGGAATGCCAATCAACAAATGAGAGGCCAATGCTTTGATGGCACAGCGAACGTTTCTGGCGATGTAACTGAATTGCAGACTCGAGTGAGGGAAATCGAACCTCGAGCACTTTTTGTGCATTGTAATGCTCATAATTTGAAGCTTGTTATTCAAGATGCATTATGTAAAGCCACTTAAGCGAAAAATTTCATTGAGCTGGTCAAGGAAATGATCAATTATGTCCGAAATTCGTCGAAACGATTGCCTCAATTCAAACATATCCAAGATGAGGAATCAGAAGAAAAAAGCGTCGCCCTCGCAGCTTATTGTCCCACTAGGTAAATTTTTTTTATAAAACTAATATGATTTTATTTGACAATGTCTTGAGTCGATGAATGCAATTTCGTTTCTATCAGACTATGAGAATCCGCTCCCTCACGACTGTTCTGGCGAATTATGAACCCTTATGACATTTTTCGATCAGCAAGCTTTGGATCCATCCCTAGATTCTACTGCCTCGGCCAAATTTGCAGGTTTTTGTAAACAAATGGATTCTTTTGAATTTCTGTTCTTGTTGACAATGCTTATTGAAATTTTTCATAAAATTGAAAATTTAAGTCAAGATTTTTGCAAATCTGAATGTAATTGATTCTTTTAACAAAGTTGATGTCATTTCCAAATCTTAAAAAATATCTCGCGATGAAAAGTTTGTAAAAATTTGGAAAGACACTAACGACAGTGCCGATAAACTTGATGTCGAAAAACCAAAACTGCCACGACATAAAAGAGTTCCCAAGCGTATTGACTTTTATTCAGAAGTAGAAAATCATATATGTATAGTATTTCAGACTCAAGAAGATTTGTATAGAAAAATTTATTATGAAGTGAACGACCAAGTTCTTTCGTCACTGAGAATCCGATTTGGCACAGATTTAGCAAACTTTTTCAGATCCCTTGAAGCTTTTATACTTGGCGAAAATTCTGATGTTAATAAAATTATGAATTTTTATGAAGATGATATCAAAAAAGATAATTTACTGAGTGATCGAAACATGTGTCTTGATTTGGCCGACAGAAATGAAACTAAATTAAAAAGTTTGGGAGATGTAGTAGATTTTTTACAGAAACATTTATGGTGCAAGGACCTCATTCCAGAAGTCGTTCGATTCGTAAAATTGTGAATGACTATTCCTGTATCCTCTTACATTACCGAAAGAAGTTTTTCGACTATTAAGAGGCTGAAATCGTATGTGCGCTCAACGATGGGTTAAAAACGTTTGAATCATGTTGCGATTTTACACAGATACCACGAGTTGACTGATAGAATAGACATTGAAAGAATGTTAGATGAATTCATTGTTAAAAATTCAAAAAGAACAAATGTGTTTGCCTTATAAAAAGACGTTCTTCTGACAAAATAAACGTTATTTAAAGTACACAATAACTACTGAGAATTTTATTGCTTATATCCTTCATTACTTTTTCGTAATCATGATTCTGGAATATTATCAATTGTTAGTTTAAAAATTTCATCATTTTCGAACCCTCCTCCCCCGACTCAATGAATTCCACAAGCGCTTTCTGTCGCCCCTGTTTGGGACAGGATTCAGCAATGTAACTTAGTATATTATATTTAAGTCTCTTAGAGTTCTATCATTTGACATATATTTCGAGCTGTAACATTATACAGTTTTAATTACAACAACAAAATTGGCTAAAATTCGGTCATTTTCGGGCATCGAGACAGGCTTTGGCCTGGTTGGTTAGTTTTGCCAAAATGCGTTAATATCATTCCCCTAAGTCTTATCCTGTAATCTTATACACTCGACTTTTCTACATCGGGCTCTTGGACTATAATTTGTATTGATCGTAACTAAGAAATATGCATACACAAAATATTCTCCGTAAAGTTGACTTACGTTAAATTTTTTTGTTAACTAAAATAATAAAACAAAATTGTTGACCTTAAATATCATGCAAAATTGATAATTCTGCACCGCGGTATTACATTTTCACTGTTCACGCTTTATCTGTTATTTGTCATTACCCTGGACATTTCACGTCAAAATATTAATATATTTTTCCATGTTTGTGTATTAAAACTAAAAAGTTTCATTAAAGACGCAATCACAATATTTGACGTTGAATTGCTGCATATAAAAATTTGCATTTATATGACTAAAATGTTGTGCCGAAAGATAGCGTTGAGTGCTGCTATTTATCAAATACACGTAATTTTATGCAAGAGATACGAACACTCAAAAAGAGCTAAATAAGAAACTCCAGTAATGCGGCAAAACAGAAACAACTTCGCATATTAAAGACGATAATAAGCTGATTAAGTGAATAAAACGCAATAAGTGATGCCAAACGAAAGAGGAGAATACGAAAAATAGTTAATAATACTAAGTTATTATCAATTTAAACTTGAAAAGTCTGCGAAATGAGGATATATTGCTTTTGTGTTTGCAAATAGTGCACTTTTACATTTAAACATCATTAGCAATATTATATAAAAACTGTCGTATCGCAAACAAAATTTGTATTTGAAGTGTAACTTAACTGCAGAGTAAATCAAGAAATCAAAATGCGTGCATTTATTGTGAGTTTTATGGCTAAAAGGATAATACTTTCAATAGTGAACCAAATTTTCTATAAATATTTCTATCATTACAAATTTAATTGAATTCAATATTTATTTTCTCAAAGATTTTATGTCTAATCGCTGCTACCACTGCCGGCTATGACTATCAACCTGCTGCTGGACCATCATACGACCAAGGAAGTAGTGGAGGTGCAGCCCATGATGTAGCTCCAGTTGCAGAGTTAGAAAAAGAATTCTTCACTTTTACTGCTAATGATGATGACTTCAATGTACCAGCCGCTTCCAATGAAGCTGCAGAGTCTGTTAAGCAAAATCTACGTGTTATCTTCATCAAGGGTCCCGAAAATAGAGGTATTGAAGACGCCGCTGCTGGTTTAGCTAAGCAAGGTGCTGACGATAAGACCCATATTTATGTGCTTCAAAAACAAGCTGATATTGGTGATTTGGCTAATAAGCTCAATGCTGCCGGCGATCATAAAAATCATAAGCCAGAAGTACATTTTGTTAAATATCGTACTCCCGAGGATGCTGCCAATGCTCAACGTCAAATTCAATCTCAATATGATTCCTTGGGAGGTACATCTCAATCGCATAATGGCGGTGTTGCACCAGTTCTTAACTTTGCTTCACAAGCACCAGCTGCTTCGCATGGTTCAAATGGTGCCGCTCCAACAGCACCACGTCAAACCTATTTGCCTCCTTCATTATTCCGGGCTTAAATGATATCTCATATTGTTGTTAAATTTGTTATCTAGTGTTAAAAGTTCTGAAAAAATGAGCTTTAATAAAGTTAAGTCTTTAAAATAAAAATACATTCAGGAAAATGTTCACTTTCTTTCGCACCAATAGGAATTTTGCGAACTTTATTTTGTACGTTTGGCTGTAGAGGAAGTAATTTGAGTTCAATGAAAAAAACCACAAAAGCCAATTGAAATATTTTGACTTCGGAAATATTTTCAAACTCTCGAGATTTTGGTTTGAAAACAATTTCTCCGTATTTCGCACGATAATGGAATATTTTTTATTCCATAGATATAAGTACTTTCTTTTCCCTACTATAATTTCTTATAAACCGATTTGTATTTCAAAAGCTTCTAATTTAATTGAGGGTTATGAAACCTTAATGATTTTCATAAAATTGGAAAAATTAACACAAGTAAGCTGTCATATCGTTTCAATTAGCATGTAAAAAAAGCCCTCAGGAAGCATTAATGTTAAAATGTTCAAAACTATAATCAATGATGACACTTTCGCGGTTCTTCGGCCAAATCTGTCACATTTAAAACCCAAACTGGCAGGAGAAATTCGGAAATATCCTTGGCCGGAAATTGGAATATTTTTGAAAATTTTTGTGGCATTTTTGAGGGTTTTGTTTAAAGAAAATGTTTTATTTTATATTAATGCAGATCAAAATGTGAAGCTTCGAGTTGCGTCGTAAAAATTTTCATTGTATTCAAAGTTGCGTCGCTATAATTGCTATTTGCAGGCAGTAATAATGAAAGAGCTTATCTATTGAGCTTGAAGCTCTCAATCAAGTAAAGGCAAAGTCGATAATGAGAGACGAACCAATTGCACATTAAGTCAATATAAAAGAGAAATAATTTGGTTTTGTCACACAGCAGTTCCTTTATTAAAGATCCTTTGTGTATGAACAATATATTAATTTTTAAATTCATATATGTATTTTTTATTTATTCAGTTCTTCAGTATAAAATATCAATTTGTTGTATGTAATTATTATGAACTCTTAACTGGTGACCTATGATTTGGATCCACGAAACTTTCATATTGTGGTGGAGGATCTGTAGGAAATTGTGATGATGCTACCGATACTGGAGTTCCTGTTACAATTGGTTCCGATTTAGCTCCTGGTGATACTGTAGCAAAATGTGGTGGTACTGCATTTGGTAGTGGTGCTCCAGCTGACTGATTAACCGTTATAATCTGCTTGGATGGATAACGACGACAGTGACGACATGGTTGACCCCAACGCCATGGTATGGCATAATAAAGTAAACCTCTACGATGATTGCATTCACATTCTACAGTAACTTGATATTGTTGATCTGTTGACATTTTACTGTACTGTACTCCGCTGGTCGTACACTGCAAGTGCTTTCTATTTGAACTTTCAATTGCTACTGTGAAAATCACGCCCAACAATTTTTTCATTTAACATTGCTCATTCTTCAATTGTGTACTTAGGCAATCGTACTTTTTAAGACTACTGGATAAATGCATTATGTTTTATCTTATCATTTTGTTGTTAGGGAGTGATCGATTGAATTAATCATCGGTAGACTCATGTTTGTTGTTCAACGTTTTTTTCAGTTTTTTTAAATTTTTGCCTCTGACTGTATTTGGTGTTTTTTATTATCTATAATTACACACCATTCCACTAATTCAACTAAATTAAGCCTAACAAAAACAATTTATGAAATTTCGAAACGTCATAGCTACAAATTTATGTGGCTGCGCAAATAGCAGGTATTTTGAATTGTATCCATTTTTTTTTTTAGAATTGTGGGAAAAATGTCCAGTTTGCTCGTTTTAACATGTTTTGTGATCCGATATGTCCTCAATTGTAAAGGTGACGATTATTTGATGCTGGCTTTATTAGCTGGGCTGCTTGTCAGCAGGTGGTGTTTACCAAATATATTTTGTAGACAGTATAATGGACGATAAAGGCCTTATCACCACCATTTACATAGCAAATGATGTCGACAGCGCTGTTAAATTAGGCATTAAAGACAAATTTGCATTTAAGCACGATAACGACCCAAGTTTCAAGTCCCTGAATGTACAAAGAAAATAATCAAATTCACCTATTTTGTAAATTTCAATATATTTATAGGAAGATGATTCTCTTTAGGAAACTGAATTACACAAGTCGATAATGATTCACAAAAATCAAAATCACCTGCTATCTAAGAAAAAAAAAAACATTTACACTATCAATACTTTCTTGCATATATTTCAATTATCTCTGATTAACAACTCAAGATAACAAAAAAGATATAAAAAAAAAAATATTATGAAAGCTTTTCTCCTATCAATAAATAACTTAAAATAGAAATATTATCACAAAATTATTCAGTATCGTATTGAATTTCGACTAATATACAACAAGCGAAGTAAAATAAATTCAAAGAATAAAAATATTAAGTCATCTGACGCAATAAATTACAAAAAAAAAATTAAAAATGCCACCACCGCATGATCGTTACGATCATCATCACCATCGTCGACCAATCGTAGAAGTTGATATTATGAGACCACGTATTCCACGTCCAGTTATTGAAATTGATCTTTTTGGTGGCCGTCGTCGTCCCTGCCCACCACCACAAGGACCTACAGTTGTTGTTGTAGAGCAAGCACCTGGCTATTCACAACCTTGCTATTCACAACCTGCATACACACAGCCCGGCGTATACGCACCAGCTGCTCCATATTATCCACAACAACCTGCTCCAGTTTACTCCGAACCAGCTGCTAACTATATACCACCACCCAGTTATACACCATACGCACAGCCACCACCAGAGCATTACAATAACCCCACATGGTAAATGGCATTTAACTGGAACTTTTAGGATTTTAAGTTTTGAAATATATTTTTAAGAAAAATTAAGCTTTGGTGTTAAAATTTTTCATTTATGTGAAAATTTATGTTGTACCGCTTAATAAAAACTAACGTGAAATTAATATTTGTTTTCCTTTTTTAAGAATATTTAGGTGTTGAAAACAATAACTGTTTTAAAATATGAAGCACATTTCGTAAACCGTAGGCAATACAGTTGAATCCTGTATTTTATCTACCTATATTGCGCAGTTGAATAAATCAAGATATTTTTACCACTTATATTAAGCTTTCTATTTATAGTTGTTTCTTGATGAATTAATCAAATCTGATGGCAGATCTGCTGAAGTACTACAGAGCTTCAAGGTATTTTGAGAAAAAGTAATAGAGTATAGACAAGAAGTTTTGTTCTTAACAAAAATATCCCAAAAAAAGCAAAGTTTCAAACAAAAACAACACTTCATAATGGGAATATTTAAGTGGACTTGAATCATATACATACTTAGTACAAATACAAACATCTGTATTACCAAATTATGCATTTAAGTTAATACGGTAGTTAACGTCTTCAATATTTCTGCGGATGGCCCGACATTAGTCTGCTGAAAGGCTTTAGCAACATGAATTGGCCCAAACTTTTTCTTTTTAAGAACGTTGCTGTGTTGTTGAATAGTATTTGCAGAACTTGAAAGCAATACTTGCAAAGATGTTATCTTAGCACAACACCTCCTTATCTGCTTTGACTGTGTCCGTGTCCAATAACAATGTTGGTTTCATGCCTGCGGCCACAGCTCAGGATTTGAAACTCCCAAAAATCTAACACCCACTTCGCGGATCAGTCTATAATACATCCAACACCTAGTTTACTAACCACAGCACTTTTACATAAGAGTAATTTGACATTATTTCGCTTTTTTGGTTGACACTATTTCGCTTTGAGAAAGCGCAATACGTTAATTGACCTTATTACCGCTGAGCTTATTACCTGTCACCGTGCCAAAATATGCAGATGACCATGAAATTTTTCTAAACGCTTTAAAAAATGTACTCTTGCTGACCAATTATTCGGGTTAACTGACCAATTATGACCTATTAAAGGCACTCGTTTTAATTTCGAAATTCGCTAGATGCGGTGCCAAAATATGCAGATGACCTTGAAACTTATAAAAATATTTGGTAAAAAACTTACTCTTGCTGACCAATTAATCGGACTAACTGACCAATTATGACCTATTAGATGCATTATTTCAAAATTCGCTAGATGGGGTGCCAAAATATGCAGATGTCCTTGAAATTTTTCATAACGCTTTAAAAAATTGTAATCGCGCAAGCGACTGGTGCTTGGAACGCGGACAACATGACCAGCGGCAGCACGAGCTAGTTTGCCGATGCCAGCAGTTCGGGATGTTGGGGTGGGTAGCTGCTGCTCATGGTGTGCCTGCACCTTACAAATATAATTTTCTCGTGCTTAAGTTGCTGGGCTCTGAAACTTCAAAAATTTTTCTAAAATTACTACAAACAACAAAAAAAAAAGTCATCAAAAAAAAAAAATGTGCCTCCCTAATAATTTCTCCTTGGGCTGAACCCTCGAGCTTGGTGTTATGCTCGGCCCCGTCTATCCCCCACCCTACCTTGTGGACCTATGGGGAAATTTTTCGGTCCACCCTATTCTGGTTTTTTGGTTCTACATAGGGACCTGGTGCTACCTTTTTACACTGCCATTATCCTATACAACTTCTTTTAAATAAAAAGAAATTTATATTTTTTTTTCTTCAAATTTTAAATCATTTCTTTTATGTTTTTATTTCTTTTTTTGCATTTTTATAAAAAAAACGAATATTTGTTCTTAGTTCTTTTTTTTCCATTTTTCGTTTATACAAAAACAAATTTATTACATAAATCTTAAGTTTATCGTTTCAAATTTCTCTCATTTTTTTCATTTTTCTTAAATCTATTTTTTTTTTCATGGACTATTAAATTTGAAAAAAAAAATACAAAATTTATTCAGGCCAAAAATAAATTATATGTATTCCGCATATATTTCTATAAATCTACTTTTTTTTTTTTATATTTTTCTTTACATATTTATTTGGGTTTTGTTTTGCCAAAGCGCAAAACCTTTATAAGTTTTAAACATTTTTAGGTTTTTTTATTTTTAAATAATCATATTTAATTTTTTAATAATAATAATAATCAGAAAAAAAGAAAAATAAACATATGAAAATGAAATCTTGTTAGCTCACGCGTGTGATGTGTCTTGATCAGGGAAATGTTGTCGTCTTAGCTGGTTTTGTAATTTATGTTGTAGCTGTTGTTTGTGTTGTTATTGTTTTTATGCAATTGCGATTACATTTACGATTTCATCAGCATATCGCATTCTTATATTTTATTCAATATTTTTCTTTCAAATGTAGTTTATAATTTTAATAAAACATCGATCGATCGTTTATGATTCGAGAGAACTCAACTATTGTATTTGTATTTAAAGCATTATTTTAACGTTAATTGCAATTTTAATTTTTCTTTTCAATTTTTCTCACTGTCTTATGCAGTATTTCTATTTTCTATATATTTCACTCTTTCTTTTTTTTTCAAAATTTTCTCTTTCGGTCATTCATTAATCTTTCTATTTTTGTTTTTCACTGTCTATTCAGTTTTTCTTTATAACCTTTCTGTATCTGGTTTTTTTTTTTCTATGTGGTTTGTGGTGGAGCGCTAGCGCTTCATCACCCAACTTTTCGCGAGCTGCCGTCGATGACTTAGGTTTTATTTAATTTTAATTTTTAAAACATAAGATTTTTCTCTATTGAAATGCAACTTCTTTTACGTTGCCGTGTGAAGCGCTAGCGCTCCACCACCACCGTTTCCGCGGACAGACGCTTGTTTATTTTTTTCTGCTAACGTGTTCGTCGCACGGTTAACCTAACAAATAATTTTCTTCTTTTGTTTAAAAAAGTAGTTATTTATAAAAATTTAACTTTAATTTTATTGTTCTTTGTTTTTTTTCGCGACGAAAAAAAAACACGACGACTTTTTACGTAGTAACGCCAAGTAAAAAGAAAAACCACCGTCGATGACGCAACTCTCCCAGCAACTCACACGCGTTCCTTCTGATCATCAAAAAAACAATGGCTACCGAAACTTCGAAATGACGCGTTGTCCAGCCATTTCTTCTTGACCCGAACGCACGTACGCCAATTTCGAATGACAGACCAGAAATGTCATTCCGACATTCTGACATTTCTGGTATGACTCTCGAAATTCCAATGCCAGTGTACATCAGATTACACTCTGCCGTTACAAAACAGTTTTTCGAAATCTGCTGTGGTTGGTTACAAAAACTGAAGGCACTACTTTCTAATATCCTTCGCGTGAAATATACCAAGTCGTTTATTGTTCATGTCTGCTAGCTCATAATAAGCCGTACCCATTCTCTTAATCACCTGAGCCTTCTCGAAAACATTTGCCAATTTTGCATTAAAGTGATCGGAAGCTTTGCTTTGAGCAAAACTCCTACGATACACAATTTGACCGATTTCGAAACGAACTGGACGTGAACGCATATTATAATTTTTAGCATTTGTATCATATGCCCTTTTCAAATTCTCTCGCACCTTTTCGCGAATCAACTCAGTTCGTTCTTCGTGTCTGATGTCAGCGGTCGGATCTTCAATAAGTTTTAGTTTTCGCAAAACTTCAAAAGACGTTGCGTGGCAGATCATATTTTGACCGAAGACAACAAAGTATGGAGAGAAACCCGAGGACGAGTGTACTGAGCTTCTGAGAGCAACGCTAATAGCAAATAATTTTTCATCCCAGTCTTTCTGATTTGGGTTAATGTAGGCTCTAACAGCAGCAATGACTGAACGATTGACTCGTTCAACGGCATTAGATTGCGGAGAATAGTTGGCAGTATAATTATGCGTCACACCATATTTCTTTAAAAGGTCTTTGAAAAGTTTAGATCTGAATTGAACACCATTGTCAGAGGTGATGACTTCAGGAACACCAAAAATGGCAAAAATTCGCTTTTCAAGAAAATCAACAATCTTGTTGGCAGTGAAACTCCTGATTGGCTCTAAGAAATGAAATTTGGAAAGATGGTCGAGAACAATCACCATGCCCACGTTTCCTGATCGTGATCTTGGATAAGGTCCAAGAAGGTCTACGTAGAGTTTTTGAAAAATTCGGACAGACGTAGCCTGCTTACCCATAGGAGGACGAAGTATGTGATTTGGGGCTTTGGTTTGCTTGCAAGTTTCACACGATAGAACGTGATCTCGCACTTGTTTAGACATACGTGGCCAGAAATAAAAGGTTTTAAGTTTGGTTAACGTTTTCCCAATTCCACCATGAGAACTCATCGGATGATCATGTGCTCTTAGAATGAGATCTTGTCTCATTTCCAAAGGAACCCATACCTTCCATGATTGCTCTTCCTGAATCGGATCACCGCTAGCAAATTCGCAACGCTTATAAATTATCCCATCTATAACTTGTATATCTGGTTGCTTACTTGGCTCGTTCTGAAATTCCTCAATCATCTTTAAATAAAATTCGGTTTTAAAAAATTCCGAATTAAAATCAATTTCGAAAAATTGGTCTGTTTCTGACGCAGTCAGAGACGAAATGTGGAGGCTTTCCTGAGAATAAGTTCTCGATAAAGTATCAGGAACCACGTTTTGGCTGCCTTTCCGATGAAGAATGGTAAATTTGAAGCCCTGCAACTTCAGTGCCCAGCGCGCAAGTCTGCCATGCAAGTCGGTTTGGCTCATGAGCCATTTTAACGAAGCATGATCGGTTATAACTTCGAATTCATGTCTTTCGACATAAGCTCGAAATTTTTTTATGGCCATAACCGCCGCAAGACATTCTTGTTCGGAAACAGTATAGTTTCTTTGCGCTTGGTTGAACTTATGGGACATGTATGCAATGGGAACTTCATCACCTTCATCGGTACGTTGTGCCAAAACCGCTCCAACGCCAAATTGACTAGCATCACATTGAATAGAAAATGGACGAGAAAAATCAGGACTATGTAGCACTGGTGCACTACTTAAACTATTTTTGAGGGAGTCGAAAGCAGCAATTGCGTCTTCGGTCCAAACAAATTTACGAGCCTTTTGTAACATATTTGTCAAAGGGGTAGAAATTGAAGCATAATTTTGCACAAACCTTCGGTACCATCCACAGACACCTAGAAAGCGACGAAGTTGTCTAACTGTTTTTGGACGAGGAAATTCTTTTATCGCTTTTACCTTGTCCGGATCGGTACTTATTGTTCCATGTCCAATGACATGACCAAGGTAGTGAATTTGTTTGAGCAAAAATTTGCTTTTCTCTATATTAATTGTAAGGCCAGCACGTTTAATGCAAAATGCTACTTCTTGCAGAAGCGAAATATGGTCATCGAAAGTTTCGGTTATTAACAACAAATCGTCTAAGTATACAAATACTTTAGTTCGCAAATGGGCAGGGATTACCTTGTCCATGAGACGGGTCATGGTCTGCGGCGCATTACATAAGCCAAATGGCATTGTAACAAATTGGTATAGAGGTCGGTTGGGGACAGTGAAGGCTGTCTTATCCCTTGACGCTTCATCCAACGGAATTTGCCAGAAGGCATCCTTCAGGTCTAAGCTTGAAATAAACTGTGCCTTCGGGAGCCTGCTGAGAATTCCGTCGATGAGCGGCAAAGGATAAGCATCCTTCACTGTGACCTCATTGACTTTTCGTGCATCGAGACACATACGAACTTTACTCGGTTTAACGATTAGTGCAACAGGAGATGACCATGCGCTTTGAGATTCTTCGATAACGCCAAGAGAAAGCATTCTATCGATCTCCGCAAAAAGAAGTTTTTCAACGCCTGGTGAAACAGAAAAATGCCTTTGTTTTATAGGCTTCGCTTGACCTACATCAATGACGTGGCTTATAAAATTTGTTCGGCCTAACCCTTTTTCAGAAAAAGAAGGAATTAATAAAATGGTTGCATTTAAATTTGCTTGCTGTCGAGCATTTAACACATGATGATTGGAGTCCAACTCCGCAATGTTCAAATTAACAGAAATCGGAATATCCTCATGAAAAAGATCACTTGCCAAACCGAAAGTCTTCACAAAATCAACGCCCAAATATAAGTCTTGAGAAAGAGTTGGAATTATCAGAAATTTGAGAGGTTTGGTTATTCCTCTAAAAGTAATAAAAGTTTCAACGAAACCCAATGCAAAATGATTTGTTCCATCTGCAGTTTTAAGGTTAGTCTTGACTTTGTGCCAAGGGTGTTGGTTATCTTCTAAAAACCTTTTAGCTAGATTGTTGGCTAAACAACTGACAGAGGCACCAGTATCGACTAGTCCTTCAATTTTTTCTTTAAAAATTAAAATTTGAGCATAGGGACGTAAATCATCCTTAGGTTTATCAGAAACCACTGAAGAACAAATAAATTTTTTCTTCGCATTTAAATTTTTCCAAAATTTTCTCAATCTTAAAGTAGAACGTTTCTTATGCGTTGACTCCGGTGAAGCAATGACTTCATCAGAAAAAATTCGCTTACGGGCGGCTTTATATTCCTGCCAACGAATGTGCAGAGGTTTAAAATGTCGAATAGGTAAAACTGTAGAGGGTGGTTTAATTTCAGGTTTATTTTCAAATTGCAAAGTAGGATTAACTGTTTTAAAAATAACTGTTGTGGTTTGGCATGCCGCATCACTTTTTAAGGTGGTGGTGGTGCGGTTGGCAACTCTAAAAAATGGTTATTCGGGAGATCTTCTGTGTTAACGTTTACTTCCGATACGTTGCGTGCAGCTTGGAAGTTTCTGGTCGACCTGCCGTACTCTTCATCCAACAACTCGCGTTTTTGAACAAATGTTCGAAGCTGTCTAATATTTTCGATGGAGACATAGAGAAGACTGCGTCTAACGTCGAGACGTAAGTTTCGTTGAATGATTTCCAACAAAGTTGCTGGTTCAAGAGGACGTTGCAATTTATCGCAGAGCTGAAGAACAGATTCATAAAATTCATCGAATTTTTCATCATATTTTTGTTTCCTTTGACGAATCAAATCCATTATGTCTAAATCTGTTCTCCGATCTCGAAACTGACCACGAAGTTCTGTGCACAGAGTTTCCCAATCTATTTGAGTCACACCACGGTGATAGCGCCAAAACCACTCCAACGCTTTCCCAGCAAACAAAATGTGTGCATGATTGCACAAGGCGTCAAAATCACCTCGCAAACTTTGAATGGTCAGAGAATGTACTCTGTAAATAAATTTATCGACGGACAAAGCGTCTTCTTTGCCACTAAAAGTGACTTTCCAATTGGAAATAAGATTTGAGACTTTCTCTGAAGCCATAAAAGGTGGAACTGACCTATGGAGAGTTGAAGTGCCTTGAGCAAAATTGCTGTGGGTTGCTTGTTGGTGATGGTTTTGATGAAAAACGGGTGGAGGAGGAAGCTGAGGGTTATATGGAGGAAGTCCAAGTGAAAATGGAGAATTGTTGATCACATTTCTAGGAGCCTGGTGTATGTCAGAAGAACGACCAAAAGTCACAGGTGGATTTGGATCTCGATTCAGATCAAGAGGTGCATTACTGACGGCGTTTAAATTCATTTTAGCCAGTTGAGCTTTCACAGCTTCGTCAATCAACTTTTGCAACTGTGCGTCTGAAAACTGAGAAACATTAGTTTGCGCACTTGCGTGATTGGACAAGTCTGTGGATAATGGATGCACTCCTGACATGTTGAGATTATGTGCAGGTGTCACTGAAATATTTTGATCCATTAAGTTTTTGTAACTTCGGGTTACGGGCCGACTATTTTTAGTGATCGTACCTGTGTGGGTAGTAGCTGGTGTTATGGTAAAGGACTCCAATCCCAAATTAGGAATGGGCTTGTATGGCTTAACTTTTTTAGTACTGCACAACGCCTGACAGAAAGGGCAGTTGCGAGTCTCCTGCAACCAATTGGAAATGCATTCCGTATGGAAAATGTGGAAGCAGGGAGTTATACTGAAATTTTCGCCATCTAGCATTTGTTGCTTGCACACCACACAGGGATTGTCAGGGATTTCACCCAGAATGGACAAATTCTCATTACTACGATGCAGAGGCATTTTTCACGTAAAACTAAAACCGAATCCGCGACCGAGATAAAAGGTATCGAACAACCGAAAGTTAAAATTTTGTAATAAAAAAAAAATGGCCGAAAGTTAAATTTATGAATTACCACTAATTTACCAAATATCAAATTTTAAATTATATCGTTGTTTAAATTTTTAGCAAAAATCTACATTTGTGCAAAAAAATTTTCAAATGTCAAATCTTTAACGCTTTATACCTTTAAATTTTTAGCATAGCTACATTATGCAAAAAAAAAATTCCAAAATGTTAAATATTCGCTTTATAAAATTTTTAGATTTATAAATTTTTAGAAATTCTTTAAGAGAAATTTTCAAATTCAAAAAAAAATTTACTTGCTAAGTTTTATTCTTTACTTACAAAAAAAATTCTCAAATTTAATTTGTTAAATTTTTGTTTTTCTTAAAAGAAAAAAAATTTTTATCAGAAGTTTAATTATCAATGACAGCTTGGTCCTATGTAGAACTATTCAAATTATTATTAAATTGTTTGGTCAGCCACGAAGAAAAACTTAGGGAGGAAGAATCTGAATCTACAAAATTTAAATCTCGTTTCAACCATGAAATTGAATTACAACCCATCCAAGTCTCAGTAAAGCGGTCGAAAAGCGCAGTGAATTGCAACTTAATCGCAAAATCCAGCAGTTTACCTTGACTTGCAGCCGCAATTCGCATTCAAGCTAAAAGAGTGAATCAACAATATTAAAAATGTAAGAAATTACTGAAATTTAATTTATTCAAAAAAAAAATTATAAAAAAAATTTAGTCTTCTATTACAGGGTAATTTTCACAAATAGGAATAAATAGGGTCAAAAGCGTCTGAGCGGATCAGAACGGAATCCTCCCGGACTGATAAATCCAGCTTCAGGCTTTGAGTATTAGATTCTTGAATTTAAAATTCAAATGAAGACAAAAACAAAAATTTTCCTGTAACAGGTTAAGTTAAATAAAAATTTTCAAAAATCCAGAGCACAGCACGGGTAAATCGGATGGAACCGAGTGAAATCGAAGGCAAAATACTAAAAAGATTATTAAGTGACATAAATGTCCACTGACGGAGAGTTTTCTTTTAGCCTCCAACCTCAATCGGCCCCACGTTGGGCGCCAAAATTTGTAATCGCGCAAGCGACTGGTGCTTGGAACGCGGACAACATGACCAGCGGCAGCACGAGCTAGTTTGCCGATGCCAGCAGTTCGGGATGTTGGGGTGGGTAGCTGCTGCTCATGGTGTGCCTGCACCTTACAAATATAATTTTCTCGTGCTTAAGTTGCTGGGCTCTGAAACTTCAAAAATTTTTCTAAAATTACTACAAACAACAAAAAAAAAAGTCATCAAAAAAAAAAAATGTGCCTCCCTAATAATTTCTCCTTGGGCTGAACCCTCGAGCTTGGTGTTATGCTCGGCCCCGTCTATCCCCCACCCTACCTTGTGGACCTATGGGGAAATTTTTCGGTCCACCCTATTCTGGTTTTTTGGTTCTACATAGGGACCTGGTGCTACCTTTTTACACTGCCATTATCCTATACAACTTCTTTTAAATAAAAAGAAATTTATATTTTTTTTTCTTCAAATTTTAAATCATTTCTTTTATGTTTTTATTTCTTTTTTTGCATTTTTATAAAAAAAACGAATATTTGTTCTTAGTTCTTTTTTTTCCATTTTTCGTTTATACAAAAACAAATTTATTACATAAATCTTAAGTTTATCGTTTCAAATTTCTCTCATTTTTTTCATTTTTCTTAAATCTATTTTTTTTTTCATGGACTATTAAATTTGAAAAAAAAAATACAAAATTTATTCAGGCCAAAAATAAATTATATGTATTCCGCATATATTTCTATAAATCTACTTTTTTTTTTTATATTTTTCTTTACATATTTATTTGGGTTTTGTTTTGCCAAAGCGCAAAACCTTTATAAGTTTTAAACATTTTTAGGTTTTTTTATTTTTAAATAATCATATTTAATTTTTTAATAATAATAATAATCAGAAAAAAAGAAAAATAAACATATGAAAATGAAATCTTGTTAGCTCACGCGTGTGATGTGTCTTGATCAGGGAAATGTTGTCGTCTTAGCTGGTTTTGTAATTTATGTTGTAGCTGTTGTTTGTGTTGTTATTGTTTTTATGCAATTGCGATTACATTTACGATTTCATCAGCATATCGCATTCTTATATTTTATTCAATATTTTTCTTTCAAATGTAGTTTATAATTTTAATAAAACATCGATCGATCGTTTATGATTCGAGAGAACTCAACTATTGTATTTGTATTTAAAGCATTATTTTAACGTTAATTGCAATTTTAATTTTTCTTTTCAATTTTTCTCACTGTCTTATGCAGTATTTCTATTTTCTATATATTTCACTCTTTCTTTTTTTTTCAAAATTTTCTCTTTCGGTCATTCATTAATCTTTCTATTTTTGTTTTTCACTGTCTATTCAGTTTTTCTTTATAACCTTTCTGTATCTGGTTTTTTTTTTTCTATGTGGTTTGTGGTGGAGCGCTAGCGCTTCATCACCCAACTTTTCGCGAGCTGCCGTCGATGACTTAGGTTTTATTTAATTTTAATTTTTAAAACATAAGATTTTTCTCTATTGAAATGCAACTTCTTTTACGTTGCCGTGTGAAGCGCTAGCGCTCCACCACCACCGTTTCCGCGGACAGACGCTTGTTTATTTTTTTCTGCTAACGTGTTCGTCGCACGGTTAACCTAACAAATAATTTTCTTCTTTTGTTTAAAAAAGTAGTTATTTATAAAAATTTAACTTTAATTTTATTGTTCTTTGTTTTTTTTCGCGACGAAAAAAAAACACGACGACTTTTTACGTAGTAACGCCAAGTAAAAAGAAAAACCACCGTCGATGACGCAACTCTCCCAGCAACTCACACGCGTTCCTTCTGATCATCAAAAAAAACAATGGCTACCGAAACTTCGAAATGACGCGTTGTCCAGCCATTTCTTCTTGACCCGAACGCACGTACGCCAATTTCGAATGACAGACCAGAAATGTCATTCCGACATTCTGACATTTCTGGTATGACTCTCGAAATTCCAATGCCAGTGTACATCAGATTACACTCTGCCGTTACAAAATGTACTCTTGCTGACCAATTATTCGAACTAACTGACCAATTTTCACCAATTAGTGACCTATTAGATACACTTTTTTTTATCAAAATTCGCAAGATGGGGTGGCCAGCGGAATGGAGCCGGTGTACTGTTAATATTGTAGTGATCATTTTTAATATTTAATTAATTTGTAGGTCTGTTCCGTAACTTTTGGAGCAGAAACTCGCAAGTTGTATAATTTGTGAGATTAAGTAAAAACAAATTCTCTGAGCGTGAAAAATTGCCAAAAGTACGGGAATACGTTTTAGTAAAAAGTTGCAACTTTTGTAGAAAACGTCAAAAACATATTAATAATTTTTCAATTTTCAACTTCAATTTTCAAATTCAACTTTATTTCATTTTTCATATCAATATTTTTTTTATTATTTATTTTGTTGATTGAAAAAATTTCACATTTACTGTCGAAGCATGAGCTTGAAAATTTTTACTACATCGGATGATTGTGTGTATTCGGAAGTGTTGGGACTTTGTTGTTGATCCATCTGCATCCTCTGAACGGATGCATTTCCAAATTCATTGTTGTTATTTCCACTTCAGAACTTCCACTAATTTCCGTGAGCACATTATTTACGCGCGATAAAATTAGACTACGGCGAGAAGCGCGTTCTTGCGTTTTCGCGGTTTATGAAAGATTTCATTTTATTTTTAAAAGTTTTGAAAATTGAGAAAAAAATATTTAAGTATTTGAATATTTTCAGTAAATGACACAGACGTCGAACAAACTATTAATAAACTACATGAGCAAGAGTTCTCAATACATGTATGTCAACACTTTTTTAGTATTTCTCTGTATAAGAAAGAGGGCCATACGTTACAAAAAGGTTATATGTATACTTATTTGAAGAGAAGTATTCGCTCTCACGCCATTAGACATGTTGGTGCGAACTCGTCTGGAGTTAAAGCAATATCCATTTTGCAAACAGAAATCGTCGTTTTAATCCTGAATTTTGCAGTAAAAATAATTAAATATTACGTACGAAGCTGAGCAAAATAAAAATAGCGCAATTGAAATGGAATTGAAAGAAATTCAGTTTGTGAAATTGATATTGCCTTAACTCTAGACGTTTTTTCTGTTGGCGTGAGAGCGAATACTTCTCTTCAAATATATAACCTTTTTGTACGTTACAGCCCTCCGTTTTAATACTGTTATCGAGACAAGTACCTATATTATATCTGTTAAAACAGACTCAATAAAATTGAAATTGAAATGTTAGAAAATAACGATGTCTGAGTGATCAAAATTTATTCTTGGTGCCAGTTTATACGAAGCGAGGAGAAATCAAACGCTCAACCGGCGACACGGGACGCTTGAAGCAAGATCAAGATCCATAAAATTGCCAACCAAATCCGACAATGCATAATTATTATATTTGTCTTGTCTTCCAAATACATAATCCGCGAAATCGGATATGCTCATTTACTCGTTTTATGGCCATTTAAAGGTTTTACTTTGGCCGACATGGTTCGTTTCAAGCAAGATCAAAATCGGTAAAAATTGTCAACCAAATCTGATAATGCACAATTATTATTTAGTGTTCGGAGATTCCAAAAACATGAACCACAAAATCGTTCCTAATCACTTACTCGTTTTATGGCCATTTTAAGGTAAAAGCTTTTACCGATAATAAGTATTGATAAAAATGCGTTCTAGGAAAAATTGTGAATAAGTTATAAAAAATTAAAATTTTTTTATTTTGCTTTTCTTTGTGAACTTTGTAATCAAAAATACTTTAAAACCCATAAAACAAAAATATATAAAAATTATTTTTCATAAGTTCTTAGGCCCAAAAGAGTTTTTTAAATATTTTTTTAATTTTTTTTTCATGAAAAACGGTGAATAACACAACAAATATAAAAGTTTTTTTATTTATTGTTTGTGGTGAGTTTTTAGTCGAAAATACCTCAAAAATCCATAAAACAAAATTATAGTTTAAAATATTTTTCACAATTTTTAAGGCCCAAAAGAATTTTTTTTTTGAAATTTTCATTTCTTTTCCATGTAAAATGACATACAATAAAATTTTTTATATTTTTTTTTCTTCGTGGGCTTTGTAGTCAAAAATACTTTCTAAGCCTACGAAAGATAGTAAACAAATTATATTTTTCAATAGTTTGTCGGTCGACAAAAAAGAAAATTTTTTTATGTATCGGTTTTTTTCCATGAAAAATGGTGAATAACACAAAAGCTTTTACATATTTTCAAAAATAAGTGACTTCATCGTGTTCAGCGACTTAACCTTCATAAACAACAGTAATCATAGCATATTTTAAAACTTCACTTGATCTTAAAAGCATCAAAAACTACACGGTTCTCTTCATAATTTTATTAAAATTATCGATAAAGGCATTTACCTTAAAATGGCCATAAAACCAATAAATGACCAGGCACGATTTTACGGATCATGTTTTCAGATCCTCCGAACACTAAGTAATAATTGTGCATTGTCAGAGTTGGTTGACAATTTTATGGATCTTGATCTTGCTTCAAGCGAAAACGTGGCGAATAGGTGGCGTTTTTTGACATTTGTTTCGTTTACTTATTTGCCGCAGCAGAAAAAGTTGGTGCATTCCTAAGTTAAGTAATAAATTAAATGTCAAAAAAATCAAAAGAATTGATGTGTCTCAATGCTCCTACAATAAAAACGAGGTCTAAAGTAAAATACGCAAAAATCGCTGAGAAAAATTGACGTAATGTTACCTTGTGTAAGTTCAGTTTTCTCTGCGGTTAATTCTTACAATTCAGGAGTAAGTTCGAACTTAGTCACGACTACCACATTACCGATTCCCCAGATTTACCGAATTCAGGCATTCCTTAGGTTATAACCATGACCAAACCATTAGGCAAACCCAGCATGCCTTTTACTAGCCGTAATAAGGCCTAATCAGGCAGTCGACAGGTAAACCTAACTTAGAAATTCCTTAGGATTGCCTAATTAGGCTGCTGTTAAACATTGCTAATTTAGGCTTACCTCGTTATATCCCAGTTAGAGGCGAATGTACATTTAGGCATGCTTAAGAAAAATTCTAGTCGGGCAGTACAACTATCTTGTCTTCTGATGTAATTCCTCTGATTTAAGGAATGGTGATTGACTGTTCTGTAGTTATCACATTTTAATGAAAAGAATATGAACATTTTTAATTAACACTCCGGACTGATTTTCTACTAGTTAGCGATCCGCCACATTATTACTCTCGTCTACATATAATAAAGAAAACCTAGTGCCATTTCCGATAGAATTTAACCAACTTTTTTTTCTCTTGTAACAATTCAACCCCCACCTGTATAAGCCCTAATTCAAAAGAAATTGAAATTGCCAGGCCAAATAAAGTATATTTTTATGAATTAATACGAATAGTATTTGTGTATAAATTTCAGTTTTCACATTTTTGGTACAAAAATAAATCAGAACAAAGAAAAGAGATATAAATATTAACTTTAGGCTAATGATGACTCTCTACCATCTTGGTTGGTTGTTGTAATATGGCTGTTGTGGATATCCATTTTGCTGCTGTACAACAACAACAGTTGGCTGTGGTGGACATGGACGACGACGGCCACCAAAAAGATCGATTTCAATAATTGGTCGAGGACGTGGTACAACAACTTCAACGATTGGTCTGTTATGGTGATGATGATGGCGATCGCGGTCGTCGTAGTGCGGCATTTTGTTTTTGAATATAGGCTGGTTGCTGTACTTGGGAAAGTGTTCGAATTTTGTTTGTTTTTTGTGCTGAACTCAAATAAGTCTGCACAAATCGAGGTATAACGTGATACTAATTATTTTCAGGATAATTTTTGCAATTTAAATAAAATTTCGCGTAGGCGATTGATCATTATTTTCTTTATCATTTATTTAGTCATTTGACGTTTTTATCATCATGACAATTTAATGCATGGTTTTGGACAGTAAATAAATAAGATATCATGAAATGGAGAACACTTATCAAATTTTGCAATTGAAATGGGGATTTTTTATGGCCTACGTAATGATTCATAAAACATAAACTCTAGTTGTCCATCTACGAGTATAGAATACAATTATTCAAATTGGTTGTTCGTAAAAATGCATTAACAATAATACATGCCTTCTCAGCTTTACTAAAAAACTGATTAGAAAAAGATTTGGCAACAGGTTCAGTCAAACTTCTGAAATATTTTTCGATTTTTTCAGCTACTTTTTTCCATTATATTTACCCAATGTAAAATAATATGAGAGCCTTATTACTTGAGGACAAATCCTTTTAGCTTTTGCTCAGTGATGGCATTTTCAGTACATTTGTACTTTTTTCGGTACATTTGCGTCCTGAAAAATCGTTGTCAGTACATTCGACAAGTTTTCAGTACATTCGGTACATTTGGGGCATTTTCAGTACATTCGCTAAATTTTTAGCATATTTTCAGTACATCTTCGGTACATTTTGGCAATTTATAATATTTACCTTTTCTTTTGGTTTTTAGTAAATAAAAATAACCGCAATGAGTAGATTTATAGTAATTACCTGTATATAATATAATTACCCTGTTATATTAATTACGTTTTTTTTTGCTATTTTTAGTAAATGAAAATAATCGCGCAATGTGTAGATTTTGTGATTAATTTAATATGAAATATAACTAATTTTGCTAGGGTTTTTGAGTTGGGAAAAGTGAGGACCTTTTTTTTTCGATAGTAAACTTTAGAACAATTTCGTGCATAAAAGGAAAATTAGATGTTCAAGACAAAAAAAGTAAATTCGGTCTCTAAAAAGTACATTTGAAGACTCGATTCAGTACATTTTCACAAAACCCAAATGCCATCACTGCTTTTGCTCTCTAATATGGTTTTCCTAATGATTTATGGTTCTTGTCCCATATGTATAAGACGGTTGTTCAAAACACTGGTAAAAAATTGCATACTAAAATTTTCATCTTCTATCAGAAGAAATAAGATTGTGAATGTTTCAGTTTCGTAAAGCTTTTATTGGGAGCATTTCACCGTAACCTTTAAATTTGCATTAAGAATATCTCACAAACAATAAAAAAGATTGCAATAACAATAATTTCAGTGCGTTTTTCTAAAACGAATAGCTTATATTTAAAATATCTATACATTGACTAAAGTGGTTCTTAAACAGGATGGTGACTTTATAAGTGAAAGAAATAAAATTTCTATCCTCGTTTTTATAATATGAGGAATAGCTTGCGACAAAAACATACCAAACAATAAATTCTCGGGGATGCTGATGTTGTTCCCTGGCGATTGATCTACTTCTTTGAAACCAAGTGGTTAAAGAGGTGCCAATATATTCCCTGATTTTGAATAATTGACCTTTCACTGAAATGAAAGAACTAAATGAGATTTACTCGTAGCTGGACATCATATGTAGACAATGAATTTTCCAGAGAATACTCCGTAATTTTAAAAAAATTATGATATTAAAAACGAAGCTGTTTACCTAAACCTTTCAGTCTCTCAGTGGTTACCTTGTATAATCCCATATTCAATTTTTCACTTGGTTTTATCGATTCTGCACATTTTTCGATTATAAGGAGTTATTGATGTCTCTCGTGCACACATTTTCTTTAGTACCGATAATATGATTTCAATACAATAGTATTCGAAAATAAAGTGCTTATGAAGAAGCGCCATAATCGCGGACCTATCCCGCCTATTCTCATAACAACGATATTTAACTGACGATGAAATAAAAGTTACCTTACAAAATTTCCTCAAAATTTTTAAGCAAGTTTTTGAGATTTCACAAGTTTTGTATCTTCCGGGAGCTACCACGGCTACTTACTACAATTTTATAAGTTTGGGTCATAATTTGATTTTACATCCTTAAAAGGTTAATAAAATTTAAACTATCCCAATAGTTCTATAGAACAAAGATCTTATAAAATAAATATAAGGAAATAAAAAGCGGCCCAAAAAGGTTGTTAAAAGCCTAATTATCAAATATTTAAACTTTATGATCAACTTACGTCGGAACACGGAAACGGAACGTTTGCCCACGATCGGACCTGTCTCAAAAATTTTTTTATTAATCTAAGTTTTTTTGAGAATTTTATCAAAAAAATTGAAGGAGGCATACATTATGGTTTTTGAATTAAATTAAAAATAAACGATGAAGTCTAAAACTTTAAACGAAGTCGTATTTTTTGCCTTGGAGAACATTTGAAAGCATGATTTTTAAAAAAAAGAGCGACCTGATTGGTGCATTTTCTGCAAAGCTATGAGCTTTTGAAAAAAAAAATTCATATCTCTAAGCTGGATGGTGAAAAAATTTTGAAAAAATTCATGAATGCGTTTCCTATCAGTCTCTACAACATATAAAATTTTGAAACAAATCAGAGAAGGTGACCAGAATTCTAGACTTAATCCACATAATTTTGATTGAACGTTAGGTTTTTTGCGAGAAAGTCCACCAGATCTGAAAAAGTAAAGTAACTCAATCAAACCTTATCGCCTGAACTTACTTTTGTTTAGAAATCGAAGTATTTTTCGATGCTAGATAGCTTCAATTTCACAATAAGTTATACCCTCCTCATGTATAAGTTATTATTTAATTACTAACAGAATTGAAAATTATATAAAATATTGATATATTGGAGATGAAGGTAGCCAAATTTCAATGAAACCACATTACTGTATTATAGAAAAAGTGGATAGCTTTAATTATTAAAGAAGCGTTCTAAAACCACCAGAGTTCTACTGAGTTTCACCTTTTGACTAACGTAAAACATAACTTAAAAAACATCTTTGCAGTTGATAAAAAAAATCTGTAAAACAGCTCTTGCATTTGTTCATTCCTTTTTGCGGATCTGTTAAATTGACTAAAAGTTTGTTCTATTTTTCATATGAAGACATTCCTTGTCTTTTATTAAAGCAGTTATTATTTATAAAACAAGAACTAAATTTGTATGAATGCTTTTATAGGCGTCTTTTTTTAGTTTTAGGAAAATATTCTTTGGACTATGTTGCTGGCATATTAAAATCCAATAAAACATACAAGCCAGTATGAAGAAAATTTTTCTAAATAAAGCCATGTGTATTTCTGCATCAACTTATCACTTACTCCAAAATGGTTTTCAATAATTGAAAAAAAACGTGTAACGTATTTCAGAAACAAGCTGTTGTTTCAAGACCCCGGCTGTTGCAGTATGAGATCTTGTCTCTAAAGATTATCGTATCGCCACAAAATTTATAAAACCGTTCTACGAGAAATTAAGTAAAAGAAACACAAACACAAAATCACCTCGGGAAGCTCCTTTTGGTGAGGCCTTGTCTTTACCCAACCGTACCTTGGATGTTTGTTGGCCCAAGATCGAAACATCCCCTTAGTTCACTTCACCAATTAAGATAATTCTTACATCGTTTTAACCTACCCGACAATTAAATAAAGTTAGTACATGATTATGTTAAATGATCCTCAAGTTAACAATTTATTAAAACGAAGCGTTTTTATGGAATTCAAATAAATTTAAATCTTGAATTACGCTTATATAAATAACTGTTTATATAAAAAAAATTTAATTCATATGTTTATAAAATAATAAATACATTTCACATGAGCCATGGATGGTATATAACAATATTTTTTTTTCAAACGAATGTACATGGACAATTCACAAAGTACACTTTTGTATAATACGGAATGAATTGCAACCGTAAATATAAATACACTATGAGTTGCAATGGTTCAATATTGAAGTACTTATGATCTTTACTCAAGTGATGTTAAATATGAACTGTATAATATTGAGATATTGTTGTATGTATATAAATGATGAAATGATGAATGAGTCCAGTATAGGCCAAAAAGCTCAATTTTTCGATTGCCGAACTTCTCCAATAAATACGAATTCGTGTCGTATCAAAAAACATGTATTTACGAAATTAGAAGTTGAATTAGTCCATGGCTAAAAAAAATATACAATCAACCATTTAAAACAAAAGAATTCTTAGCAAAAATTAAATCCTCACCGATTGAAATGTCGCCGTGAACAGTCTTTGGAAATAGTAATTCCGGAATATTAAATTCTTTCCAACATTTGTATATATTGTTAATTTTTAAATTTACAATAAAATTTAGAGTAAAAAAAAACAACACCACAAAAAACAATTGCTTTCAGATAAATTTTCAATTCCATGAAAAATTTTTCTAAAAAAAAAATCATTTGATGGTTGCTACAACAAAACAAAATTAAATTAATTGTAAGGAAAAATTATTCAAAGTATATTTATTTAATTTAGGTATCCCTTACAAACGCTTAAAATATTATATGTTTTTAATTTATTTTTTTTATTTTGTATTGTATAAAAATCACATTTGTTCATTGTTTCATTTTTTTAATTTTGTATAGATACATTAAATGTAATGTTTGTTTTCGAGATTGATTAAATTATTGGTGTCGATTTCTTCTGCAGCAATAACTTTTTTCAGTCTAATACATTGGATAGGGTGGATTTGCATAGCTTCCATTATTGTAGTATTGAACCTGAGTTGTTTGCATTGCTGCTTGTACTGGTACGGGTGGTACATATGTTGCTGCAGGATTTACTATAACAACTTCTGTGCGTGGTTGTGCATAGTATGCATTGTTGTAACCATAACCGTAACCACCACCATATCCACCATATCCTCCATAACCACCATAACAGGGGCGACCACCAAACCCACCGAGTCCAATACCAATTTCGAATCCCGGACGATAACCGTGATGATGATGACCGTGATGTCCGTGATGACCGTAATTTCCGTGATTATGATGCCCAGGTCCCATTATTAGTTCGGTATTATGATTCGAGTTATTTTTCGTTGTTGACTTCTTTGCTATTTACAGCGTACTGTACTGTTCACAGTTTGTGTCTAGCATTATATTTTAAGCAAAATAAAAAATTCTACTTAATTTTTGCCATGAATCATACATTAAATTATCTATTTATTTTTAATCTATGAATGGTTAATGTACATAATATCAATAAATATTGATAAAAAATGGAAATCACCTGTTATCGTGCATTTACTAGTCATATTTAGCTGATGATAAGAACTCAGAGCTAAACAAGTGATGAGGCAAAATAATTATATTGCATTACCTATCTATTAAATGATATTTCAAAGTATATGCGTCATTAATAAAATCAACTTTATAAATGAAATCGGTTAAAACAGACAAGATGGTATTTGCATTTATATATTGAAATATATGAAATATGTATGTATACTTCAAAATTTTTTAGCAATGCTCAAATAGATCAGTCCTTTAGATATATTAAATGCTTTTACGTACCCGATGAAGTTATTTCTGTATCAGCTGCAATTGGTAGTTATTTAAGGAGGAGCCCGTTTGATAATGATCAATAACTTCCAAATAAATCATAGATCGATATATATATGAGTGCAGAATGAGTTATAATTGAGATTGATTGGTAAATTTTTAAAATCAAATCTAATTGCCGGGGATTTTTTTCTCATCAGCAACTTTGAACTTTTCATTTTTCTTATAATTTTTTTAAGAAAAACTACGAGAATGTTATTATTGTGGATAAAAAATTTGGTTTTCATCGGCAAGGGTATTGGTTATTTTAATCATTTTTTCCAACCCCTCACAATCACCACGAATCAATTAATGTTTTAGCCCAAGCGGGGATTTCGGGACTTACTCGAGCGCGTCAGATTAAGACATGGTGGGTTAATTACATGCTAAAGAGCCTACATTTCACTAATCTGACGATTTGACCGTGACGCAAGGGAGTGGCAGGGTCACAAACTTGCAAAAAAAAAACGTCACCTGGATTTACTCGAGCGCGGTCAAATTTTTTTTTATTTTGAAGGAAATAATTCAAGGATAACGGAAAACATATAATCTGCCGATTTCCACAAGCCGAAGCAACAAAATTCGCCATTAAAGTTTAGCGCGTGTAGCTAAATTTTTTGGTTTTTAGGAACTTAATTTACAAATAATTTAGTTGTTCCTTATTCTTTTTAGCTGTTCATTATTCTTCTTTTTTTAACGTCCCGTATTTCTTAAAAAAAAAAAAAAACATCTGTAATATCACACTGAAATACAACACTGTGCCGGGAAATACGGAACGGATGGTCACCTTATGTATTCCCCACTCCGTGTCTATCTCTCTCACACTCACGCACCGTCTCCACCAGTGTTGGCACAGACGGTACTTTAGTACCAAAATTGATACTATTTTCATAGCTAAAATACCATAGTACTGTTTTCCGGAAACCCATCTTTTTTGGTACTATTTTCGTTTGCGTCAAAATGTATGTGGAACATAGGAGGAAAGACAAATTCAATATGTACTTATTACCAATTTCTTAATTTATATTGCCACTATAAAATAAGATAATGTCCGAAATTTATCAATAACCGATTTTTGGTATAAAATAGGAAGGTTGATTAATAGTTTTCATGAGCATCTGTTTCTAAACGTTTCGAGGATTGCTAAAGGGCTTTTATTCATACGCCATTCTTCAGCGAGTGCGTTCTAAAAAATCGTCATTTTTAGTACATTTAAATAATTTTCAGTACATTTTCAGTACATTTTTGGTACATTTGGACAGTTTATGACAATAACCTTTTTTTAACCTCAGTTTGTTAAGGTTTTTCAGGTGGCAAAATGAGATTTTTTTTTAGAAACTATAGATAAATCTAAGTAAAATTGGGTGTTCAAGACAAAAAGGACATTCGGCCTCTAAAAGTACATTTCAAGTCTCGATTCTGTACATTTTCACAAAACCCAAATGGCATCACTGATTGAGATTTTTAAAATTTTGGAAAAAAAAAATCATGAAAAAAAATTTTTTCAAACGGTCAGATTAAGCAAACACCTCCAGATAATCGTCAGATTATGGATCAGCATGACCAGGACATCAAGCTGAACTGTCTGTATAAAAATCTGACGCGCTCGAGTAACTACAAATATCGTTTTTTTTTTTGCATTTTCGAAAGGTTGCGTCACATCCGAATCGTCAGTCTAAGGAATGGGAGTTTCGCTTGGGATCACTTAACATCCCCTATGAATATCTGACGCGCTCGAGTAAATATTTTTTTTTTCAATCCGTACGGCCACGCCCATCATCCAAATCGGCAGATAAATATATCTACGTCATCAGAGGCATGTCCCAGCATATATACCATCAATATCTGACGCGCTCGAGTAAATCCATGTACATGTTTTTTTTTACATTTTTGAAATCCTGTAGTGACTTTCTCCACCGGTGAAGGGTTAAACATTATATAACCTTTTTTTCATCCTACCACCTAATCTTCAATATCCAATAGGTCCCCGCGATGCTCGAGTAACTCCACATTTAGCATCGTGGTCTCCTCTACTATCTCCAACATTCCTTTTTTGCAAAACTTCCATGAATAAAAATTCAAATTCAATGAAAACAAAAAAAAAGTTATTCTAAATTAACATTAAGTTAAGGATTTAAGAAGTTTTCAAGGACGTGAGGTCATCTCATAAAAATCAAATAAATGTCGCCAAAATCGAAACTGATAAGGTTAGAATTTTTGAGAAAGTTCAGGCTGTCGAAATGGAAACATTGTGAGATATGCCAAAAATGTCGAAAGTTTAATTTAAGATAAATCATATATGAAAAGCTATTCATTCAAATCAATATTTACGTAATACTTAGCATGTCCAAGCTGATTCGTTAAATTGTACTCCAATATTTCTAATTTAAATTTTTATTAAAAGTCAAAATTCGGTATTGCAAACAAAGAATGTAAATAACCACCATATGTACGAGTGTAATTCGAAAAGCTTTTTGAGATAAGTAAATTTTTCAAGAGTCTTTACCACTGGCAAAAACAAATCTTATCTTTACCAGCCGATTTTATCAATACTGCGCATTAGAAATTGAAATTAACCCGGAGTGCTATATGGAAAGAAAATTAAACTTTTATAAAAAGAAATTCTTTACTTAGGTATATAGTAGAAGTAGGTTTGATTGTAATTAGATTTTTTTTAAGTTTTTTAAAAACAGGAATTTTGTACATTTTTGTGTTTTTTTTATTTAAAAACTAAAAAAAAAAAAGTAATTATACTCGTAATAAAACTTAATATTAAATATATTTTCTTGACAATTCATTTAGAATCAATCAATATCCAGGAGGATTGTGGTAATGTGCTGGTGGTCCTGATGGTGGTTGTGGGTAATAAACTGGCGGCTGTGGATAACAAACTGGTGGTGGTGGTTGTTGCACAACAATAACTTGTGGTGGAGGTGGTGGTGGATGATGATGATGATGATGATTAGGTCGGCGCCGCCATGGTGGCACAATTTCAACTTTTATACCAAAACCACGTGATGCTGGTTGTCCTCCATGAGGTGGTGGCGGTCCTCCATGATGTGGCGGCGGTGGTGACATTTTGGTTTTTTGACTTAATTTTCTGATTGATGTTCTCCTTAACGTTGTTGATTGACTTCGCAGGCGTGTGCTAATGCTTGGACTTAATACTTCAAACTAATTCCAATTGCTTGCCTTAGATATAATTTTCATCGATTTTTGTTGCAATGTTTGTGCGTGGCAAACCTGCTCTTAACTAATCTAGCATTGATAAGAAGTCAGATAGATTAGATTATTTATGTGGTTTCAGTAAAAATGAATTAATCGATATATTGCATTAGCTACATAATTTCCTTTAGTATTTTTGTATTAAGCTAACTCATAAAAATTCCTTACATACATACTTCTCGTATAGGGTCAGAATTTACGAACTGGGCCACTTTTAAAAAAAAAATTTTATTTTTTAATGAAATTTTGTTATTTACCACTATGTGCTAGAAATTAAAATATGAAGTGATTTTTTTTTTAATTTTTTTTGTTGTTGTTATAGGCAATTGAAATTCGGGGACAAAATTTTTTCGAAAGCTTATAGCTTTTGAAAGGATTCGACGATTTTTATAAATTTAACGGTGTTCGATTTGTATTGAAATAGAGTATAAGTGAGACTTTTTTCAATTTTATGTAATGTATTTTTCAATTTTTAAAACATGTTTATTTATTAAATGTTAATGAAAAACAGCGTTCCCTGTCCGATCGAAAAACGAAAAAAATTATATAAATGTTAAAAGTATTAAAGTAAATATTCCGTTGAGAAAAAAAATGAATCGCTCTTGACGTAATTTTTATTTACATATTTGTAACTCTGCACAATGGGCTTATAGTGGATTCTTTGAGTCGGAAAAAAACTTGAAAAATACAAATATTTAAAGCAGGAACCAGACCACTTGCACCCCCCGTTTTCGAGGATGCTGAACACGATGGTGATGTTTAAAACTCTTTTGGAGTTGACCCCACGCCTAAATTGGCCAAAAACTGGCCCAAAATTGGGGAATCGCATATTTCGCGCCTTCCATCTGTAAAATATTTGTCACCCCCCCATTTTCGAGGATGCTGAATACGATGGCGGTGCTTAGAATTTTTTTGGAACTGGCCCTGCGAACTTTTGGTTGCTTTCTTATGCGTCAAATATCGGAAAGGGACGTGAGGGCTGAAAGTGCCTGTGCTTGCCCATCACTGCTTTACAGTATAGTGACACATACGAGACATGCCACCTAATTTCTTAATAATCATTCTATTATGAGCTTTTGAAATGCATATTAAGGACATTTTTAGTATCTCTTTATTCCTCCATCAAGATATTATAAACCAAATTTCGCTACAAAGTACTCATATTCATATCATATCATATCATATCATATCATATCATATCATATCATATCATATCATATCATATCATATCATATCATATCATATCATATCATATCATATCATATCATATCATATCATATCATATCATATCATATCATATCATATCATATCATATCATATCATATCATATCATATCATATCATATCATATCATATCATATCATATCATATCATATCATATCATATCATATCATATCATATCATATCATATCATATCATATCATATCATATCATATCATATCATATCATATCATATCATATCATATCATATCATATCATATCATATCATATCATATCATATATCATATAATTTGCAGAAAAATGGTCAGTGAGGTACCTCAAATACGTAGAAACATAAATTTTTGGAAGGATGCAACTTGAGGGTTAAAACTTTTTGCAGCCAGCCGTGATGTTATAAAAGTTGCCATACCAGTTTCTTTTATTAAAATGCAGTGAAATTCCCCTTTAAAGATTCTGACAGAGAATCAGAAGCTCTATTAGAATCAGAAGACAAAAGGTAATTATTTTGATTTGGATGAAAATGCGACTATTTTGAAACAATTTTCAATGATTTTTCAAGCTCTGACACTGAAACTTTAAATGGGCATAACTTCGCAAAAAATAATTTTCAATCAATTAATTACTTTGAAAAACAATATATTTAATAGGCAACCAATTCCGCAATTTGAGGTCACTCCGACTGCATGGTTTGAGATCAGTGATGGCATTTGGGTTTTGTGAAAATGTACTGAATCGAGACTTCAAATTTACTTTTTATAGCCCGAATGTACTTTTTTGTCTTGAACAACCAATTTTCCTACTATGCACCAAATTGTTCTAAAATTTACTATCAAAAAAAAAAAAAAAAGGTTCTCACTTTTCCCATCTCAAAAGCCCTAGCAAAATGAGATATATTTCACATTAAATTAATTATAAAATATACACATTGCGCGACTATTTTCATTTACTAAAAAAAAAAAACGTAATTAATATAATATTATATACAGGTAATTATTATAAATCTACTCATTGCGGTTATTTTCATTTACTAAAAGACAAAAAAAAAAACCTAAATATTATAAATTGTCCAAATGTACCGAAAATGTACTGAATATGTGTTAAAAATTTGGCGAATGTACTGAAAATATCCCAAATGTACCGAATGTACTGAAAACTTGTCGAATGTACTGACAATGAATTTTCAGGACGCAAATGTACCGAAAAAAGTACAAATGTACTAAAAATGCCATCACTGTTTGAGATGGATTTGGTCTCAATATCTTTTTTTTTTCTGAGATATCGTAACATGATACACACAGATCTATATCAATTTTAGTATGGCAAGGTAAATAGAAAATATCAATCTATGATATTTCGGAGAGTAAAAGAGATATCGACATAATTTAAAATGGGTTTTGAAGGGAAAGAGCAGTACGCCGTAGCAAATTTTAATGAGAAATTAAATTCGCGGTATAATATACTCCCAAATATAAGAAACGGTACCTCTTAGAAAAAAAGCGCCCGAGGGATTTTATTTTTTTTTTTTGCAGAAAAATGGTCAGTGAGGGACCTCGAATACGTAGAACCATGAATTTTTGGAGGGATGAAACTTGAGGGTTAAACCTTTTTCCAGCCAGCCGTGAAATGTTTAAAAATAGAACTCGTTGGGATTACATACTGAAACTTTTACTTAGCTTAGGTATTGTATCATTATCTATCATATCAAAAGTGAAAAACATCATAGAGAATGCAATACGATATAAATAGAATAGAGTAGCTAACCTGCCATCCCCGAAGTGCTTTAAAAGTTTTTAAGGCTTAGAACTTTCTTATAAAATTTTGATAAAGTTTGCTTTCATTCACGCTAGAATAGTTATTGCGTTGTATGGATTTAAATGAAAAGTCCATTTGTCAAAATTTAAGATTTTAGAGCACGCTTTCTCCAGAATCAAGGCAACAGGACCTGTTCTAAGATATAGGTCATAAAAGGTCATGTCCCGGTTGTGGTTAAAAAAATTTTTGTAATGTCTCAGTGGTTTGACTTCAAAAGTTTTAAGGATTAAACTGGCCAAATATCGTTCGAGCTCGTATACTTTTTAACCGTTTTAATATTGGTACAGTGGTTAATATTTCCTAAAAGATTTTTGTGTAGGATATAATTCACAAATTCTAAAATCTCTCAACGCAAATTTAATGGTAGCTACCCAACTTTTACTTTTCAGCCGTTTAGACACAAAAATGAAACTAACAGCGAACAAAGAGAGGAAATATGTATGTATGTATGTACAATATATAACGTATGTATGTAAATTATACATACATACGTATAAAAGAAGAAAAATTCTTGTATATATGTATATGTAAGTATGTGCGGCACAAGAGGACAACACATTTTAGCGGTTTCCGCCTTCAGCTTCAAAGTTTCTATCAACGCAGTAAGAGCAACATCCGTGTCCTGTTGCAACAACAGAATTGTCAAAAGAATAAAAAAGGCAATAATACGAAACATAACAACAACAACAACAACAGCAAATATATATGGACAAAGTCACAAAGTGTTGCTGTAAAATTTTGAAATGTCGTTTTGTCCGGAATGAGTTTCTTGCACGCGTTGTAATGGCCTTTTTTGCGTGTTGTTGTTGTTGTTATCGCCCTTGTCATTATTTTATTGTACTTAAAACTGGAAATGTAAGATGTAGGACCTAACGAAAATAGCAACAACAACATTTTATATGTAAAAAGGGTATATGTACGTACCGATAATATAGCATCGCACCGCCTGTCGTTGCGGTACAAATTCGAGCAAGGAGGTGTTAATGGCTAATTTACATGCAAAGTTGTCATTATGTCTCAGTTGCGCCTCATTTTCAATCAATAGCATCCATCTGTCTGCATTCATGGTCGGTCTGTCAGTCAAATGGCGAGAATTTTTTTTTCCTTATTATCTCGACAGTGTTGAACTGAACTTTTGAAAGTGTGTAGGTTGCCGTGGGGATGCTAAGATTTTGCATTTGATTTAAAAATTTTGTTAACTACATTTTTTCGTGAGAAAAAAGTTTCTATTTTATATCCAACACAATGGGCTTATTCTTAATGCCCTTTCATTCGAATGGTATAGTAGAGAGTGTGGTAAATATAGAGAGTATGTGTGTGTGTGTAGCCCTGTTATAAGCATTTTCGTCACTTATGCTGGTGCTTAGCGGTTCAAGTTTTACGGTCTCTAAAATGTTTTCTTTGTAATATGCATTATCCACGTGGCGTCACTATGCACTCTTTTGCTGTTTTCCTTCCTCTCACATAGCCCAATGTTGTTTTATCTCTTAATAATCCTCCGCTCTAACGATGCTTCTTAGCATACCTTTGGACCGAGTTGGACAATAAATTATCACCTGGATGGGCTAGTGCCGACCAATTCAAAATTGCCTGCACAGTGCCGATTTTACTAATTCCACTCACTCTAAGGGAATGAATTTTTGACCCTAGATCTCTGTCCTAGTTTTGAGACTTTTGATTAGCAACACAAAAGCTACTTATTCCTAAAATTGTAGCTCATTTGACCGTCCTTTCTTATTTTCTATTATGAAATGGAGACTATGACAAAGTCAATTGATACAATAATTCAGGCTCACAAGATCTTTGAGTGGCTTTTGAAAATTTTACTTATAAAGCCTAATTGTAACGACCATATTAAATACACACATATACAGTTCTTTAGTACATACATACATAGTTAACCTATGTTTGTACTAAAATGATATAAAAAACGCAAACTATTGGGTCACTGCTCATATGTAACAGGATGTGGTTTACAATTCATAAGACTTTCCAGCTCTCTTACTGCCTCTTCCTTTGTCAGCTAATGCTTCTGACAAACCCAGGTCTGTTTATAGATTTTTTGTTGGTCTTTCATGCTTATGCTTATGTGAGGCTCTTGACCTTACTCATAGTGTTTATTGTGGTATACATGAACGTGTGTGCTTGTTGGTGGGTTTCGTAACTTCAACGTCACATCCTTTAGATTTCACATGAAAATCCTCGTTTGTTTAATTTTCTTAATGTTTTTACGATTTTCCAATTTCTATAACCAAACAAAACCAATGAACACCTACAATTACTCAAGTATTTCCGAATATGATATGCGTACATATTTACATGCTTGTCGGCTCACAGTTGGCTCCTGAAAATGTGTACTACTTCAGGTGTTTATTTACTTACACTTACTGTATATTTTACAAGTTCTAAAGCCTGCGAAAAAATTTTCTTTCCAAGTCAGCTGCAGTGCTAAATACATACTTTCGTTCCCAATTCTCGAACGAAACCACGCAACTGTTTTCGATCGTGTTTGTCGCTAAAATGACTTGAATTTTTCGCAATCTATTTATAAGTGAAAGAGTAAGTTTTCAATTCGGTACTGTTGGTTTTTAAGGGACTACAATTCGCTGAATTGGAACAAGGCAGTGGCGTCAACTTAGTGGGGCTGGGGAGGGCATTCCCCCCCAATGTTCTGATACTAGGTATTATTCAATACAACAATTCAATAAAACCATCTAATAGTGGTGGAATTATAATTCTTGCCCCCTCCAAGGTTTTGGTGAAGTGACGCTCCTGGAACAAGGTCTCCGATTTTCTTAGCTTTTCGTGGCTTTTGCAATACGTACATAAGAGCGGTTCAAAATAAAAGCTTTTTGATTTTTTCACGATATGTCAGTGGATTACAATAGCCCTATTTGTCTAGAGAAAACAACTCATAAGGGTTTTCATCAATTTTGAAAACTGGATTGCCGACGCCTGTTTTAAGTTGCCTACATTTTCGGTTATCAAATTTTGCAACAAAGTGGATATGCTTTTCGAACTATTATCGATCGAGAAACTCGAATCCGTAATCAGTTTTTCTTCTTCTTCTTTTTTTCTTATAAAAAGTTTGAAAATTGCCCGGACAAAATTAAAAAATGCCGATTTTCTAATTTCAAGTTGCAAAATCTTGATCTTGTGGTACATTATTTTTAATGAACCTTTATTTGCTTAAGAGTAAACCGTAAACCGCATATCAAAATCTTCTTCAAAACCAAGATATCTGCATTTTTCTAAATTAATAGACCTGAAATTTTTCGATTCGGCGTTGTCATATATATGTACATATTAAGCTGATTCAAAATTTTTTTTTGTTCTAAACAGCTATTATCGATCAATGATTTTGAATCCGTGATTAGTTTTTCTACTTCTTTTCTTATAAAAAAATTTAAAATTGACCGGAAAAAAAACAAAAAATACCGATTTTCTGCTTTCAAGTTGCAAAATCGGCCCATATTATTTTACCTCCGGTCACGTTATACAATATTTTTAATATAATTTTATTTGCTTAAAAGAATGCCGTGACCGCAAATCATTATCTTATTTCAAAACCAAGATATCTACATTTTTCTAAATTAACATATCTGGCATAATTTGAGATTTTTGAAAATCCTAGAAAAATTTATAGAATTGTTGAATCTGTTTTTTACATGTACGTGTTCTTACTGTTTTCACATGCCTTAAAGGATTAAAAGGATTTCTGTCAATTCTGTTTTTATAAGCTTTCATAGCTGTTTTCATTTCTGTTTTTGTTTTATTTATTTTTCTCTTTTTTGTATTTTTTTATTATATTCATATTTCGTATTCCATTGCCTTTTGAGTTTTGCAGAAGTTGTTCTCGAAGAGGTTTTGAATTCCAATGAGAAATCAGCACATTATACATGCATTGAATGTTGTTTGTGTTAGTATACTGCACTAGAGTATATGCATACATATGTCTATATGAATATCTCTATATGTTGATATGTTTGCGAAATTAAATCTATTCTAAAGATTCTTGTCAAGTTTGTTTGATTTCTTTCCGCAAATCTTGTGAAACAAGTAAACAAATATATAATTAAAATATTTATGAGAATATTAGATTACAATACAATATTAGATTACATCATGTGATTTCTTTGTTTCAGCTTTCGTCTAGTATCATCCCTGCCGAAATTCGGAAGATTATTGAACGTTCCATCATCATCAAGCAATGATTTTATAGCTCTTTAGAAGAGTTAAGTTCGTATTTTGAACATTATTTTAAATTTCATATGAAAGTGAATTATGATTTGATATTACCTTATTGTTCGTTGCAATGCCGACTTAAGAGAAACTCGTGCTCTGTTCAGAAATTTTCGGGTGCCTTTTTATATACAAAACTTCATAACCTATATCCATAGCACAGGTGCCGGAATTGGCAAACAAGTACAAGTCATTTTATGCACAGAAAACTTTGAAGCGCTTGAGTAAAAGTCGAGACACAACCATGGGTCACAAATGTCGGGAAAATCTCTCGAGTGTTTGGGTGTTGACACGAAAACACAAAAGTCATATTCCAAAGAATTTTGCAAGCGCAGAAGTCATAAATTTCCAAACTGTTTGCGGATAAAAACTAAAAAAATTATGGAAAATTTCTCCCGAATATCAGAACCTAAGCCATCGACTCAGCAGTTGAAAGATGACACTTTTACCATTAAAAATATTTGCTTGTATAAAATTTCAAATAATCTTGATTCATAATACATTAACAATAAGTATTTGTGGTTAAGTAAATTAGAAAATATTTTGTGTACATATTGGTATTTTCATACATGTCTGCAATAGGGTAGGTTGCAACCATGTTACTTATTTATTCCTTATGAAAATTCAATTTTAATTTTAAAGTTTTCTACGTAATAAGTAACAAATAAAGTCCCTATTTTCTTTTTCAAAAGTGTTGTCACTTAAAACTTTTCTTGACAACATAGAAAGCTCTTCGAACGCACCTGCGCTCAAATAAAGTTGGTAATTTGACAAAGTGTAGCGCAACAGCAAATAGAAACTGCAAATGTAACAATAATTTTCTTAGTAAACATTTCAACATTTTACAAACACACTTGCGATTTGCTAAACCACATATACAGTAACACTGACATATTCACATACACACACATTTCACTCTAACATTTCCACTTGGCCACGACACGAATATCAAAACTTTGTTGCAGAAAAGTTGAAAGTAAACAAAATTACGAGGACAACATACGTCTTAAAATTATTTCAATTTGTTGCATACTTTTCGAGCAGCCAACATGACCAACGCAATAAGTCAGCAACACGCCGCATCTTAACCGAAAGTGGTGCACACACACACACACATGCGCTGAATAGCAATCAGTGTTGTGCCGTTTATTTTACACATGGCGTAATAAAACCTGGAATTGCTTATTCAAAAATGGCACGCAGTAGGTATGTTTGTGTTGTAACTATTGTTTTGAATCTATATTTCATATTTAAATGCGAAGTTTTCATATTTTTATATATAAGGCATGTTTAATGACTGTTCGAGAGTACGCAAACGCAGGGTACAGCTGTCAAAAGAGTTCGTTGACATTTTTGATGCTCTAACTTGCTCTATTCTACTCTGAACAGCGTTTGTTGGATCTTATTTAAATTAGTTTTCTACTCGTTTCGGCCCTACCGTTTAACGTGGAGTAGGTATGAGCTGCAAATTGTCAAATGAAATCATCAAAATGAGCTGTCAAAATGCAACACTTTTGACAGCTGCATTATGCTCTAGAGCAGAGGTTCTTAAACTTCTGTAGTCCGAGGACTCCTTATCGAGCAACATTTTTTTTGGTTAGGTTAGGTTAGGTAAGAGTGGCAGTTAGTTACGACTCACTTAGACCAAATGTGATCCATTGTGATACCACAGGGTGTCTATGACTATAACTTCTCATTCAACCAACCAGTTTTCAAAATAAAACGAAATAGCTAACCTATACTTACATGTCTAAGGTTATCCAGGTCATCAAATATAAAGAAACCAAGTGTTTTTTATTTTGCATTTTCTAGCAAGTGCGGGGCAGGAGCCGAGAAAATGCTTAGTGTATTCTTCTTCTTCCATATCTACACAACATCTACAGAAGTCAAAGGATCTAACACCTAATCTCTCCGCATGTCTGCCGATGAAGCAGTGGCCAGTTATGACTGCAACAACTGACGAGACGCTATGTCTAGTGCGGGAAATCAGTTCTTTCTTCTGTAAGCAATAATTTGCAGGTAGCAAGTGGAATGCCAACACCTTCCTTGCTCCTAGGAATTCGGACAGGAGTCCCCTGCCTAGCGAATTCATCAGCTTTGCAATTGCCGTCAATGTTTTGTCCGGTTGTCAAAGTCAACCAGTCATAAAATGTCCGGTTATTTAGCGATGTTAAGGAACGAAGTACTTTTATTTTCTTTAATTTTTCCGGTTTTACAGCTCGTTTCAACACTATGTCCAGTTTTTGAAGGTTGAAACGTTGACAAGCCTGCAGCCATTACTTTCTAATAAATATTGATACCATCTAACTCTCTGTGTTTTAATAAATCTAGCGTATTTAGAGAGGCATTTTTTGTTAGGATTTTTATGTAATTAAAACACAAAATGAATGAAAATTGTGGAAATATAACAGAATTAAAAAAGTTACAAGTCAAAATATGTATGTACATTAAACTCAGACCAAAATCTCTTGGTTAAAATTTACAAAAATTAATGCTGTTGTCAAAGACTGGGAAGAGTGGAACAAAAGTAAAAGTACAATTTTTTCTTTAAAAATGGGTGCAATCATTCAGAAAGCCATGGCCATGTTGTATTTTTAATAAATGAATTATTTGAATAAAGCGTAAAGTTTGATGAAGTAAAATTATTTGAGGTCAAAATAGTTTCGCGGACTCTTGAATGGCGTACCATAGTTTAAAAATCTCTGCTCTAGATCAGGGGTTCTTAAACTTATGTAGTCCGCGGACCCCTTATCGAGCTAAATCTTTTTTGCGGACCCCTTCCCAACCCTAGACATTTGACATCGTTCATAAGCTTAATTTCTGGCTCAATAATGACAAAGACACTCAGGCCGTTCGGTTTTCATCTGACGAGGTTAAGGAACGAAGTATGTTCAGTTTCACTTATTCAATTATAATCTCACATACATATTTTACACATATGCAACCCCTTAAGCATATCAAAATGTTTAGTATTGACAAAATGCAAAACATTGCAATTTATTTGAAGTCAATGTTCGCTTTTGCTTTATTGACAAAATGCAAACATTGCAACTTCTTTAAAGTCAATGCTCGCTTTTGTTTTGTTTATGGTGGCTGCATTTTAAGTAGGTCACAATTTTTAAATTAATGAAATTATGATTTGGTACACAATTTGTAATTATCGATTAAGTATATAATAGACATAAATTAAATAAAATTTTGCCATTACATAGCAACTCAAAAAGAAAGCAACACCTATTTTATATTAAAGGTTTTCTTTGTCATTTTTTTGATATTTAGTGGCCAACACAGCAAGACACCCCCGACCACTGGTAAGGTGCCTTGCTTTCATTTAAACACTGTTATTGTGGGTTTATGTGCCTGCAATAACAATCAAACAACCTAAATAGTACTGGTTCAAGTGCCAGGACTATTTTAGCGTTATAGGCAGGTAAACTAACCTTTGCCGCAAAACATTGGTGACCCCGACGTGATTCCAGCATAAGGTGGACACAGCAGCCATCAGATCATACAACAGTCAGCATAAGGTGGACACAGCAGCCATCAGATCATACAACAGTCAGCATAAGGTGGACACAGCAGCCATCTGATCATTCAACAGTCATCAGCAAAACGGTGACACATTTTGGCCAGGATACAGTCTGCATCAAGACAATCCAGCCTAACTAATCCAAAGGTGGACACAGCAGCCATCTACTACCAGTAAACAACTCGTTTTCATCTATTCATGATGGTGTTCAACGGCTTGGCAAAGATCCAGCAATCCCTTGGAGAAGAAATCCAAAGCGTAGTGAGGAACTTTAAAAAGGATTCCTCAGAACGGAAAGGGACATCAAATTACTTTCAAGAGCGTTTACGGCGAATAAGCCAAGCATGGGAAAAGTTTGAGGAAACAGATACAAAAATCCGCATATTGAACGACCTCCCATTGGAACACGACTACTTTTCAAAGGACTATTACACCCAAATAGCCGAAGTAGTCGAAACTTACACAAAAATCTTCGAGGAAGCAGCTGCAAAGATAGACGCAACTAACTCAGTGAAATCGGTGATTCCACAAAGGTCTGCAGTTAGTCAGCATACAACTACAGCATGCAGTCAGCAACATACGCAGAACATCCAAGGTCCAGATGACACACGTACAGATGATGCTGACCAGCAGCAAAGGGGGCTTATTCGAAAATTTGAAGCCCAACTGTCAACATTAAAAAGACACCTGGCCAACGCTGAATCTACACAAACAAACCATTCACGTATCTCCAGTGAGCTGAAATTAAACACGATCAAACAGCTTTGGGGAAAAATAGAACAAATCAACGATGAAATCTGGCAGCAAATGGAAGACCCATCATCCAAAGGATACGACCTGTCCACGTTCATCCAATTGGAAGAGGAGGTGGTACAAAAGATAATCGTTCTAACTGAAGATCTGGAAAACTACCAAGGGAGCAATCCAGATACAATGCAAGTCAGCACAGCAAGCTTGCGGGGAGCTCTACCACTGCCAAAGGTTGTTCTCCCAAAATTTGATGGTGATTACATGAAGTGGCGTCAATTTTTTGATTTATTTCTTCAAATGATTCACAACCAAGCGCTACCAAATGTGCAGAAGATGTGGTATTTGAAGTCAAACGTCACTGGAGAAGCAGAAAAGCTAATTCGACATCTCTCATTGAGTGAGGCGAATTATACAACAGCCTGGACGTTACTTCAAGATCGGTACAACAACCAAAGAGTCCTAACAAACACTCTTGTATCGAAATTATTGGAGCAGCCAACCTTATCAGCAGCGTCATCCAAAACAATCAAGGAGCTGCATGATACAACACAAGAATGCTTGTTAGCATTGGAAAATCTGGGAGTAGTGACGAACTCATGGGATCCGCTACTACTTCCAATTTTAATAAAGAAGTTGGATCGCGAAACTCATATTTTATATGAGCAAACTATTGCAAATCATAAAGAAATTCCAAAATTAAACGAATTTCTTACTTTTTTGGAAGCCCAGTTCCAAATGATGGAGGCTATTGGGGCCAAACAAAGACCTATGAAAGTGCTAACAACAACAGTACATCAAAAATGTAAATTCTGTCATGAAAAAGAACACTTTTTGTTTACATGTGCCAAATTTTTGAAGGCTTCAGTTAAAGACAGGATGAATCATGTGATCAAAAATCGACTCTGTACAAATTGTCTCAGAAGTGGGCACAGCACCTCTAATTGTCATAGCAGATCTTGCACCAGATGTCAGAAAAAACACAATACATTGTTACATCAGGAAAAAGACGGTCTACACATAGCTGCAACATCTTCTAATGAACATAATTCAAACTCTCCTGTTAGCCTTACAACCTACAACAACACCCAAAAAAAAGGCTACGTGCTACTTAGCACAGCTTTAATTAAGGTAAATACAGCAAATGGAAAGGTGATAACCTGCAGAGTACTGTTGGACTCTGGTTCCCAAATCAACATTATTACTAGCAGGCTTGCAAAACGCCTTGGTGTATCAGGTCAGATGACCTCAATGTCCATAGAAGGAATTGGAAGGAAAAAACAAGTTTCAACTCAGCGGGCCTACATTAATATTCAGTCCCGTATAAATGGATACCAAAAACCATTGGAAGCATACGTTCTGCCACAAATTACTACATTGCAGCCTTCGCAATCGTTAGATACATCATCATGGTCAATTCCAAAAAATATTGAACTAGCAGACCCTTACTTCAACCAAGCGGCGAATATTGACATCCTTTTGGGAGCAGAATTTTATCATCAATTGCTGACCATTGGACAAATCAAACTATCAAGTGATCTACCTATACTTCAAAATACCGTTTTTGGATGGGTTTTTTCAGGAAAAGTAGGCGACTCCTACCTTGATAACAGGAACGAGTGTGCCGCAACATGTGGCATATGTACAAAAACTGAGGAAGATCTAGATGAAATGATTCAACGATTGTGGCAGATGGATGATCCGGAACCTAAAAATTCAAAGTTAACTATGGCAGAAGAATTATGCGAGACACACTTTCAAAACAACACTCAAAGGGACTCATTGGGACGCTTCATGGTAAGGCTACCATTCCAACAAGATCCTGAGAACCTAAAAGATTCAGAAACAATAGCACTGACCAGATTCTTTTCCCTTGAGAAAAGACTATCTAAGGATCAAAACCTCAGAGAACAGTACGTCAAATTTATGAACGAGTATGAAGAATTGGGACATATGGAGCAGATAACCACTAAAAACAAATCTACACCACATTATGTTATCCCGCATCACTGTGTACTGAAACCAGATAGCAGCAGTACAAAACTTAGAGTAGTGTTTGACGCCTCATGTAAAACTAGTTCTGGCATATCACTGAATGACATTTTATTTACTGGGCCAACAGTGCAGAGTGAACTGTTTTCGATCCTTCTGCGGTTCCGATTACCAAGATTTGTTTTTTGCACCGATATTCAAAAAATGTATCGACAAATTTCAGTGCACCCAGCGGATAGGAAATTTCAAACTATTTTTTGGAGGAATCATCCTGGTGAGCCTGTCCGCCATTATCAGTTAAACACAGTGACATATGGCACCAGATCCGCCCCGTACTTAGCAACAAGATGCCTACAACAGCTTGCAGAAGAAAATACAGAAAAATTTGAACTGGGAGCACAAGTCTTAAAAAATAATTTTTACGTAGATGACTGTCTCAGTGGATCCAATAAACTATCAACGGTATTGGAGATGCAGAGTCAACTGAAACGCATATTAGAACCTGTTGGCTTTAAACTTCGCAAGTGGTGTGCAAACCACCCTCAAATATTACAAGATATTGATAAGGATGATCAGGAAATTGATTTAGATTTTGACAATGATGATAATACCTCCATAAAAACACTTGGGTTAGTCTGGCAACCAAAACAGGATAAATTTTGCATCAGATCTACGCCTCATGCAACAAACAAAATCACGAAACGCACAATCACGTCAGAAGTTGCAAAAATATTTGATCCATTAGGGATACTTGGCCCAGTTATAGTAACAGCCAAGATCATCATACAAGACTTATGGCAATTAAAACTTTCCTGGGACCAGGCAATACCAATCGAATTACATTCCAAATGGATGACCTTCCGAGACGATTTAAAGGCACTGAACAATTTTAGCTTTGAAAGACACGTTTTTGGACAACATGTAGCATCATCTGTTCAACTTCATGCCTTTTGTGATGCATCAGAAAAGGCCTACGGAGCTGCAATTTTCGTGCGTGCAACGTTAAAAGACGGTCGCACAGTCGTAAGACTACTATGTTCAAAATCCCGGGTGGCACCTTTGAAAAAACAAACAATTCCACGCCTGGAGCTATGTGCAGCAGTCCTCAGCACAACGTTAATGAAAAGGGTGAAGAACGATCTTAATCATAAGGGACAGATACACTTTTGGACGGATTCGGAAATTGTACTCTATTGGATAAACTCAAAATCATCTGCACTTCAAACGTTTGTCGCAAACAGGATCAGCCAGATCCAAGAATTGACAGTGGCAGATCAGTGGCGCCACGTTTCATCAAGGGACAACCCAGCAGATGCACTGTCACGAGGATTAATGCCATCAAAATTGCCAGCCAGTCACTTGTGGTTCTTTGGTCCTTTGTTTTTGCATGGAAATGAAAATAATTGGCCAGTTAAATTCACCAAGTTAACTTATAACCCACAGTGTCCGGAAATGAAGCAAAAATCTTCCATCGTAACTGAAACAATGAATAAAGATGAACAAACAACATCCAATGTAACATCAGTGGCACTCGATTCACAAAGGGATTGGATTTACAAAATCAATCATGGAAACTCATTCAACACACTTCAACGAGTAGTAGGTTACACACTTCGATTTATACGACGCATGAAAGGTATAACATGCAATGAGTTGACGCTAAGCACACAGGAACTAAATGACGCTCTTGTTACAATCATCAAGGTCATTCAAAAAAATGATTTCAGCGATGAGCTCAAAGAATTAAAGAAAGAAAGAACGGTAAAGGCCCAAAGCCCGTTAGCAGCCTTTTCTCCGTTCCTAGACAAGCAAGGTGTTATTCGTGTTGGAGGAAGACTGGAAGCTTCATCATTAAATTATGACGCCAAGCATCAAATTTTAGTTCCATACAATGACACATTGACGAAGCTTTTAATGGAAAAGGTACACAAGGAAAATATGCATTGTGGAGCTCAAGCGCTCATATCATTCACAAGACAGAAATTTTGGCCAATCAAGGCAAAAATTATGGCTAGAGCAATCATCCAACGGTGCGTTAAATGTAACAAGGCGAAACCAAAGATGTACTCCCAAATAATGGGAAACTTACCTGCTGACAGAATAACACCTAATCGACCATTCATTATTACCGGTGTTGACTACTTTGGACCAGTCTGGATACATTACAAAATTCGAGGAAAACGTCCTCAAAAGGCTTATGTAGCAGTATTCTGTTGCTTCACTACAAAGGCTGTCCACTTGGAGCTCGTTAGCGACCTCACAACAGATGCCTTCATAGGAGCTTTAAAAAGATTTATTGGCCGAAGAGGTCATTGCCAAACTATATACTGCGACAATGCAACAAACTTCATTGGTGCCAGTAACCAATTACAGGAATTAAAAAATATTCTTCAATCCCAAAGAGCTAACGAAAAGATAACCACAGAATGCAACAATAGAGGCATTACTTTTAAATTCATACCTCCAAGTTCCCCTCACTTTGGAGGCCTATGGGAAGCAGCTGTTAAATCTGCAAAAGGTTTACTCATAAAAATCTTGACATCGGCATCCCTTACGTATGAGGAACTTGAAACAACGTTGGTTGAAGCAGAAGCCATTTTGAATTCACGACCTCTAACTCCCATGTCAAATGATCCTAATGACATGACAGCTCTTACACCAGGTCATTTTTTGATTGGAGAACCAATTAATTCATCAATTGATCCAGTTTCCACACCCACTAGTAACTCATTGCTAACAAGATGGAAACTGGTGACACATATTAAAGAAGAGTTCTGGAAACGATGGTCCCTGGAATATTTGAATGAACTTCAGTATCGTCACAAGTGGAAAGAACAAAGTTCAAATGCAAAGCTTGGTCAAATGGTTATCATAAAAGATGACAATACTCCCTCATTGCGGTGGCCTTTAGGAAGAATTGAAAAGATTTATCATGGTCAGGATGGAGCTGTACGCGTAGCAGATGTTCGCACAGCGTCGGGGGTTCTTAAAAGACCTATACATAAGTTGTCACCATTACCAATTGAACCAACTGAGGAATTTACACAGGTTAATTCTGAAGAGGTAGATGATTTACAAAAAAAACGCGCACGAAAGGCATCAGTTGACAGCAGCAAGACCGTATTGATCACTCTTATGATTACACTTCTAATGTTACCACTAGCATTAGCACAAAACGTTAAAATACAGAAGTTTAACTCAGATATTGGTATACATTTTGAAGAGATTGGGAGACTCAAACTTGCTACAAGCCAATGGAACCTCATTGTCTACTATGATTTAGAACCATTAAAAACCGACATCATCGCACTGAAAAATGGTATTTCATTCCTTCATAATATATGTGGCAGAATAAATCGACAATGCAGTTGTAATACCACTTTATCTCATTTTCAACATATGGCTGATGTGCTTCAATTAGACAATTCCTTTTTGCCGACAGGTCGTGTAAAAAGAGGTGCCATAAATTTTGTAGGAAATGTGGCAAATTCACTTTTTGGAGTACTGGATTCCAATTACGCAGAAAAAATGTCACATACTATAGAGGAAGTAAAAGACAATGAAGATTATCTATTGAGATTGTTAAGAAACAAAACATCAATCATAGACTCCACTCTTAACTTAATAAAGGTAGACCGAAACACTACTAAGTTGAAATTCGAGCAAGTGGAAGGTCAATTAAATCTCCTCACAAAGGCAATAGAAAACATCGAAACGTCTGAATACCAATTCCTTCTATTCCAAACTTTCACATCCTTATCAGATCAACTGACACTTATTATTATCAACATACAGCGGGTGCAAACTGCACTCCTTGACGTATTGACCGACACACATCATGGAAAAATAAGTCCAGCTTTACTATCTGTAAATCAACTGCGCAAGGAGCTAAGAAACATCAAGGCCCACATGCCAGCCAACTTGGATATACCAGTCAAAGATGAGGACGCCATACAGTTATATAAAATCATGACAGTCAAGGGAGGAGTAACGAATGACAATGCAGTATTTCAGATTTCACTTCCACTGACCATCCAAGAACAATTTGATATACTTAAAATGACACCTATTCCAACCATAATTAACAATACACTAATAACTGTTGCACCTTGCGCGGAAACAATTGCCATTGACAAACATATGGATCAGTACATACCATTAAGTCAAGCTGATATTAAATCCTGTATTATCATTCAACAGGATCAAGTTGTATGCACAACTCGTCCAAGGTACCACAAAGAATCTCAAGTTTGTTCCTGTGAACTTGGGCTTCTCCAAAATGAAACACATGCCACCTGCAATTTAGAAAAGATTGAACAAAACTCAACATGGATTCAAACGGAACAACGAAACCAATGGATAGTTGCGTTAAAATTTCCTACTCGGTTGACGATCGTATGTGACCAGAACTCACAACAGGTATCTTTGGCAGGTTCGGGGATTCTCACAATTGCACCCCAGTGTGTTGCCAAAAACAGTATTTTGACACTGGATGGATTCCATCTCATATCCAGCGCAATACGCACTTCCTACACTGGTTTCGGAAGTGTTCAAAGGTTATCCAATCCAGAGCAAATAAGAGCCGTATTAAGAAATGACACTAGTATCCTTTATGATGACCAAATAAAAAATCTTACTGAATTGCATATGCTATTAACAACAGAAAATTTTATACTGCCACATAAACTACAACATCAAAATACTTGGAACACCGCATTTGCCAGCACAGCATTAATTTTAGCAGTCATAATAATATTATTCATCGCTATAAAGCACATAGTAAGACGATTCACATCAACAACAACAAAGCCTACACCTCAGCCACGTTCGACTGGGCAGCAAAAACCCGACTTCGCTATCAATTTGGACGACAGCAGTTGAATTATATTCAACGGGGGGAGGATGTTCAGTTTCACTTATTCAATTATAATCTCACATACATATTTTACACATATGCAACCCCTTAAGCATATCAAAATGTTTAGTATTGACAAAATGCAAAACATTGCAATTTATTTGAAGTCAATGTTCGCTTTTGCTTTATTGACAAAATGCAAACATTGCAACTTCTTTAAAGTCAATGCTCGCTTTTGTTTTGTTTATGGTGGCTGCATTTTAAGTAGGTCACAATTTTTAAATTAATGAAATTATGATTTGGTACACAATTTGTAATTATCGATTAAGTATATAATAGACATAAATTAAATAAAATTTTGCCATTACATAGCAACTCAAAAAGAAAGCAACACCTATTTTATATTAAAGGTTTTCTTTGTCATTTTTTTGATATTTAGTGGCCAACACAGCAAGACACCCCCGACCACTGGTAAGGTGCCTTGCTTTCATTTAAACACTGTTATTGTGGGTTTATGTGCCTGCAATAACAATCAAACAACCTAAATAGTACTGGTTCAAGTGCCAGGACTATTTTAGCGTTATAGGCAGGTAAACTAACCTTTGCCGCAAAACAAAGTAGTTTTACTTTGCTTTAAGTTTTCCGGTTTTTAAAGGTCTTTCCAACACTATTTCCGTTTTTTGAAGGTCCAAAATAAATATTGATACTGATACCATATATCTCTGTATTTTAACAAATCTTACGCATTTATAGAGGCAAACATTTTTTATTAGGATTTTCATGTAATTAAAAAACAAAATGAATAAAAATTGTGAAAAGTAAAAGAATTAAAAAATTTACAAGTCAAAATATGTACATTAAACTCAAATATTAAGACAAATATTTTGTCGTCAAAATAAAGCTAAGAAAATAAGTTATGTTTTTTTTCATAGCTTTTTTAATAAATAATAATAAAGCTTAAAATGAAAATTAATTGAACATAAAATTAAAATGAAAATTATTTTTTTGTTGACTATTTGTTATTTTATATGCGAAATTTGTTATATTTTCTTTTGTAGAGGTTTTTACTTAATGAGATGAATGATGTTGTTTTTTCGAAACCAAATCCACAATGTCGGGCTCTATATTCGAAATTTTTATCCTCAGGTCTGCTTCTACACTAAGCTTGTACTATACTTTGATTTTATATATAATAGTACCGAAAAAGTCTGTTCACACAAATAGGTTGTGCGAAACGGAATCAAGTTTTGGAGAGCCTTATTTCCAAGTGCAGGGTAATCGGATTTTAGGAGTAACCAAAAGTAAGTTAGTTCAATTTTATTGAACTTAAGTTTCAAAGCCGTATCGCAAGAGATATCCACGAGCATATCTTGCTGTAATGTCGATAATTTCTTAGCATTACTAACATCTGTGTTGAATGGATCCCTGATCCAGTCGTTGCCAGAATCAGGACAGGGAAAATATTTTCGGAAGCTGCTTTTTAAAGTCATTAAATGTTCGACAAACAGGAGCCGCGTTTCATTGCCAAGCTCTTTATTAGAAACTTCTATAAAATCGCTGAGTGTTGGAAAAGACTCATATACACACTTTTGAATGCGTTTTGACCATAATTCGATTTTTTTTACAATCGCTTCTATTTTATCTTCAACTTTAAATTTATTTACAGCTGCACCTTGTAGGCACAAATTCAGCTCATTCAAATAACAAAAAATATCAGTCAAGTAAGCAACCTTAGCTAACCAGAGAAAATCATTAAAACATTCTTTCAGTTCGAATTGCGTGTCCATTAAAAATAATCTTATTTCGTCACGAAGTTCAAAAAGGCGACTGAGTACTTTCCCACGTGACAACCAACGTACTTCTGTGTGTAATAATAGTTGTTTATGTTGACTCCCCATCTCCTCGCACAAAACTTTGAAAACACGGGAATTAAGTGGGGACAACTTTAACGACTTCATCCAATATTTTTTTCAAATCTGTTGACATATTTTTAGATGCTAACGATTCCCTGTGTACGCAGCAATGGTTTCAAACGACTTGAGGTGCTATACCTTTAATAAGAGCAATCAACCCAGTTCTTCTTCCTGACATTGCACGAGCACCGTCAGTGCAAATCCCAACACATTTTGACCACTGGATTCCATTTTCGGTTATAAAATGATTCAAAGTATTAAATATGGCCTTAGCTGTAGTACACGATGGTAGGGAATCACAAAATAACAAATCCTCTTGTATTTTAAATTCAAATTCATATCTAATAAATGCTAACAAATTAGCATTATTAGAGACATCGGTACTCTCATCTAATTGTAGTGAGTAATATTGACTTTTAAGCACTCTTGAAATTAATTGCTCTTTTATATTGCAGGACATATCTTCAATTCTATTCTTGACCGTATCTTTTGATAAGGAAATCAAATTTAAATCTTTTGCAGCTTTAGCCCCCAACATTGTATTTGATATTGCTTTTGCAGCAGGAAGAATTAGTTGTTCTGCTATATTGTGGGGCTTTCCAGCTTTTGCTACTAGTAGGGATACTTCATATGATGCTTTTACTGCTTTTTTATTGATACTTCCAGTTGCGGTATTTTGAATAAGACTTTGACTGGAAACAAGTTCTTGTTTTTTGATATTAAAGAAATCGACAGACTTACTAATGTGCTCGCTATGCTTTGTTTCCAAATGACGTCGGAGTTTGGCGGGTTTCATGCATTCATTTGATAAACTTTCGCGACATAACAAACATAATGGCCTTTCTACATCTTCTTTGCTTACAGAAGTAAATCCAAATGATAAATACTCATCACAGTACTTTCTAGTTTTACGTTTCTTGGTGGAGATTGATGGTCCCTCATCTGAATCGCTTTCACCTACATCTTGTTTGAGTATAGATCCTGTTATTAGCCAACGATCCATTTTAAGACTCAAATTCTGAATTAAAGTATAACTACAAAAATATAAATGACGAATAGCGTTTTTAAAATATATAATACAAAATAGAGTTGGGTCAAATACTTTTTAAAAGGATTTAATATGATGTATGTAACAGCTGCAGCCAGAAAATTGAACTCGTAGCTGGGAGAAGTAATCGGAAATTAATCACAACTGAAGACACCACACGTAAGTGTATGTAACACACAGCACACAGAAATGAAATAAAAATATATTTCTTAAATTGAAACGCGGAAAAATTGTACTATTCAAAAACTCAAAATTTGAAAATCAACGCGTACTTTGTTTTTTTAGAGTTAGATGCTGGGCATCTTGGGTTTGAACAAAAGTAAATGCACACTTTGTTTTTTAAAAATATAGTATATGCAATCATGTAAAAACTCATGGCCATGTAGAATTTTTGAATAAAGGGAACAGTTTGATGATATAAAATTATTGATGTCAAAATTGTTTCGCGGACTCCTGGAATGGCTTCGCGGACCCCCAGGGGTCCACGGACCACAGTTTAAGAATCGCTGCTCTAGAGTATTCCGAACAGACATAAAATAACATGAAGAAATTGTCAAACGATTTGTTAAAAGCTACTCGATTTGCGTTTTTCAAAATTCTGCTCAACTTACTGTGCTCTAGTCTGCTCTGCTCTAGTCTACTCTGAAAATTATTTGACGTCTGTCAACAGCTGCTCCTTTCTGCTTTGCTTGCTGATCTTATTTTAACGAGTGAACCTATAATATAGCTAGCAGTGTGCCTTCTAAATAGGGTTGTAACAGATCTTCGCATCCGCATTCGCAAGTGCGGAACTTCCACTTTAAATCGTACATTCGCCTCCGCTTCCGCCTCCTCAAATTTCAATACAGTAAAACAGAGGTGTAACTGAAGCTATTTAATCCTCTTTAGTGCTTAGAAAGTGGATAAGTCGGTATTTAGGCTAAATTACTTTTTATTGTTTTGCTAATCCAGGTAAGAATCAGATTAGCTCATCCATAACTTAGATATTTTTTATTCAGTAAGCTTCGTAAGAAATGCTTATGTTTATTTAAATCTAAATCCTGAATTTCAAATAATTTCAAATTGTTTTTCCACCTACGCCTCCGTTAAAACTCCGCATCCGCGTAGATAAATCTCTAAAACTCTGCATCCGCATCCGCCTCCGCCTCCGCGTAGCTGACTTCCGTTACATCCCTACTCCCAACCAATGTAGAAAATTCCATACACAATTTTTGGTCTACTCTTAGGTGCCTGCCACACGATCAATATTTATTGTGATTTTGGATCGCGATCCATATTTGCGATGTGGCCATCAATATTGCATGCTAAACGTTCAATAAATATCGTGTCATTTTCGTAGTATATTTTTTGAACCAAATTAAACAACCGTTACCTGTGTCTTGTCCATATGAACCATGAAAACTTAAGTTATTTATAGAACATCTACAACTATTTTCTAACATAAATTGATTTTAGACCAAAAGATAGCGAGCTACATATCAACAAAAAAAGTTTTACGACCTTTAATTTTGAATATCATTAAAATGTTTTCACTTACAGGAACAATGAACTTTCGTTATATGAAACTATCCCATCTCTTAGCTTTGTTCAGATTGAATTTCTCTTTGGTAAGATAATAGCGGAAAATTGTTTTTGTGACGTTTGTCCTTGCAAATCTTGGATATTGACAGTAAGTGAACGGCCACTTAATTTTGTTGTGTATGGCATTATATTTCCAGAAAACTTCATCTTTTAATCGTAAGCTCAACACTTTTCTATAGCCGCCTTTCCCGCCCAAAATATTTATGTATGTACGTAACACGTACTACGTATGCTGTAATTTACGTTACACAATGCGGTTGGCCGCATGTAGCGTTTCAGTTGATATTATTTTTTGTTTTTGTTATTGCCGCTATTGTTGCTGTAGTTGTTGCAACCTTGTTGTTGCTGCAGTTGTTGCTGGAACAATCGGCATGTGACAGTTTTTTTTTTTTTGTTGCGGCCACATGTTGTGCGGACATTTTAACAACCACCAAAAATAAACTGCGGTTGTTGAGTGAGTGGCAGTGTTACGAGATTAAGAAATGTGGAATTTTTGAAAATTTGTTTCAGATTAAAAAACAAAAATGACAAGCTAAAGAGGAACTAAAAAAACGTCGAAAAAATTATTAAAAATCTGGAAAAATTATGAAATTATGAAAAATTTGGTAAAAACTGAACAGAACTTGGTTACGAAAGAGTTTTGGGAATATGATAAAAATGTAGCTGCAGGGGGTGAGGTGAGGAACTAGCTAAATTTTGAAACTGGTCTAGTAGAAAAAAAAGTCTGGGAACCTCTGTTCTAGAGCTACAACAATTTTTCAATAAACTAATATTAAAATAAATTTTACACAAAATAATATTTAAAATTTATTACAAAAATTTATTTTTATAACACATCTGTTCTGCCTAAGAAACTGGCAACTCTGATTACCTGTCACTTTACTGTCAGTTTACTTGCAAAGTTCGCGGTTAATTTTGCAGTGAATTTTTTCACAATCCTTTTTTAGTGAATATTTTAACATATTTAAAAAAAAACAGTGGAATTCATCTATTTAAAAGTTTGTAGTGCTAAATTCAATGAAATATTTTGGTGAAATTGCATGGAGATGAAAGATCATATTAAAAGCTAAAAAAAATTAAACATGTGCTTAAAGTTAAATATTATTTTCCAAAAGTATTTTGAGTGTTTATTTTATTTAAGAAAATTAATTCATTAAAAATTGTGTGAAAGTGTAAGTGGTTTGCAGTTGTTGCTTAAGCGCAGCTCGGTGTTTTGTTGTTGTTGCAGTTACAGTTGCCACTCGGTAAGTGAACTACTTTTTGTAATTTTTTACTATCTAACTACTTATTTATTTTAAGTACAAATTACCATTTATTATGTACAATTTTGGCTCCAACATTTTTTTAGGACGGAGGTTCCCAGAATTTTTTTCTCATAGACCATTTTCAAAATTTAGCTGGTTCTAGTGGACCCCCTGCAGCTACATTTCTACCATATGTAATCCAAAAACTCAACAAAAAATGTGAAGATTAGATCTAACTATGAAAATTTGCTTTGCCACTAAGTTCCAACCACGAATTAATAGTTTTCGAAAAAAAGTGAGAATTGATTGGTTAATTAATTACTTGATACCTTACTTTTCTTTTCGAAATTCCGGAAACAAATGAGTAACGTTTATCCTTGATATTCGTATTTATATTGGTAAAGATTCAAACAAGTTGATGCAATATTGCAAGCACTCACCCCACAGGTCTTATTTCGTCCCTTTGCACGTCTGAGCAAGCGTTGTGGACGGCTGCGGCGCCGCTTTACAAGTCTCGACACGTTGTACTGAATATGGAATATGCAAGATTTTACAAGTAACAGTCGCTGGGCTTCTTGTGAACGCCTATTTTTTTGTCACGCCAACGTAGACCCTCGTCGAGCCTCCTGCGGACCCTTGGGGGTCCACCTAGACCACTTTGGGAATCACGGATCTAAGACAATCTAGGTAATTTAAGTTGGGGGAATGGAATTTTTTTCATATTTTTTTTTTTGAATAAAAGTTAGGATTATAATTTGTAATTAACGTATAATCTGTCTAGGGGTTCTGAACTTGTACTTTTTTTAAAAGAGCAATATATATGTATATGCAAGCTCTGATGACTATGTCAGCATCGGACAATTCTCGCTAACGTAAACCCACACCGAAAAAAAAACTTACTCCGTTTAAGGAAAAATGCCTAAATGTAAGGAAAAAATGTCCTTCAATACGAGCTAAAGCCATGGGTTCCTCAAAATAAGTAAGTTGGATTCCTTAGTAGAAGTAAATGTTGCTGTTTTGAAATAAGGAAAAGTTTACTCAATGTGAGGACAAGGTTATAAAACTGAGGACAATTTTACTTTTTCTAAGGATGAAGGCATCCTTAAATGAAAGAAATTTACTTAAAATAAATTCGTTGATTTCAAAAAAAAATTTGTTAATTTTCTATTTCCTCTATTTTCTTATTTGTTGGTTACTTATTGTCAGTCATTCTTATTTTAATTGTAATACGTTTTTAAAACTTCAAAGAAGAACTTAAATTTTTTTTACCTGTCACCCCCGATCAGAGAATTGAACCCGTGTTCTGCGCCATGCCACTGTTCAAAGATGCTCATCTTACCCAACTCAGCCACCGACAGCATTTTTAAGACATACTAAAATGATGTTGTTAAACTGCGCATGTAACAACCATTGTCTGATCAGGGAAACTTCGGTTCAAATCCCGGCGACGACATAATTTTTTTTTTTTAATTTTTTTATTTTTTTTATTTAAAAAACAAGTAGAGAACTATAAATATATAGGCAAAAACAGAATACTTACGAGAAGAATAGATATTAATTTCAGCGAGTAAAGCAACGAGTGTTGCCACTCATTTATTAAGGAAAATTTTCCTACGTTATAGTAAATTTTTTGAAGAAACTAACTAAAACTGAGTACGATTTTCCTTAAACAAAACATTCCATTAGATTGAGGAAGTTTTTACTCAAATGAGGAACAAGTTGTCCTCAGATATTCTTCCCAAAGAAAAATTTACTATTTCAAAGGAAAGTTTTACTAAAACCACAAACTCTATATTTGAGGAAGAGCGTTGACTTGCTTTAATGAAACATGAACTCATTTCAAAGGACTCAATTACCAAATGAGACGATATTTTCATCAATATGAGGAAAAATAACTTAGATTAAGGAAAATTTTTACACTAAATCGGAGGAAGGCAGTTCTTCAAATTTAGTACGGTCTTTTTTTTCGGTGCATGCTCTTTAGCACTTCATAGTGTTTTTGTTTTTTTCTAAGCTATTTTAGATGCATAATTTTTTGGAAATAAGTGCCGTATTCTACTTTCTGGCTTTATAAACTCAACCTCCTTAACTACCTCACCTTAGCGATGTTAATGCAAAATCGTGCAGTGGAACGCCAAAACGCTTTAAAAGCTAATAAAAGTGGTGAAAACATTTGGCAATAAATAAATACTTAATTCGATAAAAAGGCCTAAAGCGGACGAAACTGGAATGAAATATATACTCATATTAGAAATGCGAGACACAACAAAGTTAACATTGGTCTCATGTCATGTATACAAAATATTCATACTATTATTAATTACAGGGGGTTTAGAAACAATTTATAAAGTAGGTAAATACTATCAGTATAAAAACAAAGCATACCTTAAGGCTGACATTTTATTTTATTTATTTTTTAAAAAGTTTTCTTGCGAGTACGACATAGTCTACAGCTACAGTTGTCACTGCTAGCAGACACATTTGAATCTCATTAAAATTTTACCAACGTAACCCAGAAGACATTTGGAAAATTGTTGAATCTACCAGCTTGCAAGTTTATTACTCGAAGCGTAACAATGAAATTTTGAACATTTTTGCAATTTTATGATTTGAATTTACTTTTTCGATATTTGCATTAATATACAATATGACGGAATTCATGTCATATGTCCTAAGCCAAAAATCGAATTTAACCGATTAAATAAACTGTAAAAATCTTTCTTATTGGTCTTTGGAATAGTCGCTATTATATTTCGAAAATTTTAAAATTTTACCATAATATTTTTAAATCAAAACTAAATTTAACTTTTTTTAAAGATGACTCTTTCTTTTTTTTTTTTTTTGATTTTCTAAAAACAAAGCTTAGGGTTTTTTACTTTAAATACTCCAGTGAGAACTTTTTTACTTTTCGAGAAACTACACAATGAACATCTCGGGACTACTTTTGCTGGTGCTAAATACTTTTCCATATGAATCATAATCGAATCACATTGCCGAGTCGCTATTCCCGAACAGAATATGGCTTTGCATTATAATATGACCACGCGCTTATTGAAACCATCTATATTTAAATATAACGCTTCCGCGACAAAAAATATTTACTGGGAAGGTATACTAAACATTGTATGTAGATGTAGGATTCGTCCAAACAAAGGCATTTACATAAATATTCTTGCCAACATTGCGTTGAAAATGTTACCTTTATATTTTATGCCCGTAGATGTTGCTAACAAAAAAAAATGAGTAAAAAAAGTACAGAAAAATGCGAAATAGGAAACAAGGCGTAAGGGAGAAAATAAAATGGAAGCACTTAGTTGCTACCTTATATAATCACCTTAATTATTGTCATTGTAACATATACGAAACACACCCCACCACACCCCCTAGCACTATTTCTTTAAGTGAGCGTCATATGCACCTTGACACCTGCAAATGAACGAATGTACGCACACTAGCAGGAAAGTTGAAAAATAATTTACCATAACACTTGAGTGTAATGAATAGGCGGTCCTTATTTCAAAAATTCACACGCGTTCACAAATAAGTTTGAGCTTATGAAATCCAACCTTTTGAAATCCAAGCGGAAGTTTAACTTTAGTATTTAAGGTCACGGAATGCGTAGTAGATTCAACTTAGACATAAAGTTTCTTTTGATTTTGGTATACATTGTGATAGTATTTTTCTGATCAGGATGTTTATTTGAAAAGTTTTTGTAATGTAGCATCAAAAGAGCGAGATTTTCAAACGTTTCTTAGGAGTTTCTTGGATTTCCCATGTCGCACTATGTCACATAGAGTCAACACTCCCTGTCCTCCTGTAATGATTTACGATTCTAATTTTAGTTAACACAACTTTTTGCCTTACAGAAAAAGTTAATTGTTGATTATATATTAAGTAAAAGTTAAAGTTAAAATTAAATATAAATATCTAAATATTTGTTAATTATAAAAACGAGAACATAACTCAATAAAAAATAATTGTAAAATGGGGAGATTCCACTTTGATTTTCAAAATTTCGATGAGTTAAAGTGAACGCAATTTCACTACAAGGCAGCGTACTACCGAGAGTAAAGTTGCAATCCTTTTCTCATGTTCTAAAAATGCATTTCAAGCATTGCTGTCAACCGGACCCATCACTGTCACATCGGCTACATCTCGACTGGAGAGACAGGACTTACCACCCCTGTAGCCATAATTCGAATAAAAAAAAACTTTTCTAAGCAATGGTTTAGAAAAGTACAACGTTTTATTAGTTTTTAAGATACATACGAATAATTATTGTTAGTCTCCAAGCGAGTTGTTGCAATAAATAAATAATACGTTAAAAAAAAAAAAAAAATAAACCGGACCCGAGATGTATAATGGTTTCGATTTATGCAAACATATTTATGGTGCATTATTTTGTATGGAGATAAAAGCTTGAAGTTATAGAAAAGTTGTAACTATCTCATAAACATAGATAAACTACAGCTCCTTCTCTTCCAAGCCAAAACACATGTGGTCTAGTCTACTGCATAGGGAAAATTTTTACCGTTATTGAGGTAGTCAACAAATTCGCTTAAATATTTTGAATAAAACTAATCTGAAGAAACATTTTTAGCTAAGATTAATGCTATATGTTATCTAAATATAACTGTCTATATGTAAAATTTCAAAAATATAAAAAATATAGCTGAGCTCAGATTTAAACTGTAACTAAAAGTTTTCGGCAGTAAAAATTCTTATTATGACTTCAATAGCATTCATCTTTCAGTAACACGTACTTTGGATTTACGATGAGACGTCATTATCATCATGCCTTAGCTTGTGAACTCCTTGATGCAAAATGTGCCTAAAAACTCTTTAACCACAACTGATTACCCCTATAACTAGCAAAGCTTACAATAGCACCTCTGTGAAATTCTTCACAGAAGGTTCTTACTATAGCATTTGTTGTATTCGTATCTTACCTGACTCCTTCCTCAATTTTTCAACTATCCACGTGCCATTTAGCATCGCTAGGTGTGCTATTCACGTTGTCAGAATTTTATGACCCTCTGCCTAAGTTATATAGCCAAGCTATTATTTTGAGGATTAAATGAATAGGCAAACGTACAATTATGGAACACATTTATGGCTGTGTGCTTGCTGGTAACTGCCCCAGCAAAGAATGTTAACATAATAATAGTGTTGTTTAATCGTTAGCACTAAGGTTTATTATACACCAAGTTTTATCCAAATATGTTCAGCTGTTTAAGCTTTCAATGTAGCCAATATAAAGTGCTAAATATTTTTTCAACCATACTTACCACTTTCTTCTCAAAATTTTAGGTCAATCTAATTCTTATTAGCCTGATAAGTCAGTTTAAATTTTTTGCTGGGTGTGTGCCAACATATACCTTGAAATTTGAAAGCTTTATGGACTTATCCACGATATATTGGTTTTAGTTACTGTAAATTTTTAACTAAAATATTAATAAATTTGTAAGAGGGCTCGCGGCTAATAAGTTTTCATTGACGTCATGATAAAGTTCTAGAAAAACAAAAACAACAAAAATTTTGTAGTTTTCATTTACATAATATTTTCAGCAGTGTATTGTGATATTTTCTCGATACCCACAGCAAAACTTTTCGATAGGCCTTTGTCGTTATATTCCAGCGGATGCAAAAAAAGGACTTCGGCCCACCCCGTTGCACATGTACCTTCCAGGGAAAACCATTTTTTCCCGCCCAAAATAATTAGTTCTAATTTTATACCATCCATATAAGGCATATTTTTTCCACGGTCTCCTTTGTTTCGGCTATTTCGTATAATAAAAAAAAAATTTCGGAGGAAGTTCTAAATGCATTCTCGTTCGATAGTAAGGCATTCTAATAAAGCTAAAAATTATTTAGTCTTTGTTTCCAGAAAAAATCAAATTTTCGAAAATCTAAGCTATTTAAGAAAGTTACGCATGGACTTGTCCATTAATATACGAGTATAACTGTCGGTGTTTGTTTGTTTTTGTAATTTTTAGGTGTTTGCAAGAATAGTTTTGAATCTTCTTTGCAACAATTCATCAGAGAAAGTCCATACGTTAGCTTTTGTTACAACTGCTATACATTTTTTTTGCCTAAGGCAATGGTAATTGGCTCTTAAGGCCAGGTTAGTTTGAGTAGTTCAGTCTTAGGCATACAGTGGTCGGCATATATATTTTGACAAATATGTGCGTTTTAGTGTTCTTTCTGCAATGGCTAACTGTTAATGCTAACGGTACTATATACTTATGTAAAAAAAATAACACATGCTGGGTGTCAAGAAGAACAAAAAAGCTGCGTATTTTCTCTGCTGATTTAAGTGCTGCAGTATATTTAAAAGATAAAAAACCATTTTTTGGGTGGCATAAGTATTTTGACAATTTTTATGGCATAAGTTTATTTAGGGAGTGCCGCTCATATTTTAATAAAAACATACTTTCTTACGAGGCTTTCAATACTGAACACGAATATGGAATCAAAAGTTGGGTGACGCATCAATTTTCGGAGATATAGCCATCAGAATTCGGGGATATAGCTTTGAATGAAATCATTGTCATAATTTGGCAACCCCTGGATCAATTTTCAAAATATGGATGTCATATGAAAGATAATTTAATGAACTATAATATAAACTCATAAAAATTTGAAATTTCATCTATACCTTTTGAAAATTTTCGAGATATTACACGGTGCGTTTTAAAGATTTTAAATGAAAATCATTTATCACCGAAAATTTTCTTTTGGATATTGTTTGTTATTCCAAAAGAAACATTTTCGCGTGAAAATGAAAATCACTTAACGTTAGGCTTGCCAGATCCAAATTGTGTTTCACCTGGATATTTAAAAAAAAAACAAACAAAATCGGGATTTATCTGGACACTTAAAAAAGAAAAATCTTGATTTGTCTGGACAAAAAAGAAAACTAAAGCTTAGTGTCAGAGGAACATATATATTTTATTTAGATAAAATAAACATAACAAAAACATAACAGAAACATAACAATTCAGTTAAAAAAAATAAGTGATTTTTTAAATAAGTTACATTAAGTCCACAAATACTTATTATTAGACCGAACTGCTTTTATCAATTTATTACCACTTGGAGTTTCTAAAATGTTACCAAATGATTGACAGTTTTCGGTACAGTTTAATCTTATAATTAGTTCTGACTTTATCAGATCTGTCAGCATTCGATTTCTTTCTTTAGAGTATAAGCTGTTTAAAAGGCTAAAAACTTTTCACAATAAGCGTTGGTTATTGGAATTGGAAAAATAAATGAGATCTATTTTCTTAATATGTTCAATTTTATCGTTGGGAATATTTTTTGGTAGATTTTCATACAGACTACGTAAGCAACAATAATCTGTATATAATTCATCGTTGTTGATATAATTTTCTAAGCCTAAGACTCCTATTGCTGTTTGTAGTTCATCCCAGGAAATTAATTTATATTTAAGAAAATATAAGGATAATTTTTAATTGAAACGTCACTATATTCATACCGGGTTTCTAAATAGTTAAGACAACTTTTTAAGAATTCAATTCTGGTTGACAAAATTATTACGTAAAAATAAAAGAGAAAGAGGGAGCATTTGTCAGTGCAGTAACCATGTTTGTTAAATCATGGTGTTGCACACTTATTTTCATTTAAAGGTATGTAGCTGTTGGTTGCGTTCAGGAGGATTAAGACCTTATGACATCCTTATAAATCATCTTTTCTTGTTTGAAAAATGTCAACTTCTTAAGAGCAGTCCGTACCTTTTGGACGTGACGAATGTTAATTCATTTTTAATGCCTACGGCAGACATTTTTGTATCTAGTCATATTTTTCTTTTATTTCATTGTTCGAATTTTATCTGGATATATTTCTGATTGTCGGGACTCTGGACATGGGACTAAAAATCTGGACAATCCCGACGAATCCAGTCCATCTGGCAACCCTACTTAACGTAGAGACTTTTTTTTATCTCATTTTTTAAAAACTAATACATTTTTTTTACGTTTTTAGGTACATTTTTTGATAAAAAAGGTAGGTAAATAATCATATATATATATATAAGAAAATTAAAATATATTTTTCATAATTAATAATGCCTTGTTGTTTCATAAATGATGAGAATCGGTTTGGCATGCTGCCTACCAGCCGTGCACATTGGTCTGGAGTAATTTTATGCCAATTCTCTTAATTAACTTGCCACAAGCTGCTTTTCTCGCGGGTTTTCGTGCGGTTACGACCCGTTTGATTATGCCTCATAAGTTCTCTATAGAATTTAAGTCGGAACTTTGAGGTGGCCACTTCAGAACCTTGGTGGATTGTGTGTCGAGCCAAGATTTGACAAGTGGAGATTAATGTTTTGGACCATTATCAAGCTGGAAAATCCATCTAAGCGGAAAATTTTTGGTGTAATCGATGGCCAAATATTCCCTTAGTATATTATATAAATTATATAAAAGATTTGATTGTATGGGTTGCCAGGGCAACAAACAAACAAACAAACAAAAAAAAAACATCAAAACAAGTCTTCGGTTCGCAAACGGAACACTTTTTCAAAGGACTGACTCTATGATTTATTCTTTGAGTGAAGTAAGTTGCACATGCATATATACTAACATCGCTCCCAAGTACGTTGAACTTGGATTCATCGCTTTAAATAATCTTACTTCAAAAAATCAGGTCTTTGAAAGAGTGTTCCGTGTGCGAACCGAAGACTTGTTTTGATGTTTTTTTTTGTTTGTTTGTTGCCCTGGCAACCTATACAATCAAATCTTTTATATAAGAATATACACATTTAGTGTCATTTTTCAAAAAAAAAAACTAAAAATTTTAATAAAAAATTAAGCAATCCAATATTTGAAGTAAATTTCTAGAGCTCGTTCACTTTCCTTCCTTAAAAAATCCGAAACTCCAAGAAAACCAGCTTAGGATAGCACACTATTTGAAAGAACATTAAATGCGCTTTCATATGTATTAATTCAAATGTTTACTGAATAAAAACTTTTCCAAAAAAATAACGCTTTTTAACAAAATAAATTGACCAGAAACTTAAATAAATTGTAATATCTCGAAAATTTTCAAAAGCTATAGATGAAATTTCAAACTTATATGAGTTCATATTATAGTTCATTAAATTATCTTTCATATGACATCCTTATTTTTAAAGTTGATCCAGGGGTTCCCAAATTATGACAATGATTTCATTAAAAGCTATATCCCCGAATTCTGATGGCTATATCTCCGAAAATAGATGCGTCACCCAACTTTTGATTCCATATTCGTGTTCAGTATTGAAATCCTCGTAAGAAAGTATGATTTTATTAAAATATGAGCGGCACTCCCAAAGTAAACTTATGACATAAAAATTGTCAAAATACTTCTGCCACCCAAAAAATAGTTTTTTATCTTTTAAATATACTGCAGCACTTAAATCAGCAGCTTTTTTGTTCTTCTTGACACCCAGCATGTGTTATTTTTTTTACATAAGTATATAGTACCCTTAGCATTGACAGTTAGCCATTGCAGAAAGAACACTAAAACGCACATATTTGTCAAAATATATATGCCGACCACTGTATAAGAGCAACAATTTCCAGATCACATAGTCTTGCAACACTTTTACGTTGTTATTGTTGTCAAGATGTGTGTATTTTTGTTGTTATTTTTGATGACTCACATCATTTTTATTATACATACATACCTACATATAACAGAATACAGTCTATCACCGGAACAGACAATGAATTTAAGGTACGCAATAGGACTTTATTTTTTTGCCCACCACCAAAGAAATGGAAAAAGTTTGCCTTGTTGGCCAAATACATTCAAGGTTGGTTAGGATTGCTAATAAGGTGCAAAGGAAAAAAATTATGCCTATTACTTTTCTTTTCTTTTTTTCAAGGTGACTAAATCCTAAAATTTCTTAATTAAAATGTGAATGTTTTAAATAGGATAGGATTTGCACTTTCCGATCCCAATTTTAAGTGCATATATTGATTAAGGTAAAGACAAGAAACATACGCGTGAAGACTTAAATTACTCACAAGCACTTGCTTACATTTGACCTTTGAAGTGTGGTTTATCGAAAACCGCTAATGTTTGAACGACTATATCCAAAACAGATTATGGTTTTAAACACATTTCCACAACCTGCCTGCCTGCGCCAACCATTGCGTTGACCATCGATTGTGTTTATTTTACGCCCTTATAAATATGCATTTAATTTTTATTATTGGTCATAACTTTCAGATTTTATGATGATCATTTGATGCGTATAGCTTAAGAGCAAATATTAAAGAAAAAAATAAACTAAAGAGTTGTCATTTTACAATGGGTATAAACAATGTCTGTGTGGGGGCTTTATAATTTTTCAATGCGCTTTCTGTGGTTTTTCTTCTCACTTCTCTTTTAAATTATCTATTTAACATATGTATGTTTTGTCTTAAGTTTTATGATTGATTTTATTCATAAGCTTAGCCTTGGATTGTTATTATGTATTTTAGTAAACCATTTTGAGTAGAAATTTGATAATTTTGCAAAGAACACAATTTGCTATATTTTGCTTGAAAAACAGCACCTCGAAGCTGACAGAAATAAACATATTGTGAGAATATAATATATCTAATAGGAACTGAAGTGTGCCTTATTCAGCATAGTTCTTTAAGTTCATTCCCAAGAAAATTGTTTTGAAAAAACTGTCTCCAATGTAAATGTATGAAATGTATATCCGCGCTGGCATGTGTTATCGAGTTTTCCAATGAAATATATCGAGCATTTCATGTGAAGCGGACTACGAAAAAAATGAGATTTTGAAATTTGTTCATAGTCGACCTAATTGTACTTCTAGAAAAGATATTTCAGCAAACTGAACGGCATTTGAAAGAGGAAGACTTGTACTTTAAGATTCAACACATAGTTTTTTGAAAAAAAAAAAGGAAAAAAATCGCGAAGCTATATAGCCGCAAATATGTCAAATAATAGTGTTTTTTGCACTTTTAGGTGTTAGAACTATTCTGAGCTCGGATTTGGTTAGAGCGAGATTCAGTTACCCTGGGAAATAACTATTCATTATCGAAAATATCGCTGGCCTATGTTACTTGTTTACAATAACTAGTTTTTTGAAATATCTCGAAAAGCGTTAATGATCAAAAACTGCTGGACATTTCCGTGATCAGTGGGTCAAAATGACCCGTGAAGGTGAAATTAAAACACTGGGACTTCTTTTTATTTAGTTGAGTGGTATTATATTACTGATAACACTGTTTATTTTTAGTTAATTTAGTAATAAGATTGACATAATAATACATATGTAATTTAAGAGATCATTAGACACGTGTGTGAAGATTACACAACAAAAACAAAAACTCTATAATTTATGATGCAAAGCCACTACAGCACTCAAGCGTGTGAAGCTGACAGTTTAATAAATACAAAGCAAACTTGTGTTAAAAACAAAAGTTTTGAATTTCATGCATCAACACCAGAGGACGTTGTACCTATGTGTAAGAACTAAAGTCATTTTTAAAAAGCTAGGAGGAAATGCAAACTTTATACACATTGATCCCAATAGAGAATGAAGCAATTGGAAAATTTTTGTTTCTAAATGACTATCTTTATTAAGAGAATATTATGCTAAATTGAAAATATTGAGAATTTTTAATTTTTTTTTGCTGTTTTGACGAAGGCTTTAGATAATTTTCCGGTACATCTCTGAGATCAAATTACAATTTCAATATGGGCTTTGAGTTAGTGGATCATTTCATCCTCCAAAGGAGGTAGTTTGCCAGTTCCAGTGATTGTGAAGGGTAGTATAACGCCTTTTTCGGACAGTATGTGCAGTGGACCTATCTTAGTGAAAACACAACTCCGAATTTCCCACAATAAGCGGTTTCAAAGAATTTTTTATCATTTTCCGTTATTGCTCTCCATTTACGGTTACCCTTACAGAAAATTCTAGACCAATCTCTGTGGTAGTGCCAACATACTGTATATCGGATCTCGTCTGACAATAACATGAAAAATTAGTGGTGGTCTATGCAAAGTGTATATTATCAAACGGAAGAAAAATTTAAGATAATAACAAAGATCGGACTATTTTTCAATATAAGCTGTGGTCAGCCAATCGAAAGATTAATTTTGGTACAAGAGCGGAAAATTTGTTGTAAAGAAATCGAATTAATAAAGGTTACGGAAGACCTAATTAATTTTTTGTGACATTTCAAATCAATCGATGTTAGAAAGTGTGCAATGTATGGCATCATTTGTAGTTTTTCTCAACTGGCCACCGACACACGTGTACGTACTGTACATAAATGACTAACTACAGAATTTATTTGTATGTGCTCGTATGTTTTGTAGTGAAATTTAAGCTCATCTCGAACAAAATACAAAGGCAATAGACCTCTAGAGGGTGAGGGCAAAGCCAAAGTCAAAATGACGAAAGGCGATACGCAACAAAAAAAAAAAAAAAAACGCCACATCAAAATTGAAAAGATTTTAATAACAAAGAACACTATGGCTACATCCTCTAGAATTTCAAGAGACGTTTAAATCTTGTCGATGTGGTTGTATGTTAAATGATGGTAGTTGTTTTTGCCATTGCAACAGATGTTGTTGCTAGTATTGTACACGCAGCATGTGATATCGTAGCATTATTTATATCCTTTGGAGTAAAGATAGCATAGTGCAGCACATTGCTGAAGTTTTGAGGATATATTTATTTATTTATGTACTATGAGTGTAATTTGTTGGGCACTTCTGTATTGTATGCGAGCTTCTGTCTGTATGTATGAGGATAAAATTGCTTAAAAACAGTTTAAAAGTACAATACTGAATATTTTTGTAAGATCAAAATTCTTGTTCGCATTTAATTACGTTTGTCGTTTGTTTCTTTTATACAGGGTGTCCCATTTTAACTTACACAGCTGAATAAGTCAAAAGTCCAGTTAGAGGTCAAAGTGACCCCTCAAGGTAATTTCAAGGTCGAATTACCGCTTGGTGCAGAAGAGCTATTAATCATTGGCTGGACCGCTGTACAATCTTGCCTTAACTTGCTGCAGCTTTTCTGCATCAAGCGGGAATTCGACCTTGAAATTATCTTCAGAGGTCACTTTGACCTCTAACATGAATACCTATCTGAACGTAGAATGTTGTGCTCTTCCGGAATCCGAGGTCGAAAATAGGGGTTTCCATTTGAAAAACTAAAGTTTATCTTCAAATAACCTTGAAAATGTAGGTCAAGGTCATGGTTAAGGTCATGGCTGGATCAGCACTTTGATACCCACCAACTTTTATTTGAAACATTTTTTGAATGACTTGTAATTTTTTGACTTATACAGCTGTGTAAGTTAAAATGGGACACCCGGTATATCGATGCTTTGTTGATTTAATTCTATGCAAAAAACAAGAATCAACCGGTATATCGATGCTTTGTTGATTTAATTCTATGCAAAAAACAAGAATCAACCTTGTTGAGCCGTTTTGACACCATTAATATTGGTATTGCTTGGGACCAAAACGAGGACTTTACTACTTTCATTCCTCAGCTAGTTTGGATGATATTATGTATTCTTTAATGGCTGCCTAGTTAAATATCTATAAATATAGCCATTCCATTATCCAACAGTTACTTATACAAAAAGTTTCATAAAACATTCATAGTAATATCTCGAAAACTTCGAGCCGGATTTCAAAAATTTCTGGATCAGTATTGTAGCTTCCCTGCCGGAGTGAAAAAGTCTATTTCCAAAAAACAACTAATTTAAAAGTAGTTGAAAACAATTATTTTAAAAATAGTTTAAAATACATGCGAAATGAGTCAGTTCGATTTTTTTTATGCTGTAGTACTTTTGATTTCGTGTATGAATTCTAAAATATTTATATTTTCCAATTTTGTCAAATAATTTTCAATTTTTCAAATATACATATTAAAATCTTATAAAAATTTTTAAACCAGAGACCAGACCTATCATACCCGAAGGACTTTAATGCGCTGAATCGGAATCCGAGCTCAGAATTTCATCTATACGTCAGGTGGCTATATTTGAGTTTATTTTGCATCGTGAATAAATTTTTTTTCCAAAACTGCTTGGGGCATCTGAAAGTATTACTCTTACCCTTCAAAACCTTTTTTAGATTATATCGATAACTTTTATTGTCTCCGAAATATTGTAACTTGAAATTTATTGCATAGGCCTATATACAGATCTACATTAATTCTACTATGACAGGATGCATAGAAAATTTGAAAGTTAAGTTCTTCAAAACTAGTTTAAATAAAGTACTTTAAAACTAGTTGCTTTTAAATTACTTTTAAAGTAGTTGAAAACCCATGCAGATGACGACAATTGACTTACTCCAATGACAACCCCATGCTATTTAAGTCAGTTGGTTACATGAGAAAAAGTCAGAATTTCAATTAGTTGTACTTGAAAAAAAAACAATTTTAAATTAATTTAAAATTAGTTGATTTTCCTGCAGGGTTATAAAATTACCTTCCTCACCCATATTTTGGAAATCAATGCAGGCGTTTCTGACTTATATAGATTTTTAGAAAAGCTGTATACGCAATTTCCGATGGTTATATCTCCGAAACCAGATTCGAGCGACAATTTTTGATTTCACAGTTATTCTTAGAATTCAAAAGCACATAAGAAAACATTTGGTTTATAATCAATTTCGATTATGTGCTAAACGGTATTTGTTCCATTTACTTCATATCTAAGGGGATGAGGCATAAAAAATAAATGGACAAACAAACCTCCTGGCAACAGCCAGAATCATAAACTGCAAGCTTTTATGAGTTCAAAACTATGTACAGAATGCGGTCCTCACATTTTGCACACTCAACGCCATCCAGCTCCCGGTCGAAATCTGAAACGTTTCATTTTCTATACAAAAACTCTGGTTCGAACTTGTACAAAAACACATAACTAGATTTCTTTGATTATACATATAAAACACTTCAAAATAATGCACACTGTCGTGACGGTTACAATAAAATATAAAATAAAATTGAAACTGTACTTAATAATCGTCGCAATATACAATAAAATTATATTTCAAAGTAAACCTTCGTTCGTCGTCCTCATTTTCTCAAATAGTAACTTTAAAGCTCTGTTTTTTCTAAGAGAAATACGAACGTCAGAATTTTCTGTTTACTAGTACTTAAAAATAATTTTCAAAAATGGTGTAGCAGACCCAAGAGGATATAATTTTTTGTGAATTTCAGACATGATACAATACGGTGGGCTTTAACCAACTGTTAATAAAAGTGTGAGTTACTACAAAAACTTTAATTGGGGATTATTTGGGATGTAATTTGGAGTCGATATATGAAAAACATAAGAAATCCTTAAAGTTATGTAGAACATACGTATGAAATTTTAAAAGTTTCCGATTTTGTTCAAATGACAGGTTAAAGTACTTTATAATATAGCACCAGAGTCCAAATTTCAACTCTCGAACTCTCTCGGCCGAAGTCCTGAGAAAGAGCCATATTTTGGCCTGAAAATATCCGTATTTGGTCCGATTTAAAAATTTTAGTTCTTAAAGCCCACAAATCTAAGTTTAAAGTTATGGATATCACTTTTTTTTTGCTATGTCATCTACTATACACAAAAAATAATTTTAAGCTTCTAGACCTTAAGACCTTTATTTGACACCAAATTAAGTGAAAATGGCCTTAAAAAATATGACAACTTCGCAAATTGTGCGCAATATCGAGATCTTACTCATAATACTTTAAATTGTTAACACTTTTATACACTAAAAAATGAGATATCACACAATGAAAATGGTTGACCAGGTTCAGAGATATTCGAAGTTGAACTCGGCTGTTTTTGCAAAAATTGCGTTTTTTTCAAACTTTGACCTAACAATACTCTGGACTTTGGCTATCTAGGGAGCTGAAGCTATCGTGTCGTGAAGCTATTTTTCAGGGTTCTTTGACTTGTCAAAATTAGAGCATCATCGGATGTTTTTTAAATTTCTTACGTGAGTTGCACTTATTTCATACGCTTGTAATATTACTAAAAAACAGTAAATATGGAATAAAAAAAAAGCTCTAAGGATTTTTTCCTTTTGATGTATATTGACTATAAATAACATCCCAAAAAAATCCCCAAACAAATTTTGTAGTAACTCAACTTGTCATTTAAACTTGGTTAAAGCCCGCCGTGACAATCTATGGAGGGGAGAGGGGGGCTAGTGTGGACTGGGGGCTAGTGTGGACAGATTCAAATTCTCGCGCCGTTTTGAGTCGATGTTTTCCGTTGAATATTTTTTAAATAGGCCTTTGCACTCCCCAGACGTATTTTGCGCAGCAAAAAGTAAATTTTTTGTTTTTTCTCAATTTTAGTGATACTCAGAATTAATCATTCTATTGCTAAAGTGTAAATATATAATACAAGTTAAGCAAGTGTTTATTTAAATAATTGAAATTATTTTTAATAAAGTTTACCGTAAGTTTAAAAAAAAAATGTTTTTGTATAAAAAAACACAAAGGGGCTAGTGTGGACAGTTGAAATGGGGCTAGTGTGGACAGTTGCGGATTAATAGATTAGGGGGCCCTAAGCACAGCGGCTGCGTAGGCTCTTTGTTGCTTGGATTTTAAAGGATGAAAATAAAATTAACCTAAATAAATTTTTCATAATAAATAAAGTTTATATTAAGTTAGATTCTATTTAATTTACAGTAGGTAATTTTAGATTTAAAACATTCTTTTTCTTGCTTTATTCAGAGCAAATTCCGAGATTACATCGTCAATCGAAGTATGTCAGCCTCAATACACATTATTGCTAAAGAATTAAGCTTGTCTTGGCAAATTTTTGTTCTTTGTGGATTCTCTAATCTTTTTAATTGCGAGAAGGATCGTTCAGCCGAGCAGTTTGTGATCATTAAACTGTGAAATATTCTAAGTGCCACTTCTATGTTTGGGAAAACGCACTTCAATTTATCATCAACGATTATTTTATACAAATTAGAATGAGTGATATTTATTTCTGACGGCTCGTATTTCACCCGAACATATTTATGGAAATGATTCAATTCGCCAGGGAAATTATTATCAAAGTCTTCAGGGTAGGCCGTTAAAAGCGATTCAATATCTTTTTGATATTCTGTACGTGACTTATCAAGATCAACAAGGAACGAAAATTTTTTTGAGAAGTCATTGTATACGCTACCTCTTATTTGCATTTGAGAAATAAGTGTGTCAATTATTACATTGAATGTCTCGATGCAGAATTTATCTCTCAGACTCAAATCAACTTGAGCTGCATTTCCATCATTTACTTGTTTCTTCCTAGTACGTGCCCGAGCTTGCTTATATACTACGTCAGGAGAAACTTTTTTTGCCTCACTTTAAAATTTTTCAAACTGATTTCTCATTTCAGCTAAATAATCAGATAAAGAGTGATATAAATCAGCACACGTTTCAAGGTCTAATTCTTCTTTTTGCAACCCTTTACTGGTACATCGAAAAACTTGCAGAAACAAAAAACGAAGGAGATGCCAAGCAGCGATAGAAGTAAAGAAAGAATGTGAAAGAAAAAAAGAGAAAAAAGATCAGTAGTAAACAAAAAATGTGAAAGAAAAAAATAAAACACGTTTTCTAAAAAACGCTAGTACAGAAAAGGAAGCGGGGGCCCCAAGCACATGGGGGCCCCAGGCACGTGCTTGTTGTGCTTATACGCTTAATCCGCCACTGAGTGTGGACATGTCCACACAAGCCCCATTTGCATTTACATTCTTTGATGAGAAGGTAGGTTACGTCAATCGAAATTAAATTTATTTACAGATGATGCGTACATACAAACGGAAAACGGATCGTGCTGATATGTATGTATATCGGACAGTTTGATGGCATTATTAGGGTGGTTCAAAATAAAATTTCTTTTTGCATCAGTTTATAGATTAAGCTCGGAAATAGCTATTTTCGACCTTTCCCTAACGATTGGTGCAAAAAAAAAATTTATTTTAAACCACCCTAAAAAATTGTTTATGCTTCAATCGATAAGGAATGGTTGACAATGGCTTTAGGACATACCTTCGGACGACTACGGACCTTGGAAAGCACCAAAAGGGTCGAAAACAGTACTTTCCAAGGTTCGTAGCAACCCTAAGTGGTGTCCAAAATTATTTTTTCGAGCTTACCCAATAGATTGAGAGAAAAAAAAATTTTCCGAAAATGGGTCAAAAACGGTCCTTTCCAGGACAGGAAAGAACCTCTAAAAAGAAAAAATGCTGCTCCAAGAAACATTCGCTTTCTCCAAGGTTAACATGGGATAGAAGTGAATTTTTAATTTTTATTGAACTGTACTATTATTGTCTTCAAAAAAAAAATATGTATATGTTTCAATTATCAAGTTTCTAGTTGGTGTCCACATTAGCCCCTAGTAAAATCAATGGTTGTCCACACTAGCTCCGTGTAAGGGGGTAGTGTAGACAAATGTAAGTTCTTTTTAAAATAATTTAAAAATGCGTTTATGAAGAAAAAATTGTAACTGTTGGTGGAATTATGAAGGAAAGAGGTATATGTAATCACTAAAAATTACTTTATTACAAAAAATAAATATCTACATATGGGCATTTCCATTGTGTCGAATGGGACAGTCGCACACTTTTAAAATGTAATAAAAGTCAAAGTAAAACACTTTTTTTTTCTTCTGCTACTTAAAGGAATAGCCCTTTGGTAGCACTATATATAGTGGTAAATTTGATGGCAGACGTACTATCGGTTCCAAGATAAAGGCAATAAAAGAGCGATTCGAATGGGACAAAAAATGGAAGTGTTTTTCATGGCCACTTATAGAAAAGCATAAGTCAGCGAAACCTACCAACATTTTTTAATACAACTAATTTTAAAATGTTATGGAATAATAGCACTTTTTATTAAATTTCGTTTAATTGAAAAATCTTTTTTATTTTTTTTCTTACAAAGTATTATATGATTTGTGACGGGACATTCGAATGGGACATATTTTTCCATTACGGTTTACTTCGTAAATTTTCAGATATTTTTTGTATTTGAGACTTATACGGTAATTAAAAAACAAATTTAATTAATGTCGAATTAAATTAGTGAGATCAATTTTAATTAATTTAATTTAAATTTAAAAGAATATGAAACTTTTATTTTTGCTGTTTAAACGCAATCTATGGTCGGAGATTTGGTTTATAGAGTATTGCAACGTGATGTCATGATAACAAAATACTTAGCAGACTCTTGAATAGTGCAAGTACACGCTAACTTGATACTGTATTTCATTGATTCATACGAATCTCTATAGTAAGTTAAAATAGCACAATATTTTTAAAACCAAAAAACTGACATATTAAGTGTGGTTTTCTTATCAATTTGCCTACCAACTTTAATTTCTATTAATGGTTCCCGATTACTCCACTACTGTGCCTATCGATGAGATGCAAAAAATTTTTCAAGCATTCTACATGCTTGCTACTATCGACGTAAATTTAATGGTTGCAACTTTTAAAAAAGTAAATATTTACACATTTTATCCGTACGCACCTGGGGAATGTGGCTCTTCAAGACCAGTACTTTGGAATAGCTGTTACAAAAAGAATGGGTACAGTTTTCGTCGAAGAAGTTTATTTCCTGATAAAAGTTATAATATGAACTTGTGCCCATTTAGAGTAATAGCAGCTCACTTACCACCTTCTATTATATTAAAAAAAATCTTTCAATAATGGGCAAAGCTTATCCGGAATTGATAGAGAGTTTTTGAAAGTAATTTCAAGAAAACTTAACTTTTCTATTGTGCTAAGTGACCACAGTAATGATATTGGTGGAACAGTCTACGATAATGATACATTGACTGGAGTCTATAATTTGGTAAAACTTTAGAGATAACAGCTCCCTATTCAGTAAAACCAGCCTGGAGCAGTTCTCTCTTCTCGAGAATTGATCTGTACTTAGTACGTCTTAGCAAAATTCGAAAAAATTAATGCGCATGTATAGAATCATAGTAGGCAGAATTACAACATATATATTATGGCTATCTTGAAGACAAGGAAGGAGTTATTACCTATTATTCCAATGCTTGCTTAACTTTTTAGAAGTTTGAAAACAACTAATGACTTTTTTTTGCTCAGTAACAGTTTTTGATGAATCGAAAGGGACAATATTAATTATTCTTTGGAAAAAGAACATTTTTCTCACTGCGGAAAATCTTTAAGCCCGCCTCTGATAGAAAAATGATTAGCTTTAGAGGCAGCCATGTAAGAGTAAATTATTCACACAACCCGACATCTGATATTATGAACATATGTAGTAGTATGAAAGGCATGTATATTAATCTTTTCTTACAGCTCAAGCAACGAAAAGCAAATCTTACACTAGGCTACAGCCGTGCACACCTAATCGAATGCGATTTCTCGCATCTTCTAAATCATATTACCAAACCTCGCTTCGCGTACTTCTTAAGAACTCTGAGGGCTACTCATCGCTGAAAATGTTTTTTTTTTCCTTTTAGCACTCCAAATTTGATTATTGTTTTAACCGTTAACATTTTGGGGCTTCCTAACACTAATATTTTGCGCTTCATATTCAAGCTTGTTTTTTACTTTTATGCTTAATCAACCTTCGAAGCCACTACACCGAAAAAAAAGACCGTACTAAATTTGAAGAACTGCCTTCCTCCGATTTAGTGTAAAAATTTTCCTTAATCTAAGTTAGTTTTCCTCATATTGATGAAAATATCGTCTCATTTAGTAATTGAGTCCTTTGAAATGAGTTCATGTTTCATTAAAGCAAGTCAACGCTCTTCCTCAAATATAAAGTTTGTGGTTTTAGTAAAACTTTCCTTTGAAATAGTAAATTTTTCTTTGGGAAGAATTTTTGAGGACAACTTGTTCCTCATTTGAGTAAAAACTTCCTCAATCTAATGGAATGTTTTGTTTAAGGAAAATCATATTCAGTTTTAGTTAGTTTCTTCAAAAAATTTACTATAACGTAGGAAAATTTTCCTTAATAAATGAGTGGCAACACTCGCTGCTTTACTCTGTTTTTGCCTATATATTTATAGTTCTCAACTTGTTTTTAAATAAAAAAAATAAAAAAATTAAAAAAAAAAAATTATGTCGTCGCCGGGATTTGAACCGAAGCTATCCTGATCAGACAATGGTTGTTACACGCGCAGTTTAACAACATCATTTTAGTATGTCTTAAAAATGCTGTCGGTGGCTGAGTTGGGTAAGATGAGCATCTTTGAACAGTGGCATGGCGCGCCAGAACACAGGTTCAATTCTCTGATCGGGTGACAGGTAAAAAAAATTAAATTCTCTCCTTTGAATTCTTAAAAACGTATTACAATTAAAATAAGAATGACTGACAATAAGTAACCACCAACAAATAAGAAAATAGAGGAAATAGAAAATTAAAAAATGTTTTTGAAATCAACGAATTTATTTTAAGTAAATTTCTTTCATTTAAGGATACCTTCATCCTTAGAAAAAGTAAAATTTTCCTCAGTTTTATAACCTTGTCCTCACATTGAGTAAACTTTTCCTTATTTCAAAGCAGCAACATTTATTTGTACTAAGGAACCCATGGCTTTAGCTCGTATTGAAGGACATTTTTTCCTTACATTTAGGCATTTTTCCTTAAACGGAGTAAGTTTTTTTTTCGGTGTACCTAGGTCATTTGAAGAGCTTCGGGAACAGCATTATAAAGTATTAACTGATATAATTATGGCACCACTGCACAGATTATTCCTGAACTAAAAGGTCTATTAATTATTGTGAACAAAACACCTTACCAGGTACTTGAAGAGTTTGAAAAATCACCTTCACATAGGATTGGAGTTCTTACAAATATGGAAACTTTATCATATTTTGTCAAAAATGAATCAAAATCCCTTGACATATATGTGAATTTGGATGAAAGATTAATGGATTCGATGTTTTGCATGAATTCTCTATTTGTATCACATTTCGCAAATGAATACATTTGGTTTGTCAGAACAGATTGCTCGTAAATTCATAAATCCGATACATTTACCAAACACAAAAGACTATCGAACTCGTCAAGGTAATGATGCAAGTTCGAGTGAAATATTATCTCTGTATCATTTGAAAGGGCCTTTCAAGGAATTGCTGGTATTGTTTTTGTTTTAGAAATACTTTCATTGAAGTTGAGTGTACTAAGTGGAGCGTTTTTGATTTTTACAAAATAAATAAACAGATTAAAGACTTGTTTTATGTATGCAAACATCATTAGAAATTTGTCACTGTAATCAATGAGCCACACTTTGTATGAGAATTTTTTTAAAATATCAATAGTTACATACGTAAAATATCACTTAAGTTCGTTGTCAAACACATTTCTAACAATAGAAGAAAATTTGAAAATCAATTCAGTTTTTTAATTGACAATCTTTCAATTAAATTTGCAATAATAACTTTCGTTTTTGGATTTAAGGGGCTAAACCACTGTATCTGTAAAAAATTTATGATTTTTTTGAATTATTTTTAGCTACATATATACACACCTGCGGATAAAATCCAGCCCGATTTTATTTAATAATATTTTTACACTTAATTTTAGTATGATTGCTCACATATTAATTCTATGGGAGTTGCCACGCCCACTGGTGCTATTTTCCTCGCTTTCGATTCAGATATAACAACAAGCAAACTACAATAAATTACATACCAATTGCTGCAATAGTTCACTTAAAATAACGCTTACAACTTTTTGTTAATATGGGAGGTGCCACGCCCACTGATGCAATTCAATTGACTTCCATTTAATTTTAAAGCTTAAAGTAAGCGACACCAAATTTTATGAAGACTTCTCTCCTAGCACAGTAACTTCAACATTTAATGTTTTTTTTTTGCTTGTATGGGAGGTGCCACGCCTACAAACACTATTGCTCCCACTTTTTGTTATCAACGAGTTTTGCCAATTGAATGAATTGACTTTATTGAACGTTTTTATGTGCATCAGCTTACCAAATATCAAAAAACTATCTTGCTCACAGGCACATAGACAGTTGCATATGGTTATAACGCCTCAGGAGGTGACGATGGCCAGAAATCTATAAATTTTTCAATACCCACATTTTTAACGCCTCAATTTAAGCATTACCTACGTAGTGATAAAGTGAATATAGCCTGTGTGTAGAGTATAAAAATGCGAGTTGGCACACTAAAAGGGTTGACTCATTTAGGTGGCTTTGCAGATTTTGTATGCACTTGGTGTGGGTGCTCTTTAAATCCTAAGCATGTGCTTTGAAATCCTACACGTAAGCTTGATGAAGGAATTTTAATTCATTACGGAAACCCGAATGTCGACGTAAAAAGGAAATGAAACTGAATGCGTGTTGAGCTGGTGGGAGTAAAATGTATATATGTATGTGTGCTAAAATTAAAACGTAAATTGATTAACGAGCTTGAATTATGTAATCAGAGGCAGCACAAGCAGCAACACATTATAGTATGTGTAGCAGTCATTCACGAAAAGTTTAAAGAAAAATGCTGAAAATTAAATATAAATCCCCAAATTTTCTTTTTGGATTTCTTTGGCATTTTTTAATTTAATAACGCGATTATGACTGAGCTCAACAAATGAGTTTTTGAAAGCTGTAAGCTAATGAGATGTAGGTAAAAATGTCCTTAGATTTTAGTAAACGTTAATTGCTACGTGTGTCGTTGTATCAACGATTTCGTATATTAATTTCTTAGGATAAAGGATTCATATCATATCCTATAATAATTTGTGAGCTTGGGAAATGATTTGACGCTGTCCTGTAAGAGTTCAATATTTATGCTGTTTGAAGTTATGGTTATGTAACAAATCGTGGAAAATTATCTAGGGCTGACAGGGCACTGTCAAACATTAACAAGCCAACGGTAAGTTCGTATATTATAAGTAATCGATTGATGACAATATAAAAATATTATTTATAATAATGCGTTTATTATGCGTCACCCTGTATTTTAAAAAGAGAACAAAATTTAAAACCAAATTTTTTTATTTTTTATTTGAAGGATTACTTGTGTTACTTTAAGTTCTATGAACTTTTATATTGCTACTCAAAAGTTTTTGGTCATCATAGCTGTCAAAAGTTAAAATAAATTAAAGGATTACAAGGATTTTGTTGCAAAAAGAAAGAGGGCAACAACTGGATAACAAAGTTTTAATTTTCTCATAATGAAGAAATAATTAAAATTTTAATTAGAAGATTAAAAAAGGTTATGGGGACGGATGAAAAAGATTTGTTATATTCACTTTATACCGAACATGGCTTGAGTTGGCCAATTTATTTAAGAATTTATAGAATCTATGCCGTTATAATTATAATTATACCCTTGTTCCTTTTTATGCATTTCAAACTATGTACTTTTGTATATACAATAGACCGGGTTGATTTGTGTGAAGCAAAATTAAGTCAGTCAGACACCGACTCAAAAGTTAGAAGCACCCTTAAAAACGATATCTGCATTTTTTTTCGTTACGAGAAAAACCAATGGAGCTTTTTTGATTCTCCTGAAGGTCCTTTTTGGCTAAAAACATGTGTTTGTTGCTTGTAACTTTTATTACTTCACATAATGAATACTGTATCATATAAAAAAGAGCTAATTACCTTTCTTATAAGAACAAAATGACAGAAATCCAATAACAAATGCAGCATCTACAGTAGTTAAAGCAAAATCAATAAGTACAAAATGTGAATCGAATTTTGGGACAGAATCCATAATAGAAAAAACATTTTAAATTTTTTAACGTCTAAAATTTGCTAGAATGCTATCTTTATTTTCAAGCAAATTCAAGTATCCATTCTGTGAAGGAATAAAAGTTACGAGCAAAAAACACGTTTTTTTAGCCAAAAAGGATCTTCAGGAGAATCAAAAGTGCTACATTGTTTTTTATCGGAATGAGAATCGATTATTTCTGAAATACCCTACTGTTTATATATAAAACTTAATTCTCCAAATCCGAAGTCGCTTGCTGATATCAAAACGTTTGGTCTAGCAAACTGGAGAGAACTCAGAAAACCTTGCACATTTCAATTTATTTGTACTGAAACTTCTGCGCCAATATGATAGGCATAATAAGTAAATACACAAGCAATTTAAAAGTTTTTAAATATTTAAAATTTATTTACAATAAAAAATCGTGTTTGATCTCTAACCTATCTACATTCAATTTACATAACTATTTCAGTTTTCTTTGGCGTGTTGGCGGAAGATACGAAGGTAAATAAGTGTTCGTTGATGGCGCATCGGTAGGAAATACAAAGCTACTGCCAGCAGAAAGTCTTGAGTTTACTCTTGCTACCACGTTATCGTTAGAATTCGAAAGTCCATTCTCATATGTAGAATAGCCCAGATTTTCCTTGAAACCATCAGACTTAAATGCAGCATTTGCTGCAAATTGGCCATTGTATGCATTTAAATCAACAGCTTGTGCGAAATTGCCACCAAAGCCAGCGTTTAAATATGGCGTTGATATACTTGCGCCAACTTCGAGTCCACTAGTCGCTTGTGGTATTGCAAAATTGTTATTGCTATTTTTAAAAGCATTTAAATCAGTTGTTTGACCATAGAAATTGCCAAAAGAAGTTGCCACCTGAGGTGTAACTAAGTTATTTTGAAAAGAATTCAAATCAGTCGTTTGACCAAAATAGTTGCCCAAATTGTTGCCATAACCAAGAGAATTTTCAGCTGATTTTGAAACAAAATTAAGTGCAGGTGCCACACCTTCATTGAAATTTTGCGTTTGACCGGGAAGTCGGCTGTCATATTGTGCCTGTATGATATGTTGTGCATGTGCCGCGTCCTCTGGCGTTCGGTATTTGACAAAATGAACTTCTGGCTTATTGTGGGTATGCGCGCGCAGTGCACTCAAACGATTTGCCAAATCACCAATGTCGGCTTGTTTGTTAAGCACATAGATGGCAGTCTTGTCATCGTTACTCGATTTGGCCAATTCAAATGCCGCTTGCTCTATAGCACGATTCTCTGGTGATCTAATGAAAATAACGCGTACATTTTTCTGAACTGCAGTTTGAATTTTTTCCAACGCGTGCAAATCTTCAAATCCTTCCTCAGGTGCTGAGAAGCTGTAGAACTCTTTGTTATATGTTTCGCCTTGAGAATGTGTTTGTTCCGGCAACTGTGGTTGATGACTGTATTGTAGTGAATGTTCGATGTTGGAATAGGGTGAATAGGACGAATCTCCACCATTATTTTGAAGATGTAAGCTCGATACGTAAGGAACAAAGGATTGTTGTGGTTGTGGAATATAGTAGCCGTTGTTGAGCTCAGACGTGCCTAGGGCAACAAACAGGGATATGATCTAGAAGGATAATTAAATTTAATGATATTTATAATATTAAATATCGATGAAACTGATATTAAAATTTACCACAAACAATTTCATTTTACCAAGAGATGCGAGCTGTTTCTGTTTTAGTTATTGGTCAGCAAATGATTTTATATTAAGTTATTTCTATTTACAAGTATATATACGCTGAAAAATACAACATCAATTTGGCAAAATCCCTTATAAGGGATATCCGAAATTGGCAGTGCTAACAATGTTATTACTATTCATTTTAACCAAAACTAGTTCAAGAGCATGCGCGCTAGCTTTGGTGTGGTTTTTTGGATATTTCTGATCTACATAAAATACTTTTATAGATATGTTGCAGGTTTGTTAAATTATTTTTAAGGTTCGTTTGTAAAGTTTTAAGTGCAATTAAAAAAGATGTTAGTGCTCTTAAAACTGCGCTATAAAACTAATTTTTAATAACTACCATACAACTAACTAACATTATACTCGCAACTGATTCCATACGTATTCGAAACAAATCCTAGAAAATTAAATTTTTGTCCCCTAACTATGCCTCGATTATGCATGACAATTCAATTATCTTGGACTTCAAGTTCAGTCAAGTTAATTTTTTGTTATTGGTATGCCATGCAAACGTTTAACAAACTATTTGATGCAGATAATGAGACCTTCCACATATGAGACGTTCTTTTACATTCCGAACACTTTCTGACCGACACATCTTGGAATCGCTCCAAACTTTTTTTACATATCTACGCATTATTTTAGTCGACACGAAAATCAGGAATAGATTTGTTATCGAATATATCGAGAGATATCCAGTTGCGAAGGTCAAAGGTTTATTGTTTTTCGGTGTTTTACGCTCATATTCAAATAGTTATATCTCCGGTAAATTTTAACGGAAAAGTATTTTTTTTATATCGTTTTAAAGCTAAAGCGATCAGCTTTTTTGGGCATTAATTGAAAAATTAATATTTTTTAAAACAAATCAATTATTTAAACTTATTTTTTAGAATGATTACAATTCTAAAAAAAACTAAAAAAATACTAATGAATTCCTCGTCAAATTTCCTTTAAAAACTAATTTTTTCAGAGTGGTCATCAAATGCGGACTTTCCCAAATAAATTAATTCTTCCGCGCACCTCTGACAATACTGCCTCGAATCGAGTTTTGGTTCAAATATCGCTGGAGACCGCAAATCTTATCGGAAATGAACAATTGTATTTTGAAATTAAAGCTAACCGAAATGCCAATAAGTCGTAGGAGCCCGAATTTCGAAAAAAAATTAATTTTCTTATTATTTTAAGTTAAATGCCGAAAAAATGTTTTTTTTTAAATTTTTTTTTTTGTTCAGAAATGGTTAGATAGCGCAAATCCTATCAGAAATCAACAATATTTTCTTTTAATTAAAGCTTACCGAAATTCAGACAAATTTTCGAAGTTCAGATTTTGAAAAAAAAGTATCGTATTTTGGAAAAAGCAATAACAAAATTTTTTATAATATTTTTTAGCTCAAAAATTCGTAGCGTCCGGAAATTTAATCGGAAATGAACAAATAGCTTTTTAAATAAAAGCCAATCAAAATGCCAATAAATCGTCTTAGCCTGAATTTCGAAAAAAAGTTTTCGTTTTATATAATTTTAAGGTAAATGCCAAATAAATGTTTTTTTGGGAGCGATTCCAAGATGTGTCGGTCAGACAGTGTACGGAATGTAAAAGAACGTCTCATATGTAAAAGTACGGGTGAAAGTTAATTTCAATGAAAAAATGAGCGGCGCCACGCCTCTCCTATGCACACTGGTCGGAAATGCCAAAATTTTGGCTTAAATACAAAAAAAAAACTTTGGATTTAAGAAAATTAGCTTGGTTGCCCTAATACAGTGATGGCGAACCTTTTAGAGCTTACGTGTCATAAATTTTTTTTATATACTATAGTAATATGACGCGTGCCGTGAAAACAAAATAATAAAAACAAGGCTTAATATGTTTATGTAAATAAATTTAAGAACCATAATAATAAACAAATATTTTTGTGCTAAATAAAAAATTAATGTTTAAAAATTTAAATAAAATATATTGTAGTTGAAATCAAATAAAAAAATCAAAATTTTAATATAATAAAATAACGAATAAAACTAGTTTACACTCGAAATGTTCCATTGATAAGAAGTTACTTCTCTAATGTACTTTTTCCTGCTGAATTCGGAAATAAAATTAAAAATCTTTTTAATGGTACAGTTTTCGAGATATTGTGGTTTTTTAATTTTTTCGACCTTCTTTCACTTTAAAATTCATATCTTGAGCTATGAATGTCCAATTTCATTGTGCTTGGCACCAAATTAAAGGTATTAAAATGATATCGATGAAAACAGGCAAGATTTACAAAAAAAATCTAATTTTACATTTACTTTGGCCACGAAAAAATAAAAATAAAATAAACACAAATAATTTAAATAATTTTACTACATATTCATAAAGCTGATACTTTTACGCAAAAATTAAGATATACCAAAAGAAAATCGATCTTATGACAACGTTAGGAATGATTGAATGAGTGAATCCAATGCAACATTTTCTGAATATATTAATTTTTTCGACAATTTTTTGAGTCTAATGGTAACAAAAAAAAGTTTTTGTTTTTGTTCCTTTGATGAAAGGTTACTTTTCTTATGTGCCTTTTCCCGCTGAATTCGGAAATGAAAATAAAATTTTTTTATGGTACAATTTTTGAGATATTGTAGTTTTCTAATTTTTTCGACCTCTTTTCACTTTAAAATTTATATCTTGAGCTAGAAATGCTCAATTTAATGGTTTTTGATACCAAATTAAAGGTATTAAAATGACAAAAAAAATATTAGTGAATTATTTTATAGGATTGAAAATATATTAATGAAAAATTACCAGATTTTTAAAAAAATCAAGTCTTACAGTCGATTCTGTGGCCACGAAAAAGTAGAAATGTAAGTTTTTTAGCCTAGTTTCTTTCCACAATAACCGGTGCATTCTGAGCAATCAGAAGTTTTAAACAAACTTATTCTAATAAGACTAAAACAGCAAAAAATATAGAGATTAAACTCAACAAATTGTCGAAAAAATTAATTTATTAAGAAAATATGGACTTGGAATTATTCATTCAATCGGTCCCAACTTCGTCATTTTACAATCAATTTTTTTTTTTGCTTTGCGTAAACGAAATAATATTTGAAGTTTTTCACCGATTTCTATTTTTCGTGGCCCAAGTACACTGCAAAATTTAATTTATATAGACATCTAGTTTGTTTGTTCCCCGATATCATCTAAATCACTTATTTAATTAAAGATCTAAGTATGTATTTGCAAAAAAAACTTAAAATGTCATTATTAATGAGATTTCTGTTGTTGTATGCTAAATTATAAATATTTTATATTTGGCTCATAACTCGTAGCTTTTTATAAAATACAAGAGGTAATGCACTGCTATCGTCTGTTAGTCTATTTCTCATGTCTCATTGAATCAAATTCATTGAAGAAAACAATGTTTCACAAGAATAAGTCGATGAAAATATTGTTAAAATAGCCATTGCTATTTTTTTAAGGCATGAAAAATTATCTGGAATAGATTTCCAAGTCGTTAGTATTTCATATTCAGCATTACTCTGGACCGCTCCAATTAATCTATCTCTTTCGATTTCTTCCAAAATGATTCTTAAATCTATGAATTTTTGTTTCCATATCGAACTATGTAGATTGAAAATCCATCAATTGCATCTCGAAGTTTTGTAAATTCATGAAATGAAATATTGTTAAATTTAACTGTTCGTAAGTATATGTATCTGGACGGAAATGAAAAGAATATTGGATTTACAATTTGTAAAAAATTGATTGTAAAAAAAGTAGATTTTTAAAACAAATATGTATTTAAAATTTTTACTTAAAGTCATCAAAACTCTCTCGCGTGCCACTCATGGCACGTGGGCCATAGGTTCGCCATCACTGGTCTATTTTATGCCAAAATTTTAGCATTTCCGACCAGTGTGCTATGTACGAAAAGTCGAAATTTTTTACATCAGCAAATGCATGTTTGACACAGCCGGATAACATTTGGTAAATATGCTTCATAATATGAAGCATATTATGGTCTGTGCAAGGTTCTTAGCATAGTTTCGATTGAGAAAATAGGGGTGATGCCACTTCCCTTCATATAGTAAGAGATAAATCAAAATATTCATATGTCATAAATTTTGGCGTTAATGAAGTCAAAAGAAAATTTTAATGAAAAAATGGGCGGTACCACGCCTCCCATAAAGGAAAAAATCGAAAGTTTTAATACCTTAGCATCTAAAGAGTGATTTTTAGCAACGGGTCAACATTTACATGAAATCATCTATATACATTGAATTATATAGATCGTTCTATAGACTCAAATAAAGATTTCGTACGTTTCTCTAAATTTTATGTGCTTTTTTTTTTAAATCAAATCGGAAAGCTCTTAAAAAATCACCCTTTATTTGACAAAGCTGGATAGCATTTGGTACATTTATTTTTTATGGCTTAGGGTCTATCAAAGGTTCTAAGCATAGTTTGGCTTACAAAAAAGTTGCGGAGCCACTCCTGCTATAGAAGAGAGAAATCAAATTCATTATTTTCAATTATTTGACGCAGATGAATGACACATCGATGTCATTAGACCGGTTCAAAAAAAAAAAAAAGTCTTTGAAATTTAGAGGCACCAGCAGTTTCCTATTCCCATAAGTGTCCCGAGTGGGCTGTGAAACAAATTTTTTATAAATATTCCGCTCCTGATTAGCGATTTCAATATTAATTACTCTTGACACTTTCGCATAAAAAAAAAGTTCTTCAACAACCTAAAAACGATGGTGGCTATCGCTGAGGTGAACTTTTTTTTTAATTCAGTCTCACATTCGGAGTAGTTTTGAATGGGGAATTTGAATTTCTCATTGTTTTTTTATTATGCTGTTGTCTTCAGTGGTAAAAATTGAAAATAATCATGAAATATTGTCAAAAATTTAAATTTTTTTATTTAAAATGAAAAATCAAGTCTAAGTTTTTCGATTTTTTTTTGCTTTTATTATTTTGAATAATTCATTTTTTCTTCTTCCATCTGATGGTGTTAACCGAAAATTTTTATTATTTTTGTACTTAAAAATATAAACATAAACATAAACATAAACACTTCCTTTCCTGTACTTCCTTCCTGTAATCTTATACAATCAACTTTTCTACAGCGGGCCCTCCTTCTAGTAAGAACATTATGGCCTTACGTGGCCCGGAAGTCGCTTTTATGTATGAAAGGCACTTTTGTTAAATATCCTTGAACAAAACGATTCACGCATATCTTTTTCAGAAATCAGACACAGATATTTAATATTAATTGAATTTTTATATATTTTTAAGTATTAGATAACAAAAACAATAAACAACAACAACTATATTATTTAAAACCGGAACAAGAAAGCAGGTAAATATGAGGCACTTGGTGCTGTAACAGGACCGGGAGACAAGTATGAGCCACTGGGCGCTGCGACACCGCCACCACCAGCTGAACCAGCTGGGGCTTGAGAAGCAAAGTTAAGAACTGGAGCAATACCACCATTATGTGACTGAGATGTACCTCCCAAGGAATCATATTGAGATTGAATTTGACGTTGAGCATTAGCAGCATCCTCGGGAGTGCGATATTTGACGAAATGTACTTCTGGCTTATGATTTTTATGATCGCCGGCAGCATTGAGCTTATTAGCCAAATCACCAATATCAGCTTGTTTGTGGAGCACGTAAATATGGGTCTTATCGTCAGCACCTTGCTTAGCTAAGCCAGCAGCGGCGTCTTCAATACCTCTATTTTCGGGACCCTTGATGAAGATAACACGCAGATTTTTCTTAACAGACTCTGCACCTTCATTGGAAGCGGCTGGTACATTGAAGTCATCATCATTAGCAGTGAAGGTGAAGAATTCTTTTTCTAACTCTGCAGCTGGAGCTGCGGCATATGATTGGGTACCTTGGGCTGCACCACCGTCACTTGCTGGGTTGAATGAAAGTCCAGCATCAGAATGACCAACAGGTTGATAGTTGTATCCTAATTTATCGGCGCATGTAGCTGCGATTAGGCACAATATCTGTAAAATTGAAAAATAAAATGACTATCGTAAACAAAACAAAAAAATTATCCTTGGTACTCACAATGAATCTGCGCATTTTGGTATTTTGTTTTACTCAGTGAGAGAAGTTTATGTTGAATATAAATTTTGTTTGCGATACAACAGTTTTTATAGCTGCTGTCGAAGTGCACAAATGCACTCAATGTGAATACAAAAGCAATATATCGCAATTTGACAGACTTTTCAAGTTTAATTTAGCAATAACTTAGTATTATTAATCAATTTCTATCCTTCCTATTTTGCTGTTCTTTTGTTTATCATCAGTTATTCTGCCACTTAGTCAGCTTATTAACATCTCAAATGTTTCTTTCATTTTTTTTGGAATTTTTGTATACTTTGCATATCATTACTTGAAAGAAGAAAAAAATTTACAGCACTGAAATATTTTGATATTTTCAATTTTGCTTATTTTTTTGGCCATATAAATGCAAATTTTTTATATGCATCATTTTGACGTCAAATATGGTACTATGCATAGTTGTAGGATTCTTTTTCAGAAATTGCGTTCAATTTTTATTTAAATATTAGAATATTTATATTTTGTTTACTCTCCCTTATGAATTTATTAAAACTTCATGAGCTATTCCCTCTAATATTTCTTATATATTCATATATTTATGTCTTACACACAGGGTACATTCACTTTGTCCTTCAGTTTATAACGCATATATTGTATGTACAATGTACATCTTCAGTCTTCAGTCGACATCACATTCTGAGTGAATTTAAATTATTAATGCCTGTCTGCAGATTCACGATTTTGGTAAAACGAATTGGTGTATCGGTCATTCGATTAGAAACGGGCAAAATCGGTTACAAAGCACTAAAAAAAAGCTGGCGGAAATAAAACAGAGAGCATAGTGCCTCCCATGCTTACTAAATATGAAAGTTTTTTGACCCTTTGACTTTTTTCAATACTTTTTGATACTTCTCATTATCTATCGATATTTTTTGTTTTATATTTTGATGCTTTCAATATATTCAATACATTTCGACACATGTCATGTTTTTTATATACTATCCTACTGTACAGTGGAACCTCTTTAAGTCGAACCTCGATAAGTCGAAAACCTCCCTAACTCGAAAAAATGTTGTGTTCCTTTACCTTCCAGCCCCAAAACCTCCATTGCACGAAATCTGACCCCTCTATGAGTCGAAATAATTAGTGAATCCCTACAAGTAAATTCAGTTCATATTTTCCCCCCATAACTCAATAAAATAAATTTGACCACTGCGTCTCGAACGTAGCAATGTTTGATTTTACAACCTTTACAACTGGATTATTTGAAACGAATTACATATATCTATAGCTTGATGAAAAATAAAATACCGACTTTGAGAATATGCCGACATAGAGGCATAGAATTTGAAGTTGGCAACACTTTTTTAACTGGCGGCCATTTTGTCAACTTTATTTTCACTTAAAATAATTTTTTCTTTGGGGTTATGTGAAGTAAAAAGTCTTCGTCGATAAGCCAGATACGATTCAACACGTGGAAGCCAACATTACTCGCGTTATTCGCGCGATACCTCGAAAATTGGACCTCCATTTTAGACTACGTCCGAGCTAGCCGTGGCGTTCATATGCCAGAAGTCATATTTAAATTATAATGCCAGAAGAATATCTTTCGAAGTTAATTTCATGTCTATTTAAAAAATTCATCTTTGTTTTATTCCATTTCAAAGTTCTATACCTCTAAAAAAAACACCTTTTACATCATTGTTTCTTAGAAATCAATGTAAATGCCTACTTATGTGTAGAATATATCAATTCTATGAAATGATAGTGGAATTTATGAACCTTAATCTAAGCCTCTACAAGTCGAAAATTCTATAACTCTAATTTTTTGGTGTCTCCCTTCAAGTTCGACTTACAGAGGTTCTACTGTATCAATACATTCTGACTCTTTGATATTTGGCGGTGTAATCCAGCATTCTTCTACATGTTAATGTCGATAATATTTGATATTCATCGACCTTTACTGATATTCTCAATATTTTTCGGTATAATCTGAATGCTTGGAACTGCTTGTTCAAGACTTTTTGAGTCTTATTGTCTTTTTGATACTTTTCGGTAGCATAAGAAACTTTTCAAATAATAATGACATGAGCGTAGCTATTTTTTCCCAAAATGTCTGTTCCTATTTTTTTTTAAGCAACGTTCAATATCGCACAATTTATGTTCCTTCAATTCTCTATATTAGGGTTGGCCATTTACCCTCCCGCGGTCACGAGCTATTCGTCCCGCCGTGCAGTTGCTGATTTCTATGCGCTGGTTCGTTTGAAAAGTGAATATGCAAGAGACCCAGTCGGAATCAAACGTGCAGAAACAAAACAAATGTGCGCAAATGAGTTGCGCAATGCCTGTTGTGAAAATTTCAGGTCAAAGACAATATTTCTGCGAAAGGAAATTTTTTACGCATGTATTATTGACTTGTAAAAAAATTAGAGACTAAATAAACTGCTCTTGTGTGCATCACTGTTGTAAAAAAAAACTCATATTCATGGAAAAATAGTTTTAATTCTCGGAAAAGTACTTTTTGATTTTATTGATGAGTTTTGAGTTTAATAATTTTTTGTGTAGCAATGCGATGATTTCATCAGTGATGCACGAATTTCTACTGGGTAATGTTTTCTTCACGTGCAAAAGACAAAACACATTTATACTCATGTTTTTTTTTTCGTTGGAGTTCCTACACACATTTATACGCTGTCGACTTTTGGGCACCTCAGTTGGCCATCCCAACTCTATATGAAGAGCTGAGATGCAAAACCCGCCGAGTCCAAAAAACGAAAACATTTCTGAAAATCAAAACCCGTCCAATTTTTCTTTAAAAAAGATTCGGCTTTCATAAATACAAATTACTATTATTATTTTTCAAAATCCGCCAAGTGAAAACACTTTCAAAACCCGCCAAGTTCAGATTTTTAATTTCAAAACCCGCCAAGTCCACATTTTTTGTTTCAAAACCCGCCAAGTTCAAACGTTTTTTTATAATAGTCCTTATAAATTAGGTCATAAAATGTTATGAAAAATCAGGATTTTAATAGCTTTTGACAACTATTTCAATGGATCAATCAATCAGTTTTTACTATAGTTAATTTTTGCGTTTTTCTCCTTACGCAAAATATGGACTTGGCGGGTTTTGAATCTCAGCTCTTCATATATACATCACAAAGCCTTGTATAAAGCTTATAAACTAAGGCTTTCGAGACAACCTATCAACTGCAGTTCCATAGTCGGAATCGAAACATACACTAGCCGTGTTTTTTTTTTTTACGCGTGTTAAGAAACTTTTTTCAAAACGGCACATTATTGCTACTTAATGGCTTCTAGCATGAATGCTAAGCGTCCACTCTAACTCTAACCTATAAGATGCTTACAAGTATCGCAGTGGCAAAAGAAAAGAATCTCACTTAATTTTTTTCTTCCAATCGGATTAAAATTTTTTAAGGATTTTATTTTTTTAAAAAAGGAATTTTCCAGTACGTTATTGCATTTTCAAAATATCGTCATTTTTGCACCACGTACATATATCCAAATAGCTACATGTTTATTAGATTTTTTCGAAAACCTTAAAAAAATTTGCACGATTTTCAAAAAATTTAATCTCTGAAAACAATTTGAGTGCTTGGATACAAAATTAAATCTTGCCTTAAGGGCAGAGGTTTTCTTCTCTTAAACGTACCATTCCTACTTGTTCAATCTATTTTCGTGAAAACTTGTGGTGCTTTTGCTATTTTGGACCTATGTATCTATGCACAAAGTATCCTGACATTACATTGAAAAACATTTTGTATCTTTGTAGAAAGCTTTATTATATTCTGTTGATGAACTGTCTAGATATGATAACGAAAAATTATTGCTTCACCGGAGATGTAACACAACCGTGCCCAATCTCGGTCACTTTTCGATCGATCAATGATTTTGTCTTTTTAAATTTTTCTTCAATCATTGCATTTTGCTATAAAATTCTCAAAATATGATAACTTTATATTTTAACTTCTGTAGGTGACTAAAAAATATCAATCCTTCAGCTTAACTTGTATAAAGTCGAAAGAATAATATTAACACAATATCGCATAGTTTTTTCCATATTTTTGTATATTTGGTTTTCAAAAATTTCGTCTTATTCATATAGATAACAAATCAGTCATGCCACTCAATATTCCCTTTGTTTATCTTTAGAAATTAAAAAATTTAAAGACGGAAACGGCGAATGATCGATGATGGCAGATATGCACTGCCTGGAGCACGAGCACTTGGAGCTTGAACTGGAGCCTGCGAAGCAAAGTTAAGTACTGGAGCAACACCGCCATTGTGTGACTGGGAGCTACCACCCAAAGCATCATATTGTGATTGAATTTGTTGTTGTGCATTGGCAGCATCTTCTGGGGTACGATATTTAACGAAGTGAACTTCGGGCTTGTTATTGTTGTTGTTGCGAATAGCATTGAGCTTATTGGCCAAATCACCAATATCAGCCTGTTTGTTGAGCACATAGATAGCAGTCTTTTGATCTCCGGCCTGTTTAGCCAAAGCAAGTGCAGCATCTTCGAGTCCTCGATTTTCTGGACCTTTAATGAAGATGACACGGAGTCCTTTCTTTAGAGAGCCAGCAATTTTTTGATCGGCATCATGATCATCGAATTCACCTTCGGGAGCAGAAAAAGTGTAGTATTCTTTATTCAATTCAGCGACGGGTGCAGAGTACGATGACGGTGCAGAGTAAGAAGATGGTCCTGCCTGTGCAGGTCCGAGATTACTAAAACCGCCACCTGCAGGTCCAGCAACAGAATTTCCACTAGGTTGATAGTTATATTGGGCACAGGCCACTGTAGCCAAGCACAAAACAATAAATACACGCATTTTATTATTTTTTTCCGTTGTTTTAACTTTCGATGTAATAATTTTCCGTTTACTATACTCGCACGAATAGGTTGAGACGGCTTGAAGCTTTGAACTGATAATGATTTGAGTTGGCACATTTCATGCTTTTTATATAACGATGTATTAATCAAGAATGATGCGCATCGCGTCACAGTTCGTAGGTGGTAGTGACGTAGGCAGTGCATATGCTGCTTGTGACACATGTTTGTTATTTTAACGATTACCTAAGGAATGTTTGGAACCTATTCGTAAGTTAAACGATCGAACTAAACGATTATCATTTATGCAAATTACAAGGCGGTAGACTTTTTCAGCAAATTTTTTTTGTTTTGTTTTTACTTGGTAGCCACAACTGAGGTAAATTTTTACGCATTGTTATGATAATTAGGCGGTCAACATAAAATGACACTAAAATTAAATATGTTGTCATTTAGGTTATCCGCTGTTAAGAAGTTGTTTTATTATTTTAAGTAGAAGTTGTTTGGTATTTTGCCGGAGCAATTGAGTTGCTTTAATAACTGAATTTTCTTCAGTTGTAAAATCATATCTAGACGATAGTCTTTGAAATGATAATGTGGATTGTGAACTCTAATCGCCTGCAACTACCGGTTATTAAAATTGCTCAGATTTATTCAGAACTAAGGCTCCAGACATTTCTGGAAAAAAAAACTGCAATACAGCCCGAGAGAATGATATAGTATTGAGGAGTTAGCTTACAAATGTCGATAATTAACTCAATAGATGTAGGCTGACTTCGGAAACGTCAATTGCAATACAAATGTACAAAGTTTACAATTCGGAATCGCATACGTCAAAGTTTTTACAATGTGTTATGTTCGTGAACGCCGCCAAATAGGATTCGATGCGCATAAAATCAGAAAACATGGCAGTACTAATATTCTTGATGCAAATTTGACATCTGCAGCTGAAAATATTGGTGGCAATGGAAGGATAGGAAAAGTAAGTGCAATTTTATTTTATTTAATTTGTTTAGCACATAAATAAGCAAATAGGACTAAATTTGTTCTTTAGTTATGCAGCGATTAAAAATGGACTCATGAGCGCAAAAAGCTCTTGATCGTGACACGGCTGCGTAATGAGCATGGTTTCATAGCCAAGTGGAAAAATGGAAGCGTGCTATGGGAAAAAGTTTTGAAAGAAATCAAGGAGGTGAATGAAACTTTTCCGTTTTCTAGAGACGACATAACTCGTAAATTTCTATATTTTATGGTAACATACAAACGAATTAAAAAGCGTAACAACACCTCGGGAGAAGCAGCAACATCATGGGAGTTTTATGACGAGCTGGATGAAGTTTATGGAACACGCAGTGATACAACTGTGCCAGATGTCACAGATGGATTCGTCACTTCAAAGTATATTGTCCGACTCAAACGATAATCCTGATAATTTTGACAACGAAGTTTCATCGCCGGAACCAAAAACAAAACGATCTAAGTGCGAAATTTTGGATTTCCTAAAGAAGGAGTCGTAAAACTCTAAAGAAACTATAAAGCAGTTGATAGACAGAAGATGTGAAATTTGCGAACTCTTTTGAGCTTAATTTCTAATATAAATCCAACAAATTAAAGACTACTTGACATAAATGTGTTATGTCTTATGTTATGTGATAATTGCATTAATTATAAAAGATATAATTTAAGTCGTTTGAAAAATAAGGTGTATTTTTAATACTCTAAGCCGAAAGTAATGTAGTTAAACGACGTCTTTTCATTTTGGCCTCAGACTTTTCTGGTGCAGTGACTTCAACGATGTTTCTGTCATCTGTAGAATGATATTCTTCGTCACTCAATTCCACACTGCAGCCTTCATTATTTATAAATTATAATGATGTTATGAAGCACTAAGCATGACATTACTATATGTTTCGCAAGCGCAAGATTTTGGATCTCCAAATAGTTTATAATTCTAAATGTTTTCTTTAAAATTCCAAATGCCTGTTCAATAAACACCCTGGTAAAGCTTAATATATTATTAAAATTCATCTGCTCCTCCGATAAATATCAATTACCTATATATGGCACAATAAGAAAATTTTCCAGTGGATAAGCACCGTCTCCCAGCAAATGACATTGAGAGGGTATTCTTATTGTTTGGTTTATTATAGATTTTCTTATAGGGCTATTCTGCCAGGGTAGCCTACAAAAGCGTTTAAAAACCTCATTTTACTGTTGCAAATTGTCTAAAAGGAAATTAGGGCTGCTGCAAGAACTGCTAAGATTTAAATGGCCACAAAAATTTTCTTACCTGAAAAACCACGGGAAATGTTCCTTTTTGATTGTAGTAGCTTATGCTGTCCTTAGTAGGTTGTGATATCCGGTTATGCGTATCGTCAATATAGCCCAACACAAATGGGAATGGGTGCGAACGACTCCCTTCAAACAGTTCCATGGTAATCCTTTGACTCTGTTCAGTGTTTGGAAATTGAATTATTCGGCTTTTTAAGCGAGATATTGCTTTCACTGTCTTAATAAAGGCACCGTATGCTGTAGCCACTCCAATGTTAAACCGGTTGCCAAGTTAGCGGAAGCTATTTTAATTACGTATCTTCCACAAAGTTACGTATAATGCCTTCCTCAATGATAAACCAGGCCGACCAGTCTTTTTTTGTCCAAAAGAGCGCCACCAATTTCTCTAATTTCTGAAAACAACCGCCAAAAATAATTTTAAGAAAGTCTTTAAATAGCGTTCCAATTACTTCAAAAGTGGCTATTCCCATACAGGAATGGCTGAAGAAAATGTCATCAGGCATTTTCGGAATAACTAGCCAAAAGAACAAGGATTTCGGCATTTTTCTTCGAGGTTGAATGTTGCGTTGTCTTAGCGCTGCAGTAATACGTCTCCTCAATATTTTTCTTTTTAATATTTTTGTCAAAATGTTGGATGAGTTTTGGTTGCTGGATTCCTCAAAGCAATCCAATAAAATCCTTAATACAAGATTTTTGATAAGGATCACTGCCATTTAACGAAATCTCATATCTGTCAATATTGTTAGATTATACTATATAAAATAAATTATTTTATTTCTCGATCCTGGAAATTATCAAATATAACTTTGTATAAACAGCGTTCTATAACGCAAATTGTACACAGTATATTTTTACAATGTTGTTTAGTGTTGTATCCGCTTGCGGTTTAGGTATTGTATTCAAATTGTATATAAACTTAGCAAAAATAAAGTAGCATAGTTGTAATAAGTTGTTCATAGTTTTATTATTTTAAGAATTGATGTAATTATTACTTTAAAAATTAAAGCAAAAACCCTAAATTATATACTCAAATGTTGATCCATTCAATTTTACCAATTACAGCAACAGCATGTGAATATCGTCCATTCAACCAGAATTGAATATTCACCTTCCAATTTAGTTGTGGCCAAAAAGGTTGCAGGAATTTGTTACTCACCACTAAATTATTAAGTTCGTATAGAATATTCTAAGAAAGGAAACGAATAAGCATTTTACAAGAGTATGTTGTCGTTCTTCAATATACATACTTATGTAGGTGCATAGCTATCGCAAATATGTGCGTTATGCAACTATATAAACATAATTTATTAAATAAACAAGTTCTCAAATGTTTCGAAAAGATTAAAATTCAAAAACAAAAGGAAATGAAATTGGAATAAATGAGTTCGATACAGATTCAAAATTTAATTACGAAAAAATTCGTATAAATCTTCTTAAATGTTTCAAGAAATATTTGAGTTGTAATAAATAAATTTTTTCTACTTTAAAGTGCGTTTTCTTTGTGTGTTTTATTCACAAGGATTCTGAAAAGTCGAGCGCACCTAAGCATTTTCGAATTTCAGCCCACTCTTAAGTAGTTCAAGATAGAATAAAATTAATAAAACGGTTAAATGAGTTCCATTTTCAAAATTTTTCAAAGAAATTACTACAGACTTACCTTTTTTAAAGGACAATCTGCATTTGGTTTCGCCACACGAATAAACCCATTACGCATATATCGAACAAATGGCTGTTCAATTTTAGCATATCGCATTTTACAAAAATCAACTGTTGTCGACAAATAAGTATCATATCGACCACTACGTTCAATAGAAATATTTACATGCCCTTGTGCATCTATGATGTCATATGCGAATATTCCACTAAGGTAGATTGCTGGATGTGTTTTTAATTTAGACATTGCAGTACCATTGCGTGGCATTTCTGCAATTGAAGGTAAACTGCAATTTAATTGTAGGAAAGCATCACTCTCTTTTGGAACTGTATAACTGAGTAACGTTGCGTAGATGTCCAAAAAGCGCTAAGTTCAAAGAAAAAATTAAAATTGTTATTTTTTTTCCTGTCATCAATTTTAATAAAAATAAATTGTTTAATACCTTGGTTTCGCATTGATGTCCTTGAAGTGCTAGAATTACTAATAAAATGTAAAATCTAAAGGACTTTCTTCTGCGAAACTCGAGAAGCGACATTTCAATTGAATGTTTAATCTGAATGAGCACGACTTCTACAAGTATTTGCTTACATAGGCGGGTTTTTTGGCATGCGAATTTTGCAATTTGCTATTAAAAATCAATTTTCCATTCATTAAGTAGCTAAAATCAATTTTGTGTTATCAGTAAATTACTTTGTTTATTCTATTAACTTCATACTGACCACTTTTGACATAAGTAGCTATGTATGTATATTGTACATATGTACATACATAGCTATTACGCAACGTTTCATCACAAATAGAAAAAAATAGAAATTCGAAAATGTAGAAAACTGCTCGTTAAATATATACATATACATAATAGCCAACTAAAGCGATCACTCTGGGAAAAAATTAAAAAAAAAAGATGACATAACACTTTTTAAATGAGTTATTTATGTTTTGAAAAAAAAAAAAAAAATATCTCAATAATAATTATGGCCCAATTGTGGTGGTGTAACGGTGTTTTATTTTATAGCTCGGATGATCATGATTTGTCAGGTCATTTGTAAGTGACTACTGCAATCTACCAGGGGACCTTCGCTAACTACACAATTTTATTTTAGACTCCTTGCACTAAAAAAATTTATTTGGTTAATGTAATCAGACCTCAGGTTAAAGTTTTCTAACGTGATGTCCCTTGTTGTTAAGTCTAACTAGCCTGGGAATCAGGTTAGGGGCCGTTCAAGTATTACCTAACGCAATTTTTGAAGATTTTTGACCACCCCCCTCCCTCCCCTCTCCTTAAGCGTTACGGCATCATCCAAGTGACCATATTTACCTAAAAGTCAGAATTATGTTGGGCAATGTACTGGAAAGTTTTATTACCCCTAGAAAGGAGGTCAAACTCAAATTTTCATGCTAAATTAAGATGGATGTGCATTTCTATGTTTTTTGGGGCACTGGAACCGAAAATGACAACGAAAAGTAAATTTGATCTTCCCAGCACCACCTAGCGCCTCCTTTTTTTTATTTGCTTTTTCATGAAAATTCAAGTTTCAACCCCTTTCTAGGGGTAGTAAAGAGGCGCTATGGGGTAATGGAAGGGTCGAACTTATTTTTTGTTATCATTTTCGGTTTTAGAATGCGACGAAACGTAGAAATGTACACCCATTTCAACAATGTATGCCAATTTGAATTTCGACCCCCAAGGGGGTGGTAAGGGGTTGTTAGTGGGAAAACTGGAATTTTTTAAGGTCATATTCGGAATCAGCAACCTCGAAAATATAGGGATAGAGGGGTCTACCCAATGTCGGATTAAGACTACTTGGTGCCCTAAGCAATCCACGCCTGTGGGCCCCCCTTATCCACTAGCAAACTAATATCGGTCTTTAAAAATTGTATAACGGATTTATTATAACAAGATAGATCATTACGTAGCTTAGAGTATGTACGAAAGGCGAAAAAGATACGTGGAGTAGGTACATATTACAATAAAAACCAAATAAATTCTCGGACAATAGTTTTTAAGTTGAACGTTTTTAGCATATCTGCTTCTATATGTATATACGACCTTATTTTGTAAGTCGCCGATGTCACTGTGGGCTTTAAACAAGTTGAGTTACTACAAAAATTTGAATGGGGAATTATTTGGAATGTTATTTATAGTCAATATACATCAAAAGGAAAAAAAAACCTTTTTTTAATTCCATATTTACTGGTTTTTAGTATGAAATACGTGCAACTAACGTATGAAATTTAAAAAACATCCGATTTTGCTCAAATATTGACACATTAAAGAACCTTGATAGTTAACCCCACAGCCAAAAATTTCAGCTCTCTAAATAGTCGGAGTCCCGACTATACTATAAGGTCAAAGTTTGAAAAAAACTCAATTTTTGCGAAAATAGCCGAATTCAATGTCTAATATTTCTAAACCTGGTTAACCATTTTTACTGAGTGAAATCTCATTTTGAAGTGTATAAAAATGTTAATAATTTCAAGTATAATTTAAGTATTACGAGTAATGGGGCACCATTTACAAGGTTGTCATATTTTACTAAGGCCTTTTTCACTTAATCTGGTCGCAAATAAAGGTCTGAAGGTCTAGAAGCTTAAAATTATTTTTTTGTGTATAGTAGATGACATAACAAAACAAAATTAATATCCATAATTTTAAACTTAGATTTGTGGGCTTTTAGAACTAAAGTTTTTAAAACAGTCCAAATACGGCTATTTTCAGGCGAAAATATGGCTCTTTCTCAGGACTCCGACCATCTAGAGAGTGGAAATTTGGACTGTCGTGCTATCTAATAATACACTTTGAGCTGTCATTTAACAAAATCGGAAACTTTTTAAATTTCTTACGTACGTTTTACATATGTAATATCATTGAAAAACAGTAAATATGGATTTAAAAAAAAAGCTCTAAGGATTTCTTATGTTTTTCATATGTATATCGACTCCAAATTACATCCCAAATAATCCCCAATTAAAGTTTTTGTAGTAACTCACACTTTTATTAAAAGTTGGTTAAAGCCCATCGTGAAGAGATATGTATACTCCTCCAGTTAATACCAATTTACCTGAAAGAATTGTTCACATAACAAAATTGTTATAATTGTTCTTAGTATTGTGCAAGCTATGCCCATGCAAATTTTGTAATTTGCTTCAATTTTTCTTTATGTTTGCTTTTCCTTTTTTTATCAAGTTGTATTCATCTGACAATTATTTAAATGCTTATAGTGAGTATGGCATAAAAGGTAGGCACTTGATGTCGGAGATATGGTCATCGAAAGGCCCTGATATATCTTTTCTAAAAGTCGTCATATGTTGGGCAATCCTAAATCATTATGAAATTCATAGAAGTATTTTATGAAAGTTTGAAATCATAACCATAGTTTTCGAGATGTGAGGAATTTCCTAAAACTTAAAACAATTTTGTTTCAAAACATCTTTATTTATCCTAAAAATTATATCATTAATTGTTTTGCATACGATAAGTGTAAGTGCACCGGGTATATGATAAGTGTAAACGTAGATTAAGATTCAGTTTATATCGTATTATTTTATATAAATACATTCGGTACGCGCGATATAAGATTAAATTAATTGGGAATAAATGCCTGTTACTACTCGATCAGGAAGTTCAAGTAGCTCAGAAATCGAGGAAAACACAATGACAGCAGTATTTAAATTTTATGCGTTTGACTTAAAAGCAACAACTTGGGAACGTTGGGTAAAACGTTTGGAGAATGCTATGGAAGTATATAATTGTAATTCTGCAAAGAAACAACAATTGCTTTTACATTACATGGTTGCCAATACATATGATCTTTTAGCCGATAAAGTATTACAAAAAACATCCGAAATGATTAAATATGAAGATATCGTTGCTACATTACAATCGCATTTTGATCCTACTCCCAATAAAATACTTGAAGATCACCATTTTCATTTAAGAAAGCAGAAAACTCATGAAACCTGCGAAGATTTTCTTATTGCTTTACGTAGAATTGCAGTTGGATGTAAATTCGGTGGATACTTACTTAGATACTGCTTTACGCAATCAATTTGTTTTAGGGTTAGGAAGTCAAAAAGTTCAAGGGTGGTTATTGGAAAAAACGAATTTAACATTAGAAAATGCAATAACTGCAGCAACAATATTTGAGTTAGCAGAGAAGGGGGGAGTAGAAATGCGGTGTACAGCAATAGAAGGTACTGAGAGGGTAACGAAAAAAACCACAGTTAACGAATTACAAGAAAAGCATAAAAGAAAAATTGAAAAATTTGACAAAGCAAAGAAAGAGAACGATGTTCTTACAAAAAAAATGGTTTGTCCTTACTGTAAAAAATCAGGTCATCTCACAAAAATGTGCTTCCAAAAGAAAAAACAATTAAATCTCATTACATGTGAGGGCAACAATAACAACGATATTGTAGTGGAGGAATTATTTGAAATAGATGAAAATACGGACAAACATGAGATGCGAAGCAAGATCAATTGTACTTTAAATGTGAACAATAAAAAAATTAATTTCGAAGTTGATACTGGTGCTCCAGTAACTATACTGCCGTCAGAAGCGAAATAGGTGTATCTCAAAAAAACTCGTTTCGAGATATGTAATTGATTTTTTGCTTATGTCAATTTGTTGAAATACATGTAAAATTGAGAAATAGGTCATTTTCTTATGCAATTTTTTATAGGTTTGAACTAAGATACCGGCATTAAACAGCAGTTCATTAGATGCGTAATTTCTTAACCTTTCCGATGCCATAAGAATCTCGAATATCAATTTTATTGAGATATGCCTATTTTGCTTCTGACGGCAGTATAATGAGCTTAAATGATGCTAAAAAATATTTTGCAAAATATAAAATACAAAAAACTGATACTCAGCTGCTCAGTTATTGTCAAACAAAAATCGATTGTCTTGGTTATATTTGGGTAGAAGTTTATAGAGCAGAACCAAATATACCACTAGAATCATACATCGTGCGATCAGATCGTAAACCCTTGCTTGGAAGGGAATGGATGCGTGGTATAAGGAATGACTGGGCAAAATTATTTCACCAAAAATTGAATACAGTCAACGAAATCACAGCGACAACAAGCAACTGAGTTTAATTTTGCTAAAATTTAAAAACGTATTTTCATCATCAACTGGTACAATTCTACATAGTAGGGTGTTTCATTTTTTTTAAAGGTTCTTCAAATTCAAACCTTAAACCGAAATTCGACTTATTATAAAAAAAAGTAATTCAAGAATTTTTTCAGATTTTTTTGAAGTCATTTACCACTTGCCAATTGCAATTTTAATAAAAAAAAACTCGCATAACACATTTATTCCTTTATAATTTTTTTTCATGACTTCTAAACTAAATTTTTTCTTTTCTAAATATTAAAAAATAATAATATCTTTGGGTTAGGTATCGAAAAAATAGTTTTTACCTATCTTCTAAGTGTGAAAATTGGAAGAAATGAACATAAAATTGCCTAATTTTTGCTTTTTTTGCTTTTTTACGTAAAAATATTAGGCAATTTTTTGTACATTTCTTCCAATTTTCACACTTAGAAGATAGGTAAAAACTTTTTTTTCGATACCTAACCCAAAGATATTATTATTTTTTAATATTTAGAAAAGAAAAAATTTAGTTTAGAAGTCATGAAAAAAAATTATAAAGGAATAAATGTGTTATGCGAGTTTTTTTATTAAAATGGCGATTGGCGAGTGGTAAATGACCTCAAAAAAATCTGAAAAAATTCATGAATTACTTTTTTTTTATAATAAATCGAATTTCGGTTTAAGGTTTGAATTTGGAGAATCTTTGAAAAAAAGTGAAACACCCTAATACATAGGACACCAAGCGCGGTTAACATTAAAGGAAAATGCAGTGCCAAAATTTTTTAAAGTCAGACGTCAAGCTTTCTCATTATTTAAGGCTGTAGAACAAGATTTAGAGCAACAAATAGCTGAGGGAGTCTTGGTAAAAGTTGATCGCAGCGAATGGGCAACGCCTGTAGTAGTGGTTCCCAAAAATAATGATAAGGTGCGGATATGTGGTGACTACAAAGTAACTCTTAATCCAACATTGTTGGTGGACGAACATGCACTTCCAACGATAGATGGCAAAAGGTGAGAAATTTTCTAAGACAGATTTATCTAAGGCTTATTTGCAGTTGAAAATACATCCTAATGATCAACCTTTGCTGACATTAAACACTCATAAGGGCTTGCAACACGGTTAATGTTTGGCATAGCGTGTGCACCAGCAGTTTGGCAGCGTTTTATGAAGCAACTGTTTAATTGTATTGACGGTGTTTCAGTATTTGGAGATGACATCAAAATAACAGCAATGAATGATGAATTACATTTACAACGCATAGGTGAAATCTTAAAACGATGAGATTCTCATAATATGAGAGTTAATTTAGCTAAATCTGAATTTTTAAAAGAACGTATTGAATACTGTGGTGACGCGATTGATAAAATGGGCATAAGAAAAGTGCCAATTTAGGTGAAAGCCATCCAAGAACTGAAAAAACCGGCAAATAAAGTCGAAATACGTTCATTTCTTGGTCTAATAATTTATTATGGACGGTTTATCAAAAACTTCAGCACAATTGCCTATCCGCTTAGTAACTTATTGCGAGATAATGTCAAATTCCAATTTGATGCCCAGTGTGAGAAAGCTTTTGCTGAGAAGAAACAGATGCAGTCTGATTGTGTTTTAGCACATTATGACCATCAATTGCCGGTATTTTTAGCTGTGGACGCGAGTCCAACTGGCATAGGCAGCGACTATGGGGGGCAAGGCACTTTTCGCCCCTCAAAAAAATATTTTGAGAGGCCTAGCCCCCCAAATATTTTAGAAAGCAAATATCCACATTTGAAAACTCTGAATGTAAAAATTACTTTCCCGGAGGCTTTCAAAGATTTATGTATTATTTGTATGTTATGATTAGTTTTGCGTTCGTCTTTTTGCGGCACACGTCGTTCAAATTATCGTAATCTTATTGTTCACACGGTAAGAAAGAGTTTCCGTAGGCATTGAACTAGCACCAGAAAAACGCATAAGAAAAGTTCCAAAAAGTTGGATGGTTCGAATAATAATACTGAAGATTGTTTCCAAAACCAAGAAGAAAAATTCAGAAGTTTATACTATGAAATTATTGATAAAATTATGAATTGTTTGAAAGTCAGGTTCGACACGAATGTTTTCACTTTTCTTAGCCCAGCGTAAAGTTTCCTTTTTGGAAATAACAAATTGGCAATTGACAGATTTGGACAAGGATCGATTAATCTTACATAGAAGCATGCTCTTAGGAATTTGACGAGCTAAAAATTTACTGCAACAAACGAACTCCAATAGCAAATCTTTGATAAAAAATTTCGACGACTTTGGAAGTTTTTTCAAAAGCGATAAACACGTATAAGATTTGATACCAGAATTAATGATGTGTCAAATTGGTGCTAACGTTGGTTGTGACGACATGCACAGCCGAAAGATCGTATTCGATCCGAGTTAACTTATTTAAAGAGTAATTTGACCCAAACTCGGCTTAAATTTTTAAGCATTTTGCTTCTACATTCCGACGATGCATTGAATGTAGGATCTTAACGTGATCGCAAATGAATTCATAGATCGGTGCAAAATTAGACGTAAAATATTTGCATTATCATTGCCAAAATTTTTGTAATGTTTTGAATGTTTCCAATTGTGAATTGTATACTGTTCTAGTGGTTTCATCATATACTTTTACATTTTAATTTTTTTTTTGATGATTATAACTCTACATCCTCTTCCCCATAAAATGTCACTAAGAAAATTTTAAAAGTTGTGCTCCTCCAATATTTTTTGGAAGTCTGCGCCTCTGCCAACTGGAATGGAATTGAACTGCTGGTACCGGAAATTTGGCTTTTATAGGAAATATCATGAGTATGGGTATGTGTTTTCAGATTATAAGTGTCAATTTTTTGCAGAGTGCCGAAAATCTGGGCATGCAAACAAATGTACGGTTTTACCAAGATAAAAACCCAAAACACAAAGCGGGCATAGTTCAATTCTGGTTAATAACCAAGTGACCTTATTTGATGGCACCGCCAGCATAGTCACCGAACCTAAATGTGCTTGAAAATTAATGGGCGATTTTGGAAAAAAATATCCGAATACACAACATTTCAAACAAAAACGACCTAAAAAAGGCACTTAAAATTGATTATTTTAAACAATGTTTTTTCAATTTATGCATACATGTCTGCATCAAATATGCTGTGACATGAAATTTAGTAGTTTATTTCGATTTTCTATTATGCAAATTCCTGGTAATATTTTTTTACAATAAATAAACATTTTTTTAATACTAAAATTTTTGGTCTCTTTTTTTTTTCATATTCCACTTAGTTTCAAAGTTACAGAGCATTGAAGTTAAAAGTTTGTACTGCATCTACTAAGCTGTGAGCCACTGTAATCCTACGCAGCAGCGCTATACTCAAGCAGATAGAAAAGCATACGAAATTTTCTTTGGCGTTTGTAAATTTTATCAATACTGATATTACAATTATTACGGCTAATATAACGGTGGCACGCATTTTTCATCCACAAAAAGCACTACCTACACTTTAAGCAACTATAATGTAGCATTACGCGATCTATTTGGAGTCTTTTAATTTCGATATTCAAGTAAAAAAGTCAAAAGACAATGGCAATGCAGATGCCATGTCAAGATTACCAAGCTGTGAAACCAAGAGCAGCCCGGAAGAAGTGGATGTTATTGAGCTACAACAGATCGAAAATTTACCTGCTACAGTTCCTGAGTTGGCAAATGAAACAAAAAAGATGCAGAAGTAAAAACCTTTGGCCTGCAAATACGAAATAGTTGGATTTATTGTTACCCAGCATCCCAAAAGATCAATTTGATCCGAATCTCCCCAAGAAAATGTTTAATATGGGAGACAGAGTGGCAGTTAGTGACTATCTTTCATCCCAAAAATGGCGTTTTGGTAAGGTAATCGTAATCGTCAACTGGTTATTTGCATTACAAGGTTCAGCTCGATGACAACCGTATTGGAAAACGTCATATTGACCAAATGAAATGAACTGACAATGTAATTACTATTTCTGAGGATGAACAATCGTGAATCGTAACATTGCCTCCTATAAATTTTTAATAAAATTTGAGCTGGTGTTTTTTCCGTGTAGCTCGAGCGTTTTAATTTTACATACGATTTATATGGGAAAGTATGCTTTATTAGACAGTTTTAAGTTTTTTTTTTCTCATTCTTCGAAATATCCTTAAATTTTGAAAGCTTATAAGCTAACGAAATATTACCTCCACGAAAAAACAAGATATATTTTTATAGAAAAATGGTCTTTCTAATGGTGATGGTCCCGCATCTGTAAGATTTTTTTTGCACGAGATATAGAGAAAAATATCTAGTAAACCATTTCTTCCCATACAAATCGTATGGAAAACAAAAAAGGTCGATGAGCCACCAGTAAATATTAATATTATGAGCTCAAATTGCACCAGAATTCTTCTTTCGTGTACCTGCTACTATTAAACCTGTTTGAAATAAAAAAGAAAATTTGAATCACCCTAGTATACGTACCAGTGTTGGCATGTCACAAATGTCGCGCGACACTTACGACGTTTACGACTGTAGGTAAACCTTCGAGCCTTTGTGACAAACATTGAGTTTACGACAAATAAACGGAATTTGTTGCATTTGAATTTTCAATGACATTTTACGATTACCTGTAAGGGGGGTTCAGATCATAAAATTGTTTGTCAAACATGTTCAAGTTCCATAGTATATTGTTTTGTTGGTCAAATTCTATAAAAAACAATTTCAGTGTTGTGAAATCGAGGTTGATCTGGAGTTTGCGACAATTGCGTCATTTGCGTCATTTGTGACATTTGTGACATTTAGGACAGTTTTCAAAGTGTGACTGTCGTAAACCTAAAAATCCATGTCACATTGCAATACTGATACATACACTTGTGCTCACATGATTAAGTCATTCGTATGCTGCGTATCTACCATTTTTGTTATAATTTATTTATAATTTTTTTTTTCCGATTCTTATATTATTAGTTTTTATAATCCTGCTATGTAAGCATCAATTTATGGCAAAAAAATTAAAATAAATCTTTTGGGTTTATCCCGAAAAATGCAAAAAATCAATAAAGTTCATATATGCTGTGCTCATATAATTAAGTTATCTGAAAGAAAGTAATTGAAATTGTTGAATTTTTGATGTGAGTCCTATTTTTTTTTCATTAGTTTAGCTTAATAATGAGTAGGAGAACCTTTTTGTTTCATAAATGTTGAGAATCGGTTTGGCATGCTGCCTACCAGGCCTGCACATTGGTCTGGAGGAATTTTATGCCAATTCTCTCGATTAACTTGCCACAAGCTGCTTTACTTGCGGGTAAAGCTACGACTCGTTTGATTATGCCTCACAACTTCTCTATATAATTTAAGTGGGAACTTTGAAGTGGCCTCTTCAGAATCTTGGTGGATTGTGGGTCCATCGAAGAATTGACAAGTGGAGATTAATGTTTTGGGCCATTATCGAGCTGAAAAATCCATCTCAGCAGAAAATTTTTAGTGCAATCTGTGGTCAAATGTTCCTTTAGTATATTCCTATATAAAAAATTTGAAAGCATGGGTTGCCAGGGCAACCGTTGGAGTCCTCAAAAAAACATCAAAAAAAGTCGCCGGTTCGCAAACGGAACACTTTTTCAAAGGACTGACTTTTAGAATATGATTTATCCTTTGAGTGAAGTATGTTGCACATAGAGACTAACATCGCTTTCAAGTACGTTAAACTTGGATTCATTGCTTTAAATAATCACACTCCCAAAATTCAGGCATTTGAAAAAGTGTTGGCAGCCACATGAATATCATACTTTGAAAAATACCATTCCAATGATGTCTATCTATATAATTTGTTTAAAGAAAACATTTTTTAGTGTAGTGTATTTTCTTATCAATATTATCGCACAAAAAATCATCGAAAAGGTTGACTGCAATTTTAGCTTTACAAAATTAAAACAAATCAACAATGCGGTCACTTCTGTAGGTGTCCGTCTAAAGGATTTTCTTTTTTGAGCTGTACATTTTTTGCTTATTTTTTAAACTGGCCCTGTCAACACTGTCATCCAATTAACAAGTAACAACTAAATCGCAACATACCATGTAAATTATCAAGCTATGTGTCGGCTTTTCCAAGACGCTTAAAGCGTCTCAGAAAAATAATGATTCCATTGGTTCTCGAAGAAATAAGATCCTTATTTTTTTAGAGAAAAAAATCGTTTTTCAATCAACTTGAGATGAAGCCTCTTGATGGAAAACCTTAAATTTTTTTGAACTAAAACTAAAGACTGTCAAAAAAATTAAAAGAAGTTACTGAATTAGACGTTGGGGATCTTTGCAATCTTAAAAGATATGTAAATAAAATATTAGTTTTTTTTATTTAATAAAGTTTAACAAATTTTATTTTCGTAACATACATTCATATATATACATATATATATAACAAATAACAACAAATACAACAAATCAGTCTGTAGATCTAATTCCTTATCACATTTAGAAACGGAAACGACGGAACACCGAAGCTGGTAAGTAACTGGCACCAGGTGCAGTAGCAAAATTACCACCACCATAGCTACCATGAGAAGCAGCTGGAGCCTGAGAAGCGAAATTTAATACTGGTGCGACACTACCATGGTGAGACTTAGAAGTGCCACCCAAACCGTCGTATTGTGATTGAATTTGTTGTTGTGCGTTGGCGGCATCCTCTGGTGTGCGGTATTTGACAAAGTGTACTTCGGGTTGGTTATTGTGATCATTACGAATCGAATTAAGTTTGTTGGCCAAATCCCCAATATCAGCTTGTTTGTTGAGTACATAGATGGCAGTCTGATCATCTGAGGCCTGCTTGGCTAAGGCAAGTACAGCATTTTCCAAGCCCCTATTTTCTGGACCCTTAATGAAGACAACACGAAGTCCTTGTTTCAAAGAATTGGAAAGTTGATTGGATGCTTCTGGATCATTAAAATCTTCATCGTTGGCAGTGTACGTAATATATTCTTTATCCAATTCTCCAGCGGGAGAGTATGAAGGAGCATTATTTGTAGCAATTCCACCATCGTAGTTACCTTGTGATGGGCCAGCACCAATATCGCCAGCACCAATTTCACCAGCATCAACACCACCACCACCTGAAGCACCCGGAAGAAATGATAAGCCAGCGTCGGTGTGACCAACGGGTTGATAATCATAACCCAATTTATCAGCGCAAGCAAATGCCACTAAACACAAAATAATGATGAACCGCATTTTTGAATTTAAACTGAAAGTAAATGAATGTCTTTTACTGATAGAAGCTCTTGACTCAATATGATTTTGATTACAACGCAGTTTGGTTTTTATAGATATCGCCTGTGTCTTCTGAACTAGAATTCGTGAAAATTACGTTGTGATTTAAAACAAAAGAAAAAGTCATTTGCATCCGATTAAGAGGAAGAAAAAAATAAACGACTGTAAACAAATGTGTTGAGCGCTAAATTTGCTTGAAATGATGTGTTTATTTAGTATGATATGCTTAATTTTATTCAAATATGCAGAGTTAAACACGATATTATCTCTTAAAATCTTGACAACATCTTGTTAATTTTGATTTTAAACAAAATTATTGGTGTCTTAATCCGGATTTGTTTAGGTTTTTCATACAACATATCGAAGGCATATGCATATTGAGCTCACAGTATTTGTTTGTTTTTAATGGCCTGCATCTGTTATTTGAAAAGAAGGTTGCATCTCCTGTGGTTACTTGAAGGCTTCGTTGTTTTGAACACGTCCGGTCATACAAAATTATTGTATTTCTTCTGTACTTAGGAAATGTTCGTGATAAAAGTTAATCGTTAAATATATGGCTTTTCCATTTTACCTCATAGACGTTTCAGAAACCTGAAAATTTAGTTTAGCTTAGTTAGATTGAGCAATCTATGGAATCATAGTCTTTCAGTTAACCGTAGTTTCTTCAACTTTCCTCCAACCATTTTACAAAAAACAATTTAGACAATCTTTTGGAGTGAACCTTCTATAGCAAGAAAAGTCGCAGTCTATAAAACTCAAAAGAGAAGAGTTTTTGATATCGTAGTCAGTTTCAACAAGACACTTTCGATACATTTTGGCTGTTATTGTTCGAGATTCTTACTAACGCTCCTTCCCTAAATAAAAACGTTGGTAAGTTTTTCAAGCGTCTTCGAAAATTTTATGACTCAAATGCATTCTGGAAATATATTAAATAGATTTCACCCAACCCAGATGGGTTGTACCCAAAGGACTCAGTTGCCTGTTTTTGTTTCTATCCGATGATAACTTGTGTCAATCTGTAAATGCTAATATCAATCCAATGTAACGTTTGGAACACAAAGTTTCCCAGCAAGAGCTGGTAGATTTCCCCGAGTTTTTTTAACGAGGTATACAATAGTCGTGCCTAATTAGAATAGTTTTAGGCCTAATACCTTAGCCACCGATTTTGTCTTTTCACTTAAGTGATTTTTTAAATGGCTTCTTACTAGAGTTATAACTAGGTGTTTCACGCAGTGTGTTGCTTAATTTTCCTAACCACAAGCTGCCGTTGTGTTGCATTTAAGTGCAATTGAGATCTTTTCAACGAAGTCATATTTTTGGATCTCATCATAGTATTGAGTAACTCTTACTTGCCAAAGGGTCATCCAAGTAAGCTCTCTCACGTTTTTTTTTTCAGAGGCAGAACTGTACGTAACAGCTTAAACCGGGCGGAGTTAAGGTGAAGGCGAAGCAGGCAACCGCCTGCTCTGCCTACGAACGTAGGGCGCCGAGAGTGAAAATCGAGGGATCCAAACTGCGTTTAACACCAAGCGAGGGCGCCTTACAACCCTTCACTTGTATCTTAAGTGAAGACAGTTCAAACCTTCTCGCGGTTAAGGATGGCACTTCTAATGGTTACTTCTCTCCATGAGTTTCACAAGCTATGGTTAGTATTGCTGTGTAGGCCACATTCGGATAGCCTACAAATAAACACACTCAATTGTATACTTTTAGCATTGAATTTGGTTTCAAGTCAACCTTATCAGTAAGCAGCTTCAGAAAATAATTATCAGTATAGAAACTAAAACTCATAGAGAGTGTGAGATGCCTCCTAAAAAATTTAAGGCTAGAATAGGGTTTGAATTGCGTTATCACTGATGCCAAGGGATTTGCTCAACAGATTGATGCAAATTCTGATTTTGAGACAGAAACGAATATACGCCCAAGGAGAATCAAATGCATTTCAGTCAGATGAACCAAGTACTTCAGGGAAGAAATCTTTTGAAGTCAATTTCTTCTATTCAGTCCTGGATGTAGCTATCGTATCACTTGACGACAGATTTCAGCAAATAAAAAGTCATAGTGATACTTTTAGATTTTTATATTATATCCAAGCACTATCACTCTGTGGTCAAGTACAATTTAAAACTAGTAAAGGTGTTATCTTCGGCCAGGCGCTGAAAGTACTTTCCAAATAAATGTTAAAAAGACGGTGATAAGCTTGAAGAAGTCGAAAATAATGTAATAAGGTTCAAAGAGGTTGAAAAGTGTTGAGGCAGTTGAAAAAAACTCAAAAAGTCTAAAATATATGGAAACCAATGCAGACAGTGAAAAGAAATTGAAAAAGTCGAAGAAATGGTGAAAGAGGTTTAAAAACTCAAAAAATAGTTGCAAGAAGTTGAAAAATGTTGAAACAATTCAAAATTCATGAATAAGTCCAAAAAATAAAGAAGTGTCGAATCAAGTTGAAAGAGGTTGAAAAGGTGGAAAATATACATATGGAATATATTGGGAAAAGATAAAAAGTGGCAAAAGTCAAAATAATGTGGAAACTGTTGAAAAGTATAGAATAGAAATGCAGAAAACCAAATATGCCACACCCACTTCTCCAATTCCTTCTACTTTTGGTTCAATAAATTATATTTGTCATTGACATCTGCATACTAAATTTTAGCAAAATAGCTTGTATAGTTTGTGATATATGCCTTAATTAACTTTAAAATTTAGGGCGGTGACACACCCACTGATACAATCGAGACTGATTTTGATCCAGAAATAGCCTTCCATAAACAAACGTCTTATACCAAATTTCAGTATGATTGCTCATATATTTCGATAGATATGCCACTTAAGGTATTTTACTTATGTGAGAGGTGCCACGCCCACTGGTGCTATTTCGTCCGCTTTAGATGCTGACATACCTTATAATAAGTAAAACACTCTATCTATCTCTATCTATCTATCTATAGCATTAAACGTTTTTTGTTTATATGGGAGGTGCCACGCCCACCGTGTCCCATTGTGTAAAATTTTCGTAAGAAGATACCTTTTAGCAAGTATATCTGCCATTCTATATTTCATAACGATTACGTTGTTAGTTCTCTTATTCTAACGTTTATAAATATTGTGGGCTGTGCCACGCCCTTCAGCGATATTTTTCAGTATACTGACAAAGCTTGTATTGATGACTGCTCTCAGTAGTAACATCCCTAAAATTTTTATGAAAATCGAATGTGCCAATTTTGAATTATACGAAATTTTAATTTTCAATTGTAGATATCGAAGAGACGAACAAAACCTTAGCTTACAAGATATATCGAAAAAAAACAAATGAATCTAGGTGCAAAATTCAAATGTTCATTTCTCGAAAATTTGAGCCAACTTGAACAAATTGAGCCAAATAGCTTTTTGTTTTGGCCTATATTTTCACTCCGCAGCGTCAGATCCGAGTAGACTTTTGCAAAAAAAAATTTCTTCCACAGTGTTATTCAAGTAAAATTTTTCTAAATTGTTTAACCCTAGGATCCGCGGCTGGGGTTTTCGAGGCCCATTTTGACTTTAAGTGGTCGGCAAATTTTTTTCATAGCTCTGAGTGCCAAACGGTCTCTTGCCAACTACCGCTCATGATTTCTGAACGTAACGAAACCAGAGATGGGTCGTTTACGCTGACTTCGCAGAACAAACCTGTTCTGTTTATGTAGTAACATCATATGTGTACCTGCTGGGCCTCGCGAGGCCCAGCTCATAAACGTATGGCAGATGTATGAAAGCTGATACACCAAACATGTTGCAACACATTATTGTGGATTTGTGAGCTATTATCCACTGAAAGTTGAGTTCTACACCGAAAAATAGCTGGCGACGCCCGAGATTTGGAGCAAGGAAAACGAGTTATCGTTTACACAAAAATCAAAAAATTTATCAAACTAGGCGTGCAATTTATTGAGATAATTTATTCATTTCATTGGACTTTGCTGAAGAATTGCATACATTGAGATTCGTGATTGTGGCCACTCTACAACAAACGGTTTGTACCGGAGTAGTTTGGAATATCCCGAAATCATCCGTTGGAAGAGACATTGCTTGGCCATTATAGTGAACAAGTTTCGTTGTGTTCTTATGTGCCAAAAAAGAACAATGCCGGTATTATGCTGTCCACCGAGTATAAAACATCCAACGTCGACACCTACAAAAGGTAGCGGTATCAAATGTTTCATTACAACGAAGAGAAGCTGGTTTTGATACGATTACTCTTGTAAGCGTGACCCAAACTGTTGGCCACTTGCCATATTTTATAATATTTTGGATGTTACTGGCTTGGTACCATTTATTATCTTCGAGGCGATCGTGCCATCATGTAAAACGGACAAACGTCGTGTGTTACTCACAATCTGACGTCGCGATCGATGACCGCTCATTTAGAAAATAGAACAATGATTTGCAATGTTCACCGCCAGCCAATTACACAGGCCGACAAAAATAGAAAAAAGTCCAAAACCAGAGACCAGACCTATCATATCCGAAGAACTTTGATTCGTTCAATCCAAATCTGAGTTCAGAATTTTTCCTATACGTCAGGTTTTTGAGATATTCTAACCCAAAAGTGCAAAAAACACTGTTTTTGGCTATATTTGAGGTTATTTTACATCGCGAACAACATTGTTTTCCAATAATTAGTTTCGGCATCTAAAATCATTACTCTTACCCTTCAAAACCCATTTTAAATTTTTTCGATATCTCTTTTAATCACCGAAATATCATAAATTTAAATTTCCTTTGCATCCTGCCATACTATAATTAATGTAAATCTGTATGTAGGCCAATGTAATAAATTGTATGTAATATGTATATATACTCATAGCTAGAGCCATGCACAACACCTATAACCAATGGCTGCCACCTGCGGCACACCAGGCTGGACAAAAATATAACAGACCTGGGCCATGGGATTTGGGCCTCGGGAGGCCCAGCAGGTTCACTTACCGCCTCACTAGTAGCTGAACATCCCAGGGTTAAAATAATTTGTTTTTTAATCTATCAACACGGGTACTCATTTTCTAGATACTTTCCAATTTCTTTAATTAACAAACAAAAAATAGTGGAGGGCGCCAAATTAGCTCTATCCTGCAGCTTAAAATGTCTCTCGTCTGCCCCTAAGCTTAAATCAGCTGCATCAGTCATCCGAAATTGTCAATTTTTCACTATGAGCATTGGTTCCGCGCCCTTGTTAAGGACTTCCAGATTAGTGCAACAAAATGGTCTATGAAGATTTTCACCTTTGCTTTTAGCATAATAGCTAACAAAACAATTATGATGAGTGTTTCAGACTTTGCAATATAACAGTGATAAGTTTTATCACTGAATTCTCTACCGTTTTAATAACTTTAATAAGCTACTAACAGCTTATCATTTATCCTGAATTTAACAGCAACCATATCATCGGAATCTCTGAGTTAGCATTATTGCCTTAAGCAATAAGATACATTTTCGAGGAAAGTACCCGTATTTGGATATCAATTGAAATGCAATGAATTCTGAAATTAATGAATTAATTTTTTATCTTCCAGTAAAATGTTGTTTCTGTTCAAACTGAAACCTTAACTTCATTCAGCCTTAAATAAAAATGTCATCCTTAAAACCGCATACAACAATTGACATATTCATATACATATATGTGCGTAGGTGTGTGATATAAAAAACCCACAGAAATTCTGCAAAATTTATGACTTCATACATTTATTTAATTCAGTTGACACAACGTGTACCATAATACTTTATTTTGGAAATAAAATATTAATCAATTTCGTCACTTCATCTATTACGAGCATTATAAAATCTTTAATATTATAATGATCTTGCTTAAGCTTCTATCATAAATATGAATCTATATCTATATATTTTTTTTAATGCCTAATATCAGCTCATATAATTTTCGCTCTATTCAAATTCAAATTGATATCAACGCGAAAGATTTACATAAATTAACATCCAAAAGCAGATGGTGGGTTGTTCGTTCCGCTAGATTTTATTTGGGTTTTTTTTCTCCTCCAACTAGATGCCGTATTTTTCATAAATCTTGCGCAAATATTTCTCATGCAAATCATGCTGAGGCTGCGGGTGGATTGACCTCTAAACATTCAGCGGAAGTAAGTCTTTGAGATTGAACATTCTGATTAAATCACTAAAAATAGATGTTGTCACGAGAAGATTTTTTCTTTTATTGAATGTCGAAATTTTAGCTTTAGATGTCCAGTTGAGTTTAATTCAAACGCTCCTACGTCATCAATTTAATATAATAATTGGACATATATCTATGCATGTCGCCAGGTAATTTATTAGTTGGCGCCAGTCATTAAGTAACCATGTTAGCACTCAATTTGTATATCCACAATCTATCTAGCTATCTATCGTGTTGTCACATTAGTAAATTAGTGATTTTCGCATCAGGAGTACGCATTTTTTAAGTTTCATGATGACAGTTAAAATATCACAAATGTAAACTACTTTTATTCTCTATTAAAAAAACACTCTTTATAAAGGCTAAAATGATTTATTTGGAATTTCATAACAATTACTTATGGTATAACACTAAACAGTCGATAACAAGTTCATATCACTTTAAACAGCAATGAATTAAGCAATTGAACGACGGAATATTGAAGCGGGAAAATAACTAACACTGGGAGCAGAAGCAGCTCCACTGTAGCTATCTTGAGAGGCAAAGTTCAGTTCAATAGCAACACCACCATTGTACATTTGCAGTGAACCAGCAAGGGAATCATATTATGATTGAATTTCTTGCTGTGCATTGGCATCATCCTCTGGAGTGCGGTATTTGGCAAAGTGCACTTCAGGCTCATTTGCTGTTGTTGTTACGTACAGCGTTCAATTTATTAGCCAAGTCACCGATATCAGCTTGCTGGTTGAGTACATAAATGGCCGTCTTCAGTTCAGATGCTTGTTTGGCCAATGCGAGTACAGCATTCCCAAGTCCATTGCTTTCAGGAGCTTTAATGAAAACCACATGGAGACGTTTCTTCAGAGAATTCATCAACTGAATGGAGGCAGCATGTTCATTAAAATATTTATTTTTAAAAAAAAAACTTGATTAAATAGACAATAATTTTTTTTGACAATCGACAACATGCGATAGAATGTTACCTATCCTCATATGTAATTGTGGCTGCATTTGTATATTACATTATTGTACTTTTTGCATCCTTACAAAACTAGCTATCCCATATATGAAAATAAACTCTGGAAAAAATTATTTTTAAGCCACACTGCAATTCTTGTATCAATGGTCGAATGTCTTATTAATTTTTTGCATTAAGTTACAATGTCAATTCCCTAATTGATTTGGTTACAAAAGTAATAGTTATAACGAATCAATATAAAAGAGATTAGCAGTGCTTCAAAATGTATTCCCAACAGCTTGTTCTTAAGGAACATATTTCATATTTAAACGTAAAAATGCGTCCCATTATCATATTTCCTTTTGTAGCAGCTGCATTTGCAGATAAACTCAGCCTCTCGGACGTTTAGACTTTCGTCTCTTATTTGCACCACCTCTGATAGTTACATTGTTGACGCTGCAACCAACGCTCCACCTTCCTACTCAGCTGCACTAGTTGCTGGAATTCATAAAATAATCTTTCATTTACACTACCAACGATGAAGATTTTAATGAACCTGCCGCCTCCAATCAGTTGATGAATTCTCTGAAGCAAGGTCTCCGTGTGGTTTTCATTGAAGGTCCTAAAAGCAATGGACTCGCATTGGCAAAACGGGCATTTGAACAGAAGTCTGCCGTTTATGTACTCAACCAGCAAGCTGACATTGGTGACTTGGCTAATAAATTGATTGTTGCTATACGCAACAACAAACCTGAAGTGCACTTTGTCAAAAATCGCACTCCAGAAGGTGCTGCCAATGCACAGCGGCAAATTCAATCGCAATATGATTCCCTCGGTAGTTCTTAGCAAACGCACAATCGTGGTGTTCCACTTGCGCTGAACTTTACCACTCAATCTACTACACGTTCACGTGTTAGCTACAGTGGTGCTGCTTTTGCTCCGAGTGCAAGTTATTTATCCGCTTCGATATTCCATCGGTGCCGTGTTTAATTTGTTGCTGTTCAAAGCGATTTGAATTTGTTATCTTATGAACATTGCTATGGAACGGTCTTTTACAAACCGAACACTTTTCGGACGACGCATTTTTGATTAGGCTAAAATTTTTTTATGGGTTCTGTATCGAAAAAGAAGAGATACGTATTCGAGGATTTTAAAAAAATTTTTTTTTTTTTTTTCAAAATAGAGCGAATTCAAATTTTGAGAATTTCGTGATTTTTGGCTTGGAAGCTCACTTTCAAAAATTCATTACTCCGGTTCTGTTAAAGATAGAAAATCATTTTAAAACTAAAAAAATTATCTTTAATAAAAAAATATTTTTTTTTAAAATTATTAACAAATTAATATTGTTATAAACAATTAAATAATTTAAATTGATTTTTAAGAATTTCCATTACCCTGTATCAAATTTTTAATGTAACCATCGTATTCTACGTCAAATTTCCTATCGAAAACGTATTTTTTTTTAATGGGCAAACTATTATTTCTCTTAAATTTTGTGAATTTCGCGATTTTTGGCTTGGAGACTCACTTTCAAATATTCATAAATCCGGTTGTGTTAAAGCTATAAAATTGAAATTAATTTTATTGTAGAGCTAAAAATATGCACTTAAATAAAAAAATATTTTTTTAAAATATCATTAACAAATTAATATTATTATAAACAATTTAAATGTTTAAATCAATTTTTAACAATTTCTCGCACCCTGTATCAAATTTTTAATGTCAGAATCGTGTTCTACGTCAAATTTCCTATCGAAAACGTTTTGTTTTTTAATGGGGAAACTATTGTTACTATTAGAAAAAAATTAATTTATATAGTGCGGCAAATCTTATCGGCGCGGATTTTATTGCACGCCTCATTTTCTGGTTCCATTCCATTCCATATAGAATTGGAAATGGATTTAAAGAGGAACCAAATTTAATAAATTATTTTATACTTACCTTTTAAAAATAGAGGTTTAGAGTTGTGATTAATTCGTGACAATAAAAATATATTTACGTTGAAACGGAATTATTCCACCGAAGAAAACTTAAATTATTTTTTTTTCGGAAATAAAGCACATCGCGGTGAATTAAGAGCTTTGTTTATAGAGTTTTCAACAATGTGATAATCCATTGGAATGGTCGTGTCACATTTCTTCTCATTGCTCATTATTTCTTAAATCTGGAAAGAGTTTACTCAGATAGTGACCATTGTATATAGACTTGGAGCTTACCCTAAATTTGTTTACTAACCCGCATACATACTCGTTTATGTCGTATACGAAAGTTTCGTTAATCTTTGCTTATCTTATAATTTTCGATATCGAAAAACGGAATTTGTGCCAGTTCGTTTGGTTAATATTTTTCAATCGGTAGAATTTATTTTAAAATATTCCGCTATGAAAAATAATAGCTCAGTAAAAATCGATCGGTTACGGTTAACTGAATTCAAATACGATGTCAATGTCAAATCATTAACGTCAGATTGATATAGCCTAACGGGTTGAAGTAAACGTGTGCTGGCTACAGATTTAACAATCATGTGTAATTAATAGTTGTATATGAACATGAATTTAACTTTTTATTTAGCTGCCCCCGCGATAATTTGGCGTCGTTGGTAGTGGGTTAAATTTTTGAATATGGTCAAACAAAAGGTGACAATTATGGAGTTGATCATATAAGTAGGAGGGCAAAAATAATTTTGACCATAATATTTATTATGTCTCGTAAGTATTTCTATCATCACCCTTTTAAAAGGATAATAATGTTCAGATAATATAAAGCATATATTGGAAAATTACGATCAGCATAAGTATGTAAGTGCTTTAAGGAACGCCATAACACACATGAGTCCACATAAAATACTCGCTTAGTTTTCATTTAGATTTTATTTCTTAAATCATTTTTAAATTATCTTTAAAGTCTTTCCAACCAACACAGTTTTGACTAGAAATGGAAACGATTCGTCAATGAAAAATTGGCACCATATAAAATATGTGGTACCCAACCCAAAGTGAAGATCATTTATAAATTTCAGAAGAAATAATTTGCCAGTCCTTTCGAATGTAGTATGCAAAAAAGTTAAAAAGGGATTCCCAGAATTTAATGAAATGGCAGTGAAACAAAAATCAGGTAGGTAGGTGAGAAAATATAACCTGCTCGATGGCATTGAATAGGCGCCATAATTTCTATTAAAATTTTAAATAAATTTGTACAGCAGGAGTATTTTATCGCATGCTGTTTGACTGCACTAGTTAACAGCAAAATGATTATTAGACTAAATTTGTTACTGGCTTGATTATTGGCTCTTAAAAGTTAGCTGCACTTGTATAAGTATCTTGCTCACATCGACCGCTATAAACTGATCCAAAGTAATTTGTCGAAATCAGCTCAGTAGCCTAGAATTAGTATGGAAGTCGCCAAAATTTAACGTGATGTGATGCGCAACGTGAAATTATAAATCTTTGCAGAGCCGGTCAACTTAACCCTTTGACGTCCGCTACTGAACCGCGTGGAAATTTTAAAATCCGACACCGGATTCGTGTTCAGCGACCCCAAATTACTAAACATAAGTGTTGCGAAAAAAAAATTATTTTACCTGCAAAGGTGTGAAAAATCGTGGGACCTATATGTCCCAATGGTCGTCAACGGTTAAAATGTATGCGACTGTTTTCAGAACTGAAACGTATTATATTACGCATGAACTTTTATTTATTTACTTAAATTCATGAAAAGGGCCGTCTATTAATTACGTGAGTCAAAATAGGGGGGAGGGGGTCCGGCAAAATCTCACCAAGGGGGAGGAGGGGGTTGAGGAAAACCTCACGTCAACTTTTTAATGCAGAGAATTTACATTGTTATAGCATTTAACAGATTGTATCATATTAATTCGGTTTGTTTGGCATGTCGACAGTTAGTGTTGAGCACAATAAATAACATCGATTTAGAAGCTAAACACAACTGGGACGTGCGATTTAGGTTCTGGGTCAAATCGGACCAAAAGATAGAATTTGTTCTATTTCTCTGCGATAAATTTTGTAGTGTCAATTTTGTACTAACTTTTAACGTATAGGAAATATCTGGACGATATCACACGTCCCAGTTGTGTTTGCTTCTTATGGGTTGCAGATGTCACGACTGACTGAACGCGCAAGAATGAAACTCCCCGAATGATATTTGACACTTGTACGGCGCATGTTTCAAATAGAGGAATAGCGGGCATAAGAAATATATGATATTTAATATGCCTGCGTGTCAGTCAGAATTAGCGACAAAAAAATTGATTATAATCCAGGATTTATTTTAAAATTTATAATAATCTGAAAGAATATTAAAAATCTTTGAAATCCACTATTATACAAGTTTTTTAGTTCAAAGGTACGTTTCTATCTCACCAAGGGGAGGGGGTGGGTCCGAATTTTCAAAAAACAACTCAATTTGATTTTTACCGTTGACGACCATTGGGACATATAGGTCCCAAAAGATTGGGTGGGTGGTCGCGTGGGTGGCCAAAGTGGACTATCTTTTTTATTTTGTTTTTGTTGGAAAGAAGAAGGTTGCCCGCAACGTGTCCAAAAATTTTAGAGCTTTAGCTCCACCCGCCTTTAAAATATTCCAGTATGAAAAAGGGGTAGATAAAGTTAAGATATTTCAACTTTCGAGTGGTCTGGTAAGTAAATGGACGAATATACCTTTAAATATTAGGTACTTTCTGAAAGCCACATTAATTCTCTATTAAATAATACCTTGTTGACGAAAATCTATTCCATAGCCTTTCCCGGAAAAATACGAAGGTAAAAGGGTCACCGGTGTCCCAACGGTCGTCAAAGGGTTAATCTTACAATCAGTTATGGTGTTCATACAATCAAAAGACTTTGTATCCCAGTGTTAACCGCATTCCGACAATGCGACATCTGTTGGGGGTAGATGTCCTATGAAAACGCCACAACATGTTGTCGTACCGCATCGCGTTTTGTTGGTGTGTATCAAGGTGTCGCCTATGATTAACATAAAAATGTTAATGTTTAGCTGATAAGATTTGATATTAATTTAATGAAATTGAATATGAGTAAGAGAATTAAACGTAGCACTGAGCGTATGGAAACCAGAACAGAGTGTTGACGTACTTGAAACGATAGCCAACATATAGCGAGCAACTTTATCTGGCGGCGGCATCGCCTTAATTAGATGCCGATGTGCGATTTTTTTTGAATATTTCAAATTGGTATCTACATTTTAATGTGAAAAAATCTATTGTTTCGCATTTTTGCAAATTGGAGGAGGTGAGTAAACGTTTTTATTTAAATTTTTTCATACTATTTTTGGTCTGAAAAGAAGGCACAAATACACTGAAGTCAGTATAAATATCGATGGTTGTTCAATCAAAATTCAGACACAATTTCATTGTCAAACTAGCAGAATCTAATAGAATCAGTATGCGTGCTTTTATCGTAAGTTTGATATTTTATTTTGGATATAAAACTTTGTTCGCATAAATAATACTATTGCCTTTTCTGCTATAGGTCTTATGTTTGGTTGCAGTCGCTTGCGCCGATAAATTAGGCTACAACTATCAACCTGTCGGACATTCTGGTGCTGGACTCTCTTTTGCTCCAGGCGGTAGCTCCGTAGGTGCTGGTTCTGATGGTGGCTTCGGTGGTGTTGATGCAGGCATCGGTGGTAGTGATGGCGGCTTCGCTGGTAGTGCTGGCGGTGTAGGCGATGGTGCTGGCGGCTTTGGTGGCGGTGTTGGCGATGGTGCTGGCGGTCAAAATGGTGGTGCTGGCGGCTTTGATGGTGGTGTCGGTTCATATGGTGGTCCAAGCTCTTCTGAATTGGAAAAGGAATACTATACATTCTCAGCTCCTGAAGGTGAATTCGATGATGGAGATGCCAATCAACAAGTTTCAAATTCATTGAAACAGGGTCTCCGTGTTATTTTCATTAAGGGCCCAGAAAATAGCGGTCTTGAAAATGCAGCTCTTTCTTTGGCCAAACAGGCCGGAGATCAGAAAACCGACATCTATGTACTTAACAAGCAAGCTGATATCGGTGATTTGGCCAACAAACTTAATTCTCTTCGTAATGATCACAATAACCAGCCCGAAGTACACTTTGTCAAATATCGCACCCCTGAGGATGCAGCCAACGCACAACATCAAATTCAATCTCAATACGATGGTTTGGGTGGCACTTCTAAGTCTCACAATGGCGGTGTTGCTCCAGTATTGAACTTTGCTTCTCAGGCTCCAGTTCAACGTGCACCATCAGCTCAAGCTCCAGGCAGTTCTTATTTGCCAGCTTCAATCTTCCGTCGTCGCTTTTAAGTTGAACAATGGACATTTTGAAATGAAAGAAATTTCACACAACGACTGATTTGTTAAATTTTTGTTGACTATTGCCTAAAATTAAGTGAACCAATAAATTTTGAAAATAATATTACACTACATCAGCCTTAGATTTTATTTCATTGTTAACGAGTCTATTATTACAGCTAAACTATGCAAGTTACGTCAAGGTCTCAATCGGTATACAGTGTTCAGATTTGTAGATTGCAGGACTATTGGCGGTTCTAAATCATTCAATATTAAGTATTTGCGATAAGCAACGCAAAATTCTTCAAAGTTGCTCTGATGGGGATAGCAAACTTTTCAGCTAACGGTTGGAGTGAGACACTGCATTAGTACCTTATTTTATTTTCAAATTTTTAATCATGGATCAATACAAAGCTTCAAGATTTTATCGTAAAAGGAAATTGCTAATCCTTTTGAATGACTTTTATACGTCGTGTTAGTGCACTTTCAGCAATCTTGTTTTGATAGTACATACCAAAGTCTTTAGTAGGGCACTAGACGTAGATACTAATCATGGCATTCCATATATATTCAGCGAACATTTAGAAGACTTCGCTTATACATATGACATCTCAGGCGCGTGCGCAAGGGGGGAGGGTTTTGGGGGTTCTAACCCCCCGCCCCCATTGGAAATTTTTTTATATAGACTTTTATTGACAATATGTTCTTACTTAAATGAAAAACCAAAAAGACTTGCGCCTCTTACGAAAAATTAAAAATTTTATGAAAATAAAAAAAACTCAAATACATACATACATAGAAAAAGGTATAATAAATTATACACTTAAAAATTTACTTCTGTATATACTTTTCAAATGATACTCATTTTGTTGAGATCAGTTAGAAGGTTTGAAGCTCATACTCGTAGTAGTTTTTAGAAAATTTATCCACAACTTCCGATATTTCACACACCAGATCCAAGCGAAAGTTGTCGTTTGAATATCATGTTTTTTCATTAAAAAAAACCTTATTTTGGGAGAAGAATAAGAAATTCAAAGTGTTGGTAAGGTTATCTTGCTTCAAAATTTTTCCCAACTAATCCTTTCTGAAACCTTTTTTGCCATTAATTTTTTAATTCATAAAATGTTTCTAAAATATCTTTGATATAACATCTTGTTTTTTTTTTTGTTTTGTTATATGTTATTCCTCAATCAAACCTTAGAATGCATGTACTTTCATATCGAAATTCCCGCCATAACTTTGAAAAATGTGAGTTCTAATTGTATGATATTTTCCGAAGTAATGTCGGGAATTTCGATATGAAAGTACATGCATTCTTAGATTTGATAGAGGAATAACATATAAAAATATCATAAAAAAAAGATTTCATATTTATTTATATATATAAGTTGTTTCGAGAAATATTTTGTTAAATAAAAAAATTAATGTTTCAACAAGTTTAGTTAAATCTTTTTAATTTTTATTATAAAGTTATAGTATTTCTTAACAAAAAAGATTTAGTGATTTTTATCCTATCTCCTATAGTTTTTGAGATATTTCGTTTAAAAAAATGTTCAAAAAGGTAATAAAAAAAATAAGTGTGCAATTATTAAAAAAATGACCGATATGTACATTAGGGTGGTTCTTAAGAAAAAAAAAATTGGGGACGCCCCCCAATCGGTTCAAAACAGGATAAAAACATTTAAAAAATTTATTTAAAATTTTTATTTTTAACCCTTACTCGGCCAATTTCAAAATGAAATTTGAGTTAAGTGAAAATCAAATACAAGCCCTCCCAATCGCTTCAAAACAAGATAAAAAATTTAAAAAGTTAATTTAAAATTTTTATCTTTAACCCTTACTGACCCTTTTTCAATGTGAAATTTGATTTAAACAAAAATCAAATGCGACGCCCTCCCACTCGGTTCGAAATACGATAAACAAATTTAAAAAATTTATTTAAAATTTGTATCTTTAATCCTTAGCCTATTTCAATGTGAAATTTGACTTCAGCAGCCATTTTTTAAACTAGCTTTTCTCAAGTGGCTTTTAATTTTAAGAAAGAGTATATTCAAAAAAAGTATCGTACGGATCTAGTTTTCGAGATATAGTCATGTGAAGTTGCGGATATTGCTTTTCTAAAAACCATTATAACTCTAAAATAGATCTTATATATATTAATGTCATATGAAAGTAATTATCTTCGCTATGGCAAAGCTTTGGTAGTTGATCAGTGCTCGCAGCTGATAATTTCATTACCCTCTGCTCGATAACTACTTTAATTTTATATATAATTTATTGCTGTAGCTATTTTAGGGTTCGTATTTGATTTTCACTTAAGTCAAATTTCATTTTGAAATAGGCCGATTAAGGGTTAAAGATAAAAATTTTAAATAAATTTTTTAAATGTTTTTTTCCTGTTTCGAACCGATTTGGGGGGCGTCGCATTTGCTTTTCGCAAAAAACACAAATAAGAACCACCCTAATGTACATACATATATACTATACACACATAAGCATATACATTTATATAATATATGCATGTATAACAGTGATGGCATTTGGGTTTTCAGAAAATGTACTGAATCGAGATTTGAAATGTACTTTTTAGAGGCCGAATGTACTTTTTTGGTGTGAACATCCAATATTACTACAATGTACGAAATTTTTGTAAAATTTTCTCAACAACTAAAAAAAAAAATCCTCACTTTTGGCATCTCAAAAACCCTAGCAAAATGAGATATATATGAAATTAAATTACAACAACTACACCTTGAATAAAAAAAAGGTAATTTTATTTATCTTCACACTGCATTTATTTTCATTTAATTAAACCGAAAACAGGTAATTATTATAAATTGTTCAAATGTACCGAAAATGTACTGAAAATGTGCTGAAAATTCGCCGAACGTACTAAAAATGTGGCAAATGTACCGAATGTACTGAAAACTTGTTAAATGTACTGACGACGGGATTTCAGGACGCAAATGTACCGAAAAATGTACAAATGTACCGAACATGCAATCACTGATGTATAATAATAAAACAATTTTTGTATTTTTTGTATGCTTTGTAGTCAAAAATACTTTTTTACGAACATGACATGAAATCAGGGCCTGATTTACCCACAGGCTATTTAGGATTAAGCCTATGGCGCAAGGTCCGATGGGGCGCTGAGAATTAGCGTTGATTAAGATTTTTTGTTATATTGCACCTTCTTAACACAATCTTTCAACAAGTGAAAAAAACGATTTGGACATAGAGCAATTGTCGCAAGTATTTCACTTATTAGATTTTAAATTGCAATTCATTAATTACACTAGTTTACAAATAATTAAAAAATTTATGAACTTGAGGTGCCACTATTCATTCCTTATGTAAAATCGGCTGCTGATTCTGAAAATCAAATTATTTTTTTTTCTTTCACGTCGTTTTCGAGATATCGATCACTTTCGGTTTTTGGACCAAAGAAAAAAGTTGGTTCCACTTAATTACAAATATCTTAAAAACCAATATCTATATGTAAACATATTATATGTCAAACTAAAGATAATTTAATTTCCTAGAAATAATGCTTGCATTACTTTTTCGTTGGCATGTTAGTTTCGGCGAAAAAAATTGATTTATAAAAACAAAATTATTTTTTTTTCGAAAAATGAGAAAAAACTAAAAATCAACTGCAAATTTTTAAAAGAAAATAAAATTGTTAAAATCATTTTATTTTATATCATAGTCTATATATTTATGAAGAAAATAAGTTACTATTTATGAATATCGATTAAGAAATGGAAAAGTTATATAACATTGAATAAAAACTGACCGAATTTCATTTTTGCCTATTTTTCCGTTTTTTTATGTGGGTAAGAATTTTTCGAACCCCAAAATGAAAATTTTTTAATGAAATTTTGTTATGAAGATACTGGTATATGCTAGAAATTAAAATGTGGGCTCCACCCCCCGAAGTGGGCGAAAACCGCCATAACGGACCCAAATTCCCATTTTTGACCATTTTGGGGCGTGGGGCCAGTTCCGAAAGAATTTTAAACACCGCCATCGTGCTCACCATCCTCGAAAACGGGGGGTGACAAATATTTTACCGATAGAAGACGCGGAATATGCGATTTCGTCATTTTGGAGGCGGTTTTTGTTCATTTTGAGGGGTGGGGCCAACTCCATAAAAATTTTGAATACTGCTTTCGTATTCAGCATCTTCGAAAACGGGGGCTGACAAATGTTTTACTGATGGAATATGCGATTTCAACTTTTTTCTTTGGTCCAAAAACCGAAAGTGACCGATTTCTCGAAAACGACGTGAAAGAAAAAGTAATTTGATTTTCAGAGTCAGCAGCCGATTTTACATAAGAAATGCATAGTGGCACATAAAGTTCATAAATTTTTTAATTATTTGTAAACTAGGGTTATTAATTATAAGATGTTTACTAGCTTGAGGCCATTTTTATTCAATATTATATAACTTTTCCATTTCTTAACCGATTTTCTTAAGTAGTATTTTATTTTCTTCATAGATATATAAACTATGACATAAAAAAATAAAATGATTTTTCCCATTTTTTCGAAAAAAAAATAAATATTTTTTTAGAAATCGATTTATTTCACCGAAACTAACAAGCCAACCAAAAAGTAATGTGCGTATTATTTATAGGAAATTTAATTACCTTTAATTTGACATATAGTATATTTATATATAGATATTGGTTCTTAAGATATTTGTAAGTAAGTGAAACCGACTTTTTTTTTTTGGTCCTAAAACCGAAAATGACCGATATCTCGAAAACGACGTGAAAGAAAAAAAAATAATGTGATTTTCAGAATCAGCAGCCGATTTTACATATAAAATGAATAACGGCATTCAAAGTTCATTTTGGCTGTAAACTAGTGTTATTAATAATTCTCCCACTGTAATTTTTATTTTAGATTAGTTAGATGTTATTATTTTTTTTTGAAGGTGAGGACCTTTTTTTTTTGCTCGTCAAGATTTTTCTCTTCGTTAGGGGGCGCATATTCATAGTTAGCCTATTAGCCTAGGGCGGTGTGAGGAATATCCGAGTTAAAAGCCCCCCTTTGATGATTTCTGCGCACGGGCCTGTATATTCATAAAACAATTTTTGTATATTTATCTTTTTTAGTATGCTTTGTAATCAGAAATACTTTTTTTACGAACTTTATAACCTGACATGAAATATCCGAGTTAACCCAGCAATACCCAGCATTTGAAATTTCATACAATGTTTGAACTCTGCAGATCACTATTTTTTACCAACACCCAAGGTAGTCGGTGATATTTTTGAATTTTTTGATGTAAATATTTTCAATAAACAAAATCAAATTTTTTTTTATATTTTTTTTGCATTGCTTTTAATGAATTTTCTAAAATCTCATGAAAATTTTTTTTTCTGAGAACTGCTGGGTTAAAACTCCCCCCCTTGGATGATTTCTGCGCACGGGCCTGTGACATCTGCCTCCTGATTTTGACTGAAGTCTGTAGGCAAACATTATCGTGATCAACTTTTTTAAGTTTTTCAACCACTTTCAACTTTAGTTAACACTTTTTTAAGGCGATTTTTCAACCTCTTTTAATTCTTATTTGAGTTTTTCATTTTCTTTCCACTTTTTTTAAAATATTTTCCATGTTTCTTCGACTCATTCTACCTCATCCAACTCTTTTCCGTATTTTCCATATTTTTTCAACTTTCTCAACAACACAACAAAAAACGAGCTATGGTCGGTCTGCTGGTAGTTTATACTTATAAGAGGTGGAAATATTATTCTTTCCATCTCACTAAAATTGCAGTACCCTGCGAATTTTTGCAGTTGAGACCAAACCTTGTTCCACTGAAAGTTATTCAAAATAACTCAGATGATGTCAGAGATGTTATTAACTGAAAAACAACATTTCACTGATTTGGATTGGTTGAGTAGTCATACTCTTGCTTATACGGAAAATATATTTTTTTTATAACGACTATTGAATTTAATAAACCTTTTTTCATTATCCATCGTGAGAGTTTCATTATCGGAGAAATTTTTTTCTTAATTCAAACTGAAAAAATATTGATAATCAAACAATTGGTCTTAATAAATTTTAAGAGTACAACAAATATTTTATTCCATTTTCCTCTTAATTAACAATGCAAGACTTAAAAATGTAAATAACAAGTCATTATGATAAGAAGACTCTGGAAATAAAATCCTTCAAAGACGTAAACGGCGAAACAATGATGATGGCAAATATGAACTTCCTGGAGCCTGGGGCAATTGAGGAGCATGAACCGCTGGTTGGGAAGCAAAATTAAGAACATCAGCAACACCACCATCACGAGAGAGTGTGCTGCCACCCAAACTATCGTACTGTGCTTGAATTTGGCGTTGAGCATTAGCAGCATCCTGTGCAGTCCGATATTTGACAAAATGCACCTCAGGTTTATTATTATTAACATTATGTTCAATATTAAGTCTATTAGCCAAGCTACCAAGATCAACTTGCTTGTTCAATACATAGATGGCTGTATTTTGTTCGGAAGAACTACGTGCCAAATTGAGTGCAGCATTTTCTAGTCCACTATTTTCAGGTCCTTTAATGAAAATTACGCGTAAACTTTTCTTAGCAGAGCTTTGAATTTGTCCAGCATTATTGCCTTGATCTGGTTCTTCGTCTGGAGCACTAAAGGTGTAATATTCCTTTACGAGTTCAGCTTGTGCAGGAGCAAGACCACCACTATGAGAACTACCACTACTACCGTAGCTGACGCCGAGAGAATTGCTGCTGCCGCCAAGACTTAGGCTACCGCTGCCGCCGCCAAGACTTAAACTACTGCCGCCACCACCACCAGCACTGGCCTGTTGATAGTTATAGCCAAGCTGGTCAGCACAAGCGACCGCGATTAAACACAACGCAATAAAGGTACGCATTTTTCGATTTTTAGCGATATATATATATGTCAATTCAGAACCCGAAGATGCCACTTTGAACTCGAACACAAGAATACTTCCTCCGGCTAAAAATATTGCCTTATATATACTGCAAAATGAAGATATAATCAAACATGAAACATTTCGGTCATTCAAAAATAATAAATTATGTCAAGACATATTGTTGACCAGTCCATAATCGTATCGTAATAAATTTTACAAGAAAACATGTTCTTTTCTTATTATGTTTATTTCAATAAATAGACATAAAGGTTTCTCTAGTCGTAACTTATGTTGCGATCTATGAATTCAAATGACACATAAATTCAATCCAAGTTTTAAAAATAGTTAAATTATGCATGTAACTCACCAAATCCAGTTTTATGCACTACATAATGTATTCTAATGCGTTAGCATGCCGGAAGTATTAATGAAGATGCGTTGATGGAAATAAATTATCTCAAACCCATTTAGTTTAACCTTTGTAAGAAAATATTCATTGAATTAACTTGATTTCTTTGTATATAATGTGTGTATTAATGATATATTTTATTAACATGTAAGCGGACAGATGTAGTTTTTTCAGTGCAAGATTAAGTTACAACTTGACGTCAGCGACCATGTAAATTTAATAAAAAGATTTCTAAGGTTGGCTTATCTAAGTGTTACTTACTTGTATGTAATTTGTAGTTTTTAAAAATAAACGTCTTTCTTATGTTTGGATTTGAATTTAGTTCCTCCAAACGCACTTTAAGCTATCAAAATTGGGCGCGATTAAAAAAAAAACAGCAATTGTGTTAAACTAGCACTAAAAAACTGTCCCTAATAGTATGGCTTCAAAGCAAACGTAAATTATTGAACCAACCCAACGTATGCAAATTAACTTCAACTGACATTGTCAATTTATCATTTTCAAAAGAAATTGATAAATAAACAACTTCACATGTTCATTCTCCATTCTATTCACATTCATGTTGACATTAAAAAACAGCAAAATGATTTCTGAAAGAAACTCCAAAAAATTGGTAGTAGAAGAATATTCATCTTTACACATGGGCGATTATGGTGAAAAAGTATAAAAGAACCAATACCAACAACAAAGAACTTTATACGCAACTGACTATGCGATATCTTGAGAACTGTGTACTCTAAGCATCCGTCGTCATCGTCGTCGTCCTTCTTTATTGCTGCAACAGCAACATGTCGTTAGAATTGCAACATTGATTGCATTACAATTTGTTGTCTACTTCATATCCCACTCCCTTACTCCTTTGCGTACTACTACACTTAACATGGTCTACTTGTACTCGTATTTTAGCCAATTTCTGCACTAAATTTACTTCAATTTTTGTATTGCATTTTTGGACCAGTGCGTGTGAGTGTTGCCGCATATTGTTTTTTTTAGACTAAAGTTTTCTAAGTCAGTTTAAAAATTATTTTGAAAAAATGTCAATTGATTTTATCAGAGCTCAGCGAGTCGATCGGCATAAATTAAAATTGAAATTTCGCAGCACTAACTTGAAAAATTATTTCAAATTTTCCAAAAAAACTTGAAAATTTTTAACGTACAAACAATAGTCTTCCTGAAAGCAAATCGGTACCATAAAAAATAATAGTTATTTTAGATTTTTATTTTATCGATCAAAAATAATCGTTATTTTTAATTTCTCTTCTTCTTCTTTTCGATCGATAACAAATGAAAATGAAAATGTACTGAATCGAGCCTTGAAATGTACTTTTTTTCTTGAACACCCGATTTTTTTTGAACGAAAAAAATTTAAATCCAGAATAACGATTATTTTTGATCGAAAAAAATAGAAATTAAAAATAACGATTATTTTTGATCGAAAAAATAAAATTCCAAAATAACGATTATTTTTGATCGAAAAAAATAGAAATTAAAATTAACGATTATTTGTGATCGAAAAAAATAAAAATCCAAAATAACGAATATTTTTGATCGAAAAAAATTTAAATCCAGAATAACGATTATGCAGTGATTTCTATCATAAAATTCATAATCGTTACGGTCCCTGCAATTTTCATTTCAAATAGATGCATTTCTATAAAAATCTGGCAACATTGGCGTTTCTTTTTGAACGAGTATGTGCATTGTGTTTTTTCAAGTATCACAGTTACACTTTGGCGGTCAAGTGGAAAGCTGACGACGAATGTTTGCATGTTGCCCACTCATGGATGTTGCCATTACTTGAAATTCCAAGACTGTTGCGGTAGACTTGGCAAGGACATTACTTGTGGAAGTTGTGCTTCGATTTTAAATTGGTGCAATCACATACATATGTACATGGACATAGAAACTTTAAGTTTCTGTCTCAATACGAAAACTTTTAAGTAGTTTCCTTATAAAATTTGATTATAAAACCGATATCATGTGCTTCAAAATAAATAACATGTGAATCTTGGATTTTTTACTTTACGTCTCCTGCAGTATAGCACTGTAATTGACTACATTTTCACTACTTTACATTGCTTAGAATCAGAAAAATAAAATGAAATGCTTCACAAATTTTATTATGGCACAGTTTGGCAATCATCATAAATGCCACAAACAGAAATAGCTGTACAAAATCTCGTAAAAATGTGTCACATACGCCAGAGAAAAAATCAAGTGGCGGTACTTAACGAACATAAATACTGGGGCACCAACTGGACAGACATATTGAAACATTTCTGTTTTATGTGCTGCTAAAGATTTTTTTCAAATGATTTTCTTTTTTTCATTCAGTGTTGCTCATTTACATCTTGAGAATTAAGTTAGAATTATTATTTTAAAAATTAATTAAAAAGCAGATTGCTTCCCAACACACTGATGTAAGAGAAGTTAAGTTTTTGGATCAATGCTTTCCGCTGTTCCATGACAGCTTAAAACAACTGTTTATTTAAGTCAATTTTATGGCTGTTTCAATTGAGTGACACGAGTATTTATAACTTCTTATCTAAGTGCCAGGGTTGCCAACTCTTATCACTGCCTCAAAGCATTCCCACAATGCGAAATCTGGTCTCTAAAAAGAAAAAGTTTGAATATATTTAGATAAGTTTTACATCGCGAATGCTCTATCTAAATTTATTTCGATCTATTTTATATTTTAACTGGAAATTCTAATTTACTGCACATAAACTCAAGAGAAATGTGTAAAAGATGTTGTATAACGTTTTAATTCCTTAATTCAATTCCCGACATCATATTTCATTTCATTTAACAAGACCAATTACTGTTTGCCTCATATTTAATGAAACCATGAGATATATTGCCTGCGTCTCTTGCGCTCTCCTGCCAAACTGAAAGGCTAAACCCATATATAAATATTCCCATAACGACATCCACAACCTTAACTTTATTCAAAATGAAGTCTAGGCAGTTGGTAAAACGTAAAAAACGTTGCGTTTTCTTCTGCTTTATCGTTTATTTCGTAAGAGAATCTTTTTCGGTTACAAGGTTAGAGAAATATTATTATGACTTTTATTTACATGCGTGTTTTCATGTTGACAATAATTTAAGCTCATTTTTTTCACTCAAGCGACAAAACAAACAGCCGTTACAGCAACAGGAACAAGCAGGGTGAAGTCGTACAAAAAGACCCACTGATGAAGGATCATTAAATGTTAAACTGTTCAGATATGTGAACGAATTTCTTATCGCCGAATTAATTTGAGTAATTTTTATTCTATTTAGTTTTGGAGTACTCGCCACTTGCTTGCTCTTACCAAAATAGTGGTTTGGCATTATGTGATCATATGAGTAGAATATTGGTTTTTTTGCAGATATTTTCGCGATAAATTTCAGAGTTAGAAAATTTTGCGATTTTCGATCAAAATAAAAACATTCAAAAATTAAACACATTGACGACTTTGTTAAACATTTTAAGATTTTAACTACTTTGGCCTATGGGCAGCTGCACTTCCCTTCTTTGCGATACCTCTATTAGAATCGAAGGTTTTTAGTTAAATCAAATAAATTTTGTACCAAGCCTTATTACTACCATATACCCTATGTTATAAAAAGGCAGTAATATGAGCACTGGCAAAAGTCGTGTAAGCTTTCTTCATAATTCCTTAAGCAAATGCGAATTACAAGAAAACGCTATTTCGTTTTTTTTTTTGTCTGAGTAACAAAAAGCGCAAGAAGTCACCAAAACAAAAAAAAAAAAAAAACAGCTAATTTAGCGCAGGGATCTATTAGGGATTCCTATTAAAATCTGTTGAATAAATATACAAAATATGTATGTGTGGGACTTTTATTTGTTCACGGAAATATACGGCGTACAGATCCTTATTTGTTTTGTTGTGCAAATATTTTATTAAAAATGTATACCAGCACTTAAATTCATAAATTTACGCATTTTATTGGGGTTGGCATCTGGTTCCTTATATAAAGAAACCCAAATGTTAGCAATGATTACTACATTTTTTATGCAAATATTTCTTAAATAAAAGTATGTGTGTAGGTTAAATCGTTAATTTAAATGACGAAATTCTTTAATGTTCAAAATTTCGAAGTTCGAAGTTTTTGTGATAACCTTTACTTCCATGCAATGTTTAACGCCCTCTGTATTTATCTGAATATTCACTGCAACTTTTTGCTTCTTTTAGAGGTGCCACACTCAACATAAAAGAGAGTGAGTGCTACCTTAAAAGTATATACTACAGTGAAACCTGGTTAAGCGGTACCTGGATAAATGGGAAACCTCTACTAGTGAGACTCACTTCAAGATCCCAGCACTTTCGGATTATTAAACCTCTGGGATTTGATTTTTGAAGTTTTCGTGCGTTTTCACCGTTATAACATGGGCTTTTCTCTCTATAACTGGGATCGTTTAGAAATAACCTCTATAAGTGGGAAATAATATTTATGTTTGTATAATTTGTTATTTTGAATTTAAATATGCACGATTTATCGGTCTGAGTATGGTTATTTGGAAAACTGTGTGAATGAAAAGCCTTTTTAATTGAGAGAAAAGTGTTGGTCCCTCGGAGATCCCAGTTATCCAGGTTTCACTGTATATGGAATTAAAACATCACACCTTTCTTCTCTCCGCAGTAATACTGTTAACACTGATAGTTAAGGAGCCGGTAGCAAAATGTTCTATATGATTTTATCGAGCTTCAGGCATCATTGAGTGATTTTATTGTCGGGCAATTTGCGATTATTATAGAAATTATGATATAAGAAAGGAGAGAAACAGTCTCTGAAAAGAAGTTCTAAATCATTTTATCGCGTCTGCCTCCTGGTTAACTGGTTCATTTACTTATAAAAACCATAAAAATGGAGAAGGCAGACGTTTCGAAAGCAGACGTTTTTGAGCACTAACTGAGCATATTAATAAGGATATATCTGTGCACATTTTATTATCCAAAACTTACTAATATAGTTTTGTATGTATGTTTGCTTTTGCATCTCTTATTTTTGTGTAATTTATTTTTATCTTTTTCTAAGTACTGGTTGAGACCAGCTTCCATATTTTTTTCAATTTCTTTTCTCCGAAATATTTTTAATTGAAATTAATTACACAGGATAACTGCTCTCCGATATCTCGGAGAAAACAGAAAATATTGATATAATTCAAATTGAGTTTTGTAGGGAAAAGGTTAAGCTCTTCAGCTAAATAATATAATATACCTATGTGAAAAAATCTGGTGCTCCCACAGTTAATATACGAATTTGATCAAAATCTACGATTTTGACACACAACCTCATATATTTTGAAAAAGCAAAGACCTGCACGTCTGCCTCTTGTAGTTTCCGCTCCTTGGGACATTACTGAATACAAGTAATGTCTGCCTTTTATATTTCGTTATAATATTTGTAAAGTTTTTGTGAAAGTTAGTGTATTTTATGACATCTCTCTATGCTGGGACTTACCTGTTTCAAGTATTTGATTTATTACTTTTCAGAAATAAGATTATCACAAACTGAAAAACGGTATCTGGCCAAAAAATTTTGTAAATTTTATTTTTTCGAAATCATTTTTAATAGCACAGAGAGATAAAACTTTAATAAAATACATAACAAATTTAATAGCTCTAATGTTCAGCTTTCAAGTAGGGACATTCAATTTAATCTATGTATGTATGTACGTTCCCGAATATTGCAAAATAAAGTAAGAGAAATACACACAAAAACTCGAATCAGAAGTTCATTTAATTTCATTCATTAGGATTCTGTGTGTGTACGGCCCAATTGCACGTTTGTTTCTGTGCATGAGTGTTCACACACACACCCGCACATATTCGTCTTTTTTGAAACATTTATGATGCCTGCATGTTGCTCGTTTTATTTTCTTTCAATTAATTTACCCAGTTAACTGACCTTCAGGGTCATATCAGTCCAATGATCAATTTCGACAAAAGTCAAAATGATTTCATTATGTAGAACACGTTCTGTTGCCACAAATTCAATGGGATTGTGCGATGCTAATGTTTCTGATTGCATCATTTTTAGTCGTTACGTAGATAATTTTAATTCATGCAATAAAGAGGTCGATTTAAAGAAAAGGCGGACATTTTTATTACTAAAATTTTAAATCTTAAATGAACTCTTTGCTTAAATAGATGCTAGTTAGTTTATTAGATGAAATCAGTCCATTAGGAAATCATAATATCATACTCACTTTTTGAAATCAAATTGTAATATTGAACAATCATTGACTAAAGCCTTTTCAGTTTTACTTGCCCGTTTTATAAATTAGTATGAACTGCTTTAGAAAAGGAAGATCAACAATCACGGAGGAGTTGAAGAGTCTATAGGACTATTTTGTTTTCAGTTCCATATTTGTAGGCAAGAGCCCCAGAGTTATGAATTTCAAGAAGGCACCTACCAATGCTACAGTTTGATCTTTCCTTATGGAATGAGTTATTATATTCTTAAATTGATCAAGTTTATGATCAGAATCTGAAAGCTTTCGTGACATCCAAAAATTAATAATCAGATTTCTAAAAGACGTTAGAGTGTTGTTTTATCACATGTTCGCTTCAACAGCAAAACAATTAAATACGCCAATTTCAACTCAAAAATGAAACTTCGCAAAAAAACTACCTAAAGCAAGAAGCAACAACTTGATAGTTGACATTTATTTTCGATGTTTTCTTAACTTCATTCCACCAAAATTTACCTTTCTTTGTCACGTTTGAAACAACATTTTATTTAAGATTCTCTGTAGAAAAGAATAAAGAAGCCAAATTGCATATGCTTCGCTAAAGGGGGCGTACACGTGCACATATTGTTGCCATACTTCCCTCCAGCTAGTTACCTTTATATCTAGCTCACGTACGAGCACGAAAACATAGCATCGGAAAATCCGACTGTTTCGGAACTACTCTGACATACATATGTATATATATATGTTGACAACTTCTATAAGGATTACACGTAACGTTTTATTATGTGAAATTCACTTTTACAGAAAAAAAATTAATAATATGTTGCTAACCTTATGTAGGAGTAAGTTTTAAAAATAAGCCTACTTCACTTTATGTATAGTTGTCAAAACAGCAGCAACAGCACTTCGCTCATTTTACTCGCTTTGGCATTTTGTTTTTGACATCACTTCTCTTGAGAATTCGCCTTCATAATTGTGTAAGTTTTGTGTCCTTTTATGAGCCCATATGAAGCGTGATCCCAACTTTTTCTTTTTTTGTAATTGTACAGATAATTTACTTTTCTGCCAGCAAAAATAGTACGAGAGATTGACGAGATAGGAGAAATAATAATGGATATATGTATGAGGTTGTTAGCAGTGGCTTTCATATGCGGATTAACCACCAGCAGCGGGTTTAAGACGCAATGCGATACGATAGCTACCGACCGGCAAAATACACGTTGAAAATTGAAATAACAAATTGAAAGTACTTCTGGGAATACATACGAAAATGTTACTACTGTGTTGATTTGATATACTTGTACACGTATCAACTTAAGTAAGGAAGTACACCCAATTGGAAACAGCAGCAGCGATGACAATAAAATAGCTGAAAACATTTTAAACAAAGATGAAAGTTTTTGTAACACGACGTTTTCCAATTTGGTTCAGTTTTGTGGAGATATAGCCTAAGACAAAAGTTAGAAAAACGTTTTAATACTTCTTTATATATGTAAGTCATAGAAATACTTAAATATAGTCGAGATATGTTCTGAAACATACGGAAAATTAATTTAAATTTACAAAACAACCAATCAGAAGTGAATATCTGTTTGATGTTCGTCATAATTACGAAGGTTGGCTTTATTGTGTTACAAAATATTTGTAATAATTCACAAAACTTAAAATAACAATAACTAAAAATGTATTTCTCTGTTCCATTTAAATTACTTTGTACTACTTAAACTTTTTCAAGTCAATCAAAGATTAAGTTGATGCACCGTTCGCTCCCTACTGGGTAATGCTATACTCCACATGTCTAAGTACCTGTAGATACATATATTTTGTGTGGTGTTGCGTTGTAGTAATGGCCTAGTATCCTTGTACGAGTTACCTATTCGTACGTGAAATTTTCGCACCTTTACCAACACGCATGCATTATGTTGTATGTTTATGTGTTTGCCCTAACCATACATGACATTGTTTTTATAGCCTTTTCAATCAATAGTCCAGCATGCGGGAGCAAATCTTTAGTACCTATATCTTAAACGTGAAAAGCTCTTTAACTTCTTTAAGGTCTTACGCGTTTAGTGTGAGGGTTTCAAATTCTTCCCATGTTTCACTTACTTTGTATTTTTTTTTAGTCACGTGCAAAATGTATTTTACAAAATGTCTTCAATTCAAACTTTGTTCACCCACCATAAGACAGATGTCACAATTGCCATCATTCCCTTCACACTCTAAATCGAAGACTGTCATGTACAGTTTTCATGTAGTTATTGTTATTGATGCTGTTGTTGTGTAAGCAGAGTCGTCGAGAGAAAATCCGAAAATGGGGATTAATCAGAATGAGGTGTTGTATATATTTGTGTATTTAGTTTTTATCTTAAGAAGAGGAAAGCGACATTACTGCCAAGGTCAGCTTAATCCTGGACAAAACTCCTATTCGAAAAAATATTACTCCACCTTCTTGGCGTCACTGTATGTACGTGGTGTTTACTTAAATTTTGTAATGGTAACACTTCGAGGTAATTTATTAATGACTGTTAGCTATTTGTAACTCATTGCACAGAGATCGGAAAATGTTTTGCAAAATATTGCGTACGTCTTTGTGGGCGGCATTGTTGTCAATTCAAGTTTGAATTCAATACCTAGTAATGCATTACAATGTATTTGTAGATATGCAAATGTGTAATGACGTCATTATGTTATCTTTAACAAAGTTTAAAATTCAGGAAATTTGATATGCCAGCAACATCGCTGATTTGAAGTATACGTGAAAATTGTGATAATTATTATAGTTATCGTTGTCATAAAAGTCTTCAAGTGGTTAGATGTAAATTTGCCGTTGGACCTCCGACAACGTCGTTTCCTCAGTTCTTAAAAATTTTCTTTTTTGGTCGATAAGTGATTGGATTCAATCTGATTTTTATCTGATGTTTTATTAACAATTCGTAAAAGCCAACGGCAAGATGTAGAATTCACACTCGAAGCTTAAAACTTTTAACTTAAAAATGCAACAACTTCACTCTGACAACTATTGAGCTAGTATTTGCTTAAGCTCAAGGAATACTCCGGTTTTTCAAAAGGTCTCCGAAATACAGGAATATTCATTCGGTGAAAAACGCTTTCCTCGCAGAAATTTGTTGAAGTGTGAGAATAGATGGAAGTCATAAGGTGCCATATCTGGTGGATAAGGCAGATTTTCCAACAATTTGTACTTCAATTCGGTTAGTTTAGAACAGTGGTCGGCAGAGCGTAAATATCAAAGAGAGGGAAATGACAAAAGCTGCAATCACTGAGAAAAATGCTTGCTCGTTTTGCTGTTTACGTTCCATATGATTTCTTATTTCAGGGGTTGAATTTTAGGTAAAAAATGCCTTTTTATATGAAATTTATTAACTATACCTAAAACTCGTTTGCAGATTAATCATTGCGCATGGCCAAAAAAGTTTTCGGCAAAAAAATAACTATTTCGACATTTGATTTTTGCAGTGCATTGACGAAATAACCAGCTCATTTTGTAGTTTGCTTACTCTCGCTTATTCTCTTCATTCGCCCGCGGGCGATAGAATGCCGAGTCAGTTAGAGCACAGTCATGATGATAGATGATTTTGTTCTTCGCTAAGGCACGCACTATCCTCACGAATTTTTGCATCCAGCTGGTCCAAAAGGTTAATGTTCTACCAGTTTGGATGTAGGCGATTAACAAAGTTCCTATGACATCCCAAAAAAACTGATACCTTAACCTTTTAAAGATTTTGACCCTTTTTCTTGCTTCAGAAAACAAATTCAATTTTATTTCGTGCAACGCACATCAAATGTTCTTCAGAAAGTTTCATTCGAATACGTTTTTGGTTCCAAAGTTAGAAAATGCGGTTTTTATCTTGGCATTATTCCAAGTACGTTTAACACTTATCCTGTATTAAAAAAAACTAACACTCACTGTATTAGTAGGTCAATTTTGCCCAATGCAATTTACTCATATATTTATTTAATCAGTGCCATTTTGACAGGTTATTCTTACAATTGTATGAATTTTACAAATGAAATTAGCACAAGGAGAGAATTTTAGTGAATATTTTGAGCCATTTGACCGAATTGGGCGCAAGAAGCAACGCCCTCCCTTAGAGCTTCTCACCGAACATGTCTTTTCATGGACACGCGGATTATGAATTTCCTGCAGAACTAACTTTGCTGCTGGACCTCTAGGTAGGGTCTATCGGCAATATAGCTGGGACTGGATAAGAGACAGACATACCAAGTACTTCTAAAAATATAAGTCTCTGGAAATGTTTACCTATGTTCCAGTTAGTGTTTACGGATATATGTATGTATGTACAATGTACATTGTACATATATAAAACAAAGTTGTAGGCTGATATATCCAATACATTAAACAACAGAGTTGCTGTCAAATTTGGTTCTCTTTTGCAAGAATAGTGGCTGAGAATCTGATCAAGCGTATCAACACCAGATTTAGTATGATAATATGTAGAACTCAATTATTTCTGGTTTCTTTTTACATATATGCATCTGCTAAATAGTTACCAACCAAAGGTAGTTTTCTTTTCCGTAGTTAAATTTCCAACTCATGTGTATTTAAAAAAATTAAAGGAGGTAATATTTCGGCTCTTCAAGCCTTTCACTTAGTCTTAATACTACGCGGTATCCTGGTTTGACTACGCTTTGACAGTTTTGGTCTCTTCTCTTATAAGCCTATAGCGGCCAAGCATAACTGCTTTTTGAATCACTAAGAACTTAAATTTTCATTCCATACTTCCCAAGTTTTGAATACACTGTTTGAATGGGCATCTAATATTTGCTCATCAATAGTAACATTCAACCTAGGCTTTACATTTTTCTAAGGTTACATTCCCAGTTATCGCAAACATCTCTGATTGGTGCTAATTTATCACGAGCTCGTCGTTCGTTTCTATCGCTCGTCATATCGAAGCGAAGAGCTTGTGATATATTCTCAAATCTGCGGGGGCTCATAACATTAGAAGATGGGCTTACATTACATTACAACGCCGAGTCGAAAAATTTCAGGTCTATTAATTTAGAAAAATGCAGATATCTTGGTTTTGGAAGAAGATATTGATATGCGGTTTACAGTTTTCTCTTAAGCAAACAAAGGTACATTAAAAATGATGTACCACGAGGTCGGCGGTAAAATATTATATCAAGATTTTGCAACTTGAAAGTATAAAATCAGCATTTTTTAATTTTGTCCGGGCAATTTTAAATTTTTTTATAAGAAAAAAAGAAAAAGAAGAAAAACTGATCACGAATTCGAATTTCTCGATCGATAATAGTTCGAAAAGCATACCCACTTTGTTGCAAAATTTGATAACCTCTTTAGCTTGCATCATTTTTTAAATCAATATTTTTGAAAATGGGTAGACAACTTAAAACAGGCGGCGGCAATCCAGTTTTCAAAATTGATGAAAATCATTATGGGTTGTTTTGTCTAGACATATAGGGCTATTGTAATCCACTAACACACCGTGAAAAAATCAAAAAGGTTTTTATTTTGAACCGCTCTAATGTACATGGTACAGGGCCGGTAGTATTTTAGTTGAAATACGTTGTTGGGCATTTTGACCCATACATACAGGATAAGGGTTAAAAAAAGCCGTTTTTAAACATTCAATCTGTGATGTTTGATCAGTCAAAAGTGAATTTATAAAGTTTTGTTCTGCTACTCCTCATTTATCTTTATTCAAACCACTTATCAACGCGCTATTCATTTTAAACGATTATTTTTGTTTAACTAGGAAAAACCTCTGAAATTGTTATTTTTTCATGATCCTGAATAATTTGTTTCATCCACAATTGTATATAACAATTTTAAGCGTAACAATAAAATAGCCTTTTTTAAATAATTTGTTAGTCGTAAGTTTCCAGTGCGCATCGAATTGATTCCTAATTGACAGTAGCATTGCGAGCACAAGTTTGTCCCTTCGGTACTGAAATAAGTCTGGGTAAATTGTTTAACTGACAATAAACAGCATTACACTAGCAAAAGAGTATGTGCGATAAATTTTAATATTCCGACAAACAAACAGTTTAGAATTTAGCAAATAAAATACGACATTTCTTTTTGTTGTTTTCTGCTTCTGCACTTTATTTTCTTCATTCCTTTTATTATGAAATCTTATTTATTTTGCAGCGCAATTTCTTTTAGTGCCCATTAAAATGGCACTTGAGCAAAGTGCTGCCAAGTAAGAATGTAATAGGCTCCGTTGCCTACTTGTTACATTTGCTAGTAGGCACTCATATCGGTGCTGGGTTTGGTGGCACATTAAGTAAAGTTATAAATTCTGTTTGTTGTCTTATCTTTGCGACATTCGGATGTTACAGAACCTACAAAAGTGGAAAATTCTATTTGTAATCACTGTTGTGCTCATGTTAGTATGTTTGTTTGTATAAATATATCTGTGTAAGAGTGAAAATACTCAAAGAAATGTCATTGCCATTCAATATTATGGATACTAAATACATTGCTTTCAATATCGATTGATACTTTTGCAAAAATGCATATTAGGTGTAAATTTAAAACATTGTATATGAAACAAATTGTTTTCCGCGGCGCAGTCCGCCTAATCTGTTTTCATTTTTTCGGTGCTTGAACAAAATTGCTACCATAAGTGTCATAAGAGCCATAGCATTATAAGCGTTTTAGTGCCACGCCTCGTTGTTGAAACCTGCCTAAGCTTGGTAATGTAGTTGGAGCAAGAAATGTATATCCTTGTTCCAAACTTTACAGTAATAGTTGCTAAAGTGCCGAGATATACTAAGTTTTTTGACTATGTATAGCAGCCATAGATGATAGTGCTTTAAGCGTTTTTACAGTGTGGGGGTAACACGCCCTGATGGGCAATCGTATTTCATAATGTGCTTGGTACACACATTTAACATTCATACGTACACGGAAAAAACACCAACTCGAAATTATTGTAAATATTAATGAAAATTTAAGAAAAATTAGTAGGTAATTTAGTAATTTAGAAACGATTCGAGTGTCTATTAAAAATTACTAAGCGTAATATAAAAATTGCATCAAGCAGGCATTAATTTTTCGAATGCAAGTTTTTAATTTTTACAAAGTAGATTTTAAAATTTCTGCAATAATTTATTATATTTTAAAAGGACTGTACTATTTTTTAAAAGGTACATTATAAAGTTTTTATGATGAAATAATAATGACTGAAATTTATTTTTAAATTTTTTGGTGTGTTGAACAAAATTAGGACGGCCAGCGAGTTTCCGTTGCCGCTTTCCCGACCCCGTCCCAATTCTGTTCAACACATTACTTCAAAGCCAATTAGTAAGAGTTTGGCAAGCCTTATATATTTATTTTTTTGCATGAACATGTTGAGAACTCAAACAGAGTACAAATTAAACACAAAAGAGAAATAAAATTCAATATAATAAAAATTAATAATCTTGAAATAATTTTTCTATAACTACTTTTTAAAAATTATAAAGCGGGAATCATATATTACAATATGAAATATATAAAAATTCTAATGTGGCAATTTATTAAAATTTAATAAATTCCTTGTAAAATTTCAAAGTTTTTAGGTGATAATTAAAATGAAGAAAATAATTTTTAATATGCACTTATTAAAAAATGTAAAATGAAAATATTTACAAACTAGAATATAATTTTTAATAAGGATTTTCTATTTATTACTATAAAAAAGTAATATTTGTTTTCAGATTTTAATTTTTATAATCTCCTATTAATTTTTAATAAAATTTGAGTTGGTGTTTTTTCCGTGTACAGGGGCGAACAGTGAAATCCGGACAAACAAAAAAAATTAAATAAAATCATTTAGGATCTAAATTTTTTATCGATTCAAAAAACTGATGCAAGGATCTAAAAGGCAAATAATTTTTATTGAAAATATTTTGCTCTAGGAAATCACACCATAAACATCTATTTATAGCAAAAAAGTGAAATATGTCCTTTATTGATAAAAAAAGATTTTGGTAAAATGTAAATTTTTATTTTTAAAAAACTAATTCTAAAATATTTACAGCAGGTATTTTAAGAACTAATATTTAGGATTAAAAAAAAACAGCTATCAACATTTTGTTGTTGTTCCTTTCGCTTTTATGACGGCCATAACTCGCTGCGACATGGAAGAGATCAAATTTTTCAAAAGATCTTGCGAAATGTACCAACCATTTTGAATTATTCTGTCTAACTCGAGTAAATTAGTGGGCTTGTGGCTTCCTACCTGCATCTTAGTTATGTGCCAAAGATTCTCAATAGGGCTAACATCGGGACTATTGCCTGACCACGATAAAGTTGAAATGTCAAGTTCATTCAAGTAATTCTTTACCTATAAAAGAAGAAGAAGAAAAAAAGGATAAAAGTTGTGGTTTATTATTAAGTACAAAGTAAGGATTTACAAAACACTAATGCTTGCGCTCGATGACAAGGCGGAGAATCATCTCGAAAAATCACGTTGTCCACACGCAAAAAATGCTTTTCAATAGAAGGTTCCAAGTTTTCTGTCCGGATGTTTTTATAGTCGGCTGCTTTGACAGTTCCTTCAATCAAGGCCAGTTGTCCAACTTGGTAATAAGAAAAGCATCCCCAGACCATTCTTCTAATCGGTTGCCTAAATGTTCTTTGGGTGCACTCGTCGCTATAACGCTCTCCAGTTTTTCAGCGCGCGTCCAGCATTCCATCGTAGCCGGATATGTTGAACTTTGATTCATCTGAGAAGATCAAATTCTGCCAATCGGATACAGTTCACATTTTGTGCTGGTTGGCTCAATCCAAGCGTTTCCGACGCATTTGATTGGTCAAAAAAGGCTTTTTAACTGTCATCGTCTGATGTGCAGATAAACCAGCATCATGGAGCTTTCGTCACGCAGACATTGAAGAAATTATTATTACTCCACATTCAACAAACTCTTTTCTAATTTCTACAGCCGTTTTGAAGTGATTTTGAAAACTAATCTTTTTTAAAAGTCGATCATCAGCTTCTGTTGTCTTTTTTCGAGCTTCTGATCCTTCCTATCGACTTGTCGACCCAGTTTTAGAATACTTTTTCAAAAAGTCGGCTTTTGAGAACTTACTGAAGCCTGCTTTAGCAGAAATTTCCAAAATGGTTAATTTATCTCATCGAAACGCCAAAATCTCGCGCATATCCGCTTCGTTCCTTTTTTTATGATTTGGCATCATTTCCAACACAACAAAACAAGAATGATTAAAAACTAAGAGTATAACTTCTATTTATACTAAGATATTGTCCTACCTACGCCATACCTGTAACAAAAAACCATACCTACAAACCAAAGAGGTTTACGGGATCTTAAAAACCTTTTTTTTTAATTTTTTTGTTTGTCCGGATTTCACTGTTCGCCACTGTACATAAAATTTCAATAGCTATTATGAAATCCAAGTATTTTTAGCAGTATGAGTGGATCCTTTCGCCTGAAATATTACCGCAAGTAAAGTCGAAGCATAAGCATCGTTAATTGCTACCGCAACACGACAATTGATAAAAAGATAAAATAATGTCAAAATATGTATATCAACTAACGAACATAACGAAAGAGAATTTCCGAATAAGACAAAATTCTGCACTTTCCCTTTTGTTGCTCCCCTTTTGCGATCTTACTCGAAGAATTTCAGAAAATAGTTTCCGTTTGGTAACGAGGAGAAAGTGAAAATGGAGAAAAAGGCAAGACACGTGCTAGCGAACAAGTAGCTTAAGCTAAATATAGCGTCATTCCAGTCGAAAATAGTTAACATAATCCCAACAAAAAAACTATTTCTTTTTCACTCTGAAGTCTTAATGGCCTACTCATCAAATACCGAAAAAAAAGATGATCTCATTTCTTGTAAAAATTATAGACGAGTCATGATCTTCTGTGTTATTGAAGTTGTCTTCTGTTATGTTTGTGAACCTGTACCTAACTGTATACCTCGTGGTTGGACAGGTGGCGATAAGCCTAAGCTAATCAATCGTAACCCAAAAATGTCAATTTTGACATATGCCTGCAAAATTATGTCCAAAAAGATTAGGTTCTCTAACCCATAAGCAGTGCAACATTTTTACAGTTTATGCATTATCTACTCCATATTATTCCAGAACTAAACAGTAGTTAGTTTTTCATTCATTGAAAGGTTTAACTTCACTAAAAACACCCATCTGTTTAAATTGCTTTTTAATTTTTCACACAAGGAAAAACTTTTTAAGCGTAAACGCCCGCTTGATAAAACATTTAAACTCAAAAAATTCATCAAATATTGCGTCATAAGTAAAAACTGCAGCAATTCCAATGACACAGCTTTACTTCATTGAAGCACCGCCCCACGCTCTGAGTAAAAACAAACTTTAACACATTTTATGACAAATAATGACATCTCTACAAGGGGACAGATTACTGTGGTGTAGTGTTTCAAAGAAAAAATCTTGTAAAATGTTATGGTCATTATGTGCCATGAATTGTACTTTTTTCTATCTTGTTGCTTGCTGTTGTTCCTTCATCTCAGCTGTTGTAGCGTCGTAATACTTTTATCTCTTTTATCAAAATCAACTTTACAAAAAGTTATTAAAAGACTTTTGACAAGTATCTGGCGTATATGAGCTTGTGAGCGCACATAAAGTACATACATAGATACATGAAAGCACTTCGAACAAATGTTATACTTGTTCGCTTACAAGCGTTTTCATCTTTTTCTTTTAAACTACATAGCCGTTCACGCCCCCATACTGCCAACTTTACAACACAATGAGTTTTTGATTACATTGGCATTTTGTTTTTCTTCCTTTTTATTTTGTCTCAAAAAAAAAAGAAAACACCGAAAAAATATACCATGAAAATAATATTGATAAGACGACGAAAAACGTACATAAATCCAAATCTACACACACACACACACACACACACGCAATTTGGGTCGAAACGCGTCAAAAAAAGTGCTGCCAATCTATAAGCAGACGTTTGATATTCACACAGCGATGTTTCACCGATTTTTTGTCCCCCATTTACACATTGTTACACTTGAAAAAATAACGTGGATAAAACTTATGTACATATATGTATAAGAAAGCTTTTCATATAGCTCATAAAAGAAGTACATCCGAAATCATGTCTGGTGTTAGAGATCCAAGTAGTTAAATAATGATTCCTTTTTACTTTTATAGGACCAATAAATATTAAAGTATCTTTGATAAAAACTATCCAGAAAATAAAACTCACTAGTTTTCCTAGGTTTAAAAGCCTGCTTTAAAAGTCAACCAAACTAGATCTGTGTATCAAATTCCCAAAGAATAATTGTAACGAAACGAAGACGAGAAGACATCTGTATGAGGCTTTGGCGCACACACCAAATAGAAGCAACAGGGATTCAAAGGTTAGGCAAATTTGTACTCATTTACTAGTGGAGGAGTGTTCAAAAGTATGTAGCTTAGAATTTAAGTCAGAACACACTAGGCACAGACTTCTTGAACAATCTGATACACACATACATATATGTATTGCTTTGTAAACATGCATGAGACACGAACACAACATGCTCGAAGCAGTGAAATTGTCCATGTGAAGATCTCACTTTATAACAGCGTCAATTTTTCGTCACTTTTTCGTCCTATACCATACTATAATTTAGTTCTCGAAGGCGAAAATTCCAGTAGTGCCGTGCACAAAATCAAAAATTATATCGCTAAAGAATACAAATCGTCTGATTATAATATATATTCAACTTTTCAACAATTTTTACAACTGCCTAGGGGCTGCAGAACGCTTTATGTATTACCAAATTCTGAAATAGGGTGACATAAGCAATTGAGACAAGTAGAAGCTGAGTACTACCTGTAGTCTCAAAAATTATAATTATAACGTTTAAAATCTATTCTCTTTACTTGAAGTGGTTAGGGTATATCCGGGAGATGACATGTCATCATAACTTAGGCCACGGATGGGCCCATTGTATACCCGATTTTATGTTGTCATTCAACCTATTTGAACCATTCCAATATTTTTAAAAATTTCACAGTGGATTTGAGATCTTTTGATGCTAGTTCATCTAAAGAGTCGAAGAAGTAATTGCCGAAAGCTTTAAAGCTTCGTTGCGCTAAAGAAGGGCATTCGCAGAGAAAATAGAAAATAGTTTCTTCAACATCTGGATCTCTGCAGCCCCTGCAAAGGTCTCCGATGTTGAGCAGACCGAGCTTGAAGGAGTGTTTGCCAATATAATAATGTCCAGTTATTATATCAGTCAGGACTCCCAGATTAGTTCTGTCTAGTGAAGTTGCAATATAGGTTCGTTTAGCATCATAAAATGGCCAAAATGATCTTGATGTAATACACGTCGACAATTGAGACCATCTAGAATTAGCTTCGCGAAGACACTGGAAACTTAATTTCATTTTAGCTGTGCCTTGAGCCTTCCCTTGCCAGTTTGTTAGCAAGATCATTGCCAAAGAAATTACTGTGACCTGGGACCCAACACAGAACGACGTCACAGCGATTGCTTAGACCGCGAAGAGCTGTTTTACATTTCAAAACTAGTTCAGATTTAATTAAGTTTGAGTTAATATCTATAATTGCTGCTTGGCTATCAATATATATCACTTTTTTAACACCTGATTGTAGGGGTTTATTATTAAGTAAATGGCAAGTTTCAAAATTGCAAAGACCTCAGCTTGAAAAACACTACAAAAATTAGGTAGTCTATATGATTCGCCCAGGCGTAACATTTCGGAGTAAACTCCTGAACCAGTGCCGTTTACCATTTTTGACACATCAGTATCGATCGCTATAGAATAAAGATACTTGAAGTTAATTCTACATAAAAATACTGCGTCTTCTGAATATCTTAACTAATTTTTAGAGCTGGGATATTAAGCTGCTTAAGAAAAGGAAAAGAGTCTTCTCGCTGTTTCTTTCCGAAGCAGCAAAGAACTGGAGATCCCTGCAAACCTGCAGAACATTCAGTGCAATATGGCCATCATATAATAATTCAAAAATCACTGACCTATTGTCTAAGAGCCACAAAACATCGCGAGAATCATCGCATCTTGCACAGGACACTGGACTATCGGCAAGCATGGTGAAAAATATGGCATCCCATTCAACCCTTATAGCCGTATTTGTCTGAATGTAAACGAGAAAGAATCTGTTGAGCACTTTCTCTGCATCTGTCAGGCCCCTGCCAGAATTAGACTCAGATATCTAGGACTAGCTTTCTTTAATAACCTCAGCAAATTGACCGAAACTGAAATCAGATCGCTGCTTAACTATCTCAACAGGACTAACTGGATATAACTTTTATCGTTACCAGGGTCCTTATTAAAATTTCTTGAGTTTTGTATGGTCACGTATGTGGCTTTAAAACGGCACAGTAGTGCTACTCAATGGCTTCTAGCTTGACTGTTAAGCAGCGACTCTAACCTAACCCAACCATATTGTAGGCCGCTTTTTGTGAATTATTAAAATGAAAAACTTTTAAAGTCTTTTTTTCTCGGTGTATGATTCTTATCCTTGCTCACGTAACCACATGTAATTCAGTTTCTTGCTACATTATATTGCGTCGCCTTATTCGCTCATTTTGCGTAATAAAGTTGCTCACTCCTCCCAATCCCCACCCCCATAATTTTATTTTATCATAAATGAAGTTTTTTTGAAGACCCATATATTCTTAAATCAAGAATCTTTATGAAAATGCAAAAACTTTCAATTGGTTCCGTGTGCTGCGTTTTGCTGACAGCTTAAAGACAATTTCATTTCTTAAAATTTTCAATGGTTCAAGTAGGGAAATGTGAATGTCATATGTCTTGCAGTACTTAAGAATTAAGAAAGAGTTTTTATTAATGCAGCTAGTGATTTATTCAAGTTAGTGGAAATGATGTACTAAGTCAAATAGATCCTTTATTTTAAATTCAAAGTGTTTGCTTCATAAGCTTGTAATTAAGAATTCTTCAAAGTCTGCAGTACCAATAAAAATAATATTTATGTAACTGCTATAAAGTAAGACAGCTTTAGTATTTTATTTAAAATAAAAAATATCAAAAACCATGACGACCTCAAGTCAAAATTCTAAATTTAAAAATTATGTAAATTTTACAAAACAACAAAAAAAAACTTTTTTTTTTCACATGTGACATTACTGACCTAAATTAGCGTAGTGCCAAGACTAACACACTATAAGTCAAGTTGGCTCAAATGCAGAAGAAGAAGCAGCAGCAAAAAACAGCTAACACAATCTAATGGCAGGCACATTAATATGCGCCAGAACAAAAAACAAGTTTTCACTTTTGTTTTCATTAAGTTATGAATAAAATTATACTTTTATGAAAATGTAAACAGAAATGGAGAATAATTTATTTCTTTTAAAATCGTTTTTACAAATATGGCAACAAATTAATATTTAAATGATGAAACGCTGTGACCAAACTAAGCAGAATTTGTAGGCAGTTGGTCCCGACAAAAAAGTTGTGAAATTAAGAATTCAAATGTGGCAACTAAGAGCAACACCAGCAGCATCATTTCATTGATCTTTGACCCAGTTTTATAGCAACGCTAGTGTTGGTTCATGTTCAAAAATTATAATTTATGCAACGAAAATATATCGATAAATTCAGAAGCGTAGTAAGCGAGGGGGTGACTATATAGTATCTCTTTACAATCAAAGTCAAACAATGGGCGAATCCATGGTCATTTCATTCCGTCCAATGTTTTTGTTTTTGTTATTGATAGTTTGAATAAATTGATAGTAATCGAAATAAGCGTCAGTTGCTAGAATTGTGGTGGCGCTGATTGTGAGAGGCCGAATAAAAATATTCCGCTCGAAAAGTAGAAAAATATATTAAGACCAATGTTCTAGAAAGGATAAAAACACATCGATGTTATGCACGAAAAAGTTTCGTGTAGCAAAATTTGACTTACCTATCATAGGGCGTGATATCGCCCATTTTTTAAAACCAAACTTTTTTAAGAAACTCTTATAGACCATAAGGAGCATTTAAAAAAAAATTAATTTATACACAACAAACGAACGGATTTCGGTTTTTACTCATATGGTAGGCGATGCACCGGCGATTTTTCATTGAAATTTACACATCTCTTATTTATGTACCAAGTCTCATTCATCTACATCAAATAGGTACTAAGATATGATCAATACCATTTTGTAGGGGGCGTGTTATTTCGCATTTTACTAAATAAAACTTTGCCAAGAACCTTCCACAGACCATAAGAAGCATTTAAAAAAGAACTATGAAATTAAAAAAATTATTAAAACTTACTTTACTCGTACTTTTTATGTGTGTATGTATGTATAAAGTTTCATCCATCTTCGTCAAGAAGTTAATGAGACATGATCAATGATGGACACTAACCTGCACGCAAAACTTTAGTTCCATGTGACGGTGCAACAAACATATGGGTTATACTTCTGCTGAAGAAAAACTGAATCGTTGTTGTGCGCTCATATTTGTATACGTATACACAAATGTTCTATCGTTACTCTCAATGGCTCTCGCTATAACTTGCAGAAAAACTTGTGCCCATCTATGGACATTAGACCGGTTCAAAAAAAAAAAAAGTCTCTGAAATTTAGAGGCACCGGCAGTTTCCTATTCCCATAAGTGTCCCGAGTGGGATCTGTTACCAATTTTTTCTAAATATTGCGCTCCTGATTAGCGATTTCCATTTTACTCTTGAAACTTTCGCATAAAAAAAAAAGTTCACCAACAACCTAAAAACGATGGTGGTTATCGCTGAGGTGATCTTTTTTCTTTTAATTTAGTCTCACATTCGGAGTAGTTTTGAATGGGGAATTCGAATTTCTCATTATTTTTTAATTATGTTGTTTTCTTCAGTGGTAAAAACTGAAAATAATCATGAAATTTTGTCAAAAATAGAAATCTTTTTTTTTTAAATGAAAAATCAGGTATAAATTTTTGAATTTTTTTTGCTTTTATTATTTTGAATAATTCATTTATTTCTCCTCTATCTGATGGTGGCAACCGCAAATTTTTATTATTTTTGTACTTAAAAATATAAACATAAATATAATTGAACAAAGGATTTTTTTCATATTGAAGCTATGTTTTAACAGGGAAAATAAATTTTAATGTAGAAACCTGTTTCAAAAATATGAAATCTAGTTTTCTTGAACCAAACCAAGTGTATAGAATTAGATAAATATATTTCATATTTTTCGAAACAAATTTCCACAATAAAATTTATATTCCCTGTTAAAACATAGCTTTAATATGAAAAAAATCCTTTGTTCAATTATATTTATGTTTATATTTCAGATAGAGGAGAAATAAATGAATTATTCAAAATAATAAAAGCAAAAAAAATTCAAAAATTTATACCTGATTTTTCATTTAAAAAAAAAAGATTTCTATTTTTGACAAAATTTCATGATTATTTGCAGTTTTTACCACTGAAGAAAACAACATATTTAAAAACTAATGAAAAATTCGAATTCCCCATTCAAAACTACTCCGAATGTGAGACTGAATTAAAAGAAAAAAGTTCACCTCAGCGATAACAACCATCGTTTTTAGGTTGTTGGTGAACTTTTTTTTTTATGCGAAAGTTTCAAGAGTAATATGGAAATCGCTAATCAGGAGCGCAATATTTAGAAAAAATTGGTAACAGATCCCACTCGGGACACTTATGGGAATAGGAAACTGCCGGTGCCTCTAAATTTCAGAGACTTTTTTTTTTTTTTGAACCGGTCTAATGGACATGATGAATTTGTTTTCTTCTTATAGAGGCACGTGCCATCGCCCATTTTTTCTAAACCAAACTATGCTTAAAACTCAATGCAGACCACAAAAATATGACCTCAATCGGTCAGACGTACCGAAGATAAATCCTTTCCCAAGGATATTCTGAATTCAAATATTAGAGATCGATCAAGGCCGATTAACCCTTTTAATATAAAAATTTGTTTTGATTAAATTCATAATATATTGCCGAATTTTCAGATCCGTATATACATATGACATATTACTTGGACGCCATGGGGCCTTACTATAGGACATAAAAATTGTCTAAACAGTTTTTTTATTACTTGCCTCTCTAATAATCTATGGCATCTACGATATCTACGACACTGTCTTATTTTGTCGATTTCTATAGCAACACCATAAGGTGAACAAACCCGTTGAAACAGGTATGTACGTATCAACTTTGGAGATTTGAACTTGAAGCTGCTGCTTTTGAACATTTTTAATTAGTTGCGGTACACGTCTTGGGCATAATAATCTGAACAAATTTGACATCTTAACAATGTAATCGTTAGCCTTTAGTGACGATTCATTGGATTAACAAGATTTTGATAGCTGCAGCATTGCAGCGTATAGTGGAAGCAGTAATTTTGTGGTTTGATATAAACGGCATAATAAATGTTGTGCTTTATGGAAGTCATGTTTGTGAGATGCTTAAGATGGCCGAAGAAGGAACTCTTTAAATTAATAATTAAAATCTGTTAGCCAAATGAAATGTAATGCATAAATTAATAAGAAATAACACAATTTGGCTTCTGGTTCTATTTGCATTAACAGCTGGTGTAAAACCTTAGCTAAGATTAAATGGTGAATATTTAAGGACACAAGAAGCAGTAATAAAGTAACGTCGTTTGAAGCCCAATAATGGTTAAGTGCTGTTGCAATTACTTCAAATCTTTAGTTTAGTTTCTTTGTGTTGTTCTATATTTTTAAAAAATAAATATACTCTGATATCAAGTTACGACTAAGCAATTATCAATGATATTCCACACAGATTTGCTCATAATATTTGTTCAACCTAGAGTTTAATTTCAATTACAAATTAATTTCATTTCCGTTGCTTTTCGCAATGCATGCGTTTGTAATCCGCTTTCAAGGATAAACTTTTAATCCATATCCTGACAAATGCTACGCAAGAGACTAACATATGGAGCATGGTATGTGCGCGTGCTGCCCTCTGGCTCAGTAGTCTTGGCAGAAGGTCGCGTAAAATGACACCGTATCCCGTTCACTTTTTGCCTGCCAATGACCTCGTTATTACTACAATTCGTACTGACTGAAATTATGTCAGCTGAGTGCGAATTAAGCGCGCGCGCTTACACAGTAGGATGAATGAATGTGGCCGCTATATGGAATGGTTAATAAATTAAACGACATAATTTTTTTTCATTGTTAGTTGTTTCGTTTTATTTTATTTCTCATTCAAACGATTCTTTCAGGCTTTAACGCACACCCTACTTGGCACAACATTTGGGTTTCATTCCAACTAATTTTTTGTAATCTGATATCAGGAATACCAGTTTGAATAAAATTTTTGAAATATTTTTGTGTTGCGCAAATAAGCGAATTCGGGTATAGTGAACTTTTCGCAAGTGATATTTTAATCCATATCCAATCAGCAATGTTTCGAGAGTAAGTTATTGAAAAATATTTTATTTTGCTTGTTACTGACATGACTTTTTCATTGATAAGAGGTCCAAAGAGATTTTCTCCTTTCCTTAATTTTCTGCAGCTTCTTTCTAACTATGTGTTTGTTAATTAACACCACATTGAGGTTTCCACCTGCTGCATTCTATGAAATTACTTCCGCTGTCGCTCTATAGCCTATGGGCCCAGTCAGTAGAAAACATTTCTTAGCAGGCTCCCACACTCCTTGTCACATCAAATGATAAGAGAAACAATAAAGCGATCGTACATACCATTCTGCTTCGTTTTTGAGCTAGCATATATCACTTTTCGACAACTCAACACTTTTCAATTTATTATATAAAATAAAAAAAAAAACGAACCACTTGGTATCCCTGTCGGTAATTTTTTGTCTATGGTATAGTAGTTAGTTCGCATATTCCACATGAACAAATTGCAAATAAAAATACGGAGTAGGATGCAAGTTTGACAGTACGTGAAACCGTAGGTGCGGGCGCAGGCTTTAATTGTCGGCATTCTTGTTTTTGTTGTCGCTACTTTGTTTCTAATTAAAATGCGCAAGTGTTTCACAGCTCAGAATGAATGAATAACAAAAGGATAAAAATCCTTTTTTCTTTTTTTCAAGTAATTTTTTTTTTAAATATTTTTCACTGCTGTTTTAACAAATTTGCTTGCGTACTTAACGAGTTACCCAACTATACTCTATACTATAATAGAGTGGATCACATTATTCCAATTCATTATACAATCTTAAAGGAGTTTCTAAAATCAACTCAGTTAACCAAAACAATGTGCGTTCAGAATAAAGTCTTTGCTATGAGCGTTTTAAGAAAGATAATGTCAAATTTTCAGGAAGCACACATATTGCCACAAATTTTCAAAATTTTTAGGAGGCTTTCAATAGGTTTTGTAAGCTCAGAGTAAATGCGAAAGACATCCCTATATATTAAATTAAGGCTCATTGAGCTCTTTCATTAAGCACACATTTCCAGCTGTGATCATTAGTAATACAAATTGACCAAAAAAAAACCATTGGTAAGCCATGTTTGAGACATATTTCAATAATAAAACCTTATACATATATTATATTTTGGCTCTTCAAGTTCTATAATTTAGCATATACAGTATTGGCCAAAACTTAAGCACCCCTTCGGAACATTTTTTTTCAAATCACAATTTTTATGTGAAAACGACGTTTTTGAACCATGTTGTGAATTTATTATATATATTTATACCTTTTTTATTGACAGACAAAAATTTTAAGAATTCAGCGTCTCATAAATAAAAAGTTATTATCAAAGGAACATTTTAAGCCAGAAAGCTTAACGGACAAGACTAAAGCACCCCCTATTTTATGGTAAATAAAATTTTTTAAAAGTACTACTTAGTTGCAAACCCTTTATTCAGGACGACACACGCACATCTCTTTGGTACAGAGGAAACTACATTATTAATGATATCCTGCGATATCCCTTTCCAGGATATTTTCAAGAATTGAAACAGATCCACCATGGTTCTGCAAATTTCTCTCTCGATTTTCATGTTAACGATCTCCCACAAGTTCTCAATAGGATTCAGTTCAGGGCAAGCCAACTGAGAAATTCAATTCCATTGCTCTGAAGCCACGCCTTAAAAACTTAAGGGGTGATTTTGGATCATTGTCCTGTTGTAACCTCCTTTTAAGTGGCATCTCTTCATCGCTATATGACAGCATAACATCTTTCAGTATGTCAACGTACATGGAGCGATCCATAAATTCATCAATCCTATGAGTTGGTCCAATCCAATGACCAAAGAAGAAACCGCAGACCATTACATGTCCACCTCTGTTCTTTACAGTGCCTTTGCAATACTTAGGATTCAATCTTTTTCCTTTTGCTTTGCATATAAGCCTTATTCCACGTTCACCTCAAAAAATCAAAGAAGTTCAAAACATGGAAGACTATGTGGTTTCTGACAAGTACAACTGAAAAGATTTTCATGGAATAAGGCGTGTACGCATACTAAATCTGTAAAAAACTTTATTTCCGCCAACATGGCTCTTGCCCAAGTTATGATTGTGAACATTTGTATGTCTTGTCTGGTCATGGCATTCGCTAAAGTGGGGTGCCCAAAAGTCGACAGCGCGCTGACGTTTACAACAAAAATTTCGCGCTAGTATGTGTATAAAAGTGTGTAGGAATTCCAACGAAAAAAAAAAACATGTGTATAGAATTTTAAACGTACCCAGAAGAAATTCGTGCTCACTGATGTAAATAAATAAATAAACTGCGAAAGCATCGCATGGCTACACAAAAAATTTTTAAACTCAAAATTTATCAATAAAAACAAAAAGTTCTTTTCCGAGAATCAAAACTATTTTTCCATGAAATGAGTTTTTTAGTTACAACAATGATGAACACAAGAGCAGTTTCTTTAGTCTATCATTTTTTTAACAAGTCAATAATACATGCGTAAAAAATTGCCTTTCGCAGAAATAATGTCTTGACCTGAAATTTTCACAACTGGCATTGAGCAATTCATTTGCGCACATTTGATTTATTTTTGCACGTTTGATTCCGACTGGGTCTCTTGCATATTTATTTTACAAACGAAGCAGCAACTGCACGGCGGGACGAATGATTGCACGTTTCATAGCTCGCGATCGCGAGAGGGCAAATGGCCAACCCTAGGCTAAAGAATAAAATAAATTTTAATGAAAGATAATTCCGCATCTAAAAAGTCCTAAAGGTAATTTTGCTTCGGTAATGTAAATCCGTTGAAATAAAACGTAGAACACCATTTATGAAAACTCTACGATTGATCAGGCTTATAGAATTACAAATACTATAGAAAAATTATTAGAAGAAAAGAAAGTGTGCTCAGCAATATTCCTTGATGTAGCGCAAGCTTTCGATAAAGTTTGGCATGAGGGATTGAACTATAAACTCAAAATGTTCCTTCCTATACAATACTCAAAAATCCTGGAATCATATATGTATATCAGAACGTTACTTCAGAGTCAAACAAGAGGACGTTTATTCTGATCTGAAGAAAATCCAAGCAGGTGTGCCTCAAGGTAGTGTAATGGGCCCAGTTCTCTATCTCCTATACACTAGTGATTTACCGGCATTAAATGACAATATTGTTGCTACATTTGCTGATGATACTGCAATTTTGGCTATTGGCGACAATAATACTGAATCAACAGAAACGTTACAAATAGCCGTTGCTGAAATACATCGCTGGACAGCTAGGTGGCGCATCAAGCTTAATGATACTAAATCAGTGCATATCGACTTTACGAATAAACGTATAGAGCACAAGCCAGTATATATAAATCAAAAACTAGTTCCGTACGAGAATACAGCAAAATATCTTAGCATGACCCCTGATGCTAAACTCAGGTGGAGAACTAAACTAAAGTACAGAAAAATGTACTGGTTATTGGGTAGACATTCTGCCTGGTCAATATATAACAAGCTACTCTTGTATCAACAAGTCCTTAAACCAATCTGGACTTATGGTATTCAGCTCTGATGCTGTACCAGTCAAAGCAACAGATTAATTATTCAAAGATTTCAAAACAAAGTACTTCGTGGTATTGTTAATGCACAATTTGCACAGGGATCTCAATGTGGAAACTGTCGACAATGTCATCAAAGAGTATGCTCAAAGTCATGAACAACGACTTCAACAATATATCAACATTGAGGCTCTCCAGCTCCTTGAGAATGATGGTCTAACCAGAAGATTACAAAGCTTTTGAACTTGTGTAAAACAGTAAATAAAATAATAGGTTATTTGAAGGCAACTTTTATTTTGAGATTTTTTAGGAGCACTATTTTTTTCTGAATGTTTAAGTACACACTAAAATAGTGACCGAAATAGATAAGTGTTTAGTAATTTTAAAACAGTATTAAATTAAGTTAAGACCATATAGTTTATTAGTATTAAGTTACTAGATTGCTATAAAATAAATTCATCAATGGGTGTTTTATAAAAAAAAAATGTATGAAAAGGTGGCAATTTTAATTCATATTCGCATGAAAGTGATATACAGAACCTGCCTTATTTAATAGAAGAATCTAAATAACGAAGGGCACATGTCCTTTATGAGATTTAGGTTCTACAGACTTTTAGATTAACCGTCACGCTATATACGGTACAAATAATGTTGGTTGCTAAAATTTCGCTGCATCGAAGTCTCGAGAAATAATGAAAGAAACGATAATTACTTAAATTTTCACTGAAATAGTTTCTTATTTTTAATAAAAATATTCAAATAAGACTTAACATAAGATTGAAAATGTATTTGGTTTCGTTTAACCTATTTTTCACCAAAACGCGGAGCAGGAAGCAGAAAAAAGTTGATGAACTTTTTTAAAGATTCGCACAAAAACTTTTATGTAGTAAAAAAAAAGGTTCTCACTTTCACGTCCCGAAATTCGTAGCAAAATCAGATAAATTCCAATTATTTTTTAACAAAATAATATATTTACTATCTGCAATAATTTGTATTTCCTAAAAAAAAACAGGTCCTTACTTTCACCGAAAACCCTAGCAAAATGAGATTATTATTTTCAATGAAAACGCGGGACGCGCGGAGCACAACATCAATAACGCGGACTTGCTCCGCGAAACGCGGATCATATGGTCACGTTAGTTTAACCGTCCTTTTGATTATCAGTTAAGTACATGTTCTACAAATAAGCGAGGCTCCACGTTTTTACATATTATTGCAGTTTTAATGTCAATGTTTTTTTTCAAAAAATGCACAAAATTCCCACCCAATGAACTGGCAGTATCTTTCGATCTTTTTATACTGGATATTATTATTTTATTTTTCTTCAATATCTGGTGAAGGACATTGTTAAACATGAGGTCCACCTTATCGTTTCAATAAGTAGCATTTAGAAGCGCGTATCTTTTAGTACTCGTACATAGAATATTTGTATTTGTTCAGCATTCGTTATTTGCTATTCGCGGCGTTCTCTCCGTTAGCGAATTCACAAATGTGAAAATAATTTATGACTTACTTGAGGGCGATGAGGCAATAAAATGAGCACAAAATTTATGCTCGCCTTTTTTTCCGTGGATTACATGTTACCATTCTGCACTGTTAGCTAACACATGTGAGCTCGAGGTTCTACTCTTTGCCATTGTGATGCTATTTTTTTTTTGGTATGTGGCTGTGGCTGTTGCTTTTGTTGTAGATTAAGCCGCTTTTAGGAATTTATGTCGAGCTCGAATTTTTTAATTAACGCCAATGGGGTATAATTTATTGTGCTTTTTATTACATAAGATAACTTTTTAAATGACTTCAATTTGTTAAGATTAATTTTTCGTAAATAATTTTTGGCACAAATTTTTCTCAAGTGTATTTTAAATACACTGTATCTCCTAATCCTCAAATATTTTTCAACTCAAAGAAGGAGTAGGCATTTAATATGCGAATAGCAACTTAAATAGGCAATTGAATTTTTCACTTTACTAAGTTGCGTGTTAGAAATAAAAATAAAAAAATTTTATAGGAAAAATAAATTTGGTGCATGTGTACATATGTAATATTGGTAGAATGGAAAATCTATTTAGTTTAGGTAAAATTTAGTAAGATATGATTTCGCAGTCGGTTTAAACATCAAATCAATGTCAAAATGAAGATCCATTGTGATACCAGGGGATATTTAAGTAAGCCCTCTCCTATAATCAGCTACACTTTCTAACAAAACTAAGTAGCTGTCATTTGTGTTGTTTCGTCTCCTAGCAAAGGTGGGGCAGGAGCGAAGAATATATTTTCCGCCTATTCAATATTCTCTGCCACTTCTACAGAAATCAAAAGACCAATATCCTAAACAGTGGCTAGTTATTACAGAAACAACTGACGAGTCACTATGTTTAGTTTCGGACATCAGTGCACAAAATCAGGCACTCGTCGAAGATGTCACGTAACAGAGCAATTAGCTACAACAGCAGGATTCTTCATAGATGATATCTTTCAGATTAGTTTCGAAACGAAGCTATTAATTTGCAGATGGGCATCATCGATATGAACGTTATGTCAAATCAAAATTTAATGAATTTGGTCGCTGCTCAGCTATATACACTTTCATACTGAATTTCCCAAATTTTTTTTCGCAAAATTCCGAATATTAAAATTATTGAAATAAAGAAGTTTAAACGAACTCACAACTTAAGGTTATCTTGCGTTACCCCGCTTGAAGGAAGCTGAATGCGGAATATTTTTATTACTAATGCTTTAAATGTGTGATTTTGGTAAAATAAATATATCTCCTTCCAAATAAGCAAACATTTAAATATGCACTTAAAATGGACAATTTAAAAAAAAAGTTGAAATGTAACGATATTCGTAGAACCTTTAGAGTAAAAAAATTTTCACTGTAGTTTTTAAATTAACAAATACATTAAACAACTGCAATTATGGTACATTAGATATAATCAAACTACATTTGGTTTTCATTGTAATTTCCAACGATATCATTACCATGGGACGACTCATGCAAACTATGGATTATTTTCATTGTAAAACATTTGCAATTATTGGAAGAAAAAAATCCTTAATGCATGTAATTTCAATTTGTTTTTAATTAAAATGTGTGGCTTATTAAAACTAAAAAAGAGAACAATAATTAAATTCGATATCCTTGAATCCATCCGGCTATGCTAGAGTTGAATAAACTAAACGACATATTAAAGTTTCATGTTCTAATAAATAGCTAATTTCCGCATACTTTTGCAGCATCTTTTTTTGCAAAATTCTTTCCGCTTTCAATTAATATGATGAAAGATATAAATAAATTTTAAATGCTGTTATTGTTTCAATTTAAAATAGCACATAAATTAAAGACGAACAAAGTGTTTTATTTTTGCACAAATTTATATTATATTATATCCACTGAATGGTAACACATTCTTATGGTCGGTCTTTGCTCTGCATATGTTTTGTTTTGAATTTGTCACTAGTCCAATAAAAACAAATCATTCACATCCAAATTAAAACGATGTAGTCAACAAAAACCGAAAACTTGGCGACTACCGGGCGGAAATTTATTTAAATTAAGTAGATATTTCAATTTGAATTTTGAATATAGTTTATAGTTTATATAACATTTAATTTATTGTCCATTTTTTATTTAATTTTTTGGCAGCTATTAGTTGCAAATTGTTTTCGAACAAATGACTGCCATAGTTCTGGCCACTACCGGCGTTTTAAATGTCTGTTGTCATCTAATCGAAAATTCAAAATTTATTGCTAATAAATGCTATTCCTACCTTTGCTGTTCCATCGATGTTTTGGATTTATTGTTTTTATTATTTTCGATTGTGATTTTAGCTTTTCGGCGGCTACAATTTGTTTTGTTATTATCATACGAAATTAGAAATCACTCCAGTTGGTAATGGAAACATTGCAAAATAGCAGCTTTAGGCATTTTTGTGTAAATATTTTCATATAACAAATTTGGTAATTGGTAATCAATAATATGAATAATTTCTATGCACTGCAAATTGAGTGTTAAATTTTGGTGTGCATAGCAATTAACTTTATATTTCATATATGCGTAGTTTATAGAATATTTGCATAATAAATTTTAATAGCTTCCTAGAAAGATATTCAAATACAAAATGGCTTTCTTGAATTTACGCAAAAATAAATTGTTTTTACGATCGAAAGCATATGGTGTCACCATAAGGTCAGCAAAATCATAAATTTTGCACAAGCGATATCTCAAAAAGGAAAAAGTATTTTAAGACAAATGGTGCGGATGTTTCGTTTTTTGCAGTTTTAAGTTAGAAAATTTCAAAACTAGAGGAAATAGATTAAACCGGGAATCAATTTCAAATTCAGCGCGTCAAAAGCCTTCGGAAAATTATAGTCTCGTTTCTGGGTCTGATGTTAAGGAAGCTTTGTCGGCCTGTGTAATCTTAATGCGAATAAAGTACTCAGTCATAACCTAACGACTACAATAATGGTCAAACAGCTTCCAATATTGTTATGGATGAGTTAACATTTAGTCAACTTTTCACGAAGGACACTACAAACGGCTGCTTACTAGGCTAAGAGTGACTGAATGCATCAATGGAATCAAAGTAAATTCGCTAAGACAACCATGAAAGTTGACATCTTCTCTGACAAATTTCTACTCAATTTTGACAGAGTACTAACATATCATATCATTTCGTTTTATAGCTAGCTCGTCACCATCGTTATTCACAGCGGCAGCGCTGAGAAAGCTTTTTGGGGATAGAAAGTACGATAACACTTTTAACGGTATTTAAGGTAAATTGTTACATTTGACAAAACAACTTTGAGCTATTCAAGCAGTTAAACTACCTTAGAGTAAACCTTAACTCATTAATCAAGAAATAAATCGATTAGGTGATTTTAAAATGAGGTCATATTGATTCTTTCAAATCTTACGGGAAATGAATGAATTTTTTACTGTAACATGAATTGAAAAACGACGTAAACGTAATAGTTTTGTGATACGTAAGAGGCACCATAATAATGTTTTTCCGCTCGAGAGATAACCTGTTTTCATAATGAGCCCACATTCAATAGGCATATGAGTGACTTTATTTTGAGTGTCAGTACAGTAAATGTTAACACCGAAAAAATACCAAATACACAATTAAAACAGCAAAAAAAGGGCTAGAGCTAAAGTTTTACCCATTTCTAAATGGAATCATCAGTGTCCTTTAGTCAATGCAATAAAAAAATTGTAAGCCTGATAAACTTGCGAACCCAAGCAAAAGTGAAAGAAATCAAAGCAAAAATTATTTATTCTGTTGTGTGTCTTTATTTTTGTAACTCCCCAATGTGCATAAAAACTGATGCGGATCCGTTACGGACCCGGAACGGATCCGCATCAGTTACGGAATCGTTTTTTTAACTAAAACGGATCCGCTACGGAATCATTTTTTAAAATAAAAAGGATGCGAGACGTACTCATTTTTTTAACTAAAACGGATCCGTTACGGACTCGGAACGGACTTCTTATACGGATCTGTTCGGGAGTCCTTTTTTGTGAACAAAATTGATCCGTTCCAGATTCGCTTTTTGTAAATAAAACGGATTCCGTTTCGGATCCGATTCGAATCCGAAATCGTTGGCAAGTCGCCTCCAAACAGCGGGAAGGAACGTCCGCTTTGTCGGATCCGTTTCGAACGCGGAACGGACTTCATATTCGGGTCCGTTTCGGATTGTTTTTTGTGTGAATAAAACGGATCCTTCTCGAATTCGTTTTCGTATGAAATTCCTCTCGAAAAAGTGGAATCCGTTTTGCTGGATCCGTTCCGAAGTCAATTTTTGTAAATAAAACGGATCCGTCACGGATACGCATGCAACGACCATTGTCAGGGAAACTCCTGGTTCCAACCCCGGCGACGACATAATTTTTTATTTTTTTTTTTTAATTTTTTAACTTAAAGGAGTAGAGAACTGTAGAGTAGAGAACTGTATTTGAATAAATTGAAAATATCTAGAAAACTGCCTTTTATGTTAATAATAAATAACGAGTCGGTTATGGATTCGTTTTTTTTAATAAAACGGATTCGATCCGGACTCGTTTTTAATTATTAATATAAAAGGCAGTTTTCAAGATATTTTCCATATATATATAGTTCTCTACTTCTTTTTTGTTTTTTAAATACTTTTAAATTAAAAAATAGAAAAATGAAATAAAAATTATGTCGTCGCCGGGGTTTGAAGCAGGACCTTCCCTGACAATGGTCGTTGCATGCGCAGTTTAACGACAACATTTTTGTATGTCCTAAAAATGATGTCGGTCATTTTAGTATGTCTTAAAAATGATGTCGGTAGCTAAGTTGGGTAAGATGAGCATCTTTCAACAGTGGCATGGCGCAGGACGGACACAGGTTCAATTCTGTGATCGGGTGACAGGTAAAAAAAAATTTAAGTTCTCTTTTGAAGTTTTAAAAACGTATTACTTTAATAAATTAACAATAAGTACCAACAAAACAGCATTAGAAAAATAGATGGAAAGTAAAAAATCGATTCAAAAGTTATTTTCTTTTCTGTTACATCACAAAGAAAGTAAATCACCGTTTACAACGTTACAATATTATGCCAACTTGAAACAGGTGTGGTGGATTTTGAAGCACTTGAAGGACTGATTGATTTTCTTTTTCGCTTTTATTTTGTATAAAAACTATATTTCTTATTCAAGTTGTATTGAATGGCCCTAGCAAAAATGTCTACCTACTCCATGGGCAATAGCAATCTAAACAGAATATAGTTATTTTAATAAACGAACTCCTGTCATACACGCACAAAATAGTATACGTTCGTTTTAGTAAATTATTGGAGTAATCGTTGCGAATGCAGCTTTACAGTACTTCTTGTCATAAGCTCTCACAATACTTTATGGAGTGGAACTGTATAAATGCGTGTCTTACTGTGAAAAGAAGCTGAAAACCATAATGGCCATATTGACTAAAATTATTATTTAGGAAGATTCTGTTGATATTACATATCTTACTGATTCGATTTAATCTACTCGACGTTGCACTCCCCAAATAACCCCGAATTTTTTATTTCATATGAGTGAAAGATGTGTGCAATTTTTATATTTAAAAAATAGTAAAAAAAACTTAATCGCACCAATAAATTGTGGGATGATAAAAATATATAAAAAAATTGCAATACAAATCAATCGATCATAACAAAAAACCAAAAAATGGTCGGTCTCATGGTACTAAATATTTATGTGGAAATTCAAAAGATATCACTTTACAAATAAAAAATATTTTAAAAATAAATAGAAATCGTTGCAAACATTGCAAATATGATTTGATGTGTTATTTTTCTGACATGTGATATGTCAGAAAAAGTAAGTCTAGCCAACATTTCACAGCATGGGATAAACACGTGATTGACATTATGAGCTTAAACGGTTATGGATGTGTGTAGATATGTGGGCAAATTAAATGTGAAAACACAAAATTTACCGCAAGCTAACGTACTATATATCACAAAAGCTAAGAAGGAGATGAATCATCGCTTGGAATAAAAACTTTGGATTCAATACTTGGATTATTATTGAAAATATAAAAATTCAACGAAAGACATAAGAAACAAACAACTCATGGATAAAAATATCAAATCATAGATTAGTTGCTATACAAACGCTTAAGTAAATCTCATCTAAAACAATTTTGTAAATTTAATGAATACCGAAATATTTCTCTGACCATTAATGAAATAACTGCATAAATTATTTTGAATATCAATAGATAAATGGCTGTAAAATTTATAGAGGCATTAGCATAAAGATCTATTCCAACTACATACCATACATAGATGCTTATTATTGCAAAGTATCGTTGACATAGAGACACATTTAATTAACCCAGCAGGAAATCAAGGCTATGAAAGTTAATTATTTAAAAATGCTTTTTCAAGCTATTCACACAGCGCTATAAATCAATGTGGAAAGCTTTTCAACTGAGATAGATATCAGCACATTCGTGATTGACAAGAACTGTAGTAATATGAACCAAAATTAAAACTATGTATATGTCATTGCTGAAATCGATAAGTCATTTCCTACTGGGTTCAAAACGCTTAAATCTGCATGGAAGGCAGCTAAAAGACAAGATGCAAAATTAACCGCAAAAAAACCGATATTTGGTCTTAGTTGAACTAAGCGTATTTGGGTCTGTCACTAAAATTATTTGTTTTTTTTTTTTTTGTGAAATGTCCGAGACCTTGAAAAAATTGGTTTTAAATTTTATTTCTTTTCTTGAAGTTTCTATATTTGTTTTTTTTTTTTTTTTGTTGTTTTGTTTTCATCTCAGTTTGACATTGGCTAGTTTTGTATAAAAAAGTAACATCTTGAATATACCCTACGATCTGGCTCGTGTTAGTACATGAGGCAAGAGCTAACTTTGGTAGCTTTTGAAAATTAAAAATGAAATTATAGATTTATACTAACAATGATGACATGTAATCCGCTTGTTTACGAAAACACTGGAAATATCTATTAAAAGATATGATCTAAGCCTACTGTGAGTTTAATCCTTCATTGCCTAGGTATACTGTATCGCATTACTGTTCGATCTTGACCTTAGCTTATGAATTTGTTATGGTATATCGTTGGGTTTTTTCGCACTTCTTATAGGTATTATAATATTTTCTAAAGCTTATTGTTAATTTTTTCGTTTTTTTTTTTTTGCAGACTTAAATACCATGCTATTTTTTGTTTAAACAAAGATATTACAATTAAATTAAGAAGTTGTCTGCAGTTATGACACCTGTAAATATATTTGGTTTTTCGTAAGAAAAGCCACATTCTATATTGGTTAACTCTGGCAAAAAAAAATACCTTTGAGATATTGGTAAAGTGTTTAGATAACTCTGCATCTTATGATTTTTGATTATTTATTCAAACATTTGTTTTTCGCTTACTACTTTATTGTTTATAGCGCTCATGGCGTTATGTGAAAGTAATGACGTTGGTATTGAAAAGTAGCAAGGAGTTTTTAAAAATCCCGAATAGAACTTAACAGTATCAACAAAACCGAAAAGTACTTATAATATCGAAGCAGACCGACCATAGTTCTGTTTTTCGTTTTGAGATAAAAAAAGTCAGAAATATATGGAAAATGTTGAGAAAAGTTGACTGAGGTTGAATATGTCGAAAAAGTATGGAAAATGTGTAAAAACATATGGAACATGTTTAAAATAAAATGGAATATACATATGTATTGCATTAAGCTGAAAGAGGTTAAAAAACTAGAAATAATTTAAAGATATAGGCTAATAGAATAGGCAGGAAAAATCGATAAGATATAGAAAACATTACAAGAGGATGAAAAACTCGCAGAGAGTTGAAAGACGTTGAAAAATGTTGAAACAGTTGAAAATCGCTGAAAGTTGAAGAAATATTGAATATTGAGAGGTGAATAAATTTTCAAAAGCTGAAAAAATTTGTAAAACGTTGTAAGAAATCGGTAAAATATGGGAAATATTGAATAAGTTGTTGAAAATGTCGGAATAAAAAGAGAAAAGAAAAGTTTAAGAAAAATATGAAAAATGTTGAAATAAGCTGAAAAAGGTTGAAACAATTGAAAATCTCGTAAAAAGTTGAATCAAAGATCAACTTTTAAAAGTAAGTAATTTTCGAAAGTAAGAAATTTCGAAATAATTTTAAGCCGAATGTGTAAGGAAAACATTCACAATAATTTTATTTATCATTTGGGATTAGACTACATTTTTATATGATTGTCCTCAATGAAAACTACAAAGATTATGTATAAACATTTGATTGTGTCGACATGCATTATTATTTTTGTAGAGCTGCATTAGATTAACATAGGCAATTAATCTTCATCTGATAAACTTTTAAGTAGTAGAAAATATGAAACGCTATTTTTGATCAACTGCAAAAGAATCGTATTAGTAATTTGAACAAAAAACTATTTATTCAATTACTTACTGCCATCATTGTCTCTACAGACAGAGTCGTAAACCAAGATGCATTTAAATAGAATGTGCGATTGCTCCTTAGGATCATCATTTTAATCAGATCTCGAAATTCTTTGGACTCATTATACCATTCACATCTGTAAAAGGACACGGGCACCTTATCACTCTGAAATTAAATTCCATGATCAAGCAATTGACGATCGATATTAAATATATGTATAGCTCTAGTGAGACAATTTTCTTCTTGGCATAACACGGTATAAAACTTAAGAATTTTTATTATATAAAATAAATGTTGTCTTTTGATATGAATGATCAATTTCAATGAATTTGAATCCACTTTTTAATCTCGTGACATAATAAATTGATTCGTTTAATAATTTCAATCAAGAAAATGAAATTGGAATTGATATATTTTTAATTCGATGCTTGATTTTTTCATTTTCTTGTTCCAGAATGCTAAACTATACCGAAAAATCCAAGAGGACTGGTCACTTCAATGAGTTTAAGCTTTACTTTTGTCCGATTGAAAACATACCTCGGTAGTAATGAACTGTGCAGAAATGTTGTAAATGCTGATTTCAAAGCAGACTGCATTTATGAACATTATCATGCGTATTGCGGTCTTTACATTTCCTTCCTTTAAAATAAATTGTGAGGCAAATTTTTATACTTTGAGCGTTATATACAAACCAATCCAACACTTCCAATATACAATACAATGGCCAAAACCAACATGCTGAGAGAGATTTGTACAAAAACGAGGTGTTGATAGAGGCTATCAAGTTCATTACAGTAACTAAAATATTAATAATTTTTTTTAATTGAAATATCTAAAATATGTATGTAAGCTTTACTTACTCGTAAGTTCGATTATAATGCTTGATGCAATACTGCAAATATTGAACACGTTGTCTTTTCGACAAAGATGGATGGGTGGAATATTCTAACAAATGATTGAGTATTTTGTAGCATGCAAGACCATGTTGGGTAAGCACAATGACAAGTCCATCAAAACCCGCAGCAGCTGAGAACAATTTATTGCAATTGCAACTGTATAATATTTTATCATATAATATATCTTAAAACACTGAGGAGTTAACAATCACAAAGAGATTTTCACCAAAATAAATCAATCAAAATATTTTCCTTGAGCTAGTGCATTAATAGCAGAGTCAGAACATAGCGTTGTTGTTGCCCAAACATCTTATGTGATGTACAAAAATTGTTTACAAAACAAAACTGACATATTTTTGTATGGTATAGGGTGTTTTTTTTAGAGGTATAGAACTTTAAAATGGAATAAAACAAAGATGAATTTTTTAAATAGACATGAAAATTACTTTATTCGAAAGATAATCTTCTGGCATTATAATTTAAATATGACTTCTCGCATATGAACGCCACGGCTAGCTCGGACGTAGTCTAAAATGGAGGTCCAATTTTCAAGGTATATCGCGAATTACGCGAGTAATGTTGGCTTCGAAGTATTGAATCGTAGCTGGCTTATCGACGCATACTTTTGGCTTCACATAACCCCAAAAAAAAAATTAAGGTGTGATATCACAAGATCTAGGCGGCCTTCTTGACTCCATAATTGCAAAAATCATGTGAATTTTGAGTGAAAATAAAGTTGAAATTTTAGTGACTATAATAAATTTGCACAATTTGGACGCGTTGTTCATGCGTCAACCTGTTCATGATGAAATGGCAAACCAAACTGAATATAAATGACATTAGAGTTGCCAGATTTGACCACAAAATCCCAGTTTTATCTCTATTCGAAAAACAAACCTCTAAAAAAAACACCCTTTATTAGGAATCCAAAACTAATTTCGTCTGTACAAAATAGTCGCTACATTTTCAATCAAAATGTGATGTATTCACAGGTAATGCATGAGATTTGCTTTATGTCGAAATTATATAGAATTTTTTGCGTATTCGTATTTGTTGGAAAATTCTCGATTTGATTGTTAACTTATTCTCTGTTCTCGATTTTACTTATCACAAAAAACTTACTTGTTCCAGCAACATAGACAAGTGCAGCCAGATTCATTACTTCCAAGTGGTAGTAGGGAAATTTCATGCCATAGCCAACCCATGATGGAAATATAGCGGGAAAAGCTGAAACAATCGAAACTTTTGTTTAGTGCCGAATTCGAACATTTTGCTTTTTCAATTACTTACGTAGTTCTATGGTATAATTGGCTGTCCCAATATAAGCATGATAACTATTCATAATGATAGCATTGAAAATATAAAATCCCATAATGGTTATGGCAATTATTATAAAAATTATATTGGCTATACGTGTATGAAACCAAGTAGTATCTAATATTCTATCCAGTTCTTTACGCAGCTGTTTCTTAAAAGAATAATCTTAAATAGAAAATAAATTTATTAATATTCTTAGAAGCACTCCTTTAACTTAACTCTTAAAAGAATATCTTTAGAACCATTAGGAGCGCCGTGGAAGATTTTACATATTATCGAGGAATTTATCTATATTATTATAAGTATAAGTATTATTATAAAGGACAAATTGGAGAAAATATCGAAATCTTGATTTTGTGCTTGATTCTAAAGGGTGTCCGCATCAGTTCTTATTTTTGAGTTAATCATATTAAATGCTCGAATACCAAAATTAAATCCAGAATAATAATGCTGACCTTCTTGTAAAATTTCAATATCCACAATAATTTGATGCGTCTCAGCGATATAAAATAATTCACGAAACTTTGACCGCATTACTAAGATATGAATCATTTTTGCCATTCCAATAATAACCTGTAAAGCTGTACAAATTCCCTATGAACGAAAAATATTGAAAATTTACCATCGACCTAAATGTAAGAACTCGCAATTTGAAGTTTTACAACTTACCTCTAGTGCAGCAGCAATGTCAACATTCAAATGTTTCCTTATGAAATGATACTGTCCATAGAGTCCGATGTAGCACAACAACAGCAAAAATATATTCACACTAAATTTCATAGAACAATTATTTGTAACTCTAAGCAAAATATTATAGCAAATTTACCAATTGATCAAAAAATTCTTTTTAAACCCGGATTCGGTTATGTTGGCTCCATACATGTAGTTCATTAGAACCAAAGACTGTATTTTCTTGCGATTTTTCAATTGATTCAAGCGCAAAACTTCCTGTTTCCTCATTTTCAAAACTTCTAAGTGACTTAACGCATAGGATTTGGTATCTTATATTGCTTTATAAATGCATTTAGGTACACTACTCAGCAGAAGTATTCATAAACCAATATCCTTAATCAAACTGAAACTCAAATTCGCAGTGAAGGTTTGTCATGTGCGTTTATTTGATATCTCGCGGCAACTTGCTTAGATTACATATTATCAAAAATGTAGTATTGGCTTAAACTGTAAATAATATTACATTCTACGAAATTTTGTCAAAAAAAAAAAAAAAAAATATACGACTAAAACTTGCAGTAAATACGGAAGTTAAAAAAAGCCAAAAAGTTGATTTTTTAAAAGTTATAATATGAACTCTATATAATGAGGGTGCTCCGAGAAAAGTAGTTTTGTTGTCACTATGAAAAAGTCTATAACTTCCTGGGTGCACTGATCTATTGCTACAGAATTTTCCATAATTTTAACTTGCGGTTTGAACTGTTTCTCGGCAATAACTTCACATTATTGGCTTTGAAATACTCTTGTATTTGTGGTAGCTACTTAAACGGACCCGGACTTTTGAAAAGTGTGAGTAGAAATAATGAAAATGATCGCATGTCTTTGATGACCAATTCACGTATTTAGAATTTAAAAATTGACCTAGGAAATCGGTGAAATGAAGCCAATGCTTCGCAACCGGCATGCACGTGGTACCATCCTGTAAAAACCACATAACCACTTTATCACAAAAAAATAAGGTATGTAATTGGAGCACAAGAAAATAAGCGTTTAAGTAGAAAACAATCTAATGGCAACAAATATCACTAAAAAAGTCGACTAAAGTCCGAAAATATTGAATTATACATGTAATAAAAGTCTGAATATTTCGAAAAATTTTCACAAGATCGATAAAAAATAGATGATATCGAACAATATCGAAGAAATCGGCATAATAATATAAATTTTATTTATAATGAGAATAAAATTGTTTTAATAACTTGAATTGGTATACATTAACACTTTCCATAGATAATTCGAGAAACAAAAATTTATTTTTTAGGATCTCCCTATAGCATATAATCCTGCCACTTGTGAAACAAACTTTAAACATATTAATGTAAATTATTAATTTTTTAATTAATTGATGAAATGAATGAATTACATACGTGTAACTTTTTGTAACTTTTCGAATAAGTTAAAGTGTTGCTGGTTTTAGTTAAAATCACATCGAATACGTTTTAATTTAATTTTCGCGTTGCATGGGGGCTATTTAGTAAGTTAGTACCATTCAAGTGACGAATATGTTTTTGATTTGTAATTTTCCTAATACCCTGAATCGATAGAACACTGACTACGTTATATGGAGCAACATAACTTTTCACTTTTGGCCACTTTTTTTTAGATCTTTAGCAGTTTAATGTTATTCCAATGGGTCTTTGCAAAAGAACTTTAGCTAAAGTCCAACGTCTTATGGCATTGTATCGCGAAGACGTTATCAATAAAGATTTTGAAGATAGCTTAAAAGATCTGGAGGTAATGTTTGAATGCTTCGAGATATTCGGAGAGAAATAAAATAAGCAAAGTGTCTGAAAACATATTTGGATTAGTGTTAATAATAATAATAAGCAATATAAATAATAAATTTCCTGCAATTATTTTAAATAAAATTGTCACAAAGGAAACAAATTCTGTCGTTTGATTCTTTATTCTCAAAGGTAATTTTATGCAATTATGAATAAAGTTTTAAGTGCAAGAAAAGCCTTAGTTTTCATAGTGATTTATTTATTTTTTTTTTTTGACTCTTTATATTAAAGAATAATTTAATGCAATGATGAATAGAGGAGGTTAAATTATTTCATATATAAAAATTAATGAAAATGTTGGGCAAAAGAACAAAGCTTTAAATTGCACTTTTAAGTTAATGGTGTGCCAATGAGAATTTACACAATTGTTTACTAATCAAGTTAGAAGCTATAAATATTTTATACAGGGTAAGACAATTAAAGTTCTACCATAAAAATATATGAAAAAAATTATTGCAATAGAACTATTTTAATTTCATTACCGACCAATGTTATAGACCAAATGATCACCACGATTTCGGTGGCATAAATCGATCCGTTTTTTCAAATCTAGGATGACATTCTAACATAATTGCTCCCCTATTTCATCAAAAATATGTATGTTGCAAAGTTTACGCAATCTTCGAAAATTTTCGAGGCAAAACTTTGCAATTTCTTTTGAAGTTTTGCACATGAATTTAACAATATGATTCTCAGAATATCTGTATATTTTCATATTTGTGTTTTGTTTTCTATTTACTCAATTCTATCTATTTTGACACATTTTCTCTTTTGAGTGCGATGCATTTTTAATAAATTAAACAAAAATGAGATAGGTTAGAGGAAAGGGAGATGAAAAGGATTGATAAATAGTTTTCTTAAATCGGCCGATGTCAGCTTGTAAAACTATTGCAGAAGATTGCTTCACAACTTAATCGTGCGGCCAATGAAAGAATGATCACGATAATATGACTTTTTATCGAGCATATTTATATATCTTTCAAATCGTTCAATTTTATGTTTTATGTATTTGTAAAAGTAAATTAGTAATACGTTAATATAAGATGATGGATCAGAGAAGTATCATTTGTGAAAAATGTATTCTATGTAACATTTTTCAAAAGTAAAAAGTAGGAGACACTCTGTCTCACGAACTGTAATAAAAAATATTTATTCTGTAAATGAAATTAAAAATATTAATCATAATAACTTACTGCCACAAAAGTAGGCAACAACAAAAACGTAAATCCAGATGCTCTCATATAAAAAGTACGATTAGTCCTTTGAATCATCATTTTGACAAGACCCCTGAATTCCTTAGATTCATTGTACCATTCACAATTGTAGAAAGCGTTTGGTGTTTTTTCACTCTATGGGAATATAAAAAAGTTTCGTAAAAATTCTGTAGATTCTAATACTGGTTTTCAAAAATTACCTCCGATGTTACAATTTGACCGTAATAACAATAAATTAAAACTTGTAAATTTGCATTGGCAAAAAAAGAAACCATTCTGATCAGCGTTTTAGCATTTGCATCCTTTAATTAGAGTTATTGAATTTTTGTTACATACTTTTCACAAGTTTGCGCTCATAGCTCAGATTACTATACATACCACTCCTAAATTAACAAGAAACATTACAATACCAAGTGCCAACATACTAAGCAAAATCTGTATAATGCCCACAGTGCGAAAAAGTTGATTTATATCGTCGCAGAATCTTAAATATTTCATGTAAAAATATAAAAATTATATTTTATGTTGTGACATAAAAAGGGCCACACTGTGGCATTGTTGCCGAGGGCGTGCCAGTTCGGGTTAGCTGCCTTTTCTGGGTAGTGCTGATCATATTAGTGTAGGAATCAAATATGTTGGGCTTAAAACCAAATTTGTTTTATTTTAAGTAAAAATGTGATTTTTGAAATAAAACAAAGTGGCACATTTCGAAAATATGCCCAAAAAGTCGAAAGTACCGATTAAATTATGCCTTGATATTGAACAAACGCAAACTTAGTTCTCAAGCGCAATGATAAATACATTGGGGTGCCTCTGCAAAAGTTTATTCCCGAACGTACACCTTAATTTATACGTATTATTATGAGATTTGTTGCACCAAAACAATTTTGCATATATTTAGTTCGCACTAAGTATGTAACATATATTAATGCCGCACCCAAAAGACTGCCAGCCCCCTGGTGCCATAGCTTAAGCCGGCATGTATGTCCAGGACATACATACTTGAATGTGCGATTATAATGTTCAATGCAGTAGCGCATATACTCAACGCGTTGCTTCCTTGTCAAGTCTGGATGTGTGCTATATTCTAATAAAAGTCTTAAAACTTTGAAGCATGAAACTCCATGTTTAGTACACAAAATAAAAATTCCATCGAAACCTGCGGCACCTATTTAAAAAATTATATTAAGTAATAGTTCTAAGGCAATCGGCAAATTGTGCAATTTGTATAATTTGATCTGTATCTCTAAATATAGAGTGCATGAACTTTTATGGGGAGGATCTAGATATAAGTTTAAAGTTTGTTTTGTGATATTTAATACCATTTTTTAGCAGCTAGTTCGCATTATGTAGATGAAATTAAAACACAACGAATTTGTCACAAAGTCATTAACGAATTGACAACCTCTCCGTGAGGGAATAATGTGAATTCGCTTTAACAGTAGAACTAGGAACATGACAATAGTAAAGATACATACATATATGCTCGAACTGAGGTCACTGACATTCACCCAACTAGTGACAGTAATATCTTCATGATAGGCGAATCAGCATAGCCCACTTACTTAGGCATTGTAATAATACCTGATGACGGTTCCAATAAAGACATCCATGCTGGAAACAATAGGGTGAAAGACATTTTCAATCAGCTTCGTAATGTCTGCAAATTTTAGTATTTGCCAACGACACCGAAGTTCGAAATCTTCAAGCTAGTTCTTTTGTACAGCTGTGAAACCTGGTAAACCGGCCATCAAACGATTAAAGTGAACATGGATTGGGCAAAGGTTGCGGAAATCCTCAACTGAAGTCTGTCGGCAAGCGCTGAAGTGAAATTCTCAGCGAAGCACAAAACGTGGCAGTTCTAGATCATCGTGAAAACGATCGCTAAAACAGGAAATGCGTGATTCGGGGAAATGTTGGAGAGAATCAAAAACACTTGCTACTGATCGTGCATGTTATAAGAATTTTGTGAATACCCTATGCTCCATGAGGAGATAAAGGACACAGAAAAATATTTTGAGAGCCATCAGAGATATTGTAAAAAACTTTATGAAAAATTGTAAATACCATACATAAGTATTCGGGGCATCTCTCATAGAAATATACATTTGTAAGCGTGTTCCAATTATAAATTAATTTTGAAAGACAAGTTGTTAAGAAGAGAAGATAGGTTTGAAATATGAATTTTTACTATAAAATGTCATAAGATACATATTTCTGGTGACAAAAAAATAAGGCTCATCCTATCATAAGAACGCACACGCTTTCATTCATGTTTTTTCCAGCGCATCGTGCGAGACAGATTAAAATGTATATAATCAAGATATTTCAAAACGCTGCACAACTTAAATATTTTAGTTTAGATATAAGTTAACTTACCTGTTGCTGTAACATATACTGCTGTTAGCATTACGAACATTGCCATATGGTATTCTGGAAAGTGCATTCCTTGTACTTCCCAAAATGGAAATTTTGCAACGAAAGCTGAAATAAATGCAAACATTTAAAGTCTGTAAGGAAGTAGGATATTGGTGCTTAAGTTATTTTCGAGAAAATATTTCAAAGCAGAACTTTTTCATTTTTTTTTTAAAAAAATGTTTTAGTTTAGATTTGTACCAAAAGAAAAAAAAAAACTTCAACGAAATTTTTTTTTATAAGGGGTTATCCAACGATTCTTCTTTCATTCATTACAAATCTCATAGTTTATACTTTAGATTAAAAGAAAAATATTTTCACTTTTCACAAAAATAGTGCACTATACATTCAAAATGGATGACCTAAATGAAACCTCTTATAAGATTACTCTCTATATTAATTTTAAAATATATTTTAAGCTTGTAGTAACTACTTTCAAATGCATGAAAAACGTTCCAATATCTGAAGTGCATGATCTTAACATACCATACTATGTTTCGGTAAAGACAGTTTTGAACAAAATCCAAATGAATATGAGACAGCTGAATTTATTGGCTGACGAAAATTATAACCCTACCTCAAGTCTTCCATAGGGTTCTGTTTAGATTTATATGAGCACTTCATTTTGAATGTTGAGAAGAATAAATTAAGTTATTTGAAATCAAGTGTAAAAAATCTATTTAGTTTCTTCATCTCAAGAAAATTATTCAAGTTAGAAGAACTACTCGTGTCTGGACAACATTTACATAAAGCGAATCGAATAGGAGAAATTGATGACATCCTCAATTTTGAGCTACTTTATGCAACCATTTTGGAGTGATTCTGACATCACCCGTCTTGAATAATTTAATGCTAAAATACTTATAAACCATTTTCCAAAAAATAATAATTCATTATACATATTTTGTTTCTTGACTAAAAGTTGAAGATGAAAGTTCGGAAAGCTCAACTTACGCAACTGTACTGTAAATTCAGGTGTACCTACAGCGGCATTGTAGACATTCGGAATAATCGCATTTAGCACGAATGCAAGAAATGTTAAAAAACATGTAAACATGAAAAACTTTGTCATACGATGTGTACTCAACCAAGTTTTATTTAACACTTCATTAACCTTAGAACGTAACTCTTTATTGAAGGCATAATCTGTTGAGTAAAATAAATTTTTAATATATAATAATATAATAAGTTCATAATACTCATACCTTCTTTAAAAATACCAATACTTTCTACTATTTCATGTCCTTCAACAATACGAAAGATTTCGGAAAATTTGTACCGCATTATAAAAAAAACCATCATTTTGGATGGTGCTATCATTTCTTGTAAAGTGACACAAAAACTCTGGAAATACAATTTTTATTAATTTCAACGAATCGAAGAATTCAAAATGCTAAATAAACCTCAAGTGATTCATTTAGATGGTCGTCAAAATTATGTATAATAAAATAATATTGTCCATATAATCCAAGTGCCTCTATCAACAGCAACACAATACTCAAACTAAAACAGCAGCATCGATTTAATTATTTTGGAATCTTATAAAGAACAATAGAGATAGTACCTTATGAAGAATACATTTTTGTTAAAAGTTTGCTCTGTAAGGTTAATGCCATATATATAATTTAACCAAATTAATGCTCGCAATGATTTTCTATTCTCGCGCTGAATTTTAGACATCTCCAAAGACTTTGACATTTTTAAATAATATGAACAAATGAGGTGGTTTTAGATATATATATAAGAAAAGTATATACACATACATACATATATATGAATAAAATTTTAATTAAAATTTTAATTACCAAACGTTGGTATTTCACAATAAAAGTTTTTACTATAATTTATCTGGAGTGAGATGACCCATTAGGCAAATGAGAAATGTACACGACAAAAAAAAATTTTAATTTTCCCATTTTGTTGGCTTTATTGCTCGCTATCTACATTTGATGGTGTATTTCTTCTAAGAACACCGATATACCACGATAATTCATGTATAGTATAATAAGGAATTTCACTGATAGGGTCATTTTTGGGACGCTACCTTTTCTGATTTGGCTCAAATTTTGACTAAGTATGCCATAGAACAAGGCTTTAGAAAATAGTTGTTCTGTAATGTTTGTGGGAATTTTATTGGATTTTCAAAAAAAGGTTTTTTGGAAAAGTTCTGTTGTTAAACCGCGGTACCAATTCAATTAAGGCTAATACGACAAAACTGTATTATTGTTTTTAAAGTCTTATCCTAAGAAATAATGCAAGATTTGAAACAAATCAGAGAAGGCCGTGTCGCGGTTGTTTTAAAACCAAATTTCGAATATCTCATTATCTTTTAAAATTTTCATGGTAAAACTTTTCAATAAACGACGGGAAAAGAATAAAAATATAATTTTAAGAACCAAACTCCGTATATTATTTTAAAAAGACTGAAACAAAACAATACATTTTTTTTAGTGTATTTATGGATTCCTGAAGTAAAATTTGTATTCTAATTTATTCAGAAGAACTAATTAAAAACTTTAAAATAATTATAATTAAACTTTTCTTTTAATGTTTGAGACGTAGTATGTTTGAGAATTAACCCCTCTTTATTAATAAGTAGATAATTTTGTTTGGATTCAGATATTAATTCAAAACATTAAATCAAATCATCAAATATTGGAGAAGATTTTCTAAAGGCAATGCAATGAGTTTGTAAAGACCAAAGTACTTAACTTAGGTCAGAAAATGAGTGACATTCTTCACTTTAAATACATTGAATTCCCCTAAATTATTTAGTTTTCGGGAAACTACACATTGAATATATTGGAACTACTTATATTGATGCAAAAAGTAATGCCGATAATTTCTATTTCTTTCAAATATTGGTGGCTAAACATTGTCCATTCTGAAGTTTCAATTTTCGATGACGCGTTCGAGAATTTCAAGTGGTATGAGGCGAATGACGCGAGCAATGTTGGCTGTCAATTCCTTAACATATCGTCAAAGAAAAAGGTGTTAAGGTGTGATGTAACATGGCCTGGGCGGCTAATTTGTTTCAACATTTCAACAAATCCTGTGAATTCTAAATGAATTTACAGATGAAATTTTTGTGACATTTTGCAAACATTGTTACAGTATTAGTCTTTCTATGATAAAATGCCAAACAATACCGACCAAAAATATCATGACACTTTAAAGCGGATCACGCACGATTTGTCATTTTCTTCCAACTGAAAAAAGAATCTCTAAATGAATCACCCTGCATAAAGCTCTAATCTTTTTGTCATTCCTATCGCTCAAATGGTAAATGATATCTACATATATTCCAACTCATCACTGGTATATACTGAAAATTATACGAATTTAAGTGACAAAATGATTTACATATTGCCACAAATTAACCTCTAGCACGCAGGAAGCCGAATCAAAAGAAACCCCAGATGCCCACGTACTTTCCTTTGATTATTTTCGCAACAAAACAATTGTACAACAGCAATCTAACAATCATCTTTTGCAATTTTTTACCAAAAATTTTAATTTTTAATCCATCAAACTTTGCAATCATTTTGTAAAGAAAAATTGGAGGTTTTCTGATTTCAAATTAAAAAAAAAACAAAAAGAAAAAGGTCGCATTTCTGCATTTATTAAATTAACAATAAAATTATAGATGGCGCTTAAGTCGTTAGTTAAATTTAATGAGGTGTTGCATATGCGAATATCACAGGTATTAAATTTGTATTTTCTAACAAAGCAGGTAATTATTAAATCGCTTGGAGGAGTGAAAGAGGAGGAGCCACAAGTAACACCAAATAAAATACACATGAGGGCATATTGTGGCATATTGACTACAGGCAAAGGCAAAATGGAAATAATGAATAATCAACAGAAAACAATCAAATAATTTTATTGATCTGCGCGATTTTGCAATCGATAGGTTTTTGTTGTTTTAAATTGTTTTTTATTAAGATGATTTCTTAAAGTGAGAAGAAAAAAATCGCTAGGGAATTCCCAAACAATATTACCATAAGCAGAGAATTGTGAATGTGTTCGAAGGACGTGGGTCGGTGCGAATAGCTCATTCAAAACTATCAAGTTTCATTAAAACTTCAAACAAAAGAAAAAATTCAAAAATTTAAAAAATTACTACACTATTAAGGTACAACAAGCAATCAGTACATTAATGAGCGGTCTAATTGGACATGAGTTGGCGCCACCCAAATTGTCGATGCATTAATTGCTTACGACTTTTATTAAGTGATCTCTAATTTTCAAACTAATAGAGGGTTTCTTTTATTTGATCTTCACTATTATCAACATCATTATGGTTATCATCATCATCATCATCATCGTCACCATAGGCAACAAAACAGAAGTAGAAACCACGAATGGTTAACAAGAAAATTATTTTAATTAAATTTGCCGGTTGACCATGCGGCGACGTCGTTATGTTTCTCCGGCGGCAAATCAAGGTGTCACTGTAAATTTGCATTAAATTGTTAATATTTTATTTGTTTTTTATTTGAGAATAAAAACGTTAATTTTACATGGAGAAAAATTTATTTATTTTTCAATTGTTTTGTCTCCGATCAATACGAAGCGAAATAATGTTGCAAAACTGTTTGATCTTTGACCTTGAATATCTTGAAAAGTGACAAGTCTGCGTAAGACCTATGTATATTTTTAGATGATTATGATTTGTAAAAAATCATTGAGCTTATTACACGGAACACAAATATTCCATCCATCTATTAAATGTTTTGTATAGCGGATCCAGGATTCAGTCCAGTGATGGCATTTGGGTTTTATGGAAATGTACTGAATGGAGACTTAAAATGTACTTACTTGTTACTTGAATGAACCACTTGCTTATATTTTGAAATACACGTGTCCCTAATGAGTTTCCAGGTATAGAGAAAATCACGAAGATGAATATATAAATTACATAACCTCAAAAAAGAGTGTTTTTTGCACTTTTAGGTTAGAATATCTGAAAAACCTTACGTGATAGAGCAATTCTGATCCCGTATTCGGTTTCGGCGAGAAAAATTATTATTCATTATCTAAAAAGGCAAAGTTTTTAAAATTTCGGAGGACTGTGTAATTGAACGTAAAGCGATGCAATCTAGTCATAGGTAGATAATGAGATATAGCCATATCCTTTTATGTAGAGTCCTTAGTACTTTGACACTGAACGGCATTTTTCACTCTCCTTAAAATGTTGCTCTGGCATGCTAAGGTTTCTTTACGCTAAGGCTGTCAGACGTACTGCTTTATCAGAACATTTACTAACTTTCTTTGTAGGTACTATTTTGCAAAGGTAGGAAAATTTACTGATTTTAACCAATTTTTAACTGACTGGTTTGCATTAATGATTTGTACATGACAAATGGTGATACATATTACTTATGTGAGAGATATGTACATGAAAACATCAAAACATTGCACAAATGTAGCAAATACCTCGACGAAAAACTTCGGAGGCGGCGGAGGCTTCCAATTCCACGTCGAATCGACCCGCGTTAGTCCGTCAACTTTTCTTGTGAATTTTATTTTGTGGTACAATATGTTAAAAGATATCTTGAAATCTTAAGCTTATACCTGTACATAATAACTCTAAAGCATCAAAACTTTAAGTTTTCAATGTGGGTACTTCTCAAGAAGCCAGAATACTGAGAAAAGTACAATGTTACTGAAAATGCCATTACTGACGTACTACGTGCTTAGACAAAGACTTAAGGATATTTTTTACAATGTAATAAATATTTGAGAATCATAGCCAAACTAAACTGAATTTACGCGACCAACTTAAAATACAAGAACCAGCGTGCAGCCGGAACGAATTCAACCAAATATTAATGAGTTTTAGCAGCGCAAGATCTGGCGGCAACGCTTACGGTAGCATCAAATAAAAACAACAATGATTATCTTGTTACTATTGTTGTTTGTTTCTTGATGAAATGATGATGATCTTTTGTTTCATATTTTCGCTAATTGGAGGTGGAGAGGGAATCAACAGATAGTGGCACAAACAAACAATCTCGAAGAAGAAGATGCACAAGAAATAAAAGTTAAAGAAAAAAAACACGTTGAACTTGAGTCTCAAACGCATTTTAATCAGTTAGTGATATAAATACTGAAAACACTGGCTAAGACAACAGACACAATTCAGATTTCAAAGTAGGAAAATCACAGAGAATCAGAAATATGCGTGCTTTTATTGTAAGTTTTTATTCAAACCGAGAATCGTTCGGCTGTATCCTCAAAAAGATTTAATTAAATTTTTATTATCACTCCTCAGGTTTTGTGCTTAGTGGCAGTCGCCTGCGCCGATAAATTGGGCTACAACTACCAACCAGTTGGTCATTCCGACGGTGGACTTTCATTCCAACCTGGTGCAGGTGGTTCCGTTGGAGGTGGAGGCGGTTCCATTGGAGGTGGAGGAGGAGGTGGCTTCGGAGGCGGTTCTGTTGGAGGTGGTTCCCTCGGAGGAGGTGGCTTCGGAGGAGGTTCCGTTGGAGGTGGTTCCCTCGGAGGAGGCGGTTCCGTTGGAGGCGGCGGTTCAGATCTTGGTGGTGGTGGTGGTTCCTCTTATTCAGCACCCGCTGAATTGGAAAAGGAATTCTACACCTTCACAGCACCCGAAGGTGAATTTGATGATCAAAATGCCAACCAAAAAATTGCTAGCTCCGTGAAGCAAGGACTCCGTGTCATCTTCATTAAGGGACCCGAAAATAAGGGACTCGAAAATGCTGCTCTCTCTTTGGCCAAACAGGCCGGAGATCAAAAGACTGCTATCTATGTGCTCAACAAACAGGCTGATATTGGTGATTTGGCCAACAAACTTAATTCCGTACGCAACGACAACAATAACAAACCCGAAGTCCACTTTGTCAAATATCGTACCCCTGAAGATGCTGCCAATGCTCAACGTCAAATTCAATCACAATATGATGCTTTGGGTGGAACTTCTCAATCACACAATGGCGGTGTTGCTCCCGTTCTTAACTTTGCTTCTCAAGGCCCAGTTTCTCACGGTGCAGCTCCTCAGGCTCCTGGTAGTTCCTACTTGCCAGCTTCGATCTTCCGTCGCCGTATCTAAGAAGACTTTGTTATGTTCACGTTCAGAATGGATGGATTGTATGTTTGAACTTAGACTGATTCGTTAAGTTTTTCGTTGACTATTGATAAATGTAACGAATATGTGAAACAATAATAAATTTGTTAATTTTTTGTAAAAAAAATTCTATATTTTATTTCGAATAAAATTTCTTTTTTAAGCGTTTTTTTTTAAAATTTCATAGTATTAACCCTCCGATGAGCGGTGACGTGCGAGGCGGTCAGTGGAACGCATGGGTCTGGCCAAACCCATATATATTAAAATGTTTTAAAATATTAAAAATGCTCCAAGCTTCGCATCTCCGGGCACCAAACGTTTCGTATTAGTGCCAATAAGAACCATGTAAAATTTGGTCCATTTCAGAAAACATTTGATGGACCCGCCACCGTTTTGAAAACTAGAAATTGGTCCTTAATCTACCGAAAATCATTAATATCTCCCCGAAGCTTCCCCCCAGAGGGATCAAATGTATGACAAGGTCCCAATATTTTTTCCCCTCCAACATTTTTTCCGAAAATACTTACCCCCTATCACAACCCCTTAGGGGGGCTCCCCTGCAAAAATGACATTCTCATAAAATTATGAAATTGACTTCCCCCTTTTTCAGATGCGTCTGGAGGGGTAAAATGCTAGACCAAACTTACATTATTTTTACTTTCCTAAACTTTTCCCTTGATACACCTACCCCTATCTGTCACTCTTTTGGGGGCCCCTTTACAAAAAACACAAAAAATTTCGAAAATTTCGAAAAAAATTCATAGCTCCCCCGGAGTGACCCGTAAAAGGTTCATATGTATCACCAGGTTCTTCTCCAATATATTTCCCGAACATACTTACCCTCTATCTGCCACTCTTTTGGGGGTCCCCCTACAAAAAACATAAAAAATGATGAAAATTTCGAAAACAAATCATAGCTTTCCTGGAGTGACCGTTGAGGGGTCATATGTATTACCAGGTCCTCCCTACATTTTTTCCGGACACACTTACCCCCTATCTCAACCCCTTTGGGGGGATCCCTTGCAAAAATGAAGAAAATTTTGAAAAAATTCATATCACTAGGTTGTATTATGTTCATTGCTTATATTGACTTGCTCTTTTCACAAAAAGGATACTTTTTACAATTTGTAGCATTCGCTGTTTTTATTCTCCATCATTTTACAAAAGTTGGTTGTAGTGTTTCATAAACGCAACACTTCTTACAGCGGTGTTATTTACGAAAGCCAAACCTTTGCAAAAAGAGAGCACATTTTTAAAATCATCATCTGATTCCCATGTAGATGGATGATTATTGAGAAATTATGTATTCAATCCAAAGAAAACAAATCTTCTCTGTAAAGTTCCTCCACATCATCATCATCGCAATAATCCAAAACGCCCTCTTACTCAATGTTTTTTTTCAATATCGTATGATAAAATTTGTTGGGTCTGCTCAGACCCAGGTACACTTGACTGACAAAAAAGTTTAAAATTCAATTTTTTATTACAAATATATCGTGGACGGGGATCTCTCGGAAATACCTAGAAAAAAAGATATACCAATTTGAAAACCGATTGGGCCTGACCAGACCCATACGCTCCTCGGAGGATTAAACGGAAAGCTTTGAATTCACTCTCTAACAGGAAACAGAAAAATGTTGAGTCCTTAGCCGATTTCGCATGTTCAAGATTTGGGCATTTAATTCATTCATGTTGATCTTGTCAAATATTTTGCAAAACTTTCTATCTCTTTCATCGAAACGATTTCGTTCGCTCGGCCTGAAGATGCGAAACTAATTTTATTATCCTTTAGTTGCTGGTTTTTCATACGTGCGTATGAATGTGCCATGTGCTATGTTTTCAATATGTTGATTTAAATTCTATATTGCAGTACAGTTGTGTTCCTACTGATTTCTTTTTATATGACGTGAACTTCTATGTTATTGTAAAATAGTTTGTTTACTGTGAATGCTGTGTCATTAATTGTGTGCCGATTTTATTTCATGTTATTCCGAATTTATTTTTAGTTTTTTGGCAGATTAGTTCTGTCCAAACTCCAGAGTAAGCTTATATAGGAATAATTAGTTCGGGCAACCTTCAATGAAAAATAAGTAATTGTTTTGAGAAAAATAATCAAATTGTAAACTTATCGCTTTGTCGAATGGAAAAGTTTCGTTACTCGAGCTTGCCTTCAGAAAAAAACTGGTAGCCAATTCGCTATTACGCTCGAATGTTATTAGTAAATAAGGTACTGAATTGAATGCAAACTCGAATAAGTTAACTTTTTCGCAAGATGAAGCATTTTGTTACCCATAAGAACAATTTCCAGTTTGCGATGAAAAAGAAACCTGATAGCTTGCAACATTTCTGTGATCTCAAAATGGATATCATCAGTAATTTCTTGCTGCGTTTTGAAATCGAATGCCATGGAAAAGTATCGTACATAAAGTCGGTTATATGCTGACTCTGAAAAACTCAGCTATATTAAAACTTAAAAAATTTTTTCAGTTCAAAAATGTTTAACTTGGTAATTAAACAAAACATTAAAAATTTCACACATAATTTAAATGACTTTTGTGTGGAATATTGTAATTGAAAATAATAATTCATTTTTAAGTTAATGAACTCTCTAAGTATATTGAGTTAGTTTAAGTCAACTAGATGAGTTAAATAAATTACAACAGTGAAAATCCATGATCCCAACCGAAACTTTCCCTTCAACACTTAGTGCTTCGATTTACATGGAAATGGAAACCTCTTTAATAGCCTTCTATGTACTCATTAAAGGTATGACAACAAAGATTATTTCTAATTACAGTGGTATTGTGCTCCTGGGACATTTCGAAAAACTAAGCTTTTACCTTCTTTTATTTGAGGAAATCAAAAACTGAATACTATTTTGATACGATTTGCCAAACAATGACTTCCGAGTATCTTTAAACTTACTTCATCCTGTATCCTTTGCCCACCATAGCAGTATATTGTTAATCGTGCCGATGCAGCACCAAAAAATGTTATCAAATATGCTAAGTTTTCTAAGTTCATGCCACTGCTATGCCCGAGTTGGTAGGCTAAAACACCAAATTGTACACAATTTATTAGGACTTCGGCAAATACTACAATGCGAAAGAATATATCAAGTTCATCAGCAATGCCAAGAACTCGTTGATAATGTTTTATACAGCGATAAATAGCGTATTCCATTCCACTATCCTGATGGCATAATGCCGCTTTCTTGAGTTTTAGTCTTAAGATACAAAATTGTGCTGCTGTATTGAGGATCAGAAAAGAGTAAAGTGTATCCATTGCAATCGTTATATGTCCTGCAATGTAGAAACCTCCAAGCATTAAACCAAATCCGATGAAATAGATAAGAGGCTGATTTTGTTCGAATGGGTAGCTGAAATTGAAAATCAGAAATCATTTTTTATAAAAATAATAATAATTCAATATCTACCTCGTCTTGATTACTTCAAAAATTTGCAACTTCCCGGTTTTAACATAAATGACTATGGTCATAGTTAGTGGAACAACTGTGGATACGAAACTCACAACGAAAATCATGGCATAGTAGCACAAACCAAATAAGAAATCTTTAGCATTTTCTTCGGCAATAATTGACAACTCTTCGGTGTTGGCTATTAAATATCAATATTGTTCAAGTTTCTTATTCGATTATCTTCAAACTCACCCTCAATTGTTAATATCCAAATGCTATGCATTAATTTGAACAAGTCCTTGCGTTTCATTATAATTGTTAGAAATTTAATAACACACACGGAAGCTTCCAAAGCTACAGCTAATGATGCCATAAAATCATTCAAATCATCTCTATTTTCCCAACCGCTTTGGATTACGGCTAATAAAAATATTATTTGGCATACAAAAGTAAGCCAAATGCAAAAGGGTCTACGTATCTTATATTCAACTCCAGTGATATCAATGCTAAGGCCACGAAATACAAGTCGTTGAATATAACAAAAATTTTTAATACCCGACACTGATTCCAACATATTGCTGCTGATAAAAACAGATGAACTCAAATTGATTTCAATCGAATTGCTGTACTTATAGACAACTAAACTGTTAAAGATTTTATCGCACACTACATCGTGGTTATTTTGGCATTGACATACCTTGGATTAATGTTAACGTCACTGTTTTTAAAGAGGTACCCTATAAAAATCTGATTCTGCTTACCTTGTAACGTAACGAAATGTAATAGGGTTTCTTATTGGAATTGCAATGCATGACGTTATAGAAATTTTCGCTACAATAGTGAAAAATGGAAAAAAATTTCGTTACGTAATATCGATCATTCTTTAAATAACTACAAACTTGTTTTTTTACCTTTTTGGACATTTTTTGAAACGAAATATCTCAAACACTATACGGGATTGGATAAACTTTATAAAAAAAAAATTTGACTTAAAAATACTATAGGGTCATTTCGCCAGTTCGCATCCATTTAGTGCAGTTGGCAAGTTTGACGGCGATAATGAAAATATCCCAGCACTAATTTCTATGAAAAATTTATGTAATGTGTTTAATATATAGTCTATTTTAAGATTAACTTTCAGTTTTGTTCGAAACATCTTGTGTTTTTTTTTTAAATCGAAAAACTTCAGAATTAGCCGTTTTACCCACTTTGCGTCCACAAAGCGCACAGACATTTTGTCCATTGAGGTATTAGCGGTAATGACTTTTCGTTTGATTGGTGTGTTAGTTTACTTATTTCGAGGATTTTTAAAGGGAGATCCGTAACATGGACGCGAATTGGGCGATGGACGCGAACAGGCGAAATGATCCTATACCTTGGATCCTCTTTCCGAAAAATATAAGCCCACTGCCAAAATGATTTGGCACCTCGTTCTCGGCGACGCTAGTTACAAAGGAAACATTTATATGTTTCCATGAGCAGAGATTTTTTTTATACCCGAGCGCCATACCTTATATGAGCCTCAGCAAATGGAAGCAAAAAGTAATAAATAGAACTCTGGTTAGACCGATTGTAGTTTTTTCATTTTCACCTTACTTTCTTTTAAAGTATCAATTTCATATTTAATTTATTTAACTTTTAATTAGCATTTCACACTTTTGCAAATAATAATTAGTATAAGAAGTGTTAAATTTAAATGTCCTTATTTATATATGTGGCTACCAAGCAATTTTTGCCACCCACTATACTCCACGGAAGTGTGTGGGGGAGCGGGTTAAGCTTTATCCAACGTCAGCGATAATTAATTCTTGAAATTAAGTTAATCCTTTTGTTTTTAAACGCTAGAAAAGAGAATATTTGATATGTATAATCCAATTAGAAATATTATCCTTAAAAATATTAAAGTTTACTATTAAAAGAAGACAAATATATATATGTATATTAGGGTGGTTCAGACATGTATGGAAAAAATTAAAGTTGCTCCCCGAAGCTACCTCGTAGAGGGATCAAATGTCTGACAAAGTCCTATTATTTTTCCTAACATTTTTCCCGAACATACTTAGCCCCTATCACAACCCCTTTGGGGGTTCCCCTGCAAAAATGACACTCTCGTGAAATTATGAAATATACTCCCCCTTCTCCTCAGACGCCTCTGGAGGGTAAAATGTTAGACCATTTTCTATTATTTTTACTCTCTCTAGCTTTCCTCTCGACACACCTACCCCCTATCTGCCACCCTTTTGGGGGTTTCCCTACAAAAAACACCAAAAATTAGGAAAATCTCGAAAAACAATTCATATTTTTCCTGGAGTGACCCTGGAGTCCTCCCTACATTTTTTCCGAACACACTTACCCCCTATCTCAACCCTTTTAGGGGGATCCCTTTGAACAAAATGAAGAAATTTTTGAAAATTAATTAATATCACTACTAGGTTGTATTATATTCATTTTTATTGTGTTCATTGCTTATATTAACTTGCTCGTTTCACAAAAAGGATACTTTTTACGATATGTTTCTACGATTTTAAGCTGTTTGTTAGCTGTTTGTGTTCTCCATCATTTGACAAAATTTGGTTGTATTCTTTCATAAACGTAAGACCTCTTTCAGCGGTGTCATTTACGACATCTAAGCCTTTGCAAAAAGAGAGAACATCTTTGAAATCATCATCAGATTCCCATGTGGATGGATGATTATTGAGAAATTCTGTATTCAATCCAAAGAAAAAAAAAGTTTTTGGTTCTGTGTGAAACAAAGTGACTTAGACTATCGCTTAGAAAAACTTTGACGTTTTCGATGTTCCTGCCGTTTTTCAATTTTACAACGGGGTTCAAGGATTTGACCCCAATTTCTGCATAAGATACTCTTGAATCAAAAAATGCGAGATATAATGTTTCCTCTACCAAATACCACAAGTGATTTTGAAATTTTGTCTGTATTGTCATGGACACGGTTGGAATATTTTCATATGCAATCGAGTCTCTTACGAAGGAATAATCAATAAATGGAGCTTCCACAGCATTGGAACATCCAAATCGTACTCGAATATATTTTAGTACTATAAAATACAAATATGTATCTCGGACTCCATTTAATTGTTTTGCAGCCAAAATGAATTGATCACGAAACATAAAAATTTAAAGATTGTATGCCATCCATCGCGTATGACTCGTTGGCCCAGGCTTAAGGAATATAGCACTCCCTGCACCAAGAAATATCTAGCTAGCTCTAAGAACTCCTTATTATTCCAGGCCGCTTTTACCTGTATTACTGAGAGTCGTATCAAAACCCAAAGATGCAGCATCATCGAATATATTCAATTATAGTAATGTATTATATACTGCCATTGAAATATTTTCATCACTAGAGCTGTTAATATGGCTGCGCCCAGAAACTTTTTTGTTTTCTTTGGATTGAATACAGAATTTCTCAATAATCATCCATCCACATGGGAATCTGATGATGATTTCAAAGATGTTCTCTCTTAGATGTCGTAAATGATACCGCTGAAAGAGGTCTTGCGTTTATGAAAGAATACAACCAAATTTTGTCAAATGATGGAGAACACAAACAGCTAATGCTACAAATCGTAGAAGCATATCGTAAAAAGTATCCTTTTTGTGAAACGAGCAAGTTAATATAAGCAATGAACACAATAAAAATGAATATAATACAACCTAGTAGTGATATTAATTAATTTTCAAAAATTTCTTCATTTCGTTCAAATGGATCCCCAAAAGGGTTGAGATAGGGGGTAAGTATGTTCGGAAAAAATGTAGGGAGGACCTGGTAATACATTTGACCCCTCTACTGGTCACTCCAGGAAAGCTACGAATTGTTTTTCGAAATTTTCCTAATTTTTGGTGTTTTTTGTAGGGAGACCCCAAAAGGGTGGCAGATAGAGGGTAGGCATCTTAGGCAAAAATATTAGAAAAGAAAATATAATAGGACCTGGTGATACATATGAACCCTCTACGGGTAACTCCGGGGGAGCTATGAACTATTTTTGAAATTTTTTGTGTTTTTGTTGGGGGACCCCCATAAGGGGGGAGATAGGGATAGTAGAGCCTTGTCATACATTTGATGCCTATAAGAGGTAGCTTCGGGGCGATATTAATGATTTTTGGCAGATTAAGGACCATTTTCCAGTTTTCAAAACGGTCGCGCGCCCATCAAATGTTTTCTGAAATGGACCAAATTTTACATGGCTCTTATTGGCACCAATACAAAACTTTTGGTGCCCGGGGAGCGAAGATCGGAGCAACTTTAATATTTTGAACCACCCTAATGTATATAGACCAAATCCATTTCAAACCATGCAGCCGGAGTGACTTCCAATTGCGGAATTGCTGCCAATTAAAAATGTTGTTTTTCAAAGTAATTAAGGGAATATGTCATCCCCCGATTTAATTGAAAATAATTTTTCACGAAGTTATGCCGATTTAAAGCTTTAGTCAGGGCTTGAAAAACCGCTGAAAATTGGTTCAAAATAGTCGCATTTTCATCCAAATCAAAATAATTAATTTTTGTCTTTTGATTCTAATAGAACTTCTGATTCTCTGTCAGACTATTTAAGAAATTTTGAAAGTGGTTGAAAATTGGCGGAATTATATTATTAAATGAGAGAAAAAAACATTTGAGGTCAGGAGATTTTTTTTTCCCAAAATCAAAATGTTAATTTTTTTGAAATTTACATTTTTACGCAAAATTGATATGGATATGTATTGCCTTGCTTGTTGGGTCACTCGAAATTCAACAAGATATGGCAATATTATGCGCAAATTTTAAAGAAATGTAAACTTAAGCAAACGGCAACACTGATTCCCTACAACTCGCCAATTTTACTTCTGTTTAGTATAGCTATACTTTGCGGCATGTATTAAACAAGTATCAAACAAAACAGAAGTAAAATTGGCTAGTTGTCGGAAATCAGTGTTGCCGTTTGCTTAAGTTTACTTTTCTTTAAAATTTGCACGCATATAATATTGCCATATCTTGTTGAATTTCGAGTGACCCAACAAGCAAGGCAATACACATCCATCTCAATTTTGCGTACAAATTTAAGTATTTACGCCTCTCTGGGGGTAGTGAGGGGGTACTAGGTGGAAATGGGAAGGTCAAATTTCTTTTTCGTTGTCATCTTCGGTTCCAGCGTCCCAAAAAGCATAGCAATGCACATCCATCTCAATTTCACATGAAAATTGAAGTTTGAACCCCTTTCTAGGGTTAGTAAAAGGGCGCTAGGTAGTGTTGGAAGGGTCGAAGTTATTTTTTGTTATCATTTTCAGTTTTAGCACCCCAAAAAACATAGAAATGCACATCCATTTCAACTTTGTATGCCAATTTATATTTTGACTCCCAAGGGGGTGGTAAGGGGGTGGAAGCGGGAAAACTGGCGATTGAAACCATTTTTGAAGGTCATATTCGGAATCAGCGCTCTCGAAAATGTGGGTCTAGAGGGGTCTACCCTCTGGGTCACGGTACTTTTTTTTTTGTGTGCCTGTGTAACTAACCATGAATATTTCGGCATTCTTACCTTTCAATTTATGACAGATAAAAGAAGTTTTAAAATGTTATTGTCTCTGTCAATATCAACATGAGTGCGTATGAGTGCGACTCAATTGTACGGTGACCATCCATCCTGTATATCCGAGGATATTTTTGTATTTCAACGACCTTTCACTGAAACATTTTTTCAAAAATATATGACGCGCAAGTATTCTCTATTTTTTTTAGTCCCTTATATCCATAATGATTTACTCTTACAGTACAAGCTTAGAATTTTTGTTTTTTTAGAAATGCCGGAGTTTCATATAATAGAGTAATTCAGTCAGCCCTTCAGCCCACTCATACACAACAATTAAATTTATAAATTTGCATTTGTTTTTTTTTTTCGATATGATGAAGTTTGAAGTTTAAATTTCTTATTAAATTGTCATGTAAATAATGACAATGAGGTAAAATTTGAATATTAAATATCATAGACCCCGGTGTACTGAACAATAAAATTGTTCAATATCTCAATAACTTACATTTTTTCGGTAGTAAATGCTTAAACTAAGTTTATTTTTGCTCAGTACATTGGAGCCTTTAAGATTTAGTTGTCAGATATTGGAAAAATGACCTAAAGACCTAAGTATTATAGTAAAATGCATTGATTCTCTTTGAGAATATTTCGATACATCCTCTTTAAAAAAGAAAAGCCAGTTTTAAAAAAGCCGGGGAATGGTGATACCACTTAAAATGGAATGAATCTTTTCAAAACTAAACAAACTAGGAATGATCTCACATGTGTTGGATACCGGACAATTGTGTTGAATGGTATTAAATTAAAATAGGATTTAAAGACCTTATTTTCTCTTACTTTAGTCTAAGACAAAAGGAGGAAACTGCTTCATTATGTGAACTGAACAAAACGAACAGGACAATATGTCAGCACAGTGTATATGCAAAACTAAGTGAAATGCGAATTATTTTGGCTGCAGCTGGTGAATTCCTTGAAGTTTCTAGTTCATGTGCAACATGACAATCCTTTTGTAGACATTCACATCCTTCCAGTGACAGCGAACTGGTCATGATGTGATGATGAAGTCGAAGCAAAACTGAATGCCCATATGACGAGATGCAGTGAATATAAGTCAACAGCAGTAGTATGAAGATTATTTTATACGAAAAAAACAAAAAATTGTTGAGAAATAAAGGGAATAAATGCCAGCTCAACTCACTGGGTTGTCAGATTGACAAGTAAGTTTCAATGCAACTGCATGAACATCTGTCTAATTGGTTACGAATAGAAATAAAACAAATTCTGTTGATAACTTATGGTAAATCATTTTAAATCAGAAAATCCTGTCAAAAACTGCAATTTATAAAAGAAATAAACATTTCATGCTTAAATAATGACTGAGTGTCTTCAGAATTTTGGACTTTCCTTTCCATTTTTACTTCAGCAATTTATATTCGGAGCACACACCAAAAAGTACACAAATCCCTAATATGTATGGTCGATGAGCACTTGAAGGCGTCGTCATTTATACCGAAAGAATGCTGCATGAAATATTTGCATGCTTCCTGAATACTTTACAGCGTCATTTTTCGTAATTTTAAGTTCAAAAACCAACAACAACAGCACACATGCACAATTTTTTTTTGGTAAAAAAAGAATACTTGGTGCTTTGACTACAACACTGCCAGACAAATGTGAAACATAACACTAACTGAATATGGTATAGTATGTTCTAGCAAGTACATACATAACTATGTATGTCTGTAGCAGTTTGAATATGGATTCACTGAAGGATATACTGTAAAACAGAGGGTGGTCAATGGAGTGTTTGTAAGTGTGTATGTATCTGCCAGCACTTTTATTTTTGTATTTTTCATCTTTTAACGTTATAATTTTACGTCTTTTGCAAAACGATGCTGAAAAAAATTCATTCACTTCTGAAAGCAGAATGTTGTTTTCTTTTTGGAAGAAAACAAAAAAAATTTGCTTCCGAGAAGATTAATGGTTCTGACGTTTAACGTTTCTTTATTTTAACATCAACCTGTGTTAACCCTTTATTGCCCAGGTATGTATTACAAAATTTGGTTTACAGACAGTTTGTAATATCATAAGAAACATCATGATTTATTATTCATGAGACGGCAGCGATATTTATGGTCATCTCATTTTTGGAGTCAAATTTGCAGCACTGTCAAACGTTTAACTCGATTATGCTCAAATGCTTCCATCACAGAAAAAATGCATAGTCTGGTAGTTTTGAAATCCTTTTATTAAAATTGTTAATTTGCATTCATTTTGCAATGAAGCTAATGAAGCTGGAAATTCTTTAAAGCTCAAATAAAATTAATCGTTATAAAAGAACTTCTCATTAAAATTCTTGTTTGAGTACCATTGTATGAAATCAGAGACAAAACCGTTAGGCAAATAACTTTTTTGAACCCGAAATTATAAAAATTTTCAGGAAAACTGACACCGTTCGCCGCAAGGCTATTTAATTCACAGTGATTGGATCCAATCCGATTTTTTTTTGAAATGGTAATTTGGGATGCCATAAATAGATTCTAATTTTTGTTTTGAAATCGATAAAACATGAGGAAAAATTTATATGAAGTGAAAAAGTCAGGGCACAAGATTAATATTTATTTTTTTATTAAACCATTATTTTTTACGACTGACTACAAAATAAAATCAGAAATTGGGAAACGCATCTTGTTTTGGAGATATAGATATCGGACGTTAAGGATAAAATCATTATATCTTGGGAACCCAACTTACAATTTGCCAACTAAATTTTTTAAGTGAATAGAAATTTTCTTTCCTAGGCTGCCTATTTTTATTAAATTTAAATTTATTTCTATTGTTGTTGTTGGTATTGTTGTTGTTATTGCCCACAAATTCCAAAGTTTCAATAAAATTTCTTGTGGGTTAATTAAAATGAAATAAAATGATTCTAATAAATATACTTGATATACCAAAGTTCGCCTTTGCAATTGAAATTTTGTTTTCTGTTTATTTCGCTACGATACAGACACCGCAATCTGATAATCGTTTAACATGACAATTACTTTGACAACAGTACCCTTTAACAATATGTGTGTCTTATAAGGAAGTATTTTTAAAAATTCAATTCCCAAGGACATGAAACAAAAAACGCGTATTTTCCTGTGTAATTAGCTGGATATATGTAACAACATTCAGACCAATGTCGCAATAACATAATAATAGAGTTTAGCTACTACAGCTATTAGCTTTCTTAGCAGTTTAGCTTGAAGCTTTAAAACCAAGTAAAAAGCTTATATATTTTATGGAAATGAAAAAATTATACATGCAATTAATTTGTTATATTTTTATAATTTTTTCTTAGCATTATCGCACTTTCTCAACATTCCCACCCAGATCATATGTATATAAACATACAATACAATACAATACAAGATATTCTTTAACATAATATAATTTCAATAAATATTGGTTGGATCAGGTTTCGTTGGCCTTACAGGTGTTTTGATTTATTATGGGATTTTTTAAAACTTTGCTGCTGTATGTAATGTAATGTATCACATGAACTATGTTTTTGTGTTATGTATATGCGTGTTCTAAAGGGTTAATGTTACACTGATGCATTTTAATCGTGTAACTGCTTGCACGTGTTTTCGTTTGTGAAGGACTGCAACTGTAACTGCACAACGTATTGCTGCATGTGACACACGAATGACGCACCAGAATTTTGTGTCAAAAAAATGTCTGTAACCCATTTGTAAAAAACCTGCAAGACATCGCATTGTCGTCATATCAACCAGTTGGCATAACGTGTACATTTTTAGACTGATTTCTTAAGAAGCATAACTGCATCATGCATAATCAAATATATTTAGATTATTCATGTAAGATTGCCGAAGGACGATATAAAACCAAAGACAAAAGCATAACATCAGGGCAAGTCACGTGAACTCAATAGAATACGGGCGAAAAAGTTGGCGACTGTACATATTATAGAGATTAACAAAATAAATGACTTAATATATGAAATTCTAATTTGAGTTAGAAATTTTTTTGGGGATCTGGCCCTCCAGGTCAGGAGTTTGCTGGGCAAACTACCTGAAGCCCCTAGAGTGGTAAGTACATCGGGGATAACAAGAGACTACAAACATTTACTAACAAAGTAATCACATTCTATTATTACTAGAAACGTTGGTTTACTTAGTCAATAAATTATCTTTTGAACCAACATCTAAAATGTTACAACTGGGATCGTACTGTATGTGTTATATCATTAGTGTGCGTAGTTGTGTGAAAGCATCATTGAGTACATCAGTCCAAAGCACTCGTTCACACACTTCAGTCTTTAAAATATCCTTTAGTGCAATTCTGAACTTGAGAACCGCACTATTTCACATCTGTACTTTTTTCTTTGAAGGGTAATAGATAAATGAATTTACTTTTCCTGGAGAGACTATAAATCATGTTACATGAAAGGATATGCTTCTAGGAGAGCAAACGAACTCATATGCATTGTACAATAAAAATTCGAGTATATCTAATATTTTTAGTGTTAATTTCTTCCTAATCAAATAAAGAAAAGAGTTTAGTAATTTATGTAGAGATTTAAATGGTAACATTTGCGTAACATACTCTCGCTAAACTTTACATAAAAGTTTTAAGAATTAGAAGAAACAATTACTTAATTTTATATGTATAGAGAGCTAAAATATCCGTGAATATAAAATCGACCAAAACCTAAAGAAAGGAAAATCTTTCCAACGGCCTTTATTTCCCAGCAATACTTTAAAAACAACTTGTAAAATCAAATTTAAATTGCTGTAAAGTAAATTTCATAATTTTTATGAAAATATAAATATTTTTAATAAAACTATAATACATACACGTACAAGCGTACGCTGAATCTTTCTACATGCACGTGTGTCACACACTGCAGAAAAATCCTTTTTTTTAATTTTGTTATTAAAATTTCTGAAATGCATTTTCAAACTGTTGGAAGCAACAACAGCGACACCAGCAGTAATCACAACCAGCGTTTGATCTAAGGGTTATCATGAGAGTCATGACACCCACCACCAAGACAATCGGTTTTAGGGTGGAAGACCCCACTATTTCGCCACAATCTTGAAAAATGTGTGCAAATAGTTTTTCCGTGATATCTTCAAAGCCGTAAGTCCCTGAATATTTTTCTAAGAATCTTTTGTAGAAATTGACTTGAATAAAGGGAAAATATCAAGACTAAAATTCAGCTTACAAAGCAGTGATGTCTTTAAAATAGTTTGGTAACGTAATTAAAAATATAATTTTCCTTTGTATCAAAATATAGTATTAAACCATTATAAAGTATAATAATGCCACCGCATGTCTCGTGTGTGTCTTTATACTGTAGACATAAAAGTCACTTGAAAGACATGCCTCCCAATTTTTAATAAGCATTTTACTATGTATAGACACACGAGACATAATACCTCGTGTGAAATGACTCGCATGTGTCTTTATACGAGGATATGAGTTCTTAATATTGTCAATTTTGTATCTTTTTAACGCGATTAACAAAGTTAAGTAAAAAAAGATATGATTCGACTTTAACGCATAATATTATATATCACAACCTAGTGAGTAGCGTGTAGGACTATGGGTCGTTCGGTTATAAGGTTCGAGACATTCATACAAATCGTAAATAAATATGAAATTCAATAATATAACTATTTCCATGTAAAGCCTCTAAGCAAGACACTTTCTACGCAACTCTTTTTTAAGTTTTTTCTGAATCTTTTCAAAGATAACAAATAGAGGAATATGTACTTATACTTCAAACGCCAAATAGCTTGTATAAGCCCCTATAAAGGACTTGTAATTATAATATATTGTATCTCCACTTGTCGTTTAAATGACTCTAAAAGAAGCTCTAGGGTCGCTTCTAGGGTACAATTGTGATCCAAATACTTTTTACCGTATAATTGAAAATAAAAAAAAAGTTGTAATTATAAATAGTGCAAAATTTTTGAGAAAAATATCATTTAAAGGTTGCAACTTTTTCTATTGATTTTATTGCACAAACAAGTCAGAGAGTTTTTGTATACTTGTTATTGCACATTGCAAACAATTTCCTGTACTCATTTCTAAAATTAATTTTATTTGGAGAGCTGTTATAACGTTGCAAAGGGATCAAACTAAGAAGTAACCTTCGAGTATACATAATATCTATATATTAATACATAAGTGAGTATCAAGTGAAATTATTTGTCCTTTTTTCAAGTCTTATTACATCTCCTTTAAAATCCTAAAACAATAATTTCAGAGTTGTCCCACCATTTGTTTGGATGGTGTTTTTGATTGCTCCTAGTCTAGAAAAGATATTAAATTGTCTAAAATTAATCTTTTTACTGCATTTCTTACTTGAGCTGACAGAATTCTGGTTAACGTGACCCCTCCTCTGCCATATACGCTACTGACTGCAACATGTTGTTTGCATCGCAAAATGCGGAAACATAAAGGCATCTCCAAAGTATGTCGCCAGTTTTTTATCCTGCTCTTTTTGTCGCTCAGCAGCTGTGGTTGTAAGCGCTGTTATTGTTTTTGCACTACTACAAAAAGAACAACCAACATCGGTTGCATAATAAATAATTAATTTATAAAATGTATGCATGAAATTGCATGTGCAAGTGAAAGTGTTAAAAAAGAATAAAGTCAAAAACTGTATTTTCAAAATCAATTTAGTTTATTTTTTTTTTTTTCTTGAAAAGAGATCAAAAAACTCAAAGTCTCAACTTGAAATAATACTAAAACTGTTTCTTAAACAATTTTAATAAATTAAGATATGAATTATTAAATTTTTTTTTTTTATTTTGAGATCCCTGAAGCCACATGGATAAACTAAGTATCTTTAATACAAATGCATTATCTCTAAGGACTACTTGACTTCATAGATGACATACAAAGTCAATTAAAAAATTTTATATTATATGTCAATCATAAAGCATCCTTTCAATTCTCTTGTGGGAGAAACTCACACATTAAAGTCTATAAACTTGTCTTGTTAAAATACATAGCTAAGAGTTACCTGAATAAGTCTAAGCATATCGAATAACAGAGCGATTAGGTTCACAAGCCTCATAATCATTTCTCAGACTAATTATTATCTCCCACAATAAATATGCATATTCCGTCAAAATTTATGCAATATTTAAAATTAAAAAAATCGAAAAAACATCACCATCTAAATATGATTTCACAGCTGTAGAATACACAGCAATTCAATTTCTTCGTCAAAATACCAAACAACTTCTACTTAAAAAAAAAAAACAACTTCTTAACACCGGATAACCTAAATGACAACATATTTAATTTTAGTGTTATTTTATGTTGACCGCCTAATTATCATAACAATGCGCAAAAATTTGCCTCACTTCTGGCTACCGAGTAAAAATAAACATCAAATTAGCAAAAAAAAAGTCTACTGCCTTGTAATTTGCATAAATGATGATCGTCTTGTTCGATCGTTAAATTTATGAATAGTTCCAAACATTCCTTAGATAATCGTCAAAATAACGAACATGCGTCACAAGCAGCATATGCACTGCCTACGTCACAACCACCTACGAACTGTGACGCGATGCGCATCATTCTGATTAATACATCGTTATATAAAAAGCATGAAATGTGCCAACTCAAATCATTATCAGTTCAAAGCTTCAAGCCAACTTAACCTATTCGTGCGAGTATAGTAAACGGAAAATTATTACATCGAAAATTAAAACTACCGAAAAAAATAAAATGCGTGTATTTATTGTTTTGTGCTTGGCTACAGTCGCCTGTGCCCAATATAACTATCAACCTAATGAAAATTCTGCTGCTGCTGGTCCAGTAGGTGGCGGCTCAAGTGGATTTGATAATTTTTCACCTGCACAAGCAGGACCGTCATCGTACGCTGCACCTGTCGCCGAATTGAGTAAAGAATACTACACTTTTTCTGCTCCCGAAGGTGAATTCGATGATCATGATGCCGATCAAAAAATTGCTGGCTCTCTAAAGAAAGGACTCCGTGTCATCTTCATTAAAGGTCCAGAAAATCGAGGATTCGAAGATGCTGCACTTGCTTTGGCTAAACAGGCCGGAGATCAAAAGACTGCTATCTATGTGCTCAACAAACAGGCTGATATTGGTGATTTGGCCAATAAGCTCAATGCTATTCGCAACAACAACAATAACAAGCCCGAAGTTCACTTCGTTAAATATCGTACCCCAGAAGATGCTGCCAATGCACAACAACAAATTCAATCACAATATGATGCTTTGGGTGGTAGCTCCCAGTCACACAATGGCGGTGTTGCTCCAGTACTTAACTTTGCTTCGCAGGCTCCAGTTCAAGCTCCAAGTGCTCGTGCTCCAGGCAGTGCATATTTGCCATCATCGATCATTCGCCGTTTCCGTCTTTAAATTTTTTAATTTCAAATTTAAAACACAGAAAATGGGAATATTGAGTAACATGACTGATTTGTTATCTATATGAATAAGACGAAATTTTTGAAAACCAAATATACAAAAATATGAAAAAAACTATGTGATATTGTTTGTGTTGATATTATTTTTTGAGATTTGTCAAGGACTTTTTTTTAAATAGGAAAAAAATGTGGACAGTATTTTTTATATTGGATGTGACACGCCTTCTGGTTTAATCGCACTCTTCTTGAACTTACCTTATGTGAAACATTTTATAACGATTGCTGCAAAAGTCAACTTCAAATAATCCTCATAGTACGATACATTCAATATATTCAGACGTAGTTCTGCCTTTTCCTGTGCCTCTTAATATAAAAGACACGTGTAAATTCCATGAGAATCAATTAAGCTGTCTTCGATAAATTGCTATTTTAAAAATGTGTTTGTATGAGGAACACTCTCAATTAAGCTTTTATAGCCTTAGCTACATATGTCTCTTAATATAAAAAACAGGTGGTGCAAATTCCGTGTGAATCGAATAAGTGGTCTTTTGAAATTATTGCTATACACTTAAAAATATGTTTGTGTGAAGGCCACCCTAAATAAAAGTTTTAAAACCTAAGCTAGTTACCTTAATATGAAATACATTTGTTGTAAAATTTATATGTATGGATCGATCTGCCTTTGTGAAAATGCTATTTTGAAAATATATTTGTATGAGGACCATCCTAAATATGCATCCTTAACAATATTTTTGTAGCCTAAGCTATGACTCTTAATATAAAAGATACACCGTGTAAATTCTAAATAAATCAATTAACTGGTCTTTGTGATAATGCTATTTTAAAAATATGTTTATATGAGGGCCACTCTAAATATGCACCTTAAATAAAAGTTTTGTAGCCGCAGCTATGCCCCTTAACATAAAAGACAAGTGGTGTAAATTCCATGTACATCGATTAAGTGGTATTAGTGAAAATGCTATTTTTAAAATATTTTTATATGAGGGCCATGTCCTAAGTTAGACCAAATTAAAGATAAAAGCCAAATTTCATAAACAATGGTTGAATAGTTCCAGAGTTTATCCCAAACAATCACCGTGACACAAGATTTTTATATATTAAATAAGACATGAAATCAATTTAAATCGAAGTGAGATATTTTTGAATCCAAATCAAAAAAGTTTATCTTCAAATTAAACATTTTCGGCCTTGGCGTTAAATCAAAAGCCTTTACGGTTGAATTGAACATAAAACTATTGATTTTTTCCATGACCGTAACAAATAAGTGCTCATGTGGCATCGATCTTTTATATTTTTAAATATTTTATTGATAATCAATAGATTTTACCATTAAGCTACTTAATTTTAGTTAATTTAGCTGCTACCGAAATTCTCACTAAAGTGAGCCCTATTTGCCGCGTGTATGAATGAATCATCGTTCACTGTACATATAATCACAATATTTAAAAGTGACATTTCACAAAACACATCTTCAAATTAAAAACTAATAATTCATTTTGGGATATCTCTTTTCACCTGATCCCGTTCCCCTATGCAATCCACTTTATGCAGAAACCTTGTGATTAATGCGCTCACCGCGACATATGGTATTTAAGCATTATTTTTTCATGCTGCAACAACAGCAATGAAAATAACAACAACAATTATACTGTAGGGCATTATTACCAACCATATCATCAATGTCACCAACTTAATTTGTTAGAGTTGCTCAGTTGTTTTTGTTTAAGCAGTGAATCGCGTTAGTCTCCCTGAGGAGGCCTAAAGCGCTTCATAACAGACTACGACGTTTTTGTTGGTCGCTGTTGTCGTCATTGTTTTTGTTTTTTTTTTTTTTTTTGTATGTTTACCTTCTGGCCTCCTGGCCAGTTGCCAATACAAGAAAAAGTAGAAATATTTTTACAACCGTACAATGCCATTAAAGATCAACAGTTTGTTTTGGACAGATTTCCACCGTTCGGTCGTATCGTTTAGTTTTTTTTTTTTTTTTTGGTAGTGTCAAAGAGTAGTTTTGTAAATTCATAGATTGTTTTTCACTTCCTTCCTTTGCTACTTGGACAATACCATAAGGACGAAAAACGTTGGGTGCATTGTTGCACCTTGCAACAAGTTGCCAGTAATTGAATGTTCACTCGATATGAATCGCATGCAATTTTTTATTGATTTATTGTTGTAACTTTTACTGCCATATACCTACTCCAAAAAGTCAGCGTTTATGAGTAAGTAAGCTATGAAAATAATAATAAAAATTTTATAATGTTCATAATTTGCTGTCGACTTACAATACACATTTCTTGTGTGAATTAACTTATGTAAAGAAATGAGTTAAGAATAAATGAGAACTATGAAATGTGCTAAAGTTTGCACTTCAAAAAGACATATTTACGTATGTACATTAGACCGTACCTCAAAAAAAAATTTCTCGGTACACCAGCAAATCCGAAGCATTTTTGCAAGGTAATTTCGAAAAAAAAATTTTTTTTTGGTCGAAAATAGAGTTCGCGCATTTGAGAAAAACATCATATCTTCGGCATTTACATTCCGATCTTAAAGTATGATATATCAATGTTTTTGTCTTAAGTAGACCAACTCTTTGATCGAATGATCTTTGACATCAAGTATCCCGTTCTTCAACCTACCCACCAGATCTCAGTTCCTACCACCCTAATGTGCCACCCTAATGAAAGAAAATTAAAGCTTGCAAAAATCATTAAATTTTTCCAACAGAAGTATTTCGATTATTCCATTAGAACTATTTTTAAAAGTGTTTTTAAAGTTTTTTACCAAACGTAGGAGTCACCTTATTAAATTTTTCGTTATATCTTCGGTATTTATAATTAGTAGTGCTAAAATGATTTCTAATCGAATGATAGTTGGAATAATACTATAATACTAATAAAAGTTTCGTCAAAAAAAAAAAAAATTTTTCGAAATTACCTTGCAAAAATGCTTCGGATTTGCTGGTGTACGGTGAACTTTTTATTTGCCTGTAAGGTGGTACGGTCTAATGTACATACATATATCGTTGAATTATTTATTGCCAAATGCGATTTTCACTTAAACGTGTAATCTAATATGACGTATAAAGGTTCACTATATAATGCATTTGGATAGAATTAAAAAAGTTTCAGCCTTTCAGTTTTGGTACTTGAAGAAAAAAGGCAGCTGTTAACCACAATTTTCCAATAGCAAAATGTATTTTTCAAGAAGTTTTTCTGATGTGATTGCAACAGCTGAGGCCATTAATAAATTTAAAGCGATAGCACTTTGAAATGTTATTTTTGTGCTTCCCAAACGCAGACATATGTACCTTCGTCGAGAGATGAAAACATGGGCGCCATTCGTGTAGAGATAGACTAAGAGGTTCTTTAACTATCGTACCAAAAAGAAAACATTCGTATGTAGGACCAAGTGTCACATCTTGTGGTACCCCTATGAAAATATGTTGTTCTGAATATTTGTTTTCAGAAACGAAATTTATTGAGTTTGAAAAAAATTTTAATTATTTAAATTTATTTAATGAAACCAACACCATTCGGAAATATGGGCCCCTACTACTCACGGAAATTGAATTTGGAAACAGAGCTTTTATGTAGAATTTACCGATACATAGCACCTTTGCTAAGCTTTCGATAATTGGCTTACGTTTAAATCCTTGAAAATACATATCTTGGTTAGCTTACAACTGTAAGGTTTTTTGCTGCTATGTGAGGTGGGAAGCCACGTTTCGAAAGAAGCATTTTTCTGTTCAAGAGTTCTTCTGTCTTATATTACTTTTGTTCGAGTTTCATTGCACATATTCCCTTACGTTCACAAGAAATAATTACCTATCGTTAGATCATTGGAAGGCTTAAGTTTAACAAATCGTAGACAGCTGGAGTATTTTTCCACTTAATCGTTAAATATCTCAAAATATATATATGATGAAAAATTATTCGGATTTAATTGTAATTGTATTAAAATGTTTCATTGTTGGTCAATTTTTCGGAAAAATTTTTTCCGCTTGTGGTGCGTTTACTTTTTTTTATGAGCATTGCTTTTGATTCTAGTTGCCATCAATCGATTTTGCAAAATTTAAATAAAAAAAAAAAAGATTTCTCTTATTGCAGCAAACTTCAACCTATAAACAGCACAAATTGCACTATAAAAAACACATATTCTCAATATTTTTGAAACTTACGAAATGCATGGATTCATGCATGAAATAATAAATAAAAGCAAACTAAAAACCAATAGTACGATACTACATCCCCCTTTTGTATGTACATTCATTTAGTGTCGCAAGGTGGAGCACATTTCTAAGCGCTGGCGGCAAAGGATTACACTTGAACGATTTCACTTTGAAGCTTAAAGTTAACATGAGTCAGATTAACGAGCTACCACTGTAGTCTGGCCAATAGCACAAGCGAAACTTATTACAACAACAAAAATAAAAGCAATACATTAATGTGCGAGACACGTCAGCGCCAGATTTCTAGGAGGCATCTACAGCAATTCGAAGGATTTTAAGCGCATTAAGTTAAGAAGTTTTAGATAGTCATAGTCTTTTCAGCATAAAACTTTGCTTGATGGCTGGTTGGTTGGTTGGAAGTTATGGCAAGGGGTGTATGTTTTTCTTCAATGTTAAAATTTCCAACCGAATAGCAAAATAATAAATTTGCAAAAGTTGAGATAAATAAATCTATGAAAGTAAGTTTTCGATCGTAATTTTGTGGTGCATTTTTTATCGCTTACACACTGACAAAAGTCTTTTTTTTGTTTTTTTGAAAACTTTTGGTAAATTTTAAAATTTTCGCTTTCTAAATTTCAACAATGATTTTAAGAAACTCTACGTAATTTCTCCAGTTATGCAAAATGTAACTATTGGAAATGTTATAGATGAAAACTGTTAACTTTAAAAAAATTCAATTTTGAAAGATAAATAACTGGGTGTTACTAACAGTTCTTGGCAGGCCTAAACATTCGCAATAATTGGAACTTTAAGTCTGATTATGATTATGGGGGCGTTCAAGTATTACGTAACGCATTTGGGTAGGGGGCGGGGGTCCGAACAACGCGTTACGGTGCGAGTAAGAAATCTCTAGTTATATTTATTACTACCGCAAACTCGACGAAAATATTACAAAAGTATTTTAGCGACTTAGGGTACTTTGCGCAACATAATTGTAACTTTTAGGTAAACATGATCACTTGGGTGTTACGTAACGTTTATGGAGAGGGGGAGGGGTCAAAAAACACCAAAAATTATTGCGTTACGTAATGCTTGAACGCCCCCTATGATTATAATTAAATTTCTTGTTTTACTAAGACCGTTTTAACTATATACCTCTGCTCTGGAGTCCGGTGTTAAAAAATGGCAAGCTGTATCAAAATGGTGCCTGCAGTAGACTTTTGTGATGTACACATAAGATGGAGTGACCAAAAGAAGGTCTTAATTTTCCATTTCCATAAAACACTATAGGTTTTAATTGAGGCAGATGCCTGGGACAATGGTCCCCACTAACCCTACCTCAATCTGTCGCTGATATAAGTATGTATGTACCTGTAGCATATTTTCAGATTTCTCACGACTTTCAACAGCTACAAGATCGCTATTCTCTAGTAGTTTCCATACAAAAAGCCTCTGTTTTATATTTAAATTAACCTTAAAATATTTTTTTAAACTTTTCAAAAGCTTAAAAGTTTTATTTAATTTTTTCCCCAACGTTTCGCCAATTAGTTTTTGGCTTCTTTAAATAAATAAAGAAGAAGTGAAATTATGATGATGCACAAAGCGTGCATTTGTCAACTTACGTCAAGGTTTACATTTAAATAATTGTTGATTCCATAACATATAATTACAATAAATTATACAAAAATAGAACATTTGAAGTTGAATTCTCCCTAAGTTAATAGAAGGTCACATTATTTGCAAGAGTCGGAAATGTTAATTATATGTTATAAATCAATACTTCAAAAGAAATTCAATTAAAAGGAAAAAACTACAGTCGGTCCTATCTGACGAACAGACACGCGTATTTGAGTTATATGTCATTTACATTTACATTTGATTTACACATATGGGGCATTTCAGGCGAAGTGAACAATGCAAAAAAACTGATATTTTGAATTTTGTTCATATTCGGCTCAGTTGTACTTCTAGAAGTTGTAAACACTAATTTTTTTTATAAGGCTTAGTTGTCAAGTTGTGGACTTCCAAAAATTGACGTAATATGAAGAATGGATTTTTCGGAAGCAGTTTTTCGAACTTAACAAATTTTCACTAAAATATTAAACATGGAAAATTTACTGTTCTTTTCAATTATGAAATCAAATTTGAAATTTGATTTTTTTTTTCATGTGGAAAACCGGAAGTGAACATACATTTTTGAATTTAAACAATTTCGACATACAGTTCAGTCGCGGTAACGTGAACTAATTATAACCAAGGTTGTTCACGGTAGCGAAATTGTTCACGTTAGCGAATATGAAAATTTAAACCAAACTTTATGTAGCTGTAACGTATTTTGCATCAAATTTTTATTCTTCATATCATTTATAATAATAAAGACTTTAAAAGAAACAAAAAACTTCTTCATAAGCTAAAAAAAAAAGAAAATAAAAATACATAAAAAGCCTTTTGCGTATTGCATGGTTGAGTTATGTCTTGCAACAAGGTAGTCAATTCAAAATTTATTCGTTCACGTTAGTGCGTTGTTCACGTTAGATGGTGGTCACGTTACCGCGACTGCACTGTATTTTATTTTTTTTTATTTTAACTTTAAAATAAAGCATAAAATATACCGATAATATACTTACTTACTTACTTGTTTGGCCATAACAACCCGTTACGGGGTTACGGCCGACCTCAAAAGCTCTCTCCAATCAGTCACACCAAGCGTGGATAGGGTTTCCTCGGCTTGGTCTCTCCATCGGAGGCATGGTCTTCCTCTCCGTCGTCGCCCAGCGGCTTCCGAATCAAACACCTTTTTCGCCGGAGCTTCTTCGTCCATACGCACAACATGTCCCAGCCAGCGCAGACGTTGGATAGTGATGCGCTTGACTATGTCGGTGTCATCGTAGAGCTCGTACAGTTGATGGTTCATTCGAATACGGTAGTCGTCGCCGACCGATAATATGCTAAAAAAATTTTAATGTCTGCATTAGTTTACGTGATATTTGAATTGAAGTGCATACGTGCCGCACTTTGTATGGAACATGGCACGTTCCTACATACTTTAATTTATATATCTTTTTAAATTATAGCGATCATGTTAAAATATACTTAAGGCTTTTTTTAAAAAACAAAATATTTAAAAAATATTATGTCGAAGTTACTTAAAATTTGATTTGAAATTTTTACTTCCGGTTCTCTATACATAAAAAAATTCCAAACTCGAATTTCAACAAAAAATTAAAAAGAGTATCCTTCTTACTAGTTAAATCAATATTGTTTATATTTTATTATAAATTCCTTGATTCCAATAACAGCGTTCAAAAAAGACAGTACTTAAACTTCAGGAATTTTTCAGAAGCCCATAACTAGATGTATAACTAACCGGAATATATACAAATATCACGACCTCACTTTATTTTCATTGCCCGCTTCGCCTGAAATGCTCCATATGTATAGGAAAGTCTGAGTCATTAAAAAATCGGTGCTTATAGAACTTACTTATTTGTTATCATAGTGACTATGGTTGCCGAAATATTTTTCAGGCCGGGCTTGTCATACACCGAAAAAAAAGACCGTACTAAATTTGAAGAACTGCCTTCCTCCGATTTAGTGTAAAAATTTTCCTTAATCTAAGTTATTTTTCCTCCTTTGAAATGAGTTCTTGTTTCATTAAAGCAAGTCAACGCTCTTCCTCAAATATAGAGTTTGTGGTTTTAGTAAAACTTTCCTTTGAATTAGTAAATTTTTCTTTGGGAAGAATTTTTGAGGACAACTTGTTCCTCATTTGAGTAAAAACTTCCTGAATCTTATGGAATGTTTTGTTTAAGGAAAATCGTACTCAGTTTTAGTTAATTTCTTCAAAAAATTTACTATAACGTAGGAAAATTTTCCTTAATAAATGAGTGGCAACACTCGCTGCTTTGCTCGCTGAAATTAATATCTATTCTTCTCGTAAGTATTCTGTTTTTGCCTATATATTTATAGTTCTCTACTTGTTTTTTAAATAAAAAAAATAAAAAAATTAAAAAAAAAAAATTTTTGTCGTCGCCGGGATTTGAGCCGAAGCTTCCCTGATCAGACAATGGTTGTTATATGCGCAGTTTAACAACATCATTTAAGTATGTCTTAAAATTGATGTCGGTGGCTGAGTTGGGTAAGATGAGTATCGTTGAACAGTGGCATGGCGCAGAACACAGGTTCAATTCTCTGATCGAGTGACAGGTAAAAAAAATTTAAGTTCTTCTTTGAAGTTTTAAAAACGTATTACAATTAAAATAAGAATGACTGACAAATAAGTAACCAACAAATAAGAAAATAGAGGAAATAGAAAATTAGCAAATGTTTTTTGAAATCAAAGAATTTATTTTAAGTAAATTTCTTTCATTTAAGGATACCTTCATCCTTAGAAAAGGTAAAATTTTTCTCAGTTTTATAATCTTGTCCTTACATTGAGTAAACTTTTCCTTATTTCAAAGCAGCAACATTTATTTGTACTAAGGAATCCAATTTACTTATTTTGAGGAACCCATGGCTTTAGCTCGTATTGAAGGACATTTTTTCCTTACATTTAGGCATTTTTCCTTAAACGGAGTAAGTTGTTTTTCGGTGTAAGATTTCACATAATTAACATTTTAAATGAGCCAAGACTTAGTCTATTTAGTTTCTGTTCAGGAATGTTAATCTTCTGATAAGCTAAAACTTTGTCTATAATTTTATTACATTCAATAATATATGTAATTTAAGTATATATGTATAAAACAGCATATGGTCAACAACTATGACTCTCGGAAGAGAACATAACAGTAGGCAGAATCAAATTTTCATAAATCATACAAAATAGAAGTCTGAAGAGCCACAGCGGTTACCTTTTTCAAAATTTTGAAATTAACGTTGAACCCAAGGTAAATCAACGCCAATATGACCATTATGTAGTGTGCAAAAAAGATTCAGGGTTAAGTTGTCTATAAAAACAACCATTGAAATGAAATCGATTTAAGTTCACGGAATTTCAACAGCAGCAATATGTTGGAATCGTTGTCGGGTATTAAACATTTTTGTTTTATTCAACGACTTGTATTTCGTGGCCTCAGCATTGATATCACATCAGTTGAATTCAAAATACGTAAACCCTTTTGGATTTGGTTATGTTTTGCATGCCAAGTTATATTCCTTTTAGCCATGAGCCGATATTGTTGGGAAAATAGAGATGATTTGAATGAAGCTCTAACAGTGTTAACTCCAGTTTTGTTTAATGTCGTAGGTTGTGTTAAATTTCTAATACTTCTGAATAAACGCAAGGACATGATCAAGTTATTGCATCACATTTGGATATTGACAATTGAAGGTACGTTTTTTTTTTTTTTGAATATTAAATAAATTTTGAAATAAATTAATTTCTTATAGCCAATACCGATGAGCTATCAATTATAGCTGAGGAGAATGCAAAAGATTACATCTTAAGTTTGAGTTACTATATCTCGATGTTAGCTTCGTGCACAGTAGTTCTCATTATACCATTAATAACAACCATTTTCGTCTACGTCAAAACAGAGCAATTGCAATTTTCTGAAATAATAAGATCAAGGTACATATAGTATTTGACTACACATTTCAATAGTGAAAATCATTTTTGAGAAATTTACACTTAAGGTTTGATTCACAGAAAGTGAATATCACGTCAAAAATGTGGCTACTATACTTAGCTTTATATCAGCTCAAAATCAATAAATGATGATTTATTTGATTTGTCAATTTCAGCTACCCATTCGATCAAAATCAGCCTCTTAACTATTTTGTAACTTTTTCTGTCCTCACCGGATGTGCCTACATTATTGGGCATGTAGCCGTTGCACTTGATACACTTTACACTTGGTCAATCCTCAACGCAGCAGCACAATTTCGAATTCTTAAATTGAAACTGAAGAGAGTGGCACAAAGCAATCCAGATAGTGAAATGGAATATGGCATACGCCGCTGCATAGAACGTCATCAAAAAGTTATCAGCATTGCTGATCAAATCAATATATTTTTTCGCATAATAATTTTTACCGAAGTCTTAATAAATTGTGTACTATTTTGTTTAATAGCCTATCAACTTGGCGATGGCAATGGCATAAACTTAGAATATCTACCATTTTTGATAACATTTTTAATCTTTTCATCGACACGATTAACTATGATCTGCTATTGTGGTCAACGGATACAGGATGAGGTGAGTTAAAAAATAATAATGGGTAATTCCTTTTTAACAAAGTGATAAGTTGTTTGAAGTAGTCACAAAATTTTTGTGTAGGATCTGCGAAAATAAAAAATTAAAACTTTAGTCCTTAAGTTCTAATGTGACTGCATTTTTCAGAGTCAGCATATATCGGACTTTGTGTATGACACTTTTCCATGGCATTCCATTACAATAAGCAGCAAGAAATTACTGATACTATTCATTTTGAGAGCACAAAAATGTTGTAATCTTACAGGAATTTTATTCATCGCAAACTGGACACTATTTTTATGGGTAACATACGCCTTAGTACTCACGAAATTCTTAAATCACAAAAAAATTTGTTTTTTAGGTTGTCCGAAATAATTATTCTATTATCAGTTTACTGTGGAGCTTAGACGAAAATAAATCTATTGATGATTGAAAGGAAAAAAGTTCAAATAAAATATCAAAAAGAGCATAAAAAAGACTTTTCAGAGATGGCCAGTTAAAAACTAAAATCAAATTAAAAATTTCACCATCACCGAGTCGACCTATTTCTCAAAATGTGCGGAAAATTAAGTCATCGGTTGCAAAAAAATCCTTTAAAAATTCCTGAAGTAGATGGGCAACTTTTTATTTCATAAGCTAAAAACTAACTAAAATTAGCTGTTAGCTGTCTAATTCGACATGAATAGCAAATTTAGAGAAGATCAAGATATTGAAAAAAGATTAAGTTTAATGCAAAACAAAATGAAGAAATGAGAAGCATTGGACTTAATATGACATTCAGCCAAAAAAAAAAAAAAAAATTAACTTTGTCTGATGCTCTTTTATTTGTGGCATTCCACCTTTTTTAATTTTCACAAATCTCATGATCGTTATTTCCAGGGACGTACTACCGCCTACGCTAACAACGCTGTGCCATAGGGGCGGCAAATCGAAATATATCTTAATTTGCTAGGGTTTTTGAAACTCATAAATGAGAACCTTTTTTTTTTTTTTTTGCTTGTGAAAATTTGTGTTTTTTGGTAATTATAACGATAATTATGCCTTATAAGGGGCGGCAATTTATGTTTGCGTAGGGGCAGCAATTTTCGTAATCCGTTGAAGTATTTCTCTGTTCAGGAACTTTTTATTTTCTTTCTCTTTGATTTAGCTTATCTTACTGCTTTGCGCCAAATGCAACAGCGGCTGCATTAAAAAGTATTTTTGCAACTCAACTCCAATCTTTGCGCTTCGTACAATCACTACACCTCCAGAGACTATCATGTGAATTGTACCCGACGCACAGTGGCTGGATTTTGAAAAAATGGTTGTGAGAATCAATTTTGGTGTGGTGGAAATTCACAAATCTAATGATGCAGTTTGCAAAACAATTGCTCTAAGCTCGCGAATATAAAATTTTAACTTATTTGGAGAAATGGTGCGCTTTGCAAAGCAGGCGAAAGTTGTTGGTTTTTTCGAGATTTTTTAATTTAATTTTTATTTTTTTTTTGTAGCTCAAGATGAGATTCAAATTTTTCTGAAAGTTATGAAAGAAATTTTAATTTTTTTATATATATGACATAAGCGGTTTTTGTACTATCAACTTACACTCTAAAGAAGTGATTTTTTTTTTAATGTAGGAGGTGACTGTACTTTTCCGAAACACTCTTTTAACCCATTTATGCAACTTCGAATGGACTTTCAAAAAAAAGTTCGGAAAAGTTTAAGTTTCGACTACAAAAACTATATTTTGTAAACAATTCTTAGGACAATGCAAAAATTTTTATTGTCGGGAAAAGTCAGGAAAATGAGTAAATAACGATTTTTATCAAGAAACCTGTGACTTTTTGCATGCTCTTGCAGTTGAATTTGCATTGTGCGTATTCTGGCATTTTTGATGATATTGTTCAAAATAACTGAACGGATTGGAATGTTTGGATTATTATTTTTATTGTAAACACACAAATAATATAGCAATCAACCTTGGAAGGTTTTTTTCTTGTAATGCCAACGTTAATTTATAGGGCACCACGAATATATTCCTGAAGTTCACATTTTTTATTAGGCAATAAGTGAAAATATTCTAATAATGATCTACACAGCAGGTAAAAAATAAAGTTAAAGCAGTTTTTTTTTCTAGGCTTTGTTTTTTATACAGGCTATAGGTAAAAAAAATTTAAAAACTACACGTAATGAGTGCATACGTTGTTCATATTAGGGGCAATAAGAATATTAGTGCTTTTTTTAACAGGAAGGAAAATTTAAAGAGTACGGTTACCTCAGGAAGGTAATTTCAAAAGCTATATTTGGAGCAGTAAAAATCTTATGCTTTCTTTCAGCTTATTTCAAGGAATATAAAAAAAAAATATTCATTTTGATGGCACAAATAGTAATATTCTATAAATTGTTCAATCAGTTTTTCAAAAAGCTGAAAACAGAGCGTTTCACTTTGTCCTATAAAGAAGCACGTGTAAAAATGTCAATTTCAAATCATATCATATATGAAATATTCAAAAGTTCATCATAGACTTCGGAGCAGCATTCAGATCCGAAGATATTTCATCATTAAGGCATGTCCGAACTCAAAAAGAGTTGAAAAAAGTATATTCCCCGTAAATATCGGTTTGCTCACCGGGAAGTAATTTCTTTATTTGTGTTTTTGGAACAATGTAAAACTTTTCGGTGAGCAAACCGATATTTACATATAGCACTTGCAACTTCGTTCGTATCGCCAGAAAAGCTTTCAACGGAGCGCTCGTCAAGAAATGTGTAATATCAAAAGAGCTACAAGAGCAATTGCATGTGAAGGAGGAAGGAATGTGTGTGTGCACTATGTTTTATGTTTTGCTATGATTCTCAACCAGTCAATGCAGAAAGTAAAATATAGTGTGCTTGCAGACTATTAAACGTCGGCTAACAAAGCTTACTGATGAAATGACGTAACGTCACAGAAACTAGTATAAGCAGCTCGTTGCCCATTTTTTGTTTCTTTTTATGCATTTTGCGTTTGTTATTTTTTTGTTGTTTTTTGCACTAAAACTACTGAACAAACAGCTCTTTAAAATACATTATACATTGTTCCAAAAACACATATTAAAAAAAAATTTATTTAACTATGAATTTGTTCAAAGCAATCATCATTCATGGTTTCAATAATTTTTTTTCTAAAAAAACACTCAAATTCAGATGCTATTATTTTTGCAACGGCAAATGTCAGATCCCGCCACTGTGCGACGGTTGGTTTTATGAAATTTTGTAACGCAACTACTGAAAAAATACGTCCCAGATAGTGTCAAAAGTATATTCCACTCCTATTGGTTATGAAAATTTTATTTGTATGCAACAAATAACAAAAATTGTAATATTTTCGTAATGAAATGCACCATTGGGTCACGTTCGCGATCATGTGTTGAGAACTTTTTTTGAGATGGCAGGGCAAAATGTATAGAAAAAAGCCTATGTTCTGAGGTTGGCATTGTCTTTCTGGCATTATAGCTCTATTGTTATTGTTTCAATGTCTCATTCAAAACTTTCAGTAAAGGTGAGTTACTTACAATTTTTGTTGCCTTGGAACATATTGTGCCAGTTTTGGTTTTACTTCGGATTTAATGATCTGAATAATGGTTCCTTTAGATGTCAAAAAAAAAAATATAGAGAGAAGGAGTAGGCAAATATTCTGTTTGAAAGTTCGGATATGGAGGATTTCAGCACATTCAAGGGCAGCTACTTGTGTTCATCTGACGATGAAAACATAATATCACTTAGAGCCGTGTCTCATGAAGAAGACCACAATCACTCGTGCTACGATTCAGATGACGAACAGTGTGCCGATACAAAAAGCTCTAATTTGAAAATTATGAGGACAAACGATATAACATTGATTTCGATCCAATATTTCAATAGCCGTAGGAAAAAAATGCGCTCGAAATCGATGCATTTCTCTATTAAAAGATACTAGAACATTTACGTAGACTCCGGACGCACTGCACCGCACCTACGTCAAAGGATTGAGACGTGGCATCGTTGAAAGTGACTTCAAAACGGGTGCTGCCGAATTCACTCAAGTTATTGTTTTGAACCAAATCGATTTAAATACCAGGGAATTATACACCCGTATTGCATTGGAACACCGTTCACGTTTATTTTATATTCGATTATATCAAGGAAAAGGAAAATGTTCACCTCTGTGTCAGGCCCGGATTTAGAAATCTGCCGCCCTTAAGCCACCAGTCAGAAATTGCCGCGCCTCTTCACTAGTAAATATAGAAAAAAATTTGTTAAGTGAGGACCTTTTTTTTTTTTTTTTTGCTTTTTAATTTTTAGGTGATTTATTGCACACAATCCCAGTATGTATTTTTTCCCCTTTTGTAAATAAAATTAAAAAATTACAAAAAAAAATTTCAAAGTTCCCAATATTTGCCTAGGCGCTGGCCTAGTATGCCTCTAAGGTAAATCCGGGCCTGCTCTTTGTTGTTTTGCTGTACGAGACTGTTGCCGCTTGTGTTATTATGGCTATCAAACAAATCAATCCAAGAATTTCATATGAAATTCATCCGTTTGGTTGAATTCGAAAGGGAAATAAATCACAATGTGAATAATAATCAAAATAAGTAATTGCGTTGGCTCAAATATACCGCTGTGCGATTTTATATTTATTTCGTTTTTATCCTTCATATTTTCCTAGACTCAGTCATCAATCCTTTTAAATATTCCTCAGATGACAGTGCTTTTTAAAGTTTTGTAAAATTGCTAAGTAGCATAAGTGGAATCCTTAAAAATTCTTATCGGTAGAATAGGCAAAACCGTCTTTCAATTGACAACGCTGCAAGTGTGAATTTGAAATTTAAAACTTTCAACAACCTTCTTCTTCTTCTTCCTTTTCACTCAGCTCGTAATTCTCAATCTTTGCATTCTGCTCGAAATATTCCATTTCTTGTGCGTTATTTTATTCCTTTCTTATTCAAGCAATGACAATCTTATTCAATTTTGGTTTGACATTGAACGATGACATTAAATAGGAAGAAGTGACATTTGTTGTAAAAGAAAATTGTTCTATGATTTCTCTCCCCGAACAATTTTTTTTTTTTTTTTTTTTTGTTCGTCTAAGACTCTTGAGTGCATTTAAGTTGCATTTGGAATTTGCATTCAACCAGAAAACGGAATTCGAAACATACGGCATTATATATTTATTGTTAGTTAAACTTAAAATGCTGAATGGAAAAACTATGTTCCTTTCACAGATTCAGTACTGGCTTTAAATTATTTAAAGCTTTTCATAATTTGCCATGAAATTATGAACCTTTTGCGCTATAGTTAAGGTTTTTGGCAGCAACATTCCTTCTAAGATAGCAGCTTTGCAAAAGTGCATTTTGTCGCTTTAGTGCAGTAAAATTCGCAAATGGGTGAGAAAAACATATGCTAGTCAAGAAAAATTTTCATTGACTAATCCCTTTAAGAGAATGCGGGGCGAGGAAAAGGGAGGGAGTCAAAATTTTTTCAACAAAGGCAAATTTCGATTATTGAATTTTCGATGTTTTTTTATGAAAAGTAGGCTTAGAAACTAAATTCTGAAACAAACAACCTGCAGTTTAGCTGATTATTCGTGGAGTTATGAGAATTCAAAAAAAAAGACGTTGAAAAACTTTAATTTTCAAAATTCTATATATCTTCAATGGGTTGATAAAAAAAAATTATGATGCTTCAAGCAGTACCAAAAGAAAAACATTTTCAAAAAATCAGATATCCAAAAGCAAAATGATGTCCGATTTAGCTCTCTAGCTCTGAGGCTGCTAGAAAATTTGATTTACTCATATGTAATATCCAAATTAAAAGTACAACTGTGTTCACAAAAATAGTTGTGCCGTTGGGTCCTGGGTGTTTTACTATCAAATTAAATGATGAGTACAATTTTCATTTAAAGTTTTGAAAAAATAGTAATGTATGTATATTCATTTCCGAGAATATTTACAGTTTCTTTTGTTATAAACTTTTATTTTTTTTAACGCAATGGCTTAATTCAAATATAAGGCTCTTCACAAAAATAGTAGTGGTTACTAAAATTAAAAAAAAAGCGACACAACTTAATTTAAACTACATGTTAAATGTTATACATGTTTGTTTGGCTCTAATATTTCGTAATAAATGCTTTATTGCTTATTACGGCTATTCATGGACGTGGAATAGAGTCAATAAGGTCCTTACAACGCTTCACACGAACTCCAGCCCATATCTCTTTAAATACTTGTCAAAGCTATGTTTTATTTGAGGGCTTTGCTGTTGTTACGATTCGTTTGATATCTCCTCACAAATTTTTTATCGGATTAAGGTCCTGAGACTGAGCTGGCCATGACATCACGTCGATTTTTTAAGATACAAACATTCATAAGCTAGTTTACTAGTGTGTTTAGGATTATTATCCTGTTGAATCATCAATTTTAAAGGCATTTCCCGACTGGTATACGGTAGCATTACATCTTTCAATAAATTAACGTTGACTGCTTTGTCTATAGTACCTTTGATAAAATGGATAGGGCCAACGCCAGTCTATCAAAAGTAAGCCCATACTATAATGGTCAGTCCACCATGTTTAACCGTCTTGGTAGTGTATTTGGGGTGGTATTGTGTGTTTGGTGGACGACGAACATACTGTCTGAAGCCTGTTCCACCAAAAAAAAAATAACTTGCTCTCATCTGACCATAATACATTGCGCCACTTTTCGGCATTCCATTTCATATAATCTTTTGCAAATTGTATTCTTGCAACGACGTGCTTCTTCGTCTAAAGGTATACCTTCCTGGAACTTCTTGTATTCAAAATATTTTCCATTAGTCGACGACGAATTGTCACAGCACTGATCGACAGATTTGGCTGAGTTCTTATCATTTCGGGCACTTCGTCTGTTTTTATGAACACAACTGTATGTATATATGTAATTCGAAAGTTCAGAATACAAAGGTTTCTTCAGGTTACGCTTCTTTGGATTTGCACTAAAATGTCGTTTGTGAAGTTAACCAAGATAACCAAGTCCTTGACTTGTTTGAAAATGTAGTTACCGATTGTAGCATTTTGTACTAAACATAGCACAGATGTTGGTTTGTTACTGGACCTATACTGGCAGTATAATACTGCCCTCAGAAATAAAATAAACGTATTTCAAAAAAACGCGTTTCGAGATAATTGAGGTTTTGTTTATGTCAATTCGTTGAAATACATGTAAAATTGCGATAGAGGAAATTCTCTTGGGAGATTTTTTATAGGTTTGAATTAAGATACTGGCATTTGGTGCAGCTCATTAGCTGCGTACTATCTTTAGCTATCCGATGCCATAAGAGTCACGAATATGCATTTTTTTGAGATACGTCTATTTCGCTACTGAGGGCAGTATACCAGTCGCAAATCTAACTCGTTTTGCTATATCTTCAATCTCAACATGAGATCAGATGAATTATTGGCATACTGCAGGGAGCACCGCGTATCCTTAAGTGGGCAGGCGCAGTCATGGCCGTGAAAATGAGCATTTTCAATAAGTTTTTTTTTATGTATTAATTTAATTTATTTAATAAAAGTGATAATATGGAATTATTACATTATGTTTCAACTGGCTGTGTTGGACCCTGTCCCATACAGAGTGTCTTGCGGTGACCATCACAAATCCTTGGAAAATCATCCAAAATCAATCGGAGAAGAAAAATTTGTTAGTTAAATAAATAATCTAGTGCCTAATCGAAGGATTTTTTTTTTGTAAGTTTACCTCCAGATTTTCGGTAAAAAACCAACAGATCATAAAAAATCGATTTAAAAAAAAATCCCTTGATCAGGCACTAGCTTTTTATGTTTTTCAAAAACTGTGAAAATTTCGTTGAAATCTATCGAGCGGCTTTCGAGTTACAGTGGTCACCGGTTCCGCAAACATAGTTTTGAGAAAAATGCATTTAAAGTTTTACACTCGGTACTCCAAAAGTAATTGTCGAATTGACTTCAAATTTTCAGGATATATTTTTAAGATATTATACTTTTAGAAAATGCAAAAAAAAAAGAAATCGATTTCTCAAAAATCATGACTGCCCCTGCCCCCTTAACTGTTGCGCGGGATTAAAGAATTAATTTTTGCGGGATTCCGAAATTTACCAATATCGGTTTGAAAAACATAGGCACTGGTATACAAGGAAATATATGAACTGATGAAATCAAACAATATTCGGGAGCTCTAAATACTAACAAAAAATGCTTGAAATCGGCTGCCGATGTCTCTTGAATGAACAAATAGAAGTTTAGTTTTCAACATTACTTACTTGTAACGAATTCAATAAATGCATGATTTAGCTAAAAAGCTGATGATAACTAAGGCCTCCAGAGATCGAATTTTATCAAAAAAAATGGTAATGGTAAATGGTTTGTACACCAAGTGTATCAAAGATAAGAGTTAATCGTGTAAGCCAACTTTTCAAAGAAACACAAGTAATAATTTGTACATCTTTTGAAAGATATTTTTGGGTTCTAGTGTTGTAACTCATTGATAAAGCAATAATCGTTTATAGCTCGTTCAAAACTTATAGGATTCTGGTGTGTGACATCGAAAGAATATTATTTTAAGATGCCAAATAGTAACCATTCTCTTTTACAATATAAACAAAAATTTGTTTTCTGAATGAAAATTTTCGATATATTTTTTACTTTTCTTGACTTTAACACAACCTTAAAAAAGTGCACATAAATCCAAACGGTTAATTCAAAAATGCAGCGAAACTATATTAGTCATGTTGTCCCAAAAGCTTGTCCCAAAATTGTCGTGGTCGTAATAACTTCCAGTTAGAGTTCCATGTGACATTGCAAATTCCACGCCCAATCGTGCTCCTACTAAATGACGTTGGAGATATCAAAAGAAACATCGTTTGACGACAAAAAGTGGGCTAATCAGTATTTTTATGCAGAGAGATGGTAGAGTGGCACACAAATTATTTCCCGCTCACGGATAAAATATCAAACACAGAAAATACAACAAATTCCATGCAGAGAGCACTTGAAAGTAAGAGTGCTTTCGTACGTAAGAGCGCGCATGTCCTTAGCATAATATATCCTTTTCCAGATTGTGGAATGAGCGTAGCACTTTGTTATTCAATCTCTTATACATATCAAAAAAAAATAAAATAAAATTCTAACAACATCAGCAACAGGCTACCAAGAAATACATCAGGCTGCATATTTAACTGCAGAAAATTTTTAGAAGAAGTTGCGTGAAGGCTACCATGGAAAATGTTACGGAACCTATGACCAAAATTGCGCTTAAATGATTTATTAAAAAGTTTATTTTGGAACAAAATTTTGAAAATGGTTTCCTAAATATATTTTATATACGTTAAAATTCATTAAGAACTTGTTACAATTTGTCACTCCAAAGTATACACAACCGTAAGTAATGACTTTTTTGATAACTTAAATAGAGTTTCTCATGGACAGTCATATATATGATTAAAAAGCACGATTATAGGCACTTTCTGCGTGATGTGTAAGCTTAATAAAAATAAGCTAATCCTACGATTTTAGAAGAGTTTTAATTATTAGGAGTAAACTGAGAGACCTTATTAATTTTAATTTTTGAAAATACAGGATATTATTTACCACTCTCATTGACCTAGCACTTACATTCGATGATTATATTGAACTTGTCGATGGTGAACTTTTTTGGTCAAAAAAAAATATTTGGTTTTGCTTTCATTATAATGAAAACTTTTATTCTGAATTAATTTTTTGTAAAAAAAATATCTCTTTGTAGGTCATTGATTATCTCTGATGTTGTTCTCAAGACTATTCCTAATGCCAAATTCTTAACATAAAAACAATAGAGCAGAGAATTTCTTTAAAATCATGTCCTTTAAAGACTTTGGTACTTAAGGTCAACAATTCCGCTGCTATCAAATTGAGTTGAAAATTGTAACTTTGCAAATCTTTCAATTTTCTTTTTCATATATTTTACTGGAGTATTTCTTTCTTGAGCGCATTTATTTTGCAAACATTAATTTTTGTCTTATCTTTCTTCTTATAAGAATGTATGTATGTATGCGTATTTTGTCGTATTTTATTTTCTACTGCATCCTTGTATCCTTGTTTTTGTGCAATACTCGTAAATTCGATTATGTGCGGAAAGAAGTTTTCTTTCACAAACGGAAGTTTGCATAACAGAATTTGTTGCTGATGCAAAATTTTATTTCTGCTCCGATTTTAGCATTATGCACACTTAAGGTTATTTACGATTTACGTCTGAGAGCACTAATGGCTGGTACATCCCTTTTAAGGACGATGCAATAGTGTGTAACAAAAGCAACAAAACTATGCACTAAACTTAAACTAAGAAACAGAAAAGAAGAAGAAGAAGAAGAAAGCGAACGAAAAAAACTTTTAAACTTCTTAAGACTTGTGAAAAAAAGAGAAAAAAGAATTTTCTATAAAATTGATTGTCAGAGATTAACCAAAGCAAAGAAGGACATTCTCGTATATAGTATATAGCTAGAATTGATTTTTTTTTTGTTTTTGTTTTTCTGTCACTCTCATTTCGTTATCGAATTATTTTTACATTATCCGACCTGTTTACAATTTGAAGTACGCTGTTATTTTGATTGCTACGCAAATAATCATGCACTGGTTACAAATTTTGCGCACGAATATCTAAAAGTTACACGAATCCTCCCACTTATAATTAACACAAACTCTTACATAGGCACACAAATTATATGCAAATGTGTGTGGGTGAGTGTGTCTGTGTTTCGGTTAACCATAATGACAACATTTGTAATTTGCCATTGTTTGGTTTCACAATGATGGCAATTTGGGCACAAACTATAACAGTGGAGCAAAATAGCTGCTTATGGTAAATGTAGTATTTTAAAATATTTCGTTATTTCGCTTATCAAACGATTCCATAACAAACTTGATAAGATTTAGCTAAATGTCACACCCAGTCTGGCGTATTTAAGCCTTAGCTTGTATGGTAAATGCCTTGACCTTTGATCAAAATACGCCCACTTTTTGTTTAGTGTAGATATGAAATATTAAGTCTTATGGGTCGTTTCGATTAACCCTTTCACGTCCGAACTAAAGTGCAAGGACTTAAAAAATATTTGAGCTCATATTTTTACTAATACGACTACAAAGGTTAACTGACCTCAATTTCAAAGTTCTACGTATCCTTGTTCGTCCTTACGGCCTAAATGCAGCATTTACTTCGGAAAATTCCTGAGCACAACTCAACAATTTTTGTTCACAAATTATGTTTTTATATTAATTTACCTATTTTGAACCAATTGAAGTACTTTTTTTGTAAGTCTGAGTAATCTATTTCACATAATTTAATTAAAAGCACAAGCTCTTTTTGCTTAAATTTTTCGGCACTTATTTTCGCAACGACGTAACTAAAAACCCATAGCTGGTCACCTTATAAAAAATTATGGCCTCACTTTAATATTCAAGACCTTGAAGCTTTGTGTGCTTTTATAATATTATGTGTGCTCGTTACTATCTACGAGTATAACATATATTTTTCACGCCTTGTTGAATTTAATGAAATTTAATATTATTTGCAAAAGTCTCGTTTTCGTTGAGCTAAACGAATTTCGCCATTGTCTAAATTTTCATTTTTCACAAGATGATGCACACAATTTCATGTGCTTTCTTTAGCGAAAGGATCAACGCATGTTTGGAACAGAAAAGAAAGAAAAAAGGCAACGGAAACGACGACGGATGCATTGCTGCAAGGATAAGCAAAGTGCATTTTCGTAGGTCTACACACATGCAGTGAGGCATAATCGACTTAAATACGCATACATACATAGGATCAGAGCTGATATACACACACCCCCATAGCACATATCCCTTCGAAAAGAGATACCCTGTTTGTAACTTTAGTTAGATATCTAAGGACTAACCGAGTCACGTGCATGTTTTAAATTTCTTTTTCGTGCAAAATCTATCCAACACATAGTTAAATTGCATTGCAACCCTTCGGAAACAGTTGAAACCGACAGCAGCAGCTGCAATTTCAACTCAAGCTAAACTACGTGCGCATTATCGAAGGGAGATTTCGCATCAGTAGCACTGCTGCTAGCATCATTTTCTTGTTGCACACCTGATAGTGTTGCCTATTTAAAATATAGGTAAGAGTGTATCTTAAGCGAATTTTTATTATATAAAAATAAAGAATTTGATTCGTTTGATCACAATATCTTATGATATACAGTCTGCGACAAAACGATAGCACAACTAGTTTTTCGGTGTTTTAAAGGATTAAGAACAATTATTAAAAATTTATTTTCATGGTACATATATATTCTTAAAGCTAAGGAAATAAATAGCTTGTAAAGAATTTGTTAAAAAAATTAATGCATTTTTGAATTAAACCAAAAACCTTAATTTTAAGGTGCGACAAAACGATAGCACAAAATTTTTGTAACTTCAATTCGTTTTAATTTTTTTAAAATAATAAAAGTAAAACATTATTTTAATAATGGGTGGATCGTCCTTTATTCTCTACCACTTCAGTCATTCGCTTTTGTAAGGATTTAAATAGTTTTTTAATGTATTTTCGAAGAAGAGTTTCCCAGTGGGCTAATATAGTCTATTAGAGCTCGTGGATAAACTCATACTGCTGATTTTCTGCATACTCCTGTCGAGCCAAACAACCTCAGCAGTTTTAATAATATTTAGGTCAGGAAAACGCGCTGGCCATCCTAGAAGACTCAAGTTGTTGTCCCGGAAAAACTTGTTTTCTATTTTTGCTGAATGAATCCTGCAATATCCTGCTGAAATATCATTGTATCACTGGTTTATTGCAGCCTACGTAGAACTACTTCATTTACGATTAAGTTTAAGTAGTCCACGGTTTTTATTTCTGGAGACACAAGTTTTTTTTCGGGTCTTCCGGTTCCAGCCCATATATTGACACTGTCATGATATGGGCTGGTATCGGATTCCAGGGAAAATCCGAAACAAAGTTTGTGCCCCCAAAAATGAAAACGTGGACTACTTAAACAAATTCAACAAATTCTTTACAAGTTATTTATTTCCTTAGCTTTAAGAATATATACCATGAAAATAAATTTTTAATAATTGTTCTAAATCCTTTAAAACACCGAAAAACTAGTTGTGCTGCGGACTGTATGCACACAGTGTTGGGTTAATGTATCATCAAGGCGAATCCCAAGATTTAAACTTGATTTGTGGAAAACGGAGTATGTGAAATTATCGTTAGCACCATCAATGTACATGATAACATTTTACTGGGCTTTTTGAGATTGTCATTTCAACGATTTTTCCGAGTTGCAGTATGAAAAAGTGTTTATTTTTCAAATGACTTTTTTTTTTTGGTCATCTAAAAGATTCTTCTTATTTTTTTCAGCATTACAACTTTTTTATACATATGCTTTTATAAAGAGCGCTTTTTCAGTTTTAAGCTTGTGGGGACACAGTCTGAAATCGGCGCTGGGTTTGCTATCGAACTGATTTAGTTTTTGATTTACAGCCACTCGACTTTTGCTCTCATATCTGACTGGTAAGTTGCAATCGATTAACTTAATGGAGCTCCATTCTAGGCCCACTGGCTAGTTGCAAAACTCATTCGCATAAAATCGCTTTCAAATCTTCTGAACAATTTTCGGTGTTTTATATTATTTCGAAGATACGAACGTGTAACAATCTTGACTTTCTTCTTCTCTTATAAAATGCAGAACGTGATAAACATTAGTAGTGATAGAACATCTCATTTTTTCAAATCCGAAATTACTCTTCGTATGATACTTTTTTTAGTTACATATATTATTGGGTTCACTTGGTCTTTTAGATTTTGGGGGATTTCAAGTCTTTTCAGGCAAGTTTAGTTTTGATTTCTAACTAAGCTATCGAAAATGACTCGGTACCACTAAATTCCTTTAAAAATTCCATTACCAAGAATACAATATCAATAATTATTATAATTATTAGCAGTCACCCTAAGCTTAATTTGGTTACCTTTTATATGTAGTTGCATATGTCTGTATGTACATGTGCCTGAAGAGTAGCAAGTGTGGTTGCATGAAATAGATGATGCAAACTTAAATATTTCGTTATCTAACCTTGAACTATAACCTTAAAATTATGCAAATTACAATGAATTTTAACATTTTTAAAAGATTTGCACATATAACAGATTTTTGGTGTTTTGAAACGAATATGGTACGAATATCTCTAAGTTTTTACTTATTGGGGCAAAACTCGTTATTCATTAAAAAGAGTTCAAATGAGCAATGAAAATGGAATGCAATTTCAAAAACGAACTCGAGATTGCTTTTCGCTTGACTTCAGTTTACTTTTCGAAATTTAAATTACACAAAAGTCGCATTCGCATTTCTTAAGTAGATTATCTGCACGGAGTTATAAATTGAAGTTGCGAAAACATGAACAAACAGCAACGCAAGTGCAGTGCTCAGTTTATAACCATGGTGGGAGATGGAGTTGTATGCACTGTACAGTATTTTAGCTTTCAAAAGAAAATGAACAAAGTTTTATTTAATCGAAGGCATTTAATTTCAAAGAGATTGAAGAAATGTCAATTTAAAATTTTGTTGACTTGCATTAAATTTTTTTTTAAATTGACATCATAAAGCTACTATACAAAAATCAGCACTTTTTTAAACTTCAAATACAAAATGTAGGTTAACAATACTGCACTACTTTAAATTTCATTTAAAAGAAACCCATATTAAGAAAAATTAATTTTAAAAACACAGTACTGTGCTATACATTAACTCCATGGAAAATCCAAGTGATCCCTTTGCATTAAGTTTGTGGAATTCGCACCTACTCTACGTCATTTTACGTGACAAAAGTAAGTATTCGTATCTCATTTGTGTCTGTTTGCTAACATAGCTCCAACATCCTTTCGATTGCCATTCTGACTACGCTAAAAATTGTATGTTGCTATAGCACGTTGTCATTTTGTCTCGTTGTGTCATTAGCTACAACGACAACGTTGGCCACCAAGGATGGTGGCAGCGAATTAAAACAAAGCTGCGCCGCGCAAAGTTGACGTCAAGGACAAATGCATAGTTTAGTTGAGACCGCTGCAATGTGCACCTTTACTGCCATCAGTCGACTACACTAAGTGGTGTAGCACCCACTCAGAGTTATCATATTGTACTTACTTACATCTATAGATAGTAGGTAGAAACGTATCAGTATTTGTTGCCTCGAATTTCCGATATTGATATTTGTATTCGATGTTTCTTTGGTGGCAGCATAAACATATTGATTTATTCTTCGGTTAAAGATGGAAAAATTCGTAAGTGGTTGTATGAAAATCGAATTCAATAAAATATAACTTTATTGCAGAAGAAAAAAAGGGTTAAGTTCCTCGGATTTCTTTAAGGTACATAATTTAAAGTACATCATAATCGACCGAAAGCGATAAGTATCTATACTGAAAAATTGCACAGAACTGTTTGCATTGCCGTATCTAGGGGGGGCGCGGATGGTAGGGGATAGAACCCCTCCGAAATTTTTTGACGGACACTATATAGAAACGATTTTGCAAAAAATAGACACTACGCAAAATTGATTTTGAGAGGAATACACCATACAAAAACGGTTTCCTAAAACTATATGAAATCGATTTTGTGAAAAAAAGTCTGAAAAAAGGTCATCAGATTTTGAAAATGATTTTTGATCAGCTGCAAAAAATAGTTGGTAAACATCGATCTGTTTTTGCTTATATTTATGTTTTAGTGCCGCCAGTATGTGGGATAGGCAGATTTAACTTGAAAAATTAAAATGTTTATTGTTATAAGCAGGGCAACATAAAATATTTATTTACGAAAAACCTACGAAATATTTATGTGAATATGGACGAAAAGTGGGCAAAATATTGGTGATAATATTTAGGAAAAAAAAATTTCTTTAATTTATTTTATTAACGCTCAAGAAAGTAATTTTTTCTCAAATTTTCAAACAAAAATGATCGTACATATTTGAATAGGTACTTCAATCTCACATCGGACCCGTTGGATTCACCCGTTTTTGGGATGCCCACAATTACTTTGAATTTGACAAGCCTAGTATTCTGATCGACAGCATAATTGAATTTCCTGAGGAATTGTGGTTTTCTCGTAATTGTCTCAAGTCTAAGGTGGATTGATTCAAATGTTTCCAAAACATCAGTGAGAGATTCGCCCTTTGTCTTTGTTTTGCTTTGTGATTGTTAGAGAAATAATAGCGAAAAGCTACTTTTAGATCGCGAATTCATTTTTTAGATTCGGTAATTCAATTGTCTTTCGGGCTTTGTCAATACATTATGTTTATTTTTAATCGAGAGTACCCAGAAAGAGATGGGAAAAACGAGGACCTTTTCTTTTTGTTAGTAATTTATTTGGAAAAATTTCGTACATTTTAGTAAAATTTGGTGTTTAAGACAAAAAAAAAGTTCAAAAAAAAGTACAGTAAAAGTAAAAAGTACATTTCAAGTCTCGATTCAGTACATTTTCACAAAACCCAAATGCCATTACTGACCCAGCCACCTCAGCGAGTTGTAATCGGTTGTGGAGGCAATGTTCTTTGAGGAAATATGTCTTTGAAAAGCAGCTTGCAATTATATTAGAAAAAAGAGTTCGATAAAATTGAATCATCTCGTTTTATCGTTGTCGAACTATTTGTCAGAGAATTGAAACGAGAAAATATTGACTTTGAAGCGTGAATTTTTCTGTACAACCACTCAATTTTTAATTGAAATCAGTTTACACGTGTCATTTTTCAGTATGTTCTGGTTATGGAAGGTCGCCAATGGGTAGTGGTCAGAGATCAGTACTCAAGTACTTGACAAATTGATAGCGAATATGCCTAAGATAATTCAACTCATCATTACTGCCAAAATCGGCCACATAAAATATTTAAAATTATTTAAAATGTTTTTAGTAGCTTAAGTCACAAAAGTGTTCGCTATAAAATATGTATAAAAATAACTACGCAAGCTAATGAAAATATGAAATAATTTAGTTTTGATTTTTCAAGCTTTCCAAAAACCAAAAGCCAGACACGTGTTTTTTTTATGAACGAACTATCTGTATATGCACATATCACTCACTTACTTCAAGACTGGTGTAACTCAAAAAACGTGATTTTTGATTTACTGATGCAGAAATATCCATTTTATGTTTTATTTTGTGTGAAAAAATCAAAAAGACAACATACTCTTCATCATTTTCATATAAAAAGTAACTTATTGAAAACTTTAAATGCGTTTTTCTGCCACTTTAGTTTTTTTGAGTTATGCCAGTCTTCACATTCAATAGCATAGTGAAAATTAGGTACCAAAAAAAAAAGGTCATCGGTTGGAAAAATTAAAGATATTGCAAAAATTTACTATCAAAAATCTCAAATCCACCCCCCCCCCCCCCCCGAAATAATATCCTGGATACGGTTTTTAGAATTACCGAAAATGTGAGTATATGTATACATATGTAGTTTTCAATGTTACCGAAACTTCTGTGACTGCAATTACAGTGTGTTCCTTTCGTTCTTATGACATCGGACATAGTGAAGCTGTGCTGCTCATAGCTATCATTGTATGTGTTTAGTTTTTTCGCACTATTTCTGTCCATTTTGAGGCAGAATTAAAATAAATAAAATTCAAATAATATATAAATATATAGGTTTCCTTAAACTAAAACGTCTTGAAAAATGCTTCACTATAATCACTAAAACGATTAACGTAATGCGTCTCGCACAACACAGCACGCAGCCAACAGCGTCACTAATTAGAAGCTAAATAATTAATGAAATAAATATATCTTCTCAACTAAATAAAACGTTGATATTTTTCAACACGAATTCGAGTCAGTACCGTTGCATCCCTATTTGAACTTGCAGTTTAACTGCAACTCTTTTGTCACTCGTGGTCGTGGAGTCATCGTTAGTTTAATTTAGGAGTAACTTCACACCCTGAGAGCGCCATCGGGTTTGCTGTAAGCAGCTTAAAAACAAACGCCAAAGCGAGCAAATGTTTTCCAAAGTTAGCATCATTGCGATTGCCAGTGTTTACCCTTCAACGCACGGTGGCGCTCTTTCACTTTCACACCTTGGGTTTGAATATCGTTAGCGTTGTTCCGCAGTTGCTATTTTTGCACAATTTTTCCACTTTTTAACAATGTACGAGTATCTTGTCTTTTGTCCTTCTCACGGCACAGTTCACCGCCCTCGCTCTGCGCTGATTACCGCACCACAAGTGCGGCTTTCATAGATGGAATGAGTCTGTCATTTTCCATTTGAACGTATGTTTGTCTGTCGCTGCACAAAGTTTTTGTTCCAGATAAACGTTGGGGTTTTTGTTTAAACAGTTTTTTAACTGTGCACACTTAAATTGGCTTTACAGTTGAAATAAAAAAAAAGTGAAACTCGTACAAATATTAGTTTTGGTTTATTGGCTTTTTTTTATTGATTGTGGGAAAAATCAACTAATTGTGCATACGGGTAACTTTACATACTGAATTTTTAGCAGAAGTGAGTTGAGAATTTAGTGCCGCAGTGATATGAAAGAATGGTGGATCGTACGATGCGGTACTCTAAAGCCACTCCTGATTAGAACTCATAGGTTTCTTCTAAATATTATTGCAATTCTGTTTCAAAATGATTCGAAAACCGTAACTATGAAATTTTAAGGATGATACCACTGAAAGTAGCTGTCATTTCAAGCTAAATCACTATACTGACAAAACTCGTTGAAGAGCGTGGCAAAGCCCACAATATTTATAAACATTATAAAAAGAGAACTAACAACGCAATCGATATGAAATTTAATATGGTGGATAAACTTACTTTCTACAGTAGAGGTATCGAGATTACATCAGTGATTGTGGCACCTGAAAATTAATATTTCGTAACACGGATGATTAATCGAAGTTCCATTTCTTAAAACTGCAAGATTTGGAAGTCCGCTTAGCTCCAGTTCGCTTTTACATTACGCAATCCGTGGCGCAATATGATGCATGCGTCTTGAATTTGAACTAATTCTTTAGTGTTTTAGTTATTAAACAGAACGCTTATTTTTCAATAATGCTATATTGCTATTGGGTCAAAGAATATCTATTAATTTTGTATCGCCTTAAAGCGTTTCACATTATTCCTTTGATAGTTCAAATCCAGAAGCAGAGCCAAAGCATTCTCAGTATTGGTGGGATGTATATTCGGTAGAGGAGAAATGCTACATTTTATCATTTTGTAAGGCTGTTTCGATTGATTCAATTTTTCGAATTTAATTTTCAAAGAGTAACAACTAACAATTATACACTCAAGCGAATGAAAGGAGTACATAAATATTGTTGTGTGTGTGTACATAAATATTGTTGGAGAGTTCTTAATGAAAATTCTGAAAATCCAACCATTTTGGTGTACACAAAAAATTATGCATCAACTTTAAAAATTTAGGACGACATATGTTGTCGTAATCGGGTCTTAACTAACCAAAAACTTAGCGACATTTCATTTTTCTGTTTGACTTTGTCAAAATAGATTTCAATACAAAACTTAATCCTTGCTTAACTAACCAAAAATTTAGCGACTTTTCATTTTTCTGTTTGACTTTGTCAAAATAGATTTCAATACAAAACTTCATCCTTGCAAAATATAACTGCAATAGATCATTTAACACAAAATTCACTTGTCTAGCCACTGACACTGAATACAGAAGAAGACAGTACGTAGTAAGCTCTGAGTGAAAAATGCAAACTGCAGTTAAATTATGTGGACATCAGTAACAGCTAAAGCAACGTCATCACATGTAGCCAAGTTGCATCCACAATGCTATTATTCGTTTATTCATCATGTTTTTGTTCTAATGCCGAAAATGAGTTTTTGATTAATGTATTTCAAGTAGCAACCCCAACAATCTACAAGCACATACCTAACGCTAGAGAGCAGCCAACATCATCATCATCATCGTTATCAGCATTAGCGTCATCATCATATGACAAAATCAGATTTTCTTACACAGTACCATACAAATGCAAATAAATGCATTCTGTGGGTTGCAGTTGCTACCGCTGCCATTGTAAATTCAGAATGGGTTAATGCTGATTTCTATTATTATTTTTTTCGTTGCAATTTGTTTTAGTTGCCATCGTGATGCACTGATTTTGACGAATACAAATGCATTCCGTCCACATGTGACCATCCATGGGTAAAATAACTTTATCCTTCCAAATGCTTTAAACAAAATTATTAATGTATTCTAAAAGAAAAGAACTTGCACAATATGGTGTCTTCCGAATATTTCAATTCGTTGTAAGGCTCGGACTTTTTTAAATGCTCCTTGCTAACATATTGGGAAATATCCCAACTGTCATATTCTTGCAATTGTTTTCAAAATGTTGCAAACAAAATGATTCTGCTCAAAACAATATTAAAAGATAGTAACCCACCCGAACGATCGATTTTTGATTCTCCTTAGAAATTTTGTCCGGAAACATAATAAAATATCCTTTCCCATGGATGGTTACATATGTTGAATTGTATAACAGAAGCGCATTCCCGCTGTTACTGTTGCTGTTTTTGTTAATGTTGTTTGCTTATGACGTGGTTTGGTTTTCGCGTCAGAGCGCTTCCAAACCATTTGTTATTACAATTTCTGTGTTGGCGTCGCACAGTGTAACACTTTCATATAAGCTGCGGCCAAAACTATAAGGAGTTGTCGTAGAGTAATGAAATTTGGCATGGACTGTTTTTTTGTAAAGATTAAGAAATTTTGTGAAAATGAATAAAATCGGTTCATAATCAAGCACAGCTCCCATACAAAAAAGAAAAAAAATTTCTTCTTTAAAAATAAGGGTGAAAAAAATGTGGTTAAGTTTTTACCTTCTTTAAAAGGAAATAAAAAAACCATTAAAACCAGTTAACAGCTTTCACGTATTTTTGTTTTTTTTATTGAAAAATATACATATATACGGGGGTTTCTGGGCTCGCTGAATACGAATCCAAGGTCAGAATTTAAAAATTCAAGATGGCGGACCGAATATGGCGGAAACTCAATACCCTAATCCACCATATTGGGTCCGCCATCTTGATTTTGTAAATTCTGACTTCGGATTCGTGATCAGTGACCTCCGAGACCCTTGTATACCGAATTTGGTACAAATCGGTTGACTTTCGAAAATTCGGCCACCATGTTGGATTTTTTACCGCCATGATGAATTCTGTCAACCAATTTGAGCCTAAAAACGATCCGATCACGATCACAATTCGAACTTTCCCTGGCTGATGTAGAAAATTTGATGTTCTTAAACTTTACATATAATTTGTATGGATTTTAAATAGAATTTACCATGGGACGTTCTTTTACAAACCGCACAAAATTCAGGAAAAAAAACTCGACTTCTCCAAATGCGATGAAAATTTTTTTCTTGCATCTTCTAATTTTTTTTGTTTTTGCTGAAAAAATTTTTTTTTCGAAAATATCCACATAGGAATTTTTGATAATTGGCTGGATTTTGTCAAATGTACTCATACTTGAAGTCTATTATCTCCAGTTCTACTGATCCGATCAATGTCGGATTTTTTTTTATTTAATAGTCTATAACGTAAGCTTCTGCAATAAAAATTTAACAGAACAAATTTAATTGTGCAGCGTGTATTTAACACTCGTTATTAAATTTTAGTTCGTCGCACAGAGACTCCACTTTTTGTAAAATGTGTTTTGTAGATAAAAGAATAAGGAACAAAATGTTATTTTTTCCAATGTATTCTAGTTGGGGAAACATCATATTAAAACTATTTAAACAAATAAATTGTTATTATTTTTCATTTGTTGACAGTAGCTAACGTTATAGACTATTAAATAAAAAAATCCGACATTGATCGGATCAGTAGAACTGGAGATCTACTAGCTCCCATTGGTAATTTGTATTCTAAAAAAAAAGTATAATTGCATAAAAGACTCAATAACGGTACTTTCAGGTGTGCGGCCGCAGACGGAATTGCAGCGTGATAACAGAAAAATTGGTGGCATGCACAACCGAAATTTATCTGTCACATCCAAAGAGCTCGCTTAATTTCAAAGGTTGTCTTGTACTTTGATGCATTACAGAATACTGGATTCAGATAATTCAACAAAAATTTGTATGAGGAATGCAAGGGACCAAGTGCATGTACATATAAAATTATAATATTCTAACATAATTATTTTCAAAGATATCGCACATTTTGTGTCTCAGTGACCGCAGTTGCAGTTTTGATGCTCGCTACTGTATATGTTTTTCTGAAGCTCAGCTTAGGTTTTCTTTTTTGTCCAGACAAGTCAAGATTTTTTATTTTAAGTGTCCAGAAAAATCCAGATTTTTCTGTTTTTTTGCTATTCAAACTTAAAATTAGGAAAAATTTCCAGTTTTACTAACTTTACTATATATCAAGAATATCGAAACATGTTTTTAAATGCACAACTGCTTTTAAACTACTGAACGGAATTAAGTAAGCTTTACAGATTTGGAAAATTTTTTTTTTCATGTTTTTGAAAATATATATCATGACCTGCATCAGTGAATAAAGCTATCCGAAAATACTCACCAAATAATCGCATTATAGACATTTTTCTGCGAAAAAGTGGTGTAAGGTATTATTGAATTTCATACATATAACGCAAAAGTGCAAATCTATATTTTTGTCATCTATTTGTTTTGAATGTATTATTATTATGCAGAAGTTTAAGCAAAATCGAAGACTACGATTTTTTGCTTCCCTCTGCTAAACTTTGTCAATTTTTGCAAATTTCTTTACTTGAGGAAGTTTTCTTGTAACTGACCTTGAAGCCAAACTAATTCTTCAATATTCTCAAAAATATTATTTATGGAAAACAGAAACTCCAAATTTTTCAAAAATGTGTATATGTTGGTAAATTGATAATAGATAATAACAGCAAAGCTTGAGATATTGAATGCTTCAAACTAAAATTGTAAATTTTTAGAATAAAACTTCAAGTTTCCGTGCATGCTGCTGTTCATTCAAATTTCCACATATTTCCAAAATGCTTTTAGATTGCTCTTAGTTGAAGATTTTTTTGTCGATCTATGTATTAGTTTTTAAGAAATTTTTAACTTTTTTTTTTTTCCTTATGGCCGCTAATGTTACTCTGTGCGTCGTTATGCTGCTGATGTTGCTGCTGGTTGGACATTGCTGCTGCAGACGTTGCTTAAACAAAAGTCCTTGTTATTGTTATTCTGTGAGTGTGAGTATATCTACCAGTAAATATCGTTCAATTTACATGTATTTTTGGAAATTTTTTGGCAATAGTCAAAAGTGCTGAAAGTTATCATTTTTCAGTAAACGTTGAATAATACTCGAAATTACTAATGAGGGTCAAAGTAAAACTTAAATGATTTCATACTAAATATGCACGAAAGAAAAAATTATTCCCTTTGAAGAAGGCAAAACTCTTCTCCAATTTATATTAAAATATGTATCATTTGAATAAGAAATGTTGCCTTAAACTAGAAAAGTCTCTTCACTGTAACGAAAGAATACTCTCACTTTATTTGAGGAAAAATTCTCGTAATATAATACCAAATGCGAATGGCATTATATATTCAATATTCAAATCCTTTAAAATCTACCTATACTGTTAGGTATAGCTTTCATAGTTCATAGTTCAATATCTTTGAAAACAATGCTTCGTTCTCGTGTGGTACGTCTTTGGTAAAATCACTTACATGCATTTCCAATCTTCTGATTAAAAATTATAAAGCATATTCAACATAACAACAAAAGGAATTCAAGTGAAACATTAGCATTTCGCACTTGTACGTTAGAGTACTTCGGGAAACTCTAATTGAATGCATTACTACGTTAAGGTGCTTTTCAATAAATGCCTTGAAATGTGTTACCATTGCCTTTGTGCGTTTCCATCGCACATGTCACGAGTTATGATTGACAAGAGAAACTCTACGTTGTACGTATACAATACTTGTATTTAGATACAAGGTGGTGCCAAATTCAAACATTGGTTTGAGTATATAATGATTTTTTTATATCATTGTCGGCCTCAGGCTCTTTTGAGAGTGTCTTCTGCAATATTTCTTGAAATTAAACTTTCGTTCGGATATTGAATTTGAATTCATAAAACTGACTTCTTAACGTAAGAGAAGCGAAATTAAAAATCTACAAAAAATGAGTAAAACTCATTGCCCTAAATCGTTTGGTGATCCCCATCAAAGTGGTACGTCTTCGAATTGATGTAGAATGCAGACGGATGATTCAATGAATCAAAGTAATCGACCGATTTTTTTATAGTAAAATTTTATAATGTTGGTGCGCTGTTTGATACTATAAATTCAATGATATTTTATCCATGTGTCCTTTAAAAGTGCTGAAATGAAAGAGTTAAAATAAAAACATTGTGAATTTAGTGTGCATTCAAATCCTATCTCATCTGCCACCCTGTATACTTACTCTTATAGTATATCCCTTATACTTACATTTGATTTTGTTTGTTTCATCTACATATTGTATGGCACTGTGTAACATGTTTTATTATTCAGAAAATTGTCTTTGGCTCTCACAGAGTACTGCAAAAATCCTTACCTGAATCGGTCAATTGGATATTGAAGAGAAAATTGACACCATTAAATCTGTCAAGAAGGTTATTTTAAAAAAGGTTTAAGACACAAGAAATGAAAGCTTTTGTTTTAGTAAGAACTTGAGTTTATAGCGTCCTAAAAGCAAAATCCAAAGTGTTGGCATATGGTAAGTTTGAGAAACGCTGTTGTGCTGAAATTATGTTCGGAACATTGTTTGGAACCAATTTTGGCAAACGCAATCATTTGTAATTGAGTCACCAACGTTGGATTGTAGCAGCATTAATATCACAATGAATTTTTACAAATAGAATTTTTTCAAATCAAAAATTAAACTTCTGGATAATACCTTTGAGGTTAAATACTTAGATACTTAACGTTGTTACTTCGCCGTTTTTCCTGCATTGGTTTTCCTCACGTGAATATAAGATATACACTTTCACTGTTGCGATTTAAATAAATTTTGAGAAGGTGCTTTATCTCAAAGAAAATTAATAATGCAAGTAGTACAGTTTTGTAGAGGTTTTACTAGGAGCATCCTTTTCTTTGAATTAAGTTTATCTCGAGAACCAAATAAGTTATTGAAATAAAATTTGAAACCGCAATACTGTATGACAAGGACAGTTCATGTATGATATTTTCGTGCAATATATAATGAAAAAAAAAAAAAAAAAACAAAATTAAAGTACCCATACAAAATTTTACCAACTTTGCTTCTACAGGTTTTGATATATGAAAAACCATTCTTCTTTTGGATGTTGCCACGTTCTCTTACTGACATCTAAAAAGCTTGCAACTCATCTAAATAAGTGCTTCACCGAGACGAGAACGATACGATAATTCAAAAATTATCGTATCGTCCTCGTAGTGGAGCTTATCGCCTCGTACTCGTTCTCGTTCTATAACTTTTTGTATCGTTATCGTATCGTTCTCGTCTCGTTATCGCCGATATTTCTCGGATAATATCGTTTACATTTATACACTTAGTACTAGCTGGACCAGTGGCTTTACCTACGCACTACCCGTTTTTCCACCCCTATTACACTTTACGCAGTCCTTACTGCAGATAATTGGGTCCATGGATCGAATTTCTAAAATCGGTATAAGTACCAAGAATAAAGGATTTGCTTGTATTGGAGAAGGAAAGACCCATTATCCAACGCCGTAAAAGTGGCTCTATCGCTGTCCAGAGTAAACAAAACAAAACAAAACAAAACAAGAATAAAACATGCTTGTTTTTACATTTAGGTAAATCTAAAAATGAAGCCGAAGAAGTATTATTTGAAGTATTATTTGCTACCACGGTCAAATGTGATGTGAATCCTCAAATTTTGTTTTGATTTTGTTTTTATATTTTTACGAACTTTTTTGTTCGTTTTCAGAAAAAAAATATTAACGTCGGTGTATGCACATACACACCTGCTCAAAATAATAAGTACACTTCTCAGTTTTTAGTTTAAACTCTATTACAAAAATATTTTGGAAATATAGAAGAAAAATCGTAGTGGTAACGTGAATAACACAATTTGGTAGCACAATCTCCAGTAAAACAAATCATGTAATTCCCCTAAGTTTTGAACGTTTCTACTTACTGTGTATAGTTTGAAAATTTGCATGCTCAAAATAATAGGTACACCTGCAAGTTGGTTAAAAATGTTGTTAGATAATTTTTTTTTAAATTTTTTTGAGCTTTCCTTAGAAGAACGGTGAGTTTTCTATAATTAAATCTTCAAATTCAGTGAATTGACAGCAAAAAATTTTAGTTGAGATGGGTCGTAAGTCAAATTGATCTGCTGAGGAATACAGGCTGGCTTTAAACTTGAAAAAAGAAAGAAAATCTCTTCGATGTAGCTTGCAGGTTGCTGAATATATCTCAGAATTTTTTGAGAAATGTATTTAAAAATAAACCGCAAAATAAACTCGTGGTAGACCATCTACAACCGCTCCAACAGATGATCTTCATATTGAAAGTATCGAAAAAAAGGCATATTTAAATCTTCAAAGACAATTTTAGCAGAAATTGGGAACGCGGCTATCGCTCAAACAATTCGGCGACGTTTATTAAAGGTAAACCTACCTGGGCGCATAGCTAAAAAAGTTCCTTTGCTACGGAAAGAAAAATTGAGCATGAGGCTAAGTTTTGCAAGGGATCATGAAAACTGGTTATGACCTGAACGGCAGAAGAAGTGGCGTAATATCTTAAGGAGAGATGAAACTAAGATTAATTTATTTGGGAATGATTCAGAAAAGAATGTGCGACGGCCTAAAAGATAAGAGTTTCACGTCAGATTCAGAAAAAAAAAACTTACACACGGAGTCGGAAATATTATAGTGTGGAAGTGTTTTACTTAATATGGGATAGGTCCTATATTCCGAACAACGAGTAAAATGACAGCAACCGAATACATAGGTATACTCGAAACCGCAATGCTGCCCTATTCTGAGGAAAACATGCCTTTGCTTTGGATCAATCAGCAAGATAACAACCCAAAACACACCTCTTGTGTTTGAGAAAAAATGTTTTGAGGACAATAAAGTCAACGCGTTTAGCTGGCCGAGTCAGTCACAGGATTTAAAGCAGATAGAAAACCTATGGGGGCCTTAAGTAAGCAAAAAAATTTTTCACGAATACTGAGCGATTTTGGGAGTGTGTCACAAAAAGGTGGTATGAGATGCCCAAAGGAACCTGCCAGGCTCTAATCAAAAGTATCCCAAGAAGAGTTGCGAAAGCTATCCAAAATAAAGGTGGATACACTAGATAATGAAAGTGTAAACAAAAAAGTTCATATCTGTAACATTCTCTTTTGTTTTACTATATATCTTTCCGGTGTACCTATTATTTTGAGCAGGCAAATATTGAGCAAATAGTACTCATTAACCTCAACTTTCGTATCTTATGGTAATATTTAAAGAATTTATACTTTTTTTATATATATAAAGACTACGAAGGTATTTGCATTTTTGTTTTCTTAAATATTTTGAATAAAAAGTTTTTCCGTTGAGTTGAATTTTAAACTCTCGGGTGTACCTATTATTTTGAGCAGGTGTGTATGTACATGTGCTTATTAAAAATATAGTGCAAATTACGTAAACGTGTATGGTATCTACGCGTTCAACGTTCTAAATGGTTATCGGACGATAATCATGTGTTTATCGTACGATAAACACTACATTATCGCCGAGAACGAGATATCGGTCAGACCTCTTTCGTTCTCGGCCTCGGTCCTACTAGAAATAATTTTTTTAATATCGTCTCGTTATCGTTCTCGTTCTCGGTCCCGATAACGATATTTATCGGTTCTCGGTGAAGCACTAATCTAAATCTTCTAATGTTGAGGATGCAAATATCTGCTATAAAAGGTTTTGTATTTTCGTTGTTAGTACAATTCATGTGCATTTTTTAACGGTATTAAATTTTTGAAATTTGGTTGAGCAGTTTCTGATAAAAAATTCTATGACAGGATTTTGAGTTATTGGCCCAGAAAAGTCTCATGTTACGTATACTGGCATATTAGGTTAATATTTTCAAATATCGTTTTCTTGAAAACCAAGCGAGATAACGATTTTTTTTTTTACTAAATATTTTTGATTTATTTTGATGTGTTTTATCGAAAACCATCATCAGACGCGGCGGGTTATTTGACGATTTTACGATTTCCTTGGTTTCCGTTCTAAAAATATTTTTTTTTAATATGGTACTTATAAATTTTGTCAAAAAAGCAATTCTTAAATTTGGTAATATTTTTAGGATTTCAGTGTGAGCCACTTTTTGGCGTTTCTCAAAACGTGCTCTTTGAAAAATCGATATTGTTTTGCTTTATATTTTTGCTACCATAATGAATTGATATATTTTTTTATTTCAAATTTTCAGTTTCAAAAGCACAGCGGACTTCTTCAATCCTTGAGTTTTCATTTTTCGAGAACATAGAAATTTTGTACAACAGTGTAGAGACTCAGCAATTTGACGTCATCTGAAGCCTGCTTGCGAGCGACATTTAAGACAGTTATTGAAAGGATGTATCTGCTGCTGTCGTAGTGTACGAGGTACTTTTTAGAATGCGGAGAATTTTTTATTTTAAATTTTCCCTTCTTTTATTATTTTTACTTCAGTATGAATGATACTCGTAAGTTGGATGTGAAGAAACATCCGTTGTCGTTTGTATTTCTATTCAATTTAATTGAATGGAATGAAATATCAGAGAGCCTGTTATTGTGAGCTGACTGACTGCCTAGAGCAATAAGTAATCGAAAAAGTATTAGTATTAGTAAATTAAATATCGATTTAACTGTATCGAACTTTTAATTATAACTGAGTTATATTTTCGGCTTTCATGGTATGAGGCTTTAAAAGCATAATACATAATTTTTGAAAATTTTAACTTAAATAACTACATATCTGAAATTATATCAGACGGTAAAATGCCAGCGCACTTTTTCTATTCTCCGAATTTCATAAGCACGATGAATGTATATAGTATCGAATAACGATACCAGATTTTCAAAAGTTCCTTGTGTGACAACACAGCTCAATGTTATGCATATGTATGTTGCTTGCTCTGTGTATGTGGTCGGGATACATTTCAAAGAAAGATAACGACGATAAGCGTACACTTACTCGTATGTTGCGTTGAATTTGATGTTCTGATGTCGACTTCCACTTTGTGCAGCAAATGTAAAATGTAACTTTAAGCATATTTTTTTAATATGGTTTCAGTTAAAAAAAACCAAACCTTTTTAATAATTTATTTTATTAAGGTCTTTAAAGTATCTTACTAAAATGTAAAAAACATATTACAGACTTATTTTCACAACATTTCACATTTGATATAAGCCGCCGAAGCCGGCATATCACTCATGAGTCTCGAGATATTACAAAAAATTAATTAAGACCAGTGACTTAAGACAGTCTCTGATAAAACAGGCTCGCAAAATTATTGTTTTGTTCTGAAGTTGGGATGGCAATATTGTATTGTCAGAATCAGGGATCAGAATTGCTGTTGCACGTCAGCTTTTTGAGATATTTTAACTTAAAGCTTTAATATTCTCTTTTTTCACCGAGATATCTCATTTTTAAATTAATAGAAAACGATATCTCGGAAAAAAAATATTTGAGCAAACTCAGCGACATTTGAAAGTAGAAGACTTGTACTTTAAGATCTCTTACATAGTTTTCAAAGAAAAAAAAAAAAAAAAATTCGCCGTGCTGTATAACCTCAAAAAACAGTGTTTTTTTGCACTTTAAGTTAGAATAAAAACTTGACGTGCTACAGCAATTCTGAAGCCGGATTCAGTTTCAGCGGCAAAAAATACATTGAAATACCATATTGGCATCCCCAATTTGCGAAGTCTCGTTTATTTTATTTTCAATAAGTTCCAGAAAGATGTCTACATATAAAAAGGAATTTATTTCGTTTATGCGGTTTCTTTCTTTCCGATTAAATTAGTTTTTTGCTTCTAAGGTACAAGTACCATGACCACTTATACAATTTCTACCATTTTTCCCCAAATATTTTCCTGTTTTCATATCAAGTTTCTCCATCCATTCTCAAATTTAATGTACTAAAAATTTTTCATTTGAGTAGTGTTACACTCAACCACTACTTTTTAGTGTAAGAAATATACAATTGTATATGTATGCTCTGGAAATCAATCTACTCTGATCAGCTATTTGTTATGGGCGATAAAGTAGACAGATAACGACAACACATAGATTTTACTATTTTTTTTTTCCAAAAGGAAGTGTTAGGATTTAGCACTATACAATTATTGTAGAATCGAAAATTGCATGTTTTAATATCCTCTTATCAAAAAAACAATTTTCAACGGGGATTGTAGTACAAAAGAAATATGTCATTTTCATATCTTTTGAACTATGACTGAATTCTACTTGATCTGACTATTATATTTGATAGGTAAAAGTTTAGCAATAATCTATAGAAAACGGCAAGAGGGTGTGATTAACTTACTGCGTTTTGTCAACATACTTACTTTTTTCTTAATTACTGCCAATTAAATAAATTTTGATGAGACAAATGATTATTATGATTAATAAAAATTTATTCAAAAATTTTACTTATCTTAGTTTTCAATACACTTTTAGTTTTAATCTAAAAATTACACAATATATATTTTTATTCTTATCCAATATGTATTTTCGTATATTGTAGCGTTGCTAATATTTGTGCAATTTATTATAATTTATTTACTACACTCATACATATGTAAATAGTTTTCATAAATCCGAATAAAATCAGAATGCAAAGTAATTCGAAAACATAATTATATTAAGAAAAATAAAGAAATATTTTCTTAAGAGACCCTACTTATAAATAAAAATTATTTTTTTTGTTGTTGTTTAAACATTTTTTTTTTCTTTTTATATGGAATTTTTCAATTTTTCAAAGTAAATAAAACCAATTACAAGGAATGTACTTAGTATTAGTTTTCACGACATTTAACATATCAAATACGATACATCTACTTAATGTGAAATAAAAAAATTTTAAAAATACTTTATATAATTTTCGTTTTAATTTTATAAAATCTAAATTTTTATGTTTATTTTTTAGCATAAGCGTTACAATACAGCATTATTGTTGTTTAAAGTATTTTGTATTTATGCTAAATTTTATTTCGTAAACTTACATTTCTATGTTGTATTTTTACACAGTATGATATGGAGGGAGTTTTTACTGTTTACTTCACGCTTACGCTTGGTACAATTTTTTAAGATATTAACTTTTGACAGCAGCAACTTATTTTTTTAGCTAAAAGTAACAAAAATTTTTAGTAAAAAAAATACATAAAAAAAAAATTAAATATTTTACTATGACAAATGAGTTTTCAATGCTCAATTAAATTTTCCAAGTTAAATAACATAAGTTTACAACAAAACTGTCGGCTGGGATATGACAGACTCGAGGTATGTTTTTGTAAAGATTTGATTTTAATGCTCAGAAAAACTATAAATCAAATAAATAAATTTAGAAAACATGGTAAAAAAAATAGTAATTTTGAAAGTTAGTAAATTTAGCATTGAAAAGTCATGTCATAAAAATTTTAAGAGAAAAAATAAAATAAAACAAAAAATTTTATTTAAACGATGTAAATGAAACTTTGTTTAAGTCGTTAGCAAAACTTTCAATTAAGGGGGATATATTTAGTTACAAGTGAGTAAATGCGAAAAAAATCGAACATTGTTAAATGAAGGGTATTTTGTATTTTGAATGTTGTATTTTTTCGAGTTTTAAATTGATATGTTGTTGAATTTCAATTTATTTATTTTTTATATACAATAGAAAACATATATGTTGTTGATACTACGCAGTATATCTTAATGTAAAAGTTTTCTATATTTCAAAAAATTTTATCCTCTTTCGATATAAAATGCGCAAGATAATCATTAATTTTCTGATGCTGCTCCTTTAAACGCACTCTGACATTCATATAAAAAATTGCATTCATAGGGAATGTTAAGCCCAAATTGAAAAATTTGTATAAATGTTAAGAAATTATGGGTAAGAGTTTTGAAATGAAACGGTGATATATGTATGTATGTATATACAGCAAGATTTTATCAAACAATATTTTAGGCATTAAAAAAAATGTTTTAAATTTGTTTAGCGTCAATTCGTTAAAAAAAAGTTTCAACATTGAGAAATTGTTTACAAAAATACCTAAATTCTTTAAATATCATCAAAAAATAAATAGAAATGATAAAAAAAGTAATTGAATAATTGAGTCAGAAAAGTGTTTTTAATTTGTAATTGAATATAGTTAAAACCAAAAACTTGAGCAACAAAAAAATTCTTCAAAAAGAAAAAAATTATTCATATCATCTTAGAAGAATGTTTTATCTCCTATGTTCCTTTGCGAAAACTTTTCTTTTAGCTTGTGCGAAATTTTTTATTTCTGGTTATATTTACAAGTTTCGGGAACTATTTTCCACACATAAGTTTTTGTAAATTTCGACTTAGTGCGAAAACTGATAGAAAAATTGCTCATATATGACTCATATTTTGATATCAATGGATTTAACTTTTTAGAAAATCTACTCAATATGTAATATTTTAGGCGTTTATTAAGTAAGTTTATATTCCAACTGGAGATCGCAAAAATAAAGTAAGTAGTTTTCAGCTTGGCCCTTTCACAAATTATGATAAGAAATGTATTACATACTATACATACACAATTAATTTTTATTTTAGTCATTCGAATTTGACAATGAAAATCTTTTGATTCTTGGATAGCTGAGTCTGAATTCGATGTATTATTCTTTGTTCAATCACAGCAGATTCTTTTAAATTTAAATAAAATCTGAAATACTGGGTCGTTAAATAAAATCTCACGTGATGAGCTCAATCGGGCATTACATGTGAACTCAGAGAATAAAAAGCCAAAAACACACAGGTGTTTCTGAGTAAACAAAAATTACTTAAAAACGTGATTACCTTGAACAAAATGTAAATAAACAAAGGTGAAAAATATTACTGTTTGAGAACCTTAGTTTTTTCCTTAAGGTATGTTGCTTCGTAGATGACTCTGTAATACATTTCTGGCTCCTTCTTTAGATTCTAAAATATATCTTCAAAATGGACATACATATATTCAGTATAAATAGGATCCAGCACTGAATTACTTATACCCCACAAAAAAAAACATATTTTTTACCATAGTCTCAAACGAATATAAGATTTTTTAACGGATGCTTTTACATAAGAAGACCAGAACCGTGTACTTCAGCGATTTTGAAGTAAGTCAAGCATCGGGCTTTGAGGCATTTGTGTGAATTCAAGTTGATTGCAATCAATTTAAAAACTTTGCTGCTTAAAAAAATTAAATAACCGATTTAGGACATTGTGGAGAGAGAGAAAGAAATAAAAAGCTCTTAGCACTGTAGCAAATGCATAGTATTTACAATACAAACAAGAGACATTATGAACTTGCTCTGATCGCCTTGGTTGTGATTGTTACAGCAAATGCGTGTAAAAGCACAAAGAGCTTTTTCTCGCGAAGGTACTAGCTGGACGTTATTTCGCTACGATGAGATCTAGATTTTTAACAAGAGAGTTCAACACACAACTTATGAAATTGTGTTTCATATTTTGGATGGAGCACAGACATTTTCTGTACAACTTGACCTTTTAAGGTGTCCCAAAATACATTGAATAAGCTCTTAGTTATTATTCACAAATACCTTACAATTTATTTCAAGTTAGGGTACATTTTGTAATAAGAAAAGGTAAAACTTAAATTGCAGTAATTTAATGAGCAAAGCTTGAAGAAAGAAGCCTATTCTATTTTTTAAATGGAACTTCAGTAAGTGAAGTATTAAACAAGACTCAAAAATTTTAGTAACATTGCAGTATAATAAAACTATTTGAAGCAATTTCTTTTCTCCCAAGGCTCAATATGAACCAGCCTTAATAAATCACAATGCTGAAATAAAGTTTCGGCTTCTCATTGTAAGCAAAATTATCCAAACTTTTAAGTAGACAGTATATTTTTCGGACCAAAACCATGTAAGCAATTAATGAGTTTAGTTTTTGAGTTAAAAATAAATATGATTTCTGTTAACCTACATGACGCTAAGGACATCAACAGACAATGCATTAGTGTTACCACAATACTGTTTTTCCCAATTCACAATAGTGATGTTCACACAAAATTGTATGCGGACATCATACAATTGACTTTTATTTTACAAAAAAAATCCGATACAATTTTTATCATAAGCTTTCATAGCTTTCCCAACTTATATCAATTTTTCATTTTGAGCTTAAAATTCAATTTTTCTTAACAACCCTTCATTTACTGGTTGGGATTTTTTGTTTTTGTGCATTTTTTCTTTTACGATGTTCCCAAGTGATTTTCGTTGCTCAATACCATTTTTATCAATTTGCTTTTCACTAAGTAGTTTTTCATTTTTCCTCTTCTTTTCTTTTGTTTTTTGTATTTTTTTCGCTTGTGCTTTCTTTGAGGTGATTATTTATTTATTTACTTTTTGCCATTTTTTGTTCTGCGCTTTTGTTTGCTGTTTTTCTGTTGCTGTTGTTGTGGTTCTTGTTGTTTCTTGCCATTTTTATTATTAATACTTGTTTCAGTTGTTGTCTTTGTTGTTGTTGTCATTGCCGATGCCGATGCAGGCGTGGGCGTGGCACTAACACTGGTGCTAGCGTCTTCATGACCAACACCAACGCTCAGCAGACTTTTCTCCCTAGCGATTGCACGTGGTATACCACTGGTGACCACATTCGATATAGTTGTTGTTGTTGTGACAATTGTTGTGCCACCATTTGTATCAGTTGTTGTTGTTGTTGTGTGGCTTTCACCTGTCTGTTTATCGAAAATTTGCTTCAAATCCTCACCAGCTTCGAGTAGTCTATTGAAAATTGCCTCACCGGAATCGCTGTGACGCAGAGCAATTTCACCCGTCTGTTGCTGTTTTGGTGACAACGTCGATGCAGTTGGCATCTCATCAACACTAACATCATCTGCAGCGTCTTCTGCGAGTATACTTTCTATAGCTTGATCATCAATGAGTAGATTTTCTACAGATTTACGCAGCTGCTTTGTGATTTCTTCCAATTTGCGTTGTTCGGCTTGTAACTTCTCTACGGTTTCTTCAAGTAAATCTGTTGAAGTATCTGCATCTGAAGCATCAACTTCGGGAGATGTTCGTTGTATAGCTGCTGCTATGCGTTTACTTGCTTCTTCTTCAGCTTTATTCATGTCGTCTGCTGCTTCTTTCATTGTGGTGTAGGTTTGTGACTTTTGTAATTTGGTTGGCATTTGTGTGTTCAAATTTTCTATAATCTGACAACCGTCATCATCATCATCATCCTCCACACCATCGTCATCATCATCACTGGAATCACTGTCATCATCATCATCATCATCGGATTCTTCGGACTCTTCTTCTTCTTCTTCCTCTTCTGCGTCTTCCTCTACATCATCATCATCATCTTTTTGCTTTTCAGTTTGCGGCTTTTTCACCGCTGCCAAATTCCGTAGTGTATTCCTGTTGCTGTCTCTTATTAATTCATCGAGTAATTCCTGATTACCATTGTTATCATTAGTTTTATCACTTAATCTATGTTTAAAGTAGTCACTGGCATTGCCACCGCTGCTAACGTAGTCAACTTGATCAGCGCCGTCGTTATATTCGTTCGTGTACTGAAAGAAATTTTATATTGAAATAAAACATTTGGATTGTGAGGTACCAAAGGATGATACAACTGAAGGTTACAATATAAATCTAACAAGCTGATAGGGAAAAGTCAACAACTGACATTTTGCATTGACATTTCTGACGTCTTTATTAGCAGGTGTGGAAGAAAAATCTATAATGCAGTGAATTGACGGGAAAGTAACGATAACGCCACACTAAAGAACACGTAAAGTCAGTGTTTAACATATGGGATGTTTTTTTTTTTTTAAACATCAAATCTGGCAAAATTGTCGTTTTTATTAAGTAAATTTTGTCATTACGTCATAAAAGGATTCGCAAGGCTTGTAAGTTGTGGCCAATTTAATTTTTTATGTTGAATGTCAATGAAAATATTACCAGTTTATTAGAATCCAATGCGGTTTATTTCGCATGAAAATTATAACCTCGAATTGAATCACTCTTTTTATATTGTATCAGCCTCAGAAATGACAAACAAATATGCTGAACAATTTTTTGAAGCCTGATATTTCTAACGCACCAAAATCTTTGCTTGCTTTGTGCATATGTTGATGTACATCCATATAATAATATTATGTAGTTCTATAAATATAAAATGTCATGTGACTTAGCCCCGCCTTCACAATATCCAATTCATAAGTCTTGAGCAGAACTTTAACTAACATAAAAAAACTACATAGAATCTCAAACAAATACTGTCAGTTAAAGGTTCGGATTAATTTGACCGGATATTGTGAAAATAGCTCTTATAGCCTACACGATGAATCTTTTGTGTGGTAGGTCATAACTCTTAGGTTAGCATTTTGGCTCTGGTATTTGTATTTATTTTTATCCACTCGTGTATAATAGGGCGGACTGGTCTGGGCAAAAACTATAGACCAAATCCATCTCAAACCTTGCAGTCGGAATATTGTTTTTCAAAGTAACTAAGGAAATATACCGTTCCCCGATTTGATAGAAAATTATTTTTTACGAAGTTATGCCCATTTAAAGTTTTAGTGTCAGAGCTTGAAAAATCGTTGAAAATTGTTTCAAAATAGTCGCATTTTCATTCAAATCAAAATAATTAACTTTTGTCTTTTGATTCTAATAGAACTTCTGATTCTCTGACAGAATCTTTAAGAAATTTTGAAAATTGTTGAAAATTGGCGGAGTTATAGCGCTTTTTATGAAAAAAAAAACAAGGCTGATTTTCTCAAAAACCCCAATTTTTATTTCGCTTAAAATTTTATTGTGGATTTGCATTAATATGATAAAGAAATGACATGAGTTTAATGCCTGTTAACCCACATTTGAGGTCAGGAGATTTTTTTCCCCAAAATGAAAATGTCAATTTTTTTTTCATCATTGCCAAGCCAATCTACGGTACTATTTTCAAAGCAAATAACAACAGCAACATTCCAAATTACTTTCTGCAAACCCTGCTAGAATTCTGCATACTTTTTTTTCACCGATATTTTCGTAATAACATTTTATTATGGGAAATATATAAAAACATTGTACGCAAATACATATAGCTATTTCGCTGACTGTACTTCTGTGGGTTTTGAATGTTTTGTTTGCTTGACTTTGTCAGCGAAAATGCTATATGTGCTTACAACATTTTTATATATTTCCCATGATAAAACCTGTACTCCCTTTGAAATATCGATTTTAATTTTTTTTTCTATAGCTAAGAACCACCCTAACAAACATTTGCACAAAACGGAGATATCAGCCTTGGGTACATTTAATCATTTCCATAATACAAAACGAAAATATTCAATAACTTTGTTTTTCTTTACTTTTTTTTGTTTCAGTGTATGATGTTCAGCCTCGTCCTCACCATAATCGTCGACATCGTCATCTTCCCTATCTTCGTCGTCTTCTTCGAGACTCTTTTGCAAATTTAATTTGACGCGTTCGTTTTCAAGTAACTCTTCTAAAACATTTTTCATTTTAGCACTTAACGAAAGTTCCTGTTGTGGTGGCAACTCTGACATTGTTGTTGTCGTGGGAAAGATAAAAGTTTCACTACGCAACACTTGTGTGGAAGTTGACGGTGATTTCGTATGCTGCTGCTCTTCGGATTCATCTTCATCTCTATGCAAATTGTAATTAGCATCGTCATCATCATCGACATCAACGTCATCGTCGTCATCATTGTCAAATGAAGGGTATTCACATGCTTCAGCTCGACTAATAGCAATGCGCTTTACCAGACCTTCGCCTGTTATCAACGGATTCACAACCTCCACAATGGACTGCTGGTTGCCAATGCCAACGCCACCGCCACCAACAGTAGTGTAGGTTGTGGTTGTTGTGCTAATAGGGATTCTACTTGTTCCTGCAGATGGTGCAGTCGAAATGTGAATTTCCTTATCTACAGTCTGACGTATGGAGATAGGCGATGGCTTAATTGTCAATTTTGTTGATGAAACACTTTCAATGGAGGATGGACCAAACATATTGCTGTCGAAATCATTGACGTCCAATTCAATGCTGCTATGCTCATCTGTGCGTAGGAAGAGTTTTTCATTATTGGCATGAACTGTTACTATAGAGGCGGCATCTTCTTCCTCGTCATCATCATCATCATCATCGTCTTCTTCCTCGTCATCGTCGTCGTCATCATCATCGTCACCATCGTCGTCGTATTCCTCGTCATCTTCAATTTCATTATTATCAGCATCGTTATTGTCATGATGCAACTTTTTGGCAACTGATGCTTCCTGTAAAAATTCTGGCGGTGGTTCCTCATCGTCTAGTGTTTCTTCTTCTTCTAAGTCTGCTGCTGTTAGCGTTAGTGATGCATGTGGGGTTGTATCGCCCTTTTCGGGGTCCTGCAATTCTAATGAGATTATCTTCTCACGGCAAGTTTCCACCTGAATGGAGTTGTAAGTAGATGGAAATTTTTGGAATTTTTATATTGTCTGTGTTGCAAAAATGCACCAATAGCTGTAGTACTATAAGATGTGTAAGTGGTACCGTACATACTGACAAAAATATGTAAATTTATGCATACAAGAACAAACTAGTACAAAAATAAGTGAAGCGAAAAACCAGCAGGAAAAGGAAGCACAGAAGCAGAAAAATCATTTTTATTAAAAACTTTAAAAGCAGAGTATTTTTAAAAAGCAGGTGTAAAAATGCTAATCTATATATGTATGTATGTATGTACATAAATAAAGTTTTAAAAAATTGTATAAAGGCAGCACACAAAATTCAATTTCTAAGCCTATTTTCCATGCTTAGTGATTCAAGACAGATTAAAAATATTTTCATATAAAGTAATCGACTTCTTGCCTTTATTAGGTGTCAATAAATTTTTACCAAATTTAGCTTTTATTTAAAGTTAAATGAGAGTGCCGTTTAAACCTTATATTACTAACATGCAAACAATTTTCCAAATAAATTAGAGATACTAAAATACCAATACCAACTTGATAGCATTAACTTAGTACTAAAAATTTAAACAAATAAAATTACACATGCAACTAGTTTCTTTAAATTTTTAATATATTCATAAACTTAAATAATTATCAGTAACTTGTTTGCTGAATCAGAAAATATCCGCTAGAAAGACAGTTGAGTTAACAAGCAAATACAGAAGGACACTGGAGAGAATTCATCTAAGAATCCTAACTGGTGTTATAACTGAACATAGTTTTATTGACAAACATTCTGCCAAGCCCAACATCGGAGATCTATGAAAAACTTTTTTTTTTATTTTCTCTGCGAATAGCCTGCGTTAGAGCAAAGATGTCTTTCAGCGGTTACTTTCTCGTTCATTTGGATGAATTACACAGGCCCACAAAAAAAAAATTTCGAAGTTGGAAGATGAAGTACTGTATGTTTTTTAATGTGCTGAAAACGAATATGGGGTCAGAATTACTCCATCACGTCAGGCTTTCCATATATTTTAGAGATAAAATGCAAAAAATAAGTTCTGATCCCAGATTCATTTCACATCAAGAACATACGATATGGTATCTCATCTTTCAACTTCAAGACATTTTTATAGTGCTTTTGATCATGACTGACGCTACTAATGATCAATTCCTCTAAAATTGACTGCACCATGCCCAGTTTGCGTTTTAATTGTAAACTTCTACTGCTCTCTTCCGGATCATCAGGAATGGGAATAATACCTCCCTATAAGAGTACACTGATAAGAGTTCTGATAGATAGAATCAACGTAATCAAATCATCAATCAAAATTTTTTTTAAAATTGAAGATATTCTCTTGGTATAAAATAAAATTTAAAAAAAATTTGTTGCTCTGCCAAATGTTTTTACAGAAATTCATTTTCGTGTACTTAAAGGAGATTTCACTGAGCAAACAGTCCAAATTGAATTAAAATTTCAAACGCTAGGTACTATAGCAAATAGAAACTACGTGTTTCAATGTTCTACCAACACACTTAGTATCATGACTCACCAATGATGCTACGTTATTGATCTTTAAATGACAAAAGGGAAAACAAAAAGTCCACTCAATATAAAAGCAGTATCCTTTATTTTTTTCTTTTGGAGCCTGCATGCTTGCCGCCAATGTTAAATTTTACAAAATTCAATTTCGTAACGTAAACAATTTCGTAGTTTGGAATGCGAAAGTTGTTCGTTCAATTGAATGAAATGAAATGAAATTTTTATTAACGACAATAGCAAGCAGCATGAAATTGACGACGATGGCTATGGCTAGAAAAAACAAACATTTTTCATAGTAAAAAAAGACGAAAAGACAATAGACCAAAGAAGGAAGTAGACAAAAGTTTTTTGTTTTTAATCCTTCTTTTTTTATTTTTTTTTGTTTTTGAAATTCGTGTGTTAAAACAATGGAAGAGAGAAAAAGAGTTAACTGAAGAATGAAATACTGGCTGAGTGTTAAGACAAAGCGATGCAGTAAGAAAAGGAAAACAATTTCTTGCGCAATACTTTATTTTATTTATACTTTAAGTCCCTTTGAACGCACTTCTCGGATAAGATGGGTGAGAAAATTTTGAATTTCGTCATGTACGAACAATATACATACTTGCAATAAGTTAAATTGAATTGGTAAAAAATGTAGTAATAAAAAATATCATAAGTGCTTAAACACATTTCGAAAAATTTCGGAATATATGATATATTTGAAAACTTTGATTAAATGTTATTTTTTTTCTTATCAAAAATTACTTAATGTAATTAATTCCACTGACGAAACGAACGTTAATCGACTTATCTGATTTAAAGTTGTTTCTCATGAAAAAAGAAAAGTTTTGTCCATGTATACTCAGCGACCAGAAATTACCTTAAGTTGATATCAGTCGATGTTCCTCTAGCATTGAGGTCTCATTTTCTGCACACAGCGTTATAGTACTAAAAAATACATTTTAAACAATGCACAACATGTGAAATTATTTAATTTGTATTTGCCTAAAGAAAGGGGTTTTTGTTGGTATGGTTCATATTTGACTTTGTATGTACAGAAGCTAGTTGCCAATTAGGCAACTTACAGGATTTATTGTCGGAAAATACAGACAGTTGCAAAAAAATTATGAAAACAGTTTTTACAGCTGCAGGCATTAGTTATTTCAGATCCATAGATTGTTCATCAAAAATAATTTTAACAGAAAAAAAAATAAAAACTTTAATAAAGTTAATATGTTCTCTGTCAACGTTTAAAATTACGACTATGTACTTTCTCATTTTCCGGTAAACTTAAATTAGGTTTAACTTCTTGGAATCATTTACAGTGCACATAAAATGAATTTTATAACAAGCTTAAAGGAAGCGGAAACTGCACATAACTGCAAAGCAAGCATATTGTAAATAGACAATGAATGGCATTTGATTGCCAGTTCAACACACAGCAGCACAATAGCTGGTGTTGACGGTTGTGGTTGGTGAGCGTCTGGCAGTTTGCAGCTGAAAGTAGGTCAGGCTTTTCCAGAGTTTACAAAAAAATTGGAATAAAAGAAGATCATGTGACAACTACACTCAGCAATAAAATGTCTTCTTCTTCAAGCACAAAGCTAGCGGAAATAAATTCAACATCAACACTAGAGAAACTACATCGATAGTTTTGAAGTTTGCTTACTGATTTTTAAAAACGATGCGAATACAACAATTTTCCTTTGGGAAAAATCGCCGAAAAACTTAAATGAAAAAATTACCCAAGAAACCTTTAAGTCTTAAATGTTGAAGGCAAAGTTTAAAATACAGTAAGGGCAACATCGAAATGAAATTTTTATCAGATGCAGACAGTTACCACGAAACGTCAACTCGATACTTTTATCAATACTGGCGCAAATGCAGTATAATTCTATAGTTTTTTAATCAACACACACGCATTTCCGCCATTGGCTTAAGGATAATGCAAGCGCATAAAGATGAGAGCCAAGACAACAAACAAATGCGGTTGATGTGGATGTGACTGTTGTGGTTACATGTGTTGCGTTGTAGGACTCAGCAGCTTTTATTATTCAATAAACTGGTATTTTCTTTCATGTTGCATTCTTTTGTCTTCCTCTTCTGTATCCTTGTGCTGACTGATGCATAGCACAGAAATACACGACACAGGACAGACAATAGATAACAACAATTTTTTTTGGAATTTGTATTGCATGCGGTAGAGCTGTAAAATACTGCAGTCAATTGCAATTGAATTTATTGCAGTCACAGTTAAATGAATGAAATTTTTAAACTGCAGTCATATAGCCAATTATAAACTATTTACTTTATAATAATAGTTAGCAATTGAAATTTGAGAGCTAACTGGAGTTTTTAATATCAGCTGCATAGTTTCCAGCAGTCAACTTTAAGAAAGTAAAATCGAAAGTAATTTATGATAGTCGACCATTTTCGAATTGAATACAACTAAATGAAATTAATATAAAATGATTTTTTTTAAATTAAACTAATTATATCGCGATTAAATACAACTATATGATCAATATGACAAACTTGGGCGACAACGTTTCTGCCTTTCAAGTGAATATCAATTATGATAAACCAATTTCGTTCAAATATTTTGTATTATATATGATGCGATCTATGTAAATCTATGTAATCTTTCTAGAGAAAATTTAAGCGATTTAACTGTAGTGCAGACATGGCCAGAAGAGTTGAGTAAGGAGCTGGCAATCGCAAAGCACTTGATTAAAAGAGTCAATCCGTAAATTGGTAAACCTAAACTACAAGATCGTAAGACCGATCGTAACAACAATTACGTACATTGCCTATCGATGCGGAAGCATGAAATCAAATGTTTTGAAACATTTTTCTTTGCCGAGGGGCGAGCGGCGAGCTGCGGCGCTTAATAGGTCTTTTTTTCTCCTTATTGTTGTTATTGCTGGAACTGATAATGAGCAATTGAATAGTGACAAAAAATGTTGACAAAAAATACGAGTAACGTTAAATGCCATAATATTTAATTTCTATTGTTGTTTGCTTGTGTTAAGTATTTTTTACCTTTTGCAAAAAACTTAAAATGACTTTTTTCATCAAGTTTATATGAGAGCTTATTATATTTGTAAGGGAAGTGGAATTATAAGGATTTGTGTGACGTAGATTTAGTGCAAAAGGCATCCCCGTACTCGAAAAATCAATACAAAAGAAAGCTTTCAAGCTTAATCTGACCAAATATTATAAATTTATTGTACGGGAACTGACATTATTATGAATATGCAACGTATGTACAAAAATTTGTCAAACTGTTTTTATCTTAAGGATTTCTGATGAAATATAAGTTTCATATAAGATCGTCCTGTAAAATACTTAGTAAATAAATTCTAGACAAAATTGCCAAATAGTTATCTGTGAAAGGTATCCCTCAAATAAATTTTATTATATTAAAATATTTTTTCAAATTTAAAATTAGTCTTACACGGAAAAAAAGGTTTTGTAAAAAATAGCGTGTGATATTCAAAAAAAGCAAAATAATCAAGAAAAATTGTCGTATATCACTGTAATTTCTCATTTCATGGGATTCTAAATACAAATTGATGAGTAAACTGCAAACATTACAGTCAAAAACTTTATTTTTACAGTTTCAGAATGTAAAATATACAATATGGCTAGGAAAAAATTTAGTTAGCAAAAAATACTGAATAAATATTGAAAATATCGTGTGATCGACAAGTAAAAATTACAGGGCAAACAGTAAAATCTTCAAATTTATTACATAATAATACATTTATTTTATGATTCGATATTACTTTTTTGTTATTAGCATTGTTCAAATACAACATAAAATGTAGATGTATGGTTAGAAGAAGAAAACTGTGTGAGTGTTGCCAGACTGGCTCTCTGTCTCATGATTTGTTAAGAAGTATAGTTGAAAAAAAGTATGATTGTAAGAAAAAATAGAATTTGCAGTTATAAAATATTTTTGGAGTAAATTTTACATTTTACAGTGTGTAGACTGTAATATTTCATTTATATTCAAATCAATTATTACAGTGTGTACACTGTAATATTTCATTGACACTGAAATCAATTATTACAGGGTAAAACTGTAATTATTATCGGAAATCCAATGAATTTTTACAGAATTTTTTTTTTCCGTGTACACATTTCATTCGAAAAAAGTTTTTTTTATTAAATATAAAAGGGTGGGTTTATTCTGACAAAAATATCCCCTTAAGATAAAAATGCTTTCTTATAAATTGAAAAAAGTTCAATATGATATGATCAGCTACGTTTTTTGACTGATAATACAGCTCAACAAAATTAACTTTTTTTTTTGTTGCCCTGGATGTCTCTGCGGTTTTCTATAGTTTCAGGTACCCAATTTACGAATATATTCATGAAAGTACATACTGAATTGGCTCTAGTTTTTAAGATATTGATGGATTTATCTATATATAAATGAAGCAAAATCGGGTTAGTTACACTCTGTATAACTCAAGAACCGTTGGACCGATTTTAATGATCTTTAATTTGTTGGATTTGTCCTCACCCCAAAAATATCCTATGTTATTCTATTTAGGGTGCATATTTAGGGTGTTTCTCATACAAAAATATTTTTAAAATAGCATTTTCACAAAGACCACGAAATCGATTCACACCGAATTTACACCACGTAGCTTTTATATCAAGTGCCATAGCTTAGGCTAGAGTTGACCATTTACCCTCCCGCGGTCACATTGCCCGTTTCGGGCCATCATTCGGCCCGCCGTGCAGTTGCTGATTTCTATGCGCTGATTCGCATGAAAATTGAATATGCGAGAAACCCAGTCGGAATCAAACGTGCAAAAGCAAAAACAAATGCAAACAAAAACATTATTTATGCGAAAGGCAATTTTTTAAGTATGTGTTATTGAAATATTATTTAATTGTTGTAAAAAAATTCAATTTCATGGAAAAATAGTCACCGATATTGCGTCTGGCGCCTTCACAAAATGTTGAACCAGATATTGAAAGTCTTATTTTAAGTAAACTCTGTTAATATGTTTGTATAAAATACATATATATATATAATATGTATAAAATTTATGAAATATTTTCTTTTTGTTGTTAAATAAAAATACAATTATTTTATATGCCAACATTTATCTCTATTTATTAACATCAGTGATGCAAGAATTTCTACTGGGTCATTTTTTTCTATACGTGGAAAAGACAAAACACATTTATTTTCATTTTTTTTTTCGCTGGAATTTCTTCACACATTTGTACACATACTAGCGCGAAATGTTTGTTGTAAACGTCAGCGCGCTGTCGACTTTTGGGCACCGCAGCTGGCCATCCCTAGCTTAGGCTATAAAACTTTTATTTCGGGTGCATATTTAGGGTGATTCTCATACAAAAATATTTTTAAAATGCCATTTTCACAAGGACCACGAGATCGATTCACATGAAAATTACACCACGTTACAAGATACATACCTTAGGCTATACAGCTTTTATTTAGGGTGCTCCTCATACAAAAATATTTTTGGTTTGGAGATAGATTGAACCCTAAGGAAAGAATAGAGATGTCAACATGATCTTTTTTTTTTAAGCATTCTATATAAATTTTATAGCTTAAGCTATGCTTCTTCATATAAAAGACACGCAGTGTAAATTCCATGTGAGTCGATTGCGTGGTATTTGTGAAAATGTAATTTTAAAAATATTTTTGTATGAGAACCACCCTAAATATGCACCCCAAATATAAGTTGTATAGCCTAAGCTATGGCACTTGATATAAAAACTACGTGGTGTAAATTCGGTGTGAATCGATTACGTTGTCTTTGGAAAATGCTATTTTAAAAATATTTTTGTATAAGGGCCACCCTAAATATGCACCTTAGATCAAATTTTTATAGCCCTTGTCATTCTCGGGGCGGAGACAAATCCAAAAAATTAAAAATCATTAAAATCGGTCAGGCGGTTCTTGAGTTATACAGAGTGTAACTAAACCGACTTTGCTTCATTTGTATATAGATAAATCCATCAATATCTTAAAAACTAGAGCTATTCAGTACTTTCATGAATATATTCGTAAACTGGGTACCTGAAACTATAGAAATCCACAGAGACATCCAGGGTAACAAAACCACTGTTGACCAGTGTAATAATCTCCTTCAAAGTGTCCCCCTGGTGGCTTTAGTTTCTTGTTCTAAATCATTAAATACCACAAAATTATTACAATATTTGGCTTTCGAAATCAATTGATTAGAAAGTTTAAATAACTGTGCAATCTTTACAGCTCTGATGTGGTCTGCTCTAGAACATTAGCTCATGTTATATAGGGTGATGTTTCATGGCATTTTCGTACTACTGTTCGAGATTGTACGCTTAAAGAAAAAAAAACTACAAAATGTTAAGAGCTGAATTTTTTCACAAGATACAGCATGAAACGAAATCAGAAATGTGTGAAAATTTGTATATGTTCATATACATCTGAAAATGGAAATCTCTTAAAATAGAATAAGGCAGTAAAGTGCAATGGCATTTCTTTCAGAAATTCTTGTATTTTCACAGACAGTGAGGTGTTGGTATCGAATCCCTCTTGGAACGACAAGTTTTTCAATATCGAATTATATTTTTCAAATATTTTTTATAGTGTAATATAGTATGTAAGTAGTAATTTATGTTCTTGAGTGTGTTGAAAATGGCATCTGCCAACAGAGCTTTACTCCTTGTATAGTTTTTTTTTTTTTTTTTGTGTCGAAGAAAGTTACCACTAAGGCTACTACTAACTTCCAATTTATTCTTAATATGTCATTTGATCTAAATTTAAAGTCGCTGTAATTTTTCTCATTATCGTAGAATGTATAAGGAGAGCACATGTTTCAGTTAATGTTCATAGCTATAAATAATGTAGAAAAATAACTTTCTAAATTAATGAATTTTATGTTCGAATTTATGAATTAAGGTGCCCAAGCGAGAATTTTAAGAGTAGTGTCATATTGATTTAGTAGAATATGAAGAAACTACCCAACGGGAAACGGAAGCGCGTTCAAAGCGCAAGGAAGGCAGAAGCTGCTCCCGATGCGCTTCTCACTGCTTATCTTTTTTAACACACGATGTCATTGCGGGGATGCACATCTTTGGAAGCATATTGGATGCTGAATAGAAGCACATCTTCGGAAGCATATGAAATGCGCTTCTTTGGATGCTAAGTAGAAACATATCTTAGGAGGCATATGAAATGCTCTTCCTTGGATGTTGAGAAGCACATTTACCTAAAATTGAAAAACAAAACTCACTTAAATTTTTGTCTCCGGTCGGTCTCGGTCTCCGGTCAGTGTTCTGAGGTGCGCACATCTTAGTAATATTATTGTGACAAAAACAATACCTATGTTCAAAACCCAGTGGATGCGCAATAAAAGTTTTTTTTAAATTAAATAGAATTTTGAATTAATGCTTCCGGAGAAGCACATCGGACGCGCGCCCCTGGGAAGCTGCTTTCAAATTTCCCGTTGGGCAGTTTTTGTATGTAAGTATTGGAAGTTTGTATCAATATAAAGCCCTACTTACTCATAGGTTTCCAAAATTTCGTTTCCAACTTCTTTCTACCAGACATGGGAGTAATGCATTACTTTCAATTTCCCATTAAACTTTAACGATAATTGAAAAATTCCCATTACCATTCAATTACCATTAAATTGAGTTTAATGGTAATTGCAAATTTTTCCATTATCATTAAAGTTTAATGGTAATTGAAAATTTCAATTTCCATTAATTAAAATTTTCCATTACCATTAATCCATTCCATTATCACTAAAACTAACACTGTTAAAAATCTAACATAGGCGGGTCGAAATATAGCAAATATGTATATATCTTGATAATGCACTAAAGTTCTAGGGCAATATTCTTTTAGGAAATTTAATATTAATGGAAATTTTTCAATTTTCATTTAACTTAAATGGTAATAGAAATTTTTCAATTATCATTAAAAATTAAAATTATAATTAAAAATTTCCATTACCATTAAACTCAATTTAATGGAAATGGAGATAAAATGCATTAAATATTTAATGCATTACCCCCATGTCTGCTTTCTACATATCTTCATTTCCGTAAATTTGATAAATCGCAATCGTAAAACAAAACAAAAAAATTGGAGTAATCAAATTTTGTAGAAGAATCTTTCAAACTTAGTAGCAGTTTTAGATGTTTCATCGCAGTTCCCAGTTTCAGCAAGACAAAGAATATATTCACAATATGAAGCTGAAGGATCACTTCATCTTAAGCAGAACCTATGTATTTTATTGTGAGCTGCTCAATACGAGTAACAACAACACATTGTCCTCAATTGCTTGCGCAACAAAGTATTTCTGATATTAACCACGCTCTCATTGTGAAGACTGTAGCAGAAGCTTTACAATTCACATCACTCGTTTTTTTGTTTGTTGAGTTTTTTTTTAACTTAATGTATAAATTTAACTTTTTTATTAAATTCTATCGCTAGGTTAAACCATTTATTTTGCGCTCATGTCATTGTTACAGAATTTTTATTTCAATTTTGATCCAAAAAAGAAACAAAGCAAAATAAATTCAACTTTTACGTTTGTCATAAAAAAGAAAAAGTTTCATAAAATATTTTGTGATGCTAATGCTCTTTAAAAAAAAGCGACTGCAGAATGTATCTTTCCGGTCTGTATATAAACAAATAGCGGCGTAGCCCACCCATTAAAATAATATTCATTTAGCCAGCAATTTTTTTTGCAGCTCGTTGAAATTATTACAACGTGCAGAAAACTCCTAAAAAACAAAGTCAACAAAAAAATTTTTATGGACTTAAATCCATTTATCTTCAAAAAGAGTAGAAAAAAATGCCGACAGGAAAAAAAATGTTATTGTAAAAATCACTCTGTTTTTTGAACTTAAAACCTACAAAACTACGCAACAAAATGTTGGCAAATGTTTTTAAGAGCCATCGTGTTGTTTGCTTTACGACTCTTGGAAAAACCACAGCAGAAGCCGGAGTAGCAGCATCCTCGAAAATGCAAAGGATATAAAAATTTTTTAACGCAAGACTCTCACTTTATAATGCCACAAGGTTTAATCCTTTTTTCGTTGTTGTCTTTGTTTATAATTTCTCTGACCTTTTGCAGCTGGCTGCGGAGGAATTATGCTGCTGGTTTCGTTGTTGCATTATCATTATTATTGTAGTTGGAATGCGGTCTGCCAAAGTGTTGTCTACCCAATAAATTATTTTTTGTGGTGCCATGAACCATAATGAGGTTTACATAGAGATTTTTTTATATAATTTCCATAGCTTTGTGAGAAAGCGCGTGATTTAAATTGAATACACGTTTTACTCGCATTAATATAATGTTCATGAAGTGGAGTAGACAATCAATTGGTAAAACCTTTTAATACAAAACTAACGGAAATCGGGTTCTCCACAGGTATTCCACATAAATGTGGCTTTATATCTGTCAAATCGTCGCCAGAGAGTTCGCATAAAATCTGATCTTAAGATGAATCCAAAGGAATCAAACCACGGGCTTACGAAGCCTGAATGTTCTACAAGTTCAATCACACGAAATATATTGTATTCGAAAGATTATATGATGATCGTTTCGAGTGCACTCATGCAGACCTCTAGTGTATGTATATCGATACATTTCAGTAGCGTTGTTCAAGTGTATGTCGACGCATTTTATTACATTCATGAGTTATTGAAGCTCATACCGATCCATTTTCATTAATAGTAAGTCTGTGCAATGAGCTGATCGAACATAATCGACCTTTTGCTATACGCAACGAGTCAAACTCGAAAAACTCGATTCGTTCGACTCAACTCATGTTTTGTTCGTTCCTTGTCCGTATCCAGGGTTGTCAAGTTGAAAAGAATCAATTTCCGGCCTTCTAAAAATAAAAATGTTCCCTCAAATAGTACAAAGTCAAATTATATTTTTGTGAAAAATTTTGCTCGTTGAAAAAAACTTGGAAGTCCATGTCATGCCATGTTAGTCGTACCAGGCCCCCGGCTTTGATTTGTAATTCCGGACTTGACCGCGTTAATCCCGACCACTTGGCAAGCCTGTCCGTATCATACGATTGCAGCTCGAGTATCAAACTATTCGTTTATTCGAATTTCGACTTTTTTCCCACTGTTTTCATTTCATCGAACGCCTTGTACGCAGGCACAAAAAAAGCAAAACTTTTCCTGCAGGCGATTCGTTGCAAGATCTTTTGGCGAGTCCAAACGAAGTAGCAAGCATAAATCGTATGATTAATCGGTGAACTCGCCAATAAAGCTGCAACGAAGCAAATGCAAGGAAAGTGTAATATCAAATTAATTACAAAAACAAAGAAAAACAACAGAAAAAGTTATTTTTGCTTGGTTCTTTTTAAGTTTGGGTTCTCAACAGATTTATGCAAAAAAGGATACATACCAGACTTAGAAATTCTAACTAATCGGTTGAAAAGTCACTGATGATTCCGTTTAGCAACGGATGAAATTAGTATGACTAGCTATATCCCCTTTTTTGTTGAATTAATTCTTGGTTATTGTAATTTTCTTGGTGTTTACCATATAATTTGTTGTTGCGGAATTATTATTAATGCATAGTGACATTTCGACACACATTTTGGGAGGTGTGGTATTTTTAGGTGTTACACTTCCATGGATTCGTCACAATGCCCAAATGGAGCTATGTCATTACGCAAATTATAGTTATCCTGCAGATAAAAAAATTTTATAACACCCAGATATTGCCCATGTCAAAAAAAAGTTTGGAAATTAATCGGAAAATACTACCATGGCTTTGAAATACTTATCTGAAATAGAAACCTATAAAAACTAAATAAAGCAATGCATTGTTATTTATATAACGCTATGGGTTTCAATTGTTAAAATTATCAGAAAATCTTTGTATTGACTAGAAACAATTTTCGATAGCTTAAAACGTTCAATGTACTGCACTGAAACTCGAAAGACTTTCGTATTTGTTATTGTATTGTACAAGAGGTTATTTTAAGTCTCCATAAATTTACCAGAAACAAACCTCTGCTTTGACATGATGAAAGGAAGTTAAGAGTTCTACTTATACCATGTATATTCAACTAACTACATTAATAATTTATTGTATGATGAAAGCTCAAGATATTTATAAATACATAAGTACGAGCATGAGTAAATGACAACTTGATGATGTAAGGTGATGTAATATAATGCAAAATAACAACAAATTCAATGAATAAATTCTAAAGCTCTAGTGCATATGTAAACAAATGTGTGTGCATATATTTATATTTGCTAGGTGCTAATTCGAGCAAAGGTATTTAGAAAAACATATTGTCGTAGTACGAACAGAAAAAAAAAACTCAACGACCTTAATATTTTTAAAGAGAAAAAACAAATTCACAACAGAACTTTTAAGAAAACTAAAGAAGTTGCAAACCAACCATTCAACAAAAAAAAAATACTTTACACAAGAGAAAATTACAACAAGAAGAAGGAAAGAATATCAAAATGTAATGGTGAATTTTGAAAATTTTAACCAATTGTGTTCATTGTGTAGGTGGTAGAGGTGTAATTTTTTTGTTTTGTTGTTTTTCAGTGGCTAACCTCAGTTTCGATGATTTTCTCAATATACTCAACCGTACGTATTTGAGGACGTCCTGTAACAGGACATGGTACCTCTTCAGTGCGTCGTACAATTTTTTCGTCGAGTACTTTTTCACGTTCGCGTATTATGACAGGACCTTCACTAGATTTTATAGCAAATTTTGGGAAAACAATTTTTTTGGACTGCTAAAAACAAACATAGATAAAGAAAGGGAGAGACAGAAATAAAGATTATAAAAATTTTTATAAATTAATTTTGTAGAAAATTTAAAAAAAAAATAAATTGTTGTTTTTTGCTTTATTTCAAATATTAAGATATCCTGCCAAATAAAATAACGTAGTTTCGTTCGGTTTTCAACATGGTTTGACCCAAAGAAATATAAATAGAACTGCATTATCTCATTACTAAGCTTATTGTATTGAACATATTTTGGTAAAGAACGTTATGTCAGTTTAATGCACAGCATTTTTTTTTTTTGTGCAGGTTTGTATACCTTTTTTAACTCAGGAAGTGTATTTTGTTTTTCTTCAAAAACCCTTATCAATAAATGTTATTTTTTAATTCAAAAAATTAATTCCAAAACAATAAGCTGATCCTTATGAGCAAAGCTAATATTATTTTGGGGTTAAAAGCAGTTTCCATATTATTTAATAAATAAGAAAGCATAGGATCTTTTGTTAGTTACGTTAAAAAGTGATCATTATTATTTAAATATTTAAAACAAATTTTTAACTGCAGGGCTGTATGCAAATGCAAAGGAATACCATGACAAATGTTAATAAAACTGTTAGAGTTTTCAATTCTTATTGCTACCCGTTTAACATACATATGTTAATTTCGCTCAGTGTGAAAATTAGATGAAATAAATATATATATGTAAGAATTAACTAATTTGCGAAAAATTTAAGCGAAAATCAAAGAATACAAACCTCCTTTTGTTGTGTCGTTGCCGTCGACGTTGGCGTTATTAAATCGTCAGCGATTTTATTCATATTTTTGATCACATTTTGAGCTTCTACAGCACCCTGTTCCAAGGAACGCAAGCGAGCAGCACGCCAAGAGGCGCGTTTTTCAGCACTATTGTAAAAAAAAGTAAGAAGAATAAAAATAAATCATTTCCAACATTTTTCTTAATTTGATTCATTTGTTTTAAATTCTGACTCTTTGACCTACAGCTTTAGAGATCTAAAGTACGTTGTCTTTCTTTTTCAGAAATTTTTATCAATTAAATAATTTTTATTCCTAGCTATATGTACAGTTCGCGACGAGAAAAAAATAGATAACGATTTAATTTAAAGCGAGTTTTGAAGGGGAAGTAGTAGTACTTTCACACGTCGTAACAAGTCTTAATGAGAAAAAAATTCAATTCCAAATATAGTTTACCAAAAAACTTTTGGGTTAGAAAATCTCAATACCCGAAGCCATCAGAGAAATTCTGACCTCAGATTCGGATTCAGCGCGCCAAAAACTTTTGGAAAAATATATTCTGGTTTCTGGGTAAAATTTTGTCAGCCTATGAGTGGCGCTCATATGGCTTCGCTAACAAATAAAAACTGCAGGATAGTGCGGTGTATCGCTCGAAAGAGGTCATTAACCCATATTTTTTCGATTTGAAGGACGAAGTCAGAAACATTTTTCCCGGCATATCTGTGCAAATTAATCCACAGCGCATAATGCAAGCGACTAAATAGCTCTGTTACGGGAAATATTCGACGAGTGTATTATTTGGGCCTTATTTGAAGAAGAAGTCTGCGTCAATAATCCAGCTCCCAATTAAAAACCATTTCAAGTGCAATGAAATCCGAACGTTGCGAAAGGTTGTGGAAAATTCCATGAATATGAAAAAAAAAGGCAAAGGCCATCATTTCCACATAAAACTATTTATATCTGAAACAAAAAAGATAAGGCAAATCAAACTATAAAAAATATTTTGTGCCACCCTGTTAAAATGTTTTATATTAATTAACCAAAATAACGTAATTTAAGATCAATAGAGCTGGGTCAAAGTAACGACCTCATTTAAGCTTCACTTTTAAAAAGAAATGTAGAAAAATAAAAACTTAACAAAGTAACCGAACCATTGTTTTACAAAAAGATCGAAACAAAATATATATACAAATATATGTAAATTGCATAATAGCACTACAAATTGCATTAACCATTTAGCTTTTTATCGTATTTACATATGATAGAAAATTTGCATAGCGCTACAAACACCGTGGTAAAAACAGATTGGTGAAAATTGAGAAGTCAACGCAATTATAAATTATAAAATATAATCAAGAGAAAATTACCTGTGATTTTTTGAAATCGGGTAAAACGACCCCAAATTGTACCCCACTACCCAACGTATGACTGCTTTCCTATTAAAATTAAAGTTAAAGAAAACTTACTTTATCATTGCTTTGCTTTTAGCACCAGCTGCTGATGTTTGTTGATTATCCCTTTCTGTGGGCGTGGCAACACCTTCAATAATTGCTCCAGCTGCTGCTGTCACTGCTGCGGCTGCACGTTTTTCTGCATTTGCAGTGCGCACGGGTATGCGACTCGAAGGTGTTGGTGGAGTTTCTGGTTCTTGTTGCTGTAGCTTTTGTTGCTGTTGCAACAAAGCTGGTGGAATGATAACTTTTACCTTTGGTTTTGGCAACAGTGATGGTTTTTGATTTGATGAATAATCTGCATCATCGATTAATATCTCTGCAGTTTCAATTGTAACAATTGTTGTTGGTTCCACCGTTGCAGATGAAACAGTTACTGTTTCTATTGTTGCTGGTGCAAGAGTTGTTGGTTTCTTATGTGCACTAATTTTTGATATTTTAGGTGCAACTACTGATGTTGGTTCCACCGTTGCAGATGCAACAGTTACTGTTTCTATTGTTGCTGGAGTTGTTGGTTTCTTATGTACACTAATTGTTGATATTTTAGGTGCAACTATTGTTGTTGGTTCCACCGCTGCAGATACAACAGCTGTTGTTTCTATTGTGGATGGTGCAAGATTTTTTTGTTTCTTATTTGCTTTAATTGCTGAAATTTTAGGTGCAAATATTGTTGTTGGTTCCACCGTTGCAGATGCAACAACTACTGTTTCTATTGTTGCTGGTTCAGAAGTTGTTGGTTTCTTATGTGCTTTAATTGTTGATATCTTAGGTGCAACTATTGTTGTTGGCTCCACCGTTGCAGATGCAACAACTGCTCTTCCTATTGTTGCTGGTGCAAGAGTTGTTGGTTTTTTATGTACACTAATTGCTGATTTTTTAGGTTCAACTACTGCAACAGCTGTTGTTTCTATTGCTGCTGGTGCAGAAGTTGTTGGTTTGTTATGTGCACTAGTTGCTGATATTTTAGGTGCAACTATTGTTGTTGGATCCACCGTTGCAGATGCAACAACTACTGTTTCTATTGTTGCTGGTCCAGAAGTTGTTGGTTTCTTATGTGCTTTAATTGTTGATATTTTAGGTGCAACTATTGTTGTTGGCTCCACCGTTACAGATGTAACAGCTGTTGTTTCTATTGGCGCTGTTGCAAGAGTTGTTGGTTTGTTATGTGCACTAATTGCTGATATTTTAGGTGAAACTATTGCTGTTGGTTCTACCATTGCAGATACAACAGCTGCTGTTTCTATTGTTGCTGGTGCAGAAGTTGTTGGTTTCTTATGTGCTTTAATTGTTGATATTTTAGGTGCAACCATTGTTGTTGGCTCCACCGTTGCTGCTGTTTCTGTTGTTGCGGGTGCAGAAGTTGTTGGTTTCTTATGTGCACTAATTGCTGATATTTTAGGTGCAACTATTTTTAGCTTAATGGGTGTTGACTTTGATATTGCTTTTGCAGTGGAAGGTGTTGGTGCAACACTTTTTTGTTGAAGTTATTTATTTTATTTATCATAAATATTTTTTATTTAATTACAAAGGATTTTGTTTTTATGAAAACGTGTAGAAAACATGTAAGAAAATAACAAAGTGTTAAATTTTATAACATTTTGATTTTGGGTTTTTTTTTTTTACTTGTAAGCATTTGTGGGGTGATTTAATATTTTTTTTGGTTAGTCACATTCGTTGCTGGAAGTAAATGGGGGTTTATTTGCTGCTACGGTATGTTAATCACATTCTGGTGAAATTAATAATTTTTTTTTTTTTTTTGTTTTTTGTATGAATTATGATGATGCAGTGTTGATGACAAAACTACTCGTATATGCTGTGTATGAATTGTGCAGCGGTGATTTTTTCATATTAGAAATTTTTTACCGCACCATAGACAAATGTGTGTAAACATACATATGCTTTGGTAATATATCACACCATGACACAATTTTATATTTTCTATGAATAATAACATAAATGTCTACATGGTACATACTTATATAAAATATTGTTTCTTAACTCTAAGGGCAGTTTTTTTAATGTCCGATTTAATCTTAACTGGGACTTTTGACATTAAACCTCTAAAAAAATATATCAGTAAAAGTATTAGTTAAGTTTAACCGGAGATTCTGGAAACGGCGCTTTATATTATTTCAATAAATTTTAAAATAAATATTTTAAAGCTTAACAATGAGAAAATCTGGAAATATCATAATTCCTAATTGTTTAATCAAAAGTCTTCAAATTCAAACGTGTCATATCACTGTTTGGCCCATGTATAAAGGTTTAACACAACGGGAAAAGGAAGCGCGTGCAAAGCGCTTCGGATGTGCTTCAAGGAAAGCACTTCTTATCTGTTTTAACATAGGATGTCTTTTGAGGGGATGTACATCTTTGGAATCATATAAAAAGCGGGCTAGATAAGCTTGCTAGGAAGATTGATACTAAAAAAAACGTAATTAATTTTTTTATTTTCCACCCACCAGATTTGAACCCAAGCCTCCTGCGTTATGCCATTGTTCTGAAATGCGTACAGCTAATCTTATTTATAATTTCTCTGGTACTATAACTACATTAGTTTTCTATCAAAATAAAAATTAAAATTTAGCTCTGTTTTTCTCATTCTAAGCAAAAATGATCACAAAACTATTTATGTGAAATGCCTGGACCTTAAGTATTACAATTCAAAAATATTATGAGGAGTAGATTTCCTTCAATATATGAATATCGGTCATTCTTTTATTAAACGCACACTTTGTATTTTTTTGACGTTTTTGAACATTTTTTGAAACCAAATATCTCAAAAACTATAGGAGATAGGATGAAAAACCATTTAATCATTTTTGTTTAGAAATACTATAACTTTATAAAAAAAATTAAAAAAATTTAAATAAATTTGTTTAAACATTAATTTTTTTAATTAAAAAAATTTTTCTCAAAATATTTTCAATATAACACCTTTTGTTTTTTTTTGATTTTTTTATGTGTTTTATGTGTTATATTGAAAATATTTTGAGAAAAAATTTTATAATTAAAAAAATTAATGTTTTTATAAATTTATTTAAATTTTTTTAATTTTTTTATAAAGTTATAGTATTTCTTTACAAAAATGATTAAATGGTTTTTCATCCTATCTCTTATATTTTTTGAGATATTTCGTTTCAAAAAATGTTCAAAAAAGACAAAAAAAACAAAGTGTGCGTTAATTAAAAGAATGACCGATATACTGAAAAATTGTTATGTAAATTTGAGAGAGAAAAGTTTCTTGAAAAAAAAATCTATTTTTCAACCAAGCTCCTACATATTTCGACGAAATGTATATTTTTGTCAGATTCATGAAATAATTTTTTTAATAAACTCATCTGTCTTACTAACATTAGCCCACCCTAGGTCTTAAAATTGTGCCGAAAAGTACCTAATACAAAATATAAATATCAGTTAATTTAATTTTTCGAAAACATTTTCCAAAATTTTTCTTTTTCAGTTCTATGTCTATGTAAAATGTCAAAACTGACAATGGCCCCTGGCTTTGGTCAACAGTCGACTTTACACTTTAAGCAAATTATCAGATTTTCAGCATGTTTAGTGCTGAGCTAGGAACTAATAAACTAAGCTCCAGTGTCAAGTCATGAACGAATTTGTCATTCCAGACATATGCCAATATAGAATTCCAGAGTTGGCGCAGAGTAATTTTGAATGAAACCAGGTTTGTGCAAGTGTTGGCGGTGAAACTACGTCTCAAAATGTTGGCTCCAAAAAATCATTCCAATGTATCCTCGAAAACTGGATGATAGAAAACGTTTTCGAAAACGAACACATTTATTTTAAATTTGCTAGCATGATCAGTGTTGGCGTCTGACTCATTCCCAATAAAAAAAAAAAATTGTGAATACGTAAGAAATTTGGATAAATAAACGAAACCTCTTTAAGAAAGCGTTGAGTACGCCAAACTGATCGTTTCCAAAATATTTACGATTGCAATAGTTTTCTTTTTTTAGAAAAACCTTAAGATTTTGAAATGAAAGTTATATTTTGAAGATTTCACAATATATTTTTGTTTTTTTCTACATTTGGAAGTAAATTATAAAAGTTGCGAGAACTTTAGTCTGAAGAATATAAAAACATTATGTGTACAACGATTTTATCGATATTTTGAGCATTTTAAGTTTAAACTTTTCAGATCTTAGGCTCTACAGTAGACTGTAGATTCCTAACATTAAAAGAGAAAAAGTCCTTAAAATATGCAGGGTACTACAACTGTTTAACAGTTTGTGCCATATACCATATAAGAATTGATTCATTTCTTAAGGCCTTAGCAAAATATAATCTATCTACATATTTGGTTTATTTATAAATTTTTTATGAAAAAAGTAAAAATTGAAAAAAATTAATGATAAAAAATACACAAAATTTTAAATAAATCTGTCAAAAACAAAACTTTATCACGTTTAGATTCACTGAAATCACCAAGACTAAAAAAAAATTAGTCTGAAGCCTCAAGTTCATTTGAAGGAAATGCATGCAAGGCCAGCAGAGCCATTACAGAGTAACCAAAGAAACGAATGAACGAACGAATGAATTCAGTGAATAGAACTTCAAACTGAAAAAGTTTTAAGTGAAACGTGCGAGTGAGCGCGAACGAATCGGGGGCAGAAAATAGAGAAAGCAAAATTAAAAAGTAAAGAAATAATAAAAAAAATATCAGAATAAAATAAAACTTACAAAGTTTTACGTGTAAATTGCAAAACATAAATCACTGAAGTGAAATTTAAAGTTTTTTTTTTGTTTTTTCCTATTCCAGAGAGTTAGAAACAAATTTGCTCGACTAAATGAATTGAAATGTAGAATTTATGGGAATTTTTATTATTTTTTTTTTGTCACAAAAAACAAATTTTCGAAAGTCAAATTCATGAAATGCAAAAAACCAATACCTCAGCGTGAGTTTTTAATTAAACATCGATATAAAATACATAGCAGCGCAATAAAAATTTCTATTTGCACTCCATAAAGTATGCAACAATTATTTAAATTTCTAAAAACAAAAAACCCTTTGGCATATTGTAGTAATTCTGCTGCAAGTTTTGCATGTCAAGCATTTGCAACTTTCTGGCATTTGCGAGAAATTAAAAAAAAAGAAGAGGAGAAAGTTTTTTACAAATGGAAACTACAAAACTGTTAACAATGGGTAAAAAAGACGGGATTTTGTAAATTTTTGCGTTTGATAATCGCCACCCACTATTTGCCAATGTGGTTTGATTTTTGATGTCAAAACAAAGTTGACGGAAATTTTCGTTTTTTAATTGATGTTGATACTATTTTGGATTTAGTATTTTAATTACAAAGTTTTGAATTTGTTGAACAACTCTGTTGAACGCTACTTTTTATGTTTGCAGCATAAATGTTTTTGGCATAAAGGTACATTGAATATTCGACGAATATTTGATTTGACATGAATTTTAAAACTTATTTGCTACTGGGTGCTAAGTTAGGAATTTCCTTAGCAGCTTTGATAATTTATTGAGCATTTGCAGTATTTAGTTTAAAAATAACCATCGTTTGCTGTTTTTCCCTCGTGGAGTTTACATGAAATACACATGTTAGGAAAAGCTTTTCATATTAACTACGACAATATAACTGACTGAAATTCAAATCGGTCAGATCAGAGGCGTACCGTGCATATCGGGGGCCCGGGGCAACAGCATTGTGTTACAGATAATTTTCTTGGCGGGATCTATGATCGGTATATTGAGGTCATAAATTCAGGGACCCAAAATAACTATTTGGTTGCCCTATTTTAAGGAATATTTTTAAAAATTGCTTTTAATTATTATTAATAAGAGATATTACCATATATTAATTGTCCATAACTATTATTTTTTCAATGGATTCTTTTTTACGTTGAGTCATAACTGTTAGGCATAAGAAATTGTTTTTCCATTGTCAATTATTATTCAATGGTGGTCCAGAGTACCAAAAATGTTTGAATTTGGTCCAATTTTAGAAATTTTTTTATACACCAATCGATAGGGAGAGGACGAAATTGGATTTTGGCCACCACCAGAGGTGGTCCTGAGTCCCAAAAATGCCCAATTTTGGTCCATTCTCGAATAAAAATGTTATGCACCAATCGAAGGAAAGAGGTCGAAATGGATTTTGACCATCATCAGAGATGGTTCCGAAATCCAAAAATGCCCGATTTTGGTCAATTTTCGAAAAAAAAATGTTATGCACCAATCTATGGAAAGAGGTCGAAAATGGATTTTGACCATCATCAGAGGTGGTTACGAGTACCAAGAATGCCCGATTTCGGTCCATTTTCGAAAAAAAAAGTTATGGACCAACCGATGGACAGAAGTCGAAAATGGATTTTTAACATCATTTGGAGTATCTCCGGACCCTAGAAAGGACCGTTTTGACCCATTTTCGGAAAATTTTGTTTTGCTCCAATCAATTGGGAAAGTTCGAAAAATAATTTTGGACATCACTTTGGTTGACTCTGGACCTTGGAAAGTACCGTTTTCGACCCTTTTAGTGCTTTCCAAGGTCCGGAGCCGCCCTAAGGTATGTCTTAAAGCCATTTCCGACCATTTCTTATCGATTGAAGCAAAAAAAAAGTTTAGGGTGGTTCAAAATAAAATTTTTTTTTGCACCAATCGATAGGGTAATCAATCTTTCAACTGGTGCAAAAAAATTTTTTTCAACCATCCCAATTTTTTTTTTTTTTCTCCAACCGATAAGAAATGAACGGCAATGGTTTTTAGGCATACCTTAGGGCGGCTCCGAACCTTGGAAAGCACCAAAGTCAAATGGTAGTGACAAAATTTTTACTTACGTATACCGTTTAACACATTTATCTACGTGCATCTTATCAGTATTGCACGTCTTTGACCAAACAAAATCGAAAAGCTGCACTATGCGCCGAAATATTACTTTCAGGCAAAGTACCCAATAATTTCTGTGTATTTTCTTTGTAAAAGCTTGCCTGCAGCCGCTAGAAGATAAAGGGCGAAGAGATTCCGTCTTGAGTAACTTCATTTTACTGATACGTACAATCTGATTATAAAAGAAGTAAAACAAAACTCTTTTCTAATCTCCATAAGTGTTGTGTTAACAATACATACCAAAGTAACATATGGGTTTTGTGAAAATGTACTGAATCGAGACTGGAAATGTACTTTTTAGAGGCCAAATGTAGTTTTTTGTCTGGAACACCAAATTTTACTAAAATGTTCGAAATTTTTCCAAAATAATTTCCCTAGCAAAATAAGATATATTTCATACTAAATTACAAAATCTGCAAAACCGATTATTTTAATTTTTTTTTATTTACTTAAAAAAAAAGATAGTTATTATAAATCTGCACATTGCTATTATTTTCATTTACTTAAAAAAAATGTCATTATTATACATTGTCCAAATGTACCGAAAATATACTGAAAATGTGCTTAAAATTCGCCAAATGTAAATACTAAAAATGCGGCAAATGTACTGAAAACTTTTCGAATATACTGACGACGATTTTTCAGGACGCAGATGTACCGAAAAAAGTACAAATGTACCGAAAATGCGAACACTGGTACATACTCTGTTAAGTCATGTGGTTTGTGTCTCTGCTAATATAGTAGCTATCGAATATAAATTCAGACTCTTAAAAATAAATGTGTTATCATTTTTTATAATACCTAACTCAATTTATCATTTTTGTCTTACCAACACCGATAAATGTAATTTTTTAAAAGAAATAATTTTAGTAAAGAAATTGAGATCTTTTTAAAGAACTTTATTTAAGTCATTAAAATATACACCATGAATTTTTAACATTAAAATTTTAACAAAAAAACTTATACAAACACTCATGTTGTAGACCAATTACAAATACAATAGCGATATTCTTTATAATAAAATATATAATAAAATAATGCGAATTTATTATTAGTACGTACACAAAACCTTCTTTAAAATAAATCGTTATTTACTAGTTTAGAATATCAGGTGAATATTGAAAATTTATATATAATTTTTAAATAAGTAGTTGTGAATTTAATAATAATAACGATACAAATAATATTTTGTATTTAGAATATATGTAAATGAAAACAATGGGAAAAATTAAATAAAATACTGTTGAATAATACATAAATATTAACAATAGAAGTTGTCTCATACTTTATATAAATTATTTCATAAATATCTAACAGCCTAGTGTTTTTATGTGTGGTTTTAAAAAAAAAAGTTTAAAAATTAAATATAGGGTAGCAAAAGAATGCAGAACAATGCTAGAGATTTTAGAAAAAATAAACAAACTTTGGTCAAATTCAGAGCTCAGACTAAATAGGTCTGAAAGTTGTGTGCATAATTTTTCTTAATCAAAAAAAAATTATTTTGTGGCATATTTGAAGATATCCATATTTAGTGTCCTACGTCAATACACACCACACACAATCCACTTGCCAGAAGTTAACTAAAAATTTAATTATTTTTGAATTTTTAAAAACTTTTTAATTTTGCAATTTTGTCAAAAATATTTTCATATTCTAACTTTAATTTTCAAAAAATAATATTGTAAGAAAAATTTTGTTCGCTAAAAATAAAAAAAAATACTAACGATCCTACATCGAGAAATTTTCTCGAGTGGTTGTAACGTGATTGCAATTGATAATTCAAAGAGCCACGTGGTATTAATGGTGTTGGCATAAACCGTTTGCATTGATGTACAGAACTAAACGTTTGATGGTTGAATAAACGATCGTGGCTTTAGACTCTGGTACCAAATTTCATCAGGTTTGCAGGATCGCCAATGTAGGAGCGTTAGAATTTTTTATATTTTGTATATGATTTTTATTTTTAACGAACAAAATTATTTTTACAATATGAATTTTTTGAAAATTGAAATTAAAATATGAAAATATTTCTGACAAAATTGGAAGATTAAAATGTTCTTAAGTATTAAAAAAAAAATTAAATTTTTTGAGAAACTTTGGGCAAGTGAATTATGTGTGTATTGATTTAGGACACTACATATGATATCAGATAGCAGTAATATATTTATTTAAGTTTAATTTTTCAACCTTTTCAATAGAGTGCTTCCGTGTGAACCAAAGAGTTCATAGCACAATGAAAAGTATTTAGTGTGCGATGTCTCGGCAAAAAAAAAACAACTTATTGAACAGATCGAGAAGAAAATTTTGGAAAAAAAATATATGTAAATATCTGATTTCAAAAAAAGAAATCAGCGTTTCCGCATTTTTAAGCAAATTGAATATCTGTCGGACCACCTAGTATGCTAACTGGTTAAAAAATATGCGTGTCTGCGAAATAGCAGACTGAAAAAGTTTAAGTTAAGCTTAAGTACATGCATTCTTTTACAATTCTGTTGTAGTTTAACTATTGGTGTATATAATAAATGGAACAAAATACAAATTAATTTTTAAGTGCAAAAAGTGTTACAAGACAAATTTTTTTGTAAAAAATTTTAAGTAGCGTAAATGTAGTGTTTGTGCACAAGTGCATGTGTCAGTGTGAATTTACTTAATAAAATTATATAGAAAACCAAAGATTATATAAAATAAAAAACGGGAAGTTAACAGAATAAAGTGTTAAAAAGGAACATATAAATAAACCATATACCATATAATACTTGTGGATGTTTCGAAAAGGAAATTTTTATGTTTCTATATTGTAGTGAACCTTTCCTTCAAGGCAAAAAGAGGAAGTCTTAATGCAATTGACACTTTGTAGTGTCGCGTATGGAAGCTAAAAATTGTAAAAATAGAGTCCACTTGCAAGATTGCGCACCCCAAAATTGCCGTGAATACTCTGTTCAGATTTATGTAAGTCAAAAGTTAATGGATTTTAAGCGACACTGATGAAGTGACAAGAAAAAACAGCAGTGTTTTTAACCCCGATATAGAAATCAGGTATCCATCAAATTGGTTGAAATTTTTGTATAATGTACATTATCTCGTTCTGATGAAAAGTTTATTTTGGTACCGGACTATGTATTATGCCCAAGTTAAGGAATTATAAGATATAAAAAATTATAATTATGAATATAATCAATGAAACCCATACAAATTTCGACATCCTTTAACTCATAAATATCGATATAAATTGTGTCCATACAGACTTTTTTTCAGTACTGCAACCCAAAAATCTTAAAAAATTTTTTTTTAATCACACATCCTGACCGTAAAAATTACGACTTATTAATAACAAATATCAGCCTTGAATTTAAGAAAGGTTCACAATATCGTAGATACTTTAAGTTTCCTATCATAAGACGTCGATTTTAAAAATAATGTATGTAAGTCTTTTTATAAAAAGAGAATGATAGTAATGGCAACACATCGAACGATTTTGCGTAGTATTTGATGAAGTTAAAATTTCAAAAATAAACTTCACCGATAGATTTAAAATTTATCAAAAAGTTCGTCGAAAAAATTGCAGATGAAAAAATGTGTCGTAAAAGTTTGTCATTTTAGAAAGTTTTAATCTTTTGAAAATACATACTTATCAATACATGAAGTAAAAAAGTTTTTGTTATCGTTAAGTTTATTATAAAAAATTGTTATAATTACCTAATTATATAATAATTAATTATAAATTTGTATATATGTAGTTTGTATGTATGTATATCTCTGCTTTTGTTGTTAATTTATCAAAGGCATTCACATAGTATTTTTAATAAAATAAAATAAAAGTAGTCTAACAATATCGTAGTTATTCCTTAAAATTATTATTAGTAGTTAAAGTGTAAAGGTTTCTCTTATTTGTATTTTCACAAACATTTTAAAAAGAAAGCGTTAGTTTAGCTTCTAAATACTGCTTCAATTTCTGCAAGTGGATTCCTGGAAAAAGGGGGAATGGAAATAGAACAGAAATTATGAGGAAAATAAAACAATTTAAGGTGATGTCAAAATACTAGAAATTACAGTTAAGTTAAAAAAATTTTTGTAGTCACAAAAGTTTTCCAGTGTAAAAATGTGCTTTTTCGGTTTTTATTTCGCAGTTTGAAATATTGGAAGTTAGAATTATCTTTCAATATTGACGCTTTCTTTATCTCAAATAACAAATGAGCTCAATTTATCACAGTACTATAAAAAATTGATTCTCCAAACTATTTTCTGATGGTACATCAAAAAATAAAAATATATATATATGTATTTCGTTTGTGTAAAAATTACTAAAAGTAAATAAAAATTAACTTTCTATGGTGATCAACTTCTTCAATATAAGTATTACGTTATGGTGTTTCGTAATAAAGAAAGTTTCTTTTAATCTGGAGTAGTTCTTGTTTTATCAGTTATCTAACGAACTTAAGTGCAGGCACTGCCAAGACCTTATGTGGTGTGATGTACTTCGGAATAATGATTTGTCTCACTGTTCGCACCTTTTACTAACATACAATGCGTGTATAAGATTTGATATAATTTCCCATCTAAAGCAATGCTTCTACTCTGGGAAATGATTCCTTTCTTTAAGCAGAAATCTACTTGAATTCAATGTTTGTCTTCAAAAATTACACTTTAATTCGAATTTAGCGTGTCAAAATCTATAAATAAAATACTTTCACAAAAACTCTGTGGACATTTACTTTATCTGGCAGTGGTATTTGCAACTGCTAATTTAACGTGTAAAAACTTCACCCAAGATATTTTACTGAAAAAATGTTCATGCTCGTACCATTAAATTCTACTATTTACATTTCTATTTATGTACCTTAAATTAAATTTTGTCCTACACAAGTTTAGGAAAGTATTAAAATTTAATTAAAACTAAGGCTATTAAACAATTTTTCTTAAAAAGAAATAAATCATCAATTCGGCACGTGTTTTGCGATTTGAAAAAGATTAGGATCCACTTTACCAAAGGATCAACAAAAATAACACCAACGCCATAAGGTTAATTAAAATATTCAGTAAAGAATATTAAGAAAAAAAAGGACTTCAAAAATAAATTAATTAAAGAGAGCACTCGATAAAAGCAGCAGTCAAAATAGAAAGAGAAAAGAAAGGAAAGTAATAAAAGTGGCCGTCGATTGAGCATAATGAATTTTAACTGACCAGATTTTCTGCAGTAAAAAAGAAATAAAAATATGACCTTTGCATAGAAAGTGTAAGGACGTAATGAAGCAATCAGCGAGGATTCGAAGGAAGACACCAACATTAAGTTCATTACGACAATTAAAATTAACGAAAAAACGCGTGCTACGCAACCAACGACTAACATGGGTGGGCAGCAGCAGTGCGGTGGTTACCATCAAGTAAACAATAACAAAATACATACCTACATCTTTAATTATCTAACTGCTCATCATATTATGATATCAAAACAAAAAAAAAAGTGAATAGAAATACAACAACGAGAGCGATACATGAAGTGAAAGTAGGCGCTGTGTTTATGTCAGTTTACATTAAGTAAACAACAAGTAGGTATTGCAATAATAACAAACAACAACAACAACAGCAATAGCTGGTACTACTACTAACGCAAAAGTAAAATAACAACATCTGCCCTTGAGGTTTTTGAAAAGCTCCTACTCTCGCCGACTCATCCATCACACTAAATGGTTGTGTTGGTGATAAAAGATGTGATGTGCGGTAGGCGGTAACAAAATAATTAGATCAGTTGTTGTTGCGCGTTTATTGCTAGGAATCTGTTGAATCAGCTTTTACTTTGAAGGGATGTACAGTGGAGCGAAATCAAATAGAAAATATAATTTTCTTTAAAATCGTTAATCATGATTCATGAATCGATTTTAATTAAATTTGATGACTCGGTTTATCTACAAGAAAATACAAAATTAAAAGAGTTACAATTGTAAAAAGTTTTTATTTGAGGCACAACTACTATTCCAGTATATCTTGTGTGCCATGAAAGTTATGTATATTTAGATTCTGACTATTTTCAACAATTTTTATGATACTTTTAAGAAATAAAATTTAGGATATAATAAGATAATTAGGCGGTTTCTTACTTTTTTAAACTTTAGTAAGAGGGTGTGGCAACTGCCAAGAGAAGAAATATTTGTCATACCTCAGAAACAACAAAAGCAATTTGAGTGAAATTTAGTAAAGCGGGATTATATCAGTAGGTGTGGCACTTTTGAACAAGCACTTAAGTTTTGAATATTATAATGAGGAAATTTATTTATCAATTCTTTTAGAATTATATGTGAGGACCAGAAACATCAATAACTATATAATGTTTCAACCAATAATATGCTTGACTCAAATAAATATTTGATTGTTTGATATCAAATTTGCGTTTGTTATATTTAATCAAATTTCTAATGGGGAAAATATTAGAACATTGCCCATAGAAAAATATTACGTCGAAGAATAATTGCGACCCTTTGGCCCGCCTGTCACAACCTGCTTACAGTATTGATCTTTTTGTAACTATTAAAGTAATAAAGAATATCTTTCCAGCAAATAAACATAGGTAACGACATAATCGCTCCGAGCAAGGATACTGTAACTGTATCTCATATGTACGCATTTGTGTAAACTTCAACATAAAACGCCGATAAGTTTCACCATTCATTAAAAAATAGTTTCCAAAATGTGAATTTTTTCATTTACTACACCGAAAGAAAACACATTTTAGAAAAATCGGTATGTCCTACTTTTTAATTAAGTAAAGTCAAATTATTGCCAAATATTTTGTCAAAATCATGGTGCTATAGCTTGGCTGAAGATTTCATAGACACTTACTTATTTAAAAATATTATAATTTTTAGTAAAAAGTATTTTTCTGTCAACATTAATCCACAATGAAATGGGAAACAGTAAGTTTGACTGAATTTTTGCCTTAACGTTACGCCAATCCTTATGCAGGCAACCCAATTTTATTTGGAAGCAACGAATTGTATAATGAAAGTCATCAATATTTATTTGCAATTTTAAGCAGAAAAGTTTTGATTTTTGTTTATTTTTCCCCACAGTGCATGTACAAAGTTTTCACTGTCATTAGTGTCACGCAAACGGAAATTATTGTTTTTGGTTAAGCGCAATTAAATTTAATTTATTGGGAATTGAATTTCGTATTTATGCACAGATTTGGCAAGGAAATAACTTTTTATTTATTTGGTATTTCAAGTCCAAATGACATAAGAAAATTCAAGGAACTTAAAATACTACAGTTTAAAATTACTTTTTGCGAATAAAAAAGTTTAGATTAAGTAAAAAAAAAATTATATATTAACGTAAATATATTACCTGCCAAACTAGTTTTTCCTCAGGTTGCGCGGCGGTCTTCGGCCGTAGTTCACTACACTTTATTCAACACGGGCTTCGCTATCACATTAGCATTGGATATACTATAATGAACCGCGACCGCAGGCCGCCGGGAAGCCGATGCTGGACATATTGGAAGATGTAAACCTTGAGTCGCGGCCAAAGGTCACTCACTTAACCTAACATAAGTACTTAAAGTAAATATTAACCCTAATTTATCCAAGGCTAAACTATTTCATCCTACCACGCTTCGGATGAACTAGTTTGGCCTATGAAAAACTAGTCTATGCTAATATCTCGAAAACAAAGGAAGATAGCGATAATTTTTTTAGAAAAAATTAGGTATGGTTCTAGGACGTAATTTTTATGATCAATTTGAGGTCAACAGTGATTTTTTATATAGACAGCTATGTATATTTTTTATTGTATCACATATAAAAAATAGATATGTTTTATATGATTTCCTGTATGACCTAAATAGTTTTTGTTTGTTTCGGGCTTTATAGTCGATTTTAAACGATTCAGCAATAGCTGAAAGAGCCAGTGATTTAAGAATGGATCACTATCTTACTTTGTTTTCGAGATTTTAGTCAGAGGAAATTCAAATGGAGCATACTTTATATGTACTTATAAGAAAAATGGATTTACCGAACCAAAATATATTCGACATAAAGTCGAAACTTTTTTAGTAATATCGATTAAAAAAAAAAATAAATAAACTGAAGAAAAGTGAAAAAATTTATGATTTTACAAAAATTCGTATACAGCTCGCTTATATTTATGCTTAGTGTTTTTTAAAAACATTAAAATATTATTAAAATTATACTTATTTATTGATTTTATAGCTAATTTTTTAAATAGCTTTGTATATTTTTTGCAATGTAACGTTTATTATTTATTATAAAGCTTTGTTTTCCTGTGATTTTCGAGAACTTATAGCTAATGAAAACCAACCCAAACCAAAAAAAGAAACAATTTATAAAACTAAATATTCTAAGCCGTAAGAAAACTAACTATCTAATATTCTATGATAATTAAAAGTTCTTCTATATCCCTGCAACGAACAAACGATTGAAAGCAGTGAATAGACAGAGATAGAAAGAAAAAGAGAAACAAATAGTTTTTAAATAAATAGACGTGATGAAATAGTGATATCGTGAAAATAATTTGAGCAAAACTATTTGATCAGCCATTAACCGGAAAAGCACATTTAAATGAAAAATCTAAGCCAAAAATAATAAAAATAAAGCAAAAAACGTTAAAAGAATATAATAAAATTAAAATAAAAATAAAAATAAAATTAAAATCAACACCAAAACAAATTAGAGTAAGAAAAACTTTGCCATATATTTGCTTTACTTTGGCCAAAGAATCCTGCAGGATATTAGTACATATTTTTTGCAGTAGTGCATGTGCAAAATTAAGTTTATAAATATGTGTATAATTGCAGGTTGGTGCTTTATGTGTTTTAAATAAAGTTTTAATTTAAAATAAAATAAACAAATTAATTAACTAAATTCAAACAATTTTTTGTAGATTTTGGAAAGCTTTCACCAAAACAAAAAGCGCGATTTTATATTGAAATTTTACTTTTAATTCGGTACTCACCTTATGTCCTCGGCATCAAGTGGACCGTGCTCAGCGGTCAAATTATCACGCAAAATATTGTCAACGTCATCATTATCATCATCATAAGCATGGAAAGCTTGGTGTGCATTTCCACTTTCGTCCGTACGCTCGTTGTATTCATCGATAATATCGTTAGTCGCTGCTGCTGATGCATCCAACAGTTTAGATTTCTTGTCTTGGCGTAATGTTGCAATTTTACGTTCCTCCTCCTGTTTTAACTTTTCAACTTCATCTTTTGACAGAAATGAGAAAACTTTTTCTATTTTAAAAGAGAAGAAGGAAGAAAATAAAGCGAAGAGTTACAAAGGAAACAATTCATTTTATTGATTTGTAAATAAAAATTATTGCAATAGAATTCGAAGACGTTTTTCAAGGTCAGTCCTCAATATAAACTTTGGAATTTATTGTGTACTGTGTAAAAAAACTGCTTTCAGCCTACAGATGCATATGGCCTGCCAAACAATATAGTGCTTCGGAAATTTTGTGGTTTTCTATTTAAATTTGCTCTGTACCTGCCCTATCTTCGCAAAGGTATAAAATTCGTGCCCAGATAACTATTTAAAATCTACCTTAACGTATATTTCTTTGTTCATGGCGCAACAGTTAAATTTCGTCAGGTAGCCTTCATATAACTTACGGGCTCGCTTTTGACTCACCAACTACTTTTCATCAGTTCGAGATCTGGTACTTTTATGAACTCTGTTGACCGTCCAGTTACTTCTATTCTCGACATGTCTCTCGGGATTCTGCTTCAAAATTTGCTTCACTTTCGTTACTAACTTTGGGTCTAAAAATTCGGTACAAAGAATCGCTATAAATGCAATATACCGTTTGCCTTTACGGAAAAGGATATATGTAGGTTCGTCCAAAAGGAAATATATGGAGAAAACATTATTTGTAATAATGCATTCATCCTCTGAGCGCCGATAAAACGCAGAGGAGATTGAATATTCTAGATAAATCTCAAAAATTTTATTTCATTAAAAACCTTTCTACATGTTAAGTAAATTACAAATTGAAAATTTCTGAACGAAAAAAGGGGCTACCAAATTATTGCCACCAGATGAAAATGAAAATAAAAGAATCCGACAAACTAAAGAAGAAGAAAAGTCTGTAAGAAAAGTAATTTAATTTCAAATTTAATGAATAAATAACAACATCAACAGAAATGATGCCGACAGAAAGGACAAGCACGTTGACCGACTCCAAAAAGCGACAGACAACAGGCTGTCCTTAAAAACTACCAGCAAAGACTTTAAAATACAAGCACATTGTCTATGAACACCCTTTACTTCTCATACACCAACAACAGTGTTGACAACTATATACACGTAGACACTTTCACACTGTCTGTCTGTCTGTCTGTTTGTATGTAGTTGGGTTGTTCTTACAAATCCGGTAATTTTGTAAAAACCGCTTGGAGAAAGATATCAAAAGACCTCTCCTCTCCTATCTGAATTTGTGGTTCTTCGCAACAGACGTTTTGAATCTTTGAGATGCAAATGAAAAGAAAAACTTGTGCATTTATGTAACTGTTCTTTAATTAAACTAACGATGCCAACAAGGACATCGGTAGACTACGACGTTGACTTTATGCCGGACGCTTCATACCGGAAGGAGTTGCTAAAGGAAGCAGATAAAAAAAGTCACTTATGATAAAAAGAAAAAAGAAAAATAGAAGCATCTGATTTACTTAATGGTGGGAAAAATATGTACATATGTACATAAACTCAAGCAAGAAAATGGAAAAATTTAATGAAATGTAAGTATGCAACTAAGAAAATGTTTAAAGTTTAAAAGGATCGGTATGCAAAGTTTTCTTCACGTTGCTGCAGAAATAAAGTTCAAAGTTTTAGGCTATTCGAGTATGTACATACATATGTAGGTATTTCCAATTGAGTGTTCTTAAGGAACATGGTTTTGGAGAAATTTACTTTTAAAGAATATTAATTTTTTGAGCAATTTCCCATTAGTTCATAAAAATTGGCGTTTATTCACTTAGAGATTTGATATCTTTTTTACATTTCTATTAAGTTTCGGTTCTGGTTAACTTATCCCACAAGCCTAACTATTTTCAAAGTTTTGAAAGCCATTAAAAAGGTAATTAATAATCTATCTTTTAATAATTATAATTAGTATTTTAGTCATTTTTCCGAGTTCAATAAATTTGACCTTAGATTCCTCAGTAGACAAAAAGATTAACTTCTGGTAAAATATCCAACTTAACCATTTTAGATACGTACTAGCTTAACGCAAATGGTGTTCTTACTAATACACTAATTAGCATTTAGATCCAGCAAAAAGCGTATTCAATAATATAGAATGCCAGCTTAATTAAACATTGAGTGCTAATGGAATTCAAACTTCACCACTTTCTACGGATAATAAAGCAGCGATGGGCAATATATGAAAAATGAGCCATGTAGTCCTTGCTTGATTCTGAATTCTTCTATTGCTATCGAGATTCAAGTTATGGGGGGGGGGGGGTTTCTGTTGTTGTAATTGTTTTTTTCTTGTTTTTGTTGTAAGTGGCTCCTGCTTCCGGAATTTTGAAATAAAAGTACCCTGATCAGTTGAAGTGAGTGAAACTGTTCTCAATGTGCGCATTGTTGTGTTTTTGTTCGCTCGCTTCAGTTATATCTCAAAAACTATGGGGTATATGATAAAAGACCTATTATACATGCCCATAAAATAATTTTTTGTTCTGCAGCTGGATGGCAATGTGGTATTTCTATGTATTTTTTAACTCTGAAACCGAATCCGGGGAGTTAGAATTGCTATAGCAAAAAACACTGTTTTTTGAGCCAAAAACAAAAAATTTATGTAATTTTTGCAAGTAAAATAAAAAAGATCTGAGGCCACAAAATAAAAATTGTACTTCACTACCTCATACAAATACCTTCTTTCATTCAAGATTGATTTTGTTGAGGCCCTAAGCAATTTCTCATATATATTCGCACTGTGCAAACAATACATTTTTCAGAACAAAATGTTATCTTTAAATTATATCGTAGCAAATAATAAATAAAATTTCAAACCGCATACACATACCTGATTTTTGAGTTGGCTTATGTTGGTCCTCCATGGCTGATTCAAAGAAACGTTTCTTGTCTGAAACCGACTTGGGCACTTTGGCAGTTTCTGCAGGAGACATCTGTAATAACAGGAAGGATTCAAATTAATAAAATAAATCAAAATAAAAATGTACACAACAAATAAGGTAAAGCAAAATGAAAAATGAAAAAAATCAACTCAGCTTAAAAGCTTCAAGTCCCTGAAAAAAAAAATCGCGTACAAACAAGAACTACGAAAAAAGTAAACAAAGATTTATAAAAGAGAGAGAACAAAACAAATTAAAAGCGCACGTTGTATACCATAAAGAAAATTAATTGCACTGCAGGACGAGAGATAAAAAACAACGAATTGTTGTTTATATTAAGAGAGTGCAATAGCAATAACAAAAACATCGTTACAGGACAAACAAGGACAGACAAACGAAGCAGATTGCGTGGTAGCGCAGCACCAAAAGACAAACAAAACTCTGCTTTGGCTTTAACCAAATAACCAGAGCTTCAACTGCAATTTCAGCTGCAATGGCAATAGCAATAGCAACACCAACAACCAACTACAACTACAACAAAAACAACTATCAACGATTTATCACTAAAGTCATCTACTGTCGGTTTAATGGATTCAAACCATTTTTTCTGTTTTTCCCCCCTTTTTTCTTATAGTTTTTTTTATAGTGTACATAGTTATTTACTAACCTACTAACTACGAACAACTGGAACGGGATAGCAACTGCAAGTGCAAGGAAACTGAAAGGACGATAAAGCAATAGTTGAAGCAGCACAATTGCATTGCATAAAAATGATTAAGTCGAAAAATGGACAACTTTTACTACTTGTACTATGCAACAGCTAAGCAGCATCTAAGCTAAGGTGTACCTTATAATCAAAAAGTTTTTTTTTACATTGCAAGGCAAATTTTTATATTTTTACCGTTTAATTTATTATCTAGCTTTTAAGCCGTTTAAGTTTTTTATTTTCATGAATTTACTTTTTAAAAGAACCACTCTAGTGTGAAAGGAATTTTACTAAGTTCCACTCTTACAACCATTTATTCGCTAACCACAAGCACAACTCAAGTGGTATTTCTACCGTTAACCAAACTCTAGAGCGTCAATGCTTTCATCCATGGAATACACTTCAGTTACACTTCTGCGAGTAACTGCTGCATAATCTCGATTAACCAACCAACCGATAAATAACGAAAATGCTTCGAGAAACTACTGCCGAACAACACTTTCGTATCAATTTTTGGATTTTCAATTAAAATCAATGCAGCGTGCGAAAAACACAAAAGTTAATGAAAATCTATAAGTTATTGGACGCTTAAGAGGAGAGCAAAAACACTTCCATACCTAGTTGGAAGAAATCTTTATTATTTTATAAAGGGTGTTTTTTATAAGTGCTTTTCAATAAGGCAAGCAAGACTGACAATGTTGTTGTCATTTATGTGCAGTTAAATTTACCATTTCATTATCAAAAGATTAAAAATTTTGGAAATTTTTAAAATTCAATCAAGATTCACACGATTTCTAGCAATTATGAAATCAATCGGCCACCAAGATCACATGATTTGACACCACTGAAGTACTTCATGAAGAAATTTGTGTATTGTCAAGGTTGCGCTGATGAGCCAGCAATAATTGACGCTTTGGTGTCAAGTGAAACGATTTCAAAAAAAAAGTCAACACAACGACATTCTAAAAAACACCCTTTATGCAGATGATACATCATTTAATGCTACTCAAGAGTATAATGATTCGGGTACAGCACACTCGCAAAATACTAAATGCTGTGTATTGGATGTAAAGTCTAAAACATTGTTGGCGGGAGGTAGGTGCTTAGATCCCAATACAAAAAAAGGCAGCAAGAAGAACCTTAACAGAATAGTTATGTAAGGAATATTTTATGTATGTTCACATGTTACCATCAAACTTTTAGCTACAGAGAGGAAGTAACACTTTGCAGGTGAAACATAAAACTTGAGTCTTTAGAGAAGTCTGTCAAAGCTGGTCAAAGAATTTTCTTTGCAAGACGAGCTTGGACCGAGAATACCATTAAATGTAGACAATGAATTAACTTTAAAAGACATTTCATTATAATAATAATATGTCAATTTCGAAGTGGAGAATCAAAACCAAATATTTCCATTAAGTTTTCTATAGTTTCCCTTTAATAAGTTTGTCCAAAACACTCTTAAGACCCAAGAAAATAAATCAGTTACAATAAAAATTGAGAGTAATATCATTGAATTTTTTTTTTAAATTTGACATTTTTATTCAATTTTCTCCTATATCAAAGAAGAAAAGTGGCAATGTTTCATTTGGTTCGCAAAATTTTTCAACTCTACGCAATTTTTTTATATAAAAGTTAAATTTCTAAAAAAGATTTTTTAAATGACATAAAAGCTATGTAAATAATATTATATATGTTGGGCTAGCTTATGTTTGTTATCCTCTATCTCCTTACGGAGCATAGGGCTTTCAATTATCTCCAAAATTATCCCGATTCATGCATTTCTTGTTCTAGCCATTGTATTTTCGATGATTGAGAACGGCCGCGTTTCCTGCTACAACAAGGACTCCACGCCAATGCTTGCCGGCAAACTTCAGTTGGTGATTTACGCAACGTGCGCCTAATGTATTTCTACTTTGTCCGTTTGATTTGAATGGAAATTGGATCTTATCGGCATTTGTTAAGCAATTCGACATCGAAGATGGTTTTGAACAACAAAATTTTGGCTAAGTCGCACAAAAATATGAGTCATTCAGAAATCGTGCTGAACTTTGGGCTTTGCCCTATTTATATTTTCACATTTTTTCATAAAGAACAATAAGCTGAAATGAATGTCTGGTAAGTAATGTTGTAACGCATTATTTATGAAATCAAAGTTAATTGCATTAAAAACATCTGTTTCAGTCGGCAGATAAGTTCTTCAAAAGATGCAAAAAGCATGACGAATGAAAGGAGAACGATGACAACAGAAAAATCCTTGTCAGTTAAATGTGAGAAAAAAAATACCATAGTCTAAAGTTGATGAGGGAGATCAGTGCTAAGGTTAAAAAGTCAAAGTCTAAGTCAATGCTGTCAGCGCTACTTGAACGAATACAACACAGAGAAAACTTTGTCTTAGTGAAATTGCAAATCATCCTTAGCAGACAGGATAATAAGGCGCTGTTTGTATAAGCGCAAAAATTAAAAAAAAAAAAAACCTTTCAAGAGTAAAGTTAAAAGCGAAAAGAAAAAGGAAAATTATAATATTTGCATTTCTTTTGCTGATAAAGTGCAGCGGATAATAGACATTTTTAATGAATAAAAAAAATTGTTAACTAACGAATAAAACGATGGACAACGAAGAAAAAATGTCACTCAACGTTTTGGAGTTATCGCTTTTTAAAATTTCTTAATTTTATTTTTTTTACGCGCTAATCAGGGAAAGCTGTTGGCACATTAACAACATAGCAGCATGACACTTGATTAAAATTGTAAAACTATTTAGACTTCAGTTACGAAAGTTATTAAAATTACTTTCATAACAGCATAGTAAATAGAAAAATCTGACATAAAGAGGACGTTGTGACTATTACAATTCAAAATGCTGTGCATGGAACGTTAAAAAAAATTTATTACATTTTTTATAGGAAATCAAAACTCTATTACATTGTTTTTGTATTATATTTGAAACTCTTTGAGAAAAAATAAACACAAAATTATAGCAACCTTTGCTATCTTTGTTTATTTACTCTTTTGGCAAAGTAATGCTAAAAGAGATAAGATATAACCCACTGTGCTATAAAATCGAAAACTTATAACCAGAGCCCAAACGCAAGATTAGATAAGCATAAATTACGTGCTATAACAAATATTTTTTTGGCGTATTTTCTTTATAAATATGTTCAATTGATTTTTAGCTCATTCCATGAAAGATACTTTTCCAATATCCATATACACAAAAAAGCGTTTATGCTGCTTTCGATGTTCAATAAAGGAACTATGAGTATTCTGATAAAACAGTCAGTAGTTTCATGATTAGTTTTGAAGAAAATGCGGGTGAAACAAGTATAAACATACATATATATCATTAACCCATGCTGAAAATATTCTCACAGAGATTAAATTACCTAAATGAGAAGCTAGCGCTATGGAAAATATCGTAAAGACTAAATAGCAAATAATTATTAATTGTTCTTTAGAAGATAAATGTGTCGAGAGAACAGTTACTAATAACCAGATCGGATCTACAATAAATAAAGTACGGCAGTACAATGCCCTTCATCAAAAAGAATTGCAGAGTTCTGAGCCCATTTTATACAACTTTTTTTTTCAGTTCCGGTTTTATTTCAAAAGACCTTTTTCGAAGACATGTAGAAAGTCATACAACTGAATTTTTGACTTTTATCACAAAAAAATGTTATTGGAAGCCAAACATATTAAAAATAATTTTTTTTTTAAATACATATTTCAAGTTTGCTAACATTCAAAATGTCGTAAAACAAAAAGTGTTCATATAATTCGATTAGGACTAGGGTGATTTTTTGGAGTGATATAACTTTAAATTGAAATAAAACACATATATGCGTAAGCAAAGTTTATACCCACTTTTATATTTAAGAAATTAGTTTATAACATTTGTTTTGTTAAAAAATAATTTCCGGCACATTCCCACAACGTCAGTGTTGGCATGTCACATGGATTTTTAGGTTTACGACAGTCACACGTCGTAAACTGTCGTAAGTCTCACAAATGTCACAAGTGTCGCAAACTCCAGATCAACCTGGATTTCACAACACTGAAATTGTTTGTTAAACAATTTGACCAACAAAACAATATACTATGGAACTTGAACATGTTTGACAAACAATTTTATGATCTGAACCCCCCTTACAGGTAATCGTGAAATGTCATTGAAAATTCAAATGCAAGAAATTCCGTTTATTGTCGTAAACTCAATGTTTGACGTTTATGACTGTGGGTCGTAAACGTCGTAAATGTCGCGCGACATTTGTGACATGCCAACACTGCACCACGTCGAGCAACACTTATTCTAATCCTTACAACCGCATTAGATGAAAACTCTAATATCAGTGCTTTAAGCGAAAATATTGATTAGTGGATTACTTTCTATGGGGATATATGAATTTTTTATCTATAAGCCAGCAACAATTGACGCTTTGAATACCAACATATGACGCCTAATGTGTTCCAAAATTGTACTAATCGAATGTGATTTATCCTAGCTAGTTGTCGTGGGCATAAACAGGAAATAATTGGGTCACAATATATGTAAGTAAATTGCAAAAATCAAAAGACCATAATGATTTTTTATTGAATTGTTGAAAAGACGATACCATGTGACCAAAAAATGTTCAACACACTTTTTTAAATGTAATTTTATTGAACTTACTGTTATATTAAATATAAATGAAACAGTAAAATGGTCTAACTGAAAGTTATTTTTAAGCACACTATAGAGGAAAAAGAGGGGATACTTAAAATTTTTCTTACTTTGATTACTCATACGACAAACCGCCAAACAAATATCTTGAAGAAAAACAAAAACACATAATAGGACAGCACAAAATAAAACCAATAACTCAAAATTAAAAGAAATGTCATTAAATTTTATTAAGATAACAAAAAAAAAATTATATATTTTATATATGAAATATATTCAACGTATTCGTATAACTAAAAAAAAAACTTTATATATTTCGTTCGTTTCGGAAAGTTTAACTATTTTATAAGAAGGTAATACAAAGATACATATTAGCTATTGGCAAAAATATATTTTAAAATTGTAAAAAGATTTGCACGGTGGAAATCTACATTTTAAATATTGCAATTACTTCATAGTTGTGTGTAAATAATATGAATATTGTATGTTTGGTGAAATATTTCGATGGCAGTGTAAAATAACACTACCAGACTAAACTACTGCATGTAATTGGTTGGGGTATATTAAAAGTATCACCTAAGAATATTGTATTTAAAAGAAAAGTTATCAAGTTATTTTACCTAATACTTGCAGGGATTCTTATGTTTATTTTTTATATATATAAATCGCCTCTTGTGATTAACTACAACTATAAGGTTAAGTAAATTAAGTAAAGGAAAAAAATCCAGTTCTAAATATTTAAGAATCAAACGGGAATTCCATCAAAGTAAATAATAATAACTTTATAAAAACATAAATCAAAATTAAAGCAAACATCTTCCCAGAGTTTTTTTTTTGCCACGTAACGATTAATGTATTGTAGTTGTTTAGGTTTTCATCAAAAAAACGCAAGCATTCACACGAAAAATGTTCTTCCAGAGATAATTATGTTCTATCAGGCCTCTTTATTAGAGCCGTAATTATCATTGGAACACTGAGGCAGTGCACCAGGACCCCCGAACAAAGGGGGATCACTTAGCAAGGAATAAATAACATTATACGAAGGCATTCGTTTCAAACATAATAGCGTTTCCTATAATATAAAAAAGTTGAGTTTTAAAAACGTATAAGACAGTATACCATGCATCCGCCCCATGAAAAGAAAGCCGCACATTCATATTGCATTACATATAAGTACTTATAACAATAATTGAACCTTCTTCTGTAATAAGACAGCAACCCGAACTTTCGTATTTTATCAGTTTTGCAAAGGAAAAACCAGATTTAAACTCTCGTTTTGCTCCCCATTGTTCTTCGAACCCACTTGAGTAGTATGCAAACTAAATTATTATTTTTGCAATAAAAAATTTTACAGCGATCGTGTGTAAACTTTAAAAAACATATATAAATTAATGATTTGATCATTTAAATTAATTATATATGCATTTTAAAAAAGTACTGAAAAAATATGTTGTTATGACGAGTCAGCTTATCGACGCTCTCGGGTAGAAAAGCCCTAACTAATATTTTTGAAATTTCAAAATAGGAGAAAAAACTTTAAAACCTTATATAAATAAGTTTTTTTAAATGCGATTCCCAAAATTTTTAGTGGGTCAGTTTGGAGAGGTTATGATGTAAACGTTAATGGCGAGAAATTCCTTAAATATCATTTCCATCAATGATTATTTGACACTTGAACATTTGCACCAAAAATTGGCATATTCGACATGTACTAAAAAAGGCAGCACTTACATCAAGTTTTGATTTCCATAATTATAGCCCCCGTAATTTTCTATAATATGGTGTCATAATTTTCGAAATCGATACAGCCGTTACATATACTCATCTTCCTGAGGGATATTGGAGGAGATTTTGCATGTGTTTTTTAACCTAGACCTTTACCTAACTAACGATACCAATATTGATAAAATATTGCGGGGGGTTCTCGATTTATCGACGAAAAAGTAAATTTCGAGAAAAAAATGAGTTAGGGCCTTTCTACTCGAGAGCGACGTTATGTTTCTTTGAATACAGTTTCTCTTGTTTTCCTTTAATCTTATTTAGTTCCTTATTGCAGAAGGGGGTTCAATTAATAGTAGAACTTTGACTTTCTGAAAGATTTTCCGATGCTGAATCCATATTTGATAGTTGCATTGTGTTACCTTTACTTTACACCAATTTGTTGTCATTGCCTAACAGAATAAGGCTGATGTGATAGAACAATTTAGTAGCCGAATTTGGATTCAACATTCAAAAATCTTCAAGAAATGATGGGTTTCATTCAGGTTGTGAAAATGTTAAGCTTTTATGGATCATTAAAACAATTGAAAATCACAACACATAATGAAGAAAACAGACGATTTCGAAAACATTTTAGAAAACAAAATAAAACTTACACCACGATGTGTTTCCTAACATAATTGAAAACATAAATATGAAGGGTAGACTTTCAGCTGTTGCCCCGAATCAATAAAGAAGTTTGGGTTTTTTTTTGAACAACAATCTTGTTTTACAACTAAAACTGAGTTAAAACTTAAAAGGAACTGGTTAAGTTTATCATAAAAATCTGTTTGTATTTTTTGCAGACGACACAAACGAGGGAGCACTCCTCCCACACCTTTCGCATGAGTTCTTGTAGTCTACGATCATAGATTTATTAGATCTTAAACACATCGAAATTTGTGTACAACTTCGAGAATTGGTGTTTGAACTTCCGAGTCTTGTGAACATTATGGAGTAACCAAAGAGCTTTTCCAGTGCAGTGTTAGTAAACGGGAATAACATTTCAATTCGTTAGTCTAACGGTTTGATGAAAAGAACCAAAACATGAAAAAATTTCTATAAATTAAAATTTACTTTCTTAGCACTAACACTCACGAGCACATCCTCAAGGTGAATTTTTCTCGTAAACATGATACAACTTTGATTTTGTTTCATATTGTCCTAATATTGCGGCTTTTAATTTTGTACAAAATTCATTTCAATGGTTTAAATTTTCTCAACAGTTGTGGAGCGATTTTTTAATGCATTTATTCTGAATCAGCGATGCTTCAGTAAAATCTCAAAGGTATGAGCCTGATCATGACAACCAAGCCATAAAATACAATCGACACAGAGGAAGAAAAGCAACAAGGTGTAGCAGTAATGAAATGTGGTACGAATTTTACTCGTTATTCTAAGTTCCTTTTTAACGTAGCCCAACTGCAATAACCAAGTAATGCTTAAAGTACTTGTCACCTTAACTTAACGGGGAAACAAGGTGTAAAATTAATTACCAAAGTGTTATGATTTTAATTAACTTGCAATGTGAACGACAGGTTTAAAAGTGAATAACCGCAAACAGAATTGACACGAAATAGGATTAAAAAAAAAGTTGATGTTTTCTTGGCTACCAATTTACTTAGGGGCGCATTTCTACGCTTTGTATATATAGTTTTTTTTTTTATTATTAAAGTGGAAAGTTTATGAAAATAACTTGATTTTCTATTAAAAAAAAACATGTTGGTTACAGCTGATGGGAAATATTTCATTAAAATTAAATTTAGTTGTTCTAGTCATAGCAGATGTATTTAATTTCAAGTAAAAAGTTGGGACAGAACTTATACGTGTCAAAGCGTAGAAGTACTCAAAATAATGAAAGAGTTTCCCATGAGAATTTCAGCAAAATTGAAAATTTGATTTTAAATACTAGAGCTATGAAAATTGTTTGAAAAACAGCTTTTAAAGTTTAAAATAGCTAGTAAATTTCCTGAAAATTTCAGATTTTTGATTTGGTTCACGTTTCCTCATCGATTTGTGGAATTAACATTTTTTTAAGTGATAGTTTGGGTGCATCCTGGTTTCTAAACAAAATAGTAATTCTTTGATTTTTAGAAATTTTAATATATCTAATTTATATTACTTTTTGAATAAAAGTAAAAAAAAATTTTAAATTTTATTATAACTCAGTTGATAAGTGATTTACAAGAACGTTTTCAAATTGAAAAGTTTTTGAAGTAAACCGTTTCCAGTGGGAACTGTTGGGCGGAGAGCCCGCTGTAGAAAAGTCGAGTGTATAAGATTGCAGAATGGGATGTACACAATAAAAATTGATAAATTTCGGTGAAACTAATCAACCAGTGCTCCCTCGTCAAAGCCGGTGGAATGTAAGGAATGTTTGTAAAATAATAGTGGTAAATTTTTGCAGTTGTTCTTATGATTTGTAATTTTTTGCACTTAATCGAAAAAAAAGTATATGTATGAATCTATAAGTATTTTTCATATACATAAATAAAATTTTCAGACTGACGTTATACTTCAAATGACGCATATCTTTTACAAAAAGTTTTAAATTGGCTGTAAGCAGCATTTTTTAATAACGCAAAACACAACATCTGCAAACACCTAATTAGCCGCACAAAAAGTTTGTTCACCTTTTAGCATCAATCTCAATGGGAAATTTCAACTCGTTTTTACTACAATAAACGACAATCTCATTGTTCTGAATTGCATCCCCCTTTTCAAATGGGTGCTATCATTATATGTACAACAAAAGCAAAATACCTACAGCTTCAAACAGAACGGTGATTCAAATACACTTAAAAAAGTTTTCAACTCTCATATTTCAAAACTGCAAACGAATAATCATCAAGTTAATTTCATAAAATCCTGCTAAGACAAAATGGTATCCAGCTGCCTTTTACGAATCGCTGCTGGCAAACAAAAACTCAAAAATTAGTCAGCCAACCCAAAAAGGTGTCAAGAAACGACCAAACGGCAAGCGGAAAGGGAACAAGAACGAACGAATGAACATCTGAAGAATAGAAATTGAAGCAATTAAAATGCTAACACTTTGACAACAATGAAAACTGGGTGATGAAAACATCCCAACTGACCCACACAACCACAACCACCACAGCCACCATCACCACCAACAACTGTAAACGTCAGACAGTCGTTTCCTTGCCCGTTGGTGTTGAAGGTGCAAAGGACTTTCGAATTGGTGGAGACAAGTCTAATTGTGGTTGTGACTGTGAGCGCAATTGCAACTTTAACCCCGGTTTGACCCCAGCAGGTGGTGATGGCGCCGAACGTAGTTTTGCTGGTTTTGGTCTTTTCGGCGGCAACGGTGGCGGTCGTGGGGATGAAGAACGTGGCGGACTGCGACAATTAAGCGATGTGTCACTACTGCGACGTGCATCAAAGAACGACGTATTGCCATAGATGGCTTCCTCTTCGATGGTAGAGTAGATTTCCTCAGCCGTTTCATAGTAAGTGGCCGCATTTACAATACGCTGCAGCGATGATGTGGAAGAGTTAATGGAGGAAGAGGATGATAAACCTAACGGTTGGGGGGTGTTCTGATAATCGTCACTGAACATGTGGGAAGATGTTTTCGACGACGACATCATAGAGACAATGGGAAGTGCTGAGTTTTGAGCAATTACTTCGGATATTGGCGGAAATTCCATTGAGGTATACGAGGGTGTAGGTGATGTTACAGTGGGTGTAGGATGGGCATTAACATTAAATGACTTTGTTGTTTTTATTGGTATATTGGACATTTTAGTAGATTTCTTTTTTGTCGTGATGGTGTTGGCAGTGCCTGGCTGTGTTGCTTGTGTAATAGTGGTGGTTATAGCGGGATCAACAGTTGTTTGTTGTGGTTTATTCGATTCACTCACCAGAATGTGCTGTTGTTGTTGCAATGACTGCTCTTGTTGTTGTTGAGTCGATGGTACAAAAATAGTACCGCCGGCTGTTCCACCGCCGGCCAGGAACATTGGTGTCGTGTAAAGTGAGGAAGACTGTGAAGTCGAGGTGGAGAATTGTGATTGGGGTACCAGCACGTAGCCGCTCAAATTGAAAATGGGTGGCTGTTGACTGTGGGAATGAGGATGTCCGGGTGCAACACCGGATGGTAATAAGTGACCCGAAAGGACGTGTGTGGTATTTGGCTGTTGAGGTTGTGGCAAATGTGAATATTGTACGGGAAATATTTGGGCAGTGGGAAAGATTTGTGTGGGCGAAAAAGGATTCGTTGTAGATGGTGTTGATCCCGACATGGTTGATGCCGCCGAAGACAAATCCAAACGTGGCTGCATGTTTGAATTGGAATTAATGGAAGAAATAGAAGCTGGATTAATTGTGGATGAGTCACTTTCGCAAACAGAACTATCGTCATTTGTCCGTGGTATGGATGGTAATGGAGGTGATGGTGAAGGCGGTAATGGATAGTCAAAGTTATCATCGGAATAATCTAGAAAAGGATTTACCGAATATTTATTGCCATGCGATAGTTGCAATGGCGCGGGTGGTGCTGGATCGGTGGGTGCGCCAAGTACTACAGTGTGTAATTTACTGCTGCCGGCTGAGCGCAGTTGATTGCGAAATTCATTCTCCCGCAACAAAATGTTGCGATGTTCTGCCTCTGATACCAAAATGTTATCCGGCGAGTTCTCGTGCATAAACTCAGTTGAACGACGTTGTGCCGGCGGCACTTCCGGCGATATGGGTGGAAGCACCTCAAGGTAATCTGATTCTTTCATGAGTGTTGATGCGACTGGCGATGGCGGTCGTTTTGGTAATGTTGCGTAGTTAACAGGTGGTGGTGGTGGAAGCTCACGTGGTCTTCCAGGACTGCGTGGCGTTTGCAAACGCACTGGCAACTTTGGACCGGATGCATCAAATGGAGGCGTTGGTGATTTCACAACTTCCTGTATTGTATTTGTTGTAACATCGTGTTGGAATATCGTGAAGTCGCCATGACCAACGTCAGAGCTTTGGAATGTTTCGAGCGCAGTGTTGCGCAATATGTTGGCAAGTTTTATTTTAGGTTTGGGCGGTGTGGGAGGCGGCAATTTACGTCTTTGGTCATTATTCAAATTACTCATAGATTTTGACGTACTAGCTACGTCATTTTCGCTGGCACGTGTACGTTCGTCAGCCTGTAAATCATCGCTGGACTTGGAACCAGAGCCAAAGAAAAATTGTTCACGCGTTGGAGTACGCAAGCCAGCTGGTGACTTCGAAATGGCTTTGGCCATTTCCGTATACTCATCTGACTGACTGCTATCGAGAAAGGCTTCTCGGAATGGATTTTCACGTTCAATTTCAGTGGAGACTAAAACAACTTCGGCGGGTGGTGGTGGACTACGATAAGCGCCACTTCTTGACGCGGGTGGTGACCCAGAGCGTGTTGCATGCTGCAAAGTAGGCGAATCAATTTCTCTGATTCGTGCTACAGTTGGCACTACAGATGGTAACTTCTCTGGTCGATGGCTACGCTCTAACGTAGAGTTATTTGAAGACGATGGACTGGTAGAACGTAAAATTCCTTTGCGTGGCAAATGTGGTCGATCACGTTGACTTTGGCTATACTCTTGCTCTGAATCGTAGTACCGATCATAACGATCTGGTGTACGAGGACGTTCATAATCTGATTTGGAACGTTCATCGCCACTTAGATCGAAACTAACTGATTTTCGATGTCTGCCTGTATAGGTGTGGCTCGAGAGGTCTGGCGTGCTGTGACCAGAACTACTTTGCACATAAGTTGGGCCTGCATGTTTGGATGGCGTGTAGGCTGCCGCCTCAGAGTCGCTACTATAACGTGGCTTCGGGTGCGGTCGTTCAAAGAAGTCTGAATCAGTATCGGGCACTTCAAAAACATCACCATCTTGCTCGGCTTCATCTACTTCGTCTTCATCATCATCATCGTCATCATCATCGTCATCATCGTCAACGTTATCATCATCATCGTCGTTGTCTTCGTCATCATCTTCGTCGTCGATGATGTAGACTGGTTCAGGTTTACTTACAACTGAAGGCGTGTCTGCTAAGCCTGCATCTTGATTAGCTAACATTTGTTTGTAGGAGTGACGCGCATCTCGATGTTGAGCTTGAACTTCCAACTGTTGCGGTTTGGATCTTAGAATCTGCTAAGTTTTGTTTTTTGTGTTTTAAATTGGCATCAATAAGCAAGTATAGCGAGAAAGAAAAGTTCAGTTAAAATATATAGAGATTTTGTTTTTAATTTTAGACATATACAGACACATAATCAAAAAAAAAAAAAGTGAGAGTGTAGTGGTAATAAAAAGCTAGCAGAAAAACAAATGCAAAATGTTTTAGTTGACGTATGCACAGTGTAAGTGTATTATTTTGCTAAATTGTGTGCATGAGTGTTTTGTGTGTATGTATTAAAATTAATTTTAAAAAAATAAGGTAGCACACAGGGAGCTCAATCTGTTGCTATGCTATCAATTGATGTATTTCGCATTGTTTTCTCGCATATTTTCTATGGAGCGTAGTTGGGCGTACAATAAATTTTACGTCTTGAATCCTGTGTGCTAGAGCGTTTGATGATATGAATTGAAGAATATTTTTCATATTACTAGAATTAAATCTGTTTTTTATTTTTTGCAACAAACAAAGACAAAACAAATGAAAAAAGCAATAAACTGTCACAAACATATATCAACAAATTTTTACGGGTAACTAACTCCTGAAATATTGATTGATTTTCAATGTCCTGACAAAACAACTCGTAGAAAGATTTTACCCTTTTAACTAACTCCAGTGTAAAATAAACACTACGGGTATTCCAATAGTTGCAAGATTCGTAAATAGCTTAAAAAACTGTTAGTTTACAGTAGCGTATACAAAAAAAACATCAATATTTTCATTAAAAATTTCTTACGGAAAATATGCTTGGCACTTTCAATGTGTACCAACAAATACGCCTGCTTTGCGAGAAACTGGCATTTTTAAGTATCAAATAAACAAAAAGTGAAAAAATTACAAAAAAATGCCCTGAACTAATTTTTCTGCTTTTTATTATTTATACTTTTGAGTCATTTATTGATATTATGTGTAATGATATATTGCGAGATTAAAGTTAATTCAAAATTGATCGTAACTATCGTAATATCACCGCTTCGTTTGAATGCCCCTACTATTTTTACACATAATTTTTTCTTGTTATTTTTACTTCGAATTTTATTTACCACAATTTCAATATAAAATTCTAAAATTAAATATTAATCAGAAAAGATGAAGTAAATTTTACACTGTCACCTGTATAGTTTGGGAATGTATGTACATATTTAATGCCCATTATGTAGGCATTCGACAATAAAGCGTCATTTCTTATGCATTCTTAAGCATTTTCAATTAATGTTCTTAATATTTCTGCGTGCGAAATACATTATGTCAGCGACATTAAGAGCCATTTACAAAATATTCCGTTGATTTTTATTCGGGAATTGTGCAAAAAAAATTTTAATAAACTGTCCACTTTATGTTAAATTCGATAAAAAAAAGTAGAAGTAGTACTTTATTTATTCGTCAGAAGTCTTCTTGAAAAGGATCAACGTGAACATCAAGGACTAGTTCTACTCGTGCTGTTAGGAGTTTTCCACCAGGAATTCCATCTTTATGAACTTTTTGCGCTGAAATGCACAAAGTTTGGCAACGGAAAATTCGCCGCACATTTGCAGCGTCCAAATTTTCGCCAAACTATTAATTTACTACAGCAGAACAGCAAAGTTTTTTGAATATTTTTGATTACACTATCATTAATAAGTAATCTCTTTGTTCAAAACATTTTTCAAATGGTTTCAATATGACTTTTTTATTAGAGATACCTATGGGACATTGCACGTCAAATCGGACACTATTCCTTCTGTTGTTAGATGCAAATATTAAATTATTGATAAGTGTCAACTTTAATTCGGAACATATGGGACCCTTATTTTCGTGAAATACTTTTTGATTTGAAAGTTACATTCGTTTAACCACTTGTTTACAGAATTTCATCGACACAAGAATTTTCCTTTATTATACCTTACTTTATCCATTAATGACTATGACTATCATTGCTAATGTCACTAATTTGTCATATTAAGTACCAAATCAGAGAGATAAAAACAGTGTTTTCAGCATATTTTTTAATTAAATTGTTTAATCATCATTTAGTAGGAAACATTTACATTTCATTTGCATTAATTATAAATTATATATATATTATATATATATATATATTATATATATATATATAATTATAATTAATGAATTATCCTTTTATTTGTTATATAAGTTGTAAATTACAAAAATTAAAAATCAAAAATTTAACGTTTCATAACTTACATAAGTTAAACTTCTTTCATTTTGACTAACTTCCGATATATTATATTCTGTAGATAATTTTTTATTAATTAAAATAACAAAAAAAAATTGCTTTCCTAGTTTTCCCGAGATTCAGTTAAGGAATTCAGTGACTCTAACTACAGTACGTTTATTAGTGAACAGTTGGGGATTTTCCTCTTTAAACTTTTGCATTTACAATAATTAAATTTTAATATAATAATTCACACTTAGAAAGAAACTTAATTACTTTTTTAATACTAGGTACCTATGTAAGTGTATTATTTGTGTCATAACATTTAGATTTATAAAAAGGGAGTATCAAGAGAGTATGTATTTTCAAATTTGGACCTTTCAGTTGAGTTTTATCGTCTGTGGGAAAATCAAACGTAAAGGTACATTAAATCTTAAAGCAAATTTTTGTTTCAAGAAATCTATGAGTTCTTTGGATCTTTTACTAATCATTTTATTGCATTAACAGATAGGATTGACACTACCAAGTGGGTGTTGTAAGAGAGTCTTTCTGTTTTTTTTTTTTTTTTTTTTTTGGATTTTCATAGTCATATGGAAACTATTCGAAGGTGGGACTTAAAAATTTAGTTTTGTTTATTTATAAATTTTACATTTATGTATACAATAGCAATGAACAACTATAGTTAAATACATTTAATATAATAATTATGGTAAAAGTATGTACCAGTATTTGTATATAGAAAAATTAAGTCTGAATATTGACTGAGTTTAGGATATGGTCAGTGAATTAAGTGATGAAACCGTTGGCATTTGTATAAGTTAAAACAAAACAAAAACCTTTTAAATTTGAAATTTTGAAGGTCAGCTGGTAAGCAGTATAACTGACGACCTATAGGCATTTAAAAAAGCTATAGCTATGACTGAAATTTAATTTAAATCCTTATGCTTTGTTCTGTCACGTTATGACGTAATTGGCTGGTAAAAAAGTTGTGCTTTTCGTAAAATTACTGTTGAAAAATTTCCTAGAATTAATGAGTTGAATTTATACATTTTATAAATGCACTATTAATCCTAAAATATTATTGGGTGGACCTACCCTTAGAAATGCCTTTACAAAATTAACTTTTTTTAAAATTAATACTTAATCGTATACGAAACAGAATCCTATATTAATTTAGAATAAAAAATCTATTTCTTTAACTATTTACAAATTGTATTTTTCTCATGTTGAAAACGATCCCTTTTTTGTATTGGCTATTTGAGTTTTTCAATTAAGTTTTTTTTTAATTTATTTAATTTATACTAAGTATTCAGTCTTTGAGTTAAAAACCTCCGCTTGTTAAGCAATATTTTGCTTAGTTTTCTGCAATGAAATGAAGAAAGAGAGAAAAGATGAAATTTTGAAAGGAAAAGAAAAACAAAATTTCAGAAAATGATTTTGTACTTATTAAAAAATATCAATATTCGAATTATTCTTTCGAAAGAAAACAAAAACAATATGCAAATGCAACATTTTTTATTTTTTTAAAAATAGCACAAGGAGTAAAAAACGTTCATTGGTTATTTGAGCAGCATCAACAGGATACAGAAAATTACAACAACTATTACTTTTAGAAAGACGATCCTTTCAAATAAAAACGCAAAGTAAAATGTTTATATGAAATTAATTGAAAACAGTTCTTGAGGTTTAGAAAATAAATAATAAGTTATAGCCGCTGAAAACAAAAATTAACATGCCATTAATAATTTACAAAAATTTTGGAGTAGGGTACATATACAACTATACGTACTATCTGCAGAAAACTAAAACAAAGAATTTTTTTTTTTTTTTTTTCAAAACAATATACAAAAGAATCGATCATTATATTTAACAAAAACTTTTTATATAAATCATTTATGAAAGTTGATTTTAGCGACTGATTATTTTATAATTAAACATTATTTAATCGAACTTACAGTCATTAAGCAAAGACCAATATTGTAAATTTTTACTTATTGATCAATGCTATTTTTCAACAAACATGACAAAGATAACAAATGGAACAATTTTAACCTGGTAATTGGTGACATGTTTCGGCTATTACCAATAGCCTCATCAGACCAATTTGGTTAATTCTGTACATGGACTCGAACCCCTGACCGTTCATGCTTTTATCATTTATATTTAACTTTTTTAAAAATTCTGAAAAAATAGATCAAAATTTTTGAAATATGTCCGCGTTTTAATTTTTCTATCGAATTGCTTCAGCAGTGCAGTTGATATTGAAGTATTGGCTTAAGCTAATAAAAAGTGTGTACGATTTTGAATATGAATCTCCCGATGTTTCATTAAAAGTAAAGGAGCTGCATCAAGTGGTGAATTTGTTGAAGTGTCTCAATTAATGCAAATTGTTAAGTCCATAAGTCAGAGCACAATAGGAATCCGGAGATATAAAATTGACTGAGCAGATAGATCAGAAAATGTAGACGGTCCGAATGGAAATTACAGGAATTGTGCAAGAAACAGATATGTACCTACTTCGCGGAAATCACTAATCACTGTGGTGAAAAAGTTTATGGTCTCGAAACTGATGTTGAAAGCTTCAAGCAAAAGCTAAAAGATAACGTTAAAAACATAAACAAAAGGATTCAAGAGGTCGAATTAAGCGATTAAGACTCATGGCACATGAAGTGAAATAATTCAGCGACGTTAGAGTGAAGCCACCCACTCTATGAAAATAAAAGTCGGTGACAACATTAACTGTTAATCATTCAAAATTGAGGTACTGCGGTTCCAGCTTCAGAGCAGAAAAACTACGGTACAATTAAGGGTACCCAGCAGCGTAATTAAGGTAGTGCACACTTCAAAAAAATCCAAAGTGTAAAGCTTAAGAATCATGTCAATAAATCTCGTGGATATGCTGCGAACATTGAGTGACTGGCACATTTTCGTATCCAATTGAATTGAAATGCGTAATCACAATAAATTAAGTTCGAATCCGATTTCTTTGATATAGCGCTCCACATTGACCAATAAAGCTAAAAACACAACTGGGACGTTCAATTTAGCTTCTGTGTCAAATCGCACCAAAAATTGATTTTGTCCAATTTCTCTGCGATAAATTTTGTAGTGTCAATTTTGTACTCACTACAAACATATAGGAAACATCTGGACGATATTGCACAGCTGTGTTTAGCTCTTAACTTTAGTCTACATCATTTTGTTGCCGAGACAATAAAGACTCACGGTTCCTTTCACGTTTACGATATTAAAATTTTCGGGTCATTTGACAATCTCTTTGCTAATATAAAATAAAAAATATTTTTCAACGCTGAGTTCAGATGTCAGTCAACTTTCAGATTTCTATTGCTCATTACAAAAATATCACGTACCCCGATTTTGCGGATATTTTCTAAAACTTTAAGGTCGAACTAGCAAACTGTATGAAATCATATTTATTAAATAAAAACTTAGTCTAACAAATCATTTAAACTTATCATTGAAACGAGAATTGAAGGGAGTACCTGATTTGTCTACGAAGAAAGTGATTTTTAAAACTCAAATCAATTGGTGAATTTTTGCATGTACTTTGTATTTATGCCAGGACAAATTAAATATTTAATTTACTAAGCGGCAGTACAAAAAAAAATAAACAATTTTCACTTAATCTGTTAAAAAGTAACGAATTTTTGTAATTTTCTATAATTTTTTCCTTGAAAACTTTTGTACTGTTCATGAGAATGTTCATTTTGCGAACACAAAAAAAAATATGTATTATTTCACCATAATAGTACCCTATTGTTCCGATAAGGAATGCGTTTCGTTAAGTATTTGCTGATGGGTGATCCTAACCCCCATAAAAATACTTTAAATACGCTATGTATTTTTGTGTAAAACTTTCAAAAATCAAGTTACCGATTTCAATATCACATGTTTTGCATTGACCTCCCTCCCCACACGAAAACAACTCAAATATTTTACAATATTATTCATTACGTAGGGTATTAATATTGTCCTATAGAAATAAAACTGATCAAACACTCACAAAAACGAGCATAAAATTAAAGCAAATGCAAATAATAAGCAACCGGAAAGGACATTGGTCAATTTCATCATATTCCCATCCCGTCCGAAATTGTTGTGTATTCAAAATTTTTAGTCTCCCTATAGCCTCTAAATTGAAAATATATTAAACTTGTATACGAATCAGTTAACATTTATTGGAGATGTACGGAGTCTAAATTTATTGAAACTCGTATAAATTGTCCGATCGATTCTAGATCCTCTATATCTCTAAATCTGTTCATAACTTAGACTTGTACCCATTTATACTATTGATCAGAATGATATAATCTGATTCGTACTAATAGGATCCAAAACGCTTTTAATATTAAAAAGAAACTTTGCTCAAATTGACTAAAGCCATGCAGTTTATATCGCCATGAACAAAAGTCTGATTGGTCAAATTCTGTGTTATGGACAGTTTAAGAGTTATGAAAGAATCAAAATTTGAATTTATGGGAAATTTATTATGGATTTCATTGACATTTGAAATGTAAACCATTTCGTATAAATTTGATAAAAATTATTAGTACATGACGGTTGCAAGGAGCGAGAAATTTATGAAATGACCCTTATCCTTCAACGTCTATTGGTTAATAACAATAAAAAACACACAATTAAATACAACAATATTAAAAATAAAACACATACACGCTCTTATTCTGGTAAAATGTGACAATTCTATTGACATACAAAATTTCAATCCATCCGTCAAAAACAAAAAAAAAACTTAAGTTTTTGAATTTTCCGGGCTTAAAATTGGTAATTTAAAAGACTGAGAAGAATATTCCTTAAAAATTGCGCATAGCGCTTCAAATTTTAAAATTTTCGGCAAAAAATTCAAGAAAAATTAACTTTTATTTTTTTTTAAATCCAGTTGTATACAAAAAAAAATCGGAAAATTTGTTCGGTACTAATGTGCCAATATAATGGAAAAATCAAAGATATAAAGTGCAGGGCGGTTTCCAATGTTGGCAGCCGTGAAAATCAGATAGAAAGAAACACATTTACGAAATAGATTGTTCAATTACTCGACAGAAATAACTACATGTACAGACTGCGGATAAATTTTATGTCCGTTAAGCTGCGAGTATTGCTGTTGTCAGTGAAAGACTGGAGACAGCGAAGAGTTTCGCAGAATGTGTCTTAGATCAGCAGAAAGTTGATGGAAATTTGAAGATTCATTTTAACTAGAGTTCGCCCATTTCATTTAAGTGACAATACAAAATCGTTCAGTATCATTTTACCTGATTAAATGCCATCGCTCTCAAATAAAAAAAAAAAACATAGTATCATGTTGCTCTATGCATCTCTTTCTTAGGGTTTTAATCTATCCCAATGACAAATTTTATCAAAGTCGGTCCATAACTTCAGCAGTAACAACGTATTTTCTTGTTAGGGATGTGGCACCTTCTACTAAAAAATTTATATATTTTTTAAGGACTCAATCTATGTCTATACCAACTTTCATCAAAATCGGAGAAGCGGCTCAACCGTGACAGCGATTTTCCCATTAGAGGGGTGGTGCTACGCCTACTAAAAGAGCACAGAGTATTTAATGCCGTCCCTTAGCGTTAATTCTAGCTCCATAACTAATTTCACCAAAATAGGTTCATTAGGTTAGTCGTAGAAACTTATTTTCACGTTAAAGGCGTGACACCATCTACTATTGGAATAAAATTACGTTCTGCATTGCCCATCTTCACAGCCTTTCTAACAAAACACCATTTAAGCGATTATGTTTGTGTTGGAAGTGGCATCTCTCATTAAAGCTAACATTTTTAATTATCATATCGAGAAACTGTTTCAATTGGAATGTATTGAAGCTCGTTGTCAGAAATCGAGGGGTTTGAACACTATGCGACAAAAGCATTGTGTGTAGTTATAACGGTCGTTCTCTGTGTTATTAAATATCCTCAGTTCGAAAATTAGAGCCACTGATGATATTGTAGTTAGGCTTATATTGAATTCTTTTTTACCGAAAGATTCATAACAAAAAATTAAAAGGAATCTCAAAGGAACCCTAATCAAAAAAAATGTTTCATCTTCATCGATTTCTCATTTGTAGCTTTAAGACTTAGCAACCACAATATAAACATATGTATTTTTTATACATTTAATTTGTCAAATTGGTTAGACGACAACATATGATACAAGTATCACCTAGAAGATATATGGACGGCTTTGCTCAAGACGTGTAAGCCAAGATGATCGCAGAATTATGTAAAAGAAATTTCTTTTCCTAACAATAAGTTTAATTAGTTTGGATTTTGTGAAAATTACAAGAAATTAATTTTGGCCGAATAAGTTCATTGTAGTTAGATGTTCGGTTATATTAATTTTCAAGGCCACATTTTAATAGCTGTCACATTTTTTTAGAATAAAGGAGCCATTTTTATTAAGATTAATTACTTCTGCAAACACATAACTTTTGTTTCTCGTGAATTTGATTGAATGCATGATTAGATAATTGTGATAGAATGAATGAATGAATAAACAATATGATGATATTAATTCATGTTAAGAACAAAAATAGAAAAAAAAACTTAATTTGGTTTTATTTTCATATAATTTTCCAAACAATTCGTTAGATAAAAAGACACTGAGACTAATTTTAAGGAATTGAAAAAAAAAAACTTAATTTAGTTAATGAGAAAAAGGCACGTGAAATAAAGGATGTGGGTGTTACACATAGTAGGTATGTATGAAACTTTGATGATGACAACAACAATAACATCAACAACACGAAAAACTTAAAGAAACGACAAAATAAAACGGAAATTGAAGAAAATTCTCTTTTTACACAACATACCTCTTGTTGTTGTTGTTGCTGCTGCTGTTTTTGTTGTTGCAGTTGCTTTGTTAATTCTTGTGTGCGATTGTTAGCAGCAACTTGTGATGATATTGTACTCGGTGTTGTAGTTGAAGTTGTAGTTGATGCTGGCGATGATGGGGGAGTTGTCGCTGAACTGGTCGGTGTTGTTGTTGTTGTTGTTGTCGTTGTTGCGCCCGCTAATACAGTTGGAGTTGGTGCTGCATGTAGCGCTGGATTCGTATCGAGCGTATGTTTCGATATAACAACAGTTGTGGTCTTTTGTATTTTATCCTGATCATGATGTTCCGCTGGTGATTTGGGAGGCACTGAAGTGAACGCATCAGCAGCACGCACTATTTCAAGCACCTGACAAAGAGAAAAAGTATAAAGTTAATAATAAATAATTCCAATCAATAAGGTCAAGGCTAATATAATGAGAATAAAGTTAAAAAAAACACTACGGAGTTTAAGAAACTGTTTGATAGATAAATTAAAAGTTTGTTTTTGAATTGGATAAGACTCTGCGTTATTCATGAATTTTGCTTCGCTGAAGTCGAAATGATGTGGGGCCCGCATCAAAAGTTTTCGAGGGTTGCGTAAACTTTGCTTCATACAAATTTTTTTCGGATTCGAAATTTTACGAAGTTTAGACAGTTTTCGAAGCATTTTCGCGTTTAGAGGAATACCCTCATTGATTATTATGACAAGAAAACTTCTAAATCAACCATGATAAAATTCAGCAATTGGAATCTAGAGACTATAGTCCCTATTTCTTATGAATTTCAGTCCTTATATGGTTTGATGAAAAAAAAACCAGCTTTGACACTCTCTACAACATATTGTATGTTAATTTTAAATTGATAAAACCCTTTAAAATTGATAATAGGAATATCATAAAATCAATTTATCTTAACTCACCTTCTCTGGCGTGCTCTTCTCTTTTGTTGCATTTGTTAACGATTGCTCTGGATTGGACACGGCAACAATTTCCTGTGATGTGGCTAATGTTGGGGGGACACTAGTAGTGGTCGATTGTGGCTGTGTTGAATTTGTTGGTGGTGTAGTTGGGGTATGTATTAAAGCAGCTGCCGCTGCAAGCATTGAAGGCGACTCATTATGAGCATCAATTTTTGGTGTAAAAACCTCAAATTCCTAATAAAAAAAAACAAATATAATTGGAAGAATATTGAGTAGAGATTGTGAATTAAGAAAATATATTTCCATTTCTAGGTATGCTAACCTGACGCAAGCGTTCGTCATCTTCCTTATCCAAACTGGACGTGCTATAACTATGACTCATCTCTGATCCAGTTTCTGATGCGCGTGAACCTAAAATATAGCAATTTAAAATATTGAATAAAATCACAGATTAAAAAAAAAGTAGCAACAACTTACCTTGTCGACTACCAGAAGTTGAATTGAAACCTGTGCTCATGCCACCGCCTGAGCCTATGGAATGCATTAAATTGGATTTGTCGTAGCCTTTGCAAACAACCAAGTAAATTTCATTGCCCGCATTACGTAGAACATTGACTGCATCTTGGTGGGAAGCACCCAGCAATGAATTGCCATTAACTTCGAGAAGTCGCATACCAACCTGTGGGCATACAAAAAGAGAAAACATTTCAAAAAATGTAAAAAAGAGGTCAAAATAAAATATTTTAAAATTTAATACTTTATTACGGCTGTAGCTCGTAATAATGGAGGATGTTAAATAAAAATCTTGAGAACTAGTTAAGGCATTAAATTTTTTTTCAGTACACGAATATATGCATAAACTACGTATCACTTTCAGAGAACTTAAATAAAATCAATTTGGGACGCTACCATTATTTCGATTAATTTACTACTGTTCTTAAATCAAAAATTACAACAAAGGTTTTTTACCTTAAGCCTTCCGTCACGTCTAGCGGCGCCAACAGAATTTATTTTTGATACAAATACACCCTCGTCCATTGGATCGGCGGGATTACCTCGTTGACCGTTTAGACCACCCTTGATATGCATGCCTAAGCGTTCACCATCTGTTTTGCTGATGCGAATTTCCTGTGATTTGTAATAAAAAAGAAAAGATTAAGTGATAAGTAAAATAATAAAATCAGAATAAAAATTTAAATAAAATATATTAACAAACATCACAGCAACAAAAACATTTAATTTGTAAGAGATTTATTGCAGTGAAAAAACTTAATAAATAAAAGTAAGTCTTTCACGCTGGCATCAAAAACCGCTCGTTTTTTATAAAAAAAAAAAAAACAATTTTTTTCTACAAAAGTCTATTGAATGAAAATAATAGCGTAAAAGCTTTTAAATAAATAGGAAATTCAATAAAAAAAATATGCTGGTAGTAAAAGCGTTATACGTTATAGAGAAAAGCGATAATACACAGATTCATTGCAATTTAACTTTCAAATTGGAAACGTTTGAAACGTTCTTTATATACATATATAAATTCAAGCATGTTAAAGGAAGGAAGTATATGCATAACTCAAATTTTCTACCTCATGCCAAGGATATCATAACGGTATGCCGGGGGGAAATCTGAAATTGGGGATAAACCATGTCGTATGAATAACGTATATATAACGAAAAGTACTACCTATTTGTAAAAGTTTGATACATTTCATTTCGCTATAGCTTTATTAAAAATTACTAGTACAGGACGATTGAGAGAGGGCGGGAATATTATGAATTTTTCCATTGAATTTTTTTCTTTCTTTATAGCGAGTTTTTCGTACTATATGCAATTTAGAAATTGATGAAGACGTTTTTCTTTTCAAATGAAAATAAATCGGGAAGATTATTAATTTTAAAAATGTAAAAGCCAAATTAAGCTATGCAAAATAATTATATTGCATATAAATTTGGCAAAAAAAAAACAACATCGAAAACAATCATAACAACAACAATAACAACGACAACATTAGCCAGTAATTGGGGAAAAAAAAGCTGAAGCTTACCTCCGTGGCTATAATATCTACATGAAATTGCTTGCGTTTTATAAAGGAATACAAAAGAAAAATTTAGTATAAATTTTGGAAAAAGATGTCATCGAAAAAAGCCATTGAAATAAATTTTTGATGTGAATCAACAGGTGCATTTAGAGCCTAAATTAATATCTTATAAATTAATACTGAAAGCATCATCTTCGAAGACAAACACAAATCTTTTCAAATACAACCATTTAAGTTGACACTTACCTGGAATCCAGCTGGCAGTGGATCGTGTTGTATTGTCAGCTTAATGTCATCACCAGGTTTAAGTAGCTCCAAGACAGCCTCCTGATGTGTAGCACGTGACACATCAGCATCGTTTACCTTAAGGATTCTGTCACCCATACGCAGTTTACCACAATTGGCTGCAATACCACCAGGCACAATCTGTATAAATAAATGAAAAGGACGAAAAAAAATTAAAGGTTAAAAGTTGACATGCCTACGAGAGCATTAAAGAGAATATATTTATAGCTCTGCACAAAAAAAAATAAAATTTCCCGCAGAAGATAATTTGCCAGGATAACTAAGAGAGGTGGAACTTAATTGCATGGTGAGCCAATGAATTTTTCTTCAGGTTAAATATCAATTTATAAACAAGAAAATGTCATGGACAATTTAAAATTTTACAGAGTTAACAATTCAGAGTATAAAATAATTGATATACAGTGCAGTCGCGGTAACGTGAACTAATTAAAACCAAGGTTGTTCACGGTAGCGAAATTGTTCACGTTAGCGAATATGAAAATTTAAACCAAATTTTATGCCGCGCAGTCGTTGTAATGTATTTTGCATCAAATTTTTATTGTTCATATCATTTGTAACAACAAAAACTTTAAAAGAAACAAAAAACTTCTTCACAAACTATAAAACGATGAAAATAAAAATATATAAGCAGCCTTTTGCGTATTTTATCTTGCTACAAGGTAGTGAATGTAAAATTTATTTTGTTCACGTTACCGCGTTGTTCACGTTAGACGGTGGCCACGTTACCGCGACTGCACTGTAAAGCTTTTTGGAAACTCTTAAATATTTACCTATGTCAAAATAATTTCAATCTGTTTCGAAAAAAAATTAACTACACTGAGAAAACAATTTAATTATATATACCAATATTTGGTAATAATTAACAAATAGTAAATTTGATATAGGCGAATTAAATATTTGATATATGTTAAAATGGCACATATTACAGTGAATAATATTATTGGATCAATTATATATTTGGTAATAATTACCAAATATACAAATATTATTTTTTGTAGCAACCATTTATTTTTAATAATCACTAAATCATGTATTTGACTAAAAAAAAAATTTTTTTCATAAACGTATACATTCATTAATATCGTTTTGTGCTAAAAATCGATGACCAAAAACGATTATTCTAATATCGTAACATTCTTATATAGCATTTCGTTGGTATTTATACAATCATAAATACCTAAATTGCGTACCAAGCAAAATATACTTAAGTAGTGTTCTACTTGAATATGTTGTGAATTGCAAAGTTTTCGTGTTAATGAGAAGTGAAATCAAATAAAAATAGGATTGACAAATGTATAATCAACCCAACAAATTTTTTCAATCGACTCAAACTAATATGACGTTTGGTCCAATATGCATCCATTTAAATTGCAATTAAGGACATGGTAATAACTATCAAAATTTGTTGATAGTTAACAAATATTTTAAAAATCTATCAACCAGTGTACAGACATATGCAGTTCAGGCCAATTTTTGATGAAATTTGCTTTCCGATTTCAAACATTTTTAAGATCTAAACGAATCGCCCGAAAATAGAAGTGAAATTTCACTGCGAACTTACGGAAAATTGGCCTTAACTCCATATTTAGTCGACCAAGGTGTGTTTCTTTTTTCCCACAAATATAAATTTTTTCTAAAACTTCGATTGGACGAGAGATACTGGAAGACACTTAAATCTTTTGCAAAGTCTTAATGCAAAAAGCTTATGAAATAATTCTCACCAGACTTAAAGGCTTTTTCACATATTACGAAACAGATATGGTGTGAGCCCAACCCTCAAACCTCTTAGTCCAGAAATAGTAGTAATTGAGCCGTTTATTTTGAAAGTGGCATAAGTCACTTTGTTTTTAAGTCGAGATATTTAAGTTAGCATCCATATTTTTAAACGTGTTAAAACGCAAACCCTTAAATATCTCGACTTAAAAACAAAGTGACTTATGCCACTTTCAAAATAAACGGCTCAATTAAAAATGATAAACTGTGTAAAAATTTTTCACAAGCTGAATATTTGCATAGATTTTCAGTTTTGCATTAGAAGTAACATCCTCAACGATATTGTGTAAGTTAAAAAAGGTTAAAGGTCACGAAATCGGTTTTTCGCAAATATTTCGAATACTATTGCTTCTAAGGCAATTTTAGCTAAAAAAAATTGCTGCTTTATTATATCTTCTCTTTATTACCAAAAAATTTGCATTACTGCTTATTCGTAATTTGTTGGCAAACAACAGCGTTATGTTGCCTCAGCTACCGAATTTGCCCGACATTATTCTACTGCGACTTCTTTTTATTATTAAGGTTGAAGAGCACCATGACTGGACGACGTTTTGTCACCATTCATAACATTAAAAAGGATTCTATGAAAGAGCTGAAAGTCATACTAAAAAGTGGGTTTCAGAAGTGCTTCCTGAATTGGAATAAGTGCTGACACAAATGCATTACATTTGAGGGTTATTACCCTGAAGGGGACAAAATTCAAGTTAATGAAGTCACCAAGATTATTTAAGAAAAACTAAAATTCCCTATAGGTAACATGTACTGGATTACGCGACTTTGTTTAACTTAGATTAAACTGAGTCTAACTTCAAGGATACGGGAGTGTGAAATTCTTAAGAAAATTGTCAGAATCAAATGATATTTCACTTTTAATACTACGCTATATTTTTATTTTGATTTGACTTAAACTTACATGTGAGATGAAAATTCCTGGTTCTCGACCCGCTCCAAATGGCACACACGAGTGATCGGTACCGCCTATAATGCTGAAACCCAAGGATCCTTGGTTTTTAGGCAATATTACTTCCTATAATTTTGTTTGAAATAAAAATATGATACATTAAACATATTATTTTTACTATACATTTTTAAAAAATACAAAAAATAATTATAGAGCTAACTGAAGCAATTTCGAAAAAAACTATGTTCATTTTGATCTCGTGTGTATGTGAAAAAAATGTATATGAAAAATTGTTGGTGATATTTACAAAGAATATCGTGCATTATAAAGATTTTTTATAAACAAATACAAAATAAAATAAAAAACATAATTTAAATATTAAAGAAAAAAAAACACCACCGCCAGAAATGCTTAAAATACAAAACACAAAAATAAATTAATACCAAACAAATGAAATAATTTCCCAGGACAGGCATAAAAAGCTAAGGCAAACATAGGTTAGAAAAAAAATATAAGTTCGTAAAATTGTACAAAGAAAGCAAACGTAAAAATCACCTGATTTAATAAAATAATCAATATTTTTCTTTACTTAAAATAATGTAAAAAAAAAACTCTACAAAATAACGACCATAAGAGGCGCCGCATCATCTTGACGAGCACTGAAGGGTCATAAAGTATGCATTAGTCTCGAATTCAGCAAGATTCAAAGTCAGATAAACTCATTTTCCGAACCGAAAATTGAATGCAAATAAAGTGTAAATTAGAGGCCAAAGCTTGCGAGTCAAAGATGAAAGAAAAGCAGAAATTTAACCATAAAAGAGAAAAAAAAAATTAACAGATTGAAAGAATGATGGAGATGCAACCCACAACACTTCATTTCCCAAGAGATTGTCAGTCGACTGAGGAGCATAGTGTGCAGCATAATGAAAAGCATGAAATGTATGAAAAGTAAAGGCTCAACTGTTGCTACTTTAGCAGTGCAAACATCTTCACCAAAATTTCCAATTTCAAATGTGAAACGTATTGAGAAAACAATGAAGGCAAGCAGATATTCAAATGAGGAAGTCCACACCAAGTAGTTACATTTAGAGCAAAGATATTTTTTTAGAAAATGCCAAAAAAATTTTTCTAAAAATCATTTATTAAATCATAAATTTTTATTTTATATCCAATACTACATGAAAATTTTTATAGTCAAAAATGTAGCTTTTTTTGTTATGGAACGTACAAATGGACTTTCTTTTTTTCAGTCCTGAATTTGTCCCGTATTTTCTTATTGGATTCATTTAAAGTTTTTATTTTACAAAATTCGGAATTTCATAGAATTAAATAACTGCACGCACATGACTAATAACTAGTAAGCCAGACAGATCTCTTGAACATATAGAGTTCAATCGGCTGAAAATGTACTTGAAAGAAAAACTGTCGTATCTCGCCTGGTTTTCGAATGTATTGAGGGCTCTTTTTCTTTTTCTTGTGTCCTTGATTTCTCTTCCAAAAATATGTCCAATGTAGTTATAGTGAATGTGGTCCATTTGCCATTTGTAAAACAAAAATGTAATTTTTGGAAGCGAACAGTAGGCATTTTTGCAATTATCTGAGGATCATCCGAATTTGATAAAAATTTTTGTGGGTATGATACATACTAAGTATATAGATAAGATATATTTGATAGATAAACTGGCTCAAAGGTTTTAAGGCTGATAATTAATTGGAAATGATTATTGGATATATTACTTTTTGCTGGGAACATGTTTTTTTTTAATCTCAATATCCTCGTCGTTATTGCAAGCAAATTATGCTTTCATGTACAACTCAGCAACTGAAGTAGAACGGAGTCTCTAGTTCGATTTTTTTCAAAAATGTAATGTTACTTTTGGTGTGGACCTCGTCAAATAGTCGGTGCATGTGCGCCTGATAGATACGCTGCTGCTGTGTTGGTAATGACTGTTTGTGTTAGTTGTTTTAGTACAGGGTGATGTGTGTACTTAAAATTAATTCTTTTACAAACTACTTACTTTTAACATTTAAAATACGAAACGATGGAACTTATGTGACACATAAGTTATCCACAAAAAATTTCGAAATTTTGTAACGACTTTTTTACTCTCAATTTTATAGTGAGCTGGCAGACGTTGTTCTGCCCTCCCTGTCCCTATTGCGCGATTATCGCTGTAAGTTGGTTCAAAAATGCGCGATTATCCATACAAAGTTAATCTCACAAAATGCGATATTATAACATGTTCTTTTTATATTATTCATTCATTTTAATTTAAGTTTATTGAAAATATAATAAGCAAATGAAATGCCAAAATTAATATCGTTTCCAGTTTATCTCACTGTGTAAACGGGTATGGCGATTACGTTTATCTCGTATTGATAAATGTAAATTTGAATACAATATCTCAAAACAATGTTTAAAAAATTGGGAGAAATTCAATTTGTATTGAATTCGCGATTGTACGGTTTTGTTTGATAATACATATCGGCATATTCGTATATTCAAATTAAACATAATACACAACTCCAAACATACATACACAACTTAAAGCTCCTTTTTATTAAAACTATTACATACAATCAATTAAAACCATACGAAATCGGAATTAATCAGTTCTGAAATAACTTTTTTAGTCGATTCATAAGTTATAGGGTTTCTCGAAAAGAGCTAAATCTAGAAATAGCAGTACAGATTAATATTTTTATATTTAAGTAGACAATCTGTCACTTTAAGTATTGAAGATGGTCGTAAATTATTCTGCACGAGCCCCGTGCTTAGCGTACCCAATTATGACGCTGGTGGCAAACGGCTTCGACCCTATCGCGCTTAAGTGAAGAATATTTTTATTTTCCAATCCTCCCTCACAAGTCACTGGTTATGCTTCGACATCAAAACTAGTCATGGACAATTTTTCTCAACTATTCTCATTTGAAGTCACCATCGAAGATCTCGGATTTGCTCTATACATCGGAGATTTCTGCAGTGTAAAATTTTGAGTGCATTTTAATAAACAATGTGAATAAAAATATATATTTAATCTCAGTATCTACTGTGATATTAAATATATATACATATATCTGTCAGCAATTATCGGAATGACGGAGTACTAGATCAAGGACATATTCGCTTTCTATTATTCCATTAACTTTACCAGCGGATCATCTTATTCGATTTTTGGCAATCGTTTTGAGCTTCTTTCGGCTTAATCTGAGGATTCCTACTTCTACTTCGATCAATGTTCTCAAAGTTACACGGCGTTGATCTGAAAAACTTTATAAGCTGTCTGCTTATTTTCTTATTATAATTCTGCATTGATAAGTTAAAAGGTTCTAACTCCAACTTTTTTCTGAAAGCTTTTTTATAGCGTTCTTGAATCGGTCTAAAAAATGCAACTTTCTATCTCATAAGAAATATGCAAAGAAACACGATCTGATTCAGTGATGAGTTATATGAAAATATATATTGACTTTAACTTCGGTTTTGCACGTGAAGAAGTTTATTTTTCTTATTTTCTGTAAAAATTTGTTCTTGGGACAAGGGATTTTTTTTACTTATGGAGCAAAATAGCTAACATCAAAACGAGCAAAAAAAGCGTCTAGCTTACCTCTGCAAAGCGATAACTTACTACTTAAGCCATGTGGGACTGTAATTGGAGTCACGACAAGACACTGTCTTATAGGATATCTTGCTCATAGAATGGACATTATGGCCCACAACAGATACCGCTGCTGAGACGAGAACGAAGAAGAAACTGTCTGTTGCATTATGTCACAGCCATGATTTAACAGATTAAGCCGAAAGATCTTTCGGTATGCCAAAATTATATGTTTCGATAATTTTCAATGTCACCAAAATTAGGTCCATGCCATTCCTGTGGTATAACGTGCTAAAAAAGCGGATGAGCTGTTTTTGTTGTTAAGTTACAAACTATACTTCAGCGACAGTGTTATAAATTCATAATGAGAAATTTCTCAAAAAATATAAATTTCGTAAAGTCAAAGGAAAAGAAAGAAATTTCATTATATTAAAATTTGGGTCAAAAAACTTTACCCACACCCCCCTGTATAATTTGGTAAGCAACAATCTAACAACAACATATTGTTTTAACAACACAACGAATTCAATTCTCTATTGGATTTTTGAAAGCGATACCGTAACTCCCGCTACCACCTTCACTTCTCTTTATCTCTGTCATACACTTGAAAAAAAAACAAAGGTTCTCTGCCATTTCTACTCACACAAGGAGAAATAACAAAAGTAAACAATTTATTTACATTTTTAATGAATTTGTATAAGCGCAAGTGTGTGTGTATGGGTGAATGAGTATGTGTGTGCAAACGTGCGTGCAGCACTGTGTGCGTGAGACTGTATGCCAGTGTTACGGTACAATTTTCTTTTTCTTTGCAAAAAGAGTATGGGAGGGAGGACTGAAGGAGATATGGGTTGACACGAAGGTATCAAGCGCTCGAAACAGAATAGGGAAGACTTCGAAAATAACTTCAAATTTAAACTTTTGAATTTAAAGCAATAAAAGCTACTTGTTTTTTGATGTTGTAACTGGAAAACTGCAGTTGTTACAATTTATGAATTTAACTTACAAATTGTTTCTTTTATTGCTGTCGTTGTTTTTGTTATGCTGTTGTCGTTATAAACATGCAAAATACTTAAGAACATATACTCGAATGTGTAGAACAAACAAGCACTTAGAAGATACAAACGAATTAAAGAAGTTGAACAGTTAACAGAATGTTGAGTTTGGTTAAGTGATTTGAAAACGATTCGAGAATATAGGGAATAAAATAGAATTTATACAAAAACTTATTTAGGAACTAAGTTGCTGCATTTTTAATGACATCTCGTAGTAGGTATAAAAAGGTCTGTATGATGGCAGGATAATTTGAACTGGAATTATTTATCAAAAAGTTATGGGAACGCAGTAGCAAACGAGAGTAACACATCTATTTGTTATAAGCAATTCAACTTTCAAGCAAAAACTTTTCAAAAATTCCTTTTGACTAAAGTAGAAAACTTTGGTTTATGGTTTTTGGTATATTAATTCAAAAAATTTCTAGCTATGAGAACAGGTTTTTTCGTTACTCTTCAATTAACTCAACATTTGATGCTCAAAACAGAAAATTTTTTTGAACATATTAGAAATAAAAAAAAACTTCTGTTGTTTTTTAGAAATATTTTATGATACTTAATTAAGTATTAATCTTTCTGGATTCCCAATTCTTAAGAAATAAAACTGTATATTGATTTGGATAAGCTTATGGTAAGTGCTCGAGTGATTCAATCTCGCTTGCGTTCAAGCAACTGCAGCAGGAAGAATTGAATGGAATATCTAATCTTTCAGCGGGCTTGCCGATTGCCCAGTGTCCAGTGCAGGTCGCTGTGATTCTTGCGATGTCAGGCCGGCTCCTAGACAGTAAGTAGGTGGTTCTCAGATTATTGTAAGAGGGCCAGATTCATCTGGCTGTTTTACAGGTATGACGTGCACAATAAGTAGCGAATGATTTAATTCTCTCCAATATTTTCCCGATTCAAGTATTTGCTGCGCTAGCGAACGATTTCGCGAAGGTTTAGGACGAGCGCGTTTTCTGTTCCAAAAAGCCAAAAAATTTGTTGAAATCCAAAAATTTTTTCGGAAAAAGTTGATGACCTTTTTTTTTTGGTCAGCAATATTAAATAATTTGCGAAATTAATGACAAAATGTATGAACTTTTTTTTGGTTGTATAAAATTAATTGCACCTCCAATTAACGGCTTTTACCTCCAATTAACGGCCTCCTATGCTTTGATATGCAATTAACGGCCTGACCGCTTCAAAAACAGTTCCGCCTGATTCTACGCCAATGCTTGCCGGCAGACTTCATTTGGAGATTTTCGCAATGTGTGTCCAAACCATATCCATTTTTACCGTTTGATTTGAAAGAATATTGATATGGATATTGGCAGCACCTGGTGAGCAATTTGACATTGAAAATAGTCTTAGGCGATCAAATTTTCAGAATTCGACGAACAAAATTGTTGGTGAACACTTGTAAATAGAGAGCTATTAGTCAGCCAAGTTCCACAACCGTACAAAAGTACTGGCTTCGCGTTTGAATAAAAAATTATAAGCTTCGTTGTCGTTGACAGAAACAAAGATTACCACACATTACGAAGTACATAATTATTTATTTTTATATACATATAGGCAGGGCCGTATTAAGGCTATATGGCGCCCGTACGCCAATAAAATTATGCCGCCCCCAAAATTTAAAAAAAATTAGATGTAAATTTTAGTAGTACAAACGCCTGACAACAAAAGCAACCTTAGGAATTTATTAGTTATATGCCATTCAAGTGAACCCCAAGTAGCCTCAAGCAACCCCAGTAACCTCAGTAACCTTAAGCTATTTTTTTGAACTTTGAAACTGCGAACGAAAGTAACCGAAACGACCCAGCTCGTGGAGTTTTTTGGTTTCTGAATATGCAATCCTAAGTAATCGAATCGCCCCAGATCGTCCATTTTTTGATCTTTGAGAATGCAATCACAAGTAATCAAAACGACCCAGCTGAAGCTATTTTTTGAACTTTGAAACTGCAAACGAAAGTAACCGAATCGACCCAACTGGTACAATTATTCGGAGCGAACCGTCTCTTTTAACTTTGAATAAGCAATATTGGATGTTGAAAAATCAATAAAAACTGCACCAGCTAGGTCGATTCGGTTAAAGGCAAAAAATCGTCAGTTTGGCGATAAATCGCCGCGACTAGCTACGCTGTATTTTATGATCTGCAGTGCATTTGCTTGGCTTGGTGTAGGCTCGCTTATAAAAATCAAGGACAAAATGGATAAGTTTCAATATTTGGGCACATTGACAAACCATATGAAACCATATGCACTCCATTTCATGCCAATTAAGTGGACATTTTTTCAGTATAATGACACTAAACACTCCTCCAAAGTACTAAATAATGGGTTTTGTGTGGAAAAGATCGATGTTTTGGATTTTTCAGCCCGGAGCCCTGACTTAAATCCAATAGAGAACCTGTAGAACGAGGTCAAGGTTGAAATCGTGAAAAAAATTATACAAATATGGACGATCTTTGGTCTGCCGCACGGAAAGATTGGTATGCCATATCCAAAACAAAATGCGGAGAAGTGTGGAGAGTGTGGGTCGCACGTGTGAAGCTGCCATCAAAAACAGAGGCTACAGCACAAGATCTCAATGATCTAAATGTTTTTGCTTACCAAGAAGTCATCAAATGCAATTTTAACACGATTTTTTCTCTATTTTTCTAATTTGTGCCATTTATGTGTCCCGCTCATTTCATCGGTTTTTTTACATTTCGATAATTTTTTTTTTTTGTGAATGGATTATTAGTGAAGTTCGTATTATTATTAAATATGAAGGATATATCTTTGCAAAAAACCAAACACTTGTTGTTTGTTAATATTATTTACGATACTGTAGCTTAACAAAAAAAATTTCAAAAAATGTGCCATTTATATATCCATAGCTGTATGTTATGTTATTCATCATTTTCCATTTAAAATAATTGAAAATTTAAAAAAAAAATTCTTTAGGGCCTTAAAACTAGTGAAAAATATTTAAAATTATAATTTTGCTTTATGGATTTTTGAGGTATTTTCGACTGAAAAGCTCACCAAAAAACAATCAATAAAAAAACTTTTATATTTGTTGTGTTATCCAGTTTTTCATGAAAAAAAAAATTTAAAACAAATTTAAAAAACTCTTTTGGGCCTAAAAACTAATGAAAAATAATTCTTATATATTTCTGTTTTATGGGTTTTAAAAGTATTTTTGATTACAAAGTCTACAAAGAAAAGCAAATTAAAAAAATTTAAATTTTTAATGACCTATTCTCAATTTTTTCTAGAACGCATTTTTATCAATATTATCGGTAAAAGCGTTAACCTTAAAATGGCCATAAACCGAGTAAATGATTAGGTACGATTTTGCAAATGAAATCATGTTTTTGGAATCTCCGAACACTAAATAATAATTGTGCATTGTCAGATTTGGTTGACAATTTTTACCGATTTTGATCTTGCTTGAAGCGAACCATGTCGGCCAAAGTAAAACCTTAAAATGGCCATAAAACGAGTAAATGAGCAGATCCGATTTCGCGGATTATGTATTTGGAATCTCAAGACACTATATAATAATTGTGCATTGTCAGATTTGGTTGACAATTTTATCGATCTTGATCTTGGTTCAAGCGAACCGTGCGTACGGCAAAACATTGCTTTTGGAAAAGAACAAAAAAGACACCTGACAGTTCAGAGTTATTAAAAATAGAGCGCTACACGAAAAAACAACGCGTTTTCATTGTTGAGCAATATTTTAAAAACCAGCTAAAATTCTGACAAATCTTAAATTGTACCTTGCGGAGAGTTGCTGTATTAAAAACAACTTTTTCAAAAATTTTTTTTTTCCATATCCTATTTTAATGCAAATATCTTTCAGATTAACTTTCAGCGCAATAAAAAAATCATATTTTCAAAATCTCATTCATTTCTGGACAGTTCTAATGTATATAGCATCATCAGACCAGTTTTTAGTTAATTTATTCTTGGATTTGGTGCATTGTATGAAGTGGAAATGCGCACTGCTGCGCTCAGCGGAAGAGCACGGATAATGTTGCCCAAGTGTTAGAGCAGCTGTTCCTATATAATTCATGTAATGGCCGGGTTTCAAATCTCAATTAGTACAATGTACTTATAAGTGGAAATAGCTGAAGCATGTCACCAACTACCAGGGTTAATTGATCTAACTGTTGTCTTGTCGTACTTGTTAAAATTTACATGAATATTTTCTAATGAATGCAAATAAAAGGAAATAATGTTGAATTGCAATTACATAATATTAATTATTAATAATAATAATTATTTAAATAATTTTTTTTATAAGATAACTTTTTGCAATCAAACATACTTTAACAAAATGTTATCAAATTGTCAAAATAATTCGGAATTAAGTGCCCTAGTACGTATGTCTTCGAAATGCTAATAATTAAATATGATGTCATTCTTTTCAACGCTTAAGTCTATCGAAACGTTATATTTGTTTTATCTACTTGTTGCCTTATCTTTTTGTTACGTCTTTTAATTTTTGGAAAATATTTAATGCGCTTTAATTCTTCTTTTATTAATGTTTATTCATGATGGGTCAATGGCAAATAAGCCGTAATTTTATGTCGTACAGGGTGTCCAGTAAATTTCAATATGAATTTAAAAGGACAAATAAAAATTAAATGCATATATTTTATTGAAAATGACTGATTGAAACGTCACTTCCGAATAAGCACTACTCCGAAAATATAAGTTTGAATAAATAAAATTAAATAGTTAATTAATTTCTTCACTCCAAGTTAATCACATTATTTTTGGTAAAGAAGATATCGAAAACTCATAGTTCGAACATTTTTTATTTTAATGAGATTTTCACTTTTCGAAATTTTAAGCTCGACTAATACATATCATTTTGAAGATTTTAATTTTTTTTTTTTTGTTCCAGCAAGTTTTTTCAAAAAGTGATATTTACAGAGATAAAAAATATTTTAAAACTAAATTCTTTTATTTTTCATGTATGGGGAGAAATACGTCAAATGTCCTAGCGCGACGCGCGAGCTCTAAATTCTGTTGTTTTCAACTCGTGCTGGTGGTATATAAATGTACCTAAAAAAAATTTTCCGACACATCATTTCGATGTATTTTTTCCTCAGCTTTCCAATGGTTTTTTTATGGTTTTCAATCCATTACTATCAAAAAGAACTAATATTATTTGTTTCTCACATTAATGTTTTCACTTTCTATCGATTCGACCTCTGATAGTGGTCTGAAATCAAAACTCATTTTTTACTATTTATTAAATGATCCAGACTGATAGTTTGGTCCTTGTCAAATTATTATCTTTATTTTAAAATATGTAGTTGAAACACCACAAATAATTCACTCTTTTACTTAAAACACCTTATATTTTATAGAACCAGTTACTCGCATTTAGCGCATCTCTCTTTATATTAGCCGAAGCTGGTTCATACAAAACCGTGTAATAATCTCGTGCACTCTTGAGATCTACAGAAATTTCTATCTGACATCTCTGTTATATCATCAAATATTTCGTTCACTCGCTCCTTCACATGACATGTAATTGTCTTCTTTTAAATTTCATAGCGTATATAGTGGAATATGGTGGTTGTTTTGTTTTTGTTGCTGTGTTGGTACGCATTTGTTTTAAGCGAGTTTTAAGAGTTTTCAAACGTCGTTTATTTTGTATAATGATGAACATTTGTCAGCATTTACTTGGCTGGGTATATTAAAAATCATAGTCTGCAATTCCTTAAATACTTTTGCAAAATAAAAGAAAATCTTTGTAAGAAAACTTAAAAAGTGAGTACATACTCTCACCCTCAAAAGACTGGACTTACCAGATTTTAAAACAAAATTTTTAATTTGTATGATATGTACCGAATTTTGTTATGAATATTTATCAATATTTTGTCGGACATTTCTATACTGTAATAAGTGTTGAAGGATATTTTTTTTAAATATTATAATTTAAAACGTTTCAAGCGATTGCTAAGATATAACAAACCGATTAAATAAATAGAGTGAGATGTTATTGAGCTGATATGTGTATATTTTTTATGAAAAAAAAAAATAGTTTTGAACTTATTGAAAAATATTAAGTTTTCCAACAAAAAAAAATATTTAATGAATTTAAAATGGAACTTGCTACTGACAAACGAAAAGATATTTGAATTTATCTGTTTTGATTCCGACACTCATCACATCATAAAAAGGCTTACGTCCGGTTATAATACAGTTGAATAAAATAGAGAGTATTTAACAAAAGCGTTAAAGAAAACCAATAAATATGTATTTAAAAAAAAAAAACTTAAAAATGTTAGTTAATGTTTTAAGAGAGTTTAACCCCAACAAAAATTTTAATAGTAAAAAAATCATTCATAAGAAGTTTTCCACGTACCAAAAAAAAAAGTATTATTTTCATTAGAAGTTGAAAAAAAATCTTTATACTAAAGAATGTCAGTTGCATAGCGTTGGATGATAAGATAAGTCTCTATCCTTGCTCTAAAGATTTTATTTACAGTTTAAGTATTTTTTGTTTTTTTTAGTATGTAGGTAGTAAGAAAATGAATTTTAAAAGTTAATGTAATGGAAATGGTGCAAATTCAGATGAAAATGAAGTCAATTATTTTGTTTTTCTACTTAAATTGGCGTAAAATAGTTGGCTTTAGAAAAGTGAATTATTGTTGTTGTTTTTTTTTTTTTTTGCATTTCAACTTATGTGAATTTGTGCTGTTGTGATAGTCACCTCACTAATTAATGGTTCCGCTAAATGATTATCGGTGACACGCGTCATCACAGTCTCTGTAAACGTTGATTTAGTTATGGTTTCTGTAATGTGTCCCATTTCGGTGGGCGCTGCAGGAAACATGGGTAAATCGGGTTCAGCCTTATTAACGGTCACAGTAACGGCGGACCCGCCGACTTCACTATTAGGACGCGCCACATGCACCTGATGTTGGCTACCGCCACTAAGGAAATGCGCTGGTATCATAGCCTGGAAATCTTCGCTAGTTAGTGGGCGGAGTGGTGGTGTTGCCGATGACGACTGTATGCGGTAGTGGTGGATGGAGGAAGTTGTATTTTTTGGGGGAAGAAGTGAAAATATCAAAATTGTAGAAGCGTTGCATATTTTTTGCCAGCGCCAAGGCAGTAGCAGTAGTAGGATTTTGTATATTCAGTGACAATTTCAAAAGTAATTGTTTACGCATTTATTTTGTTCAAGGTTTTCAAGTGTTAAATATTTGTTTTTGTTTTTTGTTTTTTTTTTTTTGTTATTGCAAAAAGAGAGAAAAAGAAGAAATTTTTTGTTTAGGTTTTTTGGTTTCAATTTTAAAATTCAACTTAATAAATAAAAAAGAAAAGTGTATTAACAATATCAAGCCATAATTGTATGTAAATAAAAGTTAATAGCATTACCAATTTAAGTCAAACTTTTCAAAAGCTATTTAATTCAATTGGTTCACGGAAAAGTTCGACTTATATTAAGAATGCTAATATGAATGCCTAACGATAACAAATTCCTAGCGGTGTGAATTAAATTAAAATAGTCAATATTGTTTTGCTTTCTATGAAGAAAAAAATGAATTCGATGCTAATTGAAAAATAAATAAATAATGAATTTATTTTTTAAGAAATACATATGTTCATGTAATAAAAACCAATTACTTAAATGTAATACGGACAAAATTAAATATTAAATAAATTTGTTATAACTAATAATAATAGTTGTTTGTAATGCTCATGCAACACAAATAAAATTAAAAATACAAATACTAATACAATACGTGTAAGTAAGTAAGTGAGAACATATTTTGAAACCCCTAAAAATTAACAGTCTGCCTTTCCGAATTGTTAATTTAATCAATCATTTAATATTAAATATTAATATTTAAATAAATTTCTAATTTAAAACATAGAATATGAAATATTAGCACAATTGGTGTGAAAAAGGAGCGTTATACAATACGTTTAAGTTATAAATATCATCAACAATTGCATTTCAATTAAAAAAATTTGTTAATTAAACGTAATCAGAAAATGATCATTCAAACGAACCTATAATTTGCCAGTTAAGAGATCTTTGATATACTTTACATTTTGAAAATCGGTATATACTATATTCTTTGCGACTCATTTTTGTGTATTTAACGAAAACTTTTTGGATACACGTATTTCTTTTTAATTTGCCATATTTTACATGTAATATGCATCTTCTATGTGAAAACTAATCCCAAATATGCGACAGAAAAATATGTAGACCAAAAAATTCTGATCGAATTTCGATTGCCAAATGAAAACAGTCAATTTTTAAAATCCGTTATGGATTTGGATTTGTGATAGTTTTTACTAGCGGGTATGACAGAAAATCTATCTAATTGACTACATTTTTTGACCTTTAACTTTTTGACTTTATCAACAGTTTTTGACATCAACATTTTTGCACTTCTTGACAATTTTCGAGTTTCGAACATTTTTCAACTGCTTTATAATTTTAGACATTTCTCGGTATTTCAATATCCACCTTTTCAAACATTTCTTAATTTTTTCTACATTTTACTAACTCCTCAACCTTTTTCGGCCTTTTCAACATTTCAAACATTAAGGAATATCATTAACTTCATGCATCATGCCGCGAGTTCTTTCCCCCTTCTGCTTATTTTCGCTGTCTCTTCACTTTTCAGAGACATGGGAGTGAAAAATAGGAGTGTTTTTCTATAGTAGCGGTACAATTTTACAAAATCAGGACATTATCCAACTTTAATACTATACTGTAAGCGAACGAAGGTTGGCTGTTATTTAATTTGTATTTCAAATACATTTTGACAACACAGGCCTAAAAAAAAGTATTAAGTAGTAAGTAGTATATTGGGGTCAGAAATTCTCCATCACGTCGGATTTTCAAGATATCCTAACCTAGAAATGCTAAAACCACGTTTTTCAAGAGCCCTAAAAAAATTATTTAGTTGAACGATGAGCTACCATACATTTTTTTTCCAAAGTCTTGTTGTTTGCATTTTTAGGTTAGGATATCTCGAAAATCTGGCGTGACGGAGCAATTCTGACTCCGGATTCGTTTTTGGCACACCAAAAACTATAAAGTACTTTATTTTACAACTTCAAGACATTTTTCGTGGAACTCTCAAAAATGCGAGATAAGAACTAGAAGCCCAAAATTATACAATTTTTTTATTTTTGTTAAGGTTTTAAAACAAGAAACTAAATGGAACTATGAACGAGGTATAACATTGAAACATGGAAAGACTAGCGGGCTTATAATATTATTTATATGTATGTATGTATATAGCGCTGAAGTTACTATCTGCAAAGACTCCAGTGATTTTTAAACAGATCTTTACTCTTAATGAAGGTATTAGGTTTATATTGTCTTCAACGCAGCAGAGTTTTTTAGTATAACTTTTTATAAAATTTGCTTAGAATTATATGAATTTTGTGCTGCTAAAACGAATCAGAATTTTTCCATCACTATTTGAAGATATTAAACACTTAACTTTTGAAAATGGCGAAAAACCATACAAAATGATAATTTTTTTTTTAAATTTTCGACAGACTAAAGCTTTACTGGAATTAAACAAAAATTTCAATAAATTCTTAAATATTTAAAGTCCTGATTTTATGGAAAAGTTTTGAATTGCTTAGTTCCCTTATGTTTAACATGGCAAATTAAGATTTAATGTTTTTTTCGTTTGCTTTAAGAAATTATTTAATTTAAGCCTGAGTAAGTTAAATAATAAATGTTTGCATGAATGTTTGTAAGATATGTGAACAACTGTTACAACAACAAACAAAATTTTAAAGGAAATTTTCAAGGTATAAAATTTTTAGAACCAAAAATAAGGAAATTATTACAAAACGAACATGGCACCGAGCACGTTTCTTTCGCTATACATATACCCAGTAAGTAATTCTGAAGGAGGCCTACCTAGCATTGCAACAAGCAGTGGCAAAACACATGCCAACATTAATTCGTTCGCAGGTGCTTGTTTAAAGACCTTATCAATGGATCTTCTTCATGGACTGCCATATTTGAGATATATTAGACACAACAGACCAATTTTTTGGCTACTATTTGAAAGCGGATATGGAATGCCCATTCTACTCCCTTCCGAAAGACATATTTTTATCCCTTCTATGAAAGATTTACTTTTCGCACTTTCACATAGAATCGAGCACAGAAGGCCTATTTAACCGAATCATTTCACAAATATGAAGGGAGTTGAGTAGACCAGCTCTTTTTCAAGTAAGGCCTTCTAAGAGCGTTTCACGTTTCAGCAGACGGCAAATGTCAATGCTTATTTTATTTACTTTTGTAATAAAATTAATAAAGAAAATCCATTCCTACTCCCGCATTTGCTTACTGGGTAGGAATGCGTGTATGAGTTTAAAAAAAAATACAATACATGGGACGAACGTGTACAAGGTAGTAAGTTCGGTCGTTGCTGCTGTTGTTGTTTACGTGTGATGATGATGATGGTATATGACAGACAAACAAGCAAACAAACAAATAAAATTAATTTAAAAACGACAAGGACAAAAATGACAGGATGATTGACAAAAATGAAATTAATTTTTAAAAATGTTTCCAAAACTTATGTTGTTTAAGTTATAAATTATAACAGAAAAACTTTAAAAATTACAATGAAGTATAACCGTGGGCATGATACGCAAGTGACGCAGGTTAAGTTTATATTCAAAATTTAAACGCTTTATTTCACAAAACAAGTAAACACATTCTGTATACAAATTTAAGAAAAACAAATATCTGAAACAAAAAAAAAAGTTTTTTCACACCTCACTCGCACTCAATTCCCATGGTTATACCAAACAATTCATTTTTAATGAAATTATTTATGTACTATCTAAAATTTTAAACAAATGCGTGCAATTTAAAGACTTTGAACTCTTTTGATCTAAAACTAAATGTTTAAACCACAACCAACGCCATCATTTCATACCTGAGTCTCTGAGGAATCTGTTGCGGATGTTGGTGCCGATTTGCTGCTGCTACCACCGCTGCCATTCTGAGGCACTACAGTGTGTGAAATATCCTCGTTTGCACTACCTATGCCATCGCCCATGGGCATGGAATTAGTGCGACGTGGTGCTGGCACCGGTTGACCCGTTGCTTTGTCTATTTGTTGCTGCTGTGGCGGATATCCTGTTGCAATTGCATTGTTGCTGTTGACTGCAAAACCATTTGTTTTTGTTGTTGCGTACATTGGAGCGACATTCGCAGTTGTAGTAATCGCTGGTGCCATGTTTTTACTTGTATCGTAGGCAAAAGGTTGTGTTGTATATTTGTATTGTTGTTGTAGTTGTTGTTGCTGCTGCTGCTGTTGTTGTTGTTGTTGTTGTTGTTGTTGTTGTTGGTGCTGAAGTTGTTGTTGTTGCTGCTGAAGTTGTTGTTGGTACTGTTGTTGTTGTTGTTGCTGCTGTAGTTCTTGTTGCTGTGCTACAACTGGTTGCTGCTGTATTTGTTCACCAACATTATCGCCAATCGATCGCTTGTAATTTGCTAAAAAAAAAAAAAACACATAGAAACAAAACAATAATAATACAATGCTTACAGGTTTTTTAAGAAAAAAAATAACAGAAAACTCACTTGTTCGATTTGCCAGGTAACCTGATGGGCTCAGTGAATTCAACACTGCAGGGCTGCGTGGACTTAGTGGCGGCTCCAATGCACCTCGATACTCACGCTGCAATACCAGGCGTACAAAGAGCTGAGGTTCAGTTAGACATGCAACGGCAGCATCATGGTGGGCGTTCGTCATATCTTTACCGTTAATCTAGAATTGAAGAAGAGTAGATGGTTAGTAAAACTTTAATGATTGCATGTACACAGCGGCAGTTATACATTTTTCAGTCAAAGTCAATATAGGTCAAAGATAAGTTGTGTTATTTTTAACCTCGCCTTGAATAACATTAAGGCTGCATTCACAGTGCGCGCTATAAGCAAAGATTGGCGTTAAGCGAAGCTAGTCAATGCTATAAGATGCTAGTTCCATTCAGAGTGGAAGCGTTTTTTTTCTCTCTTTTTCTTTCACATTTTTTGTTTTCTACTGATCTTTTTTCTCTTTTTTTCTTTCACATTCTTTCTTTACTTCTATCGCTGCTTGGCCTCTCCTTCGTTTTTTGTTTCTTTTTTGCATTAGCAAGTGAAATGAAAATAATAAAAAAACAGTGATGAGAAACAACAAACGTTGAGCGCTGCTTTGGCTCTGCTTTCATTTTTCTTTACATCTATGTGATCCTTTGATCACATACGCATACATTTCTTTCATTCTTTGTTTCCCTTTTGTTTATTTTTTTGCAAATGAAATGAACAAAAAAGGTGATGAAACAACAGCAGACACTGACTGCTGCTTTGGCTCTGCTTCCATTTTTCCTATTTAAAACAACGGAAAATAGTTTTGTTCTCTACCTCCTATCAAATTTCTTTATTGCACGAAAAACGAAAAAAACTCTGGTGTTAGCGCCCACGACGCTATAAAAACGCTTTATCGCTGAAGTTCTAGCATCGCTTCGCTCTCACTCTGAACACTTCGCGCTATTTCCATACGAATACCCATACACTGTTTCTTCGCTTCAAGCCAATCTTTGCTTATAGCGCGCACTGTGAATGCAGCCTAACAGTAAAAGTGTCCGAAGCCTTAAGTTTTCAAGAAAAGTGTATTTTTTCGAATTTGTGGGAATCCACGGTAGAGGTGCTCTCTTGTCCTGCTTATATGTAGAAGTATCTATTTTTTTGTGAATTGAAGTTATATCGTATACTCTGTATGTAGGGTATAAATACCAATATGTATATAAGAGTAAACAAAAGAACAAATAAATACCAATTTGATCGTTCATAAGAATTTTTTAGAAGGTAGAAAACCAGTATTTATGTCTCCAAAATCGATATCGAACTTGCTGGAAGAGAATTAAATTCAACAATCTCAGAATTTTTTTTTAGACAACAATATATCGCCATAAGGAAATTCACCTTATAAAAGGAAGATCGATAATATTCAATACTACGCAGGAAAAGTGCTTTCAGATAGATCATATCCCATTGAAGTGCAAGTACCATTTTATAGCTGTATCAGAAACAACATTTTAATGTAGCTAAAGAACGATTTTTTTAGGCTTATGCGGTTAAACGATGAAAATTCAGTTTATCATGTCTTTCAAAAACGTATGTTTTTAATAGTATCTGATATGTCCATATTATATATTATTTTTTATGGAACTTTATAAAAAAAATTTTAAAATATCAAAAAAAAATACTTAAAAATAAGTAAATCTATATACTTACAGCAAGCACCCTGTCACCGACCATGATTTTACCGTCACGATGTGCAAGGCCACCTTCAGTTATGCGTGAAATGAAAATTCCATCGCAATCGTCCTTAAAAGGTGGTGAACCTTTTCCGCCGGCAATGCTAAAGCCCAGACCTTGTCCAATCTGATTGCGTATCAGTGTTGTGTGTAATTGTATGTAGCTCAATGGTGCATCCTGTAAAAGAGTGGAATAAAGAGGAATTAAAAAAAGTTTAGCAAAAGTGCGCTTGAACTGCAATCAATCAGCCAAAGGACTTTTAATTATTTTGCATTTAATGTTGCAAACAATGTACACAAACAATTGACATTGGCATTAAGTAGACAGTAGATAAAATATTTTTAATTATAACTGAAAGTTTCTTGCTTTTACGAGTCTAAAACATTTTAGCATTGGAATTTTTCTTTTTTTTTTTATTTTTCGGTACGTTTCCGAAAATTCTGGAATTTAACCTTCCCACTTCTACTTTTTTGTTCGATTTAGCTACTTTCTCCTTCATCGTAAAGGACGTATGCAAAGGATAATGCTACAGCCCCTTGTTTTTTTTTTTCGTTTCTTCTGAACAAAAAAATGAAAAATTCAAGTAATTTAAAAAAAAAAAACGTTCGGAAAGGCCTCGACCCCTTCTCCTGCTTGTCCTTTTAGTCTGTTTTAACGACTCTGCGCCCTTGCTTCTGCTGCGGTCGTTTTTATAGACGACTAGAAGGATGAAGGGAGGATGAAGCTAAATAGCAAATTGAGGTACTCTAAGGAACTAAAGTTAAGAGTTGCTGGTAGGTTACAAACTATAGCCAGAGGCTAGAAAAACAGCGTTCTAGCTGAGGAAAAATATCGCATACAAAAGGCACATAAACTTTTATTCAGATATTCAGGTTGCTATGAAATCTCTGAAATCAGTCTTCCTTAACTCAGAATGCAATGAGTCAGTACGTGTACGTGGGCATAGGAATATTGATGGCAATTGCAAGGCCGTTGAACTTGCTAAGCAGAGGAGTACTTCACAAATTTCTCAGAACAAAGAAAGTGTTGACATACCACTTGCTGTTGATAGATGATATTTTAAGAAAGACTAACACAACATGAACCCAAAAGTCAACTTGCAATATAACAAATCAAATATGGCTGAAATGGAGTGCTAAGCGTTGTCTAGAACTGATATACCGCACTAGGCATAGTGTCGCGACCAGATTTTGTCACATCGGCAGACAAGCGGAGAGATAAGGTGTTTGGTCTCTTGACTTCTATAGTGTGGGAGAATGGAGGAGAAAGTTTGGTTGGTTCAATGAACGGATATCACAATGGATCGATATTTTGTCGAACTGAATCGGTTCTAAAACTGACTGCCACTCTTAGCTTACCTAATCTAACCTAACCTAGTTCTAAGATCATTTAATTCAATTCTTTTCCCAAACAACTTATGGAAATATCAAAAGAATGAACTAAAAACTGAAAACATTTGTATGTGTAATATCAGTTGTAAATAACAATTGTAAAATATCTACTGAAAATTTAATAAAACATGAACTTTTTAATTTTAAATGTGTAAACACTAAATTAATAAAAAGTCAACTTTAATTTAATAATTGAATTTCGAAAATTATTATAAAGAATTTTTTTTTTCCAAATTAATTTTATGCATTAATGACGAACCTTTCCATTCTCTAAAACGCCATTTGTTGTAGCCGCAGCAATATGTTGCGGTTGTAAATATTGTTGCTGCTGTTGCTGTAATTGTTGGGTTGTTGGCACTGTTGCTGCAGTTGCTGGTGTTGTAAATACATTTGCGTGATAATTGTGTAAATTTCCAATTTGTTGCTGTTGATGTGAAAGGATTTCAATTGGAGGTGGAATGTGTTTTTCATGTTGCAGTTGATGGAGTGATTGTTGTTGCTGTAGGGCAACGGGTGATATTTCTACAGTTGGTGCAGCTGTCAGTGGACGTGTTTCAACTGAGACCTGCAATCGGGAGAAGAGTAATACAATGGTATTTTAATTTAAATTTTAAATGTTAATAGCACAATATGTAAATTTTCATAAAATAAATAAAATCATTACAGAATTTACATTACATTATCAACTTTATAAAGTCAGGTGAAAAGATAAATAAAGCATTGAAAAGTGGTTACCAACGTTAGTATATAAAAATGTCAATAATTTGCGGTGCTCTAGGTAATCTCACTAGCAAATATTTGCAACAGATAAATCGGAAGTATTTTTGTTAAGAACATTTTAATTTTTTAGTTGATAACTCTAGATAGAAAATTAATTTTTGAGAAAACATACGCTTGGTCTTAATAGTGTACGACTCTTTTTAAAGAAAAACTAAAATCAACTAATGCATTTTCGCTTAAGAAAATAAAACGAATATTCAATTCAATTCTAAATGCAATACCAAATGTGAAAAAATTGCTTACCTGTGACACTGAGCCATCCTCACTGAATACCGGATGACCTATTAACCTTGTAACCTCACGCTGCACCACCAATACAAGTACAGCTCCGCATGCTTTCAGCACTTGCACCGCCTGGTAATGGTCTGCTAAGATGACCGAAATGCCATTGACTTTCAACACTTTATCGCCCACCCTTAGGCCAGACATATCAGCAGGACCACCTTCAGTAACACGTGATATAAAAATGCCTTCATCATCGCCTTTAAACGGAGTCGAACCTTTACCACCGGCTATGCTCAATCCCAGGCCAGCTGATGTACGCTCAATGTGGATTTCATATTGTTCCAGACGTAGTTCGGTAACGCCATCAAGAGCATCTGAAAGTGCAGATAAAGAAAGAAAAAAAATGAAAATTAAAGGAAATGATGATTATCGGTTCAACTTTTGTCAGTTCTTTTTCAACTGCTACCACCACTACCGTTTCTCTCTCATTCTTGTACGTGTATATAGATAGTATTTGAATGTGTGAGAGGGTAGATGGTGTTAAATAGATTTGAAAGTGGAAATTTTTGAATTCAAGTCACGATTTGCAATTACCAACTAAGAGTATGTTAGGAATACGAGCAACGAACGGCAAGCAGGCAGGCAGGCAGGTGGTGAATTGCAATGACAATGGCAAAAAAAAAATTGAGGCGCGCAAGAATGGAATATTCACAGCACAAGTTGGTGGCAAGAGTATTTTCAGATAGTCGGTAGGTAGTTTGTTGGTAGGATGTTGATGCTGCTGCTCGTTAAGTTGGTTATGAAGCTAATTAAAAGCAATACGGTTTCGGTTTTGAGTTTGAGGTACATTTGTGGCTGAATTAAAGATCCTTTCAAAACTAACTTTTAAGTAAATGCTATAAGTAAGAAAGTTTCTTCTTGGAAAATAACGAGAGTTCATTTAAGTTTTTAAGTTGTTTACGTTACGCGTATTATGATAGGGAGCAACTCGAAAGTAGTAAGACTAAGATTTCGTAATACATTAGGTCGTTGGGGTTCTTTACAAAATTTGAATATATAATTGAATTTAATCGAGTGCTTTAGTCAAAAATTGTGTAAAGTAATATTTTAAAAACGTTGAACTTAAAAGTGACTGATGTCTTGCAAAAAAACATTGCATAAGTTTAGACAGACGGTCGTTTAAGTTCGCCTGCCTCAGCTACTGGCTACACAAAATAGTTTTTTTTTTTAATTTCCGGTAGAGTTCGAACACTAAACGATGTTCTTTTCCAATCGCAAATTTTTTGTAATTTTATAAAGTTATTTTCTTTTTTCTAACCGCTTATAATCATAGCTTACCATAATTTCGATCTCTGTCACGTGTATAGTCATCTGGATAAGTGGTCACAATACGCACACGTTTGTCCTTACGTCGCAATGAATTGCTCGGACTGCGATTTGATGATGCCAATGAGCTACGTAAACTTGAGTTGGCTGGACTATTACGGCCACTAGAGGCCAAACCAAGTGAATTGGAGCGCGCTGAACGTGGAAGCGTGTTATCGCCCTCTTTGACTTTAAACTTAATACTGAACATTTTGTTCAGTCGTAGTGTTATCGTTAATAATTTGCAATTAATTTAGGAATTTATATTAAATATTTTATTTATTTTTATCTTTAAGTCTATAAATTTTTCGGTTTCATTATGAAGCAAAAACTCATTTTTTCAATCAACTGCTTTATAAATTATAATAATTCTGTTAACTTTCTTTATAGCTACTTGTACTTACGAGATACATAGTAACAAAAAAAATTTCGAAAATCGAAACGACCTCTATTGTTTAAAATTCCACCTTTTTTCAATGAAATTTTTGGGAATTGAGGAAAACTTATACAAAATTTTGTCCACATATAATCAATAAATCCAAAGATATTGGATAGGCAGGGAGCTGGTGATTATATATTTATATATAAATATATTTTAATGTTTTCGCGATCTAAGGGCTTTATGAAAACCATTTTGGAACCCCTACTATAGAAGAATGGGAGAAGTTATTGCTGAAAAAAGTAGTTAACAAGATCCAGTTAAAAAAAAAATAAGTTGGTTCAGCGCCGGCATAGAAACAAAAACCTTTTTTTCAATAACTGAAAATCATAGATATCAAGTTAACACTGATACGAAATGAGAAAGGGTGGGCATAAAAATAAAACTTGGAGCCTAACTTAAACAATAAATGAATATTAGCTAAGACTTAACAATTGTAAAGGTAATTAATTACTTTTTTATTTCACGTGAAGCTGATGTTTTTTGATGCCAATTATAAAAATTCAACTTTTTGTAGAGTTGTGTAAGAACAAACTAAACTTATGACTTGAAATACCGTAGATAAAAAACATCTTTATATCGTATAAGACAAAGCAAAATAAAACAAAACAAAGTATAATATAAGTCTACTTATAACAAAACGCTTAGAAAATTGCATACCAATTATGTGAAATATATTCGGAGAACCATTGTAAAAAAAATAATCTATTGGATAATTTCTGAAGGATAACAATAAAAGCCAATGAACTAAGTCCAAGCGATAATGAAGGCGTACATAATGAAATAAACATTTCAACTGAAATAATGATGAATATAACAACATAAAGAAATCCAAACAGAAGCAGACAACTCATTAAGAAGAATTCAATAAAGGAAAGGAGCTACGATTGTAAATCTGTGTAGGAATGAAAAAATATTTCGATACACTAAAAATTAGGTACATTTCGACTTATAGGAACTTATCTTCGTGAGGTAGTGCTGTTAAAAATCCTAAATAAACAGTGATACAGACCCTTTATGCTTATATCGAAATTTGTAGTTTTATAGTCCTTTTTGTATGATTCTGTTATTCTCCTTATATATTACCAGTACCAAAGAAAATTTTTTAATTCGCATGTGATTGGGAACGTCGAAGAGACTTAGCAATTGCTAATATTCACAGGGACATGCACTTTTTCAAGAGCTCTCTTCAGACAGAAAATTCCACCTCGAATACTTTTAACTCAAGAGGCAATTATTTTTAAATTAATATGATATCGATGCTTCCAAAGTATTTAAACTCTCAACTATTCTATTTATCAGAATCAGACGTAAATTAATGCAGACGATAATTTCCACAATATTTGCGCAATAAAAGAAAGGCAGCTGTACCGAAGCCAAATAGCAATAAAAAAATAACAGCTATGGAACAAGTGACAGTCGCAAATCAAATAGGATGGGCGGCAATACTTAAGTGGCAATGGGAGGTGAGAACAATTTAATATTGAAATTAAATCAAAGTGAGCTGTTAGTAAAGAAGGATTTAGTGCACTCAAGTTGTCAGCGCGCAGACAACAAAAGGTAAGAAATTCCAAGAAAACGCTCGAGAAAGCGATGATTACGTTTTGCATGTAGCCGTACAAGGATAACCGAGATAAGGCGGAAAAAACAAATTGCAAAGTGTAAAGTACTTATACATTAAAAAAAAATGTTAAATAAAAAATTCCAATGAAAATAATTACAGTGTCTGTATCGGCTTATTATTATCACGTCATGGAAACCATGCTTGCGCTTATCTAACATTTTACTGAAATTCTCAAACTACTCTCTTTGTTAAATCTTTCTATAAAGTGGCAGAACTAAACTGTTTTAAAAAATTTGATATATGAACACCATACTGGCAGATTTGCAAGAAAATGTATACTAAAGTGAACTGATTAAATGGTAACGCCTCACGCACACTATAACACCAATGTCAAAGTTTTTCAACATTTTTTGACTTTTGCAACATTTTTCGACGTTTGCAACATTTTCCGGCTTTTTCAATATTTTCTACTACACAGTGTAGAACCAAACATATAATAAACTAACGAATGCTATAAGGATTTGACATCAAGCATCATCAGTGGAATACAAAACATAAACTACACCAGCTACACTCAGGGAAAAATGACAAAGCAAATTTGAAAATTTTACTATTGATTTAATCACTTTATTTTATATTTGAAAACAATTTTATAGTTGTAAACAGTTAAAATGAAATTCAAATCAAAGCTATCTATATCTATTCAATTTGAACATTTTCGGCATCGGCAATATATCATTATGATATATGATTATGATTGAATTAAACATAAATTCAAGTGTACAAATTCATTATATCTTCTTTGGTATCTATTCTCACCAGGAAATTTCGCCGCACAAGGCATATTTTTGTAGGTTTTCAAAATCGTTATATCTGATCAAATATCGGTTCAAACGCAAAACTGAACATATAGCAATATTTTTATAAGGAATTATTTATGTTTGGTTTTGGGCGATATTCACGTGACCGATAATTCGCACAATCATAAACGACTAAGTTTCATCAAGAGGATGATAAATTGAGGTGTCAGAGCTATTAGCTCGAAAAGCAAAATTTTTACAAAAAGTTTTTACAATTAAAAAGTGTGTCTTATAAATCTGAAATGAATGTTTCATCGTGATATATGACAGATACAATTTAGAAGGAAGAGCAGTCATGTTGACAAACACAAAGAGGATCAAATCTTGGAAATTCAGCAAAGAAAAAATTACCCAATGAACTTCAATAAACCTATTAAGAGAAATGGAAATAAAAAAAATCATTAAAAGCGCACAAAAGGAAACTGTAGGAAATACTTCAGCAACTCTGAGAGAAAAAAATGCGAATAAAAAGTAATTGAGAAAATGCAATGAAAAACTATGACAACAAAAAGTCATTGCTTACTGACAGCTAAAGATGCTTAAGCGCTTATAAAAAATGTATGAATAAACACTTAAGTATTTTTCTGATAAAGAATGCAAACCAAATAAAAAAAAAATCAAAAGAATATCGCACTTTTAGAACTTAAATGACAAACTTCCAAATTTACGGGTACCACTAGTTGTAAACCACATTTCATTAAAAATTATCAAGATTGGCTAAAACAAATATTGAATTCGACCTGAGGGTTCGACTCCGCAATTGGATCTTGATATCATTTCGATATTGAAAATGGCTCTAGGCTACCAAAATTTTCAGAATTGAATATTGGGCAGACTTGTTAGACTTTTTGTTTTACTTATGTTGATTTTCAGACCTACTTCTTCCAAAGAAGATTGGACGGCAGTCGGCTTACATCTCGGACTATTTCATGGCGAGGAAACATATGTTCCAGATGTTCGTTAAAAGTTCATCGAACGCTACAGTTTGTAGAGCTCTGCTAAGAATATCATCAAGATGAAATACTCAATTTAATGTAAATATATCCAAGTTCAAGTTATGTCTATTTTGCTGTACAAGTGCGAACGCTCTAAATAAAGCGCAACACGATAACCAGAAAATTCCAATAAGAAAATACGAGTGTAAAAATTAAAAGAAAATTTTTATTTTTTACATCAGAATGTGAAGTGAGAAGAAATCAAAATAAAAAAAGTAAAAAATCTTAACAAAAACGTAAAAGAAAAATGACAGACCAAAACAGATGCAAAATAAGAGGATCAATAAAAGGCAAAGAGAAAAATACGATTACAATATGTATATATAAAACAGGCATACAACAATATAAAGTAAAATAAAAACAAAAAAATATTCGAACTTCAATTTCAAAAAAAAACACTTCAACCGAAATCGAAAAAAAAAATGTTGCCAACTTGGGTGTTGGAGAAGTTATGAGCGAAAATGTTTATGGTTCAAGAACTTATTGAACCGATACTTAGTACAGAATGCACATGAAAAAACTTTTAATCGAAATAAGTAGTTGAGGATTAAATAGAGAAGGCAGGGCCGCCGAAAAATTTACTTTTCCCAAGGCGTGTATAATGTAAGAGCCAACTTTTTTTTATACATATTGATATACAACGGCAGTTTAGCTTTAAATTTCTTTCGGGGCATTTAAAATGAAAATAAATAATATGGAGGAATATGATTACAATTTAGCGTATATCTCACACTTTTTCGCCAGTCATCCAAGACTTTTAATGCATCGAATTTCAACAAGAACTAAAAAACTATAAACGAAGTCAGAAATAAATTAAAGAGTCATTAACAAAATTGTATGCCTCAAAAATAAAGAGTTAAGGTACTCAAAGCCAAAGAAATTATAGTTTTTAGAAATACATGGAATACTTGTTGCAATATACATACATACATACATACATAGACTTTTGATTAAGACGACATAAACAGCATCACATTAAAATTTCAGCTAATTGGACAGAAAGCCATTGTTTGAAAAATCTTTTTTTACAGTGTAGTATATGAGAATGACTAGAACAAGATGTTGTTATCTTAGGGTGGAGTCTTCATAAGCAAAGCAGCAACAACAAAAAAACTACAGCAAATCAAATTTAATAAGATTCGAAAGCAATTTTATATTCAAGCATGAGTTATGCTGTTGAGCAGGAAAATGTTAGCGCTGTTGATTGTGACAAGGGGCACAACACATAACATAGATAGAAGAAAAAATAAATAAATAAAAATTGCTATGGATAGCAACGGAGATTTGAAACAACAAAAAAAAAAGAAACACCAGCAAAGAAAACAAGGTGTTTGCAACTACCGAAAAAGCCAAAAAATACAATAAAGCGTTGTATAAGAGTCTATTCCCCATTCGGGGAATCCTAAATTGAGCTCTTAGTAACGAAAAGGCAAGCAAGAAAAAAAGGCAAATAAATGTTTATGGTTTGTATTTGATGGATGAATGGTTATTAAGGAGGGCTCTGGCTAACTCACGGAGCAAAACAAAAAAAGTTGTTTTGTCTTGATATTAATAATAAGTTTGGCTGCATGGTGTTATGTTGTTTTACACAAGTCATAAATTGTTTATTAATATTATATTTTTTCATCATTGTTTCTTTTTACTGTCATGGATGCTGTTGTTATTTTACTGGTACTTGAATTTCAGATGGTATTAAACGTACATTAGATATAAGTCAAGTGAAAAATACCAGAAATCTTTAACATTTCGCAGAAAGTCACAAGTTCGATAAGAAAAGAGTAGCTATGTTAATCTCAAATTTATACAATAAACATATTTTGGTTAGTACCTACAAAAATGACTTAAAAGTTGAAGCTTTGTATTCAGTCAAACATGCTATTTCCTTGAGGGAATTTGAAAGGTTTGGTTGGGTGAAATATATATTTGGTAATCTAAAATTGATTTTATGTTACTTCATCTTGATATGAATATCACTAAATTGATTTTCAACATTTAAAAAAAAAATAATACTGCTTAGTACACATATGTATAGTGTAAATGCTAAAGGCATCCGATATAAGGACGCCTCGAAATAATGGGCTTTATAATATCGAAATTGTAAATGGAAATAAAATAAGATAATTTTTTTTTTAAATTTTTATCTCAAGCGATCCTATTTACAACATATTGAAGTAAGTAACAAAAGTCCCGCATTTCAAAATGTCCAGGCTTGCCACCCCTAGTCCCGATATTGGAAAATTTTGATATTTTATATAGATATTGGAAAATAGCGATACTTATTTATCGATATTTTTTTAAAATACCGATATTTATGTATCGATTATTTTCACTATAGATTTATTCATAAATTTCACATTAATTCCTATTAAGAAATTATTTATGTTTCCACAAAAAAATTATTTTTCTATGCAATACATGTTAATTAACCATAAATCTTCGAGATATATTTGATTCAATCAAGATTTAGCATTTGTTGCTAAATATATACTTGATCAAATACCATATTATCGCTTGAGCGAATTTTATTCCAAGCCAACCAAATTAGAAACTTTACGCTGGGGGAAAAAAAAACACAAGAAAAGTTTCGGTTGACCAAAAAGGTTTCGCGCAATCAAAGCAATCTAAGGACCACGCATGCAAAAGATACTCCGAGTGAAAAGGACAAATTCCAAAAGTCTACCCCAGCACCGACAACACACTAGCAAAGGAAGAAGGAATGATATATGTATTTGAAATCTAGTATCTTGATGAAAACTTAGCGATTACTAAAAACTAACTCCAATCAGTTGAAATTTTCATTTTAATAAGAAACTAAATTGTTATTCCATAAGCTTCATATTTGAACACACTACCATCGGGGAATCCTTTTTTATAGTCATATCACATAATTCGAACAAAACATCATTCGCATCAATCTAAACATACATATACATACACACACACACGCATTCAACCCAAATCAAATTTATATAAAACTAATGAAGTTATGTACTACAAATCAACAGCAGCAGCATCACTTTGCCGCTACGCCTTAAAGTATGCATTACTTTTCTATGAGTTGTTTACACTTGACTTCCGCTTCCGTTGCAATCTTCATAATAAGAAGAAACAAGAAAGCAAGAGCAAACTTCTGCTTCTTGTTATTTTTTTTTTTTGTTTGGTTACTAACCACAGTTCCTTTTATTTTATTTATTTTTTTTTTTTGTATATTTATTATTATTATTTTGCACTCGATATACGACGATGAGATCTTCATATTTATGATATACGAGTGGGAGAGCACAAATTGTTAATGCAAGTCTTTTTAAAAATTATTTTATACACTCGCATAATAAATTTTGAATGTTTGATATTCATGCCGGAAAGCAAGAAAATGCAAATATTTTGACATTTGCTCATATTGGAAAAAGCAGAACAAGAAGAACTGCATAGATGTCAAGAAAAGGAAAGTGCTATAATAAATAAATTAAAATAAAAACCGGAATACATTTTAAATGAAATATGTGACAACACCGAAAAAAAAGACCGTACTAAATTTGAAGAACTGCCTTCCTCCGATTTAGTGTAAAAATTTTCCTTAATCTAAGTTATTTTTCCTGATATTGATGAAAATATCGTCTCATTTAGTAATTGAGTCCTTTGAAATGAGTTCATGTTTCATTAAAGCAAGTCAACGCTCTTCCTTAAATATAGAGTTTGTGGTTTTAGTAAAACTTTCCTTTGAAATAGTAAATTTTTCTTTGGGAAGAATTTTGGAGGACAACTTGTTCCTCATTTGAGTAAAAACTTCCTCAATCTAATGGAATGTTTTGTTTAAGGAAAATCGTACTCAGTTTTAGTTAGTTTCTTCAAAAAATTTACTATAACGTAGGAAAATTTTCCTTAATAAATGGGTGGCAACACTCGCTGCTTTGCTCGCTGAAATTAATATCTATCCTTCTCGTAAGTATTCTGTTTTTGCCTATACATATATTTATAGTTCTCTACTTGTTTTTTAAATAAAAAAATTAAAAAAACAATTTTTGTCGTCGCCGGGATTTGAACCGAAGCTATCCTGATCAGACAATGGTTGTTACATGCGCAGTTTAACAACATCATTTTAGTATGTCTTAAAAATGCTGTCGGTGGCGGATTTGGGTAAGATGAGCATCTTTGAACAGTGGCATGGCACAGAACACAGATTCAATTCTCTGATCGGGTGACAGGTAAAAAAAAATTTAGGTTCTTCTTTGAAGTTTTAAAAACGTATTACAATTACAATAAGAATGACTGACAATAAGTAACCAACAAATAAGAAAATAGAGGAAATAGAAAATTAACAAATTTTTTTTGAAATCAACGAATTTATTTTAAGTAAATTTCTTTCATTTAAGGATACCTTCATCCTTAGAAAAAGTAAAATTTTCCTCAGTTTTATAACCTTGTCCTCACATTGAGTAAACTTTTCCTTATTTCAAAGCAGCAACATTTACTTGTACTAAGGAATCCAACTTACTTATTTTGAGGAACCCATGGCTTTAGCTCGTATTGAAGGACATTTTTTCCTTACATTTAGGCATTTTTCCTTAAACGGAGTAAGTTTTTTTTCGGTGAATATTTGAATTTTATCTAACTATTAATTTTGCTTTTGTAGATAATAGGTTTTTTATTTTTATTAAATTTGATTTTCTATAAAATAAAAGACAATTTCAGTGCGAAGTATAGTGCTAGATTTTCATTGTGTATTTTGTTCTTTTCATTACAATAAGGATATCCTGTGGACCAACTCAATCGAATATCAACATCATGCAATAGCAATCAATTTACCATTAGATTTTTCCTCAAGGTGTCATTTGCCAATTTGTCTCTTTTTCCCGTTTTTCTTTTCTATGCCCATTACCATTATCATGCCGTTATTGCTACAACCATTTTCACTACTACTCTTTCACTGATTAGGGGCTCATTTTTCATGCAATTTTTATTGTTTTTATTGCTTTGTTTTCTTTGTACTAATTTAACCCTCACTTAAAGTGTTTACGAAATTGGTATTTTAGAACTTCGTTTTATGTTTTTTGTAGTGTGTTTTATAATTTTTTTGCTTGTGACTTTTTTTTATATCCTAACGAAATTTAATACATCTAGTTTATTGGGTTGAAAATTTCGTCCTTGATTTTGTTATTTTCTTTTAACTTGTGATCTCTAAAGAAATTTGGTTTACATTGCACTTTTTACCATTTTTAATACGAATTTTATTTGCCTTGTGGTATTTCCTGTATTTATTTCCTATCCTTTGTGTAATTTAAGAATGAAAAACTTCTAAAAGAATTGTGCAAAATTAAATTTTGGACAAGCTTTACAATTTTATTATAAAATACTGTACACATGCAACTGCACTAAGGCTAAGATATCTAATGGCTTCTACCATCAAGTAAAGCAGGAGATTTAGCAAAGAACTGCACAGAGATTCACTTAAGAAAATGAGCCACATTTGCAGTAACACAAAATAAAATTTTGTATTTGTGCGAAAGCTGAAGCTATAGGACATTCTCTTTATCGTTTGCTGTCATCCTTTTTGTTACTATTTTAGCGAAATATTTAATTTTGATTTGGAAAAATTTGGTAATAGTTTTATATATAAAATGGTCTAAATATACATGAAGTATACTTTATCAAGTGTTGAGTAATTTAAGTACTCCCTAATTCGTCTGTAGGTTTTACGTTTTACGAGAAGTTTTGACTAGACAAGAAACTCATTTGGAAAAAACACAAAGAAAAATTCATCAATGAAGCAAAATATCTGTAAGTCCATTGCAGGAAAATTCTTTGTCATAGATCCTTCGATCATGCGATGAAAAGTCTTTTGGGTCTGAACCACGTGTGCAATGAATTTATATCCTACTGCAATTATGGAGGTCTTTCTTAATAATATCGAAATCAGTCTAGAGTATGCAAGAATCACACGAATAGCCTACCAAACACAAGAAAGTGAGAGTATCTCTTTCCATTTGGATAAAATGCATATGTCATCAAGTTTTTAATCTAATCTTCAACTTCCTGATCACCGCTGGAAACCCTTACTTTATGTAACTGAGAAATATTCAGTTATTCAGGTGGGGACCAAGTGATCACATAGCATATCCTTATCTAAATCCAATCTATGTGGCGCCACAAAATTAAAAAATAGTTTTTGCAAATTAAACAATTTTGATTAATATTTTTAATGATGAAGAATCCAATATCACTTGAATAAAGTGAATAGAGCAGGGTCATGCATCAATTTAACTACTTCTTTTTAATTTGTCAATTAACCAATTATGTTAATCAGAAAAAAATTACTACTGATTATCATTGATCTTTGCAATTTCTTTATAATCAAAGCAAATGCAACAGTTTTCCGACTATACGAGTAATTACCATGTTATAGTATATGGTGATATTTAAAATGAAAAATTTATGAATTCAAATCTTTCACCAAGTTAAAAATTTTCGAATTAAAGTTGAAACCAATGATTAATGAACCATAACAACAACAACAACAAAATAATTTCAAACTAAATTTCAACAAAAAGTTTATAAATTTTTGCTGCTAAAATTTGACATTTACAACAGGAAAATAACAAAACACACTACTATTTATGAGTCAAGTGGAAAAATGAACAACAACACACAAAAAAATGCGAAAATGTGGCGGCAAAAATTAATGAAGAAAGTTTTATTAAAAATCCAAAAAGTTTTTGATTTTCCACAGCAACGGCAACCCAAACAAAAAAAAAAACACGTAGGTACCTAACGTAAATGAAAATCTAGGGAGTGGAATTAATGAAACTTGAAATTATAGAAAAATAGAAAAACAACAATTATGAGTTTAACAAAAAGCATGTTGGGCAGAATTGAAAGGATTTCCAAAAAGGTGGCAAAAAAAAAAGAAAAATGATAAACTCGAAAATAAAAGTCAACGGAACAAATGAAAAAGTTTCGTCACGCCTTTATGCTAAGCTACAAAAAAAAAAAACAAAACTTTATACACACAAATTCCAGAGATAAGCAAAAAGTATGAGAAATTGAAAAAAACAAACATTTTTTTTATCAGATATAAAGTTTATAAAAGAAACAGTAAAGTAGGAAGAGAAAATATTGAAAGAAATACAAAAAAAAAATTGAAGAAAAGCAATAGGTTATGTTAGAGCATAACAAAACTAATGAAGCTAAACAAAAGGTAATAGAATCGAACGATGAATGTTTCATTAGTGACTTCAACTATATCATTGGTGTTGAAAGAAAGATAATTCTACAAAAAAATTTTCCATAACAAAATCCTTACAAAGATACGATTCGGTTAGCAGAGCAAATGTCACAGGAAAAAAACAGGCTTAGAATTTTCCTTAAATAAAATAAAATACTTTATCTTGCAAGTGGTGAAAATGGTTGACCTAGTTCTGTTCAAAAAGCTATACAGCTTGATATGTTTTTATTTTTTCGGCATGAAAGAAAAAAATATGTTTTCGAAATCAATGATATCCAACTCATTTAAAATGTATTTTTAAGTAGTTAGTCAATAGCAAAATATAGATTTCAAAGTGAAACACAAATATAATATGTATGTTCTCACATCAAAAAAGCATTTTCCATAGACAAAATAAACAGAAAAAATTCCAAAAATTATATAAAGTACAAATACAAAAAAGGTAAAATATTTCGTTATCAATAAATGCGAGCTCACTGATAAAGCTAATTTCATATAAATTGAAGGGGAACAGCAATACAACAGGTATGACACACTTTGTTAAAGTTTACATACACACAAAGGATAAACATCACCTACATATGAGTTTATTATCAGTTTATGTGAAGTTTATGTAGAACGGTATGTTTAGGTCGTTTATGTTTATTATTTTTTATGTAATTTTTGTTGACTAACATTGTTGCAACGTTGCTACCCTGCTTAGTTTCACCTTATGCAATGCTCCATTCATACACCAACTAACTACATTGACCTTGGTCACCTGTTGTACCAACATTGAAACTTCATATATTTTTATGCTTCTTTTTTTAATTTTAATCAATTTTTTATTTTTTTTTTGGTTTCTTTCTTATCTATAAATGGACGTACGTTGTAAATCTACTAAGGCCGTTCTGACTTAACGAAAAATTGATATTGAAATAAAAATTGAAGCAAAAATAGATCAAGTTTAATGGTGTATGTTAGGAAATGTCAACAAACGAAAGAAAATTAACTTTTGTAATTTTAGAGGTGATATCATTTAATTAAAAAAATATTGCCAATAAAAGTTACATAAAGTATTTGGCAAATTGAAATGAATTTTTAAGGAAAAATTTAAATTATGGCAATTAGATAAATGAGGTGCAGGTTATCAAAAGATATGTATAAAAAGTAGCTAAAAACAATGAGAAATAAAGTTCGTTAGCTTACACAATATTAGCGACGATTTAATATTTTTTATAAATTACAATTAAAATAAATAAATCGATGTATAGAATTTTCTTTCCTTTACTTTAGAAAATTGCATACTCAGCTCGATTTTTAAAAATGTGAGCTTGATTTTAATACAAATTCTTTAAAATGTCTCAAAAAAAAACCGAATATAAGGGAAATATATAAAAAGATGTTTGAGAAGGGCTCCAAGTCTCAGCCAAACGCTCATTTTTGGAACTTCCACAAAAAAAAAAAATATGTTTTTGTTATGTTTATTTAAATAACCAAATGTATCAAGTGCAATTTAATAAGCTACTCAAAAGTGAAATTTATTTTGAATTAAAAACAACTAGTATTATCTATCGTGAAACAAGTGAGTAAGTGACGCAATCACAACAGCCGTTTGAAACCCTTATTTATGGACTTGCTCTGACTTTTATGTTAATTTGATAACATAATTTAAGAAAAAATATATATGTATGTAGGCTTACACTTTAAAATAGGGATAGTAAACATTATGAGTTTTATTATAAATTTACTGCACATTCGTTAGAAATGGATTTGCATTTTTTCGATCCAACGTAATCGGATATTTCGAATTTTTATTTATTTCGATCCAAAATTACTGTAAGGGGACGTCAATTAATTACGTGAGGTGTGTTCTTGAAAATTCGGACCCCCCTCCCCTTGGTGAGATCTGGCGGGACCCCCCCTTCCCTCCCGTGAGATTTAAATTACAATTTTTAATGTAAATTCTATGCATGAAAAAGTTGACGTGAGGTTTTCCTTGACCCCATCTCCCCCTTGGTGAAATTTGGTGAGATTTTGTCGAACCCCCCCCCCCCTATTTTAGCTCACGTAATTAATGGACGTCCCCTTATTATGGATTTCTATGTTTTTAGGTCAAATATATCCATAATTTTCTATTTCTGTCAGCGGAGTGCGTTTTGGGTCAATTAATATATTCTTTTGCACTAATACATATATGAAGCTCGCAAATGGATTTTGTTTTACATTTTTGTTTCGGCTTTGTGAAGTCTTAAGATACTGGTGCGATACTCTTCGGCTTTTCCATTGTTTGTTGACAAGTTTCGATGTTCTTCAATACAATTTGATATTTTTAGACTTATTCAACACTTTTTGATAGTGCTTCACCGAGAACCGATAAATATCGTTCTCGTTATCGTTATCGGGACCGAGAACGAGAACGATAACGAAACGATATTAAAAAAATTATTTCTCGTAGGACCGAGACCGAGATGCAATCCCGTCGAAATTTATTTAATTTTATAGCTTATAATAATTGACATCTATGCACCAAATTCTATGCAGATTACTCTCATTGCACACGCCATGCCACGCCCTTCAACAAGTTTTTCCAGTATACTGATGAAGCTTGTATTGATGACTGTTCTCAGTAGTATCATCAATAAATTTTTTTTGAAAATCGAATGTGCCAATTTTGAATTATACGAAATTAAAATGTTAAATTGTTAAAAAGTGCCACGCCCACTTTTCCAATTCAGCCCACTTTAAACACAAATCAATATATATGATCTGTATCCGTGTACCAAATTTCATCACAATATCTTACACAGTTTACGAGCTATGGCATTATAAAAGTTAAAATTTAGGGCTGTGCCACGCCCCTTTCAGAGCCTCTGCAAACTTAAAACCTAGCTCAATCTTAATCTTGTTCACATATTCACCAAATCACCAAGTTTCACCGAAATCGCAGCAACTTTTTTCAAAATGGGCTGAGGTATATTTACATAGAGTATGGGTGGTAGGCGTGGTCGTGACCCGATTTCGCCCATTTTCATATGCTAGCTGCTTGCAAGAAGGTGTGACCTATGTGCAAAATTTCATTGAAATAACTTGCTTAGTTTTCCCGTAAACGAGATTTCAACAGACAGACAGACAGACAGACAGACAGACGGACATAGGTCATATTGACTCAGGTGGTGACGCTGATCAATAATATATATGCTTTTATATACCTGCCACGCCCCCTTCTATGCGTTACAAACGGAATGACAAAGTGAATACACCCTCTGTGTGAGGTATAAAAATAACAATTGCTTACGATCCCTGCTTCAAAGAAATAAGCAGCCGGAAATCAGTCTTTCACCATACATAATGCAGTAGTTATACTGACAATGAGTTCGAGCTACGGTAAGGTAATTTAATATTGTATTTTTGTTCTTTTAAATTATTAATGATTTAAATAAAGATACAAATTTCGTGATTTAGATTAATACTGCTTTAAAATACCCTAAAAGTCATTGCCGAAATGTTGGTTAGCAAATGAAATAAAAATATTTTGTACTTACATTCAGAGCAATTGTGACCGAGAAGCCTAAATATATCCCAATAAAAGCAGATTTTATATTTATCAAAAATAAACTGTTGAAGGACTTTTATTTTAAGAGTATTAAGACAAAACTTCATATATTTGTTATATAGTAAGTCGTTAAGAATATTACTCAAATATATTAAAACCTCTTATATTTAGAATATTATAAATTGTTTTTCACCCGAATTCCAGTGAAAAAAATAATAAACTGAAATATCGTACATAAAACGATTTATAAAGCATTGAATTTACAACTTAAGCACCCTTCAGAGGATTTGTTGGAAAATATTGAAAAATAAAATACATTGCAGATTAGAATTTGTTTGTTTGTTTTTATGATTGCCTGTCTAACCAAAAATAATAATAAATAAATTAGCAGGGAAAAACAAAATCAAAAAGCATCAACAAAAATCCGGTTTCAATCAATTTGTATGCACTTTTACACAGAAATAAATTACATAGTGAAAATCTCTTAAAATTATCATTTGATATTTTTGACGATTATAATACTCTTGATTTTAGTTAAATTGGGTAACGATTTAGTTCTTTATATTAGCCACTGGTTATTGAGTAGTACATATTATGACATACTTAAATCTGCAGTATTTATGAGCTCACTGAGAAAAAGATCTGATTGTACACACAGTGGACTGAAAGCAAGGCGATAAAAACGGTCCTCGTAGTCTAAAGTTGCGCAGAGTTTTGTGGAAGCCAAATGCTTGGTGAAGAGATAAAAGCCACAAGAGAGAGTCTGAAGGCTTAGAAAAACTTTAATGTCCTAATAAAGAAGATAATTTGGAATATTACTGTCAAATACATACCCTCGATAATGGGTCTCCTTAGAGTAAGTGCTTGTTGCTTTCATTTTGAAAATGGTTTTATCGATGTTTATGCAGCACTAAATTTCTGACTATCAAATAAAACAACAAAAAAAAAACTCTGCTAGTTTACGACGCTAAAATTTTAGGATAAGGATTTTTCTTCAAAAGGGCGCGTAGCATACTGTAAAAGTATTCAAATAAAAAAACCATTTCAAACGGCCGAAACGAATCGAATGCTATAACACAACAAATTTTCGCCGTGTATGAATGGTGCTAAATTTAGTTGTTAAACATTTTGTTGTTGTTGTTGTTGCTGCTGTTTTGTTACACATTCTCGTTTGTAAGACTTTACATGTCAATGTGAAATATAAAACATTTTTCACGTTGGCCACATAGGATTGGTTTCAATGGCACTTTTAACAATGATTTTCTTTTTTTATTGGGTTTTTGTAATGTTATTTTTATAAGAAATCAATAAATTCAATGAAACAGAAAATTTAGAGTTAACAGTAAAAACGTAAGTGTGTATGTATAAAATAAATATAAAAATACAAAAATGGGCTAAAAAAACCGCGGGTGAAAAAGCTACTTAAAAAGAAAGCCATTACTTGTTGAAAATTTATACATTAAATATTTTATGCATTGTACGTAAAAAGTTATCAAAAAATAAAAAAAGTTTTGAGGGCATAAAAATAAATTGAGCTGTTTTTCTTTTTCATAACAACCACCCTTTTTGCGGGCGCAGCTGCTATTGTTATTTTTGCAAGTGTACAAATAACAACAAGTGTAGCCGTCATTTGACGTGATTATTGGGTTGCTATGATTACGATGATGGTGTTAATAGGATTTACAATTTATGAGTGAGTAAGCGTTCGCTGATGATTTCATTTATGATTTTTATAACCAATGGAATAGGTGAAAATAAAAAAAAAATATACAAATTTTTGAGATAAAATACTTGTTGATAAGCTTTATTAAGCTTTAGACAAATATAATGGAAAATTGATAGAAAATAACTGTAGAATGCTAAGCTAAAACAACACGACTTGAAAATATTTTTAACAAAAAAATAATTTTACTTTGTAACCATGCGATTTCTGATGAGAGAACTATGTGCTTTAGCAAATTTAGATCAACATGTCGTATGAGTGACATTTAACTTATTTAAAAATTTTAAATTATTTTTGAGACAAAAAAAGATTCTTTCTAAATAACAGGGGATCAGAAATTAAATCTTTCTGAGAAGGCCAGGTATTGCGTTTGTATGACTTGGTAACTCTGTAGGGGATACTTCAATTAAATATGATAAAAAGGTTCTTACTTGCATAAGGTTGCAGCTACAACTTCCGGCAAGAGTCTACACAACAGAATTTGTGCTACAGAAATTAAAATGATTAGAACAATATAACGAAATAGGAAAAGGTACTGCAGTGTAACAAATATTTTCGGAACTAACGCTTTTGTAGTTCGACATCCGTATGTTAAGTCGAAAAAGTGAATTTCATACGAAGAGTGCCACAAGAGTTAATATAAGTCGAAAAGATTCGGAAAAATCATGACATCGCAAAGTATGCATAGAAAAGTCGATAGTATCGAAACAGCCGATAGAACTGAAAGAGTTTCGAAATAAATTAATTAACATCAAAAAGTATTGCGAAAGTCGATGTATGTATGTCAAAAGATATCGAAAAAATCAATAAAATTTTAAAATTATCAAAATTTATCGACTGAAAAGTCAAATGGTATCGAAAATGTCGATGGGATCGAAATATGTATATAAAAAATACAAATACAAATCGAGAGCATTCAAAGTAAATCGATTAATTACAAAAAAAGTTCGATGCGATTTCGATGATGACGTTAGCAGTCAGATCTGGCTGTCAATAAAAACGACTTGACTTGACACAAAAGTTTATTTCAGTTGCTCGCACATAATAAGAACGATTGACTGAAGTTGGCTTGTGTCAAGTATTTATGTATGTACATTTGTGTACATGCAATTGATTGAAGTATTTCTTTGACAACAAAGGTTTATTATTTTATTTCACTTTTATCTGCTTTAGATGAGATGAACCTCGATCACATTGTTCCATAAGAAAAGAATGTGTACATTTTTATATGCATTTTTTATTATTCCTATTATAGTCGTCAATACAACCGATTTAACACAAGTCACCTGCAGACAGTCAATCATGCGTAGTATGTCATTATAACTAAAATTTCGAAGAAAATTTAAATAATTCCACTAAATTTGAAGTGTCCTCCTTCTATTACAACAGCTTTTCTACTTAAAATTAGTACAATAAAGATTTGTTAAATATCCTTACTACTACGTAGAAATAAGGAAAATGTAATTGAATTAAATTTTACATCAGAATGCACATAAAATTTTGCATTTAATCGACTGTATAATACGGTAGGTAGCGTCATAAAAAATTAAATCAGCTATGCAGTTTTCTAATATGTTTTTTTTAGATCATCAACACATGCTTATCGTTGCTTGTGGTAGTGGGCACCACTGCTCATGATCGTCTGCATAAAATGCTATCGATCTGCTGCTCACTTGGTGGAACAAGGTCGAACTATGGGTTTAAATTGAAAATTTTTTGACAAAATTCATTTCCGAGATCAAAACAGAATATGTATAACTACCTGAAACTTACTACTCCAAAGATTGTTTGATTGCTTAACACAAATCCACTTCTAAGTTACTCAAAAATATATGTGTGATATAGTAAATTTTAATAAAATTAAATCTGAGAGAGAAAATAACATATTTTGTTACAAGACAAGATTTGCCTAAGATTAGATGCTTTGAAGTTGTATTTCCTCCATTAAAAGAATTTTTTAAAAAATGCCGGTACTATGTGCAAACACTATAAACTAACTAAATATGGTAAATGGTTCATGTTTTGTGACGCTATCTCCCAGACTATTTTAAAATGCATATAATAATGCAAGAATGTCTGGGTAAAAACCTTGATCATGGTTCATCTCATCGAAAGCAGATAAAAATGAAATAAAATAATAATAATAAAACTTTGTTTTCAAAGAAATACCTCAATCAATTGCATGCACAATTGCGTTTACATACTCGCACAATCTACAACTACACGTACACAAACAAGTGTGTGTTGTGTATGTCAGAGTGGCTGTGTAAATTTACTGCAGAAAAGTATTTTATTTCATTATTTTGTTTATTTACTTTTATTTGACAGAGATTTTCTCTTGTCAAACGAATGCAAATAAAACTGCAGCACAATAAAATTTTCATGGCATTGATGACGATGTGGTCGAACTGACTAACATGTGGACTGTGAAGGTAAACCGTAAAAATGTAGCACGAAAAGAAAAGGGAAATTTTTGCTTTAATAGAGAAAGGTAGAATTGTATTCATTAAAAAATATTCATGCAATTTCACAGCTAGATCCGTTGCAAATAACTCTGTGAAAAATTTATTTAATTTCAAAATAAACAAAAAATTAAAGTGCCATTTCATTTGTCTCGACGAAAAAATATCCAAAATCTGTAAGGTGAAATGGAGTAAATGAACACTACTGTTCATTACTGTTTTTTCGAGTTTTTACTACCAAAGGCGATCAAATTTGAATAGAAGTTGACCAAATCTTTTAAAAATGTTAAAAAAAAAATATAAAAATTAAGACTGTTAAAAAAATTTACATATTAAAAAAACTGCATATAAAATAATAGTTATAAAATAGTTTGTAAAAATAGCAGTCTCTATCTTATTAACTGCAAAGAGCTCTTTGAGTTATGTTTGTTTTCGTTTAAAAAAAATTAAGTTCTAAAAAAATGGATAAACAAAAGAGTGCTTGGAATTTGTCAATACTTTTTGAAAAAAATTTTTTTAACAATTTTTGTCTTTTTTTTTAATCGGCTATCAATGTTTTAGTTATTAAACTCCCATTTAAGCAATAATGTTGTTTAGTGAACTGCACCCAATTTCGCACAGGGCACTGACGATTTTTTCCTTATATATAATTTTTAGTACTTTAAACAAATTGAAAGTGAGCGTACCACAATATTAAAATTATTTTAGGATTGACCTTTATAGTGGTCGCTATAGCTTGGGTATGGTTTGACTATGCAAAGAATATTACATATCATTAGAAATTTAATAAAAAATAAAAAAAAAAATGGTACGAACACTGTACCACAAGCCGCCGAAAACTGAAAGTCACATTTGAGTATAATTTTCAGTATAAACGATCTTATTCAAGCAATAGCCAGAGCAACTTCTGTCAGATAAATCGACTTATAGTTTATTTTATTCGTTTCTAATATATTTTCTTCTTTTTATAAGATTACTTGAGGTTTTAAAAGTTTTTCCTACTCCTGTAAAATTTCAAAAATATGGGCGACGATATGTATAATCTCGGAAAATTTATTTTAAAATGATATTATGTATTTATATTATATATTTTAGTAAATGTTTTAGTAAATAATGTGTGATTTAAGCACTTTAGTTTATTTTTTATTTTCAATCAAGTCTTTAGGATATAAATGAACTGAAATAGTAATGAACGTAGTATGAATAACCAAAATAAACAAAGAAAAAATTTTCCACCCAAAATATAACCAACTTGATTACTTTGGCTTATTTTTAGAATTATTCATAAAAAACAAAAAAAAAAGATGTTCGCAGCAAATGCTTATTTGCGCAAAAATATTGAAAAAATGAGTTAATTGCTTTATAGTTCGTTCACTTCATCAGTAAATGGCTTTTTTAGATTTAACTTTGTTTGGCAAATGATTTCATTTCTTTATGTTTCATTTCAGTTTTCGTTATTTCTTTTTTTTTTATTTTTTTATTTGTAACTCTTGTTTTATTGAGATAACAAAACAAACAAAATTCTGAAATTCTATCTGTGACACAGGTAGAGTATGACCAACAGCAGCAGCATACAGAGTAGTTGAAGAAGGAGTTAATCCAATTCTATGGTTTTTGTTTGTTTGTTTTTAATCAGTAAGTTGTTGTTTTAAAAATGTTTTTTTTTTTTTTTGTTTTCAATGTCATGTTTTTTAATCACATTTTATATTTACACAAGTTTTTAATTAATTTATAAAAAAACTAGAAAATTTAAAAAAATCCTTATATTTAATTTGCAAAATTTATTCAATTATAAAAATCGTATCATTTTTTTCAAATGACAACAAGTGCAACGACAGCAAAATATGAAAGAAAAAAAAACAACGTGTAAAACGTAAAAAAAACACCTTTTTACGTTGACAAGTGAAATTAACTAACTGAATTGAAAACTCTGAGTGAATTTCAAGTTCTGAGTTGTGGGCGCACTCATACCACGACTACCACAACTTAAACGCCGCTTGCTCGCACTCAGGCGCTGCTTCAAAATCATTCAGCTGGCAGTAACGAGCGCAACGCATCGTACCGCATAACTTTGCTGATATGACTTATATGGTAAAAAGAAAAAAAGTTGAGTGTTGAGTAAAATATGAGAGCTTTGTAGCACTAATTTGCAATATCATTAATGAGCGTTAATAAGCAGTCGGAAGGTAGGTAGGTAGACAAGAGGCAAAAAAAATGGTTTCAAAAAGAGAGCAAGTACTTTTTATTGGTAACAGTCTGAATTACTCTTTTGTATGCCTATCGCATTTTCATTTTGCAAGATTGTTTGTTAGATAAGCAAAATTATAGATAAGCAGTACAGGGAAAAATTACTAATAGTCGAGCAGAAATACTGTTGAATATTGCCTGCATACATTGGTATGGTATATGGGCGTATGAGCAACCAGCAATGCGACAACAAGACAGTGTTAACCTTTCGCATACCACAATTTAAAGTGCTCCGAAATATACACAATTGGAGGTACTCAAGCAAAGGTACAGGCAAGTGAAGTCGCCTTAATGTTTTTGGAGAAAATAGTCTAAGCAAGGAGCGGAAGGAAAAGGATCTTTCGACAACAATATTGTAAAACAATATTAAAAAAAAATTTTGTTTACGTAGATATCGCTCTCGAATAGATAGGCCCTAGCACATTTTCTTTCGAAATTAACACTTTTGTGGAAGCTAAAAAAAAGAATGCAAAATTTTCTCCCTAATAACGGGTATATAAGAAAAAGACGGGAAGAAACAAATCCATGTTTACATTTATGGTCATAATTTTCTAACGACTTTATCGATTTCAAAAATGATGACGTCATATTATAGATAATCACAGTCGCTTGATGTAAGTGTTGGTGTTTTTGGAATATTTAGAAAATTACAAACTTTGGCGCAAATGTTCAAATTTCATTGATGGAATTTGTGGAATTTCGATGTAACAACATTAAGTTCCATGGGTTTTTCTGATTTTGTTGGGGTCCTTTAGAGACTAATAAAATGAACTTATGAACTACTGACATATAAATCAGTGCTTACGTAAGGTGTAATAATCGCTTAAGGGTTAAAACCCTTTAAAACAAAAGTGTTTTTTTTTACCCATCGAAAGAAAAAAACAAAATTTTATTGCTTATAATATGTAAACATTAAATTTGTGTACGTGTTGCATATAAAAATTGAAAACTTTTTTTTTTCTTCCCCATCTCAATTTGTCATTTGTTTGCTTTACAAATTTATGTAAACGTAATAAACTGTTGAAATCTTAAAATCATTTTATGTGACCGATGTAATGACATTATTTTAATGACTGAAACTGTCTGTCTCAAACTACTGCTCTAGTGTTACTCTGTCTACTGTCTTTTCATTGAAATTATCGCACGTAAAAGTTGAAAACACTCCACCTTATTTTATTTATTTTATTCGTCACACAATCATGCAACTAACTACACGCGAAGTGTCGTCATATTGCATGCAGTTACAATTAAATATGCGACACAAACTGAAACTGAATTTCTATAGCACGCGTTTTTGTTTACCACTTTTCATTTCATTAAATTTTAAAATACAATTGGAGAAATTAAATTTAAAATGTAAAAGGAATAATTTTAAAGCTTCACTTTGTTGCCTTATAAAGTAGAGTTTATGTTTACCACTTTTCAGTTCATTAAATTTTAAAATACAATTGGAGAAATTAAATTTAAAATGTAAAAGGAATAATTTTAAAGCTTTACTTTAGAAAGTAGAGTTTTTTAACCATTCCTACAAAAAAAAAAGGGAGTATGGAATATCTTAATAGAAATGCAGTGCTTCTCGTGATACGACTGTTCAAAATACTTAAATGAACATATAGAGATCAGAGTTTCTTGATCACATATTTTTAGATGCAACATGGAGCAACAGCCTTAATGAAGTAAAAAACAAGCGGAGCACTGATCAGATCGATCGATCACACCATCACCAAGTTATTGATCAACTGTCACACGTGAGAATTAAGCAAACAAGCAATAGATTATGCAAAAACAATATTTAAAAAAAAAAATGGTGAGACGCAGCGAGTGGCATTTGGTGCAACCTTGAAGAACAGAATACAACACAGAACTGAATTTTCTAACTTCATTAACAGAACATGAAAACTGTGAATAATCAACAATAACGCAAAAGCACCACTTAAAGACCACTTTACGGCGCGTCTGTTTGAATCTTCTAAGAGATACATAAATATGTCATGTAATTTCACTAAAATTAACCTATTTATTGTTATAGATGTTTACCGTGGGAAAAATAAGTTAACAATAATTTAAATGAAAGTTTTTATTACTACATATTGTTTTTAAAAAATTGATACAAAAAAACACAACGTTCACCATTTACCGACCGGCCTGTGATTATTTTGTCTGTTTCCGTCCACTGAAGCACCTAATTCCGACCGTTAATTTCGCAATAAGAAAAAGCTATAGTTTTTCAGATAACATTTATTATAAACGTAAAACTTAAATGTAATTTACGATTTTGATCAAAATCTTTTAATTTGAAACAAACAAAGTTAACTTCTAAGTATAATTACCTATATATATCAGAAAAATTTCGTTTTGACCAGATCTGATCCATTTTTCATAGTTGTGAAATTTTTAACGACCATCTCCATCTTCGAAAAAATAAGGTTTTTATTGAAAGATTGAAATTAACATTTCTCTTTCAGATCTGAAAGTCATATTTTTCGCCCAAAATAGCTATTTCTGCTCAAAATTTTAGTATTTATTAGAAACATTAAAACGTTGAAAGGTGGGTCAAATCTTATCGTATGGAGATTTTACGGAAATGAAATCGATGTATTTTCATCTGCTTTACAATACTGGTCTGAACATAATTTTTTACTTGTGGCTTACTTTCCGAGTTATTGAGCTAAACTTTTTTCATCGGCCTCTCAATACCAGAGTCACCACGATTCTGGCGACTGACGCTTATTTCCATTATCAGCCTTACTTAAATAAACAATTGCAAAAAAATAAGCGGGAGAAAATGACCTTCAAATATGCAACGTTGCCTCCCGTACTATTAGGCATGTTAATGTAAATTTAAAACCTAAATCAATAGAGAAATTATGTGTACAAACAGGAAAATAAGGTAAAAACGTAAAAGTGGTAATTACTTTGTAATTATGATAAACATATATATATGAACACAATAAAATATTAAAATCTTTACAGCTCAGTTTATTTCAGCTGAAAATTCGATAAACTTGAAACTCCGTTTTTATCTTTTTTTACACTCGCGAAACCATCGAACCGCACCGCTGCGTAGTTTAGACTCAACTGACAAAAATTCCGTTGAAGCTTTAAAATGATTTTTTGACAGTTGACGTATCGATATTGAAAGAATGAAATGCGTTTACTTTCGTAAACTTTGCGCGGGAAATTGATTGACTTCTGTTTTTGAGTTTTTTAAGCGGTCGGATATATGAACTCGGTCGGCGACCGGTGCCGTTGCGTTACTTGCAATGAAAAATTGGGAAAAATCACGGATCTAATTTCTAAAAACGGAAATGAAAAACAAAATCAACGCTATGAATAAACTAGAGAGAAGCTGTTTAAAAAAGTTAAAAGTTCCATTCGAAAGATAAGATAAACTACATGGAAAGCCGAAGTTGTTGCAAAACTAGAGAACATGTGGGAGCATTATATGATAACTAAACAAATCGCTGACTCTAATTCAAACATAAGTATATCTCCACCCTCAAGGACACTGATGGAAGGTTCATTACGTATATTGATGATCATCTCCAACGATGAAGAATCCATTTTGAAAATATACTGAGATGACTGACAAAGGGAAGACATTGAAATATGCTACGTGAGATTCTTCCAATTAATATCAACAAAATTACATAAAACAAAACAACAGCAAAAGCTTGTCATATGAGTTTCATCTATTGTTAAATGGAATCATCAGTGACCTTTTTTGACTGATGTAGTGTAGAATTTCTTAGCCTTATATGTCTCCCCTTTTGCATAGATTTGTTGAGAACACAAGCAAAAAGTGAAACAAAGCAAAGCCAAGATTATTTGTTCCGGTGTGTGCCATTGCTTTTGTAACTCATTTGATATTACACTATTCAAAAAAAGAAACATTTCTAGCTTAGAAACTCTCATTCATCGGTTAAACAGTCACTGATGATTCTATTTAGTAATGGATGAAACTAATATGACTAGATTTTGTCGTTTTATTGTTGTTTTGTTATTGTTTAATGTAATTTTGATAGTGATATCACACACTGTACTGAACAATAAGCTCAGTAAAATAATTATAAAAATGTTTTAACAATTGGAAAGGCATCGATATTCTTTGTGCTGTCATAAGATTACTCGTATTTATGAAAATTGTGATGGAAAGAATGGTGGGTCACATTGATAAGCTTTTGCGATTGGAACAGGGCGATCTTGTGTTGATCAAATAAACTCCTTGACTTCATCAACTGCGATTATATTTGCGTTGAACTGAAAAATGTTGGTGTACCAGACAATACTATGACTACATACTATCCAAAGATGTTATATAAACTTCCATTGTTCGGTTTTACACTATGGTAAGATATCCAAAGCTTTCAACACAATTTCTGGCGTTCGAGAAATTGATACAAGCATAGTCTGGAAATAATAGTGGGCATGGCAACTTTAAAAGAAGCAAGGTTTTTAAATAACCATATTAAGTTTAGCAAGGCAATGCAATAAACATCACCTGTTAGTACCATCGAAATGAAAATTGAGCTTCAAAAAACCAAAATGGCATCTCCATATTGTAAAATTAATTTGCGACATACTGAGAGTTACTTAGTATGTGAATGACCCGACCCATAAGCATTAATTATGCTAAATATTGAATTTTCTTTGTTATTCATTGGTCGTTTGCGAACAATGAAGAATTTTCAATTTATGCAATTTAGTTATAAAGCCAAACAAAATTATTATTGCGTATGGCTTCAGGGTTATTTTTCTTTTATCGCGCTAATGTAATTATGTCATTAAACAACCTTTTGTGCGTATGCTATTTATGTATATTTGTAAGCGTTTATTTCTGCTTAAAGATTTATCGCAATGAAAACATTTTTCATGTTTAAAAATACTTTTCTCTATCCTACTCGTTACCTGCTTTCATATACGTTGCTGTGAATCGCACAATTTTGTCACCCTTTCGTTTGCTATGGAGCAAAAAAAACGCTAACGTTATCGATTTTATTTTATTCTCTTCCATATATAAATTTCGACGACATAGTACCTCGAATAAAAACAATTGTGACAAGTGTAATGATGAGTTGAATGGATTGGCTTTTTTTATTTTTTGCAAAAAAAAATATGGTAATGGAATCATCATCATCGCCGTCATGAGTGCATTCATCAATGAAAAAAAAATTCAATAAAAAGAAAATTGACACAGTGAAGTGTGAAAATGCAAGAACAACAATGCGTTTTCATGGATATTGGTTTAAAAAATCTGTGCAATTGTTCCGTTCGTGACTTTTAAAAATTTCCAATTATCGAATATCAAAATTAAATGCTTTCACTTCTATTGAATTTTTGTTTTTTTAATATACTACGGCTTACCATCTGTTAAGTTCGCTTCAACCGGTAGCGGTGTTGAGGCTTGTGGTGGTATTGGTGACTGTGTTGCATCCAAAGAATGTGTGGCCGCTGTCAATTGTTCGCTTTGCTCAAAAACTGTTGTTTCCTCCAGTATTGGTGATTGCACTGGCGGTAATGTTTGCAATTTTGTTTTTTCTTGATTAAGTGCATTAGCCAGAATTTCATTGGCCTTTTTATCAGTTAGATCGTGCTGGACACGTTTATTTTTAAGGTGATGTGGAGTGTCGCTGCAAAACAAAAAGCAATAAAATTTAATACTAAAAATTATAGTATATTTTTGATAAATGTAAATTTTAGAAATTCATTTTGGTGTAAAACAAACTGTGTAGGTGCATAAATTTTAATATGTAATTATAGTAGCATAGATTTTTTATAAATCTGAACTTATTGCAGAGTTTCTGAGCGTATAGGGTCAATATCGTCAAATAAAACTTAAATAACCGTTTAAATCTAAAACAAAATAAAAAAATTCGGATAACTTTCAATATAATTCGCACATTTAACATAAAAGGAATTATTTCCAAAGCCACTGGCCTCCAGACTACCAGTCTACCGCCCATTCAACTAAATTAGTTAAAAAGCCCTTACATCCACAAATATGCCGCCAATTTGACAAAATTTTACAAGAGCTCTTATTTATAATTTTTAATACATTGTAACGTTTAATTTCACTACAGAACACGCCCACTTCTCATCCAAATTTATTAATTAAAGAGCTCTAACTTCTACAAAAAATTTGCTAGTTTAACAAACTGATTATGATAAAAACGAGCTGGTTTTGCAAAATTCTTCAAAAGCTCATATGTAATACATATTATGTATGGTTTTTTTTTCTGAAAAATTGGCATGCGGACACGCCCAAACGAAAAGCATCAGAGCAATAAAACTGTACAGTACTGACGGTTCTATATTCTGGACTCTTAAATTGGTTCATTAAGGAACGTCCATTAATTACGTATGTCAAAATAGGGGGGGTGTGGGTCCGACAAAGTCTCGCCAAGGGGAAGGAGGGGGTCAAGGAATACCTCACGTCAACTTTTTAATGCATAGAATTTACATTAAAAATTATAATTTAAATCTCACGAGAGGGAGGGGAGGGGTCCCCAGATCTCTCTAAATCTCACCAAGGGTAGGGAGGTCTGAATTTTCAAAAAAAACACCTCACATAATTAATGTACGTCCTCTTACCTTTTATATTGTTTCTTAAAAACCAAAAACCAATATGACTCGTGGGAAAAACAGCTTCATTGTTCATTTTTGTTGCTATTTTTATGAAACTTTAACTTACACTTAAATTTTAATGTAAGTTTATCTATTTGTGTTTTAAGTATTTTTATCGCTTACATTACCTTTAAGTTAGAATTTATTTCTATTTTTTATTTCTTTCATCAACTGGACGTTTCTATTTCTAAAGTGGATTGCAGACTTGCAGAAGTTTTACTTCATTAACTTGAAAATTTGATTGATTTTAAACTTGACATAGTTCGTTTGTGGGTTTTTTGATTTCATATTATATATTTTGAGGAACTCAACTTGATTTAACAAATAATCAAGTTTTAGGTATTGATCTAATGAAGGTAAAACAACATTAAACATTTAATCTATAAACACAATTAGTATAAGCTCTAATCTGTAATGCATATATGTATGTACATACAGTATTGGCCAAAACTTAAGCACCCCCTCAGTACATTTTTTTCAAATCATAAATTTTTGTGAAATCGACGTTCTTGAACCATGTTGTGAATTTATTATATATATTTATACCTTTATAATTGACAGACAAAAATTTAAATATTCAGCACCTCATACATAAAAAGTTATTATCAAAGGAACATTTTAAGCCAGGAAACTTAACGGACAAAACTAAAGCACCCCCATTTTTTTGGTCAATAAAAATTTTTAAAATTAGTACTTAGTTGCAAATCTTTTATTCTGGACGACACACGCACATCTCTTTGGTATATAGGAAACTACATTATTATTGATATCCTGCGATATCACTTCCCAGGATATTTTCAAGGACTGAAACAGATCCGTCGTTGTTTTGCAATTTTCTCTCTTGATTTTCATGTTAACGACCTCCCCCAAGTTCTCAATAGGATTTAGGTGAGGGTAGGCCAACTAAGAAATTCAATTCTGTTGCTGTGAAGCCACGCCTTAAAAACTTAAGGGGAAATTTTGGATCGTTATCCTGTTGGAACTCCGCTTAAGTGGCGTCTGTTCATCGGTATATGGCAGCATCACATCTTTTAGTACGTCAACATACATGGAGCGATCCATAATTTCATCAATCAAATGAATTGGTCCAATCCCATAACCAACGAAGAAACTGCAGAGCATTACATGTCCACCTCTGTTTTTTACAGTGGCTTTGCAATATTTAAGAATCAATATATCTCCTTTTAGTATGCGTGCACGCCTTAATCCATCCGAATCTTTCAGGTTGTACTTGGATTTGTCAGAAAACATAGTCTTCCATTTTAGGACACTCACGTTGAGGTGAACGTGAAATAAGGCTTATATGCAAAGCAAAAGGAGATATATTTATTCTTAAATATTGCAAAGCCACTGTAAAAAACAGAGGTGGACATGTAATGCTCTGCAGTTTCTTCGTTGGTTATGGGATTGGACCAATTCATTTGATTGATGAAATTATGGATCGCTCCATGTATGTTGACGTACTAAAAGATGTGATGCTGCCATATACCGATGAACAGACGCCACTTAAGCGGAGTTCCAACAGGATAACGATCCAAAATTTCTCCTTAAGTTCTTAAGGCGTGGCTTCACAGCAATAGAATTGAATTTCTTAGTTGGCCTACCCTCACCTAAATCCTATTGAGAACTTGGGGGAGGTCGTTAACATGAAAATCAAGAGAGAAAATTACAAAACCACGACGGATCTGTTTCAGTCCATGAAAATATCCTGGGAAGTGATATCGCAGGATATCAATATTAATGTAGTTTCCTATATACCAAAGAGATGTGCGTGTGTCGTCCAGAATAAAGGATTTGCAACTAAGTACTAATTTTAAAAATTTTATTTACCAAAAAAAATGGGGGTGCTTTAGTTTTGTCCGTTAAGTTTCCTGGCTTAAAATGTTCCTTTGATAATAACTTTTTATTTATGAGGTGCTGAATTTTTAAATTTTTGTCTGTCAATAATAAAGGTATAAATATATATAATAAATTCACAACATGGTTCAAGAACGTCGATTTCACAAAAAAATTATAATTTGAAAAAAATGTACTGAGGGGGTGCTTAAATTTTGGCCAATACTGTACAATAGAATAATAAAAAAATAATTACCGCCTATGCAGCTTCATTGGACGCTTATAAAAATCATCATCTGCACCTTCAACTTGGAAACCAACTTTTCGGTCAGATGAGTCCTAAACGAGAAAAATAAATATTTATAAAATGATATTCAATAAAAATAATGACAGGGTTAACATTAATATTAGGCTACGTGCAGATTGAATGCTATAAACGAAGATTTGCTAAAAGCGCAGTTGCAGCTATAAGATGCGAGTATACCACAGAGTAAAAGCGTTTGACGAAACTATTTCGAATGGATTGTATAAAATCACTCTAACGTTAAATTCGTTGTTTGATCATTTATTTATCATGGCTGCTTTTATTTAAAAAGAAAAGGCCCACGCATAAGTTCATTTTTTTTTTTTGTCATTAACAAGAAAAATTGAACAAAATAAAATGTATGCTAAGGAATTTTATCTTAAACTTCAAAAGCATTAAATTCGAAAACTTTATAGAAACGCAACGCTTTTACAAAGTAGATTTTGCGCTTTTTGTTTGACTGCTTGGTAACGCTTTAGCTGTAGCTTCGCTTTCAGAATGCACGCAGCTTTATGGTTTGTGTCCAAACTTACAAAGTCATCATCATCTTCAGCCGTAGAGGGCGCTGCAACTGTTGCATTTGTTGTTGTAGCCGAATTACTCTGCTCACTCACTGTAAATGAAACCGGTTCGCGCGCTGTAGGTGAAATCACTTTTTGTTGGTGAACTTGCGTTGCTGGTTGCTGTTGTGGCTGTTGTTGCTGTTGTTGAATAAAGCTAACCGTTTGTGATTGTGTCACTGCTGATGGTGTTTGCGGCGACAATGGCAGTAGTTGTTGAGTTTCCGAATCAATTTGTGATTCATTTATATTTTCTATAGTTGTGGAACGTAAATCGACTTTACCAATAGAGGACGGTTTTGATGAGCTCTATGTGAATGTGAATGGAATGAGGTGATTAGTTTAATAAAAAAAAAGACAAATTCAATATGCTTGTATTACCTCTTCGGATAATGTGTCCAAATTTGCTCCTTCTTCAATGCGACTGCGTTCTTTTGCAAAGAGTTTGTGCGCTTTCGCCTTCAGCTCTTTGGGATGAGGCGTATTTTGACGTACAAAAGGTGTGTCTTTCTCATGTGAGGAATCTTCAGAGAATTTAACGGAATGTGTACGGGAGGCTTCTCGTTCCTCCCAACCCTCAGAATCGGATTCATGTTCTCGTAGCACTAGGCGAAGAAAAAGGGAGAAACAAACAGTTTATAGTTAAAATTTTAAGATATATCTTTATAGACTGTAGTAGAATAGAATAGGAGTTAGACTATATGAAGCAATACTTTCTTCAGAGTTGTACAACATTGCAATGTTTTGCATAAAACTCGAACAACAACTGTGACCGGATATCAAACTTTGTAAACTTTTTTATCATTATTTGACCACCTTGACCTTTTTACAACTCTGAAGCTGTTATAGCGTTCTATAAATACGAAAATTAATTAGAAAAACCAGATTAATAAGCGTGCTACTAGAAAGCGAAAATGTTAATCATTTCAAGCGATATATAGAAAGCCTAACAGCATTAATCATGTAACCTTATTTATTTATTTTGATGAAATGTTAAAATGATAAATGATTAGCAATAGGTTTTAGTCAGTGAAGTTAAGTTTTGGTATTAATATAGTTATATGTTTAGCTATAGAGCAATTTTAAACAGAATTACTAAAAACTAATCTACAGAATTAAGTAACTAGTAATTTCATATACAAATTGTCTAAAAACTACCATAAAAAAGAACTGCCGCATTGAGGTACAAAAGCGTTTTGAAAATGCTTGATTAATTAACTGATAAGATTAAATTTATTTCGATTTATTTCCATAATTACTTATGTATATGATTTTGAAAGTTAAAAAAGTCACTCCGCGTTAAGAAGAAAAAAATCGAGTAACTTGAAATCAATTTATTTCATTTTTCTTCTCGAAAGTCACTCTGACTTATTCCACTTTTAAAATAAAGGGCTCATATTTAAAAAGAATTAAGATTTATAAGATACGGCGCATCCTAACCGTTTCAGAAATGTACGATTTTAGCGAAAACGAAAAGTTATTGAGGACGAAACTGACAACTGAAAGGTACCATTCTTTTCATATTCCTTGTAAGACCTTTTTGGGCATCAATTTGGCGCGAGCGAAACGAGGTCTTCGACTTAGGGGTCGTGCATAAAAGGTGTGGTAAAGAAAGTAGTCAAACGAATTTAAAAGGAAGAACTTTAGTAACGATAAAAGCTATATCCAGTTAAGCCTGTTGAAGTAGATAACCATTGATGCGATCTAGATATCTAACCCTGGTTTAATGGAATATCTTACTTTTCAACATGCTCTCCGATAGTCAAATGCACGTCGCGGTGATTTTCGCGATGTCACTGCGGCTTTAGAATTGTTATATGGATGTACTACAGGTTTTTAGGGTCATCTAGCTATTATTTGCAGCCTCAGATAGATAAAGTTACAACACTTTTTTCTTAACTATACCGAGCGGAATATGCACACGCTCTGAGGCTTTGGTTTCGTCAAGCGAGGATACGTACTTTGCTAATTCGACAGCCCTTCCAATACTCTCACATTATTGTCGTTGAAGATTTTTGAAAATTAATTAAAATATATTTCGCCATAAGAAACTAAACATATTTGTGAGAAACTATAGCTTAAAAAGTTCCTCTAAATTTTATTAAGATTATGAAATACTGTTCAACTAAGTCAATGAAGCATCAATTAAGGTCAATTTAAGCATTATGAAGAAAACAATAACGAGGACGTACCACCCATGACGTAGTAAATAGTAGCGTAACATGAGGAAATCGTAAAGATCAACAAACATGGTACATATATCCAATTCAATTAAGAATGATGAAGCCTAGGCCTAGAAAAGCTCAAAACGAGTTACTACAATCGCATGTTTCTCAAATATATATATTTTCAAGTGTCATATTAAGCTGGCCCATTATTAGTAAAGGTGCCTCAGGGTCAGTTTCCGTCATTACGATGCAGAATACATATAAATTAAGATTTACGCGCATTTAAATAGCATGTTATTACATATAGCGTGGATCACTGTTTTTAAGAAGCGTTGAATTTCACTCAAAATAAGTTACGAGAGCGCAGCTTAAATGAGATATTGTGAAAATTATTGCGCGCGTCTGTGTGTGGAAGCTTTCGTTAAGAAAATTATTTCCCGAGAGAAGTGTCACCATTTACAATTGCGCTAGAGATGCTTGTAGATATGTGGAAATATAAACAATATTTTGATGACTATAATTAAGTTAAATGAATTCAGTTGGGTGCGCAAAGAGCGACTGGATATGTAGACAAACAACAATAACAACAAAGATCTACGTATCTACTAGTTACTAACAATAATAATAACAACAACAACTGCGAATAAAAAAATAAAGAAAACAACATGTTTTAAACTCACACATAAATTTATTGTTAGGAATTTTAAAAAAAGATAAAAACTTGTTATGGTTGATAAAAAAAAATTGGATTTCCAGATAGTCAACAATAAAAGGCCATTTTCAACAGAATTATGAATTAAAATGTATGCTACACAGAAAGAAATATATTTGGTTGATTCAACTAAGTTTTATTATTGGTCAACAATATTCAAATCAACCCAGAACTGTGCCTTATTCAGGTACGAATGAATTGGCCATTTAAACAGTGCCACATTATTGACTAAAACCTTACAAAATCAGCATAAACATTGTTGATTTAATCACTTTTATAGTTAATCCAACGTTTAGTTTGTGGTTGAATGATAATTTCTGGACAATTGCATAAACAATCGCAAAACGGTTCGATGACAGTTTGGCATTGATTTCTTTACCAGGGTCTTCAAATTGAGGACTTAAATGATACCAATTTAAAGTTTTTTTGGAAAATGCTAGGACTAAAGTCAAGGATCATTACAATTCCCGGACACATCAATTTTTAAAATTTATTTTTAGTTTTTTTTAAACATTCTCTCTTGTTTTTGACGCTAAGTCCGTTTCTGGTACTCATTTATTTCTATCACGATCAGTTTTCGAGATAAATAGGCTCAAATGTGTCAAAAAAGCCGACTTTTTTCATGTTCACCAAGAATACCATCGCTTTGGAGCATTTTGGAGTAGACAAACATGAAGCAGCGATCTTTCAAATCGATCATTCATTTTGTAATGAAATTGAAAAAGGCGATTCTGAATTCGAATTTCAGAAAATTAAAATTGAAATCGAAAAGTTTTTATTTCCTTTAGTTTGCGCAAAATCATCAAGTTCTATGTGATCTTACCAATGAATTTCTTTTTGTGTTTCTAACAACTTTTGATCTGTTTTATCTGGCAACGCCCTTAGTTAAGGTTCAGGTTAAGCAACTACAACAGCAACAACAACAAGACTTAAATAGGCCAAGCTAAGCAGTGACAACAACACTACAAAAACAGCGTTAATAAACAATTTTTTTTTTTTTTTAAACTAAACTAAAGATCGAAGCTACATAATTTATTCGAATGATAATGAATTTTTGTTTTCTTTCATTTCAGTGTCGAATTGGCTTGAATTGCGGATTAAAACTTATTAACTTGGCTTAAAGGCATAATAGAGTGAGTTCAAAAAGAAGAAGACAAATAAAGACAAATGTACACATCTCAATGTGAGACAATACAATAACTGTTGAGGTCATCGGCAATTATTTTTAGAATATTGCGTATAAAGTCAAAGACAAGAGCTTGATAAATGAAGCTAAAAGAAAATAACGCTTATTGTTGAAGTTATTGAATAGATAGATAGAAGGCATTGAAACTTGTACAATGAGCTACAAAAAATAAATAGCGTTGTTTAGACAAATCTGTATAGAATTTTGAGTTTCTAAGCACTGGGCGGAAGTTTAATTTTAAACTTTGACACTCGTCCCAGCACTCAAATTTGTTCTTTATCATATTCATAGTTCAGTGTGTGTAGGTTTCTTATTCTACGAAATTTTTTCGACGTGCATATATTAAAAAAAAATAAATTTGATAATATTTCTGAGGGTAAATACTAAAATTTTTATTATGACCGAAATTAAGCGCGCACGTCGAAATGAATTTTTTTTGGAACTTCATTTTCTGTTATCACTATCTTTCATCTATCATGTATCACTATCTAACTTAGTTCTCGAGATATTGGCCTGGGGAAATCGAAATGGAGCGCATGGTATATGAAATTCAATATCGTTCAAACTTCTGCTACGATACCTCCTGCAGGACTCAATGCTTTTGAATAACTTCTCTGTACAGTTCGGGCTGAAACGCGTCTATTGCTTGACGAATGTAGATTTTTAATTGCTCTTGAACTAGCGAATTGTTTTCATAAACACTTTCTTTCGCGTAGTCTCACAAGGAAACGTCCAGTGGCGATAAATCGCACGATCTGGGCGGCCAATTGACATTATCAAATCTTTACGTATTTGCAAAAACATACTTTGCACAATTTTTAGGTTTTTAAAGTGAAAATCCGCATCTGCTATCACCTACCTTGTGACAAATTTTAAGCTTTTATCAAAAACCTCTACAAAAAATTCTTGAGCTAATACAACAAACTGTATACAATGTAAACACTTCAAGATTATTCAATACCGCAAAAAAACAACACTTTAAAACTTTCATACGTTTATTTATATGTATACTGTTGAAATATGAGTATGTTCATTTTTTTTATAATATTGTTATAGTTTTACGAAACATTTTTAAGCAATTTCGACATAGCTTTGATGCACTAGTGACCCTTTTATTAATTATATTTTGTTACCTACATGTTTCATATTTACTTATAAAGGTTTTTTGTAACAATAGCGATAAGCTGAAAGAAGTCAGGGCGGTAAAAGAATACATTACGTCACTTAGATTTTTTTTATTTAAAATTATGTCTTGTTTTCTTTTTAATTTTCTTATTGAACTTGTGTGTTACGATATTTACGTATATATTATTTTTTGAAAAATTTAAAGAGTATGGTATTATTATGGAAGCACTGAGTGATGCTTACAAGAACTGTAGAATTATTTTTAAATTAAAAAATAAATTCCAAGTTTTCACTAGTTCCCCAACAATTAAATTTTAATGAATGCTATATTCTTTTACAACTCTGTTACTGATATAAATCATTTATAAGACTGCAAATTTTAAACCAATTAGCGAAAACAAAATTATTAAGGTGTTAAATAGCATTATAAGTAGTTATGAAAAAAAAAGCAAAAGCCAACAACAAATTTTTGAAATGCATTAAAAAGAAGTTACTAATTTTGGACGTGCAAGTTTTCAAAATGTAGCAACAACAATTTAGCAAAATTTTTAAAACCGACATAAGCGTTTTATTCATATATTATTTGTTTTGTTATTGTTTTTTTATGATTATTTACAATGCAGCCAGCAGCAGCAGTAACAGCAGCAGTTGCAACAACGCATTCTACTTGCAGCAACTTTTTTTTTCTAAAATATGGCAAAAAATTGTGCAATAAAAGCAAACCTTGTTTTCTATGTTGTTGTTGATAAACGTAGAATTCCATTGAATCGAATTTTTCACTCGATCTATAGAGTTGTCCCGGTGGAAAATCTTCGATTTTGAATTTAATTTTAAGCATTTTGTGGTTTTAGATTGATTGGCATTTAAATTTAAATGATTTAGATGTTTTATTTTTTGCATTGATATTTTATTATGAATGGAAATTGTTGCATTCATTGATTGTTGTAGTTGATGGTTTATGGTTGAATTGATAAGCAGTTTGCAGGTTTTTATTATTTATTTTTTTTTTTGTTAAAATGAAACATAATAAATTGATAAAAATTACAAAATTAAAAAGTGCTTATAGGCTATTTTTTTTTTTTTAAACAAAATTATATATAATGTGCTGTTTTTTTGTCCAAAATTGTGATGTTTATTGGTACATTAACTTTCATGTAAGTGTGTGTAAAGAAAAAACAAAAGTTGCTCATTGCATATACTTAATGGGATTTTAATTGGCAAAATTCAATTTAAAAATTTATTTAATCTTACAAGAACCTAAAATTATGCTATGTTAATTATCGAAAAACTCAACCAGATAAGATTTCGTTGAGTATATAAAGGATGGGCCATATCTTCGTTATTTTTGAGCGTATTTTAATTCGACCTCATAACACAATAATGCACTTTAAGCATTGACAGATATGTACATAGAGTAGGGAGTGTCATAGAAACGCCTTTTTCGAAATTCTCTTCAAGTTTGTTTTAGGTACTTCACCCTTTTTTTATTAAATACTATTTTTCAAAGTACATTTTAATGTTTATAATGAGTAATAAACTAAACATTAAGGGAGGCACCTAATATCGAAAACCTGCTATGACATTAGCATACAAAACTTCAAAGTCACTCAAAAGGCTTTCGAGATCTGACAATTTTATCTAAAATTTTGAAATTGACTAGAAATAAGAACGGTTTTTGAAAAAACCGGTCAAAATTTTAGAAATATCTTCATATCTCATGATTTAAAGCCTTCACGAACCCTTGCTACAGTTCAGTGGCGTAGTGTGGGAGATCATGTAAATGTATCAACCTTGGTCTGAAGAATTAATTAAAATTAATATAACACACTAAATGAACAGCTTATCTCAAAAAATCATACTTATATGCAACAAATTGTGTTAAGAAAATATTTCATTGTTTAGTGGTTTATTGTGTTTTTTAAATTATAAAACAGTAAATAAATTTATTTAAAAAAGAAAAAACATGAACATCGGGAGCTTTTTGAAACGTCCTCCATGTGCGATGGAGTCTGAGCTTAACAGTAACGGCTTGTGATTATGTTCATGTGAAATTTTTCTCACTCAAAACTATGCCGCATCAATATTTCTGAAATCGTTTTTGGAATTCCTAACTAATAACAATTTTTCGAAAGGATATATCCGGGACTTTTGATGGCTATTTCTCCGATATGGAGTGCCTCGTTTAACTTTTGATTCCCTACTCACTATAAGTATTAAAATATAAGCTAGAACTATAGGGCTAAGCTAAAAAATTATAAAATCATCTAATGGAATTTTGGGGCCAGTTATAAAATCGATGCGCGGGCCAAAGACTGTTCACCGGCATTTTTGCAAAATTAAAACTTTTAATATTTTAAAATACATTTTCATTACGTCAATCGATGGGAAGACAGCAGAGGAAGGTACCCGACCCCATCGAAGGAAAAGTCGAATAACTTTGGTTTCGAGAAAAAATCCTTTTCCCTTTTCAAAATCTTTTTTCAAACTTTACCCATAGGTTGGTTGAATTTTTTCATAAATGGGTTTCGTTGGCACACGATGAATTTCAAATTAAATTTTTGAACAATAAAATTTTTCTATAAACACCACTTTAGGCGATCGGAAACCTTTCGGCAACGCCGAAGTTAATTTTCTATGTATCTTATTGATCCGTGCAATAAAATGTATTACCATGAATTAGGTGAAAACACCCATTAGGGAAGTCGGATACCACCCGCTAACTGACAAAATCCATTTTCGAATTTTCCACATCGAACTTTTAGGGGAGTCGTTTGATGTGGATGTTCAACATTTTATTTCAATTATCTTTAATTTGAATTAACATATGTTTGGATCAACATGAACTGGATATCGAAGAGAACAAGATTTATGTGAATAATTCTAAGAAAATTCTTATTCGTCAGTGTCGGCTGATGCCACCTGTCTAGCAACAAGAAAAAAACAAGATAAAACCGAGGTGTTCACTTATAAATCACGGCATCACTGAAATATCCGAAAAATATCCAAAAGCAATGAAGAAGTCGGAAAAATTGAAAAGCAGGGCACCAGAACAATATCGAATAGTACCGAAAAAATATAGAAAAAATTTATAGAAGTCGGAAAACATCAAAAAGTAAACAGAAGTCAAAAAATATAGAACAGCTTAAACAATCTACTATACATATTAGAACTTCCTCGAGAGTGTGGAAAACTTTCTTTCATATCACACCGTTGTCGTTGCGGAAAATATTACTCTTCGCTGCATTTAGAATGATTATGGAAATATGTACCCTCACTGACTTCGAAGGTATGGAGAAATATTCCTGCTCGGTGCTTAGCAGTTTTTTTTATGAAAAGCTCTGAGAATGTAATGTGTAAATTTTTAATTTTAAACTTCATACAGAAACTGATAAAAATGTTACCACACGTCTTCTACTTGGATTCATTTCGCATTACCCCTGGAGGAAAACCCTCGTAACGAATTTGATTAAAATGAAATGGTTAATGCCAGAGACATGGACATTACAAGCATTTGTGTAAATTTCAGTAGATTTGGAGTATATTTCAAGCTTGGGCAAAGTTCGTTTTAGTCACTTCTTCTTTAATTTTTTGTAAATTATGACTAGTTTCATCAGTTGGATATTTTTCGTTATGATTTAAATACAAAAACTAAAAATAATTTATAAAGAAAGATGATCTCACTTTAAGCAAACAGTCGTTGATTTTATTTTAATATTTACAATTTCATTTAGACTATCTAAACACGCTATACTTCGCCCCACTGTAGGTGTGCGATAAACGTCTATGTTCAGATCATCAACATGTTGCAATCTTATCTTACAGAAACGACGACAAGTATGTAGTAAGTAGCAAGCATATCTGGATATTACACAATCATTGCAAAGTTGTCGGTGGTATCGCAAAACAGGTTGAAGCGCGACAAAAAGAAAACTAAAACGTTGATAAGCTTTTTGAATAGCTGTTGGCCAGTATGTCAAAATATGGACGGACAAAAAAATGTTTAAAAAACCACTCGCATTGCTAACGAAACTTAAATTCTCCTTTTCTGTGTAGACTGATAAAACAAGAAACTTCTGCTTAAATGAATAAATACCCAGTTTATTGGTGTAAATTGAAATCGCTATTTATATTTTTGATAAAAAGCATTTATTTGGCTTAATTCTGCCAAAGAAATTAAATTGCAAACAAACTATTTATAAAAAAAATTACTAACGAAAGATAATTCAAAATAGATGGAATTTTTGTTCTGCCAATGTAACATGCAAAGAGCAACTTTTCACAATTAAACAATAGAGAAAAACCATCACCAAAATATTTAGTAAGCAAAAATGATTTAACGTTTAAAGTGTTTGAAAATATAAAAGATTTTAGCAAAATTTTGAAAATATATTTTAGAAATGTTGGTAAAAGAAAAAATTCTTACCTGGAGTAATTGGCTGGTATTCCTGTTGGGGCAGCAAAAAGCATGTCAGAACCTGGTTTAAATGAGAAGAATAGTTTTTAGTATTAGTTTTCGAAGTTTTAAAATTGTTATTACAAAAAAAAATCAAAATTTGGGAAAATATGGCAAAACACGGCATAAACAACATTTCATGTCAGCACAAAGTAATAACTCATTGCGTATCTACTTTTAGACATGGTCATTCTTTCAGTGAGAGTTAAACTCAGTTTCAAGTTAAAACATAGTTTAGACTCAGTCTTTAATGTTTCAATAGATTTTATTTATTTTAATTCTAATCTTTACATTTAATAGACAATTTCTTTAAGATATTTTCTTTAAGATACATAGAAGCTATGGTTATTTCTTCAGCCAATGGCTAGTAGTGCGAGAATATTAACTATTTAAATATCAGTTTAAACTTGAAGAAAGTTTAAAATTCGCGCAAACCTTGCTGCATATCATAAATTTTATACATATTCCAAATTAGAAATAATTTCAGAAAATAAAATCGAATCTTTAAATTTAAACGAGATCTATTTTTGAGTTATTTAATAATTTAGTATTTTCTGTCTCTATTAAATATTTTCTAGCAAAAATATCAAACCGGATTTAAGATTAAAATTTTATTGTTTTGACTTACCTGTTCACCAGTTGCCTCATCTGTATCTGGCTGAAAAGTCAACAATGGTTGCGCTTGATTCTCTGACAGCCAGACGGCTTTCAATTGCAAATTTACCAAAGAATATGGTAAATATTGCAATTGATTACCTGATACATCTAAGACATGTAAAATTGTACAGTTTCCCAACTCTGGTGGTAGCTTCTTCAATTTGTTATCACGTAAGCTTAATACACCCAAATTGGAACAATTACCAATTTCAATTGGTAGATATTCGAGCGCATTTCGGTCCACATTTAAATTGCTTAACTTAACCATACGTCCAATGGAAGCAGGCAGCTCAGCAAGAAAGTTCTCTGTGAGAATTAGTTCTTGCATGCTTTCACAACTAAAAAGATTAGAAAACAAAAAGCAATAATTAATGATAGATAGATGGTAAATGACATCACTTTAGGCGTCGTCTCAATTATACATAGAGTTTTAAACAAAAGCATTCAAGAGTTATGCGTAGAAAACACAAAATAATTAATCAAATACAGTTAAGTTAAAATCATTAACACAATAAACAAAATAACTATACAGCAACATACGGTATAAACAAAATTTATTTAATTAAATGTCGAAGGTTAACGTCAGACGATTACGTAAGGTATTAACCAGTTTATAAACGTTTTAAAAAATTAGCAAAACAAACGAAGAAACAATCAAATGTATAAATAAAGTTTATCACACTTACGCCCCAATTGTTGTGTTGAGTTTCTGCAAACGATTTTGGTCCAATTTTAATATAGTTAAACGACTTAATTTAGCAATTCCATCTGGCAATGTTTCTAGTAAATTTTGTGATAAATGTAAATCAGTTAAGTTGACGAGCCCACCAATTTCATTGGGCAATTCTTCCAGTCTAGAAATTAAAGTAAAAAAAATTATTTTAATATTATTTGTGTCATATATATACATACATACATATTGCATATGTTTAATGAACGCTTGGATTTGATTATTAAGCTTGATTAATTAGAATTGGTTACATTATCTAATAATAACTCTCTGAAAACATGAATTCATTGCATTTATGAAAAACACCATGCCCTCTTGCAAAAATTCACCCATTTTTTGTCTGGTGCCAAGTCAAAGTATTCCTTGTTTTTTTTATGTTTGTTACATTAACTACCTAAAATATTTCTCTCATCATAGCATTTTAAAGTCTTCGAACCATTTAATATATTTTTGTAAAATTTGATTGCATTTCCTGAAATACCATATGTGAGGTGCTACGCCTTTTTTCGTTCAAAGTTGGTTATTCTTAGTATTTGTGTGAAATTTAGTTTCATCAGTTACCTCAAATAATTCTTTAAGTAAATATAGCGTTTTGAGAAATTTGTTCCTATGGGTGATGCCACGCCCTCGGTATACATGTTTGGCAACAGATTTCGTTAATTTTCAAGTCCACAAGCTATGAGGTCAAATTACCTCAATTGGTTTCCCCGTAATCGTGATTTCTACAGGAAGCCAGACAGACAGACAGACAAACAAACAGACGGACACTGCTAAATCGATTCAAGTGGTGATGCTGATCAAAATATATATAAAATGATATAGCTGTCACGCCCCTTTTATGCGTTACAAATGGAATTACAAAATGAATGTTCACTGAGTGTATGACATAAAAATACATGGGATATTCTTTGTCAAACGGAACAAAGCTCTGCCCAAAATTCATGTTGATGGATTTTAATGATCTTGGGCTTAAAAGGTTCGATATTCGTTTCTCTTTATGAGCCAATGTGACATTTTGGAAATTTTCAAAATAACGGATCCAATATTGCGGCCGAAAGCCGGAGAAAAATCGAGAGTCCAGCAAAAATAGATTGTAAAAATAAAAGTTCAGAACCGATCGGGTCACATCTTGTCTTGAATTGTAGCTCATGGACGCCACTAAGAATCTGGTGTGGTAGGTTGACAAAATCCAACATGGCGGATCCAATATGGCGATCAAAAATCCAAATGGTGGCTGAATTTTTGAAAGTCAACTAATTTGCATCGAATTTGGTACACGGGGGTCTTGGAAGTCACTGATCATGACTCCGAGGTCAATATTGCCCAACTCAAGATGGTGAATCCAAGATAGCGGACGTTTATTTTACTTTTTTTCGAGAAATTGCATCTAGAAAGTTTGCGAAAATCGACCCAAGCGGTTAATCAGGAAAATTTTCTACGAATGGGTTTCTATTTTGAAAAATATTAGCTTAAGTCGATATTCCGGGCAACCCAAAAATATATCTCATGTAGTTCCGTGTACTGGGGGGTTTACAAGAAAATTATCCTTTTGATATAACTTATAATAGTCAGCGGTGTGATATTACCCCTTTCACGTCCAATGTTGCCTATAGGCTTATAGGCAACATTGTCTTCTCATGCCAAAATCACCGTTATGTTATTTTTTTTAGCGATTTGTTTTGCTCTTGTCTTATCAGCTGTTTTTTTTTTTGTGCATTCAGGTGTATACACAATTTAGTCAGCTGCTATGGGGTCTTAGTATTGGCGTCAGTTACGTCGTAACGTCGTTAAAACAACAATTGCCGAAAAATTTAAGAAAAATGGTCCTTGTGATTTTAATTAAATTATGTGAAATAAATTACTCGGACTTACAAAAAAAGTACTTCGATTGGTTCAAAATAGGTTAATTAATAGATAGAAACATAATTTTTAAACAAAAATTGTTGAGTTGTGTCTCAGGAACTTTCCGAAGGAAATGCTGTCTACAGGACATAAGGACGAACAAGGATACGTAGGATTTTGAAATTGATGTCAGTTAGTCTTTATAGTCGTATTAATAAAAATATGAGCACAAAAATTTTTAAGTCCTCGCACTTTAATTCGGGCATGAAAGGGTTAAGGACACTATTTTTTGGCTGCATTCCCTCAAATAAACCATTTACTTTAAGAAAATTTGTAGTGTCAGGAAGATAACGTGATATATTTTATCGCATCTTTGTCAGTAGAATTTTTCTTCAAAGTGATCTAGGTTGTATGCATTTATAAGACATATAAGACACTCACCTATTCTCTGAAACATCAAGGCAAATTAGATTTGAAAGTAATCCAATTTCAGGAGGAAGTTTCTGCAATTGATTGTGATCTAACCACAATTCTTGTAGTGCAGGTAAATACCCCAAATGAGGTGGTAACTCTTCGATTTCATTATCTCCCAAGTCCAAACGTTCCAACTTCGTCAGTTGGCTGATGGACTCTGGTAAATGTTTAAGAAGATTTTCGCGCAATTCTAATGATTCTAATTGTATTAAACTGTCGAAGAGAAAAAAAGTGGAAATCGTAATTATTTTGGAAAATACAAACAATAAATCATGTACTTACCAGCCAAAATCAGCAGGTAGTGTCGTCAATGACATATCATTTAAGCCTAAGACAGTTAAATTTTTTAATTGTGAAAATCCTGCGGGTAATTTTGGAATTGGATTTGAACTAAAATCAGCAACTTGAAGACTTTGCAGATGTTTAATGTCGTCAGGAATGTCTGGAATATCTGTAATAGAGAAGAAGAAATAATTTTTAATTTATTTGCACATCAAAGAAAGGCAATTCAAAATGATTACTGTATTATTTTACTTTAAATTTACAAATACCAAAGGACATTTCTTGTGGTTGCAACTTTAAACCATGGTTAAGTTATTTCAGAATATTTTGCTTGCCTAAGGTCATTTGAAGGCTTATGCATAAATAGAATATTTTGAACATTTCTTATCCTTGTTAAATAAAAAAAAAATAACTAAAAATTATACTTATCGTATTTATAGCTCAGTGACGACAATGACGCCCAATGTCAAGTCAACTGTAAAAAATTCTGTGGAAACAATAGCAACAGTTTGATACTTGTTGAACTAAATCGCCTTAAAAATAAAATGCAGAAAAAAAAAGTCAAGGAAATGATGAAAACAGGCAAAATGGTACAACGAAAAAAGTTCTATGCTTGTAGACGTTAAAATTCGATATTTACGACTACTCAAAGAGTCAGTCAAATCACAACGACGCATGGCCCAAACGACACACAGACATAAGAAACATTTACCAACAGCAACACCCTCCACCTACGATGGCGATGGTTTATGACATATATACATATATAAACATTGTGGCGCATAACCAGGGTCGCCGAGAGAAATTTCGGTATAAGTCGAATGAGTAACGTGTAAGAAAAACAGCGACACTCAAAACTTTCACATAAAATATCGCCATTTTTTTGAATTTTACAGGGAAAGTATTATGTTTAGAGTTGAAATTGAAAATGAAAACTCGATGTTTCACTTGGATATATGTATGTATGTCGTTCCAAAGATACAGTCATCTGAAAAACAAAGTCCTTAGGATCCACAATTACAATTTACGAGCCTTCAGCAAATATGTCGCGCCGCTATGCGGGCTCAGGGGAAAACTATTCCATTCCTAAAACGGCGGCCCTGCGCACAACTAAAGTCAGTCATCGATAAAAAAAAACAACGACACGACAACAAATACAAGGAGCAAATCGCACCAGTAGCGAGTTACAGGAAAATCCTTTACAATGGATTTTCTATTGACCTACTTTCCAAGTTATAGCGCGCGCCCATGTTTTGCTGCACATGATGGGCCACGAGTTTCTTTCATTTTTTTTGCGCGTTTTTGTATAAGGGATTTGAAATTTTCTTCTCTTTTTCATATAGTCAATGAAAGCAACATGTAAAACATCAACATTGCTGCAGAAATAAAAAGGAGCAGGTATTACAACAACAACAACAGCAACAACAAAAATATAGAAAGTATGTAGTAGGGTGATAGCAGTGAGTACTCGTATATAAAGTTTTTAAAGTGTCAGGCAAAAAAAGGTTATATCGTTTTGTCGTGTCAAAGTAAATTTATATGAGTGTGCTTTGGCGCAAAATGATGTAGCTATGTTGGCTTTGATAGTACTTAGATTGTGTTGAACAAATTTAAAATTTAGTAGATATTGGTGTAAGAGATTACCTATGGTTATTAGTTTGCCAAAACTACGAATATATCTACTTTCGTTAAATTGTCACATGTTTCTTCTTTTTTCTTTCAAATCCATATATCAACCTCAAGTAAATAACTAAAAGTGACAAAACCATCACAGAAATAAAATGACAACATTATAGAGCAAGAGCTAGAGACATTAGTTTTGCAAAAAAAAAAAACTATATACCGCCACAGGACATTTTTATTCGAGTAGTTAATAGGAACTCATTAACAAAGAAAATAGGGCGCGGCCGGCGATAAACACGTAATCATATAACAATGAATATCATATTCGTCTTTTTAATAAAAATTAGGTTAAAATGAAATTTTTCATATTTATACTTCATAATGTCTAATATAGTGGACTAAAGCTCGGCATGAGTAACTCGATTGTATAGCAAAAACTCTATCAACTATGTATTTGTTATGCTTTTTATTGTTTTTCGAGTTCAAAAACTACTTTAGGACAGATAAGATGAATACAATCGAATTGAATATAAAGCAAATAAAAAAAATGAACGAATAACAACTGTGTTTTATTCGCCAAGTCGCTATCTATTTGCGAATAAAATGACCAAGTTACTAAGTTTCCTACTCGCTATTTATACGAGTACTCGTTGTTGTTCTTTCTACTTTTTTTATTTCAAATTGCTTCTTTTAAAATTTAAATGCAGGTTACTCAAACTAAATAGAAAAACAATAGGAGATGGTACGTGAGCTATTTTTAGTATTTCGAATTGTTAAATTTAGCATAGATTAGAGATAATATCATTTAAAGTTTGGTAATTTTCTATAGCGTTTCAACTCCAAACGAAAAATAATCAACGACACTTGACTTATGTATGTTCTACACAAAAATTAAGCTTCAAGGTAGTTATGTATAAATTACATTATAATCTAGCAAAAAATCTGATTAATCGCGTGAAATTACTTGCTTCCTCTTTTTACCAAATACCTCAAATATAAATAATTAATTTAAAGCGGTTGTGATTCGCTAAACTGACGTGTCTGTCTACTAGCTGTGATTACGCAAACGCTAAACATTAGCGAACAAACGGAATTCAAAATAAATGAACCGACCAACAGACCAACTTCCGCTAACAAATAAATTCTGCATTGTTGTGGCCACTGCGTGAACTTTGGCCAACGCAACTTTAGCACTTGACGGTAGTGATGATGAAGCCAGCACCCGCCCTCTTTAGCTATTTCTAGTATGCTCAGATATGTGCAGCGTCATTGATGCGATTTAAAGAGACAGCGGAAAAACGAGGGAGTGAAAAGATAAAAAGAAAAAATAAAATGTAGACATATAGTAAACATATGTAGAGCGGAGGTCAACGGTACCTGTTGTGGTTCGATGGCTCGCCGCACGGTGGGGCAAAAAAGTTGCCGTTTATACACAAACTTGAAGTCTCTAGACTTTTTTAAAGACTTGCGCGAATTTATTTCTAATCAAAAGATAACAAGTTTAAAATAATCTCATGAGAGTTGATTTTTTAAAGAAGTTTTTAACATTTTTAAATCAAAGTAAATTTTTGTACTTGTTTTTTTGGACAACATTTTTTAAAACATATTTTTTAAAATATTTTTGTTATATTATTCGTTTAGAATTTTGATCCGTAGATATTATCTAGAACAATCCCGAAACTGGGTATTGGACCCAGGTAGTGAAACTTTTATCCCGCGATCTTTTAGATTTATTAAACAATCCTATACTCTTTTGGATTTAATACCAAAAGCCTATAATGCTTTTAAGGTAGCTTTAAAATCAGAAAAAATAGCAATGTGCCGGATCTTTCAATGTCTATTTAAATTAAGCTGTACATATATCCTTATGGCGAAATTAAATTTTTCACCGTGAAACATTGTTTTTAATATAAATTTTAGTTTGTTTCAAAAATTGACTATCATTAATATATTTTAATTTCTATTATCTGTCGATTAAATCAAAATCATCTAATTCCATTTGAAAGTGGAGGCTACAAGCTGATTTCTGTTCATTGCAACTTTCTTGTCCCACTGTGCGTAGGTTCGTTGCCATGCAATTTTCAGTTAATGACCAACTACCTCCAGCAAATTGTTTAAGTCTTTCACTCATTCTTGTAATGGAACAAAACTATTTATTTAGTTGTTTATAGCAATTGTTGTTGTATTTACATGCCGGTGGCTTATGAGTTCACTTCATTTCAGTTTGCGAACAAAACAAAAAAGTTATTGCATGGGAAATTTCATGTTCAACTTTTATTTAGTGGTAAATCTATTACCACTGAAATTTCAAAGTAAGTTAGGATAACTGTGTGTGTTACCAGCTTAATGTAAAGTAAAATAATATTAAAATTAAAAGATTTTTCAAATTTTTTAAGATTATGAAATAGTAAACTCGGAGGGCTAATAAACTGACGAAATGTTATCTACATGAAAAAAACGATAAGATACTTTTTTATGGAAAATTGTATGCTTTTTCTAATGAGATTATTTCCGTGTTTGTAAGTTTTTCCTTTCACAAGATATAGACGAAATGCCTAGTAAAGCATTTTTTCTCATGTAATTCGTATTAAAAACAAATGCTCGATGTCCCACCAGTAAATATTAGTATTATGAGCTCTCCTTGCACCAGAATTTTTATGTCATGTACCTGTAATTACATATTACATAAAACTGTTTGAAAAAAAATATTGTTAACCTTATATTCATAAAACGCAACGGCACCGGTCGCCGACCGCATTTTTTTAATGTAACGTAACAGTCCAAAATCCCAAAAAGTTTTTTGGCGAAAAATCTAGCACGTCAACAATAGAGAAAGACCTCATTTTCTTCGAGCAGTTTTAGTATATTTTCTAAAGAAAATAAAAAATAGCGGTGCATTTACTTATGTGGGGGTCCAGCGCCGATAACAATTTGTAATGTAACAGTCTTTTTAAATCGATAATCAAATATTAACGCAACGGCACCGGTCGCCGACCGAGTTCATATATCCGACCGCTTTAAAAAACTCTATAAAAGTCAATCAATTTGCCGCGCAAAATTTACGAAAATGAACGCATTTCATTCTTTCAATATCGATACGTGAACTGTCAAAAAATCATTTTAAAGCTTCAACAGATTTTTTGTCAGTTGAGTCTAAACTACGCAGCGGTGCGGTTCGATGGTTTCGCGAGTGTAAAAAATTATAAAAACGGAGTATCAAGTTTATCAACTTTTCAGCAGAAATAAAATGAGCTGTAAATATTTTAATATTTTACTGTGTGCATATATATATGCTTATCATAATTACAAAGTAATTACCACTTTTTAATTTAATTTAAAAGATTTGTGAAGTGATTAAAAACGGGCGGTATGTGGTTACGTAAAAATTTCCTACGTTCCTCATTCCGACTATTTGTTCGGTAACAGGATTTTTAAGTTTCGTAAAAAAAGATAGTTTTTGTGTCTAGTTAGACTAAAAACGTATAATTTTTGTTAGATTATTCAATCTATGCATTATTCTACGATGCCGAACGTGCATACGACCTAGTTTAAATTAATAAGATTTGCCATAATTTGACATCAAACTTTTACGTTTTTACCTTATTTTCCTGTTTGCATACATAATTGCTGTATTGATTTAGGTTTTAAATTTACATTAACATGCCTAATCGTACAGGAGGCAGCGTTGCATATTTGAAGGTCATTTCCTCCCGCTTATTTTTTTTGTAATTGTTAATTTAAGTAAAGCTGATAATGGAAATAAGCGTCAGTCGCCAGAATCGTGGTGACTCTGGTTGTCAGAGGCCGACGAAAAAAGTTTAGCTCAATAACTCGGAAAGTAAGCCACAAGAAAAAAATTATGTTCAGACCAGTATTGCAAAGCAGATGAAAATACATCGATTTCATTTCCGTAAAATCTCCATACGATAAGATTTGACCCACCTTTCAACGTTTTAATGTTTCTAATAAATACTAAAATTTTGAGCAGAAATAGCTATTTTGGGCGAAAAATATGATTTTCAGATCTGAACGAGAAATGTTAATTTCAAACTTTCAATAAAAACCTTATTTTTTCGAAAATGGAGATGGTCGTTAAAAAATTCAAAACTATGAAAAATTAATCAGATCTGGTCAAATCGAAATTTTTCTGATATACATATATAGGTAATTATTCTAAGTATAATTCAATTCAGTCAACTTTGTTTGTCTAAAATTAAAAGATTTTGATCAAAATCGTAAATTACATTTAAGTTTTACGTTTATAATAAATGTTATCTGAAAAGCTATAGCTTTTTCTTATTACGACATTAACGGTCGGAATTAGGTGCTTCAGTGGACGGAAACAGACAAAATAATCACTGGCCGGTCGGTAAATGGTGAACGTTGTGTTTTTTTGTATCAATTTTTTAAAAACAAAATTTAGTAATAAAAACTTTCATTTAAATTATTGTTAACTTATTTTTCCCACGGTAAACATCTATAACAATAAATAAGTTAATTTTAGTGAAATTATATGACATATTTATGTATCTTTTAGAAGATTCCATCAGACGCGCCGATAAGTGGTCGTTAAGTGGTGCCTTTGCGTTATCACTGGTTTAGTAAATAAAACATGGCCGACGTTCGCTCACGGACGGTTTTAAGAAGGATCATCCAAAATCGGTTACTGTACCAGAAAATATTGAAGCTGTGCGTAAACTAATTATGCAATATCACGTAATGATGTGCCATACTGTGAGATAAAGGTGACGAATCTTGGATATGCTTATAAGCCAGAAACTTAGAAGCAGTCGACTGTTTGGATCTTTCAAAAAGAGCCAAACTCAACAAAGGTTGTTTGTACAAGAAGCGCTTCGAGCAAATGGTGGCCAGTTTCTTGATATTAATGGGCTTCATTCATAAATTTTCAAAATAAATTTTAATATGCAATGATTATCTTTTTGTGGAATATCCCCATTAATACTCTATACATTTACATATTTTTTTTTTTATTATGGCCGGGTCACGTCTTTATCTAAAATTTTTGTTCTTGGTATTTCAATTTTTGTTTTATTTATGTGGTCCAATGAACTAGTCATTAGATTTCATCAACGACATAGATTAAAAATTTGCCAAATACTCAAGAAATGAGACAGCAAACTAAAGAATGAATGAATTTGAAGAATATTTTGCAATTTTCATATTTCGTTTATTTTTTCTTTCTTTCTATTCGTTCTGAATTCACAGCATGAAATTTGCATTCCACATTTGTACGTCTGTTGGCTAAGGGTGAATGAGCGTAACGTAGTGGAGTTCTCTGAATAGGGGGACTTAAATTGATTATGAATTTTATTAAAATGCGAAAGTTGTGTTGTGAGTGATTCACTGAAGCGTGTGTATATGTTCTGATTAAATTAAACTTTCCTCTATGATAAACATCAACAGCGACAACTCAATTAAACTGAGTGGAGTCAACATTTTGGATAAGACGATAGTATTGACATTTAAATTAAAAGTCTTAAGTGAAAATTTAAAATTTAAAACGAAAATTTGTAAGTACATATTTGGATTGGATTGTCATATTAACATCATATGATTGTTAACGTATTCACTAACAGTATGATTTTTTTAAACATTAGTACATCATAAATTTGTGGTTTGTTTGTTGGCTTTTTATAATAATAATAATTAAATAATTGAACTGCAGTTTTTTTCCTTTGCTTTCTCAAAGACTGTTTAATAAATAAAGCATTGTATCAATTTGTAAAATTTTAGTTGAATGTTGATCGCTGCTAAATTAACTGCAGTTCAATTATTTAATTATTGTTATTATTAAAAGCCAACAATTTTGGGGAACACGCCGAACTTTGAACAAGTAGTGTCCTACAACCGACTGCTGTGCATTACAGCATAAACAAATAATTGAGAAAACTACGATAACAAGGGAAATTTGCGGTAAATGTACTCAGATGACGTTATGCTTTAGGAATGTAAACAAAACTGAACAGCTGATTGAAATTGCAAAGCAATGGTGTGATCTTTGTTTTCACTTAAATCTGCCACATTTACTTGAAGTTAAAAGTAAGCATTTCGTTAGGTTTGCATTAATATAGCGGATGTAATTTGAGTGCTGACTAGGCGTCATCCAAAAATATATTGATGAGATTTTAAGAATCGAAACATATGTCTATATTCTAGAGTTGTTGTTTTTTTCTTTGTTTTCTCAAAGTTTGTTTAATAAATAAAGCATTGTATCAACTTGTAAAATTTTACTTGAATGTTGATCGCTGCTAAATTTGCTGCATTTCAATTATTTAAGTACATCTAACAAAATCCAAATAGCAAAGTTAAGTTAAGTTGATATCAAGAATTTTTCTTTATAAAAAGTAGCGTAGTGTCTTAAGATATTGATTAAAATAACTAAATTTTGATATCTCAATAGATTTTCTCCAATCATTAATAATTGTAAATCTGAACCCAATTAAAAAAACAAATTTGCTAAATGGTTCAAGGCTTCGGCTCGAAAGTGTGTGCATTAGGCACTTTTCAGCCATGCGAAATTTCCATTTCAAATTTATATAAAAAAGTAATGAAAATAAAATTACTGCTTCGCGCCCGAAATGGGCATGGCCCCTTCCAAAAGATGCAATTATTTTACACGGAGTCTAAATGGAGAACTAAAAATGAATGAAACAGGAGCATAACATAGGAAGAGGCTCTGAGAAGTATAGAACAATTTTAATATCTCAATTTTTTCCAGAATGGTCTATAGAATAAAAAATATAATTAAATAATGTTTCAAATTAAGGCAAGATTTCAAATGTATGCACTTATGATTTTAAGAAGTTACTTTTTAACATTATTTGGAAAATATTTACTAAGGCATTTTACAAACGCACTTAATTGGAACATTTTAAAAAAATTAGAAATTTTTTATTTTGGTTAGCATAAACCCGCATTGAAGCACTAATGAGCATTGACCTTCAGCAATATTTTACTGATTTACCAAAAAAAAAAGGTATGTAAGCGATATGAGAAATAAGATAAGATAAAGCTTTATGCGTTGACCTTTTAATTTTGACACATTTTTGTAATCGATATCAGTGCGATAAGACCTTGAATTTATTTCTGTTAGTTATATCATTCATTCAATTATCAAATTTTCGACTGATTCATTACGTTGCTTGTTACATACACACACACAATTACACTTATTACATTGAAATAAATTTTATTAAATAAATCGGTCACACTTAATCGTACAGCCGTTATAAAAATTATTAAAATGCATAATTTCTTAATGTTCACCAAATTAAGTACATAATAAATTGTGGAAAATTCAGTGTATAAAATGTAACCACATCAAAGGTAAGCAATGACTTGTAAGATTTGGAACACAAATAATTCGTGCAAGAGAATGAGCAAAAAATGTGTTCAACACTTGTTCATAAAAATATTGGATGCATTGTGATGTCAGTGCATTACAGTCAATGTTCTTGCTAAATAAAAGCATTCCCAGCAAGGCTAGATAATTTTAAGGCATGTGCATAAGAACTCGTTAAATGTTTTAATCTTCATTTTTTTGCCTCGTAAAAAATTAAATACCCTATAAAATGTATTTTTCCCAACACTTAACGTGCTGACTAGTTTGACCTAGTGGCGTAGCGTGAACATTTGCCGTCCGTGGCTTGACCAAACGTTTCCAAATTGAATTCGATATTTAAATTTAAATTTCCTTGAATAGCTTTTAGATTTTAAGCAATTCCTTGTAATGGAGGTCCAGCGCCATCTTGTCAAAATCGGACCATTAGCTGTGTAATGCTTGTCTAAACCAATCCTTCTGTTTGTATAAAGTTTAGTAGCATTACCATACATATTTTTGTCTGTATAGCGATTGGAAGATTTTGATGATAAGGGAGACGTCACGCCTCTTATCGAAATTTTCCCAATTTTTTTTTTTTTTCAGAGCTTGCCTGATAAGCTTCTAGTATTTGTTTGAAATTTGGTTACACTGCTTTGAATAACTCCTTCAGGGTGGAGTGTGAAAGTTTTTCCCTGAATAGAAGGTATCACGCCCCCTTGTCAAAAGGTGCCCACTTTTTGTCTGTTGCTTATTGAAATTTTTTTGCAGAGCTCACCTGAACCGCTTTTAGTAACTTCTAACTCCTTCAGGATGGATTTTTAAAGTTTTTCTCTTGAAAGCAGGTGTCACGCCCTCTTGTCAAAATATGTCCACTTTTTGTGTATTTGTGTGACTTACCATTGATGTACGATCAGGGCATTCACCCCTAAAGTTAGTGAAATTTAAGCTCTTTTGAGTAATTTTTGGGACGGATATTCATGCGGAGAATATTTAGAGGAATACATAATTTTCCAAATTTTTATTTACATACTTCTCAAATAATAATTTTTCTGCTAGGGCATTCAGGGGAGAAATGCTTTTAAAAATGTAGCAACACTGTAACTCTCTCAGTATATCGTTTTGAAGGTTATACTTTTATTTTTCACCCGTTTTTAATCTCACGAGTTATGATTGAAGGTGTAGTCAATGCAATGTTGATATCAGCAGAAAGGCAGGCAGACGGAACTGGCGCTGAGCAAGAATATAGACTTTTATATAACTGCTGCGCCCTGTTCAATGCGTTACAAAAGAAATGCCAATATATATATACCGTGTGTGTAGGGTATAAAAAAAGCGTGAACAAAATGATTGACAAGTTTTGATTTGTAATTTTTTTTGTGATTTTTTTTTTCAATATTTTAAATCGCAGATTTTATTCAGTGTCACTTTTTGCGTTGCACAGTAGTTAATGGAAATGAATATAAATTATGTTGGTTTTTACACAAATGTGACCTACTCTACATTTGAGAAAATTCAAACAAATTTTATGGGTCATTAAAGTCAGAGAAATGCATAAGGGTATAGTAAAAATAAAATGCAAGGAAAGTGAAAGCAATTGAGGACACAACTGTCACTATAACAAAAAGAACAAAATTTTCGTTTTTTTTTTATAAAATATTTATTAAAATGGCTCATAAAAATGTTACTTGCAAAACATGTCAGTTGTACGTGACTGATGGAAATTAAGTGGCAATATTCCAAAACAAAGTTTTGAAGTGTATTTAAGGTTCAAATTATTGAAATTCCATCATCACGTCAGTTAAATACAATTTTAACCAAACGTAATATTTTATGCTTAATTTTTGACGTTTGCTGTGAAGGAGCTAGCGTCTATTATCTATCTATAAATGAAATAAGGTAAATATATCGACCGAATTTCACTCTTCTGTCTATCCTTTCGAAATTTACACTTCACGTGTCAAATGCTTTCCGCCTGAAGTGTTAGCTTTAAATAGGTAAATGTATTATTAGAACAATCAACAGATGGGAAATTGAGTTTTAAAAGTTTCACTCATATAAAACTCAAAATTAAAAGCGGAAAGTAAATGAGAGCAAGGTATCAAGAAATATCTAAATACGCATACGAAAAATATAGAGAAATGTTTTAAAAAGATAATAAAAGTAGTATGGTATAATATATTCAGAAAAAGTCCATCAAAGTCGAGTGGAATCGAATAGAATCAAAAATTTTAGAAATAGTCGACAAGCATCGAATAGTAACGATAAACATCAAAAAATCGTTGAAAGTCGGACGGTATCGAATGAGTAGTACTGAACAATATCTAGGAAGTATATAACAGTATCAAATAGTATTGAATGTATAAAGATTTGTCGCAAAACTCAAGAATTTCTATAAGGTTTTCTTTATATTAAGTCGAAAAACATAAAAGTTATTTTATAAAAGTTGAAAAAATGTCGTAGAAACACCCTACAGACACTGTAATATAGCGAAATGGATTGATATTTTAGAGCAGACCTTACAAAAGTAAAGTTAGATGAAAAATGTGATGTACAATTTTTCATTTAAAGACCACTGTGCGCCAATAGCACGTACATATTTGACAGCTATAAAAGTGGCTTTAAAACATATTTTTGGCTAACGAATTTTATAATAAATATAGAAAGAATTTAAATAATTTATAAAATAAATAAAAACATTGAGTAGAGGGGAAGGATTGTAGAAAAATCGAAAGTATGTTTTGACACGCGATTCAGAATAATAAATTTCTTAAATTATATATTTTGATTATTTTAGCACATTTTTAATTTTCATGTTATTTGTGAGTAAGTATAATAATGAAATTTTTTCTTAAAAAAAAAAATGTTAAAGAATACAAGTTTGAAATTTTTTCTCTTTTTTAGTTTTATTTTTAGAAAGTAATTTTCACGCTTTTACAAAGTACCCATAAATACATCCTTCCTTTGTTGCTTTCCCTTTTATTTTTCTTCTTCATTTCCTTCAGGCACTTAAGCTACTTTGTTTTTGTTTTTATTTTATTTTACTGCTTTTTAGTTTCCTTTCGGCTTTTATTCATACAAATCCTCATTGAAAGGGGCTTCAAGTTAGTGCAACGTGTCTCATGGTCTTAGATTACCAAGCACAGCACCACTTTCATGACTTGAAGCAACTAACAGCTTTGTTGTTGTCAAGTGTTGCATATGTTGCACGTGCTGCATGCTATAGTATTGCTCTTAGTATTTGAATTAGATTGGTGCAAAAAAATAAATGGATTTAATGCCGGTAGGCGTATTTTTCTTATTGAAAAATTTTAAGCTTTGACAACAACAATCCTACGCTTTTCGAGCTTTAGCGTGAGTTGAAGATTTCCAATAATACTATACATTCTGATATTGACGGAAGCAAATTAAAAATAAATTGGGATTTTTATTTTTTGTAACATTCTAATGCGAAAAGCTTTGCACAATCCAGCATCATTTCTATGAAAAACGTTATTGAAAGAACAAAAAATCTAAACGGCGACATTTAAGAATTCAAGTTTGATATGAAATTGTAAATGTATTTGAAAACCTCTTACAACGATTTGGAATTATATGGCCATTGATAAAAGCAATTGCTAAAACTTATCATAAAATTATTAATCGAAAATGTTGCAACCATTTACTTACTATGAAGTTTAGAATTTTAAGTGCAAATGATATGATGTTCCCAAGCAATAAAAAATATCGAGTTAAAATGTAAATGTAAAATATTTTAAGATACGAACATTTGCGATAGTCTTCAAACATAGACTAATAGCAAAAACTATTCTGGAAAAGTGGAATGGAAAACTTCATCTATGAAAATCTGCCAACAAAATTAAATTTTTAAATTAACGATCGATATTTTTAAGAAAACTTTACATGAAAATACTTTTCACTTTGGATTTCGTAATCCCTGGAGTGTTGCGGCAACGTTTCTCTCTTGATATCGCGTTCATACATATCGTTCCTTTAATCGTTTCTCTTATCTTTTGTAACTATGCAAAGGTTTAACTTTTATCTGTTTTCTTAGTCAAGGTGTTTATTCTTATGAATTTCATTCTGTATTTTTTTTTTAATATTCGTGTTTACTCAAAAAAAGTGATTTGTTTTCTAGAAGTGAATTTTTGTACATTTTTATTTATTTTCAATTTAAATTATATTGTTTTGTAATTCAATTTATTTTTAATACATATTGAAATATTCCCAAATTTTAAATTTAATTTATATTCTTACCACAAAGAAGTTTGAAGTTTTATATGAAGCATCGTTGTTATGGCAAGCAAAATAAGCAAAGTTTTATGCAGCTGCAACATCCGTTCAAATGTCAAACAAAAGAAAACTTTCATTATTCATACTTTCAAATTCAAATATGAACGAACGAACTACACATAAACTTCCTAAATTTGAAATTTTAACAAAAGAGAAAGAAACCCATAGACAACAAGTGTCAGAATATGTATAGCTCCCACAACAAAGAGTATTAGTTAAATGGAATAAATAAAATCGTATCTATCTATATAGTTCTGTAACTAACATATCACATGCCATATACCACAAACCATATACTATGTGTGTGTGTATGTGGTATAAAACAGTTATGAAAAGAAAATAAGACAAAAAATAATCCACAACTGGCTACTGTTGCTGAATCTTTTGTGCAAATGGAGGTAGTCCACCTTCAAATGGAGCACATCATGTCACTTATTTGCAACCGTTTGATAGTTTTGTATTTTTCAGTTGAAGAGCTTTGATTTCCCAGCATTTACTATTAAAGCTTGACCTAAATTTAAGTGTATTTTTTGCACACTTTATTTTATGTCAGATAAGTTTACATCATTTCATTCATCACCGGTGTAATGTTTTGTGCTGAATAACTAGAGAGTTATTGAAGCCAGTTAAAGAATTACACACATAAATTGTATTATCGCCTTGGTGTTACGAAATTTGCTGTAGTTCTGCTGTTTTTCTCAATTTCGAAGTTTAGTGAATTTAAACTTGAAAATTAAATAAAATGGGGAAAACTTTTATGTATGTATGTAGTTTATTGAGTCTTTTTTTCAAAACGATTACAGAGGTACATATTGGATAATTTAACATTTGTAAGTTTGGCGGCTGTAAATTGTATGGCCTGCTCATACTATAACAATATTAACAAGGAATAAATCGAATGTCACATGACTTATATGAATTTCTTTTAACTTTTAATAATTATTTTCGTTTGAAATGTTTGATTTTTGTGTACTGACAGGTGCGCCACCTCAATCTAGCCACTTGAAAAATTTAATTTATTTTACAGTGTGTGATAGCACCAAAGAAAATTACAAGAACAAAAAACAAAACAATAAACCTGGTATGGGCAAGTCAGACTACTTACATCCATTGCTAAGTGTTATCATCAGTGACCTTTGATCTAAACAGCAAACTCAGTAAAGCAGTTTAAAATACTTTCTGTTCCGATACACTACAAATTCTCAACTGATCGGCGTCATCAAGCATGTTTTGAAAACCTTAATTTAGTACAATTTTGACCATGTACCAATATAGCTCTCGAAACATTATTGCACGATGAAAAAGTGACTGTATGGGGCAGTGTTTGCTCCAAAATCATCATTGAGTCATTCTTCTTCAAAGCAGGTGAGGCACCCTTTGTGTTACCATAAATGCGTAAAAAAGGTCTGGAAGACTTCTGCTTTCAACAAGACGTCACGAAATGCTACGCTACGCACTCAACAATGAACTTTTTGAGTAGGAAGTTCCTGGGACGTGTGGTGTCGAAAAACCGAGATATTGACTGTCCACTAAAATCTCCGGATTTGACTTTCATCGGACTTCTTTTTGGGGGATTTTTTGGAGAGTCAAGCTTATGTCAAAAAGCCAAAGTCCATTGAAGAGCTAAAAGACAACATTCGACATGTCGAAAATGACAGCGATATCACCCGAGACCTTGGCTAATGTGATGGAAAATGTCATTAAAAGAGCTTACTATTACTTCACCAATAACGACGGCCACTTAATCGATATTGTTTTTACAAAACTAGTTGAGATACATTTTAAAGGAGTGATCTTACTAAAAAAAAAACAACAACAATAACAGAACTTTCCGAAATCTATTAAGTATTGTTAAAGTTATTCAATATTTTAACTGGCCAGATTGCTTTCGAGACATGTTAGATCAAAAATACAAAGTCAAAGTCCAAAAAGCCAAAGTCCATAGAAGAGCTAAAGACAACATTCGAGCCGAAATGAAAGCGTTATCGCCCGAGACGCTTCCTAATGTGATGGACACTTAATCGATATTGTTTTTCCAAACAAAATTTCCAAAATAAAAAATTCCGAAATCTGTTGAGATTTCGCAAAGCTATTCAATATTTCCATTAAGTAGATTGAGAAGACCCAACTTGAGTTGTGAAACAACTCGAAGTATTGAAATACTAAAATTTTTTTAAAAATATGACCTTTCTGATTCTAGATTTTAAAACTTATTCAAGGATGCTCAATAAAAAATGTTTCTCAATTTTGTTCTTCTTTTCGAGACATATATTAGATCAAAAATACAATTCATAAAAAGAAAGTAAAATTTCATTATTTATTTCAACCAATCAAAACACAGAATCTCCATTGATTTCAATCGCAGCGGGAAGAGCAAAACACCTTAAATTGCCCACACTTACCACCGAAACATTAACCTAATTTCATTTGCAAACTAAATGTTACCATAGTGTCGGTTGGTGAGAAAGACTTTTACGAACGTACCAAACGACAGACATTGTGCTTGGCATAATTTCTATTTAGATACAAATCAAGATGTTAAGCAGTATTTGTAGCATTCAAATTGCACGATTTACGGATAAAAAAGAAAACATAATACAAAACTTAACAAATACGATAACCTACACCTGCTGAAATTGCCGACTAAGATGAACACAGATTAGGGACAAGGTATTTTTATTCGATCCCATGAATATCGGTTTTATATATTCGATATGCTTTTTGTGATATTCTTGTAAGTCACCATGATATATATAAATTTATCGATACATTCAAGTGATATGTTAAAAATACATTTAAGGGTGAATTAAGACAAGACTTTTCAAAGGTATGGAAATAATATTTAGATGGCAGAAACTTTGATATATGATTGGTAGTAATCCTAAGGAGCAGAGTAGAAAAATTAAATGCACATTAACAGATCACAAATGTCAGCGTAGTTGAATTTTCCCAATAAAACGCTTTTCGATTCCAACACAACACTTGATATTATTCGTACGTTTATCACTAGATGCACCAGCTAAACTAAGTAATCGCATCTAATGCTTGAATGCATTGGCGAGCATACATATTAGGTCAGACCAGGCTAGCAGCATAGATAGCAAGTCTGGCTGGCATTTACCATGGTAAAGTAATCAGACTCGACGCTGGCGGTGATGTTTGTTGCTGGTAGTTGTGGCGATGTTGGTAATAGCAATGCAGCAATAAAAACTAATTTAATAGCAAGTGATGAAACCCACACGCTTTGCTTTTGTAGCTTAGTTTTATAGGTGAAACACTTTAAAAAAGAAAGAAGTAAAAGGTTTGCTGTATTGTGCATTTGAAAGCTGCAAATTCGTGACATTCGCTTTGAGGAATTGGTAACATGGTAATTTTTCAATGTTAAAAAAAAAATTAAAGGCAATACATTTGTACCCTTTCACTGGATTCATATTTTGTGGCATTAATTTAGGCCATAATACATTGCGCGTAAGAGAGTTTGATAGTTTTGAACACTTTCCGCTTATACGGAGGTTGCTATTTATGTATGCGGATTTGTCAATACTGTGTGACGACGATTTTAAGTAGAGCAAAAATTGTACCACATAACGTATATAAATAAATTTTAGTATTATTTGAACTAAATAAGTTGCTTATTTTTTCCCCATTATTATTTTTTTATATTTTTAATTAACTCTTTAAAAAAAACTATACTTGAACTAAATTACCCGGAATAAAATAAATTATAGCTGGGTGGCAATACTGCAAAAGGAAGACTTAACATGCTTATAATTCGCAACTGGTTTATGCGAAACATTACATAAGTACAGTTTCACTACTTGGTGAAGAAATCAGAATATAAAAATAAAAAATTTTAATGAAATCGAATTTAAAATCGACTTTTCCAATTCCACAATAACAGAAATTGATTTATTTGACGATTCTATTCATGGAAACAGAACATGGCATTGAAAGTTTTTAATTCAATTCCAGGAAATTAAGAATCGAATATTTCAAAGCAAAAAAGAATTTGTTTTAATTTCGACTTAGCGCAAGGAATTGAATTATTTCGAGTACATCCCAATAATCAGCACTACGTAAAATAATGCGTCATATTGTAACGGAATTGCAATAAAATGTTTTTAAAAAATGGATCCGAAGCTGGCTTTTTCGGCGTCAAGGGCTGCCTTAAAAAATGCATTTTGAAACTTTCTCCATCGATTTGTGGAAAAGAGAATCGAAATTGGTTTTCCTTTTTCCAAAAGACTATTTTATGTTGAAATTTATGTTAAAAAGCCAACTTTCACTTTTATTTCAAAAAGTTTTAAATCATTTATAAATAACTTATTTTATAATATTTTATTGTTTTATTAAGAGTTTATTTCGTGCTTTGGTTTGTAGATGAAACACTAGTTCAAATAATTTCTTAATGTTTAATATACAAAATTTGTATCAAAAAAATTCTATTCTTTATACAGTCAGCTTTAATCGTATATCACTTCATTCAAATAAATATGGATGTTGAAAAAAAGGTACCTGATTTGCTTTCACGTTCAAAAAGGTACATTTTTCAATAGACAATACATAGACACCAAAAAAAAAACAATACGTACAAGGTACCCTTTTGAACGTGAACGAGAACGAGAACGCGAAGGCGAATTATGTGTGTACCTTTTTTGAACGAAATGATATTTCTTTTACCCAGTTAATAGAAAATTAATTTTTTTTTCATATTTTAATTAAAGTGAAAGTTAAAGATAGCAAGCACTTGGCCCTGCATAAATCTTTTTTTGAAAATAACCAGACACAATGAATGTACGAGTTCCGCCAACATCAACTAATGCTAAGTGGTCTCTTATTGTCTGAAGTGATAGTAAAGTACCAAGTTCCACTTCAAAAATATACAAAAAATATGTTTTGTTTCCTCTTTCTTTGGCAAATAACAACTTTACATAAATTTTCATTTCTATTTTAAAACTTATGACGTATGAGCATCGTAAAAAGTGAAGCCTTACATGAAGTGGAATCGAATGAAACTATTCCGTTTAACAAGTGCACTCACCCAATTTCAAGCAAACATGCACGCAATGACGATTATGACGAGCCTGCCAGTTGTGAGGTGCAATCATTTACATTTTAAACATCCAAGAAAAGACGTTTTAATTTTCTTCTCTCAGGTTATAAAACGTTCACATTTTATTGATGAAACACGTGCCGCAAAGCACTGCAGGATAGTGGAATTCTACTATTGCACTTTCATTACTTTCAATAAGCAACATTCCAGTACGCAGTCAAAAAAAAGGAGTCTTATTTTATGACGATATTATTAATCGCTTATTTTAAATGTGGATTATATAATGGATTGTATTTTTATTTATGAAATATGATATTTGTGCCTGATGCCATTATATTTTTCTGATCTTTTTTATCTGAAAATGTAAGTTTCTATGTCAAACATTGGTATAACTTTTACTCAGGAATATGGCGTTTTTAGAAGCTATCAATAGACCTAAACCACTTTCAAAATTTAAAAAATATTGAAATTAAAAAGATTGAAAAAGAAAAAAGAATCGTTCTTGTGCACATAAGTCAAAATAAATCTTGTTGCAGTTTCGATTCATTGATGTTGCCATATTCAAATTATACACTCGCCTATGACTTGCAATTAATAGATTTAATTCTCGGTCAGCTTTGAGGATCGAACCTAGACTGTCAGCAAAGCTGCTGGAATAGCTTTCATCTATGCTACAGGTTACACATTTGCGGTTTAATAACAAAACTTTTTATCATGTATAAAGAAAAAAGTTATGTACTATGGATCAGGCTTCAGAATAAATTCTTTGTTAACATAACGAAATTCGATTCGCGTCAATTTTTTGTTTGGAAAATAAATTAAGTGTAGAAGTGTGTAAACTTGTCGTTACATTACAAACATTTATTAATGAAATCTGAGTAAAAATGTAACTATTTAATATATGACGATCAAAAATTATAAAGAAAAATTAAATTTTGGGAATTTTTAAATGGTGGATTTGTGGCGCTGAAATAGTTCTCATTATAAAGCTTAGGCAGAGAAGCTGATTGAAAATATATAATTTCTAGAATTTCTATAACTGCCGCGCCTCTTTCTTATCGTTACAAACGTAATAACAAAATTTGTATACCCTGTATGTAGGGTATAAAAAAAAACGGAAGAAACAGATGTGGGCGAAGCCACATAAATTTTGGCTAATCGATTGAAGCATATGCTATAAAATCAATTGTCAGTTATATACAGTAAGCTGTAGTTTGATGGCGGCTCTGTTGTTAGCGAGTTTGTTGTTAACGGATTTCTGCTTACCCAAGCAGAAAAATAATGAAATATAAAACCACGACGGTGCGCTATTTCAATTATTCACACACAAACATTTTTTATACAATTTAATTTTTTTTTTTTTAACAAATATGAAGTTTTTCATTTACCGATTTTTTCATAAGTTGTAGGAAACCATATTGACCTTATTTATTTTATTAAAAATGTCAGTAAAAATTAAGTTTAAATAATTAATTAGAAATGCCTTGGTCCTTTACGACACTTGAATTTACTTTAGTGTGATAAATAACTCAAACGATTCTTTTTGAACAAGAAAATGCACTTTGTTTTACACTAAATGTTTATTTTACAACTAATGCAATCAATTTAATATACCCATACTACTCAAAATCAGTCAAAAATGTTCAATACTAAAATAAACCGGCTTGACTCCTTGTTTCTTTAATAAAAAAATAAAATAAATAAAAAAACACAGGGTTTTATTTCATCTACTCTGAATATTTAATGTATTTTTCCTTTAGTTTTCGCTCTTGCTGTTACCACCTAAAAAATATTTGTTACATTCTGTTGACGGTATCGTGTTTTTGGAGCATAAACGACCTTTTCAAGAATGCAAACAACAAAACAGCTGAGCAAGCGAGCAAAAAATGCCAAAGAAAAACACTACCAAGCGAATATTTATGAAAAAGAAAACAAGCAAAACAATGGAATATTGTTGCGTTGTGCCAGGCTTGCCATAGTTTTTTATTTATTTTTCTTTTCTTTTTTTTTAAGCTAAAGCACTTGCAATAAATTTTAATTAAAAGTGGAAATTAATTATGTAAAAATTTACAAACAATGCAAATTAACAAATAAAGTCAAATGAAGTGTAGTGTTAAATTTTAAATATCAAATTTTTGTTATATGTAGCTCCGCTTCAACTGCGTTTCTACACTGAACGAAAAACGTACACAATTCCAAAGTAAAACTACATTCGGCGCATGTATTTACATTAAAACACAGCCAGTTCTATTTATGTACAAAACTATAAAAACAATGTATCACAGACTAATTTAATTTAGTATTACAATGACCAATTGTACGTATTTATACATATATGTACTTCTATGTCAATGTACATAGAATATATTAAATATATGTACTTTTCATGGAAAAAATGTATTAATGTATGTTGTATTAATGTACGAAATTTGGTTCAGGGTTCAGTAAGGGCGCTGAACAAAATGGCAGCTTTAATTTAGAGGGCAATCACCCCTAATTTGGCAAATAGATGTCAACCGCCTGACACCAATCATTCCATCTCAAATGGGTTGCTTATCGTGTCCAGTGAGCTTTTATTTTGTACTTCCTTTTTCTAACGTTTCAATTAGAGAGTTAGGGATTGGGTGTGAAAAAACTATTCTCCCATAAAAATGTTAGCCAACAGCTCTAAAGTGTAGTTGCGATTTTGAAGTGATATTTTATAAAAATGCATAACAACTGGTAGTTATATCTATGGAAATATGAATAACTTCTGCTAAAGTATATGAAGAAATATGCAAGGACTTTCGGTTAAAAAAAAAAATTTTTTAAATTAAAATCAATTACTATAACTATCAGGAAAAAACTATATTTTTTTAAATTAGATTATTTGCTTCGTGTCATGGACCCCTTTGAAAAATTAAACTTTTTAAAATATTTTTTAGGTTATTTTCCGAGAAGGTTTGGAACTGCCGTATTTGCAGTTTTATTTAAGAATGTATGTATGATAAAGACACCAGTAACTTGTTTTGCTATCGGTGCGCTACAGTCTGCCGTATTGACAGAAATTTTTACATAATTTAGTCCTCTTTTTACTTTATTATCGAAATTAACATAAAAATGTAACTAAAATCTTTTCAACGTAAATGTGCCAATTTGAAGACATAAGCATTACAAGTACGTAAGATGAGAGAAATTTGTTTTGTCAGAAGTAATGAAAAAGCGCACTTTGTACAACTGAAGGTTACGAAACTAATGGCTCAAGTTTTAGAGCGGCTGTTCAAATATAATGGGTGGTTCAAATCTCTCTTAAAACAAATGAACCAATACTATTCTGATGTTTAAATGATTGTATATAAAAATATAAATGATAATAGCCGAAACATACATACGTGACCAAATACCAGGAAAGATTGATCTATCTATTGTCTTGCCTTCATCTTTTAAAAAAAAAAGAATTTGTAAAATTTTCATGAATGTCAGTGTTAACTAATATCTGAAAGTTCAGCTATACAGCTAGTATACAAAGGGTGTTCCAAACGGAAAGTGACTAGGTGTTTTCAATAGATTTTCATGATGACTTAAGATCTTATAGCATGTCATACATACCTTGTGTGAAGCCCATGATTTATCTTGGTGTAAAATTTGTATTGTAATTTTGTTATACAAAAATGGCCATAAACATCTTTTTTGGGGGGTTCGAACCACATTTTTTTCAAAAACAAATTGACAAGCAAAAATAAAATTGACAAAAATATATTTGAAACACCTAGTCACTTTCTATTAGCAAACCAAAAGTTGAAATTTGCAGGCCAGTATAATCAGTCGATAAAAACTAATGTATAAATAACAATATTATACATAGCATCTACAATTAACACAATACGTCAGTCCATTATTCTTCAATCTGCGGGTGTGTCATTAAAGAAATACTAAATTTGAAGTCAGTCACGGCCGAACATAACGAAACAATCCTGGTTGTATTTATTATCTTTATTATTAAAGGCACATAACTAAAGTCTGAAAGAACATAAATAAAAAAAATTTATAGAAATTCTTACATTGAATATGCGAAATATGAATAACTAGCACTCCTATAATATGTAGTTGGTATTTCTTATTATTTAACAGCACATGCGATTCACAAAATTAGAACTATAATTCATCAAAGGTTTTGGACAGTTTCATTTTTATTTTACTTATGCTGAAAAAATTATATTCATAAATGTTAAATAGTTAAATTATATATTATTTC